>CM035847.1:219806728-221295645 GCA_020510985.1 Pholidichthys leucotaenia | reverse complement strand
AGCCCACATGGCGCAGTGGCTTATTCTGCCACTGGTAACTAAAAGAGTCCTTTATTAAACTAAAACCACAGCCGTGCTCCTAACTTAAAGCAAATGCACCAAATAATCCCATATCACATAACATGCACAGAAAACACAAAACTCTGAGCAAAGTGCTACCGCACAGTCATCTATGTGAAGAAAAACTGGAACTTGCATGGGGGGTCCAGGGCAGCCCCTCAGCAGGCGCACCCCTGGAGACCGCACACCCCCGGAGCTATGGTCAAACCTCTGGATGGCGGGGCCTGGATCCCACAGCGCCATCACCAACTCCCGTCCAGCCTTGCCACCTGGAGCGTCTTCCCAGACACATTGAAACTGATTGGCGTGCCTCGACGAGCCGTCAGACCATCCGAAGCACACTGCGCCCAGCTTAGCCATGATACGCAGGTGTTGCTGGTGTTTCGCTGGCTATTGTCTGGCCCGTATTCGCCGTGGACGTTCCTCTTCTGAAGCCGTTGTAGCGGTCACCATTGTAGCTGCAGATCCTACATCCCTCTGCGGCCAAGTACCAGGGGCTTCTGGGTCTAGCACCTCGGTGTCACTCACCGACGCAGGCGCCTTGCCACCCTGCTCAACAGCCCCCCCCCACCACCACCATGTCCCCGATTGCCGGCACTGAGACCCACCCGCGTCCAACCTGAGTTAAACTGGCCCTGCTTGATTGCCGTGGCGCCCGTTAGCTCTTCGTACTGTTTGCTCTCAGTGTTTGTTTTGGACTGTGGCTCGTCCTGGGTACATAGCAGTCCGGTACCTCCTCTCTGTCGTCCGAGGTGCTCCACTGTGCTGTCTCTATGCCCGGCTGTTGCTGCTGCTTTTCGGGGCTCTCAGCATGCTCACGCTGCCCCTCCCACTGCTCCGGCTCTGGCTGCAGGGAAAACTGAGCCGAGTTCGTTCGCTACTCTCCCTCCTTGCTGCGGTCACTCTTAGTGCGGTGCTCTTCGGCTGGCTTATCATTCCCGATGGACAAGGGCTCCCTCTCCTGTGGCTCCGATTCCATTGTGTTATCCAGCTTGTAGCCTGTAGCTTCTAGCTTCTGTGTTTGGCGCCCACCTAGCTCCGTGGCTAATTTCTCTATTGCTACTAGCTGGGCTGTTAGCTCCCCCAAGCTAGCTAGCTTAGCATCTTTTGGCACCAACAGCCTTTCAACCCACAGCTTCATGTGCTGTGTGTGTTCCGCAAAGTAGTCAGCGAGCAGCCCAACAGCATCTGCATAAGACTCTGTCTTTCCTAACTTCAGGAAAACTTTCTGACCTTCTACGCTGAGATTGTGAACCAGAAGCGCTTGCCTCCGCACTCCGTCGAGTTTACCCAGGCCCAATGCTGCAATGTACAGTCCCTCTGTGGCGTGACCCCCACAACAGACTGAGACAGACACAGCGCTCGGCTAGAGCAAATAACAGAACAGTGAAATGTGTGTATTAATGTCTACAGGCAGCCCCGCTCCTTCTGGCTTGTTTCGGCTCAGTATTGTGATGTTAATGTCCCATTCATGCATTGTGTTCATGCTTCCTGTTCTCACTGTGTCTCTCAAATGCAAATGCCATACCCACTGCTGTGAATGCTCTTTCATGTATTGTTTGTAACTGGGTATATAAGCTCACTGAAATCCATGTTCAGCCTCTCACTCTTCAACTACTGCTGCTGACACACGCATCCTGTGTCTCCTTGCTGGAGAGCCTCCGGGCTTGCCCATTGGGCGAGCTCCGTGATGGCGGCATGATAATAAACCTATTTAAAACCACACATCGCTGCCTTTATTTTATCTGCCGCCGCACTGGAATGGCACATTACATCGCAGTAGTGCAGCGGAAAAAACCAGGAGTAGCGAGCTGTTTATCCTTAGTCTGTTGTGGGGGTCACGCCACACCTCCAGGATTTCGCGGGATTTTTTTTTCTATTGTTGCGGTACGTTGCGGGGCTCTCCTTGGGGATTGCCTGAATCGCGCATTGGCTCATGTCCAGCCAGGAGAGTCCCAACTTTAAAACTCACTGACAAGATGTAGTAGTGACTTTTACCACTAAAGACGTATAAACTGTTACAACACTTGCTGTAATATTAGATTCACTTGTTGTTTTGTGTGGTTTTACGGTGTGTCTGGGGGCACGCGCTCCCGAGACGGAGGTGCTTTCAGGCAGGCGGACGTTTTTCAACACAAACTTCATACACGCGGTCTTTATGGAAACTTGAGGAGATGTTCACCGGTGGGCCAGGGGAGATGGATGAAGGAACAATGTGGGAAAACTCGCAGGTGAGTGTGCTTTTTTTAAATCACACACTGATTTTTGCTGATGTGTTCGGTATATTCTCACTGTAAACACAAAGTGAGTGCGGCGCAGCGCCACATTTGATTGGTCAGACTGATGATGTACACATCTGCACGCTACTGAGAGACAAATTTGATTGGCAAGATTGGTGGAAGTTGACAACAATTGGCCAAAATTGAGGTAAAGTTGCGGTGATTGGACAAAATTCAAATTATACAGGACCTGCTGAAGTCGTGGGAATTGGTAGAATTGCAACTTCGCGAAATCCTGGAGAGTTTGAATGTACTCCTCAAACGTGGCCAACCAGCGAGGCCACAGAATTGCTGGTTCTCCTCGATACTGGCCATAGAGGTGCCCTGGACACCTCCATGCATTAATCCTCAGTCGCCAATGTTATGTATGGAAATGAGTGAGACGCACGTCATCTTATGCCGAACATCCAACTGAACTTTATTGAGAGAACACACAGATTTTTTTTTTTTTCCGGTTCCGGTTCCGCTGGACCGGCGGCGCCACACGAGTTGGCTGCCTTTTGCAACTGCCTTTTTCTTATCTTCCTTCTTCTTTCTACACCTTTCACTCTATATATATATCACGGACACACAGATCGCCCCAAGTGTCTCCCGAGTCGGCGGATGGAGCCACTGTTTACAGCGGGGGACGATACAGCAGGGAAGAGCTAGCTAGCTGGCTAGCTAGCTCCAACCGCCACCCGGTGCTAACGGAGAAGCTCGACATGCTGAGGAACTATGGTGAAAACGACGCGGGTGCTGGGCTGGAGTTTAGGCGGCGTGCAAGAAATATAAGACAGAATAATAAAGAGCGATGGCAAGAACCAAGCAGACCGCCGTAAATCTCCCCCCAGGAAGCAGCTAGCCACCAAGGCTGCTCGAAAAAAGCGCTCCGGCCACCGGCGGAGTGAAGAAGCCTCACCGTTACAGGCCCGGTACCGTGGCTCTGAGAGAGATCCGTTGCTACCAGAAATCCACGGAGCTGCTCATCCGTAGGCTGCCCTTCCAGCGCCTGGTGAGGGAGATCGCTCAGGACTTCAAGACCGACCTGCGCTTCCAGAGCTCCGGCGTCATGGCTCTGCAGGAGGCCAGCGAGGCCTACCTGGTGGGTCTCTTCGTGGATACCAACCTGTGCGCCATCCACGCCAAGAGGGTCACCACCATCATGCCCAAAGACATCCAGCTGGCCCGCCGCACCCGTGGAGGGAGAGAGAGCTTAGACTTTCTGCTGCACATTCACCAACCACAATGCTCCGCACTGTGTCTATATATATATAGTAATATGTACATATGTATACTAGCTGTTCTTGTTTTTTTCTTGCCTTCTGATTGTTGCTCTGAGTGTTGCTGTCCCTGTGCTGTTGCAATCCTGGAATTTCCCCATTGTGGGACTAATAAAGGCTTATCTTATCTTATATATACAGCCCGCCTGACGTCATCCCCCCAGACGGCTACGGCAAGCCCCAAGGACCAAACCCACATATCACACTGTGTTGCCACAAATGGTGAATTACTGCTCAGATCCCCAACAATCATGCTGGTAGACTTTAAATGTTTAGGCATTTTATGGCACTGCTGCGTGTGATACAGTGGTATGCTTAAGAGTAAGCTTTCTGGTGAAACCCAAGTTATATATTAAAATTAAATTGGGCAAAAATCCTCTGGAATGTCAGTTAAAATATATTTTTGCTATTTTTCTCTTAAGGTGCATTCAGACCTAATGCAAAGCGCAAGTTTTTCATATAACATAATTACATGTAAAGTTGTAAACACGTGAATAGACACAAATTCGCTTTGGAGCAAGTTGCAGAGGGGTGGGGCTGCCTTCATAATGTTTGCATCTGCAGTGTTTTCTAACTGCTGTGGAAATCCCCACAACGCTGCCATGTTTAGGTTTACAACATTATCCAGTGGGGCACACAGCTGTGAAAATGTCACTGCCTCCTCCAGACACTGCACCTGGATTATGGTTGTCTACCTTACCATCATCTGAACCATCTGTCTGCAGCTGAGTGGCAGTCTCATTTTCAAATTAGTTTACTTTCCAGTGTTAATACTTTTACTCCAGTGATGGTGGATTCTCAAAGCTGATCAGCTATCGCCACCAACTCTCTTGGGTATTTTCACTGTGTTAACATGTAATTGCACCACGTGAAAAATTTGCTTCATGTTTGGTCTAAATGCACCTTCAAAGATGCAGCCTTTGGAAGTTTATGTCAGAATCTCGATGTTGTCTTACATCGTTCGAGTGTGCAGTGTCTCCTCGACAACACATTTGCTGACAGACAGCCCCAGCAGGACATGGGTCTGGATGGGATCAGTTAGGCTGACCAATATTCAAGCAGTGGGCATGTACTGTTTTGAGGCTGGGCTTAACTCTTGGTGACGCACAGGAACAAACAAGGAAGAGTAAAAACAGCCTCTCACTGACTGTGTGTTTTTTAAGAGAAGTGTGTTTTGAGGGTTTTCTGATAGTCACGTGACCATTTCAGACAGTTAAAACCTACAAAAATACAATTTTTCATTGAATGGGACCTTTAAAACCACAAAGTGCAAAATTCAGGAAGCTTCAATTATGGCATTGTCTGGTGGCAGTAAAAGAAGGCAACACAGGCTGTAGCATCACAAACACCAGAAATTCACACAATCACTTTACAGCAAACTGCATAAGAAAACATGACTTTGAGCATGCACTGAGGTAATAAATGGTCACTCATTAAATCATGCAGACTCATCTCTCTATGTCAATTCCTAAAAATAATTTTTGATATACTGGGAACATTAATTTCAGTGAAAAGCTATATTTTGGATGTGAGGATTGAGAGTGTTGATAGAATTCAATCGCAGTAGATGAGAAAAGAAGAGAACTGCTTGTGAGTGTCGCCTGCTGTAATTTCAACTGGAGTAAATGTACATAAAAATAGAAGAAGAAACAGTGCAATTTTTAGTTTATGCATCCTCTGATATCACAAACACAAGGCTTGTCTGGGTCCATAAAAACTTAAACCTGGAGATAAACAATTCCAACAATGCTAACATTACCGTTGGTGCTTCTGGGATTTGACCTAGACAAATAAAACTTAAGAATTCCTATGGGAAACAAAAAAAAAATTGCATATTTATGAGTAAAAAAGCCTCAAATTTACAAGAAAAAATATTTTATAATAAACCAATTCAGAGAAAACAATTTACAAAAAACCTCATTTAAAAAAAAATAATTACATTAAGATTTTAATAAATTTTCAAAAAGAAAGTTAGAAATTTTTGACTAAAAAGATGCAAATTTACAAAGAAAAAGTCAAACTTGCAAGAAAAACTGCAAATTTATGAGAAAAAATTCCATGACAGAATTTTGCTATTACTAATATTGACAGGTCAGGTTTTTATATGTTCTTTTTTCATTCAGCTATTTTAAGCTCACCTTCTGCAGCTGTGCTCACAGACCTTAAAGGGCTGTCTTATATAATTAAACCGATAATATCACCCATATTTTACAGTATGTCATATTAGCTAGAAAGAAGATGGGAGCTTTTGCCTCTTAGTACCTAAAAAGAAAGGCATAACAAATCTGTAATGCCAAATGACATCCACATTTTATTTAACCAACCCGAAAAAACATGCTAGGTAAGAGGAGTAAAGAGCAGCACAAAGTGCTGTTTCTTGTTTATCCAAGAGCCCAAAAAACTAAATAGGATAAAAGCTAAACTGTAAATTAAATACCTCAAACTAAGTAAACAATTTTTTTTTTGTAAATTTACAATCACTTTTACTATATACTGTATTTGTACATGCTTTCTTAGACTATAGTAAATGTTTTGCTCATGTTAATGCAGCTACCCCCCCCCCCCACACACACACACAGACACACTTGAATACAGAGTGAGATGCTCTGTAGATAAGAGCCTTGGCAGAGGTATGCATTCTGGGATCTGTTATATAGTTCTATATGCTCTTATTTGTGAGGTACGGTGTGGTGGCACTCACTTCTGTTTCCACCACCACCCCGTGCCTATAAATAACAGCAGGCAGGGAGAGTGGGCCTCTTTGCCAACACCCCTGCCTGGCGGTTTTAGTGTGAAGTTTGGAGCTCAATAAAGGCAAGTTCAGTCATGCACCTGGTCTCATTATTGTAAGTCTATTTTCATACATGACAGAATCATCACCAAAATGTTATGGGTTTATCTGTAGCCCAAGGACCACATCTGGTGAAAATTTCATCCAAATCCATGCAGTAGTTTTTGTGTAATCCTGCTGCACATATACAAACAAGGTCCTTGGTGGAAGTATGCACTCTCAAATCATCACCAAAATTGAATGGGTTCATCACTGGCCCCTGGGCTACTTCTGGTGAAAATTTCATCAAAATCTATGCAGTAGTTTTTGCGTAATCCTGCTAAAGGACAAACAAACAAATGGACCGACAAACAGACAAACCACCCCTATTATATTATGTCCTTGGTGGAGGAAAACAAAGATAAAAGAACATGTAACCCAGCTGAAAAAATGACCCTTTTTCTCAGATTTCATTTGTATTAATACAATTGTGTGATTTTATTTTGAAAAACGATTATTTTGGGAAGAGGAATTGTGATCCTCGTTATCCAACTTTTAAATTCCCGTTTCATGGTCATGTTGGGCGATCTCGGTCTTTTCATTCGTTAAGAGCGATATTAGCCCCGCCTTCCGAGCAGAGTGCCGAGGCGCGCACCTGGGTTTTCGGTCTTTTGCGATGTGAGAGCGAACGAGAGAGACTGTGGACGATCTGTGTGGAGGCCTGTGGGTCTTCTTGGTGAGTTACTACTGAAAAGTGCTATAAATGGATCTAAACACTGTCCACACGCTAATTTGAAACCCTTATTATCCTAAGCTGATGGGAGCACGAGCTTGAGAGGCATGGTGGATGTGTCCTTTGCTGTGTTCACGCTGATATCTCATCTTGGTGAGTGGAAACCAAGTGTGTGATAAAGAGAAGCATGCTAGCGTTATGCTAATGCTAATCGTGAGTGAAACGATGTCTGCCACTGTAGTATTCTCTGTGCCCCTCCCCAATCTGACCAGTGATGACATGTTTAGCCGCTCGTCATCCTTGAACCGCTGGCTGTCTGTGTGGTGTCCTGCAAATGACGTGGGCTACATCGACAATTGGAGCTC
The DNA here is from genome assembly GCA_020510985.1 of Pholidichthys leucotaenia. Lineage (NCBI taxonomy): Eukaryota > Metazoa > Chordata > Actinopteri > Cichliformes > Pholidichthyidae > Pholidichthys > Pholidichthys leucotaenia. The sequence continues at coordinate 221,288,176 of CM035847.1, read as the reverse complement.
TTTTGGGGGAAAACCTGGTCTTATGAGACGAGACAGCATTCATCCCACTTTGGATGGTGCTTCTCATTTATCTAACAATCTGGTGTGGCACATATGTTTGGTTCATATTTCCCACAAGAGTGTGGCACATATGTCTGGCTCATATCTCCCACAAATGTATGGCTTATGTGGATTGGGGCTTCACGTCTGGAGGAACAAGTGTCTGGACCGACGGGGGCCGACAGGAGATGGCGAGGAGGTGTGAAGTCGGGCCCTTGTCTCAGAGGAGGCCCTGGGGGGTTTCCCGGAGCACCGGAGAATAAGAGACAATGGTGAATCTTCAGAGACTTGCATTGTGATTGAATGTTTGCAGAAGCACCATGTGACTTGAGTTCTTAATCCCCCAGAGGTATAAGAGTGTGCTGTAATATTATTCTGCCTCTTCTTGCTTTTGAGAATGTTGGATGATTGTGTTCTGCAATAAAGCCGAACTTTAGAAATACACTCATGTGTCGTCATTGAACACATCCTCCACACTGGTGACCCACGACAAAGAATGAGCAGGGAGAATTCTCCCGAGCGGAGCTCATCAGAGGCCAGCCTGATGGCTGCCTCCACGCTCCAGCTGCCCGATTTCTGGCAGCACAGCCCGCGCTCCTGGTTTAGCGCGGTCGAGGCGCAGTTCAACCTCCGGAGAATCTCAAAGGATGAAGCGAGGTTCTACCATGTGGTGGCGAAGCTGGACAGTCACACGGTCCAGAGGGTGGAAGATCTGGTTAACCACCCACCGGACACCGACAAGTACAGCGCATTGAAGGAGGTGCTGATCAGCCATTTCACCCCCTTGGTGCAACAGCGAGCAGAGGGGCTCCTAGAGTTGACGGAGTCGGAGAACGACAGACCGGCAGACCTGATGGTGAAGATGCTGAGACTGAAAGACTCCGAGGATGGCGAATTTATCTTCGCCCACCTTTTCTTCCGGACTCTGCCGCCAGCAGTGAGAGTGACCCTGGCAGACTCACCCCGATTGGCCAAGCGGGACTACCATGGCCTCGGCAAGGAGGCGCAGCGACTCGTCAACGCCCACAAGCGGAGTGCGGTTTCGGCCGCGGCAGCTGAGCAGAGGACGGCGCCCGGAGATGGTTTGGAGCCAGAGGTGGCGGCGCCAGACGAACCGACGACGGCGGCGCCAGGCGTCAGGCGACACGGAGCTGAAGACTGCCTGTGTTTCTACCACCGCCGTTTTGCGGAGAGGGCGCACAGATGTCTCCCACCGTGCCGCTTCAAGCATCAGGGAAACACCAAGACCGGGGGGCCGGTAGCAGCTGCATCCCTCGGAGAAGAAAATAAGCTGCTTTACCTTACAGATGCACACTCGGGGAAACAATTCCTCGTGGACACGGGCTCCCAGCTGAGTTTCGTCACGCCTACCTACGCGGAATGGCTGATGCCGTCTAAAGCTCCCTGGGTGTCAGTATCAGCAGTGAATGGCTCAGCGATTAAGACATTCGGTGAGAGGACCATGCTTCTGTCCTTACAGGGCCGTTCATTCGAGTGGACCTTTATTGTAGCAGCAGTCAGTTTCAACATGTTAGGGGCTGATTTTTTGTGCTCACATGGTTTATTGGTTGATCTTGCTAATAGACGTCTGGTTAATGCACTTTCTTTCCATTCTATTCCCTGCACAGCTCGGGTGGCTCCGCCGATTGCACATGCCAATGTCACAGCTGCGGGTGGTAAGTTTCATGCTCTGCTCACTCACTTTCCAGCACTTACAGTTCCAAAGTTTTCGGTGACAGTGGCCAAACACGGGGTGGAGCATTTTATCACCACCACTGGGCCGCCCGTTTTTGCAAAAGCCCGGCGCTTGGACTCAGCTAAACTGGCAATAGCGCGCAAGGAATTTGCCAACCTGAAAAACTGGGCATAATTAGACGCTCGAACAGCCCCTGGGCTTCCCCGTTACACATGGTCCCAAAGGCTGATGGCTCGTGGCGACCTTGTGAAGATTTCCGCAGGTTGAACAACGTCTCAGCACACGACCGCTACCCGATTCCGCACATCCAGGATTTCTCAGTTCATTTGGCGGGGGCGCGCATTTTTTCTAAAACAGACTTGGTGCGCGGCTACCACCAAGTCCCCGTGCGCGCGCAGGATATTCCCAAAACCGCGGTAATAACTCTTTTTGAGTTTTTGCGCATGCCGTTTAGGTTAAAGGGCGCCGCGCAAACTTTCCAACGCATGATGGATGCTGTTTTACGCGACCTGCCTTTCGTGTTCGTCTATTTAGACGACATATTGGTAGCCAGCACGTCCGAGGACGAACATGAAACCCACCTCACAGCGGTTTTTCGGAGACTGGCAGAGCACGGGTTGATAATTAACCCAGCGAAGTGCCAGTTCGGGGTGGCGCAAATCGATTTTTTGGGGCACCGCGTTTTGCCACAGGGAGCGGTTCCCCTACCTGAGAAAGTGCGCGCAATAACAGATTTCCCCCGACCTCAAACGATAAAAGCGCTGCAGGAGTTTCTAGGAATGGTTAATTTTTACAACCGGTTTCTTCCGAGCGCAGCGCGGCTTATGCAGCCACTGTACGCAGCACTAAAAAAACAAAAACCCACTAATAAGGTCGAATGGTCTCTGGAGCGGGAGCGCGCTTTCTCCCAGGTCAAATCAGCCCTTGCAAGCGCCGTTTTGTTAGCGCACCCAGTTCCAACAGCCCGTTTGGCACTCACCACCGACGCTTCGGACCTAGCGGTGGGGGCAGTCATTGAACAGTGTGTGGCAGGGACCTGGCAGCCTCTCGCGTTCTTTAGCAAATCCCTGCGCGATAACGAGCGTAAATACAGCGCGTTTGACAGGGAGCTTTTAGCCCTACACTTGGCCATCCGCCATTTCCAGTTCTGGCTGGAAGGGCGGCGTTTCACCGCTTTCGTGGACCACAAACCGTTAACTTTTGTGATGGCCAAGATCTCAGAACCTTGGTCAGGCCGACAACAAAGACAGCTAGCCGCAATATCGGAGTTCACCACCGATATCCAGCATGTAGCAGGCAAACACAATGTAGTGGTGGACTGTCTCTCACATGCTGTGGCAACACCAGGCCACGTGGGGGCAGACTCGGTGGCTGTGGGCCAGGGCAGTGACGCGGGAGCGCGGGCAGCCCCGGTCCACGTAGGGTTGGATTATGCAGACATGGCTGCGGAGCAGGTTGGTGACGCGGATGTGCGCGCGGTCCAGTCTGGAGCAACAGGGTTAAGGCTGGAGCACAGGGTGCAGCAAATAGGTATGCCCCCCTTAATATGCGATGTCTCCACGGGTCGGCCTCGTCCTGTGGTTCCAGCCACGTGGCGCCGCCGCGTTTTTGACTCGGTCCATTCGCTGGCGCACCCGGGGGTACGCGCATCGGTCAAGATGGTGGGGGAGAAATTTGTCTGGCCGGGGTTGCGCAAACAGCTCAAGGAATGGGCAGCGGCTTGTGTAGCGTGCCAGAGGGCTAAGATACATAAGCACATGAGGGCCCCTTTGGAGCCTTTTCACATCCCGGCTAAGCGGTTCGATCACGTGCATGTTGATCTGGTGGACCCGCTTCCCTCGTCTCAAGGGCACACACACCTTTTGACGATGGTGGACCGCACCACGCGTTGGCCAGAAGCGGTACCTCTGGTGTCAACAACGGCGGAAGAGGTTGCGCGTGCGTTTTTAACAGCTTGGGTCGCGCGTTTTGGAGTTCCGTCGGATATAACGTCAGACAGAGGCCCTCAATTTGTTTCCGAACTCTGGTCGTCTATGGCCCGCAGCTTAGGGGTGAAGGTACACCGCACTACCGTGTATAACCCGCAGGCCAACAGTTTATGTGAACGCTTTCATAGGTCATTGAAAGCAGCCCTCAGAGCATCGCTCACGGATACAAATTGGGTGGACAAACTGCCATGGGTTTTATTGGGGTTGCGTTCTGCACCTAAGGAGGATTTGCAAGCCTCCCCAGCGGAGTTAGTGTTCACACAACCTCTCCGTTTACCCGGGGAATTTCTCCTCAAAAATCCTGCGCCCAATTGCCCCCCCGCTCAGCTGTTGCAGAGCGGCACAGGATCAAACACGCTGCCTGGCCCAGTGCATCACAGTTTTCCACGCGTTTTTGTGCCAGAGGCTTTAAAAAACGCAGAGTTTGTTTTTGTTAGACATGATGTACAACGCCCAGGGCTGAGACCGCCTTACGATGGACCGTTCAGGGTGCTGGAAAAAAATGAGAAGCATTTTTTGCTAGATTTGGGGGGCAGAAGGGAGCTAATTTGCATAAACAGACTCAAGCCCACTTTTGTCCTGGCTGATGAACGCGTGCAGTTGGCGAAAGCCCCCCGCCGGGGCAGGCCACCGAGAAGGCATGCTCCAGAGCTCCCACAGAGATGTGCTAACAAATCTAATCCCCAGGTGCGAGGAGACGCTGCAGACGCAGCGAAGCCGGCCTACAGCAGATTCGGCAGGAAGCTAAGACCTAAGAGATTGGAGGATTGATTGTTGGTTATGTGGTGATGTCTTTTATGTTCCATTTATGTTCCATTTTTATGCTCCATTACATTTATGAGTATGTTTGTCCCATGCAGACGTTTGGGGGGGGGGGTGGTCATGTGGCACATATGTTTGGTTCATATTTCCCACAAGAGTGTGGCACATATGTCTGGTTCATATCTCCCACAAATGTATGGCTAATGTGGATTGGGGCTTCACGTCTGGAGGAACAAGTGTCTGGACCGACGGGGGCCGACAGGAGATGGCGAGGAGGTGTGAAGTCGGGCCCTTGTCTCAGAGGAGGCCCTGGGGGGTTTCCCGGAGCACCGGAGAATAAGAGACAATGGTGAATCTTCAGAGACTTGCATTGTGATTGAATGTTTGCAGAAGCACCATGTGACTTGAGTTCTTAATCCCCCAGAGGTATAAGAGTGTGCTGTAATATTATTCTGCCTCTTCTTGCTTTTGAGAATGTTGGATGATTGTGTTCTGCAATAAAGCCGAACTTGAGAAATACACTCATGTCTCATCATTGAACACATCTTCCACACTGGCATCTTTTTTATCCAAATTTCCAAAACATTGACTACTCAGAGTTGGGACCAGGAAGCAGAGTCGCAGTCTTACACGCCTCTCTGCAGCTCCTCTTCATCCGCCACTCCTCAACTTAGCCCCTGTCTTCCCCATCAGAGAATCGTTGTCTGCTCCCTCCAAAGTAAATAAAAATGTAATATATAAGCATCCCAAAGTGATTAAGCAGAATATTGGTAAAACTCAAATTAAACATAAAGCCTCTAAATTGAATGATTTGGCCTCTGTTCCTCCTCATAATTTAAAAATTAAATGTGGTTTATTAAATATTAGGTCTCTAACTCCCAAGTCTCTGCTAGTCCATGATCTGTTAATTGATCATCAGATTGATTTAATTTCCCTTACAGAGACTTGGTTAGGGCAAGAGGATTATGTTGGTTTAAATGAATCAACTCCCTCTGGTTATTTAAACTGTCAAAATCCCAGAAGTTCTGGTCGTGGAGGAGGAGTAGCAACAATTTACCATTCCAAATTACTAGTTAATGTAAAGCAAAAAACATGTTACAATTCCTTTGAGGGCCTGGTCCTCAGTATTGGGCACTTTAGCAATTTTAGGTTAAACCCAATTTTATTTGCCATAGTTTATCGTCCCCCATCAACCTACTCAGAATTTTTATCCGAATTTGCTGATTTCTTAGCTGATTTAGTGCTAAAATCTGATAGAATAATTATAGTAGGGGACTTTAATATACATGTGGATGTAGATAGTGACTGCCTTAATGTGGCATTTAATTCAATATTAGACTCGACTGGGTTTTCTCAGAAAGTAGGAAATTCTACTCATTACCTCCACCATACAATGGACCTTGTTCTGACATATGGCATAGAAATAGAAAATCTTGTAGTGTCTCCTCATAACCCTGTACTGTCAGACCATTGTCTGTTAACCTTTGAGTTTACTATTTCTGACTATTTGGCTCCTAAAGAAAAATATTATTACAGTAGATGCCTCTCAGATGATGCTGTTACCAAATTTATGCAGATTGTTTCCTCTATGCCATGTGTCAACACAACGGAAATAAGCTATAGACAGCTTGCTCCTTCTGTAATTGATAACATGGTGGATAGTGTTACAGCTTCTCTGCATCAGACTCTAGACTTGGTGGCCCCCTTAAAAAAGAAAAAGTCTAATCAGAGATTTCTAACTCCTTGGTTCAACACAGAAACTCATAGCTTAAAACAGAAGACTCGTCAATTAGAAAGAAAATGGCGCTCTACTAATTTAGATGAAATCTATTTAGCTTGGAGAAATCATCTTTTAATTTATAAAAAATCTCTTAGAAAAGCTAGAACGAGTTATTACTCTGCATTAATATAAGAGAACAAGAATAATCCCAGGTTTCTTTTCAGCACTGTAGCCAGGTTGACAAAGAGTCAGGACTCTGTCAATCCTAGCATTCCCTTAGAGCTTACTAGTCAAGACTTTATGAACTTTTTCAATAATAAAATTTCATCCATCAGAGATAAAATCAATCAGATTCTTCCCACAGTTAACTTAAATACTGTAACTACTACAACTCCTTCTATTGATGTCTGTCTTGATGAGTTTACTCCAATTGACCTTTGTGAGTTACACAAAATAGTTTCCTCATCCAAACCTTCAACTTGTCTTTTAGACCCTATTCCTACCAGGTTATTTAGAGAAGTCTTCCCACTTATTGGTAGCTTTATTCTTCATATAATCAATTCTTCATTAACTTTAGGCCATGTACCGCAGGCTTTTAAAATGGCTGTAATTAAACCCTCACTCAAAAAGCCAATGCTAGATCCAGGAGCTTTAGCTAACTATAGACCAATCTCTAATCTCCCTTTCATTTCAAAAATCTTAGAAAGAGTTGTTGCTACGCAATTATTTGACCACCTGCAGGGAAATGGTTTACTTGAAGAGTTTCAATCTGGGTTTAGAATCCATCATAGTACTGAAACAGCCTTAGCGAAGGTCACTAACAACCTCCTCATCGCATCTGATAATGGACTGGTTTCTGTACTTGCCCTTTTAGACCTTAGTGCAGCTTTTGATACTATCGATCATAATATTCTACTTGATAGATTAGAACACTATGTTGGACTTAATGGAACTTCGTTGCAGTGGTTTAGATCTTATTTATCTGATAGGTTCCAGTTTGTTCATGTAAATAATGAGTTTTCTTTCAACTCAAAGCTTAGTCATGGAGTTCCACAGGGATCTGTGCTATGCCCTACTCTTTTTAGTTTATATATGCTTCCATTAGGCAACATTATTAGAAAGCACTGTATACATTTTCATTGTTATGCAGATGACACACAATTATACCTGTCAATGAAGCCAGATGACAGTAATCAATTAGCCAAGTTAGAAGCCTGTCTTAAGGAAATCAAAGGTTGGATGACTTGTAATTTCCTGCTGTTAAATTCAGATAAGACTGAAGTCATTCTTGTTGGTCCAAAAAACCTTAGAAATTCCTTTCCAAATCAAACTTTCAGTTTGGATGCGGTTACTCTTTCTCTTAATAGCTCTGTGAGGAACCTTGGAATTATTTTTGATCAAGATCTGTCCTTCAATTCACATATTAAATTTGTTTCTAAGACTGCCTTCTATCATTTGCGTAATATTGCCAAGATTAGGAGCATCTTGTCTCAGAGTGATGCTGAGAAACTGATCCACGCTTTTGTTAGCTCGAGATTAGATTATTGTAATTCTTTATTATCAGGCTGTCCTAAAACATCTTTAAAAAGTCTTCAGCTGATCCAAAATGCTGCAGCAAGAGTTTTAACAGGTACTAGAAAGAGAGATCATATCTCTCCGGTTCTGGCCTCCCTTCATTGGCTTCCCATAGAGTTTAGAATTAAGTTTAAAATCCTTCTTCTTACTTACAAAGCTCTAAACAATCAGGCTCCTTTTTATTTAAAAGATCTGATACTACCGTATTATCCTAACAGAGCACTACGCTCCCAAATTGCAGGATTACTTGTAATACCTAGAATCTCCAAAAGTACAATGGGAGGCAGAGCCTTCAGTTACCAAGCTCCTCTCCTGTGGAACCAGCTGCCAATCTGGATTCGGGAGTCAGACTCGATCTCTGTTTTTAAGAATAGGGCTAAAACCTACCTTTTTGATATAGCCTACAATTAGGGAGGGATCATGTGTTTCTGAACCCTCCCTTAGTTATGCTGCTAATAGGTTTAGTCAGCCGGGGGACCTCCAGTAATGCACTGGGCCTCACTCCTTTCCTCACTCTCAATGAAATATTTTTTTTGCCGGTCATTAACATTTGTTTGTTCTTGTCACCATGGGATGAGACGCCGGGTCGTCCGGCGCTCAGACCATATCCCTCCTTATCTCTGTCTCTCATTTGACAGCGTCTCAGCGGGCTCCCAGCTGTCAGTGTTACGGGATAGCTGGGGCCCAATTAATCCTCATCAGCTGAGGCGCTGCTAATGAGGATAAAAAGGAGCAGCTCCGATCATTCGGGGCTACGACTTAAGCACTGTGAAGGCTGGAACCCCTATGCCCGGTGCCAGCTCTCTACTCATCTTGCTACATTACTTGTGAGTGTTACCCAGTATGAGTATTTGTGCCTTGGAACCCCTATGCCCGGTGCCAGCTCTCTACTCATCTTGCTGTATTACTCGTGAGTGTCACTCTGTATGAGTATTTGTGCCTTTCGGTCTACGAGGCCGTGTTCCTTATCCCCTGTCCTTTTTATAATAAAACATCACAACTCACTGGCTCGCCCTCCGCTCTCTCTGTGTGGCTCGCGAGGGCCACACATAACAGTAAGTCACAGCCAGACGAGTGGCCGGCGGCCGTGAGTTGTTAGTGGACTTGTACCTTCCAGTCCGGGTGTCAGCACTTTTAGCATGCCGTCTCCCAGGAGTCACGTTCGACGCCAGGGCAACGAGCTGATGTCCATCTTGGAGGGTGTTGACGGGACGCTCTTCACCGCCACCCTGTACGATGCCTCCAACGCGAGACGCTGGCATCTGGACCACGCTGATAATCTCCTGGACAGTCACCTTCGCTGTTCCTACCATCCTGAGGTCTGTGCCAGGAGGGACGCCATCACTGCACAGCGAGAGGAGCTCCGCGGTTTGGAAGGAAATCCCGGCAGGAAGCCGAAGAGGAGGAGACGTCGCCCCTCACTTCGGGATCCCATTCCTGTCTCTACTCCAGCCCGGGAGTTCGCACCACCCAGAGGGCTTCCCCTGTTCTGCACGACGTCACTCGGGATTCCCCCGAAGGATCTGCAGCTGACAGCAGTTAAGGTCCGGGACCGAGTGGCTGCTGCGAGCTCCGCTGTGCACCCGTCTACCATCATCAGGCATGTGGCGGCGGTGGTGAGATTAGTGGAGAGGAGTCCAGGGTTACGAAACTACTCCGAGTTCAACGCCCTCCTCGCCTCGGTCTCTGCTCAGGAGCGGCGATTCCCAGGTCTCTCCTTCGCTTTGCCCCCTGGGAATAGCCGTCATCACATCGCCAAATCGCCTCAGCACGAACCCCGTCCGGATCCAGTTCCGGGCTGTCGCAAGGTCTCTTCCTCCCACGCAGCTGTCACCTCTACGCCTTGTCAGAGAGGAGATTTCACAGCCTCGTCTCCTGAGCCTCTCCCCCCCGCTGTCACGCCAGCGCATCCGGGCCGGCTCATCTCGGTTGTCACCCCCTCCTCCTCAACGCGCTCACCGACTGCTGTGTGCGCCTGGAATCCCGGCCTGGCAAGCCCTCTTCTGGAGACAACACGAGCGGCTCCCAGACGTCCTCCCAGGGGGTCCTCCGTTACCGCCCGGCGGGGAGAGGGAGAAGCAACGTCCACTGCAGCAGGCTCCATCCAGCCTCCAGGAGACATGCAAGTCCAAGTTTGTTCACATCAACTTAGTGATTTGCTCTGTCATACTCCTGGAGGTGGAGTTTGGGGTCCGCAGCTCCCTGAACTCCCACCACATACTGTAACCTGTGTCATTAATCCTGCACCCTCTGTGCCTCCCTCCGCTGAGCGGTCCCCGGTGCACGGTCAACGTCGTGGGATGAGGAGGGGGCCTGCGGTTCCGGTCCCGCAGCTACGTTGTGGACGGAGGAGGAAGACTGACTGCTACGTGGAGTCCGCGCCGACGACCAAGCGTCCCCGGGTCTCCACGGAGGAGTGGTTCGGTCCAGCGGGACGAGGTTCTCCTGCCATCACGTCGTGTGGACCATCGGCGTGGTTACCGGTGCAGGAGGAATCCCAAGCTGCGCTGTCCATCATGCCGGCTGAGGGGCCCGACGCAGCTGAGTGGGAGCCTGACGACGACCTCCTGATGTCGGATCCTGGATCTTCGCAGTCCTGGACGGCGTCAGAACCCGAGATCAGGCGAGTGCTCTATTTTCTCTTTCTCCTTCATATCTTTGAGCACTTTAGCCTGTCTCTAGGGTAGATGAGCCGGGTGCAGCCGTCCGCTGCGTCCGAGCTCATCTCGCCGGGTTCTGGCGCTGCCGGTGATTCTGATTCCGGTTCTGTTTTCTCTCCTGAGCCTTCTTCCAGGGTCGCCGGCGAGGAGTTGCCATCCCTCGTGGTGCTGGAAGGTCCAGGTTTGACGTCGGAGGTCGGTTCTGGTGCGGTGCCGACCCAGTCGGGGTCCGTCGTGGGTGCTGCTCCAGCGGTGTCCGACGTGGGTTCGCCCGAGACCCAATCGGGGTCCGACGTGGGTCCCGCTCCAGTGGTGTCTGACGTGGGTTCGCCTGAGGCCCAATCAGGGTCCGATGTGGGTTCGCCTAAGGCCCAATCGGGGTCCGATGTGGGTTCTGCACCAGTGCTGTCCAGGTCCGGTGAGGGGGTGGCTGTTTCCCTGCGGTCTGACGTCCGTCCACCTCGTCATCGGCTCTCCCCCGAGCCTCTTCCACCGGGGTCCATTTTGATCTCTCGCCCGTCCCAACGGTCCTGGTGGTTGAGCGATGCGGGTCGGCCGCCGGAGGGCCTACCGTGCCCGTTCGGCTCGCTTGTGCAGCCGCCCGACCCGCGAGACTTTCGGTTCGGCAATCTGGTCCGACCCCCTGACGAACTGTGTTTGCTTCTGGGTGGCCTGGTACGGCCACCGGAGGACTTGTTTCTTGGGACCTGGGTCTGGGGTAGGCCGCCTGAACATTCCCTTTTCCCCAGTTCCCCAGCTGGACAATGGGCAGGGAGACCACCGGAACAGTCCCTGCTTTATTGGACTCTGCCTGCTGTCTTCCTCGGGTGCCGCTTGTGTTCAGTAAATATTAAGGTCACTCGGGTGCAGTTTTTTGTCCTCTAGGTGGATCTATGTATGTAGCGCTGTGTATTGTGTTTTTTATTAACCGTACTCAGCATTTCCTTCATTCTTGTCCTGTTCCTAGCCTCGTCTGTGCGTTATGGAGTAATGTGTTTTGTTTCCCTTTCAACCGTACTCTGTAATTGCCTCATTTGTTCCTGTCACCTTCATGGTGGGTTTTTTTTTTTTTTTCCCTGCCCCGATCTAAACATTTGTGTGCTATTGAGTAGTGTGTTTTACCTGTACCCATGCTCAGCATTTTCCTCATTTTTGCCCTGGTCTAATTATTTTTTTTTTTTGGTGTGATATGGAGTATTGTGTTTGGTTTTTTTTTTCTTCTCTGCCCTGGTACTCTGTATTTGTTCATGGTCGATTTGTCTTTTTTTTTTCTTTCTGCTTCTCTCCCTCCGGTCCTGCCTCCCTTCCACCCACCCTAGGTGGGGGGGGGGGGGGCTCGGATATTTCGGGTCGTTCGGAGCCCGACCGTGAGGGGGACGCTCTGTCACCATGGGATGAGACGCCGGGTCGTCCGGCGCTCAGACCATATCCCTCCTTATTTCTGTCTCTCATTTGACAGCGTCTCAGCGGGCTCCCAGCTGTCAGTGTTACGGGACGGCTGGGGCAAAATTAATCCTCATCAGCTGAGGCGCTGCTAATGAGGATAAAAAGGAGCAGCTCCGATCATTCGGGGCTGCGACTTAAGCACTATGAAGGCTGGAACCCCTATGCCCGGTGCCAGCTCTCTACTCATCTTGCTACATTACTTGTGAGTGTTACCCAGTATGAGTATTTGTGCCTTGGAACCCCTATGCCCGGTGCCAGCTCTCTACTCATCTTGCCGCATTACTTGGGAGTGTTATCCGCTGTGAGTGTTTGTGCCTTGGAACCCCTATGCCCGGTGCCAGCTCTCTACTCATCTTGCTGTATTACTCGTGAGTGTCACTCTGTATGAGTATTTGTGCCTTTCGGTCTACGAGGCCGTGTTCCTTATCCCCTGTCCCTTTTATAATAAAACATCACAACTCACTGGCTCGCCCTCGGCTCTCTCTGTGTGGCTTGCGAGGGCCACACGTAACAGTTCTCTCCCATAGATTGAGTCCCCATCGTGCTGTTTGCTCTCTACATGTCTGTTCTTTTCATCTTCTCTATTCCCTCACCCCCAGCCAGTCGCAGCAAATGACTGCCCCTCCCTGAGCCTGGTTCTGCTGGAGGTTTCTTCCTGTTAAAAGGGAGTTTTTCCTCTCCACCGTCGCCAAGTGCTTGCTCACAGGGGATCGCCTGATTGCTGGGGTCTTTCTGCAACTGTGGGGGTTCCCCCTACAGTTGATAGTGCTATGAGATGACTGTTGTTGTGAAATGGTGCTATATAAATAAAGTTGAACTGAATTGAATTGAATTGAATTGAGTGGATTTTTTTCCTGTTTAAAAGCAATGGAAAAGGCTATTTTTGTGTCTGTATGGTTTTCCTAAATGTGATTTTAGTTCCCAACAGTATGCTGAAGTACTTTTAGTTCTTATGCACTATTTCTGTTGAATGTAATGTGTAGTTTGATGCTAAAAGCACATTTTGTTGGTTTCCTATGTAAATTCATAGGTTATGCTAAACCCAGTAGCTCAGACAGGGTTTTACTGATTTTAAAAGGGAATATTGGAAGTAATGGGACAGTATATTCCCTGGTTATGTGATAAATTAATTGTATTTCATTTCATAATTTACAAAGAAAAGGTTAAAAAAAACATTAATCATAATTTCATGGTTAAATGATGTAGAGATAAAAAGAGAAATTCATTTATTTGGTTACATGAGAAAAAAAGTATTTCATGTACTACCAGAGGGAATTTGAGTTAAAAAACATGCATGTAAGATGTGAAATGTGAGATGTAAGATATTACTATATTACTGGATTGTAACAATAGTAATATGAGAGAAGAATTTAAACACTAAGCTATGGTGTTATGTGAGAAGAGATTGGAAAGTGAATTACTTTAGCTGTATACAATAATATCATTATTGTTGTGCAGGCTAGGTTTTTTTTGGTTGCTGATTAAGAACCTTCTGGATCCTGGATTCTCTCCGAATGGAGATGGCGAGCCTGACCCGAGACCTGAACCGAGACTGAACCGAGATCTGAACCAAGATCTCGATTGAAGAACATCCTTCCTCTCTCCAGTGCACAAAATTCAAAGTGGTAACAACTCAAGCCGCCGCTTTAAAAGAGGAAAAGAAACCTGAGTCTGGAAATACAAGATATCTTGACTGGTCAAACGACTAAAACAAAAAGACGAACAAACACTGAGCTCAGTAGGACATTTTTGGGGTTTTATTTCATGCCGGCTGTTGTTATATTTGTATATTTGTAAATTGTCTGTATACTCTGTTTTCTTTATCTTTAAAAATAACAGCCATTATTGCTCATTTCTTGCCTCCAGCTATTTCATTCCACACTCATTTTAATTCCCTATTGTAATCCTTATGAACCTAGCAACTGGTCTACACTTAATAATTTCCCTTACCTAATTAACGTAAGGCAAGGGTTACAAACAGGAGAAGTGTTAGCTTTGCTATGTATGATTGTGTTGGTGATGGTATTATTGGCACTGATGGAATTACTGCTGTCTTCCTTTTTCTATGTCCGCTGTGGTGAGGTAGCCTATGGGGAGTCTAAGCCATGTCCACTCTACTTCTGCACATGGGACCTTAAAACGGAAAAATTCTCCACTGAAATGACTATCAAGAGCGAAATTGTCTTTTGATCCCAATTGAATTTTGCCACGAGTTACACATATGTTTGTCAAATTAAAAGATAATTTTCCATGTAAATAATGGTGTAGGTTGTTGTCTAACTGTTAAGGTATAAGGTTGTGAAAATACGGAAATTAAAATACTACAAACAGATGGACGGAGCTTACATCATCTTTTCAAACCATGCCAGAGGTGAAGTAACTAACAGTCCTCTGGATCAGCTGCAGCTCTCACAATACAAAACAATATCTTTGTGTTGTTTTTCACCTCTTTGGATCCTTCTTTCATTGGTCAGGAAACAGGAGGTGAGGTTTTAGCAGTGGTGGACCCTCATGGCCAGCAAAGCCTTCTCTGCTGGCCTAAACACTATCAGAATTACATTTACAACCTACATTCTTATATTTGTTCCATGAGGATATATTAAATTATTTCCAACAGTCTATTCTCTTCATTTTGCAGCTTTTAAGATAAGATAAGATAAGATAAGATAAGATAAGCCTTTATTAGTCCCACAATGGGGAAATTCCAGGATTGCAACAGCACAGGGATAGCAACACTCAGAGCAACAATCAGAAGGCAAGAAAAAATAGCAAGAGCAGCTAATATACATATGTACATATTACTATAAATATACGTATATACACTACCGTTCAAAAGTTTGGGGTCACCCAAACAATTATTTTGTGTTTTCCATGAAAAGTCACACTTATTTACCACCATGAGTTATAAAATGAATAGAAAATATAGTCAAGACATTGACAAGGTTAGAAATAATGATTTGTATTTGAAATAATAATTTTTTCCTTCAAACTTTGCTTTCGTCAAAGAATCCTCCATTTGTAGCAATTACAGCATTGCAGAACTAACATGATTGCACAAGGGTTTTCTAATCATCCATTAGCCTTCTGATGCAATGAGCAAACACATTGTACCATTAGAACACTGGAGTGATAGTTGCTGGAAATGGGCCTCTATACACCTATGAAGATGTTGCACCAAAAACCAGACATTTGCAGCTAGAATAGTCATTTACCACATTAGCAATGTATAGAGTGTATTTTTTGATTAAAGCTATTTTCATTGAAAAAAAGTGCTTTTCTTTCAAAAATAAGGAAATTTCTAAGTGACACCAAACTTTTGAACGGTAGTGTATATACACAGACACACAGTGCAGAGCATTGCAGCTGGATGGAATAAATATATGAGTATATAAACACATAGTGCGGAGCATTGTAGCTAGATGGAATAAATATGTAGATATATAAACACCCACAGTACAGAGCATTGCAGCTAGGTGGAATAAATATGTAAATATATAAACACACACAGTGCGGAGCATTGTAGCTAGATGGAATAAATATATAGATATATAAATATAAACACACCCAGTGCAGAGCATTGTAGCTAGATGGAATAAATATGTAAATATATAAACACACACAGTGCAGAGCATTGTTGCTAGATGGAATAAATATATAGATATATAAATATAAACACACCCAGTGCGGAGCATTGTAGCTAGATGGAATAAATATGTAAATATATAAACACACAGTGCAGAGCATTGTTGCTAGATGGGATGAAACAGCACAACTGTCTACTTAGTTATCCTACATGGTATGATTATGTGCCCATACATATTCTCACCCTCCATAGCAACCGGTATTTTCCTAGTTGTATGCCGGAGGGGACCATTGTGTAAGTCTATTGCATCTTTTGCATTCAAAACTATTAGGTTGTTACGTCTTTTTGCTATCTCTGCGAGCAGCCCTGCTTAGGTTGTACAGTCTGACAGCCGTTGGTAGGAAGGACCTGCGAAACCTCTCGGTTGTGCACCTGGGATGATGTAGTCTGCTGCTAAATGAACTCCTCAGTGCATTCAGTATGTCCTGCATAGGGTGGAACTCAGACTCCAGCAGAGATGACAGTTTAGCCACCGTCCTTCTCTCTCCTATGTCCTTCACCGGGTCAAGGCACTGCCCCAGGACAGAGCTAGCTTTCTTGATCAGTTTGTTCACTCTCTTCCTATCGGCTGCGGTAATGCCACTGCCCCAGCAGACCACTCCAAAAGTGATGGCTGATGCCACCACCGTGTCATAGAATGTCTTCAGCAGCGCCCCTTGTACACCAAAAGACCTGAGTCTCCTCAGTAGGAACAGCCTGCATTGTCCCTTCTTGTAGAGTGCGTCAGTATTGTGTGACCAGTCTAGTTTATTGTTCAGATGAACGCCCAGGTACTTGTAGGATGTCACCATCTCGATGTCTGTTCCCTGTATATTTACTGGTGCTGTGAGGGGTTGTCCATGCCTGCGGCAGTCCACCACCAGCTCCTTAGTTTTCCTCGCATTGATCTGGAGGCAGTTCCGATGGCACCAGTCCACGAAGTCCTGGATAAGCCCTCTGTACTCAGCTTCATCTCCATTGGAGATGAGGCCAACGATCGCAGAGTCATCAGAGAACTTCTGTAGATGGCAGTGTGTTGTGTTGTGTGAGAAGTCCGCAGTATAAAGAGTGAACAGGAAGGGAGCCAACACCGTTCCCTGGGGGGCCCCCGTGCTACCGATGATCGTGTCGGACACACAGTCCCGGGTTCTCACAAACTGAGGCCAGTTCGTGAGGTGGTCCAGGATCCATGATGACAGGTGCTGGTCCACCCCTGCGCGCAGCAGTTTGTCCTTCAGGATCATCGGTTGGATGGTGTTGAAAGCACTGGAGAAGTCAAAGAACATGATCCTCACCACATTCCCGGGCTTCTCCAGGTGGGACAGAGAACGGTGAAGGAGGAAGATCACCGCATCCTCCACCCCAATGCCATGCTGGTAGGCGAACTGGAGTGGATCCATCGCTGGTCCCTCCAGGGGGCGGAGGTGAGCACGGAGCAGTCTCTCCAGGGTCTTCATCAAGTGGGACGTCAAGGCCACCGGTTTGTAGCTGTTCAGGTCTTTGGGGTGGGAAGTTTTTGGTACAGGTACCACACAAGATGTTTTCCACAGCTGTGGTACCCTCCCCAGCTTCAGGCTCAGGTTGAAGATGTATGCCACAATCCCACACAGCTGGTCTGCACAGGACTTGAGGAGCTTTGCGCTGATGCCGTCCGGTCCCAACGCCTTCCTCGCCTTGATCTTCCTCAGCTCCGTCCTCACCTGAGTCTTGGTCAGGGTCAGGATGGGGGGCTGTGTGTTGGGAGTGGGGGGTGTTGGTGGAGTGGGGAGTGGGCAGCAGGACTTGATGTCTTTAGAGGCAGCAGTGGTTGTTGTGCAGTCAGGGGGGAGGGCGGCTGGTCAAACCTATTGAAAAACAGATTCAGATTGTTTGCCCACTCCCTGCCCCCGTGGCCTTTCTCCAGACCCCGCTGATGTCGCTCTGTTGCAGCTTGTCCTCCATCTTCTTCCTGAAGCTGTCCTTGCCTTCTCTGATCTTTCTCCTCAGCTCCCTCTGTACGGACTTCAGCATCTCCCTGTTCCCCGACCTGAAGATCCTCTTTTTCTCTCTCAGAAGTGTTTTTATCTCAGGTTTTTTTTTTTTTTTTTTTTTTTGTTACTTATTTGTACCCGTAGGTAGATTTGGTTTGCAGTCTGGTGACAAGCCACCGGCTGCCGGTCGCTGCGTGTGCGAGCGCCCTAAACCTACATGTTTTTGGTATGCGGGAGGAAACCGGAGAAATCCTGGAGTAAACCCATGCAACACGGGGAGAACATGCAAACTCCACACAGCTCACTGTTGGTCAGGGGCTGGGATCGAACCCACGATCTCATGATCCCCGCGATCCCCCGGCCGAGGGTAAAACTGTGCTGCCACAGTGCTAAACCACTGTGCCACCGTGCAGCTCCAGGGTTGATCCAGGGTTTGTTGTTTGAGCAACACCGTATGGTCTTGGTGGGAACGGATTTGTCCACACAGAAGCTGAGGTAGTCCGTGAAGGTGTGAGTGAGGCTATCGATGTCCTCACCATGTGGATCGCAGAGCTGCTTCCAATCGGTGGTTTCAAAACAGCCCTTTAGAGTGTCCATTGCCTCCTCAGACCATAACTTCACTGTGCGCATGGGCGGAGGTTGTCTGTGCACTAGGGGTTTGTACACCGGCTGGAGATGATTGTCTTGGTTGCACTCCTTCCAGCAGTGTAATGCATGTAGAGTTTTTTTTGTCCAATCATATTTCAGCCATCTGTGTTACCAGGGCCAAGCAAATCTGCCTTGGGCCTTCAGAAATTAACAGTGCACTCTGTAGGTTAAATTAACTGTTAAATTTATCCTGTTGCTTGAACCAATCAGATGTCTTCTGTACATCCAGGGATATGCATAGAAGGCATTCAAGAATGTCGGCATTTTCATGCCTTTTGATTGGATGGTTAGACTCCTCCAACCACAATGAAGAGCAGCCTAGCTAGTAAAAACACCAGTGCAAGGACTTGCTTAAACAGCTACAATATACTGTATCTGTTTAAATGTAATAGTTGTTTTTCCACCTACAATGGCTGACAGGGGAGAGGAAAATGATTTGGTCGCTGATATTTTAAAAAAATCAATTTTTCAGACAGGTTTTTCAAGAAAAGCTGGTCATTGTAAAGAGAGGTCAGCCAACCCTGAAGCTAGAAGGCCTGTCTCAGCCGGGGAAAGGATTTGTCCGTCACTTCCATATTAGCCACGGGTGGTATCCTTGGATTACAGGCTCCGAGGAGTGCTGCAAATTATCTTGCAGGGAATGCCTGTTGTTTGCAACTGATCAAGCAGATACTTGGGAGCCAGACAGGGTTTGCAAACTTGAGCTGCCTACTGTCACACCATGATGATTTAGGTAGCGTTTGCCAAATGTCTAAAAAATGGTCTAAAATGTTGGGATACACCGAAATTTTCACTTTTGGCCATATTCATTGCATATCCATAACGACTTGGACATATACATAATGTATTAGTAATTTACATAGAATATTTCCATAACTTATAAGTAACTTAAACCAACTAATGCTTAGCGTGTTGCCGACATTCACAACTTATGCACAACAATAGTCTAACTTCTGCATAGTACAGTCATGCCAAACTGCCATTGCCTCCCGATCCATGAATCCTAAGTGTGCAAGAGATCATCTCTGTTCAACCAAGATGATTCTCCCCTCCAAACACCATGGCAGGGGGCGTGACCAACCTGGTAGAGTTATCAGATCTGTCAGGTCAGTCACGCTTGTCAGATAACAGTTGTCACAACCTGGCTCAAAAGCACGCAAACTGATGGCAGTAAAAAAGTTTATTTTCAATAAAGTGAAAAAAAGATAATGCATGGAGTGTGGTTTTGCTGGGAGGCACAGCCAACAGTAAAGTAAACAGCTGCGCTCTGCGCTTCAGGCGATGAGCTGATTGGATCCTCCTCCTCCTCCGTTCTGACGTTTTGGCATATCTTTCAGAATAACACTGGACAGCTGATCGTACAGACTGCAGTCAAAGGTAAAAACATGGGGGAGGGCTAAACAGCGATTTTGATCTTAAATCCTGTAGCTTGAAAGTGCTCAGATACATCCACGATAGGTCCAAATACGAACAAGTACGTGTGTTTAGCTCTCTGTGTGCGTATGTGTGTGTGTGTGTGTGTGCTGCAGACAGCAGCAGAGCTCTGTACGGGTTTTTCCTGTGAACCAAAGTTGCAAATACGCCATTATCGGGTAGCTGTAAGTTAGAAATCCATTCAGTAAGTTACACATAGGTTCAAAGAGTGTTACTCATGTTAGAAATAATTTTTGAGTACGCTAGACATTAATCTCGACGTACTTCGACTTTTGAGTAACTATGAGTCGCTGACAAGAAACGTGTGTAAACGAATGCATAACTTACCTACAACCCTTGCTGCGCAAACGCGGGACGTATCAGTCATACGCTGGATACGTTGAAAAAATTTCAGCATGCTGAACATTAATTTTCAGAGGAGCTTGGCGAACAATGCCATATACCAGCGTGCGTCAGCGTTCTTCAGCGTGCTCTTAACTTAGTGTGACAGGGCCTAACCAAGGCAGCAGCAAGATACCAAAGCACAGCCGCCAGCCGGACACTTATAAGCAACAATACTTTTGAACCTTTGGGGAAACAAGAGTGGATCTGCAGCTCAGCGAACAACTGTGCAGGGAAATGGGGCTCTACAACGAAAAGGTAAAGATTTTTGAAACTATAATTTTATAGTTAAAGTTATCTTTAACATGCTTTTTGTGGACAGCTCTATAGGCTATTTTTATGGTGCTTGGTATGAATGGGACTTAAATCGGTTAGATCACCACTGAAGGCCTAGTTGTAAAATATAGGGGCCGCCACTGGGTTTTAGTAATCTTCTGCCATGATCCTGTTTAGTGATGTGGGATGATGGGAGTTGCTGTCCACTAATCATTTAAACAAAAACTAAATATTACTCTGTTATTATACGACAGCAGACAACTTTAATTACAGTGCATCCGGAAAGTATTCACAGCGCTTCACTTTATCCACATTTTATGTTACAGCCTTATTCCAAAAGGGATTAAATTCAATTTTTCCCTCAAAATTCTACACATAATACCTCATAATGACAATGTGAATTTTTTTTTTTTTTAAGATTTCTGTGAATTTGTTAAAAATAAAAAACTAAGAAATCACATGTACATAAGTATTCACAGCCTTTGCCATAAAGCTCAAAATTGCAGGGATGGCAATTTTCCGCCGATCCGCGGATTTCTGCCGATTTATTTTCAAATTGATCATTTCTGTGAATCGTCTAAATCCGTTGAGAAAATTTTAGGAGGGTAAGGTAACTTATTGTTACCGATTTTAGCAAAAATCAACACGATTACATAAGTGCTCGGCGCTTCCCTGGGTCAAGTCTCGCGATAACCCGGATGTACTCAAGCTACTGCTGTATTGTAAACAGCCCTGCAATTGGATAGTTGCAAACGATTGGACCAATCAAATGGCTCGTATGCTTTGTCAAAAATTCATGGCGGCTTGTTCTCAGGGGTGTGATTTTTCCGGTAATTCGCCGAATTCCGCTTTATTTTATCTTCCAGGAAGATAAAGTACGTTAAGTACATTAGCGGCTTGTGGTCCACGAATGCAGTGAAGGTGCGCCCTTTCAGCCAGAACTGGAAGTGGTGTATGGCCAGGTAGAGAGCCATTAACTCTCTGTCGAACACGCTGCAGTTACGCTCACTGTCGTGCAAAGACCTGCTAAAAAAAAAGTTGAGCGGCTGCCAAGAACCGGCAACGCATTGCTCCACGATGGCCGCTATGCCCATGTCCAAGGCGTCGGTAGTGAGCGCTGTTTTAACCTCAGAACGCCTGCTCCCGTTCAGGAGTCCAGTCGACTCTGTCCGCCGGTTTCCGTTTGAGTGCAGAGTACAACGGCTGTATGAGCTGGGCTGCGCGGGGGAGGAAAATGAACTGCTCAAGACTCAATGGAGATTGAAACGTGATCTGAAATGAATGCTGAAATTATAAAAAGTAATGGTATGTTGGAATTTTATTTCTATTATGGAATAGATGAAATTAACTGATTTTGATTTGATCAAGTGTTAAAGCATGTGATGGATAATGCTTGTTGGAATATTTACCTCCGCCAAGGAGGTTATGTTTTCATCGGCGTTGGTTTGTCTGTCTGTCTGTTTGTTAGCAAGGAAAAGTTATGGATGGATTTTCATGAAATTTTCAGGAAAGATGTGTAATGACACGGGGAACAGATGATTAGATTTTGGTGATGATCTGAGAGTGCATACCTCCACCAAGGGCTTTTTTGTATTTGTGCAGCAGGATTACACAAAAACTACTGGATGGATTTGGATGAAATTTTCACCAGAGGTGGTTCTTGGCCTACAGAGGATCCCATTATATTTTGGTGATGATCTGAGAATGCATACCTCAGCCAAGGCACTTATCTTCTCACAGTGTGTTAGCAACAATACTCCAAAACTGATGGACAGACTTTGATGCAATTTTCACCACAAGTGGCTATAGGCCTACACACAAACCCATTACATTTTGGAGTTGATCCATGACAAACGGAAGGAGCCTTGGCAGAGGTATGCGCTCTATGAGTGCTTTTCTAGTTTAGGAATGCTATCTTCTTGGAACATAAGTCAATATTATACAGTAATAAGTGGCATTCAGCTGTTTGTTTTATGTCATTTAAACACAGTTCTGGTACTTAAAAATCATAAAAACCCAGGATCTTCGGGGGGCGAAGTGACAGTAAAGGTGAAAATTGGCTCAAAGTTCAACGAGGTAACAGAAACACTCGAACAGTTTCTGAAGAAACCAGAAAAGGAGATGAAGTTCAAAGTTCAGAGACTGACACAGCTTGCTGCCAAAAGGAAAAAAGTTTCACATTAGAAGTGACTTGGTGACCAGTGTAAATAGTGTAAATAGTGTAATAAACTCTAATAGAACTGTTAAATATGTTGGACTAAAGACAGTGAGACAATATTGAAGAAAAAGTAAGTTAACTTTTCATTAAATTTAATGATTTATCTAAGTCTAGTATTTCATTTTTTTTTTAATCATTTTTTCAGTCTAAATTACTTCTGTTTTACTCAAAACCTCCCAGCTTCAGTGGGGCTGCGCCCCCCGGCCCCCCCATAAGTCAATCGACCAAATTAGATTTCAGCTGAAATCAGAATTTCCTGTTGCCATCCCTGAAATTGAGATCAGGTGCATCCTGTTTCCACTGATCATCCTTGAGATGTTTAATTCCACCTGTGGTAAATTCAGTTGATTGTACATGATCTGGAAAGGCATACACCTGTCTATATAAGGTCCCACAGTTGACAGTGCATGTCAGAGCACAAACCAAGCATGAAGTCAAAGGAATTGTCTCACTCAAATGCACACACTCACACGCACACACTTATTTTGCACGCGCTCTCATATACAGTGGGGTAAAAAAGTATTTAGTCAGCCACCAATTGTTAAAGTTATCCCACTTAAAAGATGAGAGAGGTCTCCAATTTTCATCATAGGTATACCTCAACTATGAGAGACAAAATGAGAAAAAAAAAAAAATCCAGAAAATCACATTGAAGGATTTTTAAAAAATTTATTTGCAAATTATGGTGGAAAATAAGTATTTGGTCACCTACAAACAAGCAAGATTTCTGGCTCTCACAGACCTGTAACTTCTTCTTTAAGAGGCTCCTCTGTCCTCCACTCTTTACCTGTATTAATGGCACCTGTTTGAACTCATTATCAGTATAAAAGACACCTGTCCACAACCTCAAACAGTCAGACTCCAAACTCCACTGTGGCCAAGACCAAAGAGCTGTCAAAGGACACCAGAAACAAAATTGTAGACCTGCACCAGGCTGGGAAGACTGAATCTGCAATAGGTAAGCAGCTTGGCGTGAAGAAATCAACTGTGGGAGCAATTATTAGAAAATGGAAGACATACAAGACCACT
Organism: Pholidichthys leucotaenia; assembly: GCA_020510985.1. Lineage (NCBI taxonomy): Eukaryota > Metazoa > Chordata > Actinopteri > Cichliformes > Pholidichthyidae > Pholidichthys > Pholidichthys leucotaenia. Next base: position 221,264,712 of record CM035847.1, on the reverse strand, counting down.
GATAATCTCCCTCGATCTGGCGCTCCACGCAAGGTCTCATCCCGTGGGGTCAAAATGATCATGACAACGGTGAGCAAAAATCCCAGAACCACACGGGGGGACCTAGTGAATGACCGGCAGACAGATGGGACCAAAGTAACAAAGGCTACAATCAGTAACACACTACGCCGCCAGGGACTCAAATCCTGCAGTGCCAGACGTGTCCCCCTGCTTAAGCCAGTACATGTACAGGCCCATCTGAAGTTTGCTAGAGAGCAGTTGGATGATCCAGAAGAGGATTGGGAGAATGTCATATGGTCAGATGAAACCAAAATAGAGCTTTATTGTAAAAACTCAACTTGTCGTGTTTGGAGGAGAAAGAACACCATACCTACTGTGAAGCATGGGGGTGGAAACATCGTGCTTTGGGGCTGTTTTTCTGCAAAGGGACCAGGACGACAGATCCGTGTAAAGGAAAGAATGAATGGGGCCATGTATCATGAGATTTTGAGTGAAAACCTCCCTCCATCAGCAAGGGCATTGAAGATGAAACGTGGCTGGGTCTTTCAGCATGACAATGATCCCAAACATACTGCCCGGGCAATGAAGGAGTGGCTTCGTAAGAAGCATTTCAAGGTCCTGGAGTGGCCTAGCCAGTCTCCAGATCTCAACCCCATAGAAAATCTTTGGAGGGAGTTGAAAGTCCGTGTTGCCCAGCGACAGCCCCAAAACATCACTGCTCTAGAGAAGATCTGCATGGAGGAATGGGCCAAAATACCAGCAACAGTGTGTGAAAACCTTGTGAAGACTTACAGAAAACGTTTGACCTCTGTCATTGCCAGCAAAGGGTATATAACAAAGTATTGAGATGAACTTTTGTTATTGACCAAATACTTATTTTTCACCATAATTTGCAAATAAATTCTTTAAAAATCCTTCAATGTGATTTTGTGGATTTTTTTTTCTCATTTTGTCTCTCATAGTTGAGGTATGCCTATGATGAAAATTGGAGACCTCGCTCATCTTTTAAGTCGGAGAACGTGCACAACTGGTGGCTGACTAAATACTTTTTTACCCCCACTGTATATGCACACGGATGCCCACGCACAAATGTCTCTCCTTTAACAGGTGCGGATACCAGACTCGTGTTGAGACATCTTTGGTGGAAGAAGGAGTTTGTCTTCTGTTTGTTTTAGTTGTTGGTTTGTTTGTCTTTTTGTCTGTTCCCATCCCTTTTCTTTCCCCCTTCACACACTTCCTTTCCCTATTCCCCATCCTGTCGGGTCCTCCATGGGTAAAATGATTTAAATAAAGTTTTAAAAGTTGTTAATAGCCCCGCCAGGGCTGCGCTTTGTCACCGATCTTGTTCATAATTTTTAATGGACAGGATTTCTAGGCACAGCCAGGGAACGGAGGGTGTCATGCTTGATGACCACAGGATCTCATCTCTGTTGTTTGCAGACGATGTTGTCCTGCTGGCTTCATCCAGCAATGACCTACAGGTCTTACTGGGATGGTTTGCTGCTGAGTGTGAAGCGGCTGGGATGAGAATCAGCACCTCCAAGTCCAAGTCCATGGTGCTCAGCCGGAAAAAGGTGGATTGTCCTCTCCGGGTTGGGGACAGGCTCCTGCCCCAAGTGGAGGAGCTTAAGTATCTTGGGGTCTTATTCACGAGTGAGGGGAGAATGGAGCGAGAGATTGACAGACGGATTGGAGCAGCATCTGCAGTGATGCGTACGTTGTACCGGTCTGTTGTGGTGAAGAGGGAGCTGAGCTCTAAGGCAAAGCTGTCGATTTACCAGTCAATCTACGTTCCTACCCTCACCTATGGTCACAAGCTTTGGGTAATGACCGAAAGAATGGGATTGCAGATACAAGGAGCTGAAATGAGCTTTCTATGTAGGATCGCTGGACTCACCCTCAGAGATAGGGTGAGGAGCTCAGTAATCTGGAAGAGGCTCAGAGTAGAACTGCTGCTCCTCCACATTGAAAGGAGCCAGTTGAGGTGGTATGGGCATCTGATCAGGATGCCTACTGGATGCCTCCCACTTGAGGTGTTTCAGGCACGTCCCTCTGCAAGGAGACGCCGGGGCAGACCCAGGACTCGGTGGAGAGACTATGTATCCCTGCTGGTCTGGGAACGCCTTGGTATCCTCTCTGAAGAGCTGGAGCAGGTGGCTGGGGAGAGGGAATTCTGGGCTTCTCTGCTTGAACTGCTGCCTCCGTGACCCGGACCTCCGGAAAAGTGGTAGAAGATGGATGGATGGATGGATGGATATTAAAAGTTATTACAGGAGGAGTTTACAACAATATACAGTACAGAGTTTGGTACTGTATAAAGTTCCTTTTGGCAAAGTAAATCTGTTTTGGCACAATAAGGGTAACAGATCTCTGTTCTGCTTAGCTAGCTGCCTGACAGGACAAGGGTTTAAAAAAAAAGGAATTGTCTGTAGACCTAGAAGACAGAATTGTCTCGAGACACAAATCTAGGGAAGGGTACAGAAAAATTTCTGCTGCTTTGAAGGTCCCAATGAGCACAGTGGCCTCCATCATCCGTAAATGGAAGAAGTTTGGAACCACAAGGACTCTTTCTAGAGCTGGCCGGCTGTCTAAACTGAGCGACTGAGGGAGAAAGGCTTTAGTCAGGGAGGTAACCAAGAACCTGATGGTCACTCTGTCAGAGCTCCAGTGTTCCTCTGTGGAGAGAGGAGAACCTTCCAGGTGGACAACCATCTCTGTGGCAACCCGCCAATCAGGCCTGTATGGTAGAGTGGCCAGAGGGAAGCCACTCCTTAGTAAAAGGAACATGGCAGCCCGAATGGAGTTTGCCAAAAGGCACATGAAGGACTCTCAGACCATGAGAAACAAGATTTTCTGGTCTGATGAGACAAAGATTGAACTCTTTGGCATGAATGCCAGGCATCATGTTTGGAGGAAACCAGGCACCACTCATAACCATGTCAATGGTGGTGGCAGCATCATGCTGTGGGGATGTTTTTCAGTGGCAGGAACTGGGAGATGAGTCAGGATAGAGGGAAAGATGAATGCAGCAATGTACAGAGACATCCTGGATGAAAACGTGCTCCAGAGTGCTCTTGACCTCAGTCTGGGGCGATGGTTCATCTTTCAGCAGGACAATGACCCTAAGCACACAACCAAGATATTGAAGGAGTGACTTCAGGACAACTCTGTGAATGTCCTTGAGTGGCCCAGCCAGAGCCCAGACTTAGGTCCAATTGAACATCTCTGGAGAGATCTGAAAATGGCTGTGCACCAACGCTTCCCATCCAACCTGATTGAGCTTGAGAGGTGCTGCAAAGAGGAATGGGTGAAACTGCCCAAAGATAGGTGTGCCAAGCTTGTGGCATCATATTCAAAAAGACTTGAGGCTGTAATTGCTGCCAAAGGTGCATCAGCAAAGTATTGAGCAAAGGCTGTGAATACTTATGTACGTGTGATTCCTTAGTTTTTTATTTTTAAAAAATTTGAAAAATCTCTAAAAATCTTTTTTCCCGTTGTCATTATGGGGTATTGTGTGTAAAATTTTGAGGAAAAAAATGAATTTAATCCCTTTTGGAGTAAGACTGTAACATAACAAAATGTGGAAAAAGTGAAGCACCATGAATACTTTAAAAAAAATTATCTTTTATATCATCTTTTAAATTAACAAACATCATATGAGTAACTCATGGCAAAATATGATCGGGATCAAAAGCTAATTTCAATTTCACTCTTGCCATTCATTTCAATGGAGAATTTTTTTGATTTAAGGTCCCATATGCAGGAGTAGAGGAGGCGTGACTTAGACTCTATAACTTAGTAGTAAACGTTAGCAATTACCAGTAACTTAGGGTAGTATCTGACTGGGCTGCAGCTACTTGGGCAACGGCATTCGTGAGGGAGTTTTCAAAATCTCTCCAAACGTTCATGTGGATTCATATTTTTCTCTCATGAGTCGCAGGACCTCATTCTTGTGTCGCAGGAATTTTGAACATGTTCAAAAAAATTTGTGTGACAAATTTTCTCTCAGAATAGTCACAGAGTTATTGCAGGTGTCTCAAACTCATCTTGACCCCTTTCCAATTTAGTTTTAGTTTTTGACAACAACATTAAATCTGTGTCAGAAATGAACTTTGCAGGAGTTCATTCAAGAAACTGTGAAGAAGATCCACAGCCCCCTGCTAACTGGTGAGTAGAAATTGTGCATTCTGCTGCATGTCCACTGACTGACCTGTCACGGACTACATAAAAAATGAACACAAAATACACTACTCACAAAAAGTTAGGGATATTCAGCTTTCTGGTGAAATTTCAGGATGCACCTAAAACGTACTATTGTGCTGGCACTGAGTGGGGGGTTCTCCACCCAGAGGCGGAAGTCAGGGGGGAAAGATGGAATAGAGGACTGAAGGAGGAAGTGGCACCAGGGGGTCTCAGATGCAACAGAAAGGACTGGCCCCACCCCGGGGAGTCAGGAGACACCAGAGTTCGCTAGAGTGGGAGAGGGAGTGATAAGCAGGGTTTCATGTCCTGTAATGTTAATGTGCTAGACAGGCTTTGTGTACTGTGTATATTGTCTTTGGCTCCCTGGGTCTCATTGGGCAGGAATAAAGTGGTATAAAAGGAGGTGCCCAGAGACCCCAGGAGAAGTTTTCTGTGTTTTATGTTGGGAGGTGAATAAAGTCCACGTGTCGTCCAGCTCGCTGTCTCGTCTGCTTTCATCTTTCACATTGGTGACCCTAAGACGTGCAATGGAGAATGAGCCAAGCATCACCCTGGAGACAATCCAGAGGGAGAACACCAGCGCGGCATCCGCTGTCACAGTCAAGCTCCTGGACTTCTGGCTCCACAATCCGACCGCTTGGTTTCTACATGTTGAAGCCCAATTCGCACTCCGCTGGAACACAATGGACGACATCAAATATTATTATGTGGTCGTTGCGCTGGATACGCGTGCCACGCAGCAAGTGACAAGCCTGCTCCAGGAACCGCCGGCCCAGGGGAAATACGACGCGCTCAAGCAGATGCTGATTCAGCGGTATACCCTGTTGGACAGTGAGAGAGCAGAGACTCCTAACACGCTCAGAGTTAGGTGACAGATCAGCTGTGGAGCTGATGGAGAGCATGTTAGCATTGATGGAGAAGAACGACGAATCCTTCCTGTTCGCCCACCTCTTCCTCAGGAACCTACCTGCTACAGCAAGGGCAATCCTGGCCAACTCACCCCTGCTGGTAACCAAGAACTACCGCGCTCTGGCGCAGGAAGCGGACCGCATCATCCTAGCAACCAGAACTCTTAGCGTGCACGCAATGACACCGGCATCCGGGAAGGACTCCAGTGAGGTCGATGAGCTGTTGGTGGTGGCGGGGACGGATGCCAAGAGATGCAGGAACGGGATACTCTGTGTCTATCACCGCCGGTTTGGCTTGAATGCCCAATGCTGTCTGCCACCGTGCCAATTCAAGAAGCCAGGGAAATGGCACGGCCAGCAGTCAGTAGCAGCTACGACTGCTGGCGACAGGAACAAGCTGCTTTTCATCACAGACACACATTCGGGGAGACGCTTCTTGGTGGACTCCGGCTCCCAGAAGAGCCTCATTCTGTCAGTCAGTGTGGACAGATCAGCAGAAGGCTGCAGCCCCAAGCTTACGGCCGCCAACGGATCCAACATCTGGCCAGTGCATGCAAGGAGTTCGCTAACTTAGAACAACTAGGCATTGTTAGGTGCTCCAACAGCCCGTGGGCATCCCCGCTACACATGATGCCCAAGGCCGGTGGGTCGTGGTGACGTGCGGTGATTTCCGGCACTTCAACAATGCCACGGAACATGATCGGTACCCCATCCCGCACATCCAGGATTTTTCCGTGCATCTGGCCGGGACGTGTGTTTTTTCGAAAGTGGATATGGTCTGCGGTTACCACCAGGTCCCGGTGCACACAGAGGACATGCCCAAAACAGCGATATTAACTCCTTTTGGTCTTTTCAAGTTTTTATGCATGCCATTTGGGTTAAAGGACGCAAACCTTCCAAAGAATGATGGACACGGTGCGCCATGACCTGCCTTTCGTTTTTGTCTACTTAGATGACATTTTGGTGGCTAGCTCGTCCGAGGAGGAGCACCTTGCCCATCTCAATCTAGTTTTCCAGAGGTGGAAGCACACAGGCTTATCATTAACCCGGCAAAGTGCCAGTTCGGTGTGCCAGTGATTAATTTTTTGGGTCACCGCATTTCGCCAGAGGGCGCAATTCTACTGCCTGATAAGGTGCACGTCGTGGCAGATTTTCTGCGTCCGCAGACTGTGACGGCCCTAAAGGAATTTTTGGGCATGGTCAACTTTTACAACTGTTTCCTTCCCTGAGCAGCCCAGCTGCTGCAACCATTGTACGCTGTGCTAAAAAAAAAAACAAGCCCGCGGAAAACATCGACTGGACCCCTGAGCGAGTCCAGACTTTTGCAAACGCCAAAACAGCACTCGCTAACGCCACTTTGCTGGCCCACCCAGTCCCGTCAGCGCGGATAGCACCCACCACCGACACATCTGACGTTGCCATGGGGCAATGGTGGAGCAGTACGTCTCCTGTTCGTAGCAGCCGCTTGGTTTTTCAGCTGTACTTTGCGTGACAGCGAATGTAAATACAATACGTTTGACAGAGAGCTGTTGGCCCTCCATCTGGCGATGCGCCACTTCCAACTTTGGCTGGCTAGGCACGAGTTCACCGTGTTTGTTGATCATAAACTGCTCACGTATGCAATGTCCAAAGTCTCGGAACCGTGGTCAGCCTTGCAGCAACGACATTTGGCCACGATCTTGGAGTTCACAATCGACATTCAACACATAGCCAGTAAGCTTAATGTTGTGGCCGACTGCCTGTCGCGTGCATTAGTCTCCCCGGTCTGCATGGGAATAGATTTCCTCACTATGGTCACGGAGCAAACCGGGGACACGGACATTTGCGCTCTCCAGTCTGCGCCCACTGGGTTAAAACTGGAGAGCAGGGTGGTGCAAGAAGGGTGCCCCCCCTTGCTCTGCGACATCTCTACCAGTCGCCCATGCTTGGTGGTTCCGAGCTCTTGGTGCCGCCGCATTTTTGAGTCAGTCCACTCCCTTTCACATCCCAGCATGCGTGCCTTGGTTAAACTGGTGGGACCGAAATTCACCTGGCCTCACTTACGCAGAGATGTGAAAGAGTGGGCTGCAGCATGCACTACGTGCCAGCGGGCCAAAGTGCACAAGCACACCAAAGCCCCCCTTGAGCCGTTCCAAATTCCGGCCAGGAGGTTTGACCATGTCCACTCCACTTGGATTTGGTGGGCCCCCTCCCGTCTTCGCAAGGTTTCACATACCTTTTGACAATCATGGACCATACAACGCACTGGCCTGAAGTGGTCCCGCTGGCTTCCACCACGTCCGCGGAAGTGGCTCGCTCTTTTTTGTCGGCTTGTGTTGCACAGTTCGGATCCCCATCGGACATCACTTCCAACAGGGGTCTGCAATTCGTTTCATAGTTCTGGTCCACGATGGCCCAGAGCCTGGGGGTCAAAATCCACCTCATCACCACGTACAACCCCCAGGCTAACGGGTTATGTGAACATTTTCATAGGTCAATTAAAGCAGCGCTGAGAGCCTCACTCACGGACGCAAATTGGGTCGACTGCCTGCCCTGGGTCCTGTTAGGGTTGCGCTCCATGCCTAAGGAGGATCTGGCAGCCTCCCTGGCGGAACTCGTTTTTTCTCAGCTGCTGTGGGTCCCCGGGGAATTTTTTACCAGACTGACCCGCCCGTGAAAAATCTTTTGATTTTTTTTTTTTACAAAAAAATCAAAAGAACTCATTATTGATTTTAGGAAGCATAGCAGTGAGCCGCCTCCTCTTTATATAGGCAAGGAGTGTGTGGATAGGGTGGAGGCTTTTAAGTTTCTGGGTGTTCATATTTCTCACAACCTTGCCTGGGCAGTTAACACTATAGCTATGATAAAAAAAGGCTCAACAACATCTACACTTTTTGAGGCTCCTCAAGAGGAATGGCCTGAATGCACAGTTGCTGGTTTTATTTTATCGCTCTGCTATTGAGAGCATTTTGTCATATGGCATCACGGTTTGGTATGAGGGCTGTTCAGCCACAGACTGCAAAGCCTTGCAGAGAGTGATCGAGACTGCACAAAAAAATCACTGGCTGTTCTCTCCCTTCTCTGGAAGAGATTTCCAGGTCTCGGTACCTCAACAGAGCTACTGCCATTATTAAGGACTGCACTCATCCAGGTCATGATTTCTTTCACTTGCTCCCCTCAGGAAAGCGGTACAGATCCCATAAAACCCGGACTACCAGGTTTAATCATAGTTTTTTCCCAGCAGCAGTACGTATTTTGAACGGATTTATGTAACACGTACAGACTGTTGATGTTATTTTAGGTTATTTTGTGGCAACAACCTTGTGTATAAGCTGGTCTTTTTTATTTATCGCTCAGTATGTTTTTATTATTGCTATGTACATATTGTATTTAACTTTTTAGGTATTATTGTTTTAAGCATTATTTATTGTTGTAATTATGAGAATGTTAAATGCATGAGTGAACTGTGAGTGTGATAGTTTGTTTTAGGGAGCAGTATCTCATTTTCGTTGTATTGTTTTTTAGCAATGGAATGACAATAAAGGCACTTTGACTTTGACTTTATATACAGTATATAAAGTATATGTCCCTGAAATTGTCAAAACTTAAATTTAATCCCTAAAAATTGAATAAAATGGTACTGTTGAAAATTTTTTCACAGGATGGTTTTAATTTGTAAATATATATATATATATATATATATATATATATATATATATATATATATATATATATATATATATATATGCAAAAGTGTGTGTGAGGGAGACACTGATTACTATTGAACATTCTCTGTGCTGAGAAATTAATCTTTTTGCGTATTATCTCTGCAGCTTTTTGTGAGTCTCTCCAAAAAGAGGGCACAACATGCACATATCACAGTCATATAAATCATGACACAAACCAGGCAAAGCACATGCAATTTAAAAAAGTGCATTACTAGAAAAAAAAACATGCCAAAATACACTGAACAGTTAATATCATTCCAGCTTTCAAACTCATAAGCAATTACAGTACTTAGTGTTCAATACAGAGTACACCACTAAATACATTCGGCAACTGTGTGTGGTGTGCTTCTTTGGTTGTCCTATGAGCCTTATTGGAAGCATGACATTCTTCCTTGTCTGCTCTGTGGAGATTTCTTAGGGTTTTAACTGAGTCCCACTGCAAGGGCAATAATGAGGATGAACAGACATGCTCCAACACAACCTCCTATCAGGATCACCTTCTGGAGGGAGGGGAAAAAGAAGGAGAGCAAAGAGTCAGATGATGAGCTGATGAATGTCAGTAGAAAGAAAGAAAGAAAGAAAGAAAGAAAGAAAGAAAGAAAGAAAGAAAGAAAGAAAGAAAGAAAAATTGATGTTGGTTATATCCAGAGAAGGGTTGTAACGAATTACATTTACTCAACTACATTTTTCACATAGTTGTACATTACTGAGCAGTTTAGTTTTTTTTTAATGAACTTGTGTGCTCAGTGTGGCTTTGATTTACTTCTGATTTCACCAATTTGAAAACTGATCAGAAATGTGCTAATTTAAAACTGTAATAACTTGCTCTAACCAGAAATGACTACATCTTTAGTCATTTAGGTAATTAATATTATTGTTTTTTTTTTATTGAAATTCAATGCTGAAATAATTGAAATGCTAATTTTTCTATTCTGGAGAAGGAAAAATCTAATTTATTGTCTACATTTTATATGATATGGAATTTATTAGCGGGTACGTGTGGCTAGTTTGCATTTCAGTTTTTCCTCAGAATATTACATTTATGAGAAAAAGTCCAAAATTGGATAAAGTTCAAAATTTACAAGAAAAAAATGGCAAATTTTACAAATAAAAAGTTATTAAAAATGTCTCAAATATATGGAGGAAACTTCACATATATACAGTATGAGAATAACATCCCAAATTTGCAAGAAACGTTATAATTACAAAAAATATCCTATGAATTAGCGAGAAGAAAACTTGCAGATTTATGAGAAAAAAACATATGTAATTTAGGAGAAAAGTTTCTCAGATATATGTGAAAAAACTCACAAATGTATGACAACAATGCCTTAAATGTAAAGTCACAAATTAAAAAAGAGAACCTGCAAATTTATGAGTAGTAAGTCACAAATCTATGTGAGAAAAAAAAAATCAGAAAGAGAAAAATTACACAAACTGGCAAGAGTAAAGCCATTTCTTATTACTTAAATAACTTTTTAGTTGATACTTTTTCCTACTATTACTCCAGTAATTTTGTACAATTTGCACTCTACCCACTTTGAATTAACCTATGGATGTCGTCATGTAAACTGGGGACCTGAGTGTTTGAATTTGCTGTTGCATATACTGTATATTAACCAGGAGGTGGCACAGTTGCTCCAATCTGTACCAGATTATTTACTAAGGAAAGCTTCCCACAATAATCAATACAAAACCTATGGAACAAACTACATTTTCTTCATTAAAAATGGAGTAACTGCTCCAAGATAAACTGTGCAATATTACTGTTTACCTTGTGATTATGCATTGTATCACTGGATGCAGACTAAAAACAAGACATTGTAGCACCAAAGAACCTTAAAGGTCCTGGGTACCTATAGCTTTTTATCACGGCTCTTTTACATGTTCTTCACAACCTTCCAGGAGTATGTTGTTTTCAGGTCTTGAAACTGTTTCCTAAATGTCAAAACCATTTTCTCACCAAATTTGTTTGCACTTGGTACAATTTCTACAGTTGGTCAAGAGTCACTGGAGTACACTAGATCAGCCATGCATGCAATACACACACTTCATATATGCACAATACAGAGCAGGCAAGCATGCATACAATCACTTTACTCTGCACATGCGGCATTTCTGAAGCCACCCATTATGTGACAGCATGTCTTTGAACATGCATGGATTTGTTGTATAAATAACTCACCCTCCGAGCTTTACTCTGGTATTTAACCGCCTTCTTAGTGTCTGATACTGCCCTCTCCACATAGTCTACCGAGTGCTCCACATTGTACTCAATGCGGTCTATCATTTCCCCCTAGGAGAAGTTAGTTATAGAGGAGGTGTGGAGGACATGGAGACAGGGAGAAGAAGGTAGGAGGGAGATGTGTAGGAGGACCAGCAGGTTATGGACAGAGGGAAGTTGCAGGGGAGAGATAAAGGGTAATGAGAAGAGAAGATAAAAAGGGGAGGGGGAGAAATTGTTATGTCACCCGTTTGCTGGTCTTTTTAAACTTTTTGCATTTTGGGATGCTCTCTTTAGCCTGGTCCACATAATCCTGGGCCTTAGTCACACAGTGTTCTATGTTGTTCACCAGCTCGCCCTGCACAAAATCAAGAGATAGATAGATAGATAGATAGATAGATAGATAAATGGCAAAGGCTCCATAGTTGTTTTTTTCATATACATATACACGTATACTACATACACATATATAGATGCCTGTACAGTAAATTTGAGGAGAATAGAAACATTAAGGCCTCGGTCACATAGACTTGCTCATGTGAACTGTAATTCATGCCGGAATGCTTGTTGACATGATTTAAGCCAAATTGGCGAAGCAAATACTGCAAATATATTTTGAACATATTCAAAAAATTATATAGAAAACTATATAGAAAATATAGTTTTGTCTGGGTTTGCTTGCCTGTATGTACTGTATATCTGCAATTACATACAGTCAAATGCAATGAACACACATATTATAAAACTTTTTCTCCCCAGCATTCCACGCCTGCATACCTCTTGGTGCTGCTTGTGCTACACTTCCATATACTTGGATTTACACAATCAGCACTTCTAACCAGCTGCATCCACCTTCATTGCAGGTGGATAGAGGTATTCACATGTACAGGTCTCTGTAACAGTTGCTTAATGTAGTATTGTGAAGGCATATAAGAATTTACATATTTCCATAACTTTCTTAATATTTCCTCCATACAGAAGAAACTGAATAAGCCAGCAAAATCAACAAAAACTACATATTATGCACATTGGTATTCACCCAGTGTCACTAAACAGTTAAGCATTTAAATGACTGTTAAAGTAGATCGGTGTTCATTTCTATACATAGAACAAGGATTTCTACAAATAAAAGAAAAAGGGAAGAAGGATAATTACAGGTAAATTACCTTGGTGGATTAGAAGGGGAGCAGCATTCTCTGTTCTCTAGAACTTAGAGTCATTGGTGTGATGACAGTGTTGTGAGAGGGGGGAAAAGAAAACAGAGAGGTGTGGAGAGAAAAGCTGAGAAAGGCAAAATTAGGAATCACACTCAGGTTTAATCAATGGTGATGTGGTGTGCAAGACAAACAGATTAATTATTGAGAAGGTATATGTGACAAGAGAATAAAATAAAACACATCTATCCACCTTATTCCTGGGGGTGCCGCTGTAGGAACGATTATGGGCGGAGCTTCCAGTTTCGGCTGACCTAGTGTTAAATCAGTCAGTAAGAGTGGAGCAGCAGGGGCATTTAAAATAGTGTTTTTAAAAGTTTTTCAAATTCATTTTAATGTATAGTCCACATACGTGTTTTGCACTCAAGTGGCAGCTAATTTCAGCTCTTCTTGTTTTTGTATTTTTTGAATGTTTTGGCGTAGTTCTGGCACTTGCTGGTGTTCGTGGTTGTGCCAATAGACTGGATAAATGGAGGCTTGTCACCACGTGGTGACAGATGACATCTAAGCATGGTGTTGTGGCGTATGTCTGCTCTAAGGTAAATTTGATTATGTCCAACATATTTTAACAAAATGCAGCCAACTTTATTGCAGTGGAGACGTGCTGGTCGGAATGTACACCGCGTCATTATGAGTACAGGCAACGAGAAGTCATAAATCATGACCTTTCTTTGCTTTGGAGGGCAAGTCCCGGGAAAACCCCATGAGTGCCGGGTATCACTGGAAAGCTTAGAAATCGTACTTTCTAAAAATACCTATGTTTTTGCAGAAGACACAACTCCCAACCTATCGAACACGAGTTTTCAACCTAGCTAAAATATAAACAAATCATCTTTTTCTGGGTCTGTTTTTGTACACTACCTACAAATTAAATATCATTTTGAAGGTCTTTCAATACAGAATTTGGAAATAACATTACATCAGTTTTGAAAATGTCCTCAAAATGACTCATTTTGCCAGCATGGGTCATTTGTTTACAGCGTCAGCATCTTAGCAGCGGCGCTAACAAACGGAGCTACTGTCTGCCAGGCCACTTTATAAGGTCATCTTCCCATCCCTCGATAGTCGTGGGAAGTGGTATGATTATATTATTGTTATGAGGTGCAAGAGGCTGTGTTCCTGCATTTCTGATGCTGAAGTCATTGGGGTTTTTTTAACAAGGAAAAGTGTCCCGTTTCAGTGACAACCACATGTTCTAAACTAGTACAGGAAGTTGCTACCATAATTCACGCAAGGCATCATGGGGCCTAGGAATAAGGTGGATACATAAATGATATACTTACAGTTATTAGATTTTTATACTATTGGTGGGCAAATTAACATGTTATTGCACTATTATGCTATGCCTCTTTGAATGTGAACAATTTTTTAAAATTGCGATTACTTGCGGTTAATCGTGGCAGAACTCTTGAAATGCGGGCACCGTTTCCGGTGGGACAGTCTATGGTTCAACTGAGAGACATGTCAAAGCTGAATTCATGGCACAAACTCCTCATTTTATTTAATTCTAGGGGTTCAAATCAGTTTGCTTGAGTATCGGTGTCAACCCATGTGGACAAATGGACCATATCAATGCACAGCCCTGACCTGAATGCTGGAGAGAAGAGAAGAGGCCCGTGGAGAAGAGAGGAGAGGCGGAAGTGTGGCTAATGAAGAGTTCTAACAGCTACGCTAAAGGCTTAAGGGCTGTCCACACCAAGCACTATAAAGATAACTATAACTATAAAATTATAGTTGTGAAAATTGTTCTAACTCAAGTGGATGGCAGTGTCCACACTACAGCAGCGTGGACACTACTGCCCTCTTGAGTTGAAAAAACAAAAAATGTTTTTATTAACATTATTGAATATTTATAATTTAATTCTCGGTGCCTGTTATTACAACTGGCAGTACTTGCAACAACATATTTTTAAGATTCAATTTGTGTAATAGTATTTCACTTTTTTTTTTTTTTTACTATGAAAAGAATTTATGTAGGGTCGTTACATGGAGGCAGCAGGCTTGTAGATTCACATGTTACTCAACACGTAAAAATCATTTATGAGTGTGTGGACATATCTGGAAATTATTTCTCTATTTATTTGACAAGCAAAGTCTAATGCTGACCAAATGTGCAAAGGCTGAAATTTTTAATGTCTGTTTATAATTAAATGTTTTAACAAAACAGCGACTGTTAGGTTGCCAACTTGAAAGTCCTAGATGTCAGGTTTCTTTTCCAGTTTATGAACGCAGCATGATCATTTCATTAAAAAATGGCCTGATGGCAGAAATCCCAAATACAGATAATTACCAAACTCCTATCAACTTATCTCAGAGCCAAAAACGATTTGTTCCCTCTGAAATCTGTTTGAATTTACTGAGATAGTTTGCAAACAGATAACCAGATGGAGCTGAAATCATAACCTCCTTCCAACTCTGTTGGCTTAGATAGGCTTATATTGATACTAATATGCTATAAAACTTGTCTGAAAATTAAAATGCTGCCAGTTTCTTCACAGAACTTTGAAGCTTTAATAGGGACAGGCAGCTGCTGTTGCAGAATGCTAGTGGGCATTGCTGGTAAATGAATGAGCTGAACTTCTGCATTGGCAAACTACAATTCTGCATCTAGAAACTGCACTTTTTTTTTATCAATTAGCAGATGGACTGTTGATTAGAACGTATTGAGCATTTGCATGTTTGTCATGCATTTGACCAAGCTTCAAAGCACATTGCTGTAGGAAGTGAAAATGGGGGAGGATCAGGGTTATCACCTGGCTCTCCACCAGCATCGCCATATCCATGAACATGTCGTGAAGCTCTCTGATGTTGTTTTCCAGCTTGATTATCTCATTGTGCCGTGTCTCAATCTCATTCATTGCTTGTTGGGTGATGTTATCCATAATGATCTGCAAAGGTAAAACAAAAAAAAAAAAAATGTGGAGAGGAGGAAAACTAATTCAGAATCATTATTTTAATCATGGATGGATGGATGCTACATACCCCTGAAGTGAAGATAGCTGGGTTATCGCTCTCCAACATGCTCTCCAATTCCTCATTTGTTGTGTTTCTCCCCGCTAAAGAGAAACACACCAAAACACACATGTATTAATATTCATAAGAAAGATGAATGCAGTTACAATAATAATAATAATGCATCAGATTTATCATAGACACTCAAAGATGCTTTTTACAGATACGCTATTCATTCACCCCAGACAGTCAATGGTAGTGGCAAGCTACTACTGCAGCCACAGCTGCTCTGGGGCAGGCTGACGAAAATGTGGCTGCCAATCCACGCCAACAGCCTCTCCGGCCACCACCGAACATTTATACACATTCATACCCAGTGTTATGGACACTGGAGGCAAGGTGTCTTGCCCAGGGACACAACGGGGAGATATCTGGGGAGAGCGGGATTTGAACCGCCAACCATCCGGTTATTGGACGACCCACTTTATCTCCTGAACCACTGCCGTCCAGGAAACCAAAGTCTTTGGGTTCCGGGGGGAGTATGGTTGCAAAGCTGAAACTTAGAGGAATTGATGGAAGGGCACCACCAGGAGTGGAGCCTGCGGCTTAATTTGACCCAACATGGGAAACCTCACCCGGCCCGGACACGGAAAGGATTGACAGATTGATAGCTTGTTTTTTATTATTATTATACATTAGATCTATACTCTAGTAGACCACTTGGAAATACAGTAATATGATTTTCTTCATTTTCTCCCTTATAAAAGCTGTTTGATTTAAAAAGGGTCAATATTTTAAATCACAAGCTCAATAAACACATAAGTTAAAAGCTCAGGTTTCATTCATTATCCTTTATCATTTATTTAATTTAAACCCTCAGAAAACACATTGCAGGAAACCCTCATTTTCAATGGTCCCGAGGTACAAAAAAATAGAGACACGAAATAATCCACAAGAAATATGGAGCAAGAAACACTGGCAGTATCAGTTACAACATTAAGGGCAGCATGGTAGTGTAGTGGTTAGCACTGTTGCCTCAGAGTAAGAAGGTCGTGGGTTCAAATTCAACAGCCAGCAGGGTCTCTTTGTGTGGAGTTTGCATGTTCTCCCCATGCTTGAATGGGTTTACCCTGGATGCTCTGGTTTCCTCCCCATTCCAAAAACATGGAAGTTAGATTAATTGGAGACTATTTAGGCTATGGTCACACTGCAGGTAGCCTAAGGCTACAGTCCAGAGATCATCTGGATCACAGAAATCAGAGATCAAAGAAAACTGTGAAAAACAAAAATTTGCTTTACATGTACCGATTCTCCCAGTGGTTCAACCCACCTCCAGATCAGAGCTGACAAGTGAAGAGTCAGCTCTGATCTGGCTCAGATCAGAGCTAGCTGATCATCTGGCTCTGATCCAGAGAGCTCTGGCTCTTTGGATCACACTGCAGGTAGCCTAAGGCTACGGTCACACTGCAGGTCTTGATGCTTAATTTTGATTTTTTTGTGTGGGCATTCACATTACCACTTAAACGCGACCCCCATCAGACTCCAGTGTGAATGGTCTACAGCTATGAAGTGACCCGCATGCACAGAAGAAAACGTAATGTCAGACACAGCGTTGTAGAACAATTGAGGAAGGGGGGAGGCAGAACTTCTTAACCCTGATGCAACGCAGCAAAATAAAATGATAAAATCATAAATATGAGACCAGTTTCATTCCTCTACAGGCCAGATGACCGCTGTGATCAGCTCTGCTTTAACAGAACTGATCGATTAAACAGCCCTTAAATGTGCCTTTATGTGAGCCTGTAATGTCTGATGGTTTCAGCCCTGAACACCCCCCCCCCCCCAGAATTTTGAAGTTATTGTGCAGTCAGAGCCAACAAAATTACAATCCAGTGATAAAGGGAAGGAGATTGATGAAAAAGAGAGCACAAATCAGCTGTGTCTCCCATGCTGGCTGCATCCTCCACTTCAGAATTGTAGCATCTGTCTCACTTCAATGAGGAAAAAGTCGGATGAAATGCGACATGACCATTCAGACGGAGATCTTCTTCTTCTTCTTTTAGATTTGATTGACAGTTGGCAACCAGCTTACAGGTGCATTACCGCCACTGATTTGATTATCATCACTCTATATCTTTGTATAAGGAGTTCTGAACAGCTCCTTATGTGTGAAAAAATGATCTGTATTTGGACTGTGTCCGAGGTGTGGCCGAGAACAGACAGAGGTCGCTTTGGAAAGTATCCGATACATATCGGAATTAGGACCACATATGAAAGTGGCCTGGGTCTGGTGTGAAAAAATCAGATATGTGTTGTTCAGACTGTCATTAAAAAATCAGATATGGGTCACATTTGTGCAAAAAAATCAGAATTGAGCATTAAAACCTGCAGTGTGACCGTAGCCTTAGTGGCCCTAGGTGTGAATGCAAGTGTGAATGGTGAAGAGACTGGAGCTGCATCGTGGCTGCCTCATCCAGGTGGATGCCCTTGAATTTCCCTCTGGGATTAATACAGAATGCAAATACAAATACACCAGAATAAGAGCAATAAAACAATAAAAACAACAAAAACGTAAAACAATAAAAAAATAATAAAACATATCACGAGGTCTCCAGTACTGGAGTGTTGGCCTAGGGGTAGAGCATCCATCCCACAACTGGGAGATTGTGGGTTTAAGTCCCAGCCGGGTCATACCAAAGACCATATAAAAATGGTACTTTTCCCCTCCTAGCTTGGTGCTCAGCAAAAATAGTACGGAGGAAGGAAAGTTGGCTATACCCAGCCACAGGGGGTGCACAAGCCAGTGTACTCCCTGTGCCAGTCCCAAGCCCAGATAAATGGGCAGGGTTGCGTCAGGAAAGGCATCTGCTTTCTTCCCATTGTGTACCTGTGGAATGAAGCACTGCTGTGAACTGTGTGTCCACCACCATGTGACCCTCTGATATCATGTAAAAACAATCATTTGCACTCTGTTACTGAACATGAAAAGTGCCACACTCATTCATCTACTCTTTCCCTGTGACAGAGTGTTACCCAAAGAAACACAGATGAGGTTAAAAAGATAAGAACACTGTTGAAATAACTTAAAAAAAACACACACACACAACGCCCCCCCCGCCCCCCAGAGGAATTCTGTAGTGTGGAATAATATTTTCCGTCTCTTTTTTGGCTTACAGTTTGAAACATTTTTTTAAACTGGAAATATACAGGTGCATCTCATAAAATTAGAATGTCATCAAAAAGTTGCGTTATTTCAGTAATTCATTTCAAAAAATGAAACTCCTGTATTATACAGATTCATTACTCAGAGAGTGATATATTGCCAGGATTTATTATTTATCAATATCATTATGATTTATCATCCATTGTCATGGGGAATGTACGGTCGTTACTGGGAAAGGTAGATGAGCTAGCGGCTATCTCCCGCTACGATAGCATATACCGGGATTGCTCTCTCCTTTTGTTTACCGAGACGTGGCTATCTGAACTAGCAGAAGATGCTAACATTGAGCTGGAGAGTTTCCACGCAATACGGGCAGACCGAACATCAGACAGTGGCAAAGCAAGGGGCGGTGGAGTGATAATGTATGTTAACAACAACTGATGCAGACCGGGACATATCACTGTTAAACAACGGCACTGCAGCAAAAACATTGAGTTGCTAGCTGTTAGCATGCGGCCTACATATCTCCCGAGGGAATACTCACACATGATCTGCAATGTTGTTTATGCAAATCCGATGGCGAACGCTGGGACAGCGCGTGACGTCATCCATTCAGTAACCGGCAGGCTGCAGAAAGAACACCCAGATGCTCTTCTCCTCATCTCAGGCAATTTCAACCATGTTTCACTGTCTCCCATTCTACCCACGTTTACCCAGTATGTCACATGTCACACTAGAGACAACAAAACACTTATTCTACGCAAACACTAAGGAGGTGTACACCTCATTACAACTCCCCCCACTCGGGAGATCGGATCACAACTTGGTTCATCTCCGGCCGGTGTACAAACCCCTAGTGCACAGACAACCTCCGGCCATGCGCACAGTGAAGTTATGGTCTGAGGAGGCAATGGACACTCTAAAGGGCTGTTTTGATACCACCGCCTGGGAGCAGCTCTGCGAGCCACATAGTGAGGACATCGATGGCCTCACTCACACCATCACGGACTACATCAGCTTCTGTCTGGACAACACCGTTCCCACCAAGACCATACGGTGTTGCTCAAACAACAAACCCTGGATCAACCCTGAGATAAAAACACTTCTGAGAGAGAAGAAGAGGATCTTCAGGTCGGGTAACAGGGAGATGCTGAAGTCCGTACAGAGGGAGCTGAGGAGGAAGCTCAGAGAAGGCAAGGACAGCTTCAGGAAGAAGATGGAGGACAAGCTGCAACAGAGCGACATCAGTGGGGTCTGGAGAAACCTTAAAACCATCTCTGGGCTCCAGAATACCTCTCCCCAGGCCACGGGGGGCAGGGAGTGGGCGAACAATTTGAATCTGTTTTTCAATAGGTTTGACCAACTGCCCTCCCCCCTGACTGCACAACAATCACTGCTGCCTCTAAAGACATCAAGTCCTGCTGCCCACTCCCCACTCCACCAACACCCCCCCACTCCCAACACACAGCCCCCCCAACCTGACCCTCACTAAGACCCAGGTGAGGACGGAGCTGAGGAAGATCAAAGCGAGGAAGGCGTCGGGACCGGACGGCATCAGCGCAAAGCTCCTCAAGTCCTGTGCAGACCAGCTGTGTGGGATTGTGGAGTACATCTTCAACCTGAGCCTGAAGCTGGGGAGGGTACCACAGCTGTGGAAAACATCTTGTGTGGTACCTGTACCAAAGACTTCCCACCCCAAAGACCTGAACAGCTACAGACCAGTGGCCTTGACGTCCCACATGATGAAGACCCTGGAGAGACTGCTTCTTGCTCACCTCCGCCCCCTGGTGGGACCAGCGATGGATCCACTCCAGTTCGCCTACCAGCATGGCATTGGGGTGGAGGATGCGGTGATCTTCCTCCTTCACCGTTCCCTGTCCCACCTGGAGAAGCCCGGGAATGCGGTGAGGATCATGTTCTTTGACTTCTCCAGTGCTTTCAACACCATCCAACCGATGATCCTGAAGGACAAGCTGCTGTGCGCAGGGGTGGACCAGCACCTGTCATCATGGATCCTGGACTACCTCACTAACCGGCCTCAGTTTGTGAGAACCTGGGACTGTGTGTCCGACACGATCATCGGTAGCACGGGGGCCCCCCAGGGAACGGTTTTGGCTCCCTTCCTGTTCACACTGTATACTGCGGACTTCTCACACAACACAACACACTGCCATCTACAGAAGTTCTCTGATGACTCTGCGATCGTTGGCCTCATCTCCAAAGGAGATGAAGCTGAGTACAGAGGGCTTATCCAGGACTTCGTGGACTGGTGCCATTGGAACTGCCTCTAGATCAACGCGAGGAAAACTAAGGAGCTGGTGGTGGACTGCCGCAGGCAAGGACAACCCCTCACAGCACCAGTACAGGGAACAGACATCGAGATGGTGACATCCTATAAGTACCTGGGTGTTCATCTGAACAATAAACTAGACTGGTCACACAATGCTGACGCACTCTACAAGAAGGGACAGCGCAGGCTGTTCCTACTGAGGAGACTCAGGTCTTTTGGTGTACAAGGGGCGCTGCTGAAGACATTCTATGACACGGTGGTGGCATCAGCCATCACTTTTGGAGTGGTCTGCTGGGGCAGTGGCATTACAGCTGCCGATAGGAAGAGACTGAACAAACTGATCAAGAAAGCTAGCTCTGTCCTGGGGCAGTGCCTTGACCCAGTGGAGGAGATAGGAGAGAGAAGGGCAGTGGCTAAACTGTCATCATGCGGGGTAACCATAAGCCCTGGATGACTGCAGAGGTGCGCTCGCTGCTTACAGCCAGAGATGCAGCCTTCAGAGCGAAGGACAGGATCGCCCTCCGCTCAGCCAGGTCTGCGCTCTCAAAGGGAATTAAGGCGGCAAAGCGTGCCTATGCGGAGAAAATCCAGGGACACCTCTGTGACACTAGGAACACCAAGCAGATGTGGCAGGGAGTTCGGAGACTGACGGGCTATAAGTCTAGGCAGGGGGTTGATTATGACGACACTTCGCTTCCAGACAGGCTTAACGACTTCTTTGCACGTTTTGAAGCATCAAACTCGACAATCAGAGGGAGGGCTGGCCCACCCCCACCATCGGTCGGACCAGCTTTTACCATCAACACAGCGGACACACAGAGGACCCTAACCAGAGTCAACCCACGCAAAGCTGCAGGTCCGGACAACATTCCGGGACGTGTGCTCCGAGACTGCGCGAGCGAGTTGGCGGATGTCCTGACTGACATTTATAACATCTCCCTGAGTCAGGCCATCATTCCCAGATGCTTCAAGACCTCTATCATTGTACCGGTGGCAAAGAAACCAGTTGTGTCCTGTTTGAATGACTATCGTCCTGTTGCACTGACACCAATTGTGATGAAGTGTCTTGAATGGCTTGTCAAACCACACATTACAGCCTGCTTCCCTGCATCACACGACCCGCTCCAGTTTGCATATCGTTCAAACCGCTCCACGGAGGATGCTATAGTCACCACCCTACACTCTGTCATCACCCACCTGGACCAGAAAGACACCTACGCCAGACGCCTGTACATTGATTTCAGTTCGGCATTCAACACCATTATTCCCCAGAGACTGATGGAGAAATTACTCCTTCTCGGTCTGAACACCGCCACATGTCTCTGGATCCTGGATTTCCTGACTGAGAGACCTCAGTCTGTCCGGGTTGGAAACAACATCTCCAACTCTGTCACGCTGAGCACCGGATCCCCTCAAGGCTGTGTACTCAGTCCACTGTTGTTTACACTTCTAACACATGACTGTGTATCCAGACACGAGGGGAACCAGATTATTGTTTGCAGATGACACCACGGTGGTGGGACTTATTCAGAGGGATGAGGAATCAATGTACAGGGAAGAAGTAAGAGACCTGGAGGGCTGGTGCAGGGAGAACAATCTGGTGCTCAACGTGGACAAAACGAAGGAGATGATTATTGACTTCCGGCGGTCACAGCCTGAGCACGTCCCCCTCAGCATCGGCGGCCGTTTAGTGGAGAGAGTGGAGAACATCAAGTTCCTCGGAGTGCAGATCTCCCAGGGCCTGACCTGGAGCAAGAATTCCTTGGGGATCAGGAAGCGGGCTCAGCAGAGACTGCACTTCTTGAGGAAACTCAAACAGGCCTCTCTCCCCATCTGCATCCTCAGGACCTTCTACAGAGGTGTGGTGGAGAGTGTTCTGACGTACTGCATTGCTACATGGTACTCCAGCTGCAGTATGTCAGACAAAAAAGCCCTGCAGAGGATAGTCAAGGGGGCTGAGAGGGTAATTGGAGTCTCCCTCCCCTCTGTCCAAGAACTTTTTCAGAACCGTTGTAGGAGCAGGGCGCTGAACATTGTCAAGGACCGTTCTCACCCTCTGCATAAATACTTTGAACTTCTTCCATCTGGTAAACGATTTCAGAGCATCAGAGGCAGAACCACCAGACTGATCAACAGCTTCCTTCCACAAGCTGTCAGGATGCTGAACAGTTGACCCGGAATCTCTCATACACACTACTGCACCTACGGACATTTTGTATATTATTTGCATATTATAGTTAGTTAGTTTTTTTTTTCCCCCAAGTATGTCTCAGGGATGTGTGAATGGATGGGGGGTGGGGGTGGGGGGGTGAAGCTATGTGGGAGTGTGTCTTAAATCATGCTGCTTCTATTTATATGGATGCCGAGAGAAACGCAATTTCATCTTGCCTGCACTACAGTTGTATGTACACCAATATGACAATAAAGTTGATTTGATTTGATTTGATTTGATTTGATCTCTGCTGGAGTCCGAGTTCCACCCTATGCAGGACATACTGAATGCACTGAGGAGCTCATTTAGCAGCAGACTACATCATCCTACGTGCACAACCGAGAGGTTTCGCAGGTCCTTCCTACCAACAGCTGTCAGACTGTACAACCTAAGCAGGGCTGCTCGCAGAGATAGCAAAAAGACGTAACAAACTAATAGTTTTTTTGAATGCAAAAGATGCAATAGACTTACACAATGGTCCTCTCCGGCATACAACTAGGAACATACCGGTCGCTATGGAAGGTGAGAATATGTATGGGCACATAATCATACCATGTAGGATAACTAAATAGACGGTTATGCTGTTTCATCCCACCTAGCAACAATGCTCTGCACTGTGTGTGTTTATATATTTACATATTTATTCCATCTAGCTACAATGCTCCGTACTGTGTGTGTTTATATATCTACATATTTATTCCAGCTAGCTACAATGCTCCGCACAGTGTCTATATATATATATATATATATATATATATATATATATATATATATATTTATATGTACATATGTATACTTTCTGCTCTTGTTTCTTTTTTTCTCTTGCCTTCTGATTGTTGCTCTGAGTGTTGCTATCCCTGTGCTGTTGCAATCCTGGAATTTCACCATTGTGGGACTAATAAAGGCTTATCTTATCTTATCTTATCTTATTTAGCTCTTTTAATTTTGCTAATTATGGCTTACAGCTCATGAAAACCCCAAATTCAGTTTCTCAAAAAAAAAAGAATATTGCATAAAATTAATTTTTTAAAATGATTTTTAATAGAAATGTTGGCTGACTGAAAAGTATGTTTATGTACACACTCAATACTTGGCTGAGGCTCCTTTTGCATGAATTACTGCGTCAGTGTGACGTGACATGAAGGCAATCAGCCTGTGGCATTGCTGAGGTGTTACGAAGGCCCAGGTTGCTTTAATGGTGGCCTTCAGCTCATCTGCATTGTTACCAATATTATTCTCCTTATACATAAATGATTTACCAAATGCATGCAGAAACATTCATATACAAATGTATGCAGATGACACGGTAATATTCACACCTGCAAAAAACACACAAGAAGTCTGTATTCTTACAACAGCAATGACTCAAGTCCAAGACTGGCCTAATAATTCATGTCTCTTACTAAACACTAAAAAAACTGCATGATGTTCACCAACAAACCACCAAATATTACAAACTCAAACATTTTCTTAAAAGGAGAGGAGCTGCACCTAGTCAAGGAATTTAAGTATCTCAGCGTGATTTTAGATTCCTCATTAACCTTTACAAAACACATCAAAAAATGTCAAACATAATCAAATTCAGTCTGAGACATTTTAAACAAACTAGACCATCACTGACAGTCAATGCGGCCAAAATGTCTCTGCATGCAATGATCTTCTCACACATCAATTACTGTTTTACCAACTGGTCACTCACTGGTGTAACAATAATTGAACCCATTGAATTTTTATACAAAAAAAGCCATACAAATCTTTGATAAGAAAGATCCCACATATCATTGTTGTCACATTTAAAAGAAATAAAATTTTCTTGCTTTTGAAAATGATAAAACTCGCAAATTTGCCTGTTCAATTTATAAAATATTAAATGGCTATGCCTCCCCCACCTCCCGGGAGAATATGTTAAACTGAGTACTGTCACCGGTACAACCACCAGAGCAATCACTAGAGCAGACTGTGAGGTCCCCCACAGATGCACCACATTTGCTCAATCTGTGCTATCAGTGAGGGGCACCAAGATCTTGAACAATATACCACCTGCAATCAGAGAACGTACCACACTAAACACTTTTTAGACTCATCTTAAAAATTGGCTTTTAAACAATCAAAACTGTACGCATAACTGGGGTTGCTCTGCGGCATGCACATATGCATGTGCCCATGCGTCACACACACATATGCCCCGCCTCTTGTTTGTTGCTGTTGTTTGTTATTGTTGTGAGGTGCTTGGGTGCATGTACTGTATATGTGTATGCACACACAGCACTTCACTTGTGAGACATTTGAATGTTTTGTTTTGGAGCGCCTTAACTCTTGCACTTTAGCATATCCACTTTGAACAGTGTTATTGCAGATGTTCTTCTTGTGTATGATTGTTTGTTTGTGTATTTTTGTGACCCACCGGGGGACTACAGATGCAAATTAGCGGTATTGCTAAATCTGGCATACTTACATTTGTATTAATGTTCATTAGTATGTAATGCCCCTTTCAAATAAACATTAAATTTAAACCTGTAGAAACTCTGATCTAACTACACTGATCTAACTACCGCTGCACTTTCGTGATTCTGTCACTGACCCTAAAGCTTGTCCAGAGCTAATGTTAACAGTGTAGAGGTGGACTTTTTATGAGATCTAGTTTTTTAGATCCATCCATCTTCTTCCGCTTAATCCTTTTCGGGTCGCGCGGGGGGTGGGCTGGAGCGTATCCCAGCATCTTTGGGCGAGAGGCAGGGTACACACCCTGGACAGATTGCCAGTCCTCATATAAAACTTTACATTTTTAGGATTTACGTTGTAGATTTTAGAATTTTAGAGCTATTTATTTGGAGTCAAAAAAAACACATTTAGTATTCCCCTGTATTATTAACAAGAAATTATTACATGTTTTGTTTGAAAATGAACAAAGAATTTATTAGATTTTTTTTTTTGTTATAAAATTAATACAGTTCTAAAAGCAGCTAAAACATCTGCTTAATAAAATAATGTGGAAAAGCAAATGACATTGGCCTGCCTGGAGACAGCTGTGGTCTTCTGAAAGAATGTCCATGAAAGGATCACAGTTCTTAAAAGCACATTTTCAGATAAATTTGTCGATGTGACTTGCCATATTTCTCTATTTCTTTTATTAAAAGATGTTTGAAGTAAATTCATGGGTCACTGCAAACACTTGACTTTAAAAGTACCAAGCTGTCACACAGTGAGAGGAAAAAAATTCTGAAAACAAAACAAAACAAAACAAATGCATTGAGAATCGTTATATAATGAAATCGGAGTCCCTGAACAATGAGGTGCCTAAAGATCCCCAGGCCTAATTTGGACCTCAGCTGGGGAGAAGGGCTGACTTATTGGACCTCTTGCAGTTTTAATTGGTGACCCCTATGATACGCTGGCGTGACCCCGAAAGGGAACAGCCGAAAGACAAAAAACAACAAAAAAATTAAGTTAAGAACAAGATCAATTAAAATCAACAAGATTCGCAATTAAACACTGACACTGTCTCAGGAATATTGAAGATGTAAATTCAAAATTTTGCTGAAACTGTTCAAAAAGATAAGGGTTTTTCCTCATTTTCTGAAAAACATCTGTTTTGAAGATATAAGGTTTGCACCCGAAAGCGACGATATGTAAATATCGTCATATTAGGCATCATATTATTATATAGTCATATTAGGCATGTTGATCTGGATATGAGCATTGACTGGTAAGAGACAGTCAGTCCAAAGAAGTGGAGGATAACCTTTAAAATGATGGAACTAAAAAGAGTTATTTTAGAAGAGATCACTACCTGCCAGATTTCTGGTCAAATTCTGACCCCAAGAGGTTTTTGACATTAAGGTGGAGACATGTATATTGCATACACAGTCTGAATTCTTTCTGACTGTATATTAGGTTTAGACAGAGAAGCCAACACATCATGGGTGGTAGGTGTAACTTTTAAATATAAGTGCTGACTGTGAAAGAAAAAAAAGGTAGTTATACATCCATTCTTTGAGGTTGTGGTGGTTAAAAGTGGTTACATAAAAAAACCCCAAAACAATACAGTCGTGAAAAAATTAGGACACCCCATTAAATATTCAGTTCTTTATTAAGAAATGTTCACATATTGATGTCTAATCTTGTTCTTCTTTATCTCTGGAAAAGAAGGTGATTTAATTGCAGGTAAATAACAAAAATTAATCTTGCTTTACTCATTAACCAAAAAATATCAACAAAAATGGATATTCTAACTGAGGAAAAAGTTAGGACACCCTACTGCCTAATAGCTAGTGTTACCCCCTTTGGCTGAAATAACTTCAGTGAGACACTTCTTGTAGCCATCTACCAGTCTTTGACATCGGTCTGAGAAAAGTTTGCCCCACTCCTCAACGCAGAGTTCTTTCAGCTGTGAGATGTTTGAGGGGTTTCTTGCATGTACAGCTCGTTTCAAGTCACCCCACAGCACCTCAATCAGATTAAGATCTGGGCTTTGACTCAGCCATTCCAGGACTCTCCATTTCTTAGTTTTTAGCCAGTCCTTGGTGGATTTACTGGTATGTTTTGGGTCATTGTCATGTTGCAGGGTCCAGTTCCACTTCAGCTCTAATTTTTTTTTCAAATGGTCTCATGTGGTCCTCAAGCACCCTCTGATACACGATAGAATTCATGGTGGATTCTATGATGGTGAGCTGGTCAGGTCCTGCAGCAGCAAAGCATCCCCAAACCATGACACTTCCACCTCCATGCTTCACAGTTAGTATGAGGTTCTTTTCCTGGAAGCTGTATTTGGTCTACACCAAACACATCCTCTGTTCTGGTGACCAAATAATTCAATTTAAGACTCATCTGTCCAAAGAACATTATTCCAGAAGTCCTGGTCTTTGTCTATGTTCTCTCTGGCAAACTTCAATCTGGCCTTCATGTTTCTCTTAGAGAGCAGAGGTTTCCTCCTTCTATGCCTTTCATGCAAGTTAAACTTGTGCAGTCTCTTTCTGATTGTAGAGGCATGTACTTTCACATCAACAGTAGCAAGAGCCTGCTGTAGGTCCTGTGATGACATTTTAGGGTTTTTGGAGACTTCTTTTAGCATCTTGCAGTCTGCTCTCAGGGTGAACTTGCTTGGATGGCCAGACCTGGGCATGTTGGCAGTTGTTGTTTGTATGTCCTCCACTTGTAAACTATTTTCCAGACAGTGGAATGGCTCATTTCAAATTCTTTTGAGATCTTTTTAAATCCCTTACCAGACTCATAAACTGCTACAGTCTTCTTTCTGAAGGACTCAGACAGCTCTTTCGATCTCACCATGGTGTTCACTTTCACATCATCAGTCAGGAGCACACCAAACTAAATGTCTGAGGTTTAAATAGGACAAGCCTCCTTCAAAATGCTAAGTAATGATGTTCTAATCATGTGCACCTGATGTGATACACCTGTGTAATTTTAGCAATTTTAAATGGGAATAAATGTGGGGTGTCCTAATTTATTCCTCACCAGAAGTTGCATGTTTTTGGAATTACATTTTACAGAAAATTCTGAAAAGTCTTTTCTTTTTCTTTTGGTACCTGGTACCAGGTACTTTTTTCGTACCCACTCCACTGGGGTTCAAACCATGCTGAGTCGGGCTGAAAATGTGACATCAACAAACTGTAGGCCACTGATTGTCGTCATGAGAGCGCCATCTTCTGCAGAACACAACCGCCATTGTTCACACGGCCAGTGAGTAAACACAATATTAACAGAGATGGCCTTGCAGGTTTCGCGGAAATATACACCGTGGTCCAACGAAGAGGTTCGGACTTTTCTGTGCTTGGTGGCTGACGATAGTATCCAGAGCGAGATGGAGCGACCCACAATGAAACAGAGGACAGCCCACGGATACAACATTAAAATAATGTAGGGAGAAGCTGAAGGTGAAGGTGAGAGAGCCATGGATGGTGAGTGTTTTGTGATATGTGACATCTTTTCACTTTTTTTATCCTACTGGTGGCAAGCTCACTTTTTTTGAGCAATAAGAACACCATTCTCTCCTGGCTAACGAGTGTTAGCGAGGAGCGCTGGCTAGCCAACACTGCTGATGTGCTCTTGCTTTGACTGAGGTATTCGCTTGTGAGAGCAAAACGATGAAATATGCTAATCCTGGTTAAAATCCTGGTTAGTGCACGTGTTGCACTTTGGTGCTGTGCATTAATTTGTGTGTATTTTCTTTCTAGAATCTGTTTCCACGTGCCAGGGGTTCGCCTCCCTCAACATGTTGTCTTGTGTATGGATACAGGTCAAGTGGACCTCAGGATCCAAAATCTCAACATATAGAAGTGCATTTATTTACCTTTTGTTCTTATTAAAAACAAAAATAGAAAGGAGATGTCTTTACCTTCTTAACATGTTTCGACTGTGCACTGCAGCCTTCGTCAGAAGAGTCAAATACAAGTGCATTTTCAAACCAGTGATTTATACTGAGTTATAAAGTGATTCATATAATTTCTTAAAGCCTCATAATAGAACAGTGTCTTCGTGCTGTGTTTTTCCACCATAAATCCCTGGATTGAAAATGTACTTGTACACGTACAGAGTGGATCCTAGATTGCTCACTTGTCAGGGGTCCACAATCTGGTCCCATATTTAGCTGTGGTGGGGGAAGTACTGATATAATTCTTGTTTGTGCAAACTGATGAAGCACATGAACTCACTTTCGAATGTACTTGCAGTCAACGTGCTTCATTGAAACGATTTAAGTGAGGTGACTGTATTAACTCATTCAGATTTCTGAGGCGACAGTAAAAACAAATTATTTTAAACATAACCTGGTGCCTGCAAAATCTGCTCTACTGAGGCACAGCAACATGACAGTTGTGCTTAAAGGCAAGAGCCTTCTGATGAAGGCTACAGTGAACAGTCGAAACATGTAAAGAAGGTAAAAACATCTCCTTTTTATTTTTGTCTTTAATAAGAACAAAAGGTAAACAATTAAAAGAAAACAAAATGAACCTACTTTGAGCTATTACGTGGAAATTATGGACAAAATTGTATCAAAGATTTCCGCCGGCTGGAGAAACTGGAGAAAACACGGGCACGCTGCAGAAACCACCTGAGATTTAACCTCCATTGCAGAAGTGAGGATGTCACACCAGCAAGCCTCAGCATAAAAAAATCTGATCCCAACCAGAAATGCAGAGAAAATTATCAATAAAGCACGGACAGACCTGATTAAAGAATGGATAGGAATGACAGCAAACAAAATGGACAGAATCAACAACCAGATCAAGGAGGAAATGGACATTTTCAAGGAACACTACCCGACCGACCAGGGAATGCAGGAGCAGATAAAAGCACAATTAAAACACACACACGAACAGGAATTCACCATAATGAAAAACCACCATTTAAAGAAACTAAAAAAACTCACAGAAAGGAAGAACGAGTGAAGACAAACACACACGGAAATGAACACTAAGTGGGTCAAAAACTTATCAAAACGCACACTCACGGACACGGAGAAAAAAGTGCTGAGCAGAGGACTGAATTTCGCCACCACACCAACCAAAATACCTCATGAAGAATACATCCTCGCAACAGAACTCACATGTGAAAAAATCCAGGATCAAGGAGAAAAAGCAACACTACGAAATGCAGTTGCAGGAATCCTCAAAACAGCCAAATTACCACAAAGCATTGTTACAAAAGAAGAAGAAAAAGCAATGAATTTACTCAAGAAAAATAAAACAATCACAATCCTCCCATCAGATAAAGGCAGAACCACAGTAGTAATGGACATGGAAACATATGAAAAACAGATGGAAACCATGCTGGCAGACAGCAGCACATATGAAATCATAAAAACAAACCCCACAGAAGAAAAAAAAATGCTAAAAGCCCTTCTTAAACCCCTATTAGAAAGTAAAAAATATCACAAAGGATGCATAGGAACACCTGATACCCACAGTCAGCATCACCCCCCGGATCTATGGAACCTCAAAAATACATAAGAAGGATATCCCACTGCGACCAATAATAGACAGTATCGGATCAGTCAAAAGCCCTGGTTGAAATCATCAAACCCCTCCTTGGACTATCAGAATACCACTGCAAAAACTCCAAAGAGCTGGCACAAGAACTCAAAAATATGAAAATAGAATCAGACGAGATCCTCATTTCACATGATGTCATTTCATTATTCACAAAGACCCCTATTAAGATAAGATAAGATAAGATAAGCCTTTATTAGTCCCACAACGGGGAAATTCCAGGATTGCAACAGCACAGGGATAGCAACACTCAGAGCAACAATCAGAAGGCAAGAAAAAAAACAAAAAACAAAAAACAAAAACAAAAAAAAAAACAAGCAAGCAAGAGCAGCTAATATACATATGTACATATTACTATAAAATATATATATATACACACACACACACAGACACACAGTGCAGAGCATTGTTGATGTCATTGATGTCACACTACACATAGTGCAAGAACGCCTCAGGAATGACAGAAATCTAAAAAGACGCACCAACCTCACAGTTGAAGGCATATCTTAACTATTACAATTTGTTGCAAAATCCACCTATTTTCAATACAGAGGAAAAAAAAATCTACAGACAAAAAGAAGGATTTGCAATGGGAGAACCACTATCAGCCATCATGAGCAGTTTTTTCATGGAGGATCTGGAAAACAAAGCCATCAACACAGGAAGACATTCGTGGACAACATATTGGAGAAAATAAGGAAAGGACACACACAAGAACTCACTGACCATCTGAACAGCACGGACTGCACTGGGAATATAAAATTCACACATGAAGAGGAAGAAAATAGCACCATAGCCTTTCTGGACCTGAAAATCCACCACAACAATGATGTCAGTATAAAAATCACAGTGTACAGGAAACTAACCCACACGGATCAATACCTACTATGGACATCAGAACACCCCACAGCACACAAACTATCAGTTGTCAGGACATTATACGAATGGGCCACCACCATCACAGACCAAGAAGACAGACAGGAGGAGGAAAACCACATAAAACATGCACTTATACGCTGCCAATATCCAGCATGGGCCATAAACAAAGGGAAACAGCAAGTCAAAAACAAAGAAAACAAAGAGGAACAAGACACAGAACAAAAGCTGAAATCAAAAACAAGGACACCATAACTATACCATACATCCGAGGGATAACAGAACCAATTCAAGGGATCATGAGAAAATACAAAATAAACACAGCAGTAAAGTCACACAAAAAAATAAGACAGTTATTAGTACACCCCAAGGACAAAATAGGACAAGACAAAAAATGCAATGTAATACATGAAATATCATGCAGATCATGCAACAAAACCTACATTGGAGAAACCGGAAGATCATTCACCACAAGGAAAAAAGAACACCAGAAGGAATGTGAGAAGGAAACACAAGGACGACTCACAAGATCACAAAAAGAAAAGGCAGAACAAGAAACATTAAAATCAGCTATATCAGATCACTGCAAAAGAAATAATCACATCATGGATTAGGACAACACAAAAATTATTGGATCGGACACCAGAACAGCAGAAGAGCAGAAGACACCAGAAGAGCAGTTACAACTGAGCTAAAAATACACCAAAAAATGCCCGTAGATGAAACGAACCCTGAACCCTTTGAGGCTGCTGAACTGGAGAAAGTCCTACAGGGCCTGAAATGTGGAAAGGCAGCAGGATACGACAACATCTTCCCAGAATTCATGAAAAATCTTGGCCCCCAAGCCCTAACCTGGTTGATACAACTCTACACAAGGATCATACAAACAAACTCGATCCCAAAGAAATGGCAGACAGCAAAGATCATTGCCATACCAAAACCTGGCAAAGACCACAAACTACCGCCCAATCTCCCTACTCAGCGTTCCTTATAAAATCATGGAGCGCCTAATACTGCAACGTATTTCCCCAGGAATAGAGGAAATTCTAAGTGTGGCTCAAGCAGGTTTCCCCAAGGACCGCAGCATAGGAGAACAAGTACTGGCCCTAACCACCTTCATCGAAAATGGCTTCGAGAGCAGACTGAAGACAGGGGCTGTGTTTCTCGATCTTACAGCCGCCTATGATACGGTCTGGCACAAAGGCCTCCTAGTGAAACTTACAAAGGCGATCCCTGCCTGGGCAACAGCAATTATAAAAACCCTGCTGACCAACCGAAGGTTCAGAGTCCACCTCGGTCAGAACACAAGCGCATGGAGAACGCAGAAAAACGGACTCCCACAAGGCTCAGTTCTAGCTCCAACCCTGTTCAACCTCTACATAAACGACCTGCCCACTACAAAATCCTGCAAATTCATCTATGCAGACAACATCTGTTTGGCACTCCAAGCACCAGACTTTGAGTCACTGGAACGGGTGCTCACGGAAGATCTTGCCAAACTGGACCAGTTCTGCAAAACCTGGCACCTAAAACCAAGCCCAGCAAAAACCGTCTCCAGTGTATTCCATCTCCACAATGTAAAAGCTGCCAGAGAACTAAACATCCACCTGAGTGGACTCAAGCTTAAGCATGCCTCGAATCCAACCTACTTTGGAGTGACCCTTGACAGGACCCTATCCTTCAAGGAACATTTAAAGGGGACGGCTGCTAAGGTGAAGGGATGAAACAACCTGCTCTGCAAGCTTGCTGGTGCAAAATGGGGGGCGGCAGTCTCCACCCTGCGCACCTCAGCACTGGCCCTTTCATACTCTGTAGCAGAATATTGTGCCCCTGTCTGGTCCAGGTCATCCTACACACACCACGTAGACACCCAGCTCAACACAACCATGAGAACCATAACTGGGACAATCCGCTCAACACCACTCCCCTGGCTCCCTGTACTGTCAAACATAGGCCCCCCCCCACACATCCGGAGAGCAGCACTAACTCAAAGGATGCTTCAAAAAGCCAAAGACTCTCCTCACTTACCAATCCATGCAGATATCTACACCCCACCCACTGCCCAACTTCCATCCAGACGGCCGATTTGGAAAAACCCTCCCCCAGCTGATTTCACCATCCAGACAGCTTGGCAAGAGGAATGGGAGACCAAGGAGGTCCCAAAAAAACACCTGGTGGCAAACCTCAACCAACAGGTCCCGGGCACCAACCTCCCAAGGAGACAGTGGTCTACACTCAATCGCTTCAGGAGTGGACATGGCCCCTGCTTGGCCAGCCTTCACAGATGGGGCAGTAGCCCTAGCCCACTGTGTGCATGTGGAGAGGAGCAAACAATGGAACACATCATAGAGGCTTGCCCGCTCCAAAGACTGGAAGGAGGATTACACACGCTCCATACAGCAAACCAGAGGGCAACTGCTTGGCTTGAGGACTTTGCATTCGCTAAATAAATAAATTGGATCGGAGAGCAACAGACACAAACACTGGACCAAGGAGGGCATAGAAATCAAGAAGCGGGGAAAAGATAGCATGAACCGGGATGAGGGGGCCTTTATGCTTTCCCACACCTGGGACTACATTCTCCAGAGACCATCAGACAGTGGAAAGTGGGGCCGGCTCGGTGGATCTGATAGGTCTGCTGGGCTGGCCCTGCCTACGAAAGTCAGCTGATAAAATGACACCTCACAGCAATCAGCTGACACTTCTGACGAAGGCTGCAATGAACAGTCGAAACATGTAAAAAAAGTAAAAACATCTTTTTATTTTTGTCTTTAATAAGAACAAACGGTAAATAAGAGGAAAAGGAGCCAAATTACAATGGAACTTGCCTCTGTGTTTGCCCAGATGCATGGTGACGAGGTGCGGCTCTTTGTCCGAAATATTCGCTTGTGAGAGCAAAACGATGAAATATGCTAATGCTGGTTAAAATCCTGGTTTGTGTACGTGTTGCACTTTGGTGCTGTGCATTAAGTTGTGTGTATTTTCGTTCTAGAATCTGTTTCCACATGCCAGGGGTCTGCCTCCCTCAGCATGTTGTGTTTATATGGATACAGGTTAAGTGGACCCCAGGATCCAAAATCTGAACATATACAAGTGCATTTTCAAACCAGTGATTTATAAAGTGATTTATAAAGTGATTCATTTAATTTCCTAAAGCCTCATAGTAGACCCACATACCTATTCTGTGGATTTTCCAAAAACAGTGTTGGAACAGTGTTGTTGTGCTGTTTCTTTTTCCACCATAAATCCCTGGATTGAAAATGTACTTGTACATGTACAGAGTGGATCCTGGGGTGCTCAATTGTCAGAGGTCCACAACCTGCTCCTATTTTTAGCTGTGGTGAAGGAAGTACTGATATAATTCTTGTTTGTGAAAAACTGATGTAGCACATGAACTCACTTTCCAATGTACTTGCAGTCAACATGCTTCACTGAAATGATTCAGGTCAGCTGACTGTATTAACTCATTCAGATTTCTGAGGCAACAATAAAAACAAATTATTTTAAACATAACCTGGTGCCTGCAAAATCTGCTCTACTGAGGCACAGCAACATGACAATTGTGCTTAAATACAACAACGAAGCATTTTTGTCACATCGCACCACCGGCTTTCACAAGTGTATTTCCGTAATATATGTTTTAAACTTGCTTTAACTAACTACCATCCATTTCTGTCTTTCGTCTAGGCAAGAGGAAAAGGAGCCACCCCACAACGGACTTTGCCACTGTATTTGCCCAGATGCATGATGACGAGGTGCAGCTCCATAAATGGCAACTTGAACAGCACCGTGAAGCACTTGCCCAGCACATGCAAGCCATCAACCAACTTGCCGATGACGCACGTGAAGCAAGGGAGCAAGAAGTCGCTTTCTGAAGGGAGGAGATGACACAAATTGCTGCCTTCAATCAAGCTTTCCTGGCTGAACTGGGCAAGCTTGTGAACGGATGAGTGGCCGGCATGTGTGATCCTGTCCCCCCACCCCCACCAGTGTTTTGTTTTTTTTTAAACTTGTGTACATACGAAACAAAACAGTCTGTAATTGTGCAGCTACTTGTAATAAACCAGTGACTGTGTTTGCATCATGATTGTGTTTTGTCTGTTATGACACTGGTGGGAAGAGTCAATAATTACATACACATCCTCTCTTCTGACCAAATTTAGCTGTAAATCAGGTTATGTGTCTGTAGTACATTACTAACTTTCTCCAAAGTTTTAGAAAAAAAGGGTTGCTAGACAATTTTATTGGAATTTATTATGGAGTCTAATTACTTAAACATCCTATAAAAGTCTATAGATCAAGGTCAGGTTGTGGGAGCAGTTTTGGACCAACAAAATCTTGCGATGCAGTGAATCATGACATTGTAGTTAAAAAATATTTACTAGACACATTTTGGTCATCCAGTCGTGCTATGTTTCCATGTTATCTGTATGTAATGGAAAATAATGAAAGATTTTTCTTAACCAAAATTCAGCTTTTCCACCCAGGAAAATTGGCAGTAATGCTAACAGGTTAAGAAAAAGTGAAAAAAGAGAAAAAGTTTGTGTTTGCATCATGATTTTCTATTTTGTCTGTTAAGACACGGGCATGAAAAGAGTCAACAGTACAAACCATTTATCAGTGATGTTGAAAATAATGGCTCATTTTTAAGAAAAAGTAACCAAAAACAATTACAGTATTTTAGTTACTGAAGACTGTATAGCTGGATGTGCCAGTGCAGAAGACACTGCACACTTTAGTGATAGTACCAGTATATGGAGGAATTCTGGGCCATATTGACATCTGTATTTTCTAGTAATGGGCTAGGGCAGGGGTGTCCAATCGTGTGCCATGGAGTGCCAAGACCCTGCAGGCTTTACCTCCAACCAGTGTCTTCAACAGCAGATTCCACTGAATTTCTTCCACTGACTGCTGATCAGTGAAAACACCTGCTGAAGAGACTGGGTAGAAGAGAGAACCTGCAGGGTCTTGGCCCCCCATGGCACATGATTGGACACCCCTGGGTTAGGGTTTAATGGGATTTAACATTTGAACATAAACTGCTTTATGGTTCATAATTCTGTTGACTGACTTATACCAAACCAAAAGTGATTTCTCAAACTGCTGGATTGTTCTTAGACAGCTTTTCCAATCTTTTAGTATTTAATTTATGTCACTTGGTGGTAAAATTCACACATAATAGTGGAGACAGAGTTGCAAAAAGTACAAAGGTTTATTGTTAAAATTCCCAGTGCAATACTAAATGAATACATGTATAGTATATTGTTGCAGCAGAGAATATATATATTTATACAGTATCTACATGTATCTATTAAGTAAATCCAAGTATTTTCCATGTAACCTTGTGACTGCATTATTTTAATTGTTTTTAATCCTAGATCAAGTTTGTTTTGGCCTAAAATGCATCATAATGCACATGGTACATTATAAGCCCATCCACAGCCATTATCAATAGGGAATAGCTAGCACACCAACAACTGAAAAACGAAAACAAATTTAAGAATATATGCTAGAGCTGTAATAAAACTAATAAACATGTAATTGCATGAGTATAAGCAAAGCAATCTACAATTCACAGTGGAACAAATTTAGAGAAAATATCAGAAAATAAATTAACACCCCAAAATATGCACATTTTCAATAGTGTGCAAACATTGTGTGAAATAAAAATGTCCTAGCTTGAAAACTGTAGGAGGAGTTCAATGGACAAACCATGTATCCGCTATTAAAATTACATTAAAAAAATGAAAAAGTTCTACAACCTGTAATTTTCACAAAAGTCATCCAAAATCCAAATCCAAGTAATATACACATTTTCAATACATGTACAAACATTGTCTGAAATAAGAAAATCCCAGCTTGAAATGGTAGGAGGAGTTTGCTGGACAAACATATGGACAGACAGACAGATATCATCATACCATAATATGTCCTGTCTTTCAAAGAGCTTATAAAAAATATTCAGTGTATCATTATAATTAAAATGATGGGTAACAATACTTTGATTAGATTATAACTGTTGCAACTCTGTCCATTAAAATAACAGAAAATTGCAGCACATGCTGTGAATGTTTTGTTGTGTGTCCTTGGCAGTAGAAGTGTGACAGAGATCATCCTGCGCAGTTCGCCCCACACGGGACACGAACCCGCGACCTCTCAGTCAACTAACACAGTTCGAGCATGGGAGACACAGCACGATCGCGCTGAGCTAAAGGTCCGACCGATAGCTCAGCGCTACCGATACTGTATGAGGCTTTGGGAGGGAGGTTTACTAACGTTCTACGCCGAACAGCACTAGTTGGCATCCGTTACACTCTCCCCCTTAAACCTCACTCCCATGCTGGGTTCACGGCACCAGTGTGACAGAGATCATCCTGCGCAGTTCGCCCCACACGGGACACGAACCCGCGACCTCTCAGTCAACTAACACAGTTCGAGCATGGGAGACACAGCACGATCGCGCTGAGCTAAAGGTCCGACCGATAGCTCAGCGCTACCGATACTGTATGAGGCTTTGGGAGGGAGGTTTACTAACGTTCTACGCCGAACAGCACTAGTTGGCATCCGTTACAGAAGCACACCCATGATTTTAAAATGTGCCACTGAAATAGCATTAACAAGGAACTACTGATTTTAGACCTGCTTTTTGGTGATCAAAAGTGCATTGGAAGAAAATGCACCAAAATAGCAATGCACCGAGATTCTGCCAATGCCACACCTCTCTTAAATTAGTCTCCTCCTTGCAATGTAAAGCGGGAACACAGTCCACAGGTAATTAGATGCCGTACGCATTATATATTTAAAATATCAATCGAAGTTAAAAACAGTTTTCTGGGTTAAAATGGAAAGCACAAATGCATTAATAATGGCTTCATTACACTTTGTGCATCCTGGCGTCTGTGACTTACATTCAGTCGAACAGAGTCCTGATTAACATCCTGTATGTACCAACTATGACAATAAAAGTGACTGCTATGAAAAATATAAAAATCATAAATTGCTTTGAAATGTTACAAAAATGAGATAGATGTAAAATGAACAAAAACAGCACCTCTGAGCTTTCTGATGTTAAGACAACAAAGTACCTTAACATCAGGTTGAAACGTAAAGAAATTTAGCTGTTAACCGGAAGCCATTTATGCTTGAAACTGGTTATTTTCTTAAATGCAAAGAGATTTTTAAAAAAAGAAAAGATGTTGTACTTTGCAAGGAGACAGAAAAAGTTATGGAGCACTGATTCATTACAGTGATTACTATACTGACCTCAATTGGCCAAGCTGAAACTTCTAAAAGACAGTGAGAACGTTAATACTGACCATTATCAAGGAACTAAATTATGCACGGAGAACAAAGAACTGGAGCGAAACGGAGACTGAGCTAAATGAGATACTGGTAGGTCAATGACCTCTTAACTCTTAACTTAATATTGTCCAACACCAAACAATTAACACTCACCAGATGATTAATCCATCATAAAGTAACCAGCCTTCAAATATAGTTTTGCTGAAAACTGCTTCTGTGTACTGGACTACCAACACATTTTTGGCAAATTTGAGATTTCAAAGGCATCTACAAAATGTTGTATTCTTGACCTAATGAGGTGAAAAAGAGAAAGCATGTGCATGTGCGTTGTGTATGTGGTCATGATGGGTAGGTAGTGTGAGGCCTCTGCAGCGGAGAGGTAGGTTGATGACGAGCGATGATGGTTGGCGATGGACCCACTGATTGCTTTCAAGAACAGAATTCTGATGAAGCTCACCCATGGATGCATTTGTGGGTGTGCCTCTGCTCATTTTTCCTTCACACACCCCGAGCATACTGTATGTAGCCCAACCTAAACATTCATTTCAAACCAGTGTTAGTTGTAATAAAGCGGTCATCACTTAAACATCATGCTTGGCAGCCACATTCCGCAGATTGACAAATAGGAGAGTGACAACATGCACACAAAGAGGAGTGAGTGGCAGCGCTCAACACATCACTGGGATCAATTCCAAATCCTCTTTGATTCTAGCGGCTCTATCACTGCAACTCAGACTAACATTAAGGGGGGTCAGCATGAGAGGTGAAGACAGAGGAGTGACAATGAGTCATGGATAATTGCAAGGAAAAAATCAAGGCACTCTAGTGTTACCCTACTCTATTTATCACACTTCCTACACACATATACACACTCCTCATAGTTTTTTTTTAAAGCCATGACAGGCTCCAAGGGAGGCTCTTAGCTGTTACCATGGATACCTAAACCCTGTGAAGCCTAATATGAAGCCAAGACGTCTCACTTCACCCATAGTGTTTATGGACTATTAAATTGAAAGAGTCATGAAAAGTTAAAGTGCCAAAATAATAATTCTGTAGGTAATCTCCCATTATGCTCTACACATATTTTGTTTCTATTCTTATGAACAAATATGTTAAAAGTGTTAAACTACAAATCGAAGTGTTTAGCAATCACAATCTGATAAACAGGAATCAGGCGTAGCCTCAGAGCCCTCTTCTGTTTCTCCATTCTATTAGTCAGGTCTGTTGCATTAGTTACCCACCCAAATCAACACTCACACACACACACATTTCATAATACATCTTAGGGGATAGTTAACGTGAAAAGCGGATGGCATGCTCACGTCAGAGTTAAACTGGCCAATCAGACGGCTGCGTGTAAGTCCATCCTATTGTACGGGGCGTGCCCGGCCCAAGAAGATAAGTGTATGCCACTCCCGGAAGTCGGGACTCAGTCTGACGACGTTCCCGAGGGAGCTGCGTCCCACTGAACCCAGCGCTGCTTGCTTTACATATGACCTCTGAATAAATGTTGCATCTCTGAACTGAAGAATTCTCCAGCTTATTCTTGGATCTTTCAATCAAAGAATCGGGGGTTTTAACAAATCATTGATAGTACATTGCCACCGGTAACAATCTTATTTCATTTCCATTGTTACATAACACAAATGAAGCAGACTCCCCCAGGAACTGAGGGAAAAGGCAAACTGCACAAATGTTAATGTACAGCATAAAGAAATAAACATTTTTTTTTTGCATGTACTGAAAAAAATAATTTGGTTTCACATTTTGCTTATTTGCACATGTGCGGTTCAATCTCTTCTGTTATCTAGGTAGACAATATATTTGTGCACGTGCCTGTCTCATTCTTTGGCATTACGAGCACTACAGCAGGGTCCACTGAGAAATGAAACACCACAATCAAATGTCAGAGAGACCCTGCGATGAATGAGATCAGTGCCCTCCTCCATCCAGCAGGGCCGACTTGTAAGCTCACATATGTGAATGTGATATTCTGCATTCACAATCAATAGTGACCCAAAATGCCAATACACTACATTTCAGCATTTTGATATGAAGAAAGTACACTTACTGACATTTTTGTGCAAGTATAAAGAATAAGATAAACCGTAAGACCATTATCTATTAACTATAAAGTAGACCCATAAATCTACAAGCTTAATTTGAAGATGTTTGAAATAACAGTTTGAAGTTGATGCATAAAATGCTATTCTGCATGTGCATTGTGACAAAGTCAGACTTCATACTAGATCAGGGGTGGGCAAACTACGGCCCGCGGGCCACATCCATCCGTTGGTCTTTTTAATCCGGCCCACCAAAGACTGGTACATAATTGCCCAAATCATCTCATAATCTCATAACCCTTACGACCCAGTGCTGACCTGGTGAAGGTTCTGGCAGATCTGGCTCCGTTTCGCCCCGTTTCCGACCTCTAAAGGCTCGCCTCTGATGCTAACCCAGATGCTAACCCAGAGTAACTGCAGCAGTGAGAAGGTATTCTTTACATCTGGCCATCTGGAGCCGAGGAGAGAAGGATTTAAAAGGAGGACGAACCAACCGAGGCGGCGATTGGGAGCTCGGGCGCGGCGTTGGTGAGAGACGGGGGCCACCTGGATCCAGCAGGACAGTGGTCTGAACCGGTGCCCAATTGCGAGGCCCAGCCGAGGAACGACCAGACTGACGGCGGTCGGTGACGGGGCCTAGACGGGCCCAGCGGAGGAGCCGCCTAGCCAGACGGCGACGAGTGGCTGTGATCGGTGGATTCCGGCTGCGCCGGCGGTGCACGACATAACTGGCCAGGTAGACGGAGGCAGGCGCCGGCGATAGACGGCGGTGATCTGCGGAGCTGAGCAGCGTCACTCGGCGGAGAAGCTGCGCAGGAGCGGCGGGTCCAGTAGCGACCGAGCTAGTTGAGGCCTAGCCGGATTCTCTGCTTATTTCTATCCACAGGTCAGTAAAATGCCACCCAAAAAAGAGGAAATGGAAGAAATTAAAAAAACTCTGAACTTTGTGTTAGATGAACTGGCCAAAGTGACTAGCCAGCAGGACAAAATATTAGACCTAATACAGGAGGTACAAGCCCTACATTCAATAATAAAAGAAAAAGACAAAAAAATTATGGACCTGGAGCAACACGGGCGTCTTTTGGAGCAACGCGTTGAGGATCTTGAACAAGGTTCTCGCATTGATGACCTAGTTATAAGTGGACTAGACATCAGATATCAGTCGTACGCCCATGCCGCTACAAGACTGAGTGGTGAACATGCTTCCATAAGTGAATCAATGTCCTTAGAAAACCAAGTGCTTCAGTTCCTTAATGATAAAGACATTAAGGTAGAAGCCAATGCGATCTCAGCCTGTTATGCTTTACCGAAGAAAGATAACAAAACAAAGAAATCAATTGTGATGCGCTTTGTGAACAGGAGGGTGAAAAATGACATACTGAGGCAGGCCAAAAAACTAAAGGAAACTCAAGTTTACCTAAATGAACACCTGACAAAAAAACCCGCTGAATTAGCACGGCAGGCACGGATGCTAAAGAAACATAATAAGATACAGTCAACCTGGACAAGAAATTGTAGAATTTGGATTAAACTAAATGGAACACCTGAGCAAGCAAAAAGTATAATGATCAGAGATGCTACTGACTTAGATAAATACAAATGAACACTGACTATGAAACACAGAGTGAGGAAACTCAAACTCTAAAAATATGCCACTATGCTGAACATAAACCACAAGAGATGGAGAATGATATTGATCCTGATAACCACTTTTTCAATAATATTCATAACCACTGTGAATATTACACTGAAAAGCAATTCAAAAGTCAAGTGCAATTAGATGGTAAACTGTCAATAATACACTTCAATAGCAGAAGTCTTAACAAAAACTTCTCACAGATTCAGGACTATTTAAAACAGCTAAACAGAAAATTCACAGCTATAGCAGTCTCTGAAACCTGGCTTAATGCAGACCAGGCTCCCCTGATGGCAATAGAGGGATATCAGATGTTTAACATTAACAGATCTCAAAAAAAGGGTGGTGGTGTTGCACTGTATATTGATGACCTATATAGATGTAAGCTTGTAAATGAAATGTCCTCAGCACTACCAGGGATTCTGGAATGTGTTACTGTTGAGATTGACCTAGACAAAACAAAAAATCTAATCATAAGCTGCATATATAGAACGCCGGGAACTTGCATTGAGACATTCAGAGATAAATTAGTCGAGCTGTACAATAATATTACTAGTAAGAAAATGGTAGCAATTTGTGGAGATTTCAATATTGATCTACTTAATCCACATCAACAAAATGTAGTTACAGAGTTCATGAACTCTATGTACAGCATGAGTCTATATCCCACAATAACACATCCCAGTAGAATCACAGTTCACTCTGCTACACTTATTGACAACCTGTTTGTCAATGTTCTCGACAAGAAAATAGAAAGTGGATTATTGATAAATGATATAAGCGACCACTTGCCAATCTTTGCACTTATCCATGGCCACACGGGGCCCAACCCAGAAAAAATCTCAAAATCGTTCAGACACAAATCACCAAACGCAATCAGTTCTTTTAAAGAGGACTTGCTGAAGCAAGACTGGACAGAAGTCTATGTATCAGATGTAAATGAAGCCTATGACACATTTACAAACATTGTAACCACTCTTTATGAAAAAAACTGTCCATTAGTTAAAAAAAAGCTTAAACACAAATTTACTGACAAACCATGGCTAACCAAAGGACTACAAAAGGCATGTAAAAAGAAAAATTTATTATATAAAGCTCTCATAAAGAAAAGGACAAAAGAAGCAGAGCAGCGGTATAAAACATACAAAAATAAGTTAACATATATAATAAGATGTAGTAAAAGAGACTATTACAGTAAAGAACTGGAAAAAAACAAAGACAATATTAAAAATACATGGACAATAATCAACAGTATCCTTGGAAATAAAAGCAGAAATACCAGCTACCCAACTAACACTCCAAAAAATAATAAATCGACTCCGAATGTGAATATAGCTTCACCTGCAGATGAATTTAATAATTTTTTTGTTAACATTGGACCTAAACTGGCCCGAGAAATACCCACTACGGTGCCAACAGGTGATTCAATATGCAATAACACTGCTGTAAAAGACACCATCTTCATAAAGAACACAGACGAAAGAGAGGTCATTGAAATTGTTAAATCGTTCAAAAGTAAAACATCTACTGACTGCGATGGTATTGACATGCTACTAGTCAAAACTGTTATCGAATGCATAGTGAAACCACTGACGTATATCTGTAACCTGTCTCTCCAATCAGGTATATTTCCCAATGCAATGAAAATAGCTAAAGTAATTCCGATTTACAAGACAGGCGACAGAGGGGAACTCTCCAACTACAGACCAATTTCACTATTACCGCAATTTTCCAAGATACTTGAAAAAATATTCTATGAGAGAATTGACAACTTCATACTGAAGAATGATTTATTGTGTGAGCAGCAATATGGGTTCAGACACAAAAGGACAACAGCATATGCCTTAATGGAATTTACAGAAAAAATATCAACAGCCATTGAAAATAAAGAGTATTCAGTTGGAGTATTCCTGGATCTTAAAAAAGCATTTGATACAGTAGATCACAATCTATTATTAAAGAAACTACAAAATTGTGGTATCAGAGGGGTAGCACTGTCCTGGTTAAGAAGTTACTTAAAGA
Organism: Pholidichthys leucotaenia; assembly: GCA_020510985.1. Lineage (NCBI taxonomy): Eukaryota > Metazoa > Chordata > Actinopteri > Cichliformes > Pholidichthyidae > Pholidichthys > Pholidichthys leucotaenia. Next base: position 221,219,937 of record CM035847.1, on the reverse strand, counting down.
ATAGATATCAGTTTGTATGTGTTAACAACAAAAACTCAGAGCTACTGAAGGTCACCTGTGGAGTCCCACAGGGTTCAGTTTTGGGACCATTATTATTCAATATGTATATAAATGATATATGTAAAGTTTCAGAAAAAATGGACTTAATATTGTTTGCTGATGACACTAACCTGCTATGCAGTGGAAACAACTTGGAACAACTTCTGGATACACTCGGAAAGGAATTAGGAAAGCTGAAACTGTGGTTTGATTCAAACAAATTAACGCTCAATTTAAGCAAGACAAAATTTATAGTCTTTAACAACCATCACAACTACCCAGTACCCAAACTCAGTGTAAATGGTGTAGAGATTGAAAGGGTATCCGAAACTAAATTCCTTGGAGTAATAATTGATAACAAACTGTGTTGGAAGCCACATATTAATTATATAAAAGGTAAAGTATCCAAATCAATTGCAATATTACACAGAGTGAAAAATTTGCTGAATCAACCCACACTACACACCTTGTATCATTCATTAATACTCCCATACATGACATATTGTAATGAAGTATGGGGAAATACATATAAAACAAACATATATCCACTCTTTATGCTTCAAAAGAGAGCTATTAGAATAATCAACAAAGCAGCTTACAGGGAACCAACAAACCCACTTTTTCTTAAACAAAAAACTCTCAAGTTGAAAGATCTGATCGACTTTAAAACCGCAATAATAATGTTCAAAGTGAAGAATCTATCACTGCCCGCAAATATCCAAAAGTTGTTCCAAACAAGGGAGAAACGATATCACTTCAGAGGAACATGTATATTTCAAAAGCCTACAGTGAGAACAACTACCAAGCAACACTGTATTTCAGTGCAAGGTGTCAGATTATGGAACGATTTTGGACCTGAATTAAAATCATGTACAAAGCTTGGACAATTTAAACAAAAACTAAAGGAAGAAATACTCCAAACATATTTACAAGACGACATGTAAACTCACATAAGGATTGACATTTCCAGCCTGTGTTGTGTTATAGCTTAGTTTTTCTTTTTTCTCTGTGACACTATGTCTTAGATTTGTTTTTGAATAGTAACCGCTTAACTTAGACTAGCTCAGTTTTCTTTTTCTCTCAGTCATATTTTGTCTTAGCCTTGTTTTAAATTGTAATCGCTCTTGTCTTGTTTTCTCTTTTTTCTCCTTTGAATTCTTGGATGGAATATGGGTGGGCAATATAAGCTGCGGCTTCAGCCATCACCCATTTCGGATAACTCACGTGGAATTGTATAGTAGAAGGAGTCTTTGTCTAATTTGACCTTGTTGTTATATTATACAGTTTCTTTTAACCTGTAATGTACTATCCGAAATAAATAAATTCATTCATTCATTCATTCATTCATTCATTCATAATTATGACTGCATTCATTTGACCTTGTCCTGTAATGCCTGATAATTCCACCAGGTGGCGCATTAGGCACAGCAAAACACTTGATTTTGCAGAGCTCGGGCTACTCTGTTATTACTCTGCTACTGCTCTGACAGCAGAACCCATTTGCAACAATGAGTGGGCCAAAGAAAAGAAAAGTCGACAGCGAGTGTCGAGTGTTTAATAAGGAATGGACAACTAAATACTTTTTTCATCAGAGGGATTAATGACAATTTTAAGATAACGGAGGAGTTTTGGGCCATGGAATCCCTAAAAGTGAAAACACGGGGAGAGGACTTGTTTAACAGCGTGTCGGGGGTCATCATGAGGCACAAGCTACCTTGGAGTAAGCTCACCAATGTTACCACAGATGGATCGCCAAATCTGACAGGAAAAAAACGTTGGGTTGCTCGAAAGAATCCAGGAGAGGGTGAAAGAGGACAACCCGAACAGGAAGTAATTTTCTTACACTGCATAATCCACCAGGAAGCACTGTGCAAATCCGTATTGCAGCTTGACCACATAGTGAAGCCAGTTGTAAAGCTCGTTAACTTTATTTGAGCGAGGGGACTTCAGCATCGTCAGTTTATTCAGTTTCTTGAAGAGACTGACGCCAATCACCAGGACTTGCTTTACCATTCCAATGTCCGCTGGCTAGGTTTGGGGAAAGTATGTCAACGAGTGTGGGAGCTGAAACAGGAGATTATCTCATTTTTGGAGCAACTTGAGAAAGCTGACGATTTTCCTGAGCTGAGTGATACTGATTGGCTTTGTGATTTAGCTTTTGCTGTGGACATACTGACACACATGAATGAGCTGAACGTGAAGCTACAAGGGAAAGACCAGTCTGTGCATGAAATGTACACAAACGTCAGAGCCTTCAAAACCAAGCTAGCTTTATTCTCAAAGCAAATGTCAAACAAGTCATTCACTCATTTCCCCACGCTGGCTACACTGAAAGAGGCCCCTCGACATGTGAAAAAATACAAGAAATCACTGGATGACCTGCATGGAGAATTCTGCCGTCGGTTCTCTGATTTTGGAAAAATTGACAAGTCACTTCAGCTGGTGTCATGTCCCTTCACACAAGATCCTGAAATGGTGCCACAGGAGTTGCAGTTGGAACTGATTGATCCCCAGTGTGACACCATCTTGAAGGAGAAGTTCCACTCTCTTAAACTGGATGAGTTTTATGCTTCATTAAGCCCAGCAAAATTTCCAAACATCCAGAAGATGGCACAGCGGATGCTAGTGTTGTTTGGATCTACGTATGTCTGTGAACAGACTTTTAGTGTGATGAACACTAACAAAGCACCCCACAGATCCCAGTTGAGTGATGAACACCTCAGATCTGTTTTGAGAATTGCCACAACAAAACTAACAACAGACTTCGACACACTGGCAAAAAAGGGTGATCAACAACACTGCTCCCACTAAAAGTGAATGTAAGTATTAACGCTGTAATGCCATTTTTATGTATATCTTTGATATGCTGATATGATATAATATGCTTTGATATGCATCTGGTGCTGGCCCGGACCATCTGTCAAATTTTAAAAATCAATGTGGCCCCTGAGCCAAAAAGTTTGCCCACCCCTGTACTAGATGGTTAGACACTTTGCTTTCGTTTTTCCAATATTCTTACAGATGACTTTTGCAAAAAAAAAAAAAAAAAAAAAAAAAAAAAAAAATCACAATAAAAACTGATTTTCTCACAAGAAAAGTGAAATAATGCTAGTATTTGGTAAGCACAGCAAGAGGATCATGATATTGTAGGTAATAACAGACCCAAAAGCAGGCAACTAGGGAGCCCAAGGATGTGCAATTATAATGTTTAAAGTTTTGCTGGATAGTGTGCACGGAGAGTCTGGCAACCCTGTAAGAGGCGAAAAAGGGTGAGTTGATGTAATAATGGATTTTGGCAATTGTAAATACTATTTCTTTCTGTTACAGGTTTGACCAGATAACCCAGCGGTATCAGGCTTCTCTGGTGACTCGCCGGCATGGTGAAGGAATCCAGCAGTGGTGAGTGGGGATCACTGAGTGAGGTTCAGTGCCTTGGGGAGAAGTGTGGGAGAGGGTTAAGTGCACATTGGTAAATCGACTTACTTGGGATGTGGAGAGTGAAGGTGGGGACTTGGATCCACGGTTCTGCCAAGGACAGAATCCACTCCGCCAAGAAAGTCCTGAGGAATATATTGTGAGAGGGTTAGGTTGAGGGATTGTAGCTTACAAAAGCGTGATGAGAAGAAGGTGTTCAGGCTGGTGGATGCACACTGGGTTACAGGTCCTGAGGCTGAAGGTAGCGAGTCTGACAAGCTTCTGCAGTCTGCAGAGTGTTGCTCCTATTTAAGGAGTGGCGCTGATTACAGGCAGGTGAGAAGCTCAGCTGTGGAGAATGAGTAGTTAGGCAAGAGGGAAAACAGCGTGCAGCACGGACCACCACAGTACCCCCTTCCCCTCAAGGGGCGCCTTTTGGCGTCCAAGGCTTGTTGGGGTGTTTCTCGTAGAAGTCCTTGATCGGCTGTTTATCAATAATGAGGGTACCTGAGATCCAGGAGCATTCCTCTGGTCCATAACCCTTCCAGTCCACCAAAAATTAGGTGCCACGCCCCAGCAAAGAGCGTGAAAGATCTGGTTGATGGTGTAGGTGGGACCTCCATCAATTATCTTCAGCAGAGGAGGCGGCTTGGAGGCAGGAGAAAGTGGGCTGGAGGATACAGGCTTGATCTGGGAAACATGAAAAGAGGGATGTATACTGAGAGAATGGGGGAGACTGAGGCGGACAGATGAAGTGTTAATGATGTGACTGATAGGGAAGGGCCCGATGAATCGGGGAGACAATTTCTTAGCATCAGTTTTTAATTGAATGGTCTTGGTGGACAGCCATACCATTTGCCCAATGGTGTAGGCATGGGCCACACTCCTCCGCCGGTTTGCCCACTGTAACTTCTGCTTAGCCATCTGGAGCAGCGCTGTCTTGGTCTCCCTCCCGATGCAGTGGCACCTCTGGATGTGGTGGTGGATAGAGAAGATGGCAATCTCCTCCTCCGAGGTGGGGAACAGAGGAGGATTATAACCCAGTGAGGCCTCAAATGGTGACACCCCCGTGGCAGCAGAGGTGGCAGAGTTATGGGCATATTCTACCCAGGGCAAGTGAGAACTCCATGATGCAGGGTTGGATGTTGTGATGCATTGCAGTGCAGCCTCCAGCTCCTGGTTAGCTCACTCACATTGCCCATTGCTCTGCGGGTGATAGCCGGATGTCAGGCTGACGGTGGCCCCAATGGCCTTATAGAAGGTGCACCAGACCTGAGAATAGAACTGGGGACCATGATCAGACACCATATCAGAAGGTATGCCATTGTAATCCCATCACATGTGTCGTTAGAAGCTCTGCTGTCTCCTCTGTTGATGGAAGTTTGAATAGGGGAATGAAGTGTGGAGTCATGGAGAATTGTTTGACAATGGTTAAGATTACCATGTGATCATTGGATGGAGGCAACTCCATGACAAAGTCCAACGCGATATGGCGATATGAACCAACGGCTTGGAACCGGAAGTGGTTGCAGCAGACCAACAGGAGGAGAAGTAAGGGATTTCTGAGTGGAACACTGCTGGCAAGGTTTAATATAGTCATGGACATCCACATTCATGGAGGGCCACCAAAACAGGGGTTTAAGGTGAGACAGAGTCCTGGCTACCCCTGGGTGACAGGTGAATATTTAGCCCTGTGGAGCCAATGAATGACATTGCCTCGAACTGCCGTAGGCACAAACATCTGACCCGTTGGCTGAATGACGCTGATGTTCTGCTAGAGAGAACCGAGAGCCCCCTAGCTGCATCGGTTCAAATGGCTCCGACAGGGGAAGAGCTAGCTGGTAAGAGGAAAACGGAGAAGGAATTGAATGAGCAGTGCGACTACTGCATTGCAGCTCCCAAGCACGTTCACAAAGATGATTGTTCAGCTTAATGACCAGGGAAATTAGAACGTCCAGGGACTCCGGTTCATCACGGCTAGCCAACTCGTCCTGTAAATTTGAGTTAAAACCACCAACAAAAACTGTTCGTAATACTGTATCATCCCAGCCTGCTTCAGTCGCGGGCACCCGGAAATCAATGAGAAACTCGGCCGCAGATCTAGAGCCCTGGCACAGATTAAGGAGGTAGGAAGAAGCTGTAGCGTCATCAGCTGGTTTGGAATCAAAACTCATCCTTCTCCTTGAAGAGAAAGTCTTGGAATTTAGACCCTTGTTATAAAACCCCTATTCCAAAACAGACAGACCAACAGTGAGCTGTGTGGAGTTTGCATGTTCTCCCCGTGTTGCGCGGGTTTACTCCGGGATTTCTCCGGTTTCCTCCCGCACACCAAAAACATGTAGGTTTAGGGCGCTCGCGCACGCAGCGACCAGCAACCGGTGGCTTGTCACCAGACTGCAAACCAAGTCTACCTACGGGTACAAATAAGTAACAAAAAAAAAAAAAAAAAAAAAAAAAGAAAGCCAGAGCTTCAAAGCCACCTTCCATGGCCAAATTAATCCCCCTGCAAGGAAGTTTGGAGTTAACTCCCTACATCAATCTACCCAGAGGACTCATGTTTAGGCATTTTTACGATAACCTGTCAAGCTGATAAAAACCTGCTAACCTGAAGGAGTCCTCTCATTAGGACTCGAAAGTCCAACCTTGCCCTTCAATGGATAACACAGGAACGCTTCCCCTGAGGACTGAATATTTTCTCTCTCAAGCTTAATACAATGAATTGTGAACAATGAAATAACTTGACATTCTCCACAGATAACATCAGCTATTGATGACCATGGATGGACATTAATGGACTCTAATCGGTTTGAAATGCTTTTATTGATGATTTGATATGTGTTTCTTTATCGTCACGAAGAATTCATTTTGCATGTCCACTATAAAAAAGTTAGTACGTTTACTATGTAGACACATTGTTTTGTTCCTTTATTGTTAAAGTAGAATGTCTTAGTCACTAAAGTTTTGAAGAATGTATGCTTTAATAGGCAGCATATACGTTTTTAAGATGATTTCACTTCTCATATTAAATACGCTCTCTCCTTCTCTCTTCCTATGTGAGGCTCATATTCCAAAAGCTGTGAACTGACCAATCAGGTTTCAGTCTTTCCTTCATACCCTTTTTAGTCAATTTTACGACCCCTGCTCAAACAAAGGAACTCAGTGCAATTGGTCAAAAGTTTATGCTAATGGGTAGATCCAATCCTAATCTTTGAATATACAGTTATTGCTCTGGCTCAATTGTCATTCAAAAATACTGGGCCATCCTGCCAAGTTGAAAAACTTTCCCTCTGTTTTTAACAGTCTTGAAGAAGTCCGTGTAGTCATGGTCTGCTCTCCCTTTCTAAGCCAGGGCCGGAACGCAAGCTCTGTGTTTTTCATGTAACTTTTCAACTTTTTTCTTTAGAATTCACCTTTTTCCTATTTTTATACCTTTTTCTTAAATTACCGTGCTAAAAAGAATTTGTTTTGATCTTTACCAAGCTTAAGTCAACTTTGTTCTGACCATGACACATCGGAAGAATTGGACTTTGTGGTTTGTTTTTTTTATTTATCACATTTGTTGCTCTGAATGGACTTTGAACTATAATCAAAATATTTGGAATTTGACAACCTGGCCAGACATCAAATTCTTTTTTCTGTGTATAAACTGAGACGACGACCGGTGTGACCAGCATCTAGCTTCTACGGTTGTGACCCAAAGGAGCAGTGGCCGGTACCAGACCCTTTTGTGGCAGAACCTGCCCTTTCCTCTCAACTTCACCAGTGAACCTCCATCTGGACCAAGGTTGGTACCTGAAAGGCCTATTACCACCATAAAACACAATCTGAGTGTGAGAGTTTTGAGTGTTTTAATCATCCCACACGCACAACTGACAACCAAGAGACCTTATTAAGCATCAAGGTAATGTACGCTGCAAGAATTGCGGCGTTTGGGTGCGATTTGGACATTCTATGCCAGCATGGAATACTATCGGTGGTTAGGCTGGCAGCTACCCGGGAGAGGGGGAAGCATAAGTGGCGCAAACGCAAACAAAGGAGAGGAAAGAGGGCCGGAATTTATGCTAGGCTAAAGGCTAACCCCTCCAGACCAGCAGTACCGTCGCTCCTACTTTCCAATGTCTGCTCCTTTGACAATAAGCTGGATGAGCTGCGTGTGCTGAGAGAAACCCGCAGAGAGTGGAGGGACTGCTGTGTGCTTGCGTTCACGGAGACATGGCTCCACGACAACATCCCTGATGCGGCCATTCAGCTGGAAGGGATGACATTGTTCCGGGTGGACAGGGAGGCTACTAGCTCCGGTAAGAGGCTATGTATCTATATTAACAAGAACTGATGTGTTAATGCCATGTTAGCAACTAAACACTGCTCTCCGTTGGCGGAGTTCCTTATCGTAAACTGCTGGCCATTCTATCTGCCGAGGGAATTCACCAACGTGTTTGTAGCTGTTGTTTACATAGCTCCTAGCACTAATGCTAAAACTAATGCTAACGAGGCACTCAGAGAGCTGCATGATGCTATCAGTGAAGTTCAAACTTCATACCCGGACAGTTTTGTGGTGGTTGTAGGGGATTTTAATCACACCAGTCTATAGACTGTGCTCCCTAAGTTCAAACAATGTGTGGACTTTAAGACCAGAGGAGAGAATATGTTGAACTTGGTGAACACAAATTTCCTAAATGCATACAAGGCAACACCTCGCCCCCACCTCTGGCATTCTGACCACCTATCCGTGATGCTGGTGCCTGCCTACAAACCCTTACTGAAGCGCTGCAGGCCAGTAGAGAAACAAATCAGGACTTGGCCACAGGGTGCAGCCTCGGCACTTCAGGACTATTTTCTGCATACAGACTGGGAGGTTTTCAAAATAGCAGCCTCTCAGGGAGACAGGATTGATGTGGAGGAGTATGCTGAAACGGTCACCAGCTACATCGCGAAGTGCACAGAGGATGTCACTATGGTAAATGGTAAATGGTAAATGGCACTCACTTATATAGCGCTTTTATTCTCATCTGTTGATGACCAAAGCGCTTTACAGATCCTGCTATCCACCCATTCACACACACATTCACACACTGATGGTGGCATGCTGCCTAACATGGCGCTTCCAGACCCACCAGGAGCAATTGGGGTGAAGTGTCTTGCCCAGGGACACAACGACAGGATATCTGGGGAGAGCGGGATTCGAACCGCCAACCATGTGGTTATTGGACAACCTGCTCTACCTCCTGAGCCACTGCCGCCCCCATATTGAAGACCTTCACTGCACGGGGCAACTATAAACCCTGGATGACTGCAGAGGTGCGCTCGCTGCTCACAGCCAAAGATGCAGCCTTTAGAGCGAAGGACAGGATTGCCCTCTGCTCTGCCAGGTCTGCGCTCGCAAAGGGAATTAAGACGGCAAAACACACCTATGCGGAGAAAATCCAGGGACATTTCTGTGACACAGGGAACACCAAACGGATGTGGCAGGGAGTACGGGCGTTGATGGATTATAAGTCTAGGCAGGGGGTCAATGATGATGACGCTTTGCTTCCAGACAGGCTCAATAACTTCTTTGCACGTTTTGAAGCATCAAACCCGGCAATCAGAGGGAGGGCTGGCCCATTTTCACCATCAGTGGGGCCAGCTATCACCATCAAGGCAGCGGACACACGGAGGACCCTAATCAGGGTCAACCCACGTAAAGCTGCGGGTCCAGACAACATCCCAGGACGTGTGCTCCGAGTCTGCGTGAGTGAGTTAGCGGATGTCCTGACTGACATATATAACATTTCCCCGAGTCAGGCCATTGTCCCTAGATGCTTTAAGACCTCTATCATAGTACCGGTGGCAAAGAAAGCAGTTGTGTCCTGTCTGAATGACTATTGTCCTGTCGCACTGACACCAATTGTGATGAAGTGTTTTGAAGGGCTTGTTAAACCACACATCACAGCCTGCCTCCCTGCATCACATGACCCACTCCAGTTCGCGTATCGTTCAAATCGTTCCACAGAGGACGCTATAGTCACCACCCTGCACTCTGTCATTACCCACCTGGATCAGAAAGACACCTATGCTAGACTCCTGTACATTGATTTCAGTTCAGCATTTAACACCATTATTCCCCAGAGACTGATGGAGAAATTATTCCTTCTCGGTCTGAACACCGCCACATGTCTCTCGATCCTGGATTTCCTGACCAAGAGACCCCAGTCTGTCCGGGTTGGAAACAACATCTCCAACTCCATCACACTGAGCACTGGATCCCCTCAAGGCTGTGTACTCAGTCCACTGTTGTTTACACTTTTAACACATGACTGTGTGTCCAGACACAAGGGGAACCAGAGTGGTGGGATTTATTCAGAGGGATGAGGAATCAATGTACAGGGAAGAAGTGAGAGACCTGGAGGACTGGTTCAAGGAGAACAATCTGGTGCTCAACGTGGACAAAACGAAGGAGATGATTATCGACTTCCGGCGGTCATGGCCTGAACACGTCCCTCTGTGCATCAGCGGACGTTCGGTGGAGAGAGTGGAGAACATCAAGTTCCTCGGAGTGCAGATCTCGCAGGACCTGACCTGGAGCAAGAATTCCTTGGGGATCAGGAAGCGGGCCCAGCAGAGACTGCACTTCTTAAGGAAACTCAAACAGGCCTCTCTCCCCATCTGCATCCTCAGGACCTTCTACAGAGGTGTGGTGGAGAGTGTTCTGACGTACTGCATTGCAACATGGTACTCCAGTTGCAGTATGTCAGACAAAAAAGCTCTGCAGAGGATGGTTAAGGGAGCTGAGAAGGTAACTGGAGTTTCCCTCCCCTCTGTTCAAGAACTTTTTCAGAGCCGTTGTAGGAGCAGGGCACTGAACATTGTTAAGGACCACTCTCACCCTCTGCACAAACACTTTGAACTGCTGCCATCTGGCAAACGATTCCGGAGCATCAGAGGCAGAACCACCAGACTGATCAACAGCTTCCTTCCACAAGCTGTTAGGATGCTGAACAGTTGATCCGGAATCCTTTACACATATTACTGCACTTTATGGGCATTATGTATATTATAGTTTTAGTCAGTTTTAAGTATTTATTTCTCTTAGCTACTTAGATTCACTTAGCCATTTTAATTGTTTTATATATACATAGGCAGTTGTTATCATTCTAACTGCAACTGTAATAAGTTAACATTACTGTAATATCCAAATGTGTCTCAGGTTATGTGAATGGCTGTCGGGGTGGGGGGGCGAGGGGTGTGTGAGTGCGTTTTTAAATTATATTCTTTTTACAATACGGATGCCTAGAGAAACGCAATTTCATCTTGCTTGCACTTCAGTTGTATGCATAGCATCATGACAATAAAGGTTGATTGATTGACTGACTTAAGCCCTTTACAAAGCAGCTCGTATTATAGTGAAAATTAAACTGAATCATTTGATTTCATCTGCTGTGCTTAAGGTCTGTTGTCCAGATTAAATTTAATTCTTCAGAATCTTCCTTGTGTAAGGACCTGTACTTATATAGTGCTTTTCTAGTCTCAAAGACCACTCAAAGCACTTCAATAGCACTAACCCTCTACTCCAAGGGGCTATAGGAGACAGATATCTAGGGACAATTTAGAACAACCAATTAACCTAACATGCATGTCTTTGGATTGTGGGAGGAGACCAGAGCCCCCGGAGTAAACCCATGCAGCACAGGGAGAACATGTAAACTCCACACAAAGGTTCCTACCCCTGCCAGCCTGGGGATTTGAACCTGGAACCTTCTAGTTGTAAGGCAACAGTGCTAACCACTGCACCACCGTAAACCTAACATCTTTGAACTCCTTTCAGAACTTCAAATGCATATATCTTTCATTAATCACTTTTTTTTTTTAGAATAACACAAATGTTCCTTTTTATACTCTAACTTTTATCATTTTCTTCAAAAAATTGCATCTAATTTTTCTAACCATTCTGTTTTACAGCTCTTTTATGGTTCTTTTTCATTTAGGTGCCAATTTAAGCTAGGTTTTTTTTTGGTTCCACAAATGTTTAACAATACACATTATGCTCCATAATCCATTGACAGTTTAATGTGCTCATAATACATGTTGAATTCACTGTCTTAAAGTCATCTGAATGTGTTCATCTATCCTGAAATTTCTTATTAAACCGTTAAAAAGGCATATGGGAGTTATTGTTTAATTTCATGTCCATCTTCTCGATTAAAAGCAGAAAGAACTCACAGGTTTTTGAGACTGATTCATTGCTGGTACAAATATTGAATTATTAATAAAATTGTCCATGCTTTCTGGACTGGTGCCCCAACGAGTTTACGTGTGCTGGTGATGAAGAGAAATCTACATTCCCACCCACACACACACACATATACAGTATATATATATATATATATATACACACTACCGTTCAAAAGTTTGGGGTCACTTAGAAATTTCCTTATTTTTTAAAGAAAAGCACTGTTTTTTTCAATGAAGATAACTTTAAACTAATCAGAAATACACTCTAATATCTAATATACATTGCTAATGTGGTAAATGACTATTCTAGCTGCAAATGTCTGGTTTTTGGTGCAATATCTACATAGGTGTATAGAGGCCCATTTCCAGCAACTATCACTCCAGTGTTCTAATGGTACAATGTGTTTGCTCATTGCGTCAGAAGGCTAATGGATGATTAGAAAACCCTTGTGCAATCATGTTAGCACAGCTGAAAACAGTTTAGCTGGTTAGAGAAGCTATAAAACTGACCTTCCTTTGAGCAGGTTGAGTATCTGGAAAAAATTATTATTTCAAATACAAATCATTATTTCTAACCTTGTCAATGTCTTGACTATATTTTCTATTTGTTTTACAACTCATGGTGGTAAATAAGTGTGATTTTTCATGGAAAACAAAATAATTGTCTGGGTGACCCCAAACTTTTGAACGGTTTGTGTACGTATATATATATATATACACACACACACACACATATACATACATATTAATATCTGTACCAGCATAACCGCTACAAAGCGCTGCCCACGTGATTACAGTGATCAAAGATTTTTAGGAACTCAACTGAAAAACGATCGAAGGAGTAGGATGAGTACTCAGTGCCCATGATGATAGCATGCACTCAAGTGAGTGCCCGGCCCTCGAGCAGGTTAACCCCGTAGCTTATCTTGCTATGCTCGGTATCATCATCTGGAAGGCACTGAAAAACCAGATTACATTGCAGAAGAAACCCCGCTCCCTCGCCCAATTTCCCGCTGTAGTGAACTGGTGTGGAAACTGATAAAGAGAGACCGGGACGGAAGGCGGCTTGAGCTGGGAAAGAAGAGGGGTTTAGTGGTTGGGTCAGATGGTCTCAACAATCTGTTACCTTTTGAAGTTGAGTTAACGTCATTTCCATCTGCACCCACTGCTCAAGACCATCTAAACGAGTGACCATGGTCCCCCCAAGCCGTAGCTGCTGGGTCTTGTGGAGGAGCTTGTACTGACATGGTAGGTAATAACAGACCCAAAAACAGGCAACTAGGGAGACCAAGGTAGCAGTGCAATTATAATGTTTATTGAAAGTTTTGCTCGATAGTGTGCACGGAGAGTCTGGAAACCCTGTAAGAGGAGAGAGGAGAAAAGGGGTGAGTTGATGCAATAATGGATTTTGGCAATTGTAAATAATATTTCTTCTTCTTACAGGTTTGACCAGACCACCCAGTGGTTGCAGAGTGGGGATCACTGAGTGAGGTTCAGTGCCTTGGGGAGAAGTGTGGGAGAGGGTTAAGTGCACGTTGGCAAGTCGACTTACTTGGGGGGTGGAGAGTGAAGGTGGGGATCTGGATCCACGGTTCTGCTGAGGAGAGAATCCACTCCGCCAAGGAAGTCCTGAGGAATATATTGTGAGAGGGTTAGGTTGAAGGGTTGTAGCTTACAAAAGCGTGATGAGAAGAAGGCGTTCAGGCTGGTGGTTGCACATTGAATTACAGGTCCCAAGGCGACAGATAACGAGTCTGATGAGCTCCTGCAGTTTGCAGAGTGTTGCTCCTATTTAAGGAGTGGCGCTGATTACAGGCAGGTGAGGAGCTCAGCTGTGGAGAATGAGTAGGTAGGAGAGAGGGAGAACAGTGTGCAGCCTGGACCACTACAGAGCATTCATGATGTGTGCTGTTCATCATCATCTGTTTGCTGAAATGGAGGAAGCAGGACCTCCTGCAGTGACTGAATCAGTGAAAGGGAAAAAAGACCCCTTTTCCAAAGAAGTTGAAGAAGAAAATAAATATTCATTCATGTTTGGTTTTTGTGAAAAATGAAAATACACCTACTTCAGTGCAGCTTGCAAGATTAATGCCATGAACTGGAAAAAAATATACAGTATCTGTGTTGACTTTAATACAAGAGTCAGTAGTTTGTATGGTTCTAAATTAGAATACAAGAGCTGCATGGAAATACAGTAGTTACCACTATTGCCTAAGAGCTAGAAGGTTCCAGGTTCAAATCCCCAGGCTGGCAGGGGTAGGAACCTTTCTGTGTGGAGTTTGTATGTTTTCCCTGTGCTGCGTGGGTTTACTCCGGGTGCTCCAGTTTCCTCCTACAATCAAAACACAAGCATATTAGGTTAATTGGTCATTCTAAATTGCCCTTAGGTATCTAAGATAAGATAAGATAAGATAAGATAAGATAAGCCTTTATTAGTCCCACAACGGGGAAATTCCAGGATTGCAACAGCACAGGGATAGCAACACTCAGAGCAACAATCAGAAGGCAAGAAAAAAAAACAAAAAAAAAAAACAAGCAAGCAAGAGCAGCTAATATACATATGTACATATTACTATAAAATATATATATACACACACACACACACACAGACACACAGTGCAGAGCATTGTAGCTGGATGGAATAAATATATGAATATATGAACACACAGTGCAGAGCATTGTAGCTAGATGGAATAAATATGTAAATATATAAACACCCACAGTACAGAGCATTGCAGCTAGGTGGAATAAATATGCAAGTATATAAACACACACAGTGCGGAGCAATGTAGCTAGATGGAATAAATATGTAGATATATAAAAACACAGTGTGGAGCATTGTAGCTAGATGGAATAAATATATAGATATATAAATATAAACACACCCAGTGCTGAGCATTGTAGCTAGATGGAATAAATATATAGATATATAAATATAAATACACCCAGTGCAGAGCATTGTAGCTAGATGGAATAAATATGTAAATATATAAACACACACAGTGCAGAGCATTGTTGCTAGGTGGGATGAAACAGCATAACCGTCTATTTAGTTATCCTACATGGTATGATTATGTGCCCATACATATTCTCACCTTCCATAGCGACCGGTATGTTCCTAGTTGTATGCCGGAGAGGACCATTGTGTAAGTCTATTGCATCTTTTGCATTCAAAAAAAACTATTAGTTTGTTACGTCTTTTTGCTATCTCTGCGAGCAGCCCTGCTTAGGTTGTACAGTCTGACAGCCGTTGGTAGGAAGGACCTACGAAACCTCTCGGTTGTGCACCTGGGATGATGTAGTCTGCTGCTAAATGAGCTCCTCAGTGCATCCAGTATGTCCTGCATAGGGTGGAACTCGGACTCCAGCAGAGATGACAGTTTAGCCACCGTCCTTCTCTCTCCTATCTCCTCCATCGGATCAAGGCGTTGCCCCAGGACAGAGCTAGCTTTCTTAATCAGGTTGTTCAGTCTCTTCCTATCGGCTGCAGTAATGCCACTGCCCCAGCAGACCACTCCAAAAGTGATGGCTGATGCCACCACCGTGTCATAGAATGACTTCAGCAGCGCCCCTTGTACACCAAAAGACCTGAGTCTCCTCAGCAGGAACAGCCTGCGCTGTCCCTTCTTGTAGAGTGCGTCAGTATTGTGTGACCAGTCTAGTTTATTGTTCAGATGAATACCCAGGTACTTGTAGGATGTCACCATCTCGATGTCTGTTCCCTGTATATTTACTGGTGCTGTGAGGGGCTGCCCATGCCTGCGGCAGTCCACCACCAGCTCCTTAGTTTTCCTCGCGTTGATCTGGAGGCAGTTCCGATGGCACCAGTCCACAAAGTCCTGGATAAGCCCTCTGTACTCAGCTTCATCTCCGCTGGAGATGAGACCAACAATCGCAGAGTCATCAGAGAACTTCTGTAGATGGCAATGTGTTGTGTTGTGTGAGAAGTCCGCAGTATAAAGAATGAATAGGAAGGGAGCCAGCACCGTTCCCTGGGGGGCCCCCGTGCTACTGATGATCGTGTCGGAAACACAGTCCCGGGTTCTCACAAACTGAGGCCGGTTCGTGAGGTAGTCCAGGATCCATGATGACAGGTGCTGGTCCACCCCTGCGCGCAGCAGCTTGTCCTTCAGGATCATCGGTTGGATGGTGTTGAAAGCACTGGAGAAGTCAAAGAACATGATCCTCACCATATTCCCGGGCTTCTCCAGGTGGGACAGAGAACGGTGAAGGAGGAAGATCACCGCATCCTCCACCCCAATGCCATGCTGGTAGGCGAACTGGAGTGGATCCATCGCTGGTTCCACCAGGGGGCGGAGATGAGCAAGGAGCAGTCTCTCCAGGGTCTTCATCAAGTGGGACGTCAAGGCCACCGGTCTGAAGCTGTTCAGGTCTTTGGGGTGGGAAGTTTTTGGTACAGGTACCACACAAGATGTTTTCCACAGCTGTGGTACCCTCCCCAGTTTCAGGCTCATGTTGAAGATATACGTCACAATCCCACACAGCTGGTCTGCACAGGACTTGAGGAGCTTTGCGCTGATGCCGTCCGGTCCCGACGCCTTTCTCGCCTTGATCTTCCTCAGCTCCGTCCTCACCTGGGTCTTGGTCAGGGTCAGGATGGGGGGCTGTGTGTTGGGAGTGGGGGGGGGGGTGTCGGTGGGGGGGAATCTGTGTCCTATAGGCCCTTAGAATAGAGGGTTAGTACTAGTGAAGCACTTTAAGTGGTCTTTGAGACTAGAAAAAGTGCTATATAAATACAGGTCCTTATCCCTAATCAATAAATTTGACTGTAATTTTAATCAGTGGTCCCCTACCATGTTCTATGGATGTCCAAGACATTGCAGGTTTTCCCTTCTATTCAGTCTTTTCAGCAGGTGTCTTCAATCATCAGCAACAAGTAGGAAGAAATTCAATGAAATCACCTGCTGAAGATACTACTTGGAGGTAAAATCTGGAGGGTATTATCCCTCCATGGCACATAGTTGAGGACCACTGATTTTAATGATTCATCTATTGAATTCTAGGGGTAGGAGGGAAAATCAACACAGCCTATCACGATAGTTTGTGGTGGTGATACTGTATTGATTCAGAGACACTAATATCATGATACTTTATTAAAAATTATTAATAAATGTTGCAAATACAAACTTACCAATAATAATAATATCCTCTAGATCTGTAGTAAATGGTAAATGGCGTTCACTTATACAGCGCTTCTTTCTCATCTCTGGATGACCAAAGCGCTTTACAGATCCTGCTATCCACCCATTCATGCACACATTCACACACTGATGGTGGCAGAGCTGCCATACACACACAGGTGCTAGCCTGGCCACCAGGAGCAACTGGGGGTTCAGTGTCTTGCTCAAGGACACTTCAACATGCAGACTGCAGACAGAGTGGGAATCACACCCATGACCCTCCGATCAGTAGTCAGTCACACTACACCTGCACCACAGCCGTCCCATTAGTAGTAAAACTACTAACCATGCAATTGGAAGGAGTTTAAGCAAATAATATCCAATTCAAAGTGGAACAAATTTAGGTTAAATATCAGAAAATCATTTAACCCCTACAATAAATAACAAAGTTGTAAAACCTGTAATTTAACATGCACATTTTCAATATATGTATAAACACTGTGAAATAAAGTTGTAGTTTGAAAACTGTGGGAGGAGTTCACTGAACAAGTTGTACACAAGAGCAGATGGACTTCATCATACCAAAATACATTTCGTCTTTTGATGGGCGAATAAAAAACAATTGACTTTTCAGTCCACTAGATGGAGCTAAATGCTCACTGTCTGGTTATGTCAGCACAGCAATGGAGAAACTCCTGTGGTCTAGCTTGAAGTTGAACAAGACAAAAATTAGGATTAGTGATGCATCCAGGGAGCAAGAGCTGGGCCACTGTCAGTCCTTGATTGAGTCACCCGCACCAATACTGGACTTCAACAATAGGGAGCCCAGTTGGAAGGAGATCCAGGAGGTGGTTAAGAAAGCAAGAGCAAGCTCAGCCCCAGGGCTATAAAAACTGCCCAAAGTTACTTCACAGACTCTGGCAGATTCTGAAGGTAATATGGAGGAGGGGAAAAGTGGCCCAACAGTGGTGGTTCACAGAAGGAGTGTAGGTTCCAGAGGAAAAGGAGTCAGAAAACATTGATCAGTTTAGAATCATCTCCCTGCTCAATGTTGAAGGGAAGATATTCTTCAGCATTGTTGCCAGACGTCTGACAGACTATGTACTCAAACATCGATACAACGGTCCAGAAAGGAGGGACCCCCAAGGTACCCAAGGTGTTTGGAGCACACAGGGGTAGTCACACAGCTGATCAGGGAAGCCAGAGAGAACAAAGATGACCTGGTCGTGCTGTGGTTAGACCTGTTAAATGCATATGGGTCCATACCCCACAAACTTGTGGAAGAGGCACTGTGCTGGCACCATATCCCAGGGAAGATCAGAGACCTCTTTCTTGACTACTACAATGGATTCAGTCTGAGAGTCTCGGCTGGGCTAACAAACTCCAGCTGGCAAAAGCTGGAGAAGGGAATCATTACTGGTTGTACTATCTCAGTGATTCTGTTCACATTAGCCATGAACATGATGGTGAAATCTGCTGAGATCCAGTGGAGAGGGCCTCTCACCAAGTCCAGTGTCCAATACCCACCTCTTAGGGCCTACATGGACGACTTGACTGTAACAACACCACACGTTCCAGGGGGTCATTGGATCCTGAAGAGCCTGGGGGAGCTGTTTAGTAGTGTCCGAATGAGCTTTAAAACAGCAAAATCCAGTTCCCTCGTGTTGAAGACAGGAAAGGTTACCAACAAGTTCCACTTCCCACTTGGAAGCACCCGGATACCTTCTATCACTGAGAAGCCAATGAAAAGTCTGGGTAAAATCTTTGACTGCAGCCTGAGAGATATAGCATCTATCCGCTCAACCAACCAAGAGCTAGTGGCCTGGCTGGCCACAGTAGACAGATTGGCCTGCCAGGCAATTTTAAGGCCTGGATATACCAACATGGGATACTCCCAAAGATCCTCTGGTCCCTCTTGGTCTATGAAGTTCTGATTTCCACAATCGAGGGCTTTGAGAGGAGAATCAGTAGGTTTTTAAGAAAGTGGCTGGGTCTTCCTCAGAGTCTGAGCAGTATAGCCCTGTATGGGAATAACAGCATGTTGAAGCTCCCCATCAGCAGTCTGAGTGAGGAATTTAAGGTTAGCCGCACTAGGGAGGTGCTGCAATACCAAGAGTCAGATGACCCAAAAGTGTCTCAGGCTGGGATTGAGGTCAGGACAGCATGGAAGTGGAGTACAGCTGAGGCTGTAGATGTGGCTGTGTCAAGGCTAAGGCACAGGGAGGTTATGGGGACAGTAACCCGGGGGGGAGAGGGCCTGGGTAGCACTGCAATACCTCGCTACAGCAGTGCAAAGTGGAAGGACAGGAGGTCACTTATCCAGGATAAAGTGCGAGGATCAGTAGAGGAGGAGTGAGCCAGCAGGTCAGTTGGGATGTGACAGCAGGTAGCTTGGACAAAATGGGAGCAAGCAGTGGAGAGCAAAGTCTCATGGACTGAGCTGTGGAAAGCTGAGCATAAGTTTCTTGATCCAGACTGTCTACGATGTACTACCAAGCCCATCCAACCTGTTCTGCTGGGGGAAAGTGGAGTAACCAGTTTGTGCTTTGTGCCAAGAAAGAGGGACCCTGGAGCATATCTTGAGTTGCTGTTCAAAAGCCCTTGTTGAGGGGCGCTACCGCTAGCATCATGACTGAGTGTTGAAGGCGGTAGCAAATATCATTTGCAGTGGAATTGAGCACTGCAAGAGCCTCCTCCCAGTGAAAAAGACCATCGCTTTCGTTAGGCTGGGGAAAAACCATTAACTGTTGCCAGGTCCACTTCCTCTGGCCTGCTTGTGTCAGCAAAAGATTGAGACCTAAGGGTAGACTTTGGGAAACAACTAAAGTTCCTAGAACAGGTAGCTGTAACAACACTCAGACCAGATCTGGTTCTGATTTCAACAACCTCTAAGCAGGTTGTTCTCTTGCAGCTCACTGTTCCCTGGGAGGACCGGATTGAGGAGGCCAATGAGAGAAAGACGGCCAAATATGCTGAGCTGGTGGAGCAATGCTCTTGTGTGCCACAATGGGTGGCACACAAGATGCAAGCCCATCGAGGTGGGCTGCAGGGGTTTTGCAGGCCAGTACCCCTGTAGGGTCTATAACATGCTAGGCATCACAGGGTCCATGAGGCAGAGGGCCATCAAGGAGGCCACAGTGGCTGTGGATCAAAAATGGAGATCCGTGGGTAGGGTAGTGATACCTGGAAACAAGCAGGGGCTTGATCATCCCCTACTGGGTTGCCTGGGTGAGAGTATATGATGATTCAAAGACCCAAAATACTTGAGGACCCCAGGTAACATCACTGATGATATGTCCAGGTTGCATCACTACATGATGTACAGTATGTTATTAGAGGATGGGAAATTGCAATATATGATATTGCAATATTCAGCCCATTGCAAGATTGTGATAGTATTCTATCGCAATCAAAGTATCGTGATAATATCGTGCAGCCTCTGGTGATTTCCACCCTTGTTGAATTCCAACAACAATAAAGCAGTTTTCTGTAGGAAATCATCTTGACTAACTAATTATTTACCTATAATTAACCTATTAGCTTAATGTGAATACCTTGGGCTGCAGAAGGAGTCCAGGGCAACCACAAAAAATCTACCAAAGACAGAAGATGCAAACTCAACACAGCAATCTGAATACTGAGATAGGTGACAGACAATATGAAAGTGCAAATGGATGACAGATTTTTACAAGATGTAGAAATTTGCTTACACTGACCTTTCTGAAATTTTGGGATAAAAAACACCTTAGGGCTTGCATTAATTAATCCTTGTTCAAGAGACTTTTACTGAAACTAAAGTAACTGTGACAGAAAAAAAAGCAAAAATAAGTCTGATTTTTTTTTTGTCCGCCAGTCACCTTGGTTATTATGTCATGAATAATTTCACATATCTTATGGATGTTATTGTCACAATTCCCAAAATATATCTGTTGGCCATTATTTGTTACATATTCCTTTATTTTTAGTAAAATGACAGGGATAAATAGGAAGATGGATAAAAATATGTTCAGACATGAAAGACTTTCAAACATTAGAGCTTTCATCAAACTAAACTTGCTTTAATCTTGTGCACTGAGGAGCAACATGAAACCAAGGCAAATTATTATATCACTCCGAAGGTATTTTTAATTGGTATTTCTCATTTAATATTTAAACATATGCTTTTTATAAAACAAAACAGACATTCAGTTAAGTCAGCAATTAGTTTTTAGCATAGAGATTTAAAAATATATATATTTTTTGTGAGGTGCTGCATTTTTCAGATATTTCTTCAACATATCATCATGTTTCCATTCATAATGCAATAAGAGCTCAGGAAAAGAAAAATATCACAGATTAGGATTTGATTTAAGAGACATGAAGTTATTTGGACTTATGGTTGCTGTTGTACTGTTGTCTGGGAAGGGAACAAAATGCTTCAGGTGAAACATGTACAGTGTGTTGCTGGTTGAGTTTTCTTTTTCCATTTGTACATCTAGAGGATTTGAGAGGAAATGAAATGGTGAGGTGATGAGCAGCTGAGGAAACATCAATAGTCAGTCTGATAGACCAGAATGGCCTTCACTGTGTGAGGCCTCATATCGATTGACACACATGATTGCCAAAAGCTGTTCACCTAAAAGAAATAACGTCAACTGGTCATATTACCCCAAAGGAATTAAACAGTGTTAGATCAAAATATTGTCCAGAGGTAAAACAGTAGGGATGTGACCTTCTGGACATGCAATTCTTGTTTTTAGTTATCACCATAACTATAGTTTTAGCCTAGTTCTAGACCCCAAACGGAAGGTGTAACTTGAAAACAATATGCCACCCCTACCACAAAAATATATATTCAAATCACAGTGTGAGGTTAGAATAAGTCATGAATTACAAACAGAAAAATAAAAGTTCTTAAATGGTTCTTCCAAAAGCTCTGCAGTTCTTCAGAGAGCCATCACTTACTGAAGGACCTCTTTATTTAGAAGAATGTTCTTTGCATACCTTACATGGTTCTTGAAAGATTTGATTAGTTAATTTTAACTGAATGGAGACATAAAATCGGGTATTTTTGAAAAAGGTTGTTTGATGAACCTCTTGCTATAAAGTTCTTTATGAACTCAGAATGGTTTTTCTATGGCATTACTCTCAAGGATTTTTTGTTCTCAGTGGACACCTTTATTTTTCTGAGTGTAGAAAATGAAGCAGGCTGCAAAAAACGGTTATGATCTGGACATGTTCGCTGACCATGTCTACGTCCTTTGTTTTTTGGATTTGTTATTGTCATTCTGTTATCATCAGTATTCTCCTTAGTCCTTGGTTATTTAATAATGTTCTGAATTCACTCCTTGTTCTTAGTTCATATGTCCGCCCTTATTTTGAAATTATTCCTTGTTTATCCTTAGTTCCTAGGCCATCTCTTATTGTGGAAGTTTCCTTTGTTGTTTCCTGTCTTGCCATAGCTCTGTTTCAGTTTCTCTCCCTTATGTTATCATTTAGTTCATTATTAGTCTCAGCTGTGTCTTGTTTAGTTAATTCCCTTATCTCCATTTATACTCCTGCTTTTTGTTCTTCTGTGTGGCAACATTAACGACATTTCTCTCTGGCATCAGCCTTACGTTGGTTAACCTCCCTGTGTTTGTGAGTAACTCTGGCCCCGAGGCTTATTTGTGCTCATCTCCCATGCTGTCTTTGCTTTTGTTTAATAAATCATTATTTCACCAAAGTCCTGCCTGCCTTTGAGTCCGTAATTCCTGTTATGCCAGAGGTTGGAGCTGATGGTATGTTGCAGCCAGCTAAGGACTCTGCAGGTACGGACTTAAGGAGTATGAGACTTAGCGCAGACGAGTGTTGTTCAGTGCAGCAACATTAAATGAGGACTTAATATCAGACGCCTGCACTTCCCGCACTCCCCGCACTCCTGAGGCAGCCCTAAGATTCCTGGATGCCGTGACTGGAGTGATGGAGGACTGGCCCAGTCTGTGGAGGTACCTGGGACTCACAGGACTCCTCATCACCATCCCAAACTTACAGTGGTCACTCAGCAGTCTGTCAATCAATCAATTTTATTAATAAAGCACTTTAAAAAGCAACAATCGCTACACAAAATGCTGTACAACAGGAAAGCACATAAAAACATAAAAGCAAGGAGCAGGACACTAACACAAAAACAATATAAAACCAAGAGAAACAATATAAAACGGCACAAATAGAAACTACAGTCAATAAAAACAATAAAATAAAAGGTAAAAGAAGTAAATAAGTTAATAAATAAAAATCTATTTCGTACCTTGCCTCTTGCCCAAAGATGCTGGGATAGGCTCCAGCCCCCCTGCAACCCGAAAAGGATTAAGCGGAAGAAGATGGATGGATGGATGGATGGAAAATCAATGTCTCACACTGGGTCGAAGGCCAGGGAGTAAAAGTGTGTTTTAAGACGGGTTTTAAAAATGGACAGTGAAGGTGCTTGTCTGATGTGCAGGGATAAATTGTTCCATATCCTGGGTGCCGTGATAGAAAAGGCTCTGTCCCCTCTGAGCTTCCGCTTCGCCCTCGACGCCCTCAGGAGCAGCTGTTCAGCTGACCTGAGGGACCGAGTGGGAGCATAGGGATGCAGAAGTTCAGGGAGGTAAGGCGGAGCAAGACTGTTCAAGGATTTAAAAACAAATAAAATAATTTTAAAATGAACTCTAAAAATACACGGGCAGCCAGTGGAGTAAAGCTAAAATGAGTGTGATGAGATCTCTTTTACGTGTACCTGTTAAAAGATGAGCAGTGGCATTTTGAACTAGCTGCAGGCGCAAAAGAGATGACTGGCTGACACCAGCCTGAAGTGCATTACAGTAATCTAGTCAAGACGAAATAAAAGCATGGATTACTGTTTCCAGGTCCGGTCTAGAAAGAATGGGTTTTACTTGTGCTAAACGCCTTAGATGAAAAAAGCTGGATTTTACAACAGAACAAATTTGAGTGTCTAATTTAAAATCACTATCCATGGTAAAACCAAGATTCTTGACTGTGGGTTTCACGTAAAATATTTAGGGGCCCAAGTTTACAGGAGGGGACACACAGGGGCCACTAGGTCCAAACACCATCACTTCTGTCTTCTTATCATTAAAATTTAGAAAGTTTAGGGCCATCCAAGACTTAATGTCATCAGTGCATGACAGAAGTGAGTTTACTGATGAGGCATCTTTCTATTTTAAAGGAACATATATCTGACAGTTGTCAGCATACAGGTGGAAGGGGATACCATGCTTTTTAAAAATGGAACCCAGAGGAAGGATGTACAGAGAAAAAAACATGGGCGCTAAAACTGACCCCTATGAGACCCCATAGGGCAGAGGAGCAGAAAAGGATTCATGATGCTACCTTTAAAACTCCTGTCTGCCACATAGGACCTAAACCAGTCGAGAGCAGTGCCACAAATACCCACTAGGTGCTGCAAACAAGAAATTAAAATGTGATGGTCCACTATGTCAAAGGCAGCAGTTAAATCAAGCAACACAAGAATAGCGTATACACCTGAGTCACATGCTAAGGGGATGTCATTAAAAACCCTTAACAAGGCTGTCTCTGTGCTATGAAGAGCTTTGAAGCCAGATTGGAAAACTTCCAAAATGTGTGGAGAAACCCTCCTCCCACTCCTGAACCTGTGCCGACGACAAAACGTTCCCGGGTTCCCACAACTCGTCGCCATTCACCAGTCCCAAAGCAACTCCATGGGCTGGAGAAATACTCACCCCATACGCCGACAATGTAGCATCCCCTGGCTCCGACGCCCTCTTCTCCTTGCCATTCTCCAGTTCCATCTCCTCACCATTCCCCAGTCCCAGACTCACCATCTTTTTGCTTTTTGCTTTTCCATCACCTGTTCTCCAGCCCCTCAGCTCAGCGGCTGGTCTCCACTCAACCCCCAGTGCAGCTGCTGTCCCTCACCTGACCTCCACGCCCGCTGGCACACGCTGCTCTGTTGCAGATCACCTCGCCCACTGTACTGTCAGCATCTTCTGGGGTTGTCGTTGTCCCAGCAGCGCCTTTGGAGGTCACTGTCATCCCAGCAGCGGAGCTGCCTGGGTCCTCGCCAGCAGTAGAGCAGGAGTTAAGGCAAGTCTTTTTCTTTGTATTTTTAAAGTGACACTCCGGCAAAAATCTAGTTTTTTTCTGTTGTTAACATGTCTGTAACATGTTTCTTGTGATTTACAATGACATATCAAGAGCAAAATCATTCCAAACTCCCAAGTATGTGTTTTTCTGCTGTGAATGTCTGCTTAAGCTCCCCCCCCCCTCAAAAAAACAAGACAGATTTGGATAGACCATTAGTAGCTATGTAACTAATCCTGCGTAGCCTGGCTGGTTATAACATTAACCAATGAGACGGACACGCTTGGCTACCTCGGGGAAAGAGGGAGGAGCCGAGGAGCAGCAGGACTGAGGCAGAGTGGATTGGGGTAGCAGCAGAGAGAGAAAGCTGAGAGAGGCAGAGAGGTGGGGGAGCAATTTGAATGTGGCTGTGAGAGACCACTGTCTCGCACAGCCACATTCAAATCAAGCCGCTCTTGGCTCACTTTGCCAGCGGACGGGTGTTGCACTGTGAGCTGAGAGCAGCCTCATACAAATCGGGCACCCCACTCCTGGTCCCCCCCGCTCAGTTGGACGGGGGATTGGTTGTTAGTTAAAAGTAAACACATATTTGGCAACTATACATTTATCTCTCGCCTCGGCCATTTTCAGAAAAATGTTTTGCTTTTTAGTTTTTAAGATATAGGCAAAACTTTAATGTCCAGAAGCATCTGGAACAGACTAGCAGCCCACCCACCAGGAGTCTCGGTGACCAATCACATGCGAGCCCTGCAGGTCGGGAGCATGGCAACCAATCACGTGCAGGCCCTGCAGGTCAGGAGTACGGTGACCAATCACGTGCAGTCCTTGCAGGCTGCTAATTAGAATATTCACAGATCCATGCATACTTAAGTAGTTGCAAGATTTAAAATCTCTTTCCAAGCAATTCTAAGACAATGAAAGTTTTTTGTGGGTAAAAGCCACAATATACTATTTTGGGCAATACATATTTGTTTTTGGGGTGGTTTTAGAGTCGCCGGAGTGCACCTTGAACATCTATTTTAGACAGATCTTGCCTTGCTTCTGATGAGGAGACCCATTTGTGGCTCCCATCTGTTTATGGGTTCTCCCCGCCAGGCTCTGCTGCTGGCAGTTGTGGTGTCTCCTTAGCTACCTGCTCTTCTCCCTCATCCGAGATGGCCAAGTCTGGGGAGAGGTCATCTGAGACCCACGCTCTTCAGTCCTCATCACCTGAGATCCACACTCTTCAGTCCTTATCGTCAGAGACCCACACTCTCCTGTCATCATCCCCTGATGTGAACACTCTCCAGCTATCGTCCCCTGAGATCTTTGGCTCTGCATCCTCACCACAGTCGTTCCATGGCCAGCTATTTAGGTGCTCCTCTGTGGCTGCCAGGCCAATTATGGACTCTGGTTGGCCTCCCGGAGGTGTCTGCTCCCTGACTAGGTGGGCCATGGACTTTGGTCGGCCCCCTGACAAACAGTGTTCTCCAGTCTGGTGGCCCATGAACTTTGGGCGGCCACCTGACATGCTGTATTTTCTCAGCTGGTGGTCCAACGACTCTGGCTGACCACCCGACAGACTGTTTCACCCCATAGGGTGGTGCATGGACCTTGGCTGGCCACCTGACAGACTGTTTTTCCTTTTGGTTTGTGCCGTTTCTTTCCCTCCAGTCACGTGTCCCCCTCCATCCACCTGGTTTGGGGGGGTCCCTTGTTTCTGTTCTAGGGGTGTCTGGTATCCACCCTTGAGGGAAGGGTACTATTATGATCTGGACACGGATGCTGACCATGTCCACACCCTTTGTTGTTCTTTGGATTTGATATTGTCATTGCCATTCTGTTATCATTAGTATTCTCCCTAGCCCCTGGTTATTTAATGATGTTCTGATTTCACTCCTTGTTCTTAGTTCATATGTCCACTCTTATGTTGAAAGTATTCCGTGTTTACTTAGTTTCTAGGTTGACTCTTATTGTGAAAGGCTTCATTGTTTTTTCCTGTCCTTCCAAAGTTCTATTTCCTGTTTTCAGTTCCACTCCCTTATGTTATCGTTTAGTCCTTGATTAGTCTTGGCTGTCTTTTGTTTAGTTAATTCCTGTGTCCCTATTTATATGCCTGCCTTTCTTTCTACAGTGTGGCAACATAATCAGGTTATCCCTCTGGTTCCACGTCTCACTTGATATGTACCTTAGCCTGTGAGTGTTTAGCCTAGCCAGCTCTCTTTGTGTTTGCAGTCCCCATGCTGTCTTTATTTCTTCGTTAATTAAATCATGTTGAACTGGAGGTTCTGCCTGCATCTCGAGTCCTATGTTATTCCCGTCTGCAGAAGGCAGATCTGACAGAATCTGCATCTACATGCATCTGATTCCAACGTCATCTAGTTTTAGGGGGGATATTCCGGGGGAATGGCCCAGGGAAAGAGCCCAAGTCCAGTGGGAACAATCCGGTGGGTGGGGAAATGGCACAGGGAGAATGGGCCATCTGTGTCAGGCTGTTTCTTGTTTTAATTTGAAATATTGTTTGTAGCTTCCCTGCCCTTGTGATTGCCTAGATTGATTTAAACTGAGTTTCACCATCCAAACCAGACTTCTAAAGTCTGCCTCATCTTTCTGTGTTTTTCCAGTAATCATTTTTTCCTAGCCTAGTTGAGTCCCTGGTTTATTTCCTGCAATTCATTTGAAATTGTGCTCTGCCCTGCCAATGTGCAGCATCTTTTGTTTGTTTTGATTTCTTGCTTATCTGGATTTGGGTCCAGTCCTACCTGTGATCCTGGTGATTCAATTCAAAGCCTCCGACATACACTTACTTCTTTCTCGTTGTTTTTTTCTTGGAGGGGGGGGCATTTTCTCTGTCCTCTTTCTGCCTTTTATCCCATCCCTATGCACTCCCTGTGCCTCTAATCCCTTTCTTGATGACAGGTGATTTCAGCTAAGGCCTCCTGTGACTCCACCAGCTGACAAACCAAATCCAAATGGATCGGGAATAGCACAAGGAAAAAGTGAGTCAAGTGTGTGCATTTAACTTTATGAGGAGAGCTTGTATCAGTCCCTTAATTAACCCCAGAGAGTGGTGTGACGCTGATGTTCTTTCGGGTAGGCTGTATTTAGAGTACCTACACTATGCAGGGTGGAGCTCACAAGCAAGCTGGCTGCACATGTCCACTCTCAACCGACAGATGGTCAGAGAAAATTACATCTATGCCAAACACCCGCAACATAACTATCCTCGCTTCCCTCTGCTATTACCTGAATGAGTCATTATAGTTTTCACTGTATACATGTGTGTATGTGTGCACTGTGTTTAGGTGACCCTGTTGTGACTGCTGCAGGAGCAGCTTGGACAGTGCAGTCTACCTGGATGCTGTGGCAAAGGTAGCAGCTAATGGCTGTCAAATTATATTATACATACAATCTGACACATGTGAGAGGAGATGAGATCTCAGCTGCAGCATCCTGGCATGTGCATCTGTATAGTTTTGGGAATTGGTAATGTATATATTTTGTAGTAGTTTGAGTATGATTTCTCTGGTTCAAATTCTTAGTAAAATATAGAAAAGTTTTCTCCATAAGCAAGACTGGGCATTATGATAATAGTTGAAAGGCTGCAACAGCTGGCAGCTAGTTGGTGATATGTGACAAAAGATTTGTGACAAATGGTCAGTGCGGTGGCGGAGTGGTTAGCACCGCGGCAGCACAGCAACTCCCCCTTGGCCGGGGGATACTGGGTTCGATCCCAGCCCCCGACCAACAGTGATCTGTGTGGAGTTTGCATGTTCTTCCCGTGTCTGCGTGAGTTTACTCCGGGATTTCTCCGGTTTCCTCCCACATGCCAAAAACATGCAAGTTAAGTTAACTGGCATCAAACTGGGGATTCTAAATTGTCCTTAGGTATGACTGTGAGAGTGAGTGGTTGTCTGTCTCTCTGTGTTGACCCTGCGATGGACTGGCGATCTGTCCAGAGTGTACCATGCCTCTCAACCAAAGATGCAAAGCTCCAGCCCCTCCACGACCCGAAAAGGATTAAGCAGAAGAAGATGGATGGATGCAAATTAGCAACAGTTTTCACTTGGAATCACACTGAAGAGACATATTTGCGTATCTCACGTGAATATTGCACAAATGTCACACAGACTTTGCATACAAAAATGAATGGACTGATTTGTTTGAAAATTGTACCAGATGTGCATCTCAACTTAGAAGTGATTAACTTTTAGTGATTACCTGGATCCGGATCCAGAATTGTAGAAAGCTGCAGAAGTTTTTTTTAAAGCTCACTGGTAGAAGGGTCTGCACGAATCCACTCGCTCTTATTTTGAAAGTCTATTGCTGTTGCCCTGGTATGTCTGAGTCTTAGGCCTTAGGGTCAGAACGGCACCACTTTCATGTTGACCATGTTCTGTGGGAACTGCAGCCCACTCTAGCCAGGTTAACACAATTGTTCTTCTGCTGTTGTTAACTGCAATGGCTGAAAACAATGCAGTATACTGTAATTTGTTTAAAAAAAAAAAACCCACTGTTGTGACATGTTCAGATATAGAAATTGGATAGTACTGTGTGTGGGATTGACTACAAGAGACATACAGTGCATCCGGAAAGTATCCACAGCGCTTCACTTTTTCCACATTTTGTTACGTTACAGCACTTATTCCAAAATGGATTAAATTCATTTTTTCCCCTCAAAATTCTACACACAATACCCCATAATGATAATGTGAAAAAAGGTTTTTGAGATTTTTGCCAAGTTATTAAAAATAAAAAAACTAAGAACTCACCTGTACATAAGTATTCACAGCCTTTGCCATGAAGCTCAAAATTGAGCTCAGATGCATCCTGTTTCCACTGATCATCCTTGAGATGTTTCTACAGCTTAATTGGAGTCCACCTGTGGTAAATTCAGCTGATTGGACATGATCTGGAAAGGCACACACCTGTCTATATAAGGTCCCACAGTTGACAGTCCATGTCAGAGCACAAACCTAGCATAAAGTCAAAGGAATTGTCTGTAGACCTCTGAGACAGGATTGTCTTGAGGCACAGATCTGGAGAAGGGTACAGAAAAAAATTCTGCTGCTTTGAAGGTCCCAGTGAGCACAGTGGCCTCCATCATCCATAAAGGGAAGAAGTTCAGAACCACCAGGACTCGTCCTAGAGCTGGCCGGCCATCTAAACTGAGTGATTGGGGGAGAAGGGCCTTAGTCATGGAGGTGACCAAGAACCCGATGGTCACTGTCAGAGCTCCAGTGTTCCTCTGTGGACAGAGAACCTTCCAGAAGGACAACCATCTCTGCAGCAATCCACCAATCGGGCTTGTATTGTAGAGTGGCCAGATGGAAGCCACTTCTTAGTAAAAGGCACATGGCAGTCCACCTGGAATTTACCAAAAGGCACCCGAAGGACTCTCAGACCATGAGAAACAAAATTCTCTGGTCTGATGAGACAAAGATTGAACTCTCTGGCATGAATGCCAGGCGTCATGTTTGGAGGAAACCAGGCACCACTCATAACCATGCCAATGGCAGTGGCAGCATCATGCTGTGGGGATGTTTTTCAGCAGCAGGAAATGGGAGACTAGTCAGGATAGAGGGAATGATGAATGCAGCAATTTACAGAGACATCCTGGATGAAAACCTGCTCCAGAGTGGTCTTGACCTCAAACTGGGGTGATGGTTCATCTTTCAGCAGGACAACGACCCTAAGCACACAGCCAAGATATCAAAGGAGTGGCTTCAGGACAACTCTGTGAATGTCCTTGAGTGGCCCAACCTGAGCCCAGACTTGAATCCAGTTGAACATCTCTGGAGAGCTCTGACAAATGGCTGTGCACCAACGCTTCCCATACAACCTGATGGAGCTTGAGAGGTGCTGCAAAGAGGAATAGGTGAAACTGCCCAAAGATAGGTGTGCCAAGCTTGTGGCATCATATTCAAAAAGACTTGAGGCTGTAATTGAGGCCAAAGGTGCGTCAACAAAGCATTGAGCAAAGGCTGTGAATACTTATGTACATGTGATTTCTTAGTTTATTTTTAATAAATTTGCAAATATTTCAAAAAAAAACTTTTTTCACGTTGTCATTATAGTGTATTGTGTGTAGAATTTTGAGGAAAAAAATTAATTTAATCCATTTTGGAATAAGGCTGTAACATAAAATGTGGAAAAAGTGAAGCGCTGTGAATACTTTCTGGATGCACTGTATAAAATGAAAGTGCTAATAACTACATTTCACACAGCTTGTTGACGAGTGGTTCATGGACACAGGCATATTTATTACTGAACTTGGGCATGACAACCACTGCCCAAATAAACACATGGAGGACATCCAAAAAAAGGTTGTTCCAATGAAACTTCTGGTCAGGAGACTCAAAAATATCCTACTGCGACAAAACCATAAATGCAGCATATCACCACTTGTTTCACTAAAGTCAAGCTGATCTAGTCAGGGATGAAGCTCTTCTCATCACCTTCTTTTCATTTTACCTCACCCTAACCAGTTCCAACTGTCTGACTCCACCAACTTTTACTGCAGCTGGTGGTGATAGTTTGTTGCTATGCTCTGGATATGCACTACAAGCTGGACTCCAAGTGGTTCATGTGGTTCTATACAGAACTAAAGACACAGAGCTGAGCTGAACTTATCACAACAAGCTGCAGTTTAAGACAAGAGAAAAATAGTTTCCTTGACCTCACTTCTTCCATTAACAGCTCATAATCACATCCTTTATATCCATGTCTTTAAGTGTGTCTAACCATCAATGTGATATCAGGGGTAATACCCAGAGCAAAGATGTAACAATTGTTTATTCATATTTTATTCATATTTTTCCATTAGTTCTTCACTGTTTCTGTACTATAGCTGAATTTTTTAAAAAAAAATATGTGTTTAGTCAACTGACCCATAGACTTTAAACTTCTACTGAAATGGACTTGTTTTTAACATGGGAGCTCACAAAATATAAAATAATAATAAAATCACATAATAAAATCTATGCACTGCTAACATGTGTACAGTCTGTCTGGATGGTGGTGGTGGTGGAAGGTTTAGTCTCTGCAGATCTACTCACTGATCTCCAGCTGCCTCTGAATGCGTCCTTTGCAGCGCTCCCTGTAGTCCGTCTGGGTGGTGTTGTATTCTGACATCACCTCGACAAACTTACGAGACAGTGTGGAGTGCTGGGGAGAAAATTGAGAACAACAGAACACTTAAATTTAACTTATAACAACAGATAAAATTAAAAGGATGAATGAATCCAGGCAGAGGGAAGACACAAATACAGGTACATCTCAAAAAATTAGAATATCATGAAAAAGTTCAATATTTTTTGTCACTCATTTCAGAAAGTGAAACCCATATTTTGCACACGTGGACAAAATTGTTGGTACCCCTCTGTTAATGAAAGAAAAACCCACAATGGTCACAGAAATAACTTGAATCTGACAAAAGTGGTAATAAATAAAAATTCTATGAAAATTAACCAAAGAAAATCAGACAATGCTTTTGAATTGTGGTTCAATAGAATTATTTAAAAAAACAAAATCATGAAACAGGCCTGGACAAAAATGATAGTACCCTTAACTTAAAAGGAACTCCGATTATATTGGCATGTTAGCTCTATATGCTTTATTTCGATGTTAGTAACATAACTATAATATAATTTTTTTGAAAATAATTCCCAGTTTTATATATCTTTAAAAAACTTTATTACGATGTAAATCGCCCTTTTTGTTTATGTCGCAATGCATTCTGGGTAGTGACGTAGAAGGATTGCAGCCGTTTTTTCTGTATTATACAAGCCAAGAAACGAAGCTACGAACTACTGCCATTTGTCAGTGAAAATGCCACATTGTGCGGCTTTTGGATGTAATTTCTAATCAAAGGGAAATAAAGAGAGCGGGGTAAGCCTCCATAGCTATATCGCTATATAGTGTGCACTTGAGTGTCTCTCCGCTCCGCGAGTGTCTCTCCGCTTTGAGTGTCTCTCTGCTTTGAGTGTCTCAAGCGTGCGCTTGAGAAAGCATTATTTTAAGGTGAAACTTATATATTGTTGATTTACTTACAATAGAATGCTCAAACACAAAAAATTGTCTACAAGCATGATGGGCACTGAACTGATAAACATGGACTCTCAGCAACATAAAGCAATTTTTCTGTTGCTTTCTCAGACTGCGGGTTGAACGTCCATAAGCAGTGCTCCGAAGTCATTCCAAATGACTGCCAGCCAGATCTTCGACATGTCAAGCTTGAGCACGCACGCTCAAGTGTGCGCTTTGAGCGATATAGCACTTTATCATAGCGTGATAAATATACACTACCGTTCAAAAGTTTGGGGTCACTTAGAAATTTCCTTATTTTTGAAAGAAAAGCACTTTTTTTCAATGAAGATAACTTTAAACTAATCAGAAATACACTCTATACATTGCTAATGTGGTAAATGACTATTCTAGCTGCAAATGTCTGGTTTTTGGTGCAATATCTAGATAGGTGTATAGAGGCCCATTTCCAGCAACTATCACTCCAGTGTTCTAATGGTACAATGTGTTTGCTCATTGCGTCAGAAGGCTAATGGATGATTAGAAAACCCTTGTGCAATCATGTTAGATCTGTTTGTAATTGCTGCAAATGGAGGATTCTTTGACGAAAGCAAAGTTTGAAGGAAAAAATTATTATTTCAAATACAAATCATTATTTCTAACCTTGTCAATGTCTTGACTATATTTTCTATTCATTTTACAACTCATGGTGGTAAATAAGTGTGACTTTTCATGGAAAACACAAAATAATTGTCTGGGTGACCCCAAACTTTTGAACGGTAGTGTATATATCAGCTTTTTCAAGCGTGCGCTATAGCGCTTGATCATAGACACTCATAGAGTGACGGAAATGTGTTGGCCAATCCGCGCCAACGGCCTCTCCGGCCACCACCGAACATTTAAACATTCACATTCATACCCAGTGTTATGGGCACTGGAGGCAATGCGGGTGAAGTGTCTTGCCCAGGGACACAACGGCAGGATATCTGGGGAGAGCGTGATTCGAACCGCCAACCATCGGGTTATTAGACGACCTGCTCTACCTCCTGAGCCGCTGCCGCCCCACTTTTTCCTCAACGTTCCCTCTTTAGGAAAGCTAGGGAGGCTTACCCCGCTCTCTTTATTTCCCTTTGATTGGAAATTACATCCAAAAGCCGCGCAATGTGGCATTTTCACTGACAAATGGCAGTAGTTCGTAGCTTCGCTTCTTGGCTTGTATAATACAGAAAAAACGGCTGCAACCCTTCTACGTAACTACCCAGAATGCATTGCGACGTAAACAAAAATGGTGATTTACATCGTAATAAAGTTTTTTAAAAATATATAAAACTGGGAATTATTTTCAAAAAAATTATATTATAGTTATGTTACTAACATCAAAATAAAGCATATAGAGCTAACATGCCAATATAATCGGACTTCCTTTTAATATTTTGTTGCACAACCTTTTGAGGCAATCACTGCAATCAAACGATTTCTGTAACTGTCAATGAAACTTCTGCACCTCTCAGCAGGTATTTTGGCCCACTCCTCATGAGCAAACTGCTCCAGTTGTCTCAGGTTTGAAGGGTGCCTTCTCCAGACGGCATGTTTCAGCTCCTTCCACAGATGTTCAATAGGATTTAGATCAGGGCTCATAGAAGGCCACTTTAGAACAGTCCAATGTTTCGCTCTTAGCCATTTTTGGGTGTTTTTAGCTGTGTGTTTTGGGTCATTATCCTGTTGCAAGACCCATGACCTGCGACTGAGACCAAGCTGTCTGACACTGGGCAGCACATTTCTCTGTAGAATACCTTGATAGTCTTGAGATTTCATTGTACCCTGCACAGATTCAAGACACCCTGTACCAGATGCAGCAAAGCAGCCCCAGAACATAACACAACCTCCTCCATGTTTCACAGTAGGGACAGTGTTCCTTTTCTTGGTATGCTTCATTTTTGCGTCTGTGAACATAGCGCTGATGTGCCTTGCCAAAAAGTTCCAGTTTTGTCTCGTTTGTCCATAGGACATTCTCCCAGAAGCTTTGTGGCTTGTTAACATGCAGTTTGGCAAATTCCAGTCTGGCTTTTTTATGATTTGTTTTCAACAGTGGTGTCCTCCTTGGTCGTCTCCCATGAAGTCCACTTTGGCTCAAACAATGACAGATGGTGCGATCTGACACTGATGTACCTTGACCTTGGAGTTCACCATGAATGTGTTTAGAGGTTGTTCTGGGCTCTTTTGTTACCATTCTTCATCAAGTTTCCTCCTGCGGCCACGTCCAGGGAGGTTGGCTACAGTCCCGTGGATCTTAAATTTCTGAATAATATGTGCAACTGTAGTCACAGGAACATCAAGCTGCTTGGAGATGGTCGGATAGCCTTTACCTTTACCATGCTTGTCTATAATTTTCTTTCTAATCTCCTGAGACAACTCTCCTTTACTTCCTCTGGTCCATGTTTAGTGTGGTACACACCATGTCACCAAACAGCACAGTGACTACTTGTCACCCTTTAAATAGGCCGACTGACTGATTACAAGTTTGTAGACACCTGTGATGTTAATTAGAGGACACATCTTGGTTGAACATGTCCCTATGGTCCCATTATTTTCAATCATTTCTAGGGGTACCATCATTTTTGTCCAGGCCTGTTTCATGAGTTTGTTTTTTAAAATAATTCTGTTGAAGCACAGTTCAAAAGCATTGTCTGATTTTCATTGGTTAATTTTCATAGAATTTTTATTTATTACCACTTTTGTCAGATTCAAGTTATTTCTGTGACCATTGTGGGTTTTTCTTTCATTAACAGAGGGGTACCAACAATTTTGTCCACAGCTGTATATAGATTCATTACACAGAGAGTGATATGTTTCAAGTGTTTATTTATTTTAATTTTGATGATTATGGCTTACAGCTCATGAAAACCCCAAATTCAGTTTGTCAGTTTCTCCACGGTGGTGGAGTGGTTAGCAGAGGGGCAGCACAGCAACTCACCCTTGGCCGGGGGATCCTGGGTTTGATCCAAGACCCCGGCCAACAGTGATCTGTGTGGAGTTTGCATGTTCTTCCCGTGTCTGCGTGGGTTTACTCTGGGATTTCTCCGGTTTCCTCCCACATGCCAAAAACATGCAAGTTAGGTTAATTGGCATCAACTGGGGATTCTAAATTGTCCTTAGGTATGACTGTGAGAGTTAATGGTTGTCTGTCTCTCTGTGTTGGCCCTGCGATGGACTGGCGATCTGTCCAGGGTATACCCTGCCTCTCGACCAAAGATGCTGGGATAGGCTCCAGCCCCCCCGCAACCAGAAAAGGATTAAGCGGAAGAAGATGAATGAATGAATAATTTAAAAAAAATAGTTTTTAAATAGAAATGTTGGCCGACTGAAAAGTATGTCCATGTACACACTCAATACTTGGTCGGGGCTCCTTTTGGATTAATTACTGGATTAATGTGGCGTGGCATGGAGGTGATCAGCCTGTGTTACTGCTGAGGTGCTATGAAGCCCCAGGTTGCTTTGATAGTGACCTTCAGCTCATCTGCATTGTTGGATCTGGTGTCTCTCATCTTCCTCTTGACAATACTCCATAGATTCTCTATGGGGTTTAGGTCAGGAGAGTTTGCTGGCCAATCAAACACAGTGATGCCATGGTCATTAAACCAGGTTTTGGTACTTTTGGCAGTGTGTGTGTGTGTGGGGGGGGGGGTGCCAAGTCCTGCTGAAAAATGAAATCAGCTTCTCCATAAAGCTTGTCTGCAGAGAGAAGCATGAAGTGCTCTAAAATTTCCTGGTAGACGACTGCGCTGACTTTGGTCTTGATAAAACACAGTGCACCAACACCAGCAGATGACATGGTTCCTCAAATAATCACTGACTGTGGAAACTTCACACTAAACCTCAAGCAACATAGATCCTGTGCCTCTCCACTCTTTCTCCAGACTCTGGGACTTTGATTTACAAATGAAATGCAAAATTTACTTTTATCTGAACAGAGGTCATCAGCTGGTGTTTGTCCACTATGTTTTATCAAGACCAAAGTCGGTGTAGTCGTCTACCAGGAAATTTTAGAGCACCTCATGCTTCCCTCTGCTGACAAGCTTTATGGAGACGCTGATTTCATTTTCCAGCAGGAATTGGCACCCTCTCCATGCTGCCAAAAGTATCAAAACCTGGTTTAATGACCATGGCATCACTGTGTTTGATTGGCCAGCAAACTCTCCTGACCTAAACCCCATAGAGAATCTATGGAGTATTGTCAAGAGGACGATGAGAGACACCAGACCCAGCAATGCAGACGAGCTGAAGGTCACTATCAAAGCAACCTGGACCTTCATAACACCTCAGCAGTGCCACAGGCTGATCACCTCTGCGCCACGCCACATTGATCCAGTAATTAATCCAAAAGGAGCCCCGACCAAGTATTGAGTGTGTACATGGACATACTTTTCAGTCGGCCAACATTTCTATTAAAAAACTATTTTTTAAATTAATTTTATGTAATATTCTAATTTTTTGAGAAACTGAATTTGGGGTTTTTATGGGCTGTAAGCCATAATCATCAAAATTAAAATAAATAAACACTTGAAATATATCACTCTCTGTGTAATGTCGTCGGCCTCCGTCGGTCTATGATGACCATGGAAGAGAATCCTAAATGTCTACTCTGCTGGAACAGCACTGCCTGTGGCTGAACAGGCCGATGCACGAATGGCAGTCCCTGTCACGCAGGTCGCACTTGTGGGTGGTCTCCGTGCTGCTGGGTCTGTGGCGGTTCTTCCTGCGGGTCCTTTTTTCATCTGCTGCAGCAGTCAGTCTCTCTTCACCCGCCTTGAGCTGTCTGGTCAGGGTGCCTCTCCATTTGGAGCGGTCCGCTGCAAGGTCCTCCCAGCGCTCTGTGTTGATCTCCAGGGCCTTCATGTCTCTCTTGCAGATGTCTCTAAAGCGCAGCTGTGGGCGGCCAACATCTCTCCTGCCAGTCGCCAGTTCTCCGTAGAGGACGTCTTTGGGGATTCTGCCATCCTCCATACGGTGAACGTGGCCTAGCCAGCGGAGCCTGCGCTGCCTGAGTAGAGTAAACATGGAGGGAAGGCCGGCACGGGACAGAACTTCTGTGTTGGGCACTTTGTCCTGCCAGGATATGTCCAGGATGTGGCGAATGCAGCGCAAGTGGAAGGAGTTCAGTCTCTTTTCCTGCCGGGCGTATGTTGTCCGCGTCTCACTCCCATAGAGCAGTGTGCTGATGACGCAGGCGTTGTACACTGCCATCTTCGTCTTGACAGAGAGTTTGGGATTCTCCCACACTCGTGTGGTGAGGCGAGCGAGTGTGAAGGCTGATTTTCCAATCCTTTTGTCGATCTCTGTATCAAGGGAGAGGTTGTTGCTGATCGTGGACCCCAAGTACATGAACTGATTCACAACCTCCAGCTCGTAGTCGTCGATGGTGATGGTTGGTGGTGCTTCCGTGTCTTGCGCCAAGATGTTAGTCTTCTTCAGGCTGATGGTAAGCCCAAAGTTCTTGCATGCCTGGGAGAAGCGGTCCATCAGGGTCTGAAGCTCCTGCTGTGTGTGGGTTGCGACTGCAGCGTCGTCTGTGAACAGCATGTCTCTGATTAGAGCCTCGTGTACTTTGGTTCTGGCTTTCAGGTGGGCGAGGTTGAAAAGCCTGCCGTCAGATCTTGTGTGCAGGTAGATTCCCTCTGTTGCTGTGCTGAAGGCATGCTTCAGGAGCATAGCAAAGAAAATCCCAAAGAGGGTTGGTGCAAGTACACAGCCCTGTTTCACTCCGCTGCGTATGTTGAATGGCTCTGAGACGTTGCCATCGTGCTGCACTATCCCCTGCATGTTGGTGTGAAACGATTCGATGAGGCTTTGCAACTTTGGTGGGCATCCTATCTTTGGCAGGATCTTGAAAAGGCCCTCTCTGCTGACCAGATCGAACGCTTTGGTGAGGTCGATGAAGGCGACGTACAGGGGCATGTTCTGTTCTCTGCATTTCTCCTGGAGTTGGCGGATGGAGAATATCATGTCTACCGTCGATCGCTCAGCACGGAAGCCACACTGAGACTCGGGGTAGACACGTTCGGCAAGCTTCTGTAGACGAACGAGAACAACTCGTGCGTAGACTTTGCCAACAACGCTGAGGAGGGAGATGCCCCTGTAGTTGTTGCAGTCGCTTCTCTCCCCTTTGTTTTTGTAGAGGGTGATGATCTTGGCGTCCCTCATGTTCTGTGGTATGGCACCTTCCTTCCAGCACTGGCAGAGGACGTCATGCAATGGCAGCAGTAGGGCGGTCTTGCAGTGCTTGATCAGGTCGGGGGGTATGCCGTCGTTGCCGGGTGCCTTGCCAGCGGCCAAGCTGTCAATGGCCTTGCTGAGTTCGTCGATGGTTGGCTCGGTGTCAAGTTCATCCATGGATGGCAGGCAGTCGATGGCATCAAGGGCTGATGGTGTCACAGTGTTCTGTCTGGAGTAGAGATCGGAGTAGTGTTCCACCCATCTCTCCATCTGCTTGTTCTTTTCTGTGATCATCTCCCCAGTGGAGGATTTGAGGGGAGCCGGCTTGCTCTGAGCCGGACCAAGTGCTTTCTTCAATTCAATTCAATTCAACTTTATTTATATAGCGCCATTTCACAACAACAGTCATCTCATAGCACTATATGCCATCGTACATACCACGGATGTTCCCTGTTATGGCAGCGGTTTGAATGTCTTGGCTGAGCTGAGTCCAGTACTCGTTGGCACAGCGCCGAGCAGTCTGCTGAACTTTGCTTCTCGCAGCCCTGAGAATCTGGAGATTCTTCTTGTACTCAGCAAGTGCTGAGCGCTTGGCTTCAATGACGGGGGTCATCTCAGTCAACTTGGCATCAAACCAGTCCTGTGACTTCGAGGTCTTCCTCCCAAAGGTAGCCAAGGCTGTGTGGTCGATGGTGTTTCGCAGCTCTTCCCACTTCTGCTTTGCAGATTCTCCTTCTTGTGGTACACCAAGTTCCTTCTCAAAGGTGGAGGCAAACTGCTCAACAAGTTCTGGTTGGGCCATCTTACTGGTGTCAATCTGTGTCTTTCCAGGCTGTCTAGCATGATGGAATTTCTTCAGCTGCAGCTTGACCTTGCAACACACCAATGAATGGTCTGTGTCGCAATCTGCACTCTGGAACGAACGGGTGATTAGCACGTTCTTCAGTGAGGTGCGCCTGGTCAGGATCAAGTCCAGCTGGTGCCAGTGCTTTGAGCGTGGATGTCGCCAGGAAACCCTGTGTTGGGGCTTGGTCTTGAAGAACGAGTTTGTGATGCACAGATCGTGATACATGCAGAACTCGAGCAGCCGCTGTCCGTTGTCGTTCATTCTGCCCACGCCAAAAGGTCCAAGACAGGAGGGCCAGGAGTCGTGGTCAGCACCCACTCTGGCATTGAAGTCTCCAAGGAGAATGAGTTGTTCAGAGTTGGGGATGATCCTGACAGTTGTTGTGAGATTCTCGTAGATCTCGTCTTTTGCCTCTGGTGTGGCTGTCAGTGTTGGGGCATACACACTGACGAGGGTAACTGGGCCTTGAGTGGTGTTCAGGCGGAGGGTGAGGAGTTGTGCAGAGCCATTGCTGCCCGGTTCCACCATCTTCAGTGAGGTGTTCTTCACTGCGAAGCCCACTCCGTGTTCCCTGTGTTCGTCACTGCCCTTTCCCTGCCAGTAGAACGTGTAGTCCTTCTCTCTCAGCGTGCCTGCATCAGCCAACCGTGTTTCCTGGAGAGTGGCGATATCCATTTCCAGTCTCTTCAGCTCATTATTGATGTTGGCAGTCTTCCTGGTGTCGTTGATATCCTTGAGGTTAGCAGCGAGTCCTGTCATCATAGTGCAGACATTCCAAGCTCCCAGTTTTAGAGTTGGTCTCTTTTGTTTTATTGTCTTGCCTGGTGCAAAGGTTCTCAGCCTGCCATTCGGACTTCTCCTCATCCCCATGCACCCAGTGAGGAAAGCAAGCTGTGGCGGGACAACACCTTATTGGCTGGGGGCTGCCCAGCTTGAGGCGGGCGGTAGCTGTCTAGTGAGATCCGATGATCCCTCCCACCGTCGGGAACAACCCCTGGTGCCGCGCTCTATGCCAATTGAGCGGTGGCTTATAACTGGTAACTGTCATTCCCGGTGTTTTGTCTACGCCAAAAGCGAAGCTGGAGTGTCCTCTCCAGTGATCCGGTGTTCTACCTTCCAGCATTGGGTGTTGGTAGGATTCAAGCTAACTAAGGGCTTTTACATCACAGACTACTGATGACATATGATCTTTTTGCTATTTCTGGCACTATATACAGCTCTGGAAAAAAACAAGAGACCACTGCAAACCTCAGTCTACTTAAGGAGGTACTGAATAAGTTATCATCTAAACATGGTAAGATGCATGAAAGCTATGAATAAAAATCAGAGTTATTCCACAAATACAGATTTCTGAGTTCTTCCTAAGTTAAAACCTAAGCATTGTACTGTCATTGAGTGCACTTTTTCCACATTTTAATAGCTCACACATGTCTTAATGAAGTGTTTGTGATGTATTTTGTTCACATTTTCTTAAATTTTTTAATTATTGAAGCAAATTTTTTTTTTTTTTTTTTAGTTTTCCTGGCTTTCTTGAAACACTCTGCTTTAAAGCCTGTCACTTTAAGAAAAATCCTTAAGCTATTCAACTCCGCCCTCCCTCTTACATCAGTTAGCCATTAGCTGAGTAGCTTCTAGCCTCCTTCGAGCTTGGATGAGCCACAACAAATGATGATGGATGATGCCACAACAAATCTCCAGCACCGCACACCGGGTGACCCACCAATTGCTGTGACCCGGGGCTGCTGGCTGAGCCGAGCTGCCGAGCCATGGGATCTTAAAGTGCAGTGTTTCACTCCGCGGGATGTCATTCCTCTCTCACGGTCAGCTGGGGGATGTGCCATCACGAAGCGCCTCCCCTACATTGCCTGCAGGGGTGGAGCAGAGTCGCACAGAGCCCCAAAGGATGGTGGGGGAGCAGCCTCGGGTCACGGCGTAGGCGACTGCCGCAACTGCCATGCCGGCGCCGGCTGTGGAACCATGGCTAAACCACTGGGAGATGGGTCGTAGCGACGTGAGGTATATTGTGGAGTGTGGACTGGTGAACCAGGTGGTAACAGGGATGATTATTAGGGTGACTAAGATATGAAGAAAATAACAATATAAGCCACACTTGGTTTGAGCTTTCTGGTACCAGTGTTAGCTTGGGGGCTAATAGGCTACCTTTAGTACTCCTTCCATCTACATGACAGACAGCTAGGCAGGCCAATAATAGAGCAGTGGGCTGGTCTCAAGGACGATGGTGCGTTGGCCTTTCGATTCATGACGTATAAGAGTTCCACAGAAAAGTCAAAAACATTTCTAGCGTTTCTGGGAGAGAAAAACGAGATAAAGGCTGTGTGTTTTTTAAGAGAATTGACTCTTTTGAAAATTTTGGGATAATTAGGTGACCAGTAGACTCATTTAAGACAGTTAAAACCTACAAACACACCATTTTCAGTCAATGACCCCTTTAAGAAAAACATGAACTTGTTTTCTTTATATTATTTGATCTAAAAGCACATCTAAAGGCAACATCTTTTTTGTTGTTTAGGACAGTTGTCATTTTCTGTAAATAAATGCTCTAAATGATTATATTTTGACTTGGAATTTGAGTG
This sequence comes from Pholidichthys leucotaenia, assembly GCA_020510985.1. Classification (NCBI taxonomy): domain Eukaryota; kingdom Metazoa; phylum Chordata; class Actinopteri; order Cichliformes; family Pholidichthyidae; genus Pholidichthys; species Pholidichthys leucotaenia. Next base: position 221,177,392 of record CM035847.1, on the reverse strand, counting down.
AGTTGTTTTCAGTAGGTTAGAGAATAAAACAAAATTGTTCATTTTACTCAAACGCATATGTATAAATAGTAAAACCAGATGAAGTGATAATTTTGCAGTGGTCTCTTTGGTTTCTTAACTTTTTTCTAGAGCGGTCAATATAGTATGTTATACATTGACCCTATTCAATGACACACTTTAACTAAGAAATGAAGAATGTGCTTATACAAGCTAAACCCTGACTAAATATCAGCTACCAACAAAGACTTTGGAATGCACGTACACTACCGTTCAAAAGTTTGGGGTCACTTAGAAATTGCCTTATTTTTGAAAGAAAAGCACTTTTTTCAATGAAGATAACTTTAAACTAATCAGAAATACACTCTATACATTGCTAATGTGGTAAATGACTATTCTAGCTGCAAATGTCTGGTTTTTGGTGCAATATCTAGATAGGTGTATAGAGGCCCATTTCCAGCAACTATCACTCCAGTGTTCTAATGGTACAATGTGTTTGCTCATTGCGTCAGAAGGCTAATGGATGATTAGAAAACCCTTGTTCAGTCATGTTAGGTCTGCAATGCTGTAATTGCTGCAAATGGAGGATTCTTTGACGAAAGCAAAGTTTGAAGGAAAAAATTATTATATCAAATGCAAATCATTATTTCTAACCTTGTCAATGTCTTGACTATATTTTCTATTCATTTTACAACTCATGGGGGTAAATAAGTGTGACTTTTCATGGAAAACACAAAATAATTGTCTGGGTGAACCCAAACTTTTGAACGGTAGTGTAAGTATTTGCAAAAATATGCATTTTATTCTTTGCTTTCTTTAAAGTTTCATCTATGCAGTTTAACTGAAGAGTGCAAACATATTGAGTAATACAATCTCCAAATGGGACAAAGCTACTTCTTTGCTGCCTTCTCTCTTGAACAGTACCTGTGTTTTACGTATCCTCAGATCAGCTGATGACCTGTTCTGCCCTTCTTCTTGCTCAATGGTGTGCTGGATACCTACACACACACACACACACACACACACACACACACACACACACGCAGAGGTAATCGTTTGATTAATGGACCGCTGCTCACCCTGAAAATTAAAAGGTATGGCTGCCTCTAGACACTTATTACAGCAACCAAAATACAAATAATGATGATTATTTATGTTAGTGCTCACAGAGCTTAGGTTACACTGAGGTGGAACAGAGTGAATTAGGTAAAAAAAAAAAGAAAAGAAAGAAGAAAAGCAGGCCCCATGTACACCTGGCATTAAAATGATTTTTTTGACTGCAGCTCAGTAGTGTTTGACTACATGAAAGTACATGTTTAAATACAATTGAAACACAGTGAGACTGGATTGTGATTTGATCAGTCAAACCACTTAGGAAGGTGGTCAGAGATGCACTGTGACCACACTGAACACACATGTAAATGTGAATCTGACTCCAATCCATATACAACAGCAACTCCATCTGTGGAAATACAATTAAGGGGGCTGTAAACACAGCAACATAACACCGCTCTCCTCTGCCTTGGTCGGTAAAATTCTGTTAGTCAAGGACAGCTTCTTCCTCTGCTTCAAAATCATAGTTAATGTGAACATGAAGAGGATGTGAAAGTGTAGCCTGCTGCCTGGGTGATTGGACAGCAGACGGATCGTGATGTGGGCACCTGAGACGAATGTTATTACCATGTTTAAATGTATCAAGCACTGTCCAGTTGCAGTTGTCAGACATTAGAGTTTGATATGTGTTGAAAGGTCCAATATTCAGTATCAGAAGATAACATGAACATATAAATATTCTAGTGGTGTCAAAGTAAATGCCTTAATCACATGATAACGTAATGCCTTTGATCACAAGCAATTTTTAAAATCACGATTACTTGTGGTTGATCACAGCAGAACAAAAAAAATGAAACTCCTGAAGGCCGGGTGCCGTTTCTGTCAGACAGTCTATAATGCACTCAAAACAGAAACACAGCAAAGCCCAAACTCCTCATTTTATTTAATTCTGGGTGTTCAAATCAGTCTGCTGAACTATTGCTGTCATACTATGTGGGTATATGGACCATATCAATGCACAATCCTGACCTGAACACTGGAAAGGAGAGAAAAGGCTGATGGAGAACAACGGAAAGGACAATGCACGCTGCCGCCCATGGGTGGCATCCTTCCCCAATTCTCCAGGAGCCGACGGCTGGAGGTTCTGGGTTCCAGGACCAGATCATGGATGGCGTTAGTCCGGTGGCTCATTTTTTTTTAAAGATGAAAGCTGCTCCGTGATCCAAACAGCAAAGCCAAAAAAAGCAGACATGAAAAGAGCGAACAGCTAAGCTAAAGGGTAACACCGATTCCATCAGTTCTGTTCGCAAATGTTTGCTCCCTAGAAAACAAACTCAGCTATCTACTATACTGGAACTCCTGTTGAAAAGGTCACTAGTTGTGTGGTATTTCTGTAGTACTTATGAGTTTGTTTATTTTTTCAGATTATTCTGGATAGTTGTCAGTCTTTGACATGTTGAAAGCTTTAACTAAACCTGCATTTGCACAAAACAAGCACGTTTTATCCACTCCCATGCTAATAAGAGTATGAAAAACTTGAAAATGACTTGAAAAGTTTAAGTTTAATTTTTTTTTTGCTTTTAATTGCTATAAATTACAAATAAACACAAATTTTCGACACTTAATTGTGATTAAAATCTTTAATCATTTTTTAAAATATATTTTATTTTAAACATTTTTCAACATAGCATAAAACAAACACATTACAAAGCACCCAACACCACCATATGTGACAATTACAAAACATGGAGTCAAATAAGAAACACCAAATGATAACAGGTAATACTAAACAGAGAAATACCCTGTACTGACTGACAGGATAAAAGGGTACTTAACAAAAGACCATGAAGACAAACGACTCACAAACAAAAAAACAAAACAAAGCCAAAAAAGGGCACGAGTTGGGCAACGACTGCAACATCACAATGTTGAGTGTAACCAGGTTTGTAAATAAAGATACCATACAGCAGCAGTTTGTACAATTCACATGTTGTTTAGATCTCACTAGGCAATGTCAGAAATGGTTTCTGTTGCGTATGTAAATAGGCTGTAATAAAAAATTGGTGGCCGGGTTGGTCATGGGCTAGACCGGGGTGGCTACTGCTGGTTTCCGGTGGTGGCGCTGCCCATGGTGTAAAGGAGTGGGCGGAAGAGGCTCTGCCTCTTTCGTCGTGGGAGCCACCTGGTCAGCGGGCGTGTGCCGTGAGCCTGTATATGTAAGCAACGACTCTGTATTAAAGCTCTGTTAAACTGCAGCAACCGTGTGTTTGCTTTATGCCAGTTATGGACATAACATTTGGCGACGAAGTAAAAGCGGGAATGGATAAATTTGTTGCTGAATTTCGGCCGTTTCTGGAGGCGCTGGGCACGCCGCCCGTGCCATGGCCTCGTTGGTTCTCAGCTTTTACCAACTACCTCGTGGTCTTGGACCTCAGCGAACGTGAGAGGCTTTGCGCGAGGTCGGTGTTAATCCATAAGTTGGGTGCTGAGGGGCAGAGAATGTTGGACAGCCTGGGTGGGGCCAACAGTTTCGACGGCGTGGTGGAATTGTTGGCGCGCCATTTTCACGCTGATGACAGCGTCACAGTCCGGCGCATCCATTTTCGACAGCACCGCCAGCGTTTAGGTGAGCCGGTGACAACATTCGTTACCGAGCTCCGTAGGCTGGCGAGGGGGTGTGAGTTTGGATGCCTGGAAAAGGAGATGATTCGGGACCAATTGGCAGAACACGTTTGTAGTGAAGCGGTCTGGTCCAGGTTATTGGAGTTTCCAGGAGAGTTGACGTTGACCACGGCTGTTGAGCTCACCCAGCGGTTTGAGGCAGCGGAGATCATCGCGAGGGGCCTGTCTGAAGAGGCTCTTCTGAGTGAGGATGATTCTCACGCGAAGGCACTGAGTTGGGACCCTAATGACAGTGACGCCGGAGGTGACACGTATGCCACTGTGGTAAAGATACAGTCTGCCCCTGGCATGCCTCATTGTTATGGGTGTGGGTCCCCTGTTCACCGCTATAAAGCCAGTGTGTGCCCAGCGAGAGGAAAGCGGTGTGGCAAGTGCGGTCTGCCGGACCACTTCGCCAGGACGTGCGACAACTTTGTACGCAGGAGCCGTGGAAGAGAACCAGGTGCTGTGCAGAAGTCTCCGACCATTGTACATGGTCGACAATTATACAGTCTCCCCAGCGACTACGGGGAGGATCGGCTGTGAAGTCATGCTCGACGGTGTCGTGGTTCCGCTGTTGGTTGACACAGGTGCCGTTATCTTGGTGTTGAACCTGGCAACCGTGAACAGTTTGTTTCCCCACCAACAGATTAAACAACGTGAGAGAGACTACTATGGCTATGGGCTGAACAGGCTGGCTGTGATGGGCTTTATGGAGGTAGAAGCTCGTTATGGGTCGGTTGTGGCGCCCCAAGCTTGCATTCATGTCACCGCTGCGGGGGTTAACATCATGGGGTGTAACCTATTTTATAGCCTGGGTTTTTTGATCGCCAGTGTGTCGGGTGAGGAGTGAGTCGGGCTGCGGACTGTGGAGCCGGTCGACTGCACTGATGGATGGCGTGGAGGTGAGGGAATCGGACTGGTTGAACATGTGTCATGAAGGAGAGCACGTTCGGTGCTACGCGAGGATGCCGCGGGTTGGACCCGGTGCCGGTCTGTTTGATGCCCAAACTGGGGGCGCAGAATGGCACGACGGGACTCCGCTGGCAACCTGTAAGGACGAGACGCCCATGCTGGATCCAGAAGGAGCGGGACCAGAGAGCGAGTTGTTACATCACTCGGGAAGACGGTCAACCATGGGAAACACAGACTGGGCCCAGGAGTCGACCGGACCGTTGATGGAGACCAGTCAGACCCAACACCATCGGAGGAGTAGGTCGCGGGCTTCCCTGTGGGTTGGTGATGTGGTGCAGCCCAGGGTTGAGGCCCGGATGAGAGGCGAACACGGCTCATGCAAGCGACGCGACGAGAGGAGACAGTTCCAAGTGGAGGCAGTTCGGAGTGATGGGTGTCTACACTTGTCTGACCAGTCCTGGAGGCATCCAAATGAGCTGCATAGGATGGAGGAGACGAAGCGGTGCGGTGGGAGCCCTGAGGTCAAGAGACAGAAGCGTCGGGAGAAAGACCCGCCTGAGGACTGAGAGAATTGTTTTAATTTCTGTCTGTGTTTTTCTCCCCAGTCCAGATGTGCTTATTCCTTTATTTATGTTTGTCTGCTGCTGATTTGGTACACTGGTTTGATTTAAAAAAAAAAGAGAGAAAAGAGAGTGCTAATTTGAGGGAAGTTTTCTGTTATAATTATGATGTGTATTGATTGAATTTTGACCTGAGGGGTTTATGTGTATAAATTATGTGATTTTGCTAATTTTAGGGTGAAATTTTATTAGGATAACATTTTGTGTGCCCAGGTTTGGGGGGGTGGGGTGTTTTTGGCCCATGTAAATTGCTTATGATTGAATATTTACATACCCAACATTCTGGAATGTGCCCAGTGTGGGGGTGAGTGTTGGGGGGAGGGGCACCAGTAGCTGTTATTTGTCCTGTAATTATGTGTTTTGTGTGGCGCTGTTCTGGGATTGTTTTGGTTTAATTTTGTTATTGTAGTTACATGGCTTTGTTTTGTGTTCGGCGGCAGAATAATCTGCCTAGCTGTGTGGGGGTGCTGGTAGTCCACCTGGCCCCCCAGTTAGTCGTATGCATGCATAGGTTGTTTATTTGTCTTTGTAATTGTTTTGTTTTAGTGTGCGTCAGGAAGCAAATTTTTTGGGGGGGAACTATCTGTGCGCTTGGCATTTTTTGAATGGGGGGGTGGAATATTGTGTATGTAAATAGGCTGTAATAGTAAGATGGCGGCCGTGTTGGTCATGGGCTAGGCCGGGGTGGCTACTGCCGGTTTCTGGTGGTGACGCCGCCCATGGTATAAAGGAGTGGGCGGAAGAGGCTCTGCCTCTTTCGTCGTGGGAGCCACCTGGTCAGCGGGCGTGTGCTGTGAGCCTATATATGCAAGCAACGACTCTGTGTAATAAAGCTCCATTAAACTGCAGCAACCGTGTGTTTGCTTTATACCAGTTATGGACATAACAGTTTCCATATCTTTTGAAAATAGTCTTGTGAATTATGTTAACTGTAGCAGATCTGTTCCATCTTGGCTATAGGGAGCATTTCATTAAGCCACCTCTTAAAGCAGGGTGGTGTTGGTGACTTCCAGTTTAATAGAATTAATTTCTTAGCTGCAACCATGCCAGTTTTGATTACTTGCTTTTGATGGGAGGGAAGTGTCCTTGTCTTATCTGAACAGCCAAATATTGCCAAATTACAGTCTGGTTGAATATTAATTCTGAATTGTTTAGAAAACCATGTGAATATATCTGACCAAAAGTTGCTAAGTGCAGGGCAGTGCCAGAACAGATGTGATAGTGAGCCCTCTGCGGTGCTACATCTATCACAAAAGGGAGAAACAGAGCCATATATCTTGTGAAGCTTAGTTTTAGAGTAGTGCAATCTGTGTAGGACCTTAAGTTGGATTAATCTATATCTGGAGTTAATAGAGCAGCTCTTAATCCTGTGCAGACCAGCTGTGTGGGATTGTGACGTATATCTTCAACATGAGCCTGAAGCTGGGGAGGGTACCACAGCTGTGGAAAACATCTTGTGTGGTACCTGTACCAAAAACTTCCCACCCCAAAGACCTGAACAGCTACAGACCGGTGGCCTTGACGTCCCACTTGATGAAGACCCTGGAGAGACTGCTCCTTGCTCATCTCCGCCCCCTGGTGGAACCAGCGATGGATCCACTCCAGTTCGCCTACCAGCATGGCATTGGGGTGAAGGATGCGGTGATCTTCCTCCTTCACCGTTCTCTGTCCCACCTGGAGAAGCCCGGGAATATGGTGAGGATCATGTTCTTTGACTTCTCCAGTGCTTTCAACACCATCCAACCAATGATCCTGAAGGACAAACTGCTGCGCGCAGGGGTGGACCAGCACCTGTCATCATGGATCCTGGACTACCTCACGAACCGGCCTCAGTTTGTGAGAACCCGGGACTGTGTTTCCGACACGATCATCAGTAGCACGGGGGCCCCCCAGGGAACGGTGCTGGCTCCCTTCCTGTTCACTCTTTATACTGCGGACTTCTCACACAACACAACACATTGCCATCTACAGAAGTTCTCTGATGACTCTGCGATCGTTGGTCTCATCTCCAACGGAGATGAAGCTGAGTACAGAGGGCTTATCCAGGACTTTGTGGACTGGTGCCATCGGAACTGCCTCCAGATCAACGCGAGGAAAACTAAGGAGCTGGTGGTGGACTGCCGCAGGCATGGGCAGCCCCTCACAGCACCAGTAAATATACAGGGAACAGACATCGAGATGGTGACATCCTATAAGTACCTGGGTATTCATCTGAACAATAAACTAGACTGGTCACACAATACTGATGCACTCTACAAGAAGGGACAGCGCAGGCTGTTCCTGCTGAGGAGACTCAGGTCTTTTGGTGTACAAGAGGCGCTGCTGAAGTCATTCTATGACACGGTGGTGGCATCAGCCATCACTTTTGGAGTGGTCTGCTGGGCAGTGGCATTACTGCAGCCGATAGGAAGAGACTGAACAAACTGATTAAGAAAGCTAGCTCTGTCCTGGGGCAGCGCCTTGATTCGATGGAGGAGATAGGAGAGAGAAGGACGGTGGCTAAACTGTCATCTCTGCTGGAGTCCGAGTTCCACCCTATGCAGGACATACTGGATGCACTGAGGAGCTCATTTAGCAGCAGACTACATCATCCCAGGTGCACAACCGAGAGGTTTCGTAGGTCCTTCCTACCAACGGCTGTCAGACTGTACAACCTAAGCAGGGCTGCTCGCAGAGATAGCAAAAAGACGTAACAAACTAATAGTTTTTTTTGAATGCAAAAGATGCAATAGACTTACACAATGGTCCTCTCCGGCATACAACTAGGAACATACCGGTCGCTATGGAAGGTGAGAATATGTATGGGCACATAATCATACCATGTAGGATAACTAAATAGACGGTTATGCTGTTTCATCCCACCTAGCAACAATGCTCTGCACTGTGTGTGTTTATATATTTACATATTTATTCCATCTAGCTACAATGCTCAGCACTGGGTGTGTTTATATTTATATATCTATATATTTATTCCATCTAGCTACAATGCTCCACACTGTGTTTTTATATATCTACATATTATTCCATCTAGCTACATTGCTCCGCACTGTGTGTGTTTATATACTTGCATATTTATTCCACCTAGCTGCAATGCTCCGTACTGTGGGTGTTTATATATTTACATATTTATTCCATCTAGCTACAATGCTCTGCACTGTGTGTCTGTGTGTGTGTGTGTATATATATATTTTATAGTAATATGTACATATGTATATTAGCTGCTCTTGCTTGCTTGTTTTTTTTTTGTTTTTTTTTTTTTTCTTGCCTTCTGATTGTTGCTCTGAGTGTTGCTATCCCTGTGCTGTTGCAATCCTGGAATTTCCCCGTTGTGGGACTAATAAAGGCTTATCTTATCTTATCTTAATACATGTCAAACCTTCTTCCCAAAATTCCTCTGAGATCGGGACACCTAGCTCTCCAGCCCAGGCCTCCCTGAAACGACTGACATCCACTGGTTCAGTAAAGACAGAAACAAAGCGAGAGATCAGATGTTTAGAATTTGGTTGCAAGAGAAGTAGATCATAGAAGGTGTGGCTCTTTGGTTTGATTATGAATTCTGGGATGTGTTCCTGTATAAAATTATGTATTTGAAGAAAACAACAGAAATGCGAATGAGGGAGTCAGATTTATCTTGCAGCTGAGTAAACAATGCAAATTTATTGTCTACATAGAAGTCTCCAACACAGCGCAGTCCTCTCTCTCTCCAGTCCACAAACACTTTGTCCATCAGTGCTGGTTTAAACAGGCGATTATGTGTGATAGGAGTGTGCACTGAGACACTTGGCAGCCCAAGAGCTCTTTTCATTTGGCTCAGAATTTTGAGGGTATTTCTGAGGACAAAGTTGTAGCTGGATAATTTGTTGTGGGGCACATCAGAGAAGAGTAGGGCTGGAAGAGAGGTTCCCAACGCTGATCTGGACTCAATATTTCACCATTGTGGAGTAGTAGCTGGCCAGTCGTCTTCAGGGAAGTTCCGCTGCCAAAAAGCAAGAACCCTCGCATTTGCAGCCCAATAGTAATGCCTAAATACAGGAAGACTGAGGCCACCTTAATTCCCATCATTCTGCAGGTGGGTTTTGGAGACGCAGGGTGGTTTATCAACCCAAACAAAGGAAAGGATGACTGAATTCAGCTGTTTAAAGAAAGATAAAGGAAAATAAACAGGGAGGTTCTAGAAAAGATACAAAAACCTTGGCAGTACAACCATTTTTATGGCATTAATGCGGCCAGTTAATGAGAGGGGAAGGAGTCTCCATTTTCTGATGTTGTGTTTTAGATCGTCAATCATGTCCAAGCAGTTCAGTTTCATTAAAAACTTGGGGTTTCTGGGAATTTTAAGTCCAAGATAGGTAAAATGAGTGGTGACCAACTTAAATGGTAAAGAGTTCAGAAATGTAGGGCTCAAATTGTTTGCCAAGGGCGTGAATTCACTTTTGTCCCAATAAATTGTATATCCTGATAGCTTACTAAATGATTTTATGTAATTCAACAAATTGGGACTGAAACTAATGCATCTGACTGACAAATCAATAAATCATCTGCATACAGATTCACAAGACTTTTAACATTTCCCGGTCTTATGCCGTGGATACCTGGGTGGCTCCTGATTCCAGTTGCCAAAGGTTCCAAAGCAATGTCAAAGAGGAGGGGAGAGAGGGGGTCTCCCTGCCTCACCCCTCGTTGCAGCTCTAAAGATTGGGATTTATCATAATGGCAGGGGAAACACTGAGTATACTATATAAAGTTAAGTTTAAAATGAAGTTTTTCTGAGTGATTACTGTGAAACATGTTCACTTGATATGCGATGCTAGGCGATAGTTTTTTTTAAAATAAAGTAGTAACTCCTTATGTTACTAGTTTACTACTGTTTAAAAAGATGCCAGCAATGACAGCCTGTTGTTTTAGTGGTTCACACTATTGCCTCACAGTAAGAAGGTCGTGGGTTTAGATCCACCAGCCAGCAGGGCCTGTCTGTATGGGGTTTGTATGTTCTCACTATGCTCACGTAGGGCTGCACAATAATCAAATTTTGATCACGATTTTGGCTTCCACGATTAAATTAACGTGATCATCGGCGATATTAACATTTAAAATGCAGGCTCTGCTGCACATCAAATCGAGCATTTTCTCTACTAACAGCCAGCCAACCACCAGGGGGTGGGCGCATGTTAGGGCAACATTAAGCTGCAGAACTGACAAGCGAGCACACCCTGTAGCGGCAGCCTGAAGTTTTCAATAGCAGACTGGTGTGATGGTGAAACACAAACCAGATGTCGAGAGCAGAAGGTGACAGCACTGCAACACGTGGAAGCGAGGCACTAGTGCCTTGAAAGGATCATCATCCACTGTCTGGACATTTTTTGGATTTCAGGGCAAGTGATGCTGACTAAAATAAAAATATATGCAAAGAGTGCCTTAGAGCTGTGTTTGCACCGCAGGGAAACACAACTAACTTATTCAAACACCTGAAAAAAAAACAAAACAAAACACAAGTACAATAAATGCATGAAGGCAAAAGTGAATCTCACTTCACTAAATTAGTCTGTGTCCGGCGCAGACCCATGCAACCATAGTATCAACTCTGCACAGAGCTTCACCGTATCCATCCGCCTTCCAAAGACATGCTGAAGTAACTGATGCAATAACATTTTATTTGGGCAAAGACATGTGTCCACTAAATACTCTATGAGCAACAAAGGCTTCAGAAACATGGTCAAAACACTGGACAAGAAATGCGTGATCCCCATGTAATTCTACAAAGTTGCATTATCTGCGCTGTATGAAAAATACAGATGATATCCCAAATGTTGAGTACTTTGTAACTACGACTGACCTATGGTCAAGCAGAATAAGGGAGCTGTACCTGTCCCTGACAATTCACTACACTGATGGAGATTTTAAAATGAAGAGTCGATGCTTGCAGACATGCTTGCAGACATTGTTTTTCCCACAAGACCACATAGGAGAAGCTATAGCCCACGGACTGAGGGAAGCACTATCATCTTGGAGCCTGCAGGAGGAGGGACTGGTCTGCATAACAACAGACAGTGGATCTTATGTCATCAAGGCAGCTTCTCCTAAATTCCTCCTGGCTGTCTGCAGTCTGTGTTTTCAAAATCATCGAGCACAAGGCCTTGGACAGCACCTGCCCAGATAATCGCAAGGACGATTGGCGGCAGCCAGACAAAACATCTCCTGCCAAGTGCCCTTGTTGTTCTCTTATTATCATCAACACTTGCTTCAACAGTGCACACATATTGATCCATGAACTGAATAAAGATACACACACTGCTCTCTTGTGTCTTGTGAATCTTGTCTTGCGAATGTGCATCGAGAGCTTTTTTTTTCCTTGTAATCATAATATTGATTGATTATGCAACCAGTATTCTGAATCAATGATTTTTTTGCTCCTTCCTATTGTTCCTTGTATTATTCTTATTCTTATGCTACCTGTACCCTCTATCCTGTTGGCAGGCGCGTCCCCGATGCAGCCGTGTCACTGGAAATGCAGGTTCATTTTCTGTGTCAAGTCAAATTCTCTCGTATGTTATCAGTGATCTGTTAATGTACTTGGCAATAAATCTTTTTCTGATTCTGATTTCTGATTCTGATTCTGATTCTGATTCTCTAAATAAATGGACAAGGCTCCAGTGCTTTGGCCACAGGCTTCATTCTAGCAATTGTTAAGTAGGATGAATTTAAAAAATTGAATTTTATGTAATCTTTGTTTCTCCTAAAGTTAATGAATAATCACGATTAATAATTGTGATTTCAATATTGTTCAAAATAATCGCGATCATCATTTTGGCCATAATCATGCAGCCCTATGCTCGCGGGGGCTTACCCTGGATACTCCAATTTCCTCCCACACCCCAAAAACATGCAAGTTAGTTTGATTGGAGACTCTAAAGTGACCCTAGGTATGAATGGTGACGGGACTGGCACCACACCGTCACTGCCACATCTAGGTTAATGCCCATGAATTTCCCTCTGGGATTAAAGTATGACCAACAAAATTAAAGTGTTTTGCATTGCCAAACTGTAACACCAATTTGTGATTAGCAACCTGCTGTTGATGTGCTTCTAAATTACTTTTTAATTTATTGCATTAAGAGTTAATATTTTAGCATCCCATCTATCTGATAACTGCCAATGGGCTTGGAAATCTCCCTTCACAGTGACATGTTTGTTGAATTAAAAGCTAATGTTGCAGCTGCTCCATGATGCAAAAATTATATTGCAATGTATCTTTAGAAAGTGGACTGAATGAGCTGTCACCTTTTGAATATGGTTTGTCCATTAGGGATGCACAATATACTATAGAGTGGATATAAAAAGTCTACACACCCCTGTTCAAATGCCAGGTTTTTGTGATGTAAAAAAATGAGACCAAGATAAATCAAGATAATCTTACATTGATAATCTAGTTTAAATGCCTGGGGTCAACCATCCAAAACAATGGAAAATGCACAAGAGGTGAGGAAGAGAGTGCAGGCAGGGTGTAGTGGGTGGAGACGAGTGTCGGGTGATTTGTGACAGAAGGGTAGCAGCAAGAGTGAAAAGGAAGATTTACAAGACCATAGTGAGACTTGCTATGATATATGGTTTCAAGATGGTGGCTCTTGCAAAAAGACAGGAGATGGAGTTGGAGATGGCAGATGCTAATATTTTCATGGGGAGTGACTCGGAGGGACAAGATTAGAAATGAGTATATCAGAGGAACAGCTCAGGTTGAGCGGTTTGGAGACAAATTATGAGAGGCAAGGCTGAGATGGTTTGGGCATGTGCAGAGGAGGGATAGTGGATATACTGGACAAAGGATGTTGAAGATGGAGCTGCCAGGCAGGAGGGAAAGAGGAAGACCACAGAGAAGATTCATGGATGTAGTGAAAGAAGACATGGAGAGGGTTGGTGTTACAGAAGAAGATGCAAGGGATAGGGTGAGGTGGAGGCAGTTGATCTGCTGTGGAGACCCCTAAAGGGAGCAGCCGAAAGAGGAGGAATCTTGACATTTGTGCATCGATTCAGAATTGTTCATGTCCGAATTGAGATGCATCGAAAGAATGATTATTCCCCTGCTCCATCACATATTGAGGTGGTTCTAAGTTACTGTTTGAAAAAAGATGATGCTCAGTAGGCTTTTATTTGGAAGCAATTTATTTGATCCAGGTTATATAATGCTGAGTTTAGGTAAATCTGTAAATCACATGCGGCCTTATTTGTGCTTTTTTCTTCAGTAGTGTAAAAATATTACACTTGACTATTTATGTTGGTGCAAATTTTTTGTTACTGTACACAGAATACACTTTATTTTTTAGCATTATCCCTGTGGGCAGATTGCATTTATTTACATGCTTCCTCTTGCCTGATTGTGGTTGTTGTAATGAAAGTCACAGTAGCAGTACCCTCAAAGACTATTAAAAGGAAGAATTTCTGTGAACATCTACTGTATTGATAAATGCAGCATATCTCTGTCTCTGCGTGTTTGTGTCTGTCTGTCTGTTCCATGCATACAGTGGTGTGAAAAAGGGTTTGCTCCCTTCCTGATTTCTCATTTTTTTGTATATTTGTCATACTTAAAGGGTACCTGTGGTGGTCGTGAAAAAAAAGATATTATATTGAGCCCCTGTCTCACGTTCTAGTTCAAGTTTAAGTTGAAAGTCATGTTCAAAGCAATTTGATATAAATCCATTGCTGATGTGCTTGTTCAGCTATGTCAGCAAAACATGGGTGCAGCCATACTAGTGGCTACATGGCCTGCCAGGACGCTTCCTGTGACGTAATAAAGTGGGCACCGCGATCTGGATCAATATTGGCTGAGCCTGGAGTGCCCGGATGAGCAATGGCTTTCGGGATATTCAAATTCAAATTCAAACGTTTATTTCAAACTCAGGGTTCATATTAAATGCAGAACTGAAACGAGTAGAAAATAAATAAATAAATGCTTAAATTCAGCGGGTCGTCTTGTCTGATCTGAGGTCCTAACGGCCGCAACACGGCAGATGATCCGGCTCCTCCCTCGCCGCTATACACAGCGGTAGACACTCGGCGCGTTGCGTTGTGTGTGAGGACCAAAATTCAAACGTTTATTTCAAACTCAGGGTTCATATTAAATGCAGAACTAAAACGAATAGAAAATAAATAAATAAATGCTTAAATTCAGCGGGTCGTCTCGTCTGATCTGAGGTCGTAACTGCCGCAACACGGCAGATGATTCGGCTCCTCCCTCGCCGTTATACAGAGCAGCAGACACTCGGCGCTCTTGTTAAAACAAAAACATACAATGCGATATGGATATCGCAACATGGCGGAATGTAAAGCCTTTGGATGTCTCAATAATAAGCGAAAAGACAAAGATAAACACTTCTTTTGTGTACCCAAACCCAGCTCACCTTGTCAGAAGATCATAGAGGAAAAGTGATTGCACAATCTCGGAACAGGGCACAGACGAATCCTTTCAGACGAAATTGCGTAGTGTGTGAGGACCACTTCGTCACTTTAACCCTCAGAAGACCTTTCTGGCTCAAACCTGTAGCCATGTTGGACGAATTCTTCCTCAGAGTCAGGAAATTCAGCCATAATAGAACAAAAACAATGGACAACAGCACCGTAGTCGCGGTGAAATGCTGAGTATTGTCTTTTCAGTAGCAACGGTATGACGTCACTTCCGCATATGTCATGGCGGCGCCCATAGTTTTCATTGGCTGGCCATGCCCGCGGTCCTATTTCAATATATCTCAGGTGGTATATGGCTGGCAACAATTATTTACCCAAATAACAAATACCTTTTCCTAATGTTTTCAAGTTAAATGCGTCTTCACGACCACCACAGGTACGCTTTAAATGTTTCGGATCATCAAACAAATTTAAATATTAGACAAAGATAACACAAGTAAACACAAAATGCAGTTTTTAAATGAACGGTGGGCAAGGTACTTACAATTAGGAGACTCGACAGAGTGGGCAACTCTGGAGTGAGCATAACATCCAATGAACTGGCGAGTGACAGGAGAACTGACAGAGTATAAGTAATGTCAAACATAATAAGCCAAGTAATTACCGGTGTGCGTGAGTGCAGGCAGGTGTGCATGTGCTGAGTGATGCGTGAATGTGAGTCATGCATGTGTGTTTTTATGTCAGGTCAGGCATTGGTTTGCTTGCTACCGGATAACCATGAAAACCGGTACTCCCTGTCTCATGGGTTAGGCCGTCGGTGACTCAACCGGTAACTCCGCCCTTCCGAGGGTGTGGAGGGTGAAACTGGGCATCCTGGCAGAACTAAAAACAATTTCTGTCACAGGTCTGCGGTGGACCACTCCCAGTTACACAGGATGAGACTGGACATCCTGGCAGATAAGCACATCTGTCGCAAAGTCTGTGGTGCACTTTTGTCAGTCGGTGCATCGTGACATGCACTACACAAAGGCCAGAGATAAACAAACCTATCATCTGGTCAGTCACTGCAACAGATACTGGAGTCAGTTTGTCTTGGCCTGTCTTTGCCACTGATAATACCTCTATCTGCCAAGAATGTGCCGCTAGCCCAGCAAAAGCTAGCGGTACTCAAATACTTTGCAAGCAGTTTCATGAAATGGTCAGTCAGAGAGCAACTCATATGCTTGGTTGTCACCCAGGTTAACAAGGTCAGGAGTTCCTGGCAGCAGAGAGCGAAGGACATATAAGTGCATGTTTTACCACATAAAATATGTGGTAATGCAAACATGCTGCCAATATCCAGTATGGGCCATAAACAAAGGGAAACAGCAAGTCAAAAACAAAGAAAACAAACAGGAAATAAGACACAGAACAAAACCCAAAATCAAAAACAAGGACACCATAACTATACCATACATACGAGGGATCACGGAACCAATTCAAAGGATCATGAAAAAATACAAAATAAACACAGCAGTAAAGTCACACAAAAAATTAAGACAGTTATTAGTACACCCCAAGGACAGAATAGAACAAGACAAAAAATGCAATGTAATATATGAAATATCATGCAGATCATGCAACAAAACCTACATTGGAGAAACTGGAAGATCATTCACCACAAGAAAAAAAGAACACCAGAAGGAATGTGAGAAGGAAACACAAGGACAACTCACAAGATCACAAAAAGAAAAGGCAGAACAAGAAACATTAAAATCAGCAATATCAGATCACTGCAAAAGAAATAATCACATCATGGACTGGGAAAATGCAAAAATTATTGGATCAGAGAGCAACAGACACAAACGCTGGATCAAGGAGGCCATAGAAATCAGGAAGCGGGGAAAAGACACCATGAACCGAGATGAGGGAGCCTTTATGCTTTCCCACACCTGGGACCACATTCTCCAGAGACCATCTGACGGCGGAAGGCGGGGCCGGCTCGGTGGATCTGACGGATCTGCTGAGCTGGCCCCGCCTATGAAAATCAGAATCAGAATCAAAATCAGAATCAGAATCAGCTTTATTGGCCAAGTATGCACAACACATACAAGGAATTTGACTTTGGCTAAAAACTTGCTCTCGTTGTTCACGTGGAGGATTTAAATAAGGATTCAATGACAACAGAGTATGTACAGTAAATTACAGTCTGTCCATGTTTCTATAAAAGGATGCAAATATATACAGGAATATATGCAGTTATTTACTCAGACTAACCACACTTTGCAGAAATATATGAAAAAATATACAGTCACACAGTATTTCAATGTGAATCAGCTGATAAATGTCACCTGGCAGCAATCAGCTGACTCTTCTGACGAAGGCTGCAGTTTACAGTCGAAACATGTTAAGAAAGTAAATACATCTCCTTTCCATTCTTGTCTTTAATAAGAACAAAAGATAAATAAAGCGAAGGACAGAGCTGCGTGGAGGAATCTGATCAGACCTAAATGAAACAGTCATTGTTGCCCACGACAGACTGCTATGATGATGGTGAGTGAGAATGGAGGATGTTGGATGAGAGTAGATTATTTTAATCCACTCTATAAAATTTACTCCAAATCCAAAACGTTTCAGTGAATCAAAAATAAAGGGCCATTCTATCTGATCAAATGCCTTTTGGGCATCTAAAGATAGAATACCACCTTGTGTGTTTTTATTGTGAGCAGAATATATTGTATTCACCAGCAGACAAACACTACTAAATGAAAACCTATTTGGGACAAAGCCAGTTTGATCAGGATGCAAAATTGAGGTTATATGATTGCTTACCTTTGTGGCCAAAACCTTTGTTATTATTTTTTGGTCGCAATTCAAGAGAGCGATAGGTCTGTAACTTGCAGGATTAGTTTCTTATTTTCATTTTTTCAAAAGCAAACAAATATTTGCATCATAAAGTGAATTAGGAAATCTCTTTTACATGAGAGGAGCAACTTTATCATGAAATGCCTTATAAAATTCACACCCAAAGCCATCGGGGCTGGCAGTTTTCCGGAAGGGAAAGCTCGGGTAGCATTTAAGAGATCGGTTTTGGAAATTGCAGAGTCTAGATCTTCTCTTGCATCATCATCTAATTGAGGAATATTTAAGTTGGCAAAAAAGTCTGGGAAATCTGCTTCAGTAACCTGGACTTTGCTGGAGTATAATTCTTTATAAAAGTCTTTGAAGCAGGAATTTATTTCTTTTGGATTTGTAATTAAAGTACCAGATTTGGATTTGATCCTATGGATAGCTTTACTAGCCTGCTCGCCCCTAAGTTGGCTTGCTAATAGTTTCTCTGGTTTATCGCCAAGTTCAAAATGTTTCTGTTTAAGTTTTAGCAGAAGGTTACCAACACGTCTACTAAGAATACTATTGTATTCATATTTCAGTTTTAAAATGTTATTGTAGTCTGATTGTGAGAGAGAGAATCTGTATGTCTCTTAAGTGCAGGAAATGTTTTTTCAATATCCCTAAGGCAGCTGTTAAGTTTTCGTTTTTTTTGAAGATTCAAAGGAGATAATGTGGCCCCACATCACAACTTTGAATGTTTGCCATAAGATGGAGTCAGATACCTTATCATCGCAATTATCATTGACAGCAATAAATTCATCAATCTGTGTAGACATGTATTCAATAAAAGACTATTCTTGGAGAAGAAGAGGTTTGAAACGCCAACTATACTTTTGTGTAGACATAATATTTTTAAGTTGGTGATACTGGACTATGATCAGAAATCAGGATATTATGATATGTGGAGTTGGCAGTGTGGGGTAATAATTTAGATGACATAATAAAATAATCAATCCTAGTGTAAGATTTATGGGCATGGGAAAAAAAGGAAAAATCTTTGCTGGTGGGATGTTGCAGTCTCCATACATCAACCATCTTCATTGATTTAATTAAATCATTTAGTATCTACACTGAGGCAACAGTGGGAGGTGGTTTAGTTGATAACACAGGGTTACAAAAATAATTTTTTTGTAAGTTGTCTGTGTTTTTTTCAACTGATTTAAGACAATTTTGTACCACTGAATCCGAAAATGACATCTGTTTCTCTCGATCAGGTGCTAAATAAAAACCTGTACTTACTTAGTACTGTGCATGTACTTACCTTTATATAAAGGTAAGTACATGTAAATTCAATGTTACATCATCATTGTTCAAAGTTCAGAGAATTTCAAGACAAAAAAAAAAAGAATTTTGCATCACATAAAGCAAAAATACCCATATATGTAAACAAAAACGTATAAAACAACATGTGGCCATAATTCAAAAAGTTGACCTGATTGAGCAAAACCAATGTGATTTTTGGATTCAGCACAACAAAATTGTCCTAAATCAGCTAAAAAAAAACTTAGACAATAAATTTGGTGTTGACCAGTGCAATCTATCTAAAAAGGGATCCACATAGTAATTAAAGTCACCTCCAATAATGACATTGGAGCTGGAAGGAGGTGTAATATCAAACGTTTTAAGAAAAAAATCCGGATTATCTATATTGGGTCTGTAGATATTCAGCATCGTTATTGGAATGGTGTGTATATGTCCAGAAATCATTAGGTATTTGCCGTGCGGATCTGCTTTCATTGAGTCTAGGCGGGCTGGAATATGTTTACGAAAAAGTATAGCCACCCCTCTAGCTTTGCAAGTAAATGGCACCTGAAAAACATGAGAAATCCAATTTGCTGTCAGCCTGCATTGTGCATTTGCACTAATGTGCATTTCCTGGAGGAAAATGATATCTGCCTTTAACGATTTAAGAGGAGAGAAAACCCGACCTCTCTTAATTGCGCCACTAAGACCCTTCACATTCCACAAGACCAGTGTTAAAGGGCCTACATCATGCAAAATCAAACTCAAAATCAAACTCAAAACTTTTTTGAGCTTTTAAGCATGCTATAATGTTAATTCCTCACCAAAAACACCCTCAAAGCGAAATTTTGCTCCATTCACGCATCTCTGAGTATTCCTCCTCAACCCTGCTCTCTGAGCTGCTGCTCCGCCCTGTCCCTGATAATGACTGGGTCCCCACGCTCATACGTATGAACGTGGGTGAGCCGCCCACTCCAGGAAGTGCCTGTGCTGCCAGCACCGCCCCCAGGCTAACACACACACCCACTTTCTCCACGCAGCTAACGGAGCGGTGATCGGCAAAACTCTTTCACTTTAGCACTGACGCTGTGAAGAAGTAGTTCCTCTCGCATCTAATCTGCTCAGTGACAACAACTGTTTGCTTTTTTACGTAAGACAATGTCTTCTACGTTTTCGTGGGCGGAACCCAGCGACACGCTGCAGCAGCTGGCTCAGGGGTTACGTCATGAAATGGGCGGCAGCCACAAGAAGGAGAGGCGGAGACTCAGAGATCGAGGCATCTTACGTCCGGGTTGGAAAAGTAGCTCGTGAAAATAACTCATATTTCATAAGAAATTCATTCTCCAGTGTACCAAAGGTAATATACTATCACATACATGCATATAGTTTACTCTGAAAGGCTTAAAATAGCATGATATAGGCCCTTTAATGCTGCCATATGCAACACCATCAGTTGGTAATGTTATCCTGGATATGAACGTAATCTGACGTCAGCCCAACTTCACACAAAAAAAATGAAACTTATTAGATAAGAAACACATCGTGGTGCAAAATAGCCCACCTGAACATACCCATGAACATCTTCCCCACCCACCCCATAAGTGCCTCCCCGATTGTGGCACACATATCCCTATATGCTGCGTGTGATCGCTTTGTGCACAGTGCAGCCGGTAGCTCCCCTACAAAATAAAGGAAAAATAAAAAATAAAAAAAAAACAAGGCAAAGCCGGTGTTATGTCGGCTCAACTCCACTGCCAGTATAATTGAAAGAGAATAGAAAAGAAACACACTGACAGTCTCATTTAAAAAAACGAACAGTACTGCCGAGTGTCAACAAGTTATTTCACCGACAAATAAACTCCCTTAACGAACAAATAAACATCGCAGTTCTTATGATGTGGTATTTAAAGTGTTCAAAAATGTCATTGCCTCACCCGGCGCCATGAAAACTTTGAATTAGTCCTTATGCTTGATCCGAAGCCTCGCAGGAAAAAGGAGAGAGTGCTCCATCATAAGCTCCCGCAGCTTGCCAAGAACCTCATTGAATTCCCGTCGCTGTTGCATCACTTCCGATGTATAGTCGGGAAAAATGATGACTTTGTTGCCTTTGTATTCCAGCTCCCACGTTCTCCGAAGCCACAGTAACAGTTCTCTTTCACAATAGAAGTGGATTCTTGCAATGATGTCACAGGGTCTGGCTCCCTCAGGCGGAGGCAGTCTCAAGGTGCGGTGTGCTCAGTCAACAATCACCGTGGACTGGAAGTTATCCTCACCCAGGAGCTTTGGAATGAGTGTTGCCACGAATTCTGTTGGTTTACCCCTCTCTTCTTCTTCAGGTATGCCAATAATCTTGATGTTATTGAGGCGTGAACGGTCTTTGAGGTCATCTACTTTGAGCTTGAGTGCGTTGTTTTCTTCTTTCATGGTGGACAGTGCCTTTTCCAGGCAGCTTATACAGTTATCGTGCTCCGACAGATGCCCTTCCATGAGTTCCATCTTTTCAAGTAGCTCAGTTTGAGTGTTTTGTAGAGCTTGCAGGGTCTGGTTCAGTTTATCAAACCTGACATGTGGCTGAGAATCTTGTTTGAGATTTTCTCCCAAATCAGTGGTAGTTCGTCTTCATCACCACGATCGTTGTTGGAGGAATTGCTGGGAGGTGCTCCGCTAGCATAGCTTGCCAGGTTAGCGCTGTTAGGATTAGCTGAGGTTGGTCGAGGCAAGTTGCTTCGTTTAGACATCTTTTTCGGCATACTCTACCAATAGCACCAACGTGGCAAACTCCCCTATGTTAAGAAAATGTCCAAGGCCAATAAAGTAAGGAATAAGGCCGCCAAAATATTGAAATTAAAATCTGGCGTGGAGGAGCTTCTAAAAAGGACGTCTACTCCATGTGGTGCTCTGGAGCGCCCTCTCCAAATTTTTTAATCATTTAACATCATTAATATATTTAATAAAAAAGAAAATCAACTGAAAGACAGCCGCACATGAGAAAATGACAGGTGTTTAATCCCAATCAATAATCCTTTAGAGGCTGCGAACATTCACTCAGAAAGTCATGGTAATATCCGAGTTGTCCTGCTCTAAACCAAAGTGTCAGACACAGACAGACAGACTGTCACTGTGTTAACGAAGAAATCATATCCTAATTTAACAGCTGTAATCAACTGTACTTGGTCTCTATTTAGTGACAATTCTAGGCAGAGGGGGTCATTACCCAGAAGTGTAATAATGTAGTAATGCACTGAGACTGATAGAGCAACTACATTTGTGCATGACACGCACATTAACTAATCACACATCAAATCAGTCACTGAAATGGAGAGGTACCATGAGAAACACATCGAGATAGAAAATACTACAATGACTCAGCCTCCTTTCCTCATTTTGATTAAAAACACCAAACCTACAGTATGTGTGCAGTACATCAATTGTAAGAAGCAAATGAAAGAGGCCAAAGTGAGACCATGTGAAGTGCAGTATAAATCACTGAAATACGATTGGTACATAGAAGCATGCTCATTAACATTACCCATATTTTCTGTGTTTTAACCTGAGATGAAATGGCATTAACAGCTCCAACACCTGCAGAGACACTTTGTACTGAGCTATGCTAAGCTTCACACACCATCATAGCTCACAAGGGTTGTAATTTCAAGTTCATCACGATAATTCATGACTCATACAGGTATTCCACAGACTCTGATAAATAGGATAATTTCTTGAGAAATTCAACGTTAATTTCAGTTTATCAATCCTATCATGAGTCACTCAAGTTTTTCTTCCCAACTCAGATTTCTGAAGCAGCAGCAAAAACTGTACAGCGAAATACATTTTTTTTTACATTTGAATAGTTCTAGGAAACCATTGGTGTTTTTTTTATTTTACTATGACCTCTAATGGTATCAGTGTGGTTTCCATGTAGAGATAATAAAATTCATTCTCAAATTTATTACAAAAGGCTGAACATTTATTTTAAAAAAGTATTACATTTCTTAGAAAAATACACAAATTTATGAGGAAAAAATGTGAAATTTAAGAGAAAAAAGATATAAATTTATGAGAAAATTTTCACAAATTTATGAGAAAAATCTCAAATTAGCAAAAGAAAATTGCCCATTTAGAAGAAAATCTCTAAAAAAAAAATATGAGAAAAAAAGTAGTAAATTTATGAAAAAGTCACAAAATTAAAATTATGAGAAAGAAACACCAACTTATGAGAACAAAGACAAACTGTATATTTAAGAGAAATACCACAAAAATTTGTTATAGTCGTTACTACTCAAGTACGTGGGGGGTTTTTTAGCGAATACTTTCTTACTCAGGCAATTTCTTTAGCGACTACTCTTATTTATACTTGACTAATTCTTGCCATGTGGTATGCTTTTTATTGACTACAGTTCCTGGATACTATACCATCCTCTGGTTAGTGTAACATACTGTAGAGTGTCTGTGTGAGTCAAACTATCTGCATGTGCTGCTCATCCATATGAATATAAGCCATCATCTCAGTGACATTAATCACTCTTCCCAGTGCAGAGCAGAATGAGCCAGAGTGAACTGAGTTGTCTGTCAGTTGTCAAAGCGAATATGGTTCATTGTCTCCTTAACTCTCACTTCAGATGCTCTCTCTCATTTTCTGAAGATGCAGCAAAACCACCACAGGGTCTTACTACTGTTTTACATATTTCAGGCCAGCAATGAACAGTTATATTAGGCACTGTTGGAGAAGCTATTGGGGGAAAAAAAACAATTCCATTGAAGATGGGGCATTGTCCATCCATCCATCCATCCATCTTCTACCACTTTTCTGGAGGTCTGGGTCGCGGAGGTAGCAGTTCAAGCAGAGAAGCCCAGACGTCCCTCTCCCCAGCCACCTGCTCCAGCTCTTTAGAGAGGATACCAAGGCATTCCCAGACCAGCTGGGAGACATAGTCTCTCCACCGAGTTCTGGGTCTGCCCCGGGGTCTCCTCCCAGTGGGACATGCCCGAAACACCTCAAGTGGGAGGCGTCCAGGAGGCATCCTAATCAGATGCCCATACCACCTCAACTGACTCCTTTCAATGTGGAGGAGCAGCGGTTCTACTCTGAGCCTTTCCCGGATGACTGAGCTCCTCACCCTGTCTCTGAGGGTGAGTCCAGCAATCCTACGGAGAAAGCTCATTTCAGCCGCTTGTATCCGCGATCTTGTTCTTTCGGTCATTACCCAAAGCTCGTGACCATAGGTGAGAGTAGGAACGTAGATTGACTGGTAAATCGACAGCTTTGCCTTAGAACTAAGCTCCCTCTTCACCACAACAGACCGGTACAACGTCCGCATCACTGCAGATGCGGCTCCAATCCGTCCCCCTCATGGATCGTCACCTTATCGTGGTGGTGGTGGGGGGGGGGGGGTTGCGTGCCCCAGTGATCCCAGGAGCTATGTTGTCCGGGGCAATTTGCCTCTGATAGGGTCACCCAAGACAAACTGGTCCTGGGTGAAGGGCCAGACTAAGGACGATCCAACAGATTCTCATGATGGGACATTATGTAAAATGTATATAAAAACAAAATACAATGATTTGCAAATCCTTTTCAACCTATATTCAATTGAATACACAACAAAGACAAGATATTTAATGTTCAAACTGATAAACATTATTATTTTGGGTTTTTTTTTTTGCAAATATTCACTCATTTTGTATTTGAGTCCTGCGACACTTTCCAAAAAAACTGGGACAGGGTATGTTTACCACTGTGTTAGATTACCTTTCCTTTTAACAACACTCAAAGCATTGATACACCCTTTATACAATGGTGGAGATCATTGAGAGGTTTGTTGAGAGATCTTTCCAATTTTTGATTCATCAATGATCCTCAATGACCTCCACAGTCGTCATGGACTTCTCAAAGTTTTGACTTAGTCAAACGCACTGAAGAATCTCCCAAACAACCGCAAAGCTCAAAAAAAGGCCCAGTCTCTCAACAATCTCCGTTCTGTGTAAAGGGGCCCTTAGGAACTGAGGACACTAATTGTTGAAGCTTTGTAGATTTAGAATTCTTTCTCTTGCTTGATGTATGACTTCAGCTGCTCAACAGTCCGGGGTCTGCATTGTATTTTGTGCTTCATAATGCACCACACATTTTCAATGGGAGATAGGTCTGGACTGCAGGCAGGCCAGTCTAGTACCAGCACTCTTTCACTACGAAGCCACACTGTGTTAGCACATGCAGAATGTGGCTTGGCATTCTCTTGCTGAAATAAGCAGGGACGTACCTGAAAAAGACATTGCTTGAATGGCAGCATATGTCATTCCAAAACTTGTATGTACTGTTTAGCATTAATGCTACCTTCACAGATGTGCAATTTATCCATGACATGGGCACTAACACATCCCCATACCATCACAGATGCTGAGTTTTGAACTCTGTGCTGATAACAACCTGGATGGCCTATTTTCTCTTTAAACCAGAGGACACAACATCCATGACTTCCAAACCAATGTGAAATGTGGACTTGTTAAACAACAGCACACTTTTCCACTTTTGCATCAGTCCATCTCAAATAAGCTTGGGCCCAGAGCAAACAGTGCTTGTAGAGCACTTGTAGATGAAGCGGCAAACTGTGTTAACGGACAATGGTTTTCTGAAATGCTTCTGAGCCCACGTGGTAATATCCTTTAAGAATGATGTTGGTTTTCAATGCAGTGCCACCTGAGGGATCGAAGGTCATGAGCATTCAATGTTAGTTTTCAGCTTTGCCACTTACATGCAGAAATTTCTAAAGGTTCTCTGAATCTTTTGATGGTATTATGGACTGTAGATGATGAAATCCCTAAATTCATTGCAATTGTACATTGAGAAATGTTGTTCTTAAACTGTTGGATTTTGCCCATGCAGTGGGCCCATAACGTGGTGAACCCCGCAGCACCCCATCCATTTTTGTGAATGGCTGAGACTTCCGGGGATGCTCCTTTTATACCCAGTCATGACACCTGCTCACCTGTGAAATGTTCCAAAAAGGTGTTTTTTGACAATTCCTCAGTGTTTCCAGTCTTTCCCAGCTTTTTTGGAATTTAGTGCAGGCATCAAATTTAAAATGGCTGAATATTTGCAAAAAGTTTATATATTGATTGATATATTGATAAAAGTTTATCAATCTGAACATTAAATACAGTATCTTGTCTTTGTAGTGTAGTCAATTGAATACGTATAGGTTGAAAAGGTTTGTAAATCATTGTATTCTGTTTTCATTTACGTTTTACACAACTTCAGAACTTCACTGGAATTGGGGTTTGTATTTTATTCAACGGAAAACATTTGATCCCATATTAACCCACAAAATATTTAGTTCTACTACAGTTCAAGGCAAGAAAATTAGAAAATTCTTACCTATGAGATGCTGGAACATAAAAACACTTTTCTTTGTTGCTTAAAAAACATGACCATAATTAATTTGATGAAATGTGCTAGTACTGTAAGACTGCAAAAAACTACAACATAGCTTATGACAAACCAGTAGGAGGAAAAGAAACATTATACTCACTCTTTAGTTTGGAACGAACTTTGTTGGCCAACTTCTTGATGTCTGTCATTAGATCCTCAAGCTCTGCTTTAGTTTCTGGAAGGAGAAGAAATTTGCGGGCTTGTTTAAATGACACATAAAAGGACAAATCATGGTAATCAGAGTTAAAAACAAACTTACAGAGACACAACAGTGGCACACAAGAAGTGACTTAAAACATCAGCTTCAATCCACAGCAACTCATGTTCCTTCTTTTGCATCAGATCATCTTTGTAATCCTTTTCAGAGAAGGTCATCTAATGCTAATTATAGGTGTACTTTAAGTGTGACAAGTTTGTGTATTTGGCATGTCACAAATTGACATCCATGTGAATGTCAGCACTGAGGGTGTCCCAATATTGATGGCTGATATACATAATTCCCTTCAGCTGTCAAGGGCTTAAATGTTACAGCTGGTTGGTGAATAAACACTTTTTGAGCCTCCTCAGGAACAAGTGTTCCTTTCTATAGCTTGTACAGGACAGGGGTCGCCACTCCTCTCTGCCCACCTTTCCCCATTCTATTATGCTGAGCACCAAGATAGAGGGCGGAAAGTTCCATTTTTACCTGGTCTGTGGTATGACCTGGCTGGAATTTGAACCCCAGCCTCCCGGTTGTGGGGCGGATGCTCTACCAACTAGGCCACCACTCCGGTTAATAAACATTTAACAAGGGAAGAGGCACAGGTTTCCAATCTGACACAGCCAGAATGAGAGGCTGGAAAAAGGATAAAGTCTGCTCCATCTGCAGCAGGATCTTCCCCTCAGCAGACAGTGCAGAGCATTTATGATCCCACTCCGAAGATCACCCATACATCTGCCCATCCTGTGAGAAGGGTTTCAAGTACAAGGACACATTTAAGAAACACCAGATCATTCACAAAGCTAATTCATGGATGGACAGAACTGAAAAGAGTTTCCAAACATTTTACTTGAGTAAAAGTAGTGTTACTTTTTATCAATTACTCAACTATAAGTAAGATTAGTTAGCAAAACAAAAAAAGTGTGGAAGTAGCTAAACAAAATTACTTAAGTAGTAATGATCCGAGTCCTGCCAGTTTGTGAAAGTTTTCCCAAAAAGTATCACTTTTCTCATAAGTTTGAAACTGTTTTGCATAATTTTTCCCAATTTGGAACTTGTGTCATAAATTTGTGTTTTCATTTTTTTTTCTTGTATATTTCTATCTTTTTTCTTATAAATATAAGACTTTTGTATTTTTTCAATTAAATTTGCAACTTTTTTGTAAACTTGAAATTAAAAACAAACAATTTCAATAATATAACATTAACATTATAAACACACATTATTGTGTGTTTATATATTTACATACAGTGGGGCAAAAAAGTATTTAGTCAGCCACCAATTGCGCAAGTTTTCCCACTTAAAAGATGAGAGAGGTCTCCAATTTTCATCATAGGTATACCTCAACTATGAGAGACAAAATGAGAAAAAAAAAATCCAGAAAATCACATTGAAGGATTTTTAATGAATTAATTGGTAAATTCCTCAGTAAAATATGTATTTGGTCACCTACAAACAAGCAAGATTTCTGGCTCTCACAGACCTGTAACAACTTCTTTAAGAGGCTCCTCTGTCCTCCACTTGTTACCTGTATTAATGGCACCTGTTTGAACTCGTTATCAGTATAAAAGACACCTGTCCACAACCTCAAACAGTCAAACTCCAAACTCCACTATGGCCAAGACCAAAGAACTGTCAAAGGACACCAGAAACAAAATTGTAGACCTGCACCAGGCTGGGAAGACTGAATCTGCAATAGGTAAGCAGCTTGGTGTGGAAAAAATCAACTGTGGGAGCAATTATTAGAAAATGGAAGACATACAAGACAACTGATAATCTCCCTCGATCTGGGGCTCCACGCAAGATCTCACCCCGTGGGGTCAAAATGATCACGAGAACGGTGAGCAAAAATCCCAGAATCACATGGGAGACCTAGTGAATGACCTGCAGACAGCTGGGACCAAAGTAACAAAGGCTACATCAGAAACACACTACGCCGCCAGGGACTCAAATCCTGCAGTGCCAGACGTGTCCCCCTGCTTAAGCCAGTACATATCCAGGCCCCTCTGAAGTTTGCTAGAGAGCATTTGGATGATCCAGAAGAGGATTGGGAGAATGTCTTATGGTCAGATGAAACCAAAATAGAACTTTTTAGTAAAAACTCAACTTGTCGTGTTTGGAGGAGAAAGAACACCATACCTACTGTGAAGCATGGGGGTAGAAACATTATACTTTGGGGCTGTTTTTCTGCAAAGGGACCAGGATGACTGATCCGTGTAAAGGAAAGAATGAATGGGGCCATGTATCGTGAGATTTTGAGTGAAAACCTCCTTCCACCAGCAAGGGCATTGAAGATGAAACGTGGCTGGGTCTTTCAGCATGACAATGATCCCAAACACACCGCCCGGGCAACGAAGGAGTGGCTTCGTAAGAAGCATTTCAAGGTCCTGGAGTGGCCTAGCCAGTCTCCAGATCTCAACCCCATAGAAAATCTTTGGAGGGAGATGAAAGTCTGTGTTGCCCAGCGACAGCCCCAAAACATCACTGCTCTAGAGGAGATCTGCATGGAGGAATGGGCCAAAATACCAGCAACAGTGTGTGAAAACCTTGTGAAGACTTACAGAAAACGTTTGACCTCTGTCATTGCCAACAAAGGGTATATAACAAAGTATTGAGATGAACTTTTGTTATTGACCAAATACTTATTTTACCGAGGAATTTACCAATTAATTCATTAAAAATCCTTCAATGTGATTTTCTGGATTTTTTTTTCTCATTTTGTCTCTCATAGTTGAGGTATACCTATGATGAAAATTGGAGACCTCTCTCATCTTTTAAGTGGGAGAACTTGCACAATTGGTGGCTGACTAAATTTTTTTTACCCCACTGTATTCATTCCATCTAGCTACGATACTCTGCACTGTGTGTTTATATACTCATATATTTATTCCATCTAGCTACAATGCTCCACACTGTGTGTTTATATATTTATATATTCCATCTAGCTACAATGCTCCGCACTGTGTGTCTATATATATATATATATATATATATATATATATATATATATATATATATATATATATATATATATATATACAGTATATATACTGTATATATATATATATATATATTTATATTTATATGTACATATGTATACTCGCTGCTCTTGTTTTTCTCTTGCCTTCTGATTGTTGCTCTGAGTGTTGCTATCCCTGTGCTGTTGCAATCCTGGAATTTTCCCATTGTGGGACTAATAAAGGCTTATCTTACCTTATCTTATCTTATCTTATCTTAAAAGCATATTGTATAAAATCAAAAAACGGTGCAGTCCTAAAAAAACCCCAAGCTATTTAAATATATAAAAAAGCACATTTTAACCAGTTTTCAAGTCAGTGAAATCAAAAGTAAATCAAAAACACCAACAAATCTACTTGAGTAACAAAGTTTTTTCTCAGGATGTCCCATCAAGATTTTTCATTCCTGATGTGATCCAAGTTATTTAAGATTGAGGATCAGTCGATACTGAATCACAATCTGATACTTACATTTTCTTCCAACACCTTCTTCCAAACTACACACTATTAAATTCAATAAACTTATTACAAAATTCACACCATGTACTGTATTTGTATGACACCTTAACTCTATTCCAACTGGCAGACATGATGACACCTTCCCTGCCGAAACTCCCTGCCGTGCTATGATGAGGATGGTGTAAAACAACTACAGTTGATGGAAAACCGCTTGGTGAACCCATGACACAGATACCGATCAAGCCATAAAAGCCTTGATCAGGCCACGATTTGACACTTGAGATCTCGTTGGAACATCCCTTTGTTTTTTATTCATAAAGAGAAAACATTATTGTACTATAAAATTACTCCATATTTCACAATTTTGTGGAAAAAAAAGTTACTTGAGAAAATGTACAGGCGTGGACAAAATTGTTGGTACCCCTCTGTTAATGAAAGAAAAACCCACAATGGTCACAGAAATAACTTGAATCTGACAAAAGTGGTAATAAATAAAAATTCTATGAAAATTAACCAATGAAAATCAGACAATGCTTTTGAACTGTGCTTCAACAGAATTATTTTAAAAAACAAACTCATGAAACAGGCCTGGACAAAAATGATGGTACCCCTAGAAAAGATTGAAAATAATGTGACCATAGGGACATGTTCAACCAAGATGTGTCCTCTAATTAACATCACAGGTGTCTACAAACTTGTAATCAGTCAGTTGGCCTATTTAAAGGGTCACAAGTAGTCACTGTGCTGTTTGGTGACATGGTGTGTACCACACTAAACATGGACCAGAGGAAGCAAAGGAGAGCGTTGTCTCAGGAGATTAGAAAGAAAATTATAGACAAGCATGTTAAAGGTAAAGGCTATAAGACCATCTCCAAGCAGCTTGATGTTCCTGTGACTACAGTTGCACATATTATTCAGAAATTTAAGATCCACGGGACTGTAGCCAACCTCCCTGGATTTGGCCGCAGGAGGAGACGGATAATACGGATGGTAACAAAAGAGCCCAGAACAACCTCTAAACACATTCATGGTGAGCTCCAAGGTCAAGGTACATCAGTGTCAGATCGCACCGTCCGTCGTTGTTTGAGCCAAAGCGGACTTCGTGGGAGACGACCAAGGAGGACACCACTGTTGAAAACAAATCATAAAAAAGCCAGACTGAAATTTGCCAAACTGCATGTTAACAAGCCACAAAGCTTCTGGGAGACTGTCCTATGGACAGACGAGACAAAACTGGAACTTTTTGGCAAGGCACATCAGCTCTATGTTCACAGACGCAAAAATGAAGCATACCAAGAAAAGAACACGGTCCCTACTGTGAAACATGGAGGAGGTTGTGTTATGTTCTGGGGCTGCTTTGCTGCATCTGGCACAGCGTGTCTTGAATCTGTGCAGGGTACAATGAAATCTCAAGACTATCAAGGTATTCTAGAAAGAAATGTGCTGCCCAGTGTCAGACAGCTTGGTCTCAGTCGCAGGTCATGGGTCTTACAACAGAATAATGACCCAAAACACACAGCTAAAAACACTCAAGAATGGCTAAGAGCAAAACATTGGACTATTCTAAAGTGGCCTTCTGTGAGCCCTGATCTAAATCCTATTGAACATCTGTGGAAGGAGATGAAACATACCGTCTGGAGAAGGCACCCTTCAAACCTGAGACAACTGGAGCAGTTTACTGATGAGGAGTGGGCCAAAATACCTGCTGAGAGGTGCAGAAGTCTCATTGACAGTTACAGAAATCGTTTGATTGCAGTGATTGCCTCAAAAGGTTGTGCAACAAAATATTAAGTTAAGGGTACCACCATTTTTGTCCAGGCCTGTTTCATGAGTTTGTTTTTTAAAATTATTATTTTATTTATTTAGCGAATGCAAAGTCCTTAAGCCAAGCAGTTGCCTCCTGGTTTGCTGTATGGAGGGTGTGTAATCCTCCTTCCAGTCTTTGGAGCGGGCAAGCCTCTATGATGTGTTCCATTGTTTGCTCCTCTCCACATGCGCACAGTGGGCTAGGGCTACTGCCCCATCTGTGAAGGCTGGCCAAGCAGGGGCCATGTCCAGTCCTGAAGCGATTGAGTGTAGACCACTGTCTCCTTGGGAGGTTGGTGCCCGGGACCTGTTGGTTGGGGTTTATCACCAGCTGTTTGTTTGGGACCTCCTTGGTCTCCCATTCCTCTTGCCAAGCTGTCTGGATGGTAAAGTCAGCTGGGGGAGGGTTTTTCCAAATCGGCCGTCTGGATGAAAGTCGGGCAGTGGGTGGAGTGTAGATATCTGCATGGATTGGTAAGTGAGGAGAATCTTTAACTTTTTGGAGCATCCTTTGAGTTAATGCTGCTCGCCGGATGTGTGGAGGGGCTATGTTTGACAGTACAGAGAGCCAGGGGAGTGGTGTTGAGCGGATTGTTCCAGTTATAGTTCTCATGGTTGTGTTGAGCTGGGTGTCTACATGGTGTGTGTAAGATGACCTGGACCAGACAGGGGCACAATATTCTGCTACAGAGTATGAAAGGGCCAGTACTGAGGTGCGCAGGGTGGAGACTGCCGCCCCCCATTTTGCACCAGCGAGCTTGCAGAGCAGGTTGTTTCGTACCTTCACCTTAGCAGCCGTCCCCTTTTGCCTCAAAAGGTTGTGCAACAAAATATTAAGTTAAGGGTACCACCATTTTTGTCCAGGCCTGTTTCATGAGTTTGTTTTTTAAAATAATTCTGTTGAAGCACAATTCAAAAGCATTGTCTGATTTTCATTGGTTAATTTTCATAGAATTTTTATTTATTACCACTTTTGTCAGATTCAAGTTATTTCTGTGACCATTGTGGGTTTTTCTTTCATTAACAGAGGTGTACCAACAATTTTGTCCATGTCTGTAACTTGTTACTGCTCACCGCTGTGGATGGAATATTTGACCAGTTACTAAATTGCGATAATCACAATAATAACTTACATAATTATCTCTTTTTTAAAATGTACAATTCCCTTTGTTTCACCACCAAAATTAATTATTAGTTCTATTGAGAACACATCACACAAAATGTTGGTTAACGGGGGAGCACAAGCCAGTGCACTCTTTGTGCCAGTTTTGGCATACCTATCAGAACAGCATACCTTGGGTTACTGCACATGCACACACATATATACAACAGAAATTCAGTGTACTGAGCAAAAGTCCAACACTATCATTTAATTTCAGATCATTTCAGCATGCACCCAGAGACCTCATACAGCTGACCGAAGGTAAGCAATTAGGGTAAGCGGAGCACTTTCTCCAGCAGACTGCTACAGCTCCACTGCCAAACGGTCAGGTACCGGAAATTTTTCCTGCCACATGTCATTTCACTGTACAATAACTCACTCTAATGTTGAATTCTGGTTGTAACTATGCTGCCATACTGCACCTTGCAGTCTAACTGGTACCTCACATTGCACCCTGTGCCTGATAGTCCTGCACTGTACAGCAAGTACGATTCATGTATCTATACGGGTCAGCATCTATTCATCTGTGATGTATATAAGTTATTTAGGCAGTTTTACTTTCCATGGGTAATCCCTTTTCCTTTTATGCTGTGTGTGTTTCTGTCGTTTTGGTCATCTACTGTCATGCTGCTTTTACACTGTAATTTCCCAGTTTGGGATCATTAAAGCCTGTTTATCTATCTATTACGTAATGTAACTGTATAGAGTTGCATATTGTTAATTTTGTTGTTACACTCTGTTATATAGTATACTGTAACTGTAGTTAGAGTGCAGTTAACTTAGGTTTAAAAAAATGTAAAAAACAAAGAAACACTGTTGTACTGGAGAAAATTTGTGGTATATGGATTGTTTTTGTGTAACTATAATTTTAGTGACATCTAAGGGGTTTTTTTTGTATGTGAATGTATGATTGATTGTCTTGTTTAGTTCTACCACTGTATGAAACTATAGGTATGCCATTCTGTCAGTGTAAATTAACCAGAAACATCATGCCACTGTATTTAACTAGTATTCTTTTCTGTTTGCTTAAATGTATCTACAGGAGTGTCATAACATATGTATGCTATCCTGACAAAGTATGCTGAAATGTCATAACAGTGGTCCCAAGCTCGGATAAATATGGAGAGTTGCATAAGGAAGGACATCTGGTGTAAAAATCCTTGTCAAATTGACATGCAGATCATCCCGATATCACGTGATGATACACTGTGCCAACCCCAAAAAGGAGCCGAAAGAAGAAACAAGAAAAAAAAAAGTTTAAACTGTTTTATACTCATTCAATTATCAGTGCTGAGGAGAAACAAAAATCTGAAAAAAGTCTCTCTGTCACACACACTTATGCACACACTACCCTGGAGCATTAGTTGCCATTTTTAGCACATAGCATGGCAGTGAGAAAGTCATTAATCATCTTAATTCCATAAGAGAACCAAATCTCCATATTTTAACGAGCTGCAGGATGCCAGCAGACATAAAAGATTCTTAAAAGTAACTCCAGTCAACCTTTTCAATCAAACCAAAGTGCCTACAGCACCTTTTTTTTTTTTTTTTAAATAATGGGTTTTAGTGCTGAATGTTTCAATAAATATATAAATGCATAAATCACAATGATAAATTAGAAAAGCACTCATAGAGCGCATACCTCCGCCAGGGCTCCTTCCGTTTCTCATGGATCACCTCCAAAATGTAATGGGCTTGTGTGTAGGCCTATAGCCACTTGTGGTGAAAATTGCATCAAAGTCTGTCCATCAGTTTTGGAGTATTGTTGCTAACACACCGTGAGAAGATAAGAGCCTTGGCTGAGGTATGCATTCTCAGATCATCACCAAAATATAATGGGATCCTCTGTAGGCCAAGAACCACCTCTGGTGAAAATTTCATCCAAATCCATCCAGTAGTTTTTGTGTAATCCTGCTGCACAAATACAAACAAAGCCCTTGGTAGAGGTATGTACTCCCAGATCATCACCAAAATCTAATCATCTGTTCCCCGTGCCATTACACACCTTTCCTGAAAATTTTGTCAAAATCCGATCATAACTTTTTGAGTTATGCTTGTAACAGACAAACAGACAGACAGACAGACAGACAAACCCCGGTAAAAACATTACCTCCTTGCCGGAGGTAATAAGTGACTGCTCCACTGAACCAAAACCCATGAAACACATTCAAATTAGCATTGATTACACTCTAATAAGAAGACTTCAACCACTCACATGTTTTCTAATTAAAAAATGAGAAAAAAGAACCCTAAAAGCAAAAATCAAATCATGTCATCTTCTACAGCTCCATTGCAAATCCATATTTTATGAATTCCATGGCACTTGGAAATATCACACTTTATTAATTAAAAACAGTCAAGACATCCCACATGACTGCCATACTGAGCTGAGATCCAAGGCTTGTTGTGCCATGTAATTTTATTCACACTCGATGCACATGATTTATTTTATACAGTATATGCACTATTTAATCCTGATCAGGAGCTTAAACCTCAAACCTTTGCTGGGATAGATGTTATGACCAGCTTAAATTTTAATGTTGAATTATTAAAGCTTTGTGGAGATTGGAACCTATTACATGTTTATCAGTAAAGCACTGCAAACCTTTAATCTGCAACAGATGCATTTCCATATCTGCAGCCTATGGTACATACTGTACTGCAGAGCCGGACAAAGCTGTGCACATGTAGAGCACCGTCTGATAACTTCAAATTCATCAGCAGAGCAAATCTTATCATCTCAAATCCAGGTGTGAAGCTGGGATATGTGCAATCTCTTCTGCCAACAGAAGATGCTACAATTGCATGGTCAGTTATCCCACATACTGTATGGAGCTAAATTTTTCAAGATTAAACATGTCAAAGCAATTTGTTTTACCTCATTTAAGTGAAGGTGAAATGAGCAAATGTCATGATACTGTATTCATCTGTGCATCCACAATTTCCTAGAATCACTACTCCTCCTAAGCAATTGCCCAGATGCTCATCCAGGTCATGCTCTTAGTGAAGCCCCTGTCACACCTTGACAATTTAGGCCGCATATGCCAACGTTTAAAAAAAATTGGTGAATACGCTGGCATACGTCTAATAAGTTAAGGGTAAGTTTTGTATAAGTTAAGAGCATGCTGACGCATGCTAGTGTACGTCGTAGTATGGCGAGGTCATCAAAAATTTTGTACATGCATAAAATTTTCAACATATCCAGCATATGGCTCATACTGTATGTCCCGCATAGGCGGGC
Organism: Pholidichthys leucotaenia; assembly: GCA_020510985.1. NCBI lineage: Eukaryota > Metazoa > Chordata > Actinopteri > Cichliformes > Pholidichthyidae > Pholidichthys > Pholidichthys leucotaenia. The sequence continues at coordinate 221,141,330 of CM035847.1, read as the reverse complement.
CATAAGTTATATGTAAGTTATGAGATCGTTGACACACGTTCACACAGATTACTTGCATAAGTCGAAATACGTCGAGATTCAATTCAATTCAATTTTATTTACATAGCGCCATTTCACAACAACAGTCATCTCATAGCACTTTCAACTGTAGGGGAAACCCCCACAATTGCAGAAAGACCCCAGCAATCAGGCGATCCCCTGTGAGCAAGCACTTGGTGACGGTGGAGAGGAAAAACTCCCTTTTAACAGGAAGAAACCTCCAGCAGAACCAGGCTCAGGGACGGGCAGTCATCTGCTGCAACTGGCTGGGGGATGAGGGGATAGAGAAGAAGAAGAAAAGAACAGACATGTAGAGAGCAAACAGCATGACGGGGACTCAATCTATGGGAGAGAACAAACAGATGTTAATGACCAGCAAAAATATTTCATTGAGAGTGAAGAAAGGAGTGAAGCCTGGTGCATTGTTGGAGGTCCCCCAGCTGTCTAAACCTATTAGCAGCATAACTAAGGGAGGGTTCAGAGGCATATGCGGTGGCGCAGTGGTTAGCACTGCACCAGCACAGCAACTCACCCTTGGCCATGGGATCCCTGGTTCGATCCCAGCCCCTGACCAACAGTGATCTGTGTGGAGTTTGCATGTTCTCCCCGTGTTGGCGTGGGTTTACTCCGGGATTTCTCCGGTTTCCTCCCACAGGCCAAAAAACATGCAGGTTAAGTTAATTGGAGACTCTAAAGTGGCCCTAGGTGTGAATGTGTGTGTGAATGGTTAAGGGATAGCACTGTACCGTGGCTGCTTCATCCATCCAGGTGGATGCCCTCAATTTCCCCTTTGGGGATCAATAAAGTATACAAAATCAAAAAAAAAAAAAAATCATATGATCCCTTCCTAATTGTAGGCCATATCAAAAAGGAAGATTTTAACCCTATTCTTAAAAACAGAGATCGAGTCTGACTCCCAAATCCAGATTGGCAGCTGGCTCCACAGGAGAGGAGCTTGATAACTGAAGGCTCTGCCTCTCATTGTACTTTTGGACATTCTAGGTATTACAAGTAATCCTGCATTTTGAGAGCATAGTGCTCTGTTAGGATAATGATGGATTGAGCCATTGCCAACGACAGATCTCCCGCCTTCTGGCTGCATTAAATTGTAAGGGGGTGTTTGTGACGACGATGACTGATGAGGCCGATGCGTGAAGCACATAGCATATCACAATCGGGACAGATGAACATAATTAGCTGAGTGGATGACACCGACTGCTGTAGACGTCTCTGTTGCTGGGCGGCACCGTGATGTGATTTATGGCGGGCATCCAAACAGGCAGTTCTCTCTCTCTTGAAGAGGTCAACACCTTCGTGGCAGATCTTTCGCCGAAGGGGACAGTTCTTGGCCTGCATCTCCCATGTCATAGGATCAATCCCACATGACTTGAGTGAGGCTTTGAGCACGTCTTTATACCGCTTCCACTGACCGCCCCGTGACCTCCGCCCTTCATCTAACTGGCCAAATAACAGGATTTTAGGAATGTGCTGATCTGTCATCCGAACAATGTGGCCGGTCCAGCGCAACTGGGAACGTATGATGAATCACTCGATGCTGGTGATATTGCACCGGCGGAGGACTTCTGTATTGGCAACTTTGTCTCTCCACGTGATTCCACACAGCTTCCTTGAACACCACATGTGAAACTGTTGAAGTTTCTTCACATGGGGGCGATAGGGTGTCCACGACTCGCACCCATAGAGAAGTGTGAATAGAACAACGGTGCAATGGTAAGTAAAGCAGCAGCCAAAAGAAAACACCTGCACCTGATGATTATGGTGGCGGTGGAGTATACAAGCCCAAGGCCACCCTCTCTTCCTGACACCTAGCTTTGGTGGTAGGGGCGGAAACTGCAACGTGCAGCCACTGGGGCAGGCGCAGCAACCGACCAGGATCCTCATTCCAAGGACTGCCCTCACAGCTGTTGTAAAAGCTGATCATTTAACCCATGACTGGGGGGTACAAGAGGGGGAGGACAGATGTTCCTCCATTCCCCAGCGAGGTCCTTTATGCTCGGTACCTGTACGTAGTTTAGCCGGCGAGGCGACGCCATTGCCCGGGTTGTGGCTGCTACTGTACCCACGGCAGCTACGAGGAGCCATACGTACGAGCTGGGGTGGGCGTGGGGACCAGGGTATTTGAACCACCCAAAGGAACGGGGCGCCTGTCCTCCCACCAAGGTACTACCCCTCCGCCACAACCCCCCCGACAACCCATTAGGATAATAGGGTAGTATCAGATCTTTTAAATAAAAAGGGGCCTGATTATTTAGAGCTTTGTAAGTCAGAAGAAGGATTTTAAACTTAATTCTAAACTCTATGGGAAGCCAATGAAGGGAGGCCAAAACTGGAGAGATATGATCTCTCTTTCTAGTACCTGTTAAAACTCTTGCTGCAGCATTTTGGATCAGCTGAAGACTTTTTAAAGGTGTTTTACGACAACCTGATAATAAAGAGTTACAATAATCTAATCTAGAGCTAACAAAAGTGTGGATTAGTTTCTCAGCATCACTCTGAGACAAGATGCTCCTAATCTTGGCAAGATTACGCAAATAATAGAAGGCAGTCTTAGAAACAAGTTTAATATGTGAATTAAAAAACAGATCTTGATCAAAAATAACTCCAAGGTTCCTCACAGAACTATTAAGAGAAAGAGTAACCACATCCAAAATAAGAGTTTGATTTGGAAAGGTATTTCTAAGGTTTTTTTGGACCAACTAGAATTACTTCAGTCTTATCTGAATTTAATAGTAGGAAATTACAAGTCATCCAAGCTTTGATTTCCTTAAGACAGGCATCTAACTTGGCTAATTGATTACTATCATCTGGCTTCATTGACAGATATAATTGTGTGTCATCTGCATAACAATGAAAATGTATACAGTGCTTTCTAATAATGTTGCCTAGCGGAAGCATATATAAACTAAAAAGAATAGGGTTTAGCACAGATTCCTGTGGAACTCCGTGACTGAGCTTTGAGTTGGAAGAAAACTCATTATTGACATGAACAAACTGGAACCTATCAGATAAATAAGCTCTAAACCACTGCAACAAAGTTCCATTAAGTCCAACATGATGTTCTTATCTACCAAGTAGAATATTATGATCAATAGTATCAAAAGCTGCACTAAGGTCTAAAAGGACAAGTACAGAAACAAGTCCATTATCAGATGCAATAAGGAGGTCATTAGTGACCTTCACTAAAGCTGTTTCAGTACTATGATGGATTCTAAACCCAGATTGGAACTCTTCAAATAAACCATTTCCCTGCAAGTGGTCAAATAATTGCGTAGCAACAACTCTTTCTAAGATTTTTGAAATGAAAGGCAGATTAGAGATTGGTCTATAGTTAGCTAAAACTCCTGGATCCAGGAGTTTTATAATGTCTAGAGTACCCAAAACTTATTTCTAACCTATGAGTAACATGCTTTGAACCCATGTGTAACTTACTGAACATGTTTCTATCTTGTAGCTACCATATAATGGCGTATTTGCAGCACTGGTTCACATGAGGAAACCATCAAGACTCCATGGTGAGCAGATGTCCATGTCAAACTGGTGTTGTTCTTCTATTCAGACAAAGTAGAGATGTTTCATACCTTGACATGTTTCGACTGTCATATGACGTTCATGCAGTGTCACACCAGCTGTTTTATCCTTTCCGTAGGCATGACTGACCTGACAGATTTGACAGATCTGCCAGGTCGGTCACGCACCCCCCCCCCCCCCCCCACCATGGGATGGTCTTGGAGGAGAGAATCATCTTGGTTGAACCAAGATGATGGAGCCTTCATGCTCTCACACACCTAGGATTCATGGATCAGGGAAAAACAGCAGTTTTGCATGACTGCGATATGCAAAAGTTAGAATAAGCTATGCATAAGTTAGACCATCGTTAGGCATAAGTTGTGAACGGCAGGACCACGCTAAGCATTCTTTGGTGTAAATTATCTATAAGTTATCGAAACGTTCTATATAAGTTACTAATATGTTATGTATACATTCAAATCGTTATGGATATGCAATGCATACACCCAGAATTGAAAATTTTGGCTGTATGCCAGTGTTTTAGAGAAATTCTGATACATTGGCATATGCTGCCTAAATCGTCAAGGTGTGATAGGGCTGTTAGTCCCAATCTTAGCATCTTAAATATCTCTGCCACCTCCTGCTCTGCCCATTGTCTTTTCATCAGTCTCTATCCACTTTACCTCACCTGCACTCTCTTCTTCACCTCTCTTGTGCACTCTCCATTGCTTTGGATGGTTGACACCAGGTATTTAAACTCATCTACAATGTCTACTCATCTGTCATGTCATATTCTACGCTAAAAGCCAAGATACAAGACTACTCCAAACACAGTTTATACCGTAAGAAGATTATGTCATTGCTTTAACTATGAGAACTGTGGCGCAGGTGTAGTGTGGTCGACTACTGATTAGAGCATCAGAGGTTCAATTCCCGTTCTGTCTGCAGTCTGCATGTCGAAGTGTCCTTGAGCAAGCCACTGAATCTGCAGTTGCTCCTAGTTGGTCAGGTCAGCACCGGTGCATGGGAGAGCCACCATCATCAGTGTGTAAATGGGTGGATAGCAGGATCTGTAAAGCGCTTTGGTCATCTAGAGATGAGAAAATGTGCTATATAAGTGAATACCATTTAACTGCAGCTCCACCTACCTGCTGTCAAAAACCTTTTGCAAAGATGTAACCAATTAGAAAAAAAAATAGGGAGAGGAAATAAAATTACTTGTTTGAGACAAATGGTGTCAAGTACACTTATGAGAGATGAGTAACTATCATTTTGAATAGTCAGTCATGCAAAGGTAGCCTAATAAGATAAGATAAGCTAAACCTTTATCTGAGATCAGATATTAAAATACTACATTAGAAATTAATATACACCTTACTGTAATTGAATTAATGAGTGAATAATTAGTTTTCCTCAAGGACACAGAGTAAAAAAAAAAAACACTGTCCACTGCATTAACAGAAACCAGTACTGGTGATCATAAAACATTAATCCTGCTCTAGGTATTACTTATATACCAAAAATGAAAATAATCCCCTAGAGTCAGTATACAGAATAATTTTATCTCATGAAAACTGCTCGGTCAAAACCAATGGGGAGCAGCCATTGCCGGCCGGAAGTGACATACATTCATTGATTCCGACTTACTGTGTACGAGTAAATGATGGCCAGTCCCTATGATGAAGTGAGTTTAAATGGTTATTTATATGAATCAGAGATGGAGGAGGAGGCTTGCGAGGATGAGTCCTCACTTTCTAGTGATTCTGAGTGAGGAAAATTCTGCCAGAGATTGTCATGGCCCATGTTCTGACTCTGTCGGCACTCGGGCTGTTCGGTAGTCTCTGTTCTCTCCTCTGGCGCAGTTCTAGACGTTTATTTTGACAGCGTCTCTGCAGGGCTTCCGGCTGTCAGTGGAGCCCCGCTGAACAACCTGTTTCTAATCAGCTGATGACCCTTCATCAGCTGATCAATCTATTCCTCCCTATTTAAGGGAGCAGCTCTGTTTGCTCAGGGCTGCGACCTACACGGACATTCCTATGCCTTCTTTCCAGTCTGGCTTCCCTAACCCTGAGGTCAGTTCCCACAGCGTTCAGGTTCCGCCCTTGCTGTGCATATGTAAGTGTTTGTATTTATTTGTGTTGCCCCACGAGGCTTGTTATTTTGTCATTGTGTGTCTTTATTTAATAAATGTACAAACCCTTGGCTGCCTATAGCGTCTCACTGATGGCTCGTGAGAGCCATCCATGTCAGAGATGTGCACAACGGCAGATCTAGAATGGCTAACACTCCATGGTGCTGATGCGGGCAGTGCTCTGTTATGCAAACAGACATGGAGTCCTATTGTTGTCAAGAGCATGAACTCATTGTAGACCACTTTGACAGCTGCATTACGTCAACCCCTAATCTGCACAAATACAGTATATACTGCACAAACCGTCCTTGGAAATGGCCTTCATTGACAGCATAATCCGCAGTTACCTCTGTGGACCAGCACCTGACGGGGACCTGACGAACAGGCAAGTTCCCAGTCAAGTAACTTCAGAACACATTGAATAAATCTTGATACACTAGAATTTTATTTTATTAAATTATATGTGGGTAGATTTGCTTGTACGTGGTTGTAAAAATTACATAAAATTCTGATGTTAAAACGTTGATGACTACTATATTGTTTTTATATCCTGTGTCATAGAATATATACACAAACAGAGGTACGATTAATCACCCAATCTGACCTTTGAATATAAAGATATCCCATTATTAATCATCCTATCCTTTCAGATAAGTGTTCAGTGGGTTTATTCTCATTATTTAATTTCAATTTTTTAAGAGAGGAAAAAATAACTATATAATAATATTTTAATGAATGATGTATATTGAGGATTTGAGGTGTTACTTCTGATTTTACTTTTTATAAACTGTAACCAGGAAAATAATACAAATGCCAGCCACACACATACACACACAACAAGACCCTAAGGAAACAGAAACTTCAGACACTGAACTTGAAATACCATAAATATTTATTTTCAGACAGTGAAGTAAATGTAAACCCCCCCCCCCCCAAAAAAAAGTACTTCATTACTGTCTTTCAAAGTCAACCAGGGTAACAACTATGTTCATCAATATTATCATGGAGATGGGACCCTCACCTTTGAAACATCACCATGTGAGAGCTTTTTAATATATAATAACGGTCTCTCAGGCAATACGGGCTCATGGCATATCATTGCTTTACACGGTATATACACAGGGGACAACTGCTGGGCAGATATGTTTGGAGACCATTGCCATCATGTTGTGTACAGTATATCAGGAAAGTATTTCCATCACTTAATGGAGTTTATGAGGGATACAAAGAAGTAAGGAGAGCACAGAACCATCCAGAAGATTACATAGACTAACTATGACATATGCATTGTGTGTAATGCTACATTTTTCTAAGTCAGTTTTGCAATGAATATTTATGTATGACTTTAATAGCGTTAAATAGCTTAACAGTGTATGCAAGACTGCCTTTGTTTGTGCCATGTGTGTTGTGTGGGGATTTGACTTATGGGGTTTGCCGTAGCCTGGCCGGGGGGTTGAGGGTGATGACATCGGGTGGGTTACGGCTAGAGAATATATTGAGTTGTTTTGTATAATAAAGGCAGTTCGGTGCTCAGATGAACGCGGCTTCAGTCTCACGTTATTCTGACATAACATCTGGCGATGAGAATAAACCATGGGAGCGTGAATTAGACAACCACCTCCATTTTTGCAGTCTCCTGGCATGCCAGCTATACCATGGGGCTGTTGGCGAGAGACATTCAAAGTGTATGTGGCCGCGGCCGGTCTAAGCGACGCCGATGAAGAGAGATGGAGGAGCCTACTCGTTCACTGCCTCAGTGAGGAGGGCCAACGGATATTTTTTGGGCTGTGTGGCAGCGGCTCACTGAAGGAAGGTCTGGACTTAATGGACTGTTGCTTCAGACCATGCGAAGATATAAGTTTTTTGACTACCGACAGCAAGCTGGTCAGTCCACCTAGTCCTTCATTATGGAACTCTGTAGTTTAGCAAGGGAGTGCGCCTTCGGGCCTATTGAGGAGGAGCTAGTCCGTGACAAGCTAGCTCACGGTACGAACAACGAGTGGCTGAAAGACAAACTGACGCAGACTGCGGCTGTCCTCACGCTAGAGAAGATGGTTGGTCTGATTAGGCAGATTGAGTCCACCACCCAGCTGGGCCTGCCAGCATTGGCTAAAGAGAATGTAGCTACTCAATTTTTCCCTCCAAGCCTGGCCGTTAGCAACGTAGCTAACTCTTCGGGGTGGACCACCAAAAGGTGGCGGACTGTGGCACGGGACAGGGCCTGCACAATCATTACTAAACCATTGGCGGTGGAGCCCGAGGGCATGACGCAGGTGTGTGTAGCGGGTGCAAAGAAGGGACTGTTAAAGTGGTACATCCTGCAGCTGGACAGAATTGATGTGCCACATATGGTGGACTCAGGAGCCGGTACGTCCATATTAAGTATGGCTACTTTGAAAAGACTTTTCCCGGGCAAAACCATCAATGCGGGGGGGGGGGGGGGGGATGAAAATGTTTGGGTACGGTCACGCCGAAATTGAAATGGCGGGCACAGTCAGCTTCTCAGTGAAATGTGGGTTAAAGATTGTTCCCCTGTTCACCTTTCAGGTTTCGCGCCAGTGGGCTGACTTGCTGGGGACTGAGCTGCTGGGTGAACTGGGATTCTCCATCACTGACCCAGGGGACTCAGTGGTACTGACAGTGTTCCCCAAATGGCATGTCCACTGGCCGGCATTGTTCATTGGCCTTGGATGCATTAAGGCATTCTATCACCGCCCACTTATCGATCCAAGTGTGACAACAAAAATTCAAGCATTATGGTTGCACCCTCTTGCTCTGCGAGACGATGTCATGGCAGAACTGAACAGACTGCTTGAAGCTGGCATCATTGAGAGGGTGGACACTTCACCCTGGATATCAACCATCGTGGTGGCCAGGAAAAAGACGGGTGGCATCCAGCCGTGTATCAGCCTTAGGATAGTGAATAAGGAGACTGTCCCAAACAAGTACCCGCTTTCCACGGTGGAGGAGCTTACCGCAACATTCAGCGGCTCGAAGGTGTTCACAAAGCTGGATCTTCGCCAGGATTACCTGCAGGTGCCCCTCCACCCAGCCAGCAGGAACCTGACAGCGTTCGTGACCCACATGGGTGTTTTCAGGTACACCCGCATGCCTTTTGGTCTGAGCTCAGCACCCAGCTCTTTTCAAAAGATCATGTCCACAATTCTGGCCGGCCTCAAGGGTGTGGTGGTGTACCTGGACGGCACCGTGGTGCATGGTGCATCGTAGACAATATGTAGACAATAGTCATTTGGGCCGGGTGATGAAGGTGCTACAGGAGCATGGAGTCACATTGAACAGGGAAAAGTGCATCTTCGTGGCGGACTCCATCGAGTTTGTGGGATTCTGGCTGACGACAGAGGGTCTGAGGCCCCTACATTTGAACATGGAGGTGGTCCTGCGCCTTGCAGACCCCACGACACCCACACAGATTTCCTCATTCTTGGAAATGGTGAACTTTTACGGACGTTTTATTCCCCCTTACTCTGAGACAATTGAACCACTCTGGGCTCTGCTGAAACAGGATGCACCGTGGCAGTGGACTCCAGCCTGTTCAGCGGTGGTCGCTAGGCTGAAGTCTCATTTCACCTCTACACCAGTGTTGGCCCACTTTGATCCGAAATGGCCGACTTCTGTAACCTGTGATGCATCTGGTTCGGCGGTGAGGGCAGTTATGTCTCAGGTACAAGATGGTACCAACGCCCAGTGGCGTTCGCATCAAGGTCTCTTTCGGTGGCCGAACAGAAATATGCCGTGGGTGAGAGGGAGGTGCTTGCCTGTGTTTGGGCGTGTGAACGGTGGCACACCTATCTCTACAGGCACCACTTCACCCTGCGGATGGACTGCCAGGCGCTGACAACACTACTGGAGACGACGGGCTTGGGACACAGACCCCTACGGATCCACAGGTGGATGGAGCAGCTGAGGGCCTACAACTTTACTACTCAGTTCACCCCTGGAAAAGAGAATGTAGTGGCGGACCTCCTGTCCTGTGCCACAACCAACACTGCGCAACCAGGAGACGACGTCGATGATCCCACAGAGGCGTATCTGGTCAACATGCTGCATGGACCCCTCCAGGACATGGTATCCCTCCACGAGCTCCGCACAGAATCGGAATGGGACCCCACGTTGTCACAACTGCGCTTGGTCATCAGGGAGGGTTGGCCCGCAAAAGTACAGGGCGAGCTGGCACCTTTTCACCAGTTTAGGTACAAACTGAGCTGTTGGAGTGGTGTGTGTGTGGTGAGGGGACACTGCACATTAATCCCAGTGTCTCTGAGATCACAAGTTCTGGCAATGATCCACAAAGGTCACCTGGATGTGGTCAGGGTGAAGCAGCGTTGCAGGGACTCAGTTTGGTGGCCTGGTATTGATAAGGACATTGAAACTATGGGAAAGAACTGTGTCCCGTGTTTGGAGAGTGAGAAGACCGGGGGACCACCCCCCCACCCCTGCGACCATTACCATACCCGGAGGGCCCTTGGATGCACATCCAATTAGACATCTGCGGTGAGCGACACCCCCAAACAGCTGGTTTCTGCTTGTGGTCTACGATCTGTTTTCTAAATGGCCGGAGGTGTTGCCCACTAATTCAGTCACGACGGATGTGGTTACGGGTTTCCTCTCATCACTGTTCGCCAGATGGGGGTCCTGGATGCAATCACTACAGACAATGGCCCACAGTTCACTTCTGGGGGGTTTGAGGAGTTCTTGGATGCTAGGGGCGTGGAACACATCAAAACTGCGTTCTATCACTCCCATGCCAATGGGGACGTAGAGTGTTTCAACAAGACTCTGAAAAATGGACTGAGAGCGCACTTGGCGGATGGATTCACGTTTCTGGACACTCTCCAGAGCACACTCCTTCACTACAGGGCAATGAGCCATGCTACGACAGGGTGCTCCCCGGCGAAACTCATGCTGGGGTGCAAACTCCACCTGCCTTTGGACCGACTGAGACCACCCACAACCCCTGCTCCAGGTAGTACAGTTTCTCCATGGGACCGGGTCGTTGCTCAACAGTGAAAGATGAAGCGACGGTTCGACAGGAAGTACAGGGCAAGAGCTCACGGACTGGGGGTGTTGGACTGAGTTTGGATCAAACATCCCAACCGCACTCATAAACTGCAACCTTTCTAGACGGGGCCCCTATAGATCGTGAGGTGGCGGGGCCGGGACACGTTTGAGCTTTCGGACCGGTCGCGGTGGCACTCCAGTCGACTCAGGAGGTCCCCACCCAAACAGAGTTCAGGAGCTACAGCAGAACAGATTGGTGTGGGTTGGGACTCATTGGATGTGGGCATTAAGGACTCGCAGGTGTGGCCGATGGTGTCTGGAGCAGGATTCCCTTCTAGGGGACGCTCGGCCAGAATAAGTCGGAGGCCCAGGTACCTGGAGTTAAAGACATGTGTTAAAGACAGAGTTAGCTAATGCATGTTGGGAATGGGTGGCAGAATAATCCGCCCCAACATGGGTGTGACGTTCTGGTAGTCTACCCAGATGCCCATTTGGTTGACTGACTTTTGTTCAGTAAAAAAAAACAAACCCAACACATTTGTTATTTAGGTTATGGGGGTTCTCCATTTTTGTGAGGGGGGGAATGTTGTGTGGGGATTTGACTTATGGGGCTTGCCGTGGCCTGGCCGGGGGATTGAGGGTGATGACGTCAGGCGGGCTATGGCTAGAGAATATATTGAGTTGTTTTGTATAATAAAGTCAGTTCGGTGCTCAGATGAATGTTTCTTCAGTCTCAAGTTATTCTGACATAACATTGTGTGGAGAAGGTCTGTATCATTTATTGCCATTTTCTGATGGAGTATTTTCTGGAGGGTCAAGCAATAAGACAAAGGTTATGGTAACATGCATCAACCTAAAACCTGCAAAAACTAATTCATATTTAGGCCAAATCTTGATGCATGTTTCTTCACAAGATCAATTTTTGGTGGTGCTGGAATCTGCAATATGTTTAGCTGCTGATCTTTTTGAGATTGAAAAATGAACAGAGGTATCCTTTATCAACAAGACAACTGTGCCCTTGCATGGATAGACTAGCACCAGGTCAGTTTGGCAAGCTGCATGGCAAACCTGTTGGGAAAAACAGTATTTAGTACGGTTCTGTTTTTCATTAGATGTTAGCACTGTATTGGATTAAAAGATTATTTGGTCCTGATAAATGCTTAGGTACATTATAATGCTCATCATAATCTAGAAATAGATGTATCTCCCGCAGAACATTATGATTGTTTCAAAGGCTTTGATAAAGAATCAAATTGATAGGTGATAAGTAAGCAAATTGAATCAAATACCATTTAGCAGTTGTTTAATTTTTTACAAGATGCGGGGCCATTTTTTTTAATGTTAGATATCCTCTGGATAAACATGGATAAATGATGATGCATCATGATAATTGATATCACTTGTTTTCAAACTGTATTTAAAGTCTGTCATTTTGTCAATCACACTAAGACACTGAATGTGTTTATACACACACACACACATACACATTTACATATGCATATACACACTTACATATACATATAATTCATATATAATACACGCACACACACACACACACACACATGGGTGGCATGATATTGTTCAGACAGTAAGGACTTGAATTTAACTGATTAAATGGACTTGTGATTTCATCTTCAGCACATTCTTCAGCTTGTGACATCATGGTAGCAGGTGTGCTTTTCGATGCACTCAAAGTTGATGCTTGCAGTAGTGTACTGACCATCTGTAAATGCAAGATAAATGCAATATATATAAATTCTCATATTTTAGGATCTTTCAGCATTTGAAATGTTACAGTCTGTTACATACATGTATGCATATTACACAAAATAAAATGATGCCACAACGTTTTTCACTTGCTTTTATCCATTGAATGTGTTTATAAATTTATAACTCAATTAAATGATTTGACAAGCGAAAAACATTTTTAAATTTACATGCAACCAATAGTTATCAGATGCTAAGCTATGATAAAATAATGCAATGACCAAGAATCTTATTATTGGTTTACTTATCATTATATAAAACCTGCAACATACAGAGGTGAAGTCGCTTACCTTTGACCTGTTACGTTTGACCAGACGCTCTTCTTGTCTGTTGTCATTCTTGGACCTTCTGTGACTGAATTCCATGGGAAAGGCATCTGGTTTTAGACGTAAATGCTTGGGCTTTGTGTCCAGCAATTTCACCTGCAGATCGCGCAGATAGCAGCCCTGCATGAAGTGGTCTTCACATACCACTGAATTCTGTCCGAACGGAAAGGTTTTTAGTCTGTGACCCGAGCCAAGGTTATGAAGCCAATGTTTTACCAACTCTGACTTTGTGTCATTAGTTGCTTTTGGCACACAAAAGAAATGTTTTCCGGGTTTTCTTTGCTTATTGCTGGTGCAGCCATAAGCCTTGCATTCCGCCATTGTCCTAGTGATGCAGCACAGGGTCAGTGACCAGTCCACTGCAGCCCAGCCAATTGCACAAAGCAACGATAGTGCGTCACTACCGGTGTTGAAACTGGCCATGGAGGAGGCAAGATGTCGCTGACCATGACTGACAGAGAGCAGTGACTTGAAACTCACACATATTTGAGAAGGAATCATGACCAAAATTACTGGACAGAACCACTAGTATCATATTTGATCCTTTGAAATAGCTTTTGTTTAAAATTCAGTACAAGTACCCTTTAAAGCAACACTTTGGAATAACTGCTGCCCTAAAGTTGTGAAGTGTATTTGTATTTTACTACTGTTGTAATCAGGGCTTGACATTAACAGAGGCCAACCAGCCAATGCCAGGTGGATTTCAGCAGTGGCCGGTAAGACTGTTATTCCCACTAGCCACTTTGGCAGGTTGAAGTTTTCTCAAATAGCGTCTAATGTATTAAACCTATTGCAATGTGAGACTACGAAACTACAACTCCCACAAGCACTATCTGCACACGTGTGATCATTGGTCCACTGTCACCATGGATGGAGTCTGGAGAAGCCACGGATAGTCTTCTTCTTTTTTTTTTTTTTTGATTTGATTTTGTATACTTTATTGATCCCCAGAGGGGAAATTGAGGGCATCCACCTGGATGGATGAAGCAGCCACGGTACGGCGCTATCCCTTTACCATTCACACACACATTCACACCTAGGGCCACTTTAGAGTCTCCAATTAACCTAACCTGCATGTTTTTGGCCTGTGGGAGGAAACCGGAGAAATCCCGGAGTAAACCCACGCAGATATGGGGAGAAACATGCAAACTCCACACAGATCACTGTTGGTCAGGGGCTGGGATTGAACCAGGGATCCCATGGCCAAGGGTGAGTTGCTGTGCTGCCGCAGCGCTAACCACTACACCACCACACCGCCACTTCTTCATGGTCGGTGTCCCGTCATTGCTCTTGTTTGTCTTCTGACCTGTACACATATATAGCGGGGAAAATAAGTATTGAACATGTCAACATTTTTCTCATTAAACATACACTACCGTTCAAAGGTTTGGGGTCACCCAGACAATTATTTTGTGTTTTCCATGAAAAGTCACACTTATTTACCACCATGAGTTGTAAAATGAATAGAAAATATAGTCAAGACATTGACAAGGTTAGAAATAATGATTTGTATTTGAAATAATAATTTTTTCCTTCAAACTTTGCTTTCGTCAAAGAATCCTCCATTTGCAGCAATTACAGCATTGCAGACCTAACATGATTGCACAAGGGTTTTCTAATCATCCATTAGCCTTCTGACGCAATGAGCAAACACATTGTACCATTAGAACACTGGAGTGATAGCTGCTGGAAATGGGCCTCTATACACCTATCAAGATATTGCACCAAAAAACAGACATTTGCAGCTATAATAGTCATTTACCACATTAGCAATGTATAGAGTGTATTTCTGATTAGTTTAAAGTTATCTTCATTGAAAAAAGTGCTTTTCTTTCAAAAATAAGGAAATTTCTAAGTGACCCCAAACTTTTGAACGGTAGTGTATTTCTGATGAAGCCACTGACCTGAGATTTTCACCAGATATCAGTAACAACCTAAGTAGTCCACACATACAAAGAAATCAAGGCAACTGTGTTCATAAAACAAGTTCTATTTAATAAAGTGGAAATGACACAGGGAATAAGTATTGAACATGCTTTGTGAAATTCCCTTCATATTTAGTAGAAAAGCCTTTGTTGGTAATAACAGCTTCCAGATGCCTCCTGTATGGAGAAACTAGGTGCAGGCATTGCTCAGGAGTGATTTTAGCCCATTCTTCCACACAAACTGTCTTCAAATCTTGAAGGTTCCGTGGGTATCTTCTATGAACTCTGATCTTCAGTTTGTTCCAATGATTACACTGGTCAACGCCAAATTTATTGTCTAAGTTTTTTTTAGCTGATTTAGGGCAATTTTGATGTGCTGAATCAAAAAATCACATTGGTTTTGCTCAATCGGGTCAACTTTTTGAATTATGGCCACATGTTGTTTTTTACGTTTTTGTTTACATGTACGGGTATTTTCGCTTTATATGATGCAAAATTCTTTTTTATGTCTTGAAATTCTCTGAATTTTGAACAATGATGACATAACATTCAACTTACATGTACATACCTTTATATAAAGGTAAGTACATGCACAGTACTAAGTAAGTACTAAGTAAGTATAGGTTTTTACTTAGCACCTGATCGAGAGAAACGGATGTCATTTTTGGATTCAGCGGTGCAAAATTGTCTTAAATCAGTTGAAAAAACACAGACAACTTACAAAAAAATGATTCTTGTAACCCTGTGTTATCATTTGGATTCAGGTCAGGTTACTGACTGGGCCATTCTAGCAGCTTTATTTTCCTTCTCTGGAGCCAGTTGAGAGTTTCCTTGACTATGTGTTTGGGATCATTGTCTTGCTGAAATGCACACCCTTGTTTCATCTTCAGCATCTTGGCAGATGGCAACAGGTTCTTATCAAGGATGTATCTGTACATTTGTCCATTCATCTTTTCTTCAAATTATATGAAGTCTGCCTGTACCATGTGATATAAAACACCCCCACACCATGATGGGATGTGCAGTGACATTCCTCCTCCAAACATGCTGTGTGTTGTAACATCCAAAAAGTTAAATTTTGGTCTCATCTGACCAGATTATATTCTCCCAGTATTTTACTGGCTTTCCCAAATGTGCCGCAAACTTTAAACAAGCTTCAGCATGCTTTTTCTTCAGCAATGGAGTCTTGCAAGGTGAGCAGGCATAGAGCCCATGTCAGTTGAGTGCATTACTGATTGTTTTCTTTGAAACAGCAGTACCTGCTAACTCCAGGTCTTTCTGGAACTCTCAAGAGTGGTCTGTGGCTCTTGGATAACTCTTCTGACAATTCTTTTGGCTCCAGTCAGAAATCTTGTGAGGAGCTCTTGGTCATGGCCGGTTTATTGTAAAAAGATATACTTTCCACTTCCAAATGATGGCTCCAACAGTGCTCACTGGAACATTCAGCAGTTTAGAAATGCATCTGTAACCAATGCCATTATTATGTTTTGCAACAATAAGGTTGCAAAGGTCTAGAGAGCTCTTTACTTCTACCCATAATGAGTTCTTTGTGGTGTGACAATCTGATATTCACAGACCTTTTTAAACGCTATCAGTCAGGACTTAACCAGCTGAAATTAATTTGCACTGATGGGGGATGGGATGGCTTCCTACATTCTGATGGATTTCAACTGGTTTCATGGCTTTCTATGCCTTTTTGCACCTCTTTTTCTTCATGTGTACAGTACTTATTCCCTGTGCTTTAATGTTTCTACGTAAAGCACTTTGAATTGTCTTGTACACGAAATGTGCTATACAAATAAACTTGCCTTGCCTTGCCTGTGTCATTCCATTTTATTAAATATAACTTGTTTTGAGAACACAGTTGCCTTGATTTCTTTGTATGTATGGATTACTTGGGTTGTTACTGATATCTGGTAAAAATCTCAGGTCAATGGCTCCATCAGAAATATGCTTAATGAGTAAAATGTTGGCGTGTTCAATACTTATTGTCCCCGCTGTATATGAAGAATGCAATGTCTTCAAATTCTTCTGACTTGTAAACATTTACATGGCACAATCCCAACTATTCCTTACAATCTCACATTGATTTATGGCTTACATTGCTCTCTTGTGTACAGTTAGTTTCAGAAAGAAGCTTAGAGATATTTTTTTCCTATTTTTGATGAGATAGTTTTTCACCACAGCCACAGAGAGCACTACTGATGGACTCCCACAAAGTAAAAGGTGATCTTCATTTCCCTCCTCTTTTTTAAGCTCCTTGGTTCCAGTCTTCAACTGGTCTTCACATAATATTTTCCACTTTCTGATCACAAATATAATCCCCATAGTTTTGATGAAAACTAGCAACAGAAAAGTAATTTACGATAAGTGGGTATTTGAAATGAAACAATATATAAATGATATTGTTTATAGTTTCTTCAAATCAACAGCAATAAAGATTTTTAGTGAAAATAATGTGTCACATACAGAAATTGGAATTCTTTAAGTTTGTGATAAATTTGGCAATCAGACAGAGCAAATAAATTAAGGTAAAAAAAAAATAACTAAACTGCACATTATAAACTAATTAAACACATTAAACATTAATATGATCTTCATAATATACAAAAATCATACCGATCAGCGATGGTAGCAGTTTTTGACATAGTAGCATAAATTGTTGGACTCTGCTGTCGATTGGTGCTACCGGTAGCATTTTTCGATAGGGCAGCATAAATTGACAGAACAATGGCTCTGTCATTACATCCATTCTGAAAAAATCACACTAGATATGTTCATCTTAACTAACATCATGCACAATGACTGGCAAGTGGGACACGGGATGCTTAATGTGCCGATTTTAATCTTTCAGTGTTCCCACCCAAACAGCAAAGTCACCCATTGCTGTTGCAGGTGATGTTCCCCACTCAGGCAATGCTGGAAACATCTTTTTTTTTTTTTTTTTTTAATTGGAAATTTTCATTTTTTTTTTTAACCAAACAGTGCAAAAATAGAATTTAAAACTAACAAATGTGGATGTTTCAAAACACAAAAACCTTTAAGTAAACAACAATAATAATAAAAATACAAAAAAAAAAAGAAAAATTGTGTGTGAGGTGGGGGTGGGGTAAAGGGGATATGAGCTACTCAGAAACTATAATCGTGGGTCTTTCAAAGAAATCAAGAAACGGGCGCCATAATTTATAAAATTTGTTTTCAGAGCCACGAACTGTATATCTGAATTTTTCTAAATCCAAACAAGACATTATATTCTTTTATCCACTGTAAATGTGAAGGGGGCAAAGAGTCTTTACACTTCAGTAATACAGCACGTCTGGCCAATAATAATGAAAATTTGAATACTTTTAATTTGGAATTTGGCAAGACAAGTTCTGGAGCCACACCAAAAATGGCACATAATGGATCAGGTTTGATTTGATATTGCAGGACTTCAGACATAGTGATAAAAACAGAATGCCAAAAATTCATCAATGAAGGGCAGGACCAGTACATATGAAGCAAAGTGCCAGGAGCGCTAACACACTTTTCACAAGTTGGGTCTATATCCGAGTAAATACGTGTTAACTTAACCTTGGACAGATGCACCCGGTGCACAATCTTAAATTGAATAAGAGCGTGACGAGCACACATTGATGCAGTGTGAACCTGGCCAAGAATAGAGTCCCACAGTTTTGTTTTGTTTTGTTTTTTACTTATTTGTACCCATAGGTAGATTTGGTTTGCAGTCTGGTGACAAGCCACCAGCTGCCGGTCGCTGCGTGCGCGAGCGCCCTAAACCTACATGTTTTTGGTATGCGGGAGGAAACCGGAGAAATCCCGGAGTAAACCCACGCAACACGGGGAGAACATGCAAACTCCACACAGCTCACTGTTGGTCGGGGGCTGGGATCGAACCCACGATCTCACGATCCCCGCGATCCCCCGGCCGAGGGTAAACTGTGCTGCCACAGTGCTAAACCACTGCGCCACCGTGCAGCCCAGTTCATCAGTAAAAGTAAAATTAAGATCTTGTTCCCAATTCAATTTAATAGCGGCCAGAGAAGAAGATTGTAAATTTGAAATTAAATTATATAAAACTGATATTACCCCATTAGAAGTTGGTTTAACTAATAAAAAATCATCTAGAGGATTATCAGAAGGTTTTTGAGGGAATTGTTTTGTCATGGTTTGCACATAATGTCTGACCTGGAGGAAGTGGAAAAAATGTGTAGAAGTGATGTCGAATTTAGTGGAAAGTTGAGAAAAACTTGCAAATTGTCCATCAAAATATAAATCCGCAAAAGATTTTAAACCTTTTCTGTGCCATATATGAAATGCACTATCAATAATTGATGGGGTAAATAAATGATTTGCAGCAATTGGACTTCTAATGGAGAAAAACTGAAGACCGAAATTTTTCCTGAATTGAGACCAAATTCTAAGAGACTGACGACCTACTTTGTTATTACCCGGTGTAGACAAGGCAAGGGGATGTGGTGAACCTAAAATTGCCGGTAGGGAAGTTTGATTGTCCACATGTGACTCCATAAGGATCCAAATGGGTGATTTGGGTTCCAGATAGAAATGTTTCCAATATAACATGCACCTGATATTTGCTGCCCAGTAGTGATATTGAAAGTTAGGCAGAGCCATGCCACCCACTGATTTGGGTCTTTGAAGAAAAGCTTTCCTCAATCTCGGATGTTTACAATTCCAAATAAATGAGGTAATCAGAGAGTCCAAAGACTTAAAAAAGGATTTAGGAATAAAAATGGGGAGACATTGAAACAAATATAAAAACTTTGGAAGTAACATCATTTTTACAGAATTGATTCTGCCAATTAAGGACAAAGATAATGGGGACCATTTGGAAAGTATTAGCTTGCACTGGTCAAATAAGGGGAGAAAATTATTTTTAAACAAGTAATTAAATTGTTTAGTAACACATATCCCAAGATAATTAAAATGATCAATAACAACCTTGAAAGGAAAATTTTCAAGATCCTGAACTCGAATCTTTTCATTAATCGGAAACAATTCACTCTTATTGAAATTAATTTTATAACCAGAAAACCTACTAAAACTATCCAAAATGTTGAGTATAGCAGGTAATGAAGTAAGTGGGTTGGAGAGAAATAATAAAAGATCATCGGCATAGAGTGAAACCCTATGCTCGATGCCGCCCCTACAAATGCCTAGAAAATCCCGGCTCCCATGGATTGCAATAGCTAATGGCTCAATTGCCAAGGCAAAGAGCAACGGGATCAAAGGACAGCCTTGCCTCGTACCACGGTAAAGCCTAAAATAGTCAGAATAGCGACAATTAGTTAACACTGAAGCTAAAGGACTAGCATAGAGAAGTTTAATCCAGGAACAGAAGGAAGGACCAAAACCAAACCTCTCCAAAGTAAAAAACAAATACTCCCACTCAACCCTATCGAATGCCTTTTCAGCATCCAAACTAGTAAGACATTCAGGTATGTTGTGGTGAGGAGTATAAATAATATTAAACAACCGCCGCAAGTTAAAAAAAATAATGGCGATTTTTAATGAAACCGGTTTGGTCCTGTGAAATTATAAAAGGAAGAATCTTTTCCAACCTTGAAGCTAACAACTTTGACAAAATTTTAACATCAGTATTTAACAAGGAAATAGGCCTGTAAGAAGCACAATCAACAGGATCCTTGTCTTTTTTAAGCAACACAGTGATACAGGCCTGATAACATGAAGGAGGAAGTGTACCAGAGTCAAGCGACTCTGTAAAAACTTGACAAAGGAAAGGGGCAAGATCGTCAGAGAATTTTTTGAAAAAATCAGCGGAAAACCCATCAGGTCCTGGAGATTTTCCTGATTGCATGGATGATATTGCCAGCTGAATTTCTTCTTTTGTGATGGGAGCTTCTAGAATTTGCCGAGATTCTGAGGAAATCGAAGGGATATCAATAGAATCAAAAAAATCTTGCAGATCCTTTAAGTTTGTTGTATATTCTGAGGTATATAATTTGGAATAAAATGACCTGAAGATATCATTAATCACTTGTTGATCAGATGTCACCTCTCCTTTATCTGTCCTAACTCCAGTAATAATTTGCTTAGCTCTAATACTGCGCAGTTGATTAGCTAAAAGTTTACCATTTTTTTTGCCATGTTCATAAAATTCACTCTTGTTCCTTATTAAACAACCTTCAATTTGTCGAGTGGAGAGTAAATTAAGTTTAGTTTGTAATGTCAAACGTTCCTTGTACAGAGCGGGTGATGGAGATTGAGCATATTGTCTGTCAATGTCCAAGATTTGATCTAAAATAGCCTTCTGTTCCTGTATTGCGGATCGTCTTTTAAATGCTGCCAATGAGATAAATTCCCCCCTAAGAAATGCCTTCATGGCCTCCCATATCGTTTTGTTTGGCATACCAGGAGTTTTATTTTCTTTCAAAAAAAAATTAATTTCAGAAGAAATATTCACAACCAATTTTTCATCTGTAAGTAATAATGGATCCAGTCTCCAATGCTTTCTCATGGAGTCACATAAGTACAAGAAGGGCATGATCAGAAACCGAAATGCTATCATAACTGCAAGAGCTAAGGTTGTTAATTAATAAATTGTCAACAAAAAAAATAATCTATTCTGGTATAAGTATGGTGTACGTGAGAGAAAAAAGAATAATCCCTGCCGTTAGGATGTAAAAAACGCCAAGGGTCTGTAAGGCTATATTCCTCAAGAAAAGACTTAACATAAGTTGCAGATTTATTAAGACTAGCAGGTTTTGAGGATGAGCGGTCTAAGATCGGATACATATACAAATTAAAGTCACCCCCAAGAATTAGAGAATGAGTATTTAAATCTAGAAGCTGCGAAAAAAGGTTGCGAAAAAAGTGTACATCATCAAAATTCGGCGGATACAGATTAGCCAAGGTGACATGTTTATTGCCAAGTTTATCTGATACTATTACAAATCGTCCATTTTTATCTAATACAACATTAGAGGGAATAAATGGGATATTTCGATCAATAAGAACAGCGGCGCCCCTGGCCTTAGCTTTAAAATTTGAATGAAAAAATTGTCCTGACCAACATTTTGACAAGCGCAAGTGGTCGGAATCCTGCAAATGGGTTTCCTGTAAAAACAGTACTGCAGGCTTAAATTGCTTTAGATGTGACATGACTCTCTTTCGTTTAATTGGGTGGTTCAACCCCTTCACATTCGAGCTTACCAAAGTAAGATTACTATTCATTCAAAGATTAAAATTTATATATTGTGTTGTGTAGCCCAAAAAGGAATGGGGTGAGGTACGGGTAAAAAAAAAAAAAAAAAGGGGGGGGGTGAGGGGGGTGTAAACAATAAAAAAAAAATAAAAATTCAACAACCAAACCTATAACAACACTCAAGCCGGTTGCAAAAAACAGCAACCGCTCCATCTCCTGCTCTATTCTCATCCTAACAAAATACTCCCATACAACTGGCTTCAATCCTGCATAGTATGAACATTTTACCCTAAAAAAAAAAAAAAAAAAAAAAAAAGGAAACAACAACATATAGGGAGCCAATTTTTTAAATTATTTTTTTTTTCTACAAGATGGCGACCGGGATGGTCACACTTTTTCAGTGCTGAGACAAAGTCACTGATTTTGCCATTAAAAATAACTAACCAACAGCGATCGGCGCTCGTGACGGACACGCACGGGCTGATTTTCCACCTCCGTTGGAATACCCCTTTAATCGCCTTTCTCCGGCCACTGTGAGTAAACTGACTAGCGTTTCTTTGTGGTTCACTTCTGCGCTCTACCCGAAGCGTTTGCTAAGCTAACGCCAGTTAGCTTAACGCTGGTGCCAGTCGTGCTGCCTAACACCGACTCGAAGCGACTCAGTCCCCGGTGAGGTCTCGCCGGAGGAACTAACTGAGGCGGCAGTTGGACGTGAGCCGGATCGGAGTTCGGGGGCGGCGTTGGTGGGAGACGGGGACCAGTGGTGGACCACCTGGACCCAGCCAGACAATAGCCTGAATCGGAGCCCAGTTGCGAGGCCCAGCGGAGGAACTACCAGGCAGACGGCGTTTGATGACGGGGCTCAGCGGAGGTATCACCCAGACAGACGGCGGTAGGCGGCGGTGCTCAGCGGAGGATCTACCGTGACCCCAGCGGAGCTCGGTTGCAGCGGCGGTGTGCGACGAGACTCGGTGGAGGAGCTGGACAGGAGCTCGGTTACGGCGGCGGTGAGCAGCGGGACCAGCAGCGGAGGGGGCTAGTTGGCTAGCTGAGGCCCAGCTGGATTCGAGGACGATCGGATCGGTTACCGGCGACACAAGCAGAGATTATTTTACTATCCACAGGTTTTTCCTTTTCTTTCCAAGAAAGACTGAAGATGGCTGCCACCAGAGTGAGGAGTGGTTTGATGGGCTACACTTCTAGCCACTTTCTGCTAATCTACTTCTTCTTCTTTTTGTCTTTGTGTGTCTGGACCTGCAACAAGAAGGGTTTTCCGGCCAACTCAACTAAAGGTGAAGCTAAACAGTTTTATTTATATGGATATGGACATGGTCATTTCACCCTGTACTCTATCTGGTCTTCAAAAGCCCTGAGAAAAAGCTTCCAAAACAAGGCAAACATGGCTGTTAAGCAAATATCACAATATGGCAGAGGCTATACAGTTAAAGTACTGTTAGTACTGCTACTTCTGGCAGGGGATATTCACCTTAACCCTGGACCTGCCACTATTAAACAGCAGACCACTGGACATAGCGAGCCGGGTGAGTCGAATTGCACTGAACAGACTCACATATCTGATCCTGCTGTAAACAGCTGCACGACGTCCAAACTTTTGGAAACAGGAGCGGTTATACAAATTGCAAATGAGGCGAGATCCGAAAACCGAGCTGTACAAAAGCAAAAACATTTATTTTTCCAAACTGTTAATCATGCACGAGTTCTTTGGGACACAAAGGCTAAACCAAAGGGGATCCTCGGCGGACATTTAAACATACGGAGCATAATCCCCAAAAGAGATGAGATTTCGGTGTTGCTGTTGGACTCAAATCTGGACTATCTTTGTCTTTCAGAAAGCTGGCTACACAGGAACATAGACACTAATATGATCAATATTGTGGGCTATCAGTGTTTTAGAAAAGACAGGCAGGTAGGGAGGGGAGGAGGTGTTTTAATTTACATCAAAGAGAAATTTAAATGCCAATTGGTTGATTTGAATACTTCACTCGAATGTTTAGCTGTTAATGTATGTCTCTCACCGGTAATGAATATCAACATTGCAGTATAGTACAACCCACCGTCACACAATTCTTCTTTTTATAATGAATTACGTGATCTGGTTAAACAACTTGAGAGGAGCAGAGAAACAATATTTCATGGTGACTTTAATATTAACTCGTCTGACAAAAAGGACAAACAGAAACTGAAAAGCCTCATGACTAAATTTAATTACCAACAAATGATCAAAGGACCCACCAGGATAACCAAACAATCTAGAACACTTATTGACATGGTATTTGCTAATAAACCAGAACGAATAACCAGAACCTATAATCTTGTAACTGGTCTCTCAGATCAGGACATGGTTCTTGCTGTCAGAAAACTTACTAAAAAGCGACTACAGTATTTTGGGGGAGTCGATATTGACAAATCAAATTTTATTATTCCCAAATCAAAAAATGAGGAGTTTGAACATTACTTAGAGAATCAAAATTGGGAGCAGCTCATGTCAATATATGAAGTAAATGATTGTTGTAATTTTATAACTGCAACAATTACAAAGTCTATAGAAAAATTTACAAAGCAAATTAAAAGTAGACAACAGAAGATTAACCTACCATGGTTAAATAATGAAATAAGAAAACTTATGAAGAGGCGAGACTCATTGAAAACATCATTAGCCTCTAAACTACAAAATGATCACCTTGTGTACAAAAGTTTAAGAAATAAAGTGGTACAAGAGCTGCGAAAATCAAAAGTATCTTATTACAATAAACTGATAGATCATGCAAAGGGTAACAACAGTTCCCTATGGAGGCATTTAAATAACTTAACTAATAAAAAAAATGTTCAGAAGGGGGTAAAGGAACTTAGAATCAATGGCAAGACCATCAGTGACAAGGCTACATTGGCAAATGAATTTAATTCATATTTTGTGGACTCTGTGGAAGACTTAACAAAAAACTTTGTGCTGCCAAATGTGCTCAACAACACAAAATCAATACTCTCAACAGATTCTTTTCACATCGATGAGGTAAATGAGGAGTTAATTGCTGGTATTGTTAAAACACTGTCAAACTCAAAAACTAATGATATCTACAATATGAGCACTTCCTTTCTCAAAACGCACAGCAAAATATTAATCAAACCACTGACTCATCTCATTAATCTCTCCATTAGGTCTAGTACATTTCCATCTGGTTGGAAAAAAGCTGTCGTCATACCAGTTCATAAATCAGGCAGTAAAGACGATATATGCAATTACCGCTCAATCTCTATTTTACCAGTCCTGTCTAAGGTTCTTGAAAAAGTTGTAGCTACACAGCTGATAGACTATTTACAAGACAGTCAACTTCTTCATCCACATCAATTTGGTTTTAGACCAGGATACTCAACAGAAACAGCAAATTGTTGCCTTATTGAAAATGTCAAACAGTCCTTGGACAGGGGTAATGTGGTAGGGGCTGTTTTTCTAGATCTCAAAAAGGCTTTCGATACTGTAAACCACAGTTTGCTTTTATCCAAAATGGTATCTTTTAACTTCTCTCCAGATACATTAGAATGGTTTGCATCTTATCTCCAGAATAGAGAACAGTGTGTAAAAGTTCACCAGGATAAATCCTCATTTTTAAACAACCGTATAGGTATCCCACAAGGGTCCATTCTTGGTCCTTTACTTTTCAGCATTTTTATTAATGACTTGCCGCTACACTGCTCAGCTGCAACATGTCAACTTTATGTAGATGATGCAGTTATTTACACAGCTGCCAAGACTCCAGCACAGGCTGCAGATGTACTGTCCACAAGTATGGTTGATGTCCAAGAGTGGCTCTTCCAGAACCATCTATTGCTGAACCTTCAGAAAACAGTTTCAATGTGCTTTTCAATCAAAAAATGTAACCTGCAATGTTTTAAAGTTAATATACATGATCAAGACATCAGTTTAGTTACAGAATTAAAATACCTTGGCATTGTACTAGATCCTCAATTCAAATTTAATCTTCATATAAAGAAAATTTCAAAAACAGTAAAAAAAAATCTGAACTGCTTTAAATTAATTAGATATTACATACCATACGAAGCAGCTGCACTGTATATGCATTCTATGGTTTTTTCTCATATATCATACTGTTTGACAGTCTGGGCTCAAGCAGCCCCTTCCACAATAAGACATATAGGTTCATTATATAATCAAACTCTAAAAATCTTGGACAAAAAGCCCATTAGGTGGCATCACTGTTATATTTTAAAAAAATACAACCTATTGAGTTTTGAGAGTTTCATTGACCTCTGTTTTCTGAAATTAATTTTCAAATGTTTCCATAAATCAGCGCCTGAGCCACTTGCTGGTTTCATTCAAAGACAGGACAGCAGCAGAGCCACCAGGAGTTCTGTTAACAATAACTGTAAAATATTCCACCGCAGAACCACATTTGGACAAACAGCTTTCTCTATAAAGGGCAGTCACATCTGGAACACAATGCCAAATGAAATTAAAATAATAACGGACTTTAAAACATTCACTTAAAAGGTTAAAAACTGGCTGAAAAATAAACAAGAATGTACCCATGTATGAAAAATCATTTCATACATGGGTACATTCTCCTGCAGTCTGCAGGGTGAGAGTGAATGAAGGGAAGGAATGAATGTGTTTGTTTATAGTGAGTGACAAAGGGAGAGAGGCCTGAAATAGGCAAATGTGAGTCAGGTTGTTATATTGTGTATTTATAATATTTATAATCTTTATAATCTTTATAATATTTATAATTGTGTATTTATAATGTATTTATAATCTTTTTTGCATTGATGTATGTGGTTATTATTTATTCTGTTTTCATTTTTTCTTTTTCTTATCCTTTTTTTCTTTTTACTTGTTTCTCCTTTCTAAAGCCCATCCAGGGACAAGAGTTGCAAATTAGCTAATAGCTATACACTCTTTGTGCAACACATCAGATTGATTGTCATTTGATTAATTGTCTATGTTTATTGCACTGTCCCTGTCAAATAAACAAATAATCTAATCTAATCTAATTTTACCTTGTTTTTGAACATCTACAAATGCATCAATGTCCAGTCAGTGCAGCTTCAATGAAGTAGTAATCAAGTAGTCCAGTGTGGTAGTTGGTCAACCCAGGAA
This sequence comes from Pholidichthys leucotaenia, assembly GCA_020510985.1. Lineage (NCBI taxonomy): Eukaryota > Metazoa > Chordata > Actinopteri > Cichliformes > Pholidichthyidae > Pholidichthys > Pholidichthys leucotaenia. The sequence goes on along the minus strand of CM035847.1, from coordinate 221,114,275 downwards.
TGTCCAGTTCAAGGCGAAAATCGCTGATTTCTCTCCATGGTTTGCATGAAGCGGGTGGCCTCCGAGACGGACACCAGCCACTGGTTTTTGCCGTCTGGAAGAGTTATCCGGAGCCTGGCGGGGAAGAGAAGAGAAGGACGAAGACCTCTCTTATACAACTCAGACATAACCTCCTTGTATTCGGCTCGTTGCTTCTGAACGTCGGCATTATAATCCTAGTAGAACTAAAGTTTATGTCCATGATATTCCAAAGTCCCACGGCGTCTCCGCGCTTCTCTCATCACCAAGTCTTTGGTCCGAAACCGGTGGAAACAAATAATGACAGCGCGCGGCTTCCCGTTCGGACCCGGCTTGAGCGTGAGGCTGCGGTGGGCTCTATCCAGCTCTGGGGGAGATGGCAAAGTTTGTGTGCCAAAGACGTCCACCAACAGCCGAGAAAAAATTCAGATGGCCGTGGACCCACATCAAAGGACTCCGGCAGACCCACCAGACGAATATTCAGCCTCCTGCTTCTTCCCTCCAGGTCAGAAAGTTTGTTTTTCAAAAGCTTGTTCTCCTCCTGTATTGACTCACACGTAGCTTCAAGCGCCACTAGGCGCTGGCTGACGTCCTCCGTGTTGCTTTCAAGGTCGCCAATGCGTTGCTCCTGGTTAGCCACATCTGCTTGAATCTTGTCCAGCTTGCCATTAATAAGATCAAATGAAGCTTTAAAGTCAGCAGCTATGGACATTCTGTGTTGCTCAAGCAAGGCAGCAAGTGCAGGGTTAAGGCTTTTATTAGCATCCTCAGCTAAGCTGGTGTTAGCATTGTTCACTGCTGCCTCCTTTTCAGTCTGCCTTCTTGTTTTGGACATATTTCTCAACTCAAAACAGATTCCGCACATATTAAACGTCCAAAATGTTGATAACTTACAGCAAAGTAGGGTTTAAAAAGTAAGACTGAAAAAAAATATAGCAGGAGCCAGCAATGCACACACCTACTCCATTGCCAGCCGAAGCCACCGGAAACATCATTTTAGGGTGAAAATCTTGCAAAGATTTGCTTTAAGTCTTTACCGCTTCCATGATAACATTTATTCCAACAGAATGTAAGGAAAATATACTCAGGTTTATCACTTAAACGAGGTTTGGTAAAAATAAATATCACAGAATAAACAGAGAAGACAATCCTATCATATAAGTACAGAAGAAATGGTCATTAATCAAATGAAAAAAGCAGAACATTTTGAGAAATCAAATAGAATTAGAATGGAAAAATATTTTGTTTTGTTTTCCACAAGACTTTTTTTAATCCAAAAAGGCCATTACATTTCCATAGCTTTGGTATACTTTTGTATCAAACTGCTGAACCTCTTAATTAATTTTGCTGCCAGTGGAAACATGCATCAAAGATGAATGTCACAGTCAGAGTCTGAAAACGGTGGTTGGATGATACTCTCAAAGTGAAACAAATAAAGATGTGCTCTGTTAGATCAAACATGTTTAATTTTTATAAACTGGCTCAAGAGATGACTGGAGCCACTGGTGACTGAATTTATCTGTTTTTATTACCAGTTGTAAATGGGGCATATGAAAAGTTACATCAATGACAGGCCAAAAATCATTACATCATTTAACTTTTTGGAAGAAATACCACACAGATTTTTCTATAATACGTAATTGGGGCTACCACTAAGCTTATTTAGTGCAATCTTACTAAATACCATAAAGAAAATATTTTAATGTGTTAATAATCAAAATTACCTGGCAAATTGTCATTTTTGGGACATGGAAATAATGCAAATTAGTGGCGATACATTTACCAGGTTGCACACGCATCCATGATGCACAGAAAGCAAAATGAACAGATTAATCTCTTCTGGAGAGAAACCACAATGCCAAGTGGTAAAATGTGCCACATGAAGCAGATTCCACTAGGTATTTCAATAGTGCTACCTCAGTGCCACAGAGTGCAGAGGTGCCTGCTGCGTTGTGTATTGCTCACGCTGTGGTCAGATGTGGAGTACATCACCACTGAAATTTAAAATGACTCAAAGATGTGGCAACAGACAATCTATGGTAGTCTTTCCCTGACAGGAAGCTGTAATTTTTTATAAATAGAAACATATGTCTGTCTGTCTATCTATCTATTGAGAGTTAAAAAAAAAACTGCTTAACATCTATTTAGTCTCCCTCTCTGGCCATTCTAACATACTCAAAGTCCTGCTTAACAAGAATCAGTTTTAAAGAAAACTAAAAAATATACATAAATTTACCTGAAAGAAAAGAAATACAAATGTGTTGCTGTGAGTAAAAGTGATTGTTCCTGACTTCAAGAGGCAATCCCACTGTTACTTTGCACTGCTCTGGTTTCATAACCATAAAAAACTGGAGGTCATACAGTATTTGGCCCGTTTTAAAACACAGGTGGGCTACAGATGTAATATTATCCATTTAGCTTAAAAGTTCTGCTCTGGAAGTTGGATCACTGTGATCCCTGATTATGACTCAAATGCTGCTATTAGCTGGGGTGATCTCTCTTCTTGCAAGGGATGCTAGATTTTGGTTTTGAGGTATAATCCTATAAATATCAAAAATATACTGTATATCTATCATATTGCTCAAAAACACAAGAGACCAATGTTATTTTATCTCTTCATGCCTGGGTAACTCCTACATAAATGCAGCAGTACCTCAGACAGTGATCTGGCTCTTGACATGGTTGGAGTGTTTAACCTGTTGAACTCTGTTCAACTTCCCTAAAAACACCTAAAAATAACATGCCCAAAGTAAATCAAAAGCTGTTCTTCAACCCTTTGCAGCATCTTCATGGGGTTGGTCTCATTTAAAAGAAAACACTCTGAATTTTTTGGCAAAACTGTCATAATCTCTCTAAGTGCTCCTGCCACTGAGTAACAAGAAAGTTCGCCTGGGTGTTTTTTTTTAGATACAAATGCTTGCAAATAACATACAGCTGTCAGATACTGGCTGGAAAACACAACAGAAATGTAGAACCAAGTGTTTTCAAGCTCAGGTCAAAATTTTGTAACAATACCACAAAAAATGAATATATTACACAGCTTTTTTCTCAGGTTGTAACAAGGCTGTGTCTGTACTGGAAGACCAGAAATACAGCTTTTTTTTTTTCCAGTGCGCACTGAGATGCACTGAGACGCAGAGACGTGACCGCCCGCGGAATTCACAGAGTTCAACAGGTTAACCCAAAAGCAGACATGGAAGACATCAATAATGACAAGTTTTAACAATGAATTTATTGAACGTAGCTAGGATAATTGCACGGAGGATCTGGCAACCCTGCGGGGGAGAGGAAAGGAGATCAGATAAGTATATGAAGGTGGAGATGTGCTAATAATAAACAAATTGTTTTATCTTACAGGTGGGTTGGTTGGAGCTGCGGTGAAGTCCACTTGTAAATCCTCTGCATGGAAGAGGTGTGTGAAGAGGGGAAGAGGTCCTGGGAAAAGATACAGGCTGGCCAGGCCTGGACAGAGGAAAAGGGGTGAGGAGATACAGTTAAGGTAAACGTTGGTAAGTGTGGCTTATATTAATCATATATTCCATACCTACATATGTATAGACATATTAGAATGTTTAGTGATTACATATGTGGAATGACCTCACGCTTCAGAACAGGACAAGAGGTCTCAACCGCCAGTGAGGATCAAAGAGCAGACGGAGTCGCAGCGGTGGAGACCGGATCGATCTCCCTGACCACCCAGGGTCAGGTGGAGGAGACGGAGGACAATGGAGGGGGGATTATGTTAATGCGGGATGTCGGCTTTGATATGCAATGTCTTTTGTTGAGTGTGGGTATAAGTATGAAGGTCTGACTGTGCTCGACCTCTTATTCTGCTTCTGCACCGAGATGAGACATGTTAGGGAGGTGAAGCTGATATTAAACTTTGGTTTATAAAATCATATCGCTTCTTCATTTCAAGCTCCCTACACTGGTGACCCGACGTGAGGATGGAACAGAGATGTTCTCCCGCGATTAACTCATCGGAGGCGATTCAGGCAAGTGCCGGCGCCCATGCAGACAGGGGAACGGATGGAAGACGTTCCCCCACGGCAGAATCTACAGAGAGGGCTCAACCGAGCACCATCCCCAGCTCCGCCGTGAGAGCAGAAGAAAGGCGCTCTCACCCGGCGGACACATCAGGGGCGGCCCACACAAGCGCCGTCACCGTCAAGCTGCCAGAATTCTGGCAAAACGACCCGAGCTCGTGGTTCCAGCAAGCTGAGGCTCAGTTTGCACTGGTGGGCATAACGGTGGACGAGACGAAATTTTACTACATCGTCGCCAAACTCGACGCCGCCACGTCAAGATGCGCGCGGAGCATAATTCGACAACCGCCCGCCCACGACAAATACCTAGAACTAAAGGCGACCATCATTGAGAACTTCGTCCCCTCAGCTGAGGAGAGAGCAGAGAGGATTCTGGCGATCTACGGCCACAGAGGATGCAGACCCAAGGCCCTCATGGAGGACATGCTGCAGCTTAAGGAAGAGGACAATGACAACTTCCTTTTCCAATATATCTTCCTCAGCACTCTGCCGCCACACATGAGAGGGACGCTGGTCAACATGCAATGCAACACCCAGCAGGACTTCCGCGCGCTGGCCCGAGAAGCGCAGCGCCTCATCAATGCCTGCGGTGAACAGATGGCCACAGCAGCATCTGCAGATCTCAGCGCGGAAGCCCAGAGCAGCGGAGAACCGCAGACAACGGAGCAGAGCCCGCCCACCATGGCAGCGACACGACCAAGGCGCAGCAGGCAGAACGACCTCTGCTATTTTCATCAGCATTTCGCCGAGAGGGCGTACAAATGCATGCCCCCCTGCAATTTCAAAAACTCTCGGCGAGACGAATAAGCTGCTTTATGTGACTGACGGACACACCGGGAGACAGTTCCTGATCGACACCGGAGGTCAGCTGAGCTTTATCACCCCTTCCCACGCAGACCGGGCCATGGGTCCCCAGGGAAATGGAGCGATGGCAGCCAACGGCTCGATCATCAACACTTTCGGTGAAAGGAACCTGCCTCTTTGCATCCACGGCCGCAACTATAGATGGACATTTATTGTAGCGGCGGTGAGTTTTAACTTGTTGGGCGCTGATTTTTTGTGTGCACATGGGTTGTTAGTCGATCTAGCAAATAGGCGCTTGGTTAATTTTCTTCTATCCCCTGCTCAGCTCGAGTTTCTCCACCACCCGTGCAGGCCAGCGTCACAACAGCAGGAGGTAAGTTTGACCAACTCCTCACCCAATTTCCAGCACTCACAGTTCAAAAATTTTCAGCAACAGTAGCGAAACACGGGATTGAACACTTCATCCCCACAGCAGGCCCACCCGTGTTTGCCAAAGCTCGGCGCTTAGACGTGACCAAGCTCGCCATAGCACGGGACGAGTTTACCACCCTGGAAAAATTAGGCATTATTAGACGCTCGAAAAGCCCCTGGGCATCACCACTCCACATGGTCCCGAAAACCGACGGTTCTTGGAGACCTTGCAGCGATTACCGCAGATTAAACAATGCGACAGCGCATGACCGCTACCCAATTCCTCATATCCAAGATTTTTCACTACATCTGGCAGGTGCGCGCATTTTTTCTAAAATAGACCTGGTCCGCGGCTATCACCAAGTCCCCGTTCGAGCGGAAGACATTCCTAAAACGGATGTAATAACCCCTTTCGGTCTTTTTGAATTTTTGCGGATGCCGTTCGGCCTCAAAGGCGCTGCTCAAACCTTTCAGCGTATGATGGACGCGGTATTACGCGACCTCCCCTTCGTGTTCGTCTACCTCGACGATATGCTGGTAGCCAGCCTGTCAGAGGAAGAACACGAACAACACCTCACTACAGTTTTTCAGAGACTAGAAGAGCACGGGTTAATAATCAACCCAGCCAAATGCAAATTCGGCGTGTCACAAATTGATTTTTTGGGACACAGAGTTTCACCGAAGGGGGCAGTCCCATTGCCAGACAAAGTCCGCGCGGTAAAAATTTTTCCACGACCACAAACGGTCAAATCGCTGCAAGAATTTTTGGGAATGGTGAATTTTTACAACTGTTTCCTCCCCCGCGCAGCTCAACTCATGCAGCCCCTGTATGCCGCGCTCAGAAAACAAAAGCCTTCCAAGGCGGTCAAATGGACCCCGGAGCGCGAACGCGCCTTCGCGGAAGTAAAAAGTGCTCTAGCGAATGCTACATTGTTGGTTCACCCCGATCCCTCGGCCCGCATAGCGCTGACCACAGACGCTTCAGACCTGGCCATAGGGGCGGTCGTGGAACAACATGTTGGTGGAACCCGGCAACCTTTAGCATTTTTTAGCAAATCTTTAAACCAAACCAAGCGTAAATACAACACTTTTGACAGGGAGCTGCTAGCGCTTCATTTATCCATCCGCCACTTCCAGTTCTGGTTAGAAGGGCGGCGTTTCACGGCTTTTGTAGACCACAAACCGCTCACTTTTGCGATGGCTAAAATTTCAGAACCATGGTCAGGCAGGCAACAAAGACAGCTAGCTGCAATTTCAGAGTTCACCACAAACATTCGACATGTGGCAGGCAAACTTAACGTGGTAGCAGACTGCCTCTCTCACGCTGTGACATCGCCAGAGCACGAGGAGACAGATTATACTACCTCAGCCGCAGAACTCTTCGCCAACGCGGACACGTACGCGGCCCCAATTCACGTAGGGATAGATTACGCAGCCATGGCAGAGGAACAAAGCAGTGACGCGGACGTGCGCACGCTCCTGTCTGGACCAACAGGGTTAAGACTGGAGGAAAGGGGTTTACGTGACGGTGTACCCCCCCCCTAATCTGCGACGTTTCAACCGGCCGACCTCGCCCGGTAGTCCCAGCTGCATGGCGCCGCCGCATTTTCGACTCGGTTCACTCCCTCGCCTCGGTTAAAATGGTCGCGGAAAAGTTTGTTTGGCCGGGCCTGCCCAAAAATGTAAAGGAATGGGCAAAAACTTGCATGTCTTGTCAGCGCGCCAAAATACACAAACACACAAAAGCTCCTCTAGAGCCTTTTCGAATCCCAGCCAGGAGGTTTGACCACGTTCATGTCGACCTCGTGGGACCACTACCTTCATCTCAGGGTTTCACACACCTGTTAACAATGATAGACCGTACTACGCGCTGGCCTGAGATGGTCCCTTTGGCGTCAACCACAGCTGCGGAAGTCGTTCGCGTTTTTTTAACAAACTGGGTGGCACGTTTCGGCGTCCCATCGGACATCACGTCTGATAGGGGGCCTCAATTTGTCTCAGAGCTTTGGTCAGCCATGGCCAGCAGCTTAGGGGCGACAATTCACCACACCACCGCATATCACCCTCAGGCTAATGGGTTATGCGAGCGTTTTCACAGATCTTTAAAGGCCGCCCTCAGGGCCTCACTAACGGATACAGATTGGGTGAATAAACTTCCCTGGGTTTTATTGGGGTTGCGTTCTGCGCCTAAAGAGGATCTAGATGCCTCCCCAGCAGAATTAGTTTTTGCACAACCTCTCAGACTCCCAGGTGAGTTTTTACCAGAGAATCCAGAGCCTGGGCATCTTCCAGCCCTGAGGCCTTTAGGCAGCACCGGACCGGACACTCTCCCCGGACCGGCACATCACTCTTTTCCACGGGTTTTTGTCCCCCAAGCTTTAAAAAAACGCCGAGTTCGTTTTTGTTAGACACGAAGCTTTAAAATCAACCCTCCGTCCGCCATACGACGGACCATTCAGAGTGCTGGAACCTGGTGATAAGCATTTTGTGCTTGATTTAGGGGACAGAAAAGAAACAGTCAGCATTGACAGACTTAAACTTGCCTTCTTGTTGAGAGACGAACCTGCACGGGTGGCGAGAGCACCTCGGCGGGGTAGACACCCCAAGAAAAAAAACTCAGCCCCCCTGCAGGGAACAAATAACAACTCTCCTCCCCAAGCTGCAGATTCCTTACAGGAGGGTCCCACCAGGACGCCAAAGCGGACCTACAGCAGATATGGGAGAAGATTAAAACCCAGACGGCACAGGGACCGATGCAAATTGACCAAGAGTTGTTAACTATGTTATCAGATTGTGCCGTGACAGTTTTAAGGCTGATTTGTGATATTACTATACTGTTGTGGTTACCACTGAATTCTCTACAGGAGCATGACTGCTGGAAAGATTTTTCCTTGTTTTCCCTGTCAAGAGGTTTAACAGTATAATATGTCATAGAGATTATCTTAAACTGTAAACTTAATTTGATTGTCCTTTTCTTAGTCGTTTGGGGGGGGGGGGCTGTGGCTTATATTAATCATATATTCCATACCTACATATGTATAGACATATTAGAATGTTTAGTGATTACATGTGGAATGACCTCACGCCTCAGAACAGGACAAGAGGTCTCAACCGCCAGCGAGGATCAAAGAGCAGACGGAGTCGCAGCGGTGGAGACCGGATCGATCTCCCTGACCACCCAGGGTCAGGTGGAGGAGACGGAGGACAATGGAGGGGGGATTATGTTAATGCGGGATGTCGGCTTTGATATGCAATGTCTTTTGTTGAGTGTGGGTATAAGTATGAAGGTCTGACTGTGCTCGACCTCTTATTCTGCTTCTGCACCGAGATGAGACATGTTAGGGAGGTGAAGCTGATATTAAACTTTGGTTTATAAAATCATATCGCTTCTTCATTTCAAGCTCCCTACAGTAAGTCGACTTACGTGTAGGGCAGTGGGGAATGAAGCAGGGGCAGTCCGCCTGGAAGCGAATCAGTCTGCCAAATGGGGAACAATATGTTGGAAGATATGGAGAGAGTTAGAATGATTCTTTATCCTTATGTGAATTAGACGAAGAGGGGGAAGCAGACAATCTCCAGGCTGCACACATAGGAGATGTGGTCAGATGTGAAGATGATCCAATGTGCTCAGACAGAGCAGCAGGAGTGAGTCATATAAAGGTGCTCCCTGATTGGCACCAGGTGTGGAGCACAGCTGTAGGGAGGAAACTGATTAATGGAAGAGAGAGGAGTAAACAAAGTATGCTGCCCCGGAACCCTTACAGTACCCCATTCCCCTCAAGGGACGCCTCCTGGCGTAACCCGAGGCTTGTCAGGATGTCGTTGGTAGAACATGGTGATGAGCAAGTCACCCACGAAGAAAGACCTGGGGATCCATGATCTCTCCTCTGGCTCATACCCCTTCCAGTCTACAAGGAATTGGATGCCGTGACCCCAGCGGCGAGCGTCCACAATGTGGTTGACCACATAAACCAGACCTCCATCGACCATATTCGGCAGCAGAGGGGGCTTGGATGGGGGGCAACTGAAGGAACTGAGAATACTGGTTTTATCTGTGAGACATAAAAGGTAGGCGGACAGATGAAAGGTTGACAATTTCAGTAATGGAAAATGGACCCACGAAACGGGGTGACAACTTCCGACTAAGTCTTTAGAGGAAAATGTTTAGTAGATAACCATACCTTCTGCCCCATGGAGTAGTTGGGAGCTGAGCTCCTCCGTCGATTGGCCCACCTGGAGTTCTCGCTGACTGTACGAAGGAGTGCATCCTTGGTGGCTCTCCAGATGTGCCAACACCTCGAGATGGGACCAGGGATGGATGGGACGGAGATCTCCTCCTCTGAAATGGAGAGCAGAGGAGGGCTGTACCCGGTCAATGCTTCAAAAGGAGAGTCACCGGTGGCAGCAGAGGTGCAGGGTTGTGGGCGTATTCCACCCAAGGAAGATAGGTGCTCCACGACACGAGGTCAGAAGCCGTGACGTACTGCAGGATGGCCTCCAGCTCTTGATTAGCCCCCTCACACTGCCCATTGCTATGTGGGTGGTAGCCAGAGGTGAGGCTAACCATGGCCCCAATAACCTTGCAAAAGGTGCGCCAGACTTGGGACGTGAACTGGGTACTATGGTCAGAGACAACGTCTGCTGGGATGTCATGAAGACTGACCACGTGATTGGCGAACAGTTGAGCTGTCTCCAGGGCAGATGGTAACTTTCATAGGGAAATAAAGTGTGCAGCCTTGGAGAGCCTGTCCACGATGATCAAAATAATGGTGTATCCAGGGCAGCCAGGGTGACTAGGGATGGGGAGGGACTGAAGCAGGCCCGCAGAGGGGGTGGTGAGAGACTTCCCTGCAGAGCACTGAGGACATGCCTTAATGTACCCCATACATCCTTGTCCATAGTTGGCCACCAAAACATGCAGTGAAAGGAGGAGAGGGTCCTGGCAGCCCCCTGGGTAACAGGAGAACTTCACCGCATGGAGCCAATGGATGATGTCGCCCTTGACAGCTGAAGGGACAAAGAACCGACCAGGTGGCCCCTCACCAGGATCAGGATAGGTGGTCTGATCCCTTATGACCTTCTGCTCAATCTCCCAGATGAGTGTGCCTACCATGGTGGAAGTGGGGATGATGGTCTTCTCGCTTGGGGATGATGGATCTCAGGCAAATCGCCTGCTGAGAGCATCCGGCTTGGTGTTCTTAGACCCAGATCTATGGGTGAGGGTAAAGCGAAAACAACCAAAGAACAACACCCATCTGGCTGGCGAGAATTGAATTTCTTAGTTGGCTTGATGTACTCGAGGTTCCTATGGTCTGTCCACACCAAAAAGGGTTGGGCGGCACCCTCCAATCAATGGCGCAACTCTTCTAAAGCCACCTTGACTGCAAGATGCTCTCGGTCACCAATGTTGTAAACTCTCTTGGCTGGTGAGAGGCGCTGAGAGAAATACGCACAGGGATGGACCTGGTGGTCGGCAACCGACTGCTTCGAAAGCACTGACCCAACCCTGATGTCCAAAGCGTCAACCTCGACAATGAATTGATGTACCAGGTTGGGTTGCATCAGAATGGGAGCTTTGGTGAAGTGGGTTTTGAGTAGGGTGAAGGCTTTACTGGCCTCACTGGACCAGATAAACAGCATTTTGACAGAAGTTAGGCTGATTAAGGGATCAGCAATGGAACTATAGTTCCGGATAAACCATGATAGAAGTTAGCAAAGCTTAAGAACTGCTGAAGTTGCTTCGATATGGATGGAATGGGCCAATCAATGACTGCCTTAATCTTCTGTGGGTCGGATTTGATTTGGCCATTAGAAATAATAAACCCTAGAAATGTGGTGGTGGTGGGGGTGTGGAACTCACATTTCTCGGCCTTCACGTAGAGTTGGTTCTCCAGAAGGTGTTGAAGAACCATCCGGACATGGACATTGTGTTCAGTTATAGAATGATAAAAGATGAGAATGTCATCAAGATACACAAAAACAAATAAGCTCAGGAAATCAAGTAACACATCGCTGATTACGTGTTGGAAGACTGCCGGCGCGTTGGTCAGGCCAAAGGGCATGATGAGGTGCTCAAAGTGTCCAATCGGAGTACAGAACCCTGTTTTCCATTTGTCACCCTTGCAGATTCTGACGAGGTGATAGACATTCCTGAGGTCGAGTTTGGTATAGATGGTTGAACTTTGAAGCAGTGATGCTGAACACTGACATTCACTGAACATTCTAACACTGTTTTTTCTCTTATCTCTTTGTCTTATGTCCTGATTGGTGGAGACTTGAGTACTTTCATCGTGTTTATAGTCAGCTTCATGTGTGCCTGTGTTTGTGTTCATGTTGAATGTAACTGTGGTTTGTAAATATGTGTCTACAAGGATGTCGCCTGACTGCAAAACAAATCTACCTACGGGTACAAATAAAGTAACCTGAATCTGAACTGGTTCCAGATCGTGGTAATCTAAGGGAACCTTGGCTAAACCAGAGGAGGCGGGGGGGGGGGGGGTGTGGAAGACAATGAGGGCATGGAAGGTGACTAATATGGTGAGGGGAGCAGTCTGCTTGTAAATCTGGCAAAGGAGCTGGCCGGACAGGGCAACCAAATTTAGGGGCTGAGGTAGGTCATTACAAGGAATTTTTAAACCGGGTTGCCAGACTCTGTGAAATAAAACTTTGCTTGGCTCCGGCGTCAACCAATGCAAAGCTAAGACAAAATTAAAAAAAAATAAATGCAGTTAATTTAGTTCTCTGCATTTATAGCTTCTATTTTCACACTTCTGTTTCAACCTTCAACACAATGGATATCTTCAAAGAAATTAAACTATGAAAGCACTATGTACAGGCAAAGCTCACTTGGGCCCGCTCATTATATTCAGCTAGGAGCATGACAGTTGCTCCTACCTGTCTTAACACTTAAGACCCTGCAAAACCAAGGAAATGGTTTTGCAGGGTCTCAAGTGAGCTGCACGCCAGTTCTCCGACTGAAACTGATGGGCAGCGTCTTTTGGCTTAATGGGGCAATGAGGCAAAATGCCATCCGCCCAGCCACAGCATAAACACAGCCCTTTCTCGTGGCATTGTTGCCACTCGGTCAGTGCAAGCTTAGGTCAGCCCACCGCCATAGGCTCTGGCGCGTCGGAGGGAGTGACGTTCGACTGGAACGCGGTGTAGTGCGACCGGGGCGAAAAAGGTTGCTGCAAAACACAAGCGTTCACGAAGGTGGTTGTCAAGTTTGATTACCTGAGAAACGAGGACATCGAATCAACTCTGGCTCATCTCAGAGTTGGGCTAGCTCGTCGCGGAGGTTGGAATTCAAACTGTGGGTGAAGATGGTACACAGCGCGATGTTGTTCCATCCTGCCTCGGTCACGAGTGGCTGGAAATCTATTGTGTGCTCTGCTGCCAATTTAAAACCTTGGCAGAGATTAGGGAGATGGCCCGACGCATTGCCCTCCTGATGAGTGTTATCGAATACTGGAGAAAACTCCTCAGTAAAATGTTCAAAAGTGTAAGAGGAGTAATCTGGGCTTACAATTACCGCTTGAGCCCAAGAGAGGGCGTGCGTGCCTGTGGCTGGTGGGGAAGTCATCAGGGAAGTGTTGGAACATGAACTTGTACTGTAGCAAAAAACCCCGAGCCTCGCCCAGCCTCCCACAGTAGCGGGAAGGCGTGGAGATCAGAGTAGAACGATCAGACCAGGTTGGAGCCAAAAGACTAGCGTAATGAAAAGTGGAGGTGGAAGTGGCGGCAAGACCCTGCATGGCTACGGATAGTTGATTTAAACAATCTATTATTTTGGATAACTGAACCAAGATGGCTTGAATTTGAAAGGCAGTTTGAGCTAGCTGTTGCTCAACAACACAGACACGTCGTTATTGGTCCCATGCTGGGTCACGCTGCTAAGATAAGATAAGATAAGATAAGCCTTTATTAGTCCCACAACGGGGAAATTCCAGGATTGCAACAGCACTGCACCTGTACCTGCTGAGCACGTACTGACATTGTTGGAGTGTTTGACTCAAAAGCAGACAAGGAAGAGACCAATAATGACAAGTTTTAACAATGAATTTATTGAAAGTAGTTAGGATAAGTGCACCGAGGATCTGGCAACCCTGCGGGGGAGAGGAAAGGAGATCAAGTAAGTATATGAAGGTGGAGATGTGCTGATAATAAACAAATTGCTTTATCTTACAGGTGGGTTGGTTGGAGCTGCAATGAAGTCCACTTCTTGATCCTCTGCATAGAAGAGGTGAGTGAAGAGGGGAAGAGGTCCTGGGGAAAAGCTCCAAGCTGGTCAGGCCTGGACGAGGGAAAAGGGTAAGGAGATACAATGAAGGTAAATGTTGGCAAGCCGACTTAAGTGTAGGGCAGTAGGGAATGAAGCAGGGGCAGTCCGCCTGGAAGCGATCCAGTCTGCAAACTGGGGAACAATATTCTGGAAGATACGGAGAAGGTTAGAATGATTCTTTATCCTTATGTGGATTAGACGAAGAGGGGGAAGAAGGCAATCTCCAGGCTGCACACATACGTAGGAGACGTGGTCAGGTGTGGAGATTGTCCAACGCGCTCAGACAGAGCAGCAGGAGGTGAGTCCCATATAAAGGTGCTCTCTGACTGGCACCAGTTGTGGAGCGCAGCTGCAGGGAGGAAACTGACTAATGAGAGAGAGAGGAGTAAACACATGGCCCTTTTCCACTAGTACCTACTCAGCCCTACTCGCCTCGACTCTACTCAGTTTGTAGGGTTTTCCATTAGTACCTGGTACCAGGTACTTTTTTGGGAGCTACTTCACTGAGGTTCCAACCATGCTGAGTTGAACTGAAAATGTGCCATCAACAGATTACAGGCCACTGATTGGCCTGGGTGTAACGTCAGTGGATGACAGCAACGTCTTCACAAGATTCAAAACCGTCATTTGTAAATTAGGCCATGAGTTTTTATTATTTCTGTGATAATCAGGTTCAGGTTCAAGTTCAGGTTACTTTATTTGTACCCGTAGGTAGATTTGTTTTGCAGTCAGGTGACATCCATATTTACAAACCACAATTACATTCAACATGAACACAAACACAGGCACACATGTAGCTGACTATAAACATGATAAAAGTACTCAAGGCTCCACCAATCGGGACATAGGACAAAGAGATAAGAGAAAAAACAAAGAGATAAGAGAGAAGGGTCATATTAAAAAGTTAAAGACTAGTCAAAGAGGTTAAAAACTCAAAAGTCTAAAACCCAATAAAAGATTTAGAACCCAAATAAAAAGCCTACAAAAATAAGTAAATATAAAATAAAATTAATAAATAGGTAACTAAATTATGTGCAATATATTGTTACATCTTGTTCAACTCTTTAACAGCAGCAGGAACAAAGCTGTTTTTGTAGCGCTGGGTTTTACTTTTTGGGACAGCAAACCTATGTCTGGAGGGAAGAAGTTGAAAGTGGCAGTGCAAAGGGTGGGAGTCATCATTTAAAATGGAGGTAGTAATCCTCTGTACCTGTCTGGTGTACAGGGATGTCAGGCTCAGCTGTGACTCACCAAGCAAACGACTGGACCATCTAACTACCTGATCCAGGGATTTCCTCTGTTTCAGTTTTATCTGACCAAACCATGACACTAAAGAAAAGGATAAAACAGATTCAATAAAAGCCCGATAAAACATTGTCATTATGGTTCGGTCAATTTGGAAGCGTGCAAGTTTCCTTAAACAATGCAAATGTTGCTGACCCTTTTTGCACACCCTTTCACAGTTCTCTTCAAAGTTTAAATTACTATCAATAATCGTCCCAAGATATTTGTAGGCTTGTACACACTCAGTGGTCTGGCCTTTTAGTACAGTGACTTCGTGCCTGGGAGTTTTCCTCCTAAAGTCAATAATCATATCTTTAGTTTTTGTCGTATTCAGCTGCAGGTAGGAATCCTCACACCAGTGAACAAAATCATCAACTACTGGGCCGTGGCCACTCTCACCATCCTGGAGGAGACTAACAATAACTGAGTCATCAGCATACTTTATAATGTGTCTGTTGTCATGTCTACTCCGACACATGTTTGTGTACAGGATGAAGAGTAGTGGTGACAACACACACCCCTGAGGAAAGCCGGTAGAAGAGCACTTTTGGTCAGACAATGTACCATTGACCCTTACTCTCTGTGTCCTGTTGGTTAAAAAATCCAGAATCCAACCCACCAGATTATTACTCAAATCAAATTGTTGCAGGAGCCTTTCAATGGATTGATTGATTTTGGATTGTATTAAAGGCGAAAGAAAAGTCCACAAATAAAAGCCTGGCGTGTGTCCCATTAAAATCCAGATGTTTAAAAAGCATGTTTAACAGAGTGACAGTGGCATCCTCCACTCCTCTGTGAGGCCTATAGGCAAACTGCAGAGGATCCAATGCATGCTCAGTCTGCTTTAGGACCTCAAATCTGACCAGTTTTTCAAAAATTTTCATTAAAATTGAAGTCAAAGCAACTGGTCTAAAGTCATTTACCGTTTTAGAACAGCTGTATTTTGGAACGGGGACAACCATGGCATCTTTCCAGATCTTAGGCACATGTGTCTGTAAGGACTTATTGAAAATGTAGTGAAACACAGGACTCAGTTCATGTGCACAGGACTTTACCAAGTGCCCACATATATTATCAGGGCCCTGACTTTTGTTCACTTTTACAGCGCAGAACTCCCTTTTAACATCCTGCACCTCAATATTAAAGTGCTGATTGTCTTTGAGTTTCTGTTTCAACTCTTGGGTTTCTGTGCTAAAATCAAAGGAATCAAAACAACCATAAAAACAATTAAGAGCATTAGCCAGCTCTGTGTCTGAACTAAAACCATCTAAAAACACACGATTACTGCGCTCTGTGCTCTGAAGGCCTGAATAGTTTTCATACTGGCCCAGGCTGAACCAAGCTTCTTTGTTGCCATCTTGCTTTCCAGCTCAGATTTATAATTCTGTTTTGCTCTTAAAATTTCGGCCTTCAGCTCTTTTGTGGCAACCTGCAGCTCAGAAACAACCCCCTGTTTAAAGGCAAGTGCTTTCCTCTGTAAGCAGGATTTAACTGATTTTGTAACCCATGGCTTGTTGTTTTGATATATTTTGACACATTTACGTGGAACGATCATGTCTCTACAGAAAGCCATGTATAAGCATGTCACGTCCACTAAAGAGTCCAAATCTTCTCCGCAGGCGAGTGCGAACACCTCCCAGTCCGTACAGTTAAAGCATTCCTGGAGGCAGTGCACTGAATCCTCTGTCCACATGTCTACGTCTCTGGTCTTCGCCTTGCCTCTTTTGAGAGCAGTTTTATATGTGGGCAGCAAATGTACACAGTTGTGATCTGAGGATCCTAAAGGAGGAAGGGGAAGAGATTTAAAGGCCCTCTCTATGGATCCGTAGCACAGGTCCAATGTCTTTTTTCGCCTGGTTGGGCAGAAGACAAACTGATTAAAGTTTTTAAGTGTCTTCTTTAGAGACACATGGTTAAAATCCCCAAGTATAAAATTTGGAAGCCTCTGGGGAAATCGACTGCAACCGCTGTACCACATCAAAGACGGTGCTGGAGGCAGAGGCAGCATCCGCCCTCGGGTGAATGTACACAGTCATTATAAAAAGTTGGGGGAACTCGCGGGGCAGATAAAAGGGGCGTAGTGACACGGACAGAAGCTCCACATCTGGTGTACAGATGTGCTCTCTGATCGTGACAGATGTACAGTACTGCGTATTTATATATAAACATACGCTGCCCCCCTGACGTTTCCCCGTTACCTCTTCCTGCCAATCCGAGCGAAGTGGGGCTCCAAAGCCGTCAATACTCAGGTCCGCATCCCGGTCATGCGCTGTAAGCTACGTCTTCGTGTAAGCCATGACACAGCAGTTCTTGAAATCCTTCTGATATCAGACATTTCCTTGAATTTCATCCACTTTATTTCTCAGGGATTGTACGTTCCCCATAATAATGGAAGGAAGAGGAATGCGGTTAAGCTGACGCCTCCTCAGATTTAATCTTACGGCTCCACGCTTTCCACGTTTCCTCTTCTTGTCTCTCTTTTCATCGCTGTGCCCATGAAAATCTCTTAAAATAAAGTCCGGCAGTTGCAGCATAGACTCAAACACAGATGCTGCATTATCCATATTTAAATGCAGTAACATGTCTCTGGAATACTGCATCCTTCCCGGCATGATCGCGATCGCGCTTACCTCCAAGACAAAGAGCCAGTAAGAAAGAAACGACATACTGATGGAACCAGGGAGCTCTTCGTTATATAATCCACAAATATTCAAGGACAAAAACGGCGCAGAGAATTACGTTAAAACACATTAAAGTGCATAAAAACAGAGACACAGACGTCAAACTTTTTTCACCCGCTGCCGGTCGCTGCGTGGTCAAATAAATGGCCACACACAAATCAACATAGTCACAAAACACTCACCATCTTCCCCGTGAGCAGTCATCAGCTTGGAGACCTCCTGGTATTTCATTTTGAAACGCTCCACCGGTGCTGAAAAGTTCATAGGCTGAAAAGTTAATATAGTGGTCAAATTTGACTAAATGTGGTTATTTTTCCAACAGTCTCCCTGTCGGTGCACACAGTTCTTCCATCGGTGTTGCAGCGCTTGGATCCCTGCACTTGAAAAATAAACTACATTTGGTCAAATTTGATAACTATGAACTTTTCAGCCTATGAACTTTTCAGCCCCGTCGGCCCTGCTGCAGTGAAGTGACCCAAAATGAAAAAGTATATCAGGAGATCTCCAAGCTGATAGCTGCTCAAGGGGAAGATGGTGAGTGTTTTATGATTATAAGAATCTTCTGCATTATTTATCAATGAAAATGTCAGCATGTCAACAAAATAACGGGATAATGGGTCGCCTTCCTGTAATGAACCCACCCACTTGAGGTGGTACTCGGTTGTAATGAAAAACTAACCACACCGTGTTGAGCCAAGTAGAGTCCAGGCAAGTCGATTTGAGTAGGTACTAGTGGAAAAGGGGCTAAAGTGTGCAGCCCTGGAACCCTTATAGCCTCCTGGGCTCATCTAGAAACTAAAGGAGGGCCCCATGCAGTAGAATGATCTGCCTCGAAGCCTCTGCTGGTTTCTCCTGTTAATTCAGTTCAGGCTCATCATTGTTTGGCATTAGGAATTCTTTGAGGTGTGAATTATTAAGAGGTGCTGCAGTTATTTCTGCACTGTTCAATTCACTGAAGCAAGTCACCAGCATCTTGGAGTTGACAGCACTGAGAATTTTGCCATTGCTTTGTTTTAGTGTGACACAACTCTCATAATGTCAGAGTTGCGTCACTCCGATAGACTTCTATAGAAACTGTGAAAGGTGGAAGTCACGTGGGTCATGGAGCGGCGAATAGTTCCAAACACTGGCTCTTTCTCTATGGATCACCATTCATTTCACAGATCCCGGGTAAGATCCCGGCCATTGTTTTGGTCATTTCCCACTTAAGTTAACATGTAGATTCTGTAAAATAGTAAATGGTAAATGGCATTCACTTATATAGCGTTTTTATTCTCATCTCTAGATGACCAAAGCACTTTACAGATCCCGCTGTCCACCCATTCACACACATATTCACACACTGATGGCAGCATAGTTGATGGCGGCATAGTCTGTAGTTTGTGATCTTGTTTTATTTCATCAGATTTTTTTCTTATGTGCAGTAAAAGCTCATAAACTTGCAATTGTTATTAGCCTGTGCTAGCTCAACTAGGTAGCCCGGTTAGCCCTTATATCAAAAATCTGTTGTACAGTTATTGGGTGAAGGCTCAGTTTCTGAGAGACATGAGAGATGGGTAGTAGCATTACATAATGGAACATGACATTAAAACCTGTGACAGAGCAGATGTGACTTATCTTGCTCATAGTATTGTCGTAGCATTAGCAGCATAACAGGACTATGATGGTGGATTTAAAAGACGGCTTAAAAAATGAAATTGTTCTACTTCTTTATAAAGGAAAACAAGAGACTGACATGTTTGCCAGCAAACCTGTTTTCTAAAAGGAGGAAACGTGGAACAAGGCAGGAAATGACCAAATACAGTGCTTTACATCTTCCAAAGTCCTCATCATCAGTGTCAACCCTGACCTGTAGGTCATCCAGCAATGACCTACAGGTCTTACTGGGACGGTTTGCTGCTGAGTGTGAAGTGGCTGGGATGAGAATCAGCACCTCCAAGTCAGAGTTCATGATCCTCAGCCAGAAAAAGGTGGATTGTCCCCTCCAGAATGGGGACAAGCAACTGCCCCAAGTGGAGGAGTTTAAGTATCTCGGGGTCTTATTCACGAGTGAGGGGAGAATGGAGCGAGAGACTGACAGACGGATCGGAGCAGCATCTGCAGTGATGCGGACGTTGTACCAAGGGGGAGCTAAGCTCTAAGGCAAAGCTGTCAATTTACCGGTCAATTTACGTTCCTACCCTCACCTATGGTCATGAGCTTTGGGTAATGACTGAAAGAATGAGATCACGGATACAAGCGGCTGAAATGAGCTTTCTTCGTAAGACTGCTGGACTCACCCTTAGAGATAGGGTGAGGAGCTCAGTAATCTGGGAGAGGCTCAGAGTAGAACCACTGCTCCTCCACATTGAAAGGAGCCAGTTGAGGTGATATGGGCATCTGATCAGGATGCCTCCTGGACGCCTCCCACTTGAGATGTTTTGGGCACGTCCCACTGGGAGGAGACCCGGGGCAGACCCAGGACTCGCTGAAGAGACTACATCTCCCAGCTG
This sequence comes from Pholidichthys leucotaenia, assembly GCA_020510985.1. Lineage (NCBI taxonomy): Eukaryota > Metazoa > Chordata > Actinopteri > Cichliformes > Pholidichthyidae > Pholidichthys > Pholidichthys leucotaenia. The sequence continues at coordinate 221,094,258 of CM035847.1, read as the reverse complement.
GTCTGGGAACGCCTTGGTATCCTTTCTAAAGAGCTGGAGCAGGTGGCTGGGGAAAGGAAAGTCTGGGTTTCTCTGCTTGAACTGTTGCCTCCGTGACCCGGACCTCCAGAAAAGCTGTAGAAGATGGATGGATGGATGGATGGATGGATGAAAAAGTTGTACATTTAATATAAAAATATTTATAAGAAAAAAGTAATTTATAGCAAAGTATGTTATTTTAAAACATTTATTTTTGATTTCAATATAAAAACAATCTCAAAAGTAGCAAATTTATGCAAAATGATTCAGATTTAGGAGGAATAAATAAAAGTAGTAGAATTAAAAGAGAAAAGGCATAGATTGTGAGAAAAAACCTTCCTATCTGGGCAGGAATCATCAAGCATTAAGGCACAGTGACATGTTTTTTCTGTCATTTCTCTCCAGCTGATATAGGATTGTTGGAGACTGAAGCAATGACCACTGGGTTTGTGGAATTTCAGCTGATAGAGGGTTGTAGGAGACTGGAACAGTGACCATCGGATCTGGTGGAGTCTTCACTACTGTGAGCAGTGATATCACAGTAAGGGTTTGTGGGGCAGCTGGAACAGTGGAATGACGAAGAACTGTGGTCTGATGATGATTAAGCTGTCAGAGTAAAATGGAACATAATATTGTGTAGAAATAGTTAAATGATGGACACTAAACTAAATTAATTCTAAAGAAGTTTTTTGACCTCTGAAATGACAACATGGACATGTTAGTGTTACAGGACAGATGAGTGTGACATATTCATTGAATTCAGATATTTTGGTTATTTTTGTGACTCGTATTCATACCAAAGTTATTTTGAGAACAGTACATGTGGTCTGTCATCACATGCAGTAGAGGTTCTGGTACACACGTCACTGACCCTGGTTACATGGTCACAATAAACCAATTACTGGGAATAAACTGAAAGTGGCAATAATCAGTTTTGTTGTTTACATGCACTGATTAAAAGGATTATTGAACTCAAGTTAACCACTTGAGTTAATGACCATAGTTACATGGCCACTTGAATAATCAGATAACTCCAGAAATCCAGTCATAACTGGTTTATTTGTGCCCATGTAACCATGGTCACTGTTGGACTTTCCCTCATCTTGTGTTTGGAAGGACAGCATCAGTCCTCGGTCTGGGTTTGTCAGTTTTGGTTCTTGTGAATTATTCCCTCTTAGAATGGGCCTGCACATTGATTCAGTTTAATTTCCTCATTAATATCATTGTTTGACTTCAACATAAAAAAATAAATCACAATTTATGTTCTGTCATAAATGTTTGAGCTTGGAGATGGAAATATTTCGTGGAAATAAACGTACTGCATTAAGTCTTCTGTTGTACTCTTTCATTAAAGTCATGCTGTTTCTGCTAACTTGTCTCAGACATTTTTTCCTCCTGTCTGTGTTTGCCGGGATCCCAAACATCTGGATCACTTTCTCAGCTTGATTTGTGCATCCATAGGCTGCACAGAAAATCATGCTGAGAACCTGATCTGTGAACATTTTAGGATTTTATTGTTTTTGGCATTAAAATACAAATTATGAAGTCAAACCCTTCTCTGACATTGAAGGAAAATATTCATTTTCCACAATTATGTGATGTTACAATATGGATGAATAAAAAAATTAGAAAAAGTGCTTGCTTTTATTTAAATCACGGGTGCTGTTATTATCTATTTATTAAATTCAATTATGTAACACCAGTCACCACCTGGAAGAGGAGACAATGGTGCCAACATGCTGCTCACTGGTTTTAGCTGACAGTAATTTGTCACGCAGAAGTTCAGAGACTGAATAATGAGAAAATGAGAGCATGTCTTGGCATTTTTATCAAATTTTATTAAAAAAAAAAACAATTCCATGGCATTTGTACTACACTGAGTATTTTCATATAACAGACTGTTGCACCTTGACTACATTGTGTTACAAAGGCCTCTTCTTTATTTAATATTTTCCACCCTGCTTAGTCACTAGTTTTCAGAGTACAGTGTAATATTTATGTACCAGTACATCTCAGTAAATAGCATACCATGATTTACATTTTGATATCAAAAACTATAATCAAAATTGAATTTAAAAAAGGCCTGAAATATTTCCTTGTGCCGGTAATGAATACTGAAGATATGAAAGTTTATTTTTTGAATTATATATATACACACACGTGGACAAAATTGTTGGTACCCCTCTGTTAATGAAAGAAAAACCCACAATGGTCACAGAAATAACTTGAATCTGACAAAAGTGGTAATAAATAAAAATTCTATGAAAATTAACCAGTGAAAATCAGACAGTGCTTTTGAATTGTGGTTCAACAGAATTATTTTAAAAAACAAACTCATGAAGCAGGCCTGGACAAAAATGATGGTACCCTTAACTTAATATTTTGTTGCACAACCTTTTGAGGCAATCACTGCAATCAAATGATTTCTGTAACTGTCAGTGAGACTTCTGCACCTCTCAGCAGGTATTTTGACCCACTCCTCATGAGCAAACTGCTCCAGTTGTCTCAGGTTTGAAGGGTGCCTTCTCCAGATGGTATGTTTCAGCTCCTTCTACAGATGTTCAATAGGATTTAGATCAGGGCTCATAGAGGGCCACTTTAGAATAGTCCAATGTTTCGCTCTTAGCCATTCTTGGGTGTTTTTAGCTGTGTGTTTTGGGTCATTATCCTGTTGCAAGACCCATGACCTGCGACTGAGACCAAGCTGTCTGACACTGGGCAGCACATTTCTCTCTAGAATACCTTGATAGTCTTGAGATTTCATTGTACCCTGCACAGATTCAGGACACCCTGTGCCAGATGCAGCAAAGCAGCCCCAGAACATAACACAACCTCCTCCATGTTTCACAGTAGGGACAGTGTTCTTTTCTTGGTATGCTTCATTTTTGCGTCTGTGAACATAGGGCTGATGTGCCTTGCCAAAAAAGTTCCAGTTTTGTCTCGTCTGTCCATAGGACATTGTCCCAGAAGCTTTGTGGCTTGTCAACATGCAGTTTGGCAAATTGCAGTCTGGCTTTTTTATGATTTGTTTTCAACAGTGGTGTCCTCCTTGGTCGTCTCCCATGAAGTCCACTTTGGCTCAAATAACGACGGATGGTGCGATCTGACACTGATGTACCTTGACCTTGGAGTTCACCATGAATGTGTTTAGAGGTTGTTCTGGGCTCTTTTGTTACCATTCGTATTATCCGTCTCCTCCTGCGGCCACGTCCAGGGAGGTTGGCTACAGTCCCGTGGATCTTAAATTTCTGAATAATATGTGCAACTGTAGTCACAGGAACATCAAGCTGCTTGGGGATGGTCTTATAGCCTTTACCTTTAACATGCTTGTCTATAAATTTCTTTCTAATCTCCTGAGACAACTCTCTCCTTTGCTTCCTCTGGTCCATGTTCAGTGTGGTACACACCATGTCAACAAACAGCACAGTGACTACTTGTCACCCTTTAAATAGGCCGACTGACTGATTACAAGTTTTTAGACACCTGTGATGTTAATTAGAGGACACATCTTGGTTGAACATGTCCCTATGGTCACATTATTTTCAATCTTTTCTAGGGGTACCATCATTTTTGTCCAGGCCTGTTTTATGAGTTTGTTTTTTAAAGTAATTCTGTTGAACCACAATTCAAAAGCATTGTCTGATTTTCATTGGTTAATTTTCATAGAATTTTTATTTATTATTGGCAGCACGGTGGTGGTGCAGTGGTGGTGCAGTGGTTAGCACTGTTGCCTTACAGCTAGAAGGTTCCTGGTTCGAATTCCCAGGTTGGCAGGGGTTGGAACCTTTCTGTGCGGAGTTTGCATGTTCTCCCTGTGCTGCGTGGGTTTACTCTGGGGGCTCCGGTTTCCTCCCACAATCCAAAGACATGCATGTTAGGTTAACTGGCTGTTCTAAATTGTCCCTAGATATCTGTTTCCTATAGGTCCTTAGAATAGAGGGTTAGTATTAGTGAAAGCGCTTTGAGTGGTCTTTGTGACTCGAAAAGCGCTATATAAGTGCAGGTTAGTTAGTTAGTTAGTTAGTTATTACCACTTTTGTCAGATTCAAGTTATTTCTGTGACCATTGTTGGGTTTTCTTTCATTAACAGAGGGGTACCAACAATTTTGTCCACGTGTGTGTGTATATATATATATATATATACACTACCGTTCAAAAGTTTGGGGTCACTTAGAAATTTCCTTATTTTTTAAAGAAAAGCACTGTTTTTTTCAATTTATTTATTTAGCGAATGCAAAGTCCTTAAGCCAAGCAGTTGCCTCCTGGTTTGCTGTATGGAGGGTGTGTAATCCTCCTTCCAGTCTTTGGAGCGGGCAAGTCTCTATGATGTGTTCCATAGTTTGCTCCTCTCCACATGCGCACAGTGGGCTAGGGCTACTGCCCCATCTGTGAAGGCTGGCCAAGCAGGGGCCATGTCCAGTCCTGAAGCGATTGAGTGTAGACCACTGTCTCCTTGGGAGGTTGGTGCCCGGGACCTGTTGGTTGGGGTTTGTCACCAGCTGTTTGTTTGGGACCTCCTTGGTTTCCCATTCCTCTTGCCAAGCTGTCTGGATGGTAAAGTCAGCTGGGGGAGGGTTTTTCCAGATCGGCCGTCTGGATGAAAGTCGGGCAGTGGGTGGGGTGTAGATATCTGCATGGATTGGTAAGTTTTTTTCAATGAAGATAACTTTAAACTAATCAGAAATACACTCTATACATTGCTAATGTGGTAAATGACTATTCTAGCTGCAAATGTCTGGTTTTTGGTGCAATATCTACATAGGTGTATTGAGGCCCATTTCCAGCAACTATCACTCCAGTGTTCTAATGGTACAATGTGTTTGCTCATTGCGTCAGAAGGCTAATGGAGGATTAGAAAACCCTTGTGCAATCATGTTAGCACAGCTAAAAACAGTTTAGCTGGTTAGAGACGCTATAAAACTGACCTTCCTTTGAGCAGGTTAGTATCTGTAAAAAATTATTATTTCAAATACAAATCATTATTTCTAACCTTGTCAATGTCTTGACTATATTTTCTATTCATTTTACAACTCATGGTGGTAAATAAGTGTGACTTTTAATGGAAAACACAAAATATTTGTCTGGGTGACCCCAAACTTTTGAACGGTAGTGTGTATATATATATATATATATATATATATATATATATATATATATACACACACACACTACTGTTCAAAAGTTTGGGGTCACTTAGAAATTTCCTTATTTTTGAAAGAAAAGCACTGTTTTTTTCAATGAAGATAACTTTAAACTAATCAGACATACACTCTAATATCTAATATACATTGCTAATGTGGTAAATGACTATTCTAGCTGCAAATGTCTGGTTTTTGGTGTAATATCTACATAGGAGTATAGAGGCCCATTTCCAGCAACTATCACTCCAGTGTTCTAATGGTACAATGTGTTTGCTCATTGCGTCAGAAGGCTAATGGATGATTAGAAAACCCTTGAGCAATCATGTTAGCACAGCTGAAAACAGTTTAGCTGGTTAGAGAAGCTATAAAAGTGTGACTTTTCATGGAAAACACAACATAATTGTCTGGGTGACCCCAAACTTTTGAACGGTAGTGTGTATATATATATACAGTATATATATATATATATATACTGTATATATATATATATATATATATATATATATATATATATATATATATATATATATACATATATATAGTAGTGTAACGGTAGTTACACTATAACCGTTATAGTTACACTATAACTATAACGGTAGTGTATATATATATATATATATACACTGCTCAATGTATATATATATATATATATACTGCTCAAAAAAAATAAAGGGAACACTTTGAAAACACATCAGATTTTAATGGGAAAAAATAAGCTGGATATCGAAATTGTGGCAGGCTAGTCCAGTTTACTCAGATTAAAAAGTGTTCCTTTAATCTGAGTAAACTGGACTAGCCTGCCACAATTTCAATATCCAGTTTATTTTTTCCCATTTAAATCTGATGTGTTTTCAAAGTGTTCCCTTTATTTTTTTGAGCAGTATATATATATAAACTTTTTCACAATATTCAAATTTACTGAGAAGCACTAATGTGTTATATTTACATTCACACACAGAACATCTTTCCTAACTTGAAAGGTTTAGGAGTAAAGTGCACAACCCCTAGTAACTTAGTTAAATCACATTAAACTTACTGGCAGCCATTTTTTACTACATATTTTCAATTCAGATAATTCTGCTTAATCTTGCAAAATATCCCACTGTATTCAAAAGTTGATAATTCAGTAATTAGTACACTGAAACCATAATATAAGGTGAGGCTACACAGCTAGGCAGTTATATTTACACTGCAACTTTCAGTGTGAATCAGCAGGTCTTTTTAAAGCTGCTCTTTATATCATAATCCATTTAAATCTGTTTATTATACAGGTACATCTCAAAAAATTAGAATATCATGAAAAAGTTCAATATTTTTTGTCACTCATTTCAGAAAGTGAAACCCATATATTATATAGATTCATTACACAGAGAGTGATATATTTCAAGTGTTTATTTAATTTAGATGATTATGGCTTACAGCCCATGAAAACCCCAAATTCAGTTTCTCAAAAAATTAGAATATTGTGGAGAGAGAAATAATCAGGCAGAGAGGTCCAGATCATATCAGACTTTATTCAACATCTCTCTCTCACATTTCTCTAGGAACACAAGCAACAAAAGAATAACAGCTCTCAGGCACCTCTGCTCTTAAATCATACCACTCGGTCAGCCTTCTCTGTGTGCTGCCTTAACATCAAAGCCTTTGTAATTCCCATTCTCTTTGTCACTGTTCAAATCAACACACCACCCCCACATCCACACACCAACCCCCCATGACAATTCCTTTTTGTCTTTTAAGTCTGACCGTAAATATACTGAGGTGGGATCCCCACAATATTACATAAAATTATAAAAAAAAATAGTTTTTAAATAGAAATGTTGGCTGACTGAAAAGTATGTCCATGTACACACTCAATACTTGGTCGGGGCTCCTTCTGGATTAATTACTGGATCAATGTGGCGTGGCATGGAGGTGATCAGCCTGTGGCACTGCTGAGGTGTTATGAAGGTCCAGGTTGCTTTGATTGTGACCTTCAGCTCATTCAATTCAATTCAATTCAATTCAATTCAATTCAACTTTATTTATATAGCGCCATTTCACAACAACAGTCATCTCATAGCACTATCAACTGTAGGGAGGACCCCCACAGTTGCAGAAAGACCCCAGCAATCAGGCGATCCCCTGTGAGCAAGCACTTGGCGACGGTGGAGAGGAAAAAACTCCCTTTTAACAGGAAGAAAACCTCCAGCAGAACCAGGCTCAGGAGGGGCAGTCATCTGCTGCGACTGGCTGGGGGGGTGAGGGGACAGAGAAGAAGAAAAGAACAGACATGTAGAGAGCAAACAGCACAATGGGGACTCAATCTATGGGAGAGAACAAACAAATGTTAAAGCAGCTGTACCAGCAGATACAGTAACATGGTCCCTCAAATCATCATTGACTGAGGAAACTTCACACTAAACCTCAAGCAACTTAGATTCTGTGCCTCTCCACTCTTTCTCCAGATTCTGGAACTTTGATTTCCAAAACAAATGCAAAATTTACTTTTATCTGAACTAAGGTCATCTGCTGGTGTTTGTCCACTGTGTTTTATCAAGACCAAAGTCAGCGCAGTCGTTTACCAGGAAATTTTAGAGCACTTCATGCTTCCCTCTGCTGACAAGCTTTATGAAGAAGCTGATTTCATTTTCCAGCAGGACTTTGCACCCTCCCACACTGTCAAAAGTATCAAAACCTGGTTTAATGACCATGGCATCACTGTGTTTGATTGGCCAGCAAACTCTCCTGACCTAAACCCCATAGAGAATCTATGGAGGATTGTCAAGAGGAAGATGAGAGACACCAGACCCAACAATGCAGACGAGCTGAAGGTCACGATTAAAGCAACCTGGACCTTCATAACACCTCAGCAGTGCCACAGGCTGATCACCTCCATGCCATGCCACATTGATACAGTAATTAATCCAAAAGGAGCCCCGACCAAGTATTGAGTGTGTACATGGACATACTTTTCAGTCGGTCAACATTTCAATTAAAAAACTCCATCCATCCATCCATCCATCTTCTACCGCTTTTCCGGAGGTCCGGGTCGCGGAGGCAGCAGTTCAAGCAGAGAAGCCCAGACTTCCCTCTCCCCAGCCACCTGCTCCAGCTCTTCAGAGGGGATACCAAGGCGTTCCCAGACCAGCTGGGAGACATAGTCTCTCCACCGAGTCCTGGGTCTGCCCCGGGGTCTCCTCCCAGTGGCACGTACCTGAAACACCTCAAGTGGGAGGCGTCCAGGAGGCATCCTAATCAGATGCCCATACCACCTCAACTGACTCCTTTCAATGTGGAGGAGCAGCGGTTCTACTCTGAGCCTTTCCCGGATGACTGAGCTCCTCACCCTATCTCTGAGGGTGAGCCCAGCAATCCTACGGAGAAAGCTCATTTCAGCCGCTTGTATCCGCGATCTCGTTATTTCGGTCATTACCCAAAGCTCGTGACCATAGGTGAGAGTAGGAACGTAGATTGACTGGTAAATCGACAGCTTTGTCTTAGAACTAAGCTCCCTCTTCACTACAACAGACCGGTACAATGTCCGCATCACTGCAGATGCTGCTCCAATCCGTCTGTCGATCTCTCGCTCCATTTTCCCCTCACTCGTGAACAAGACCCCAAGATACTTAAACTCCTCCACTTGGGGCAGGAGCCTGTCCCCAACCCGGAGAGGACAGTCCACCTTTTTCCGACTGAGGACCATGGACTCGGACTTGGAGGTGCTGATTCTCATCCCAGCCGCTTCACACTCAGCGGCAAACCGTCCCAGCAAGAGCTGTAGGTCATTGCTGGATGAAGCCAACAGGACAACATCATCTGCAAACAACAGAGATGAGATCCTGTGGTCACCAAGCATGACACCCTCCATTCCCTGGCTGCGCCTAGAAATCCTGTCCATAAAAATTATGAACAGGATCGGTGACATGGGTCCGCCCTCCAGTGGGTCCACCACCTGCAGGAGGGATCATGGGGGTCCGGTGCTATGTGGATTAGGTGGCGGTCAAAGGCGGAGACCTTGGCGAACTGATCCCAAGCTTTCAATTAAAAAACTATTTTTTAAAATTAATTTTATGTAATATTCTAATTTTTTGAGAAACTGAATTTGGGATTTTCATGGGCTGTAAGCCATAATCATCAAAATTAAAATAAATAAACACTTGAAATATATCAATCTCTGTGTAATGAATCCATATAGTATATGGGTTTTACTTTCTGAAATGAGTGACTAAAAACATTGAACTGTTTCATGATATTCTAATTTTTTGAGATGTACCTGTAAGTTTAAGCAATGTACTTACTGATAGGTATTGTGAATATTTACCCAATATGGCTAAAAAAAAATGCTGTTAATCCCGCAGATTGTCAAAGCTGCCATTCACACACCATTATAGAAAGGTCGTTGTTTGGAACTATTTGGAGCTCCATGAACCACGTGACTGGGCAGCGGCGAGATCAAAAAGTGTTACAATTCTCATATTATATGACGCTGTGTGTGCCTAATGCCTGTGCAAAGAGGTATGCGTGTTAAGCAGTTTGATTAGATTTCCCTTGTGTAGTTACAAAACAGAGGAGGCCAACCTGTTCAATCAAGTGTCTATTCAGCCTTATTATTGGGTGTGTGAAAAGAGGAAGAGTGCAGGCGCTGATGAATAAGTGGAGGGAAAAGTGAGAGGGAAGAAAATTAGAGGGTAAAACTGAGGAGTCAATTGCGCTGTGGCTTCACACGCCATCCCTCTCAGCCGCTCTCAAATGAAATCTTCAGGTCATGCTTGTTGCCATCATTAAGGCTGTGTTGCTATGGCAATATCTGCAGTTGGTCCCCTCGCAAGTTTCAGATTATTTCAAAGTGATGAAGGGAATAAGAAAGAGAACGAATCTATGAGGCAGGAAAAAATGCAGAGTCTGCAAAAAAGTCCAGTGTAAGCACATACGATAAAAAGCATTTGGATGTAATGAAAATGAAGGCAGCTGAAATTCCTCAGCACAACACTGTTGTTCTTTGCACTCTTTTACAGCTGATGCGGTCTAAAAAAAGCTAATATCTCTAATCAGACACTATAGTTTTTAAAAAATAAAAACCAAGCCTATGATAGGTGCAGGAGTTCAGTTACAACTTAGATAATCTGCATAACAATGCAATTAAAGGTTATTGTGGCTGTATTTTAATGATTCAAAAAATATAATGTATTAACTACCCCGCTTTAACAAGTGCTATGAAACAGTTTAGTCAACAGTTTAAAAAATAACCTTGCACATATCTTTGAAGGTTGTCATGTTGCTGACAGCTACAGCATACCTGTTCTGAGCACGGCAACAGGACTTACAGTACGGGTCCACTTCTAGATAAATACAACTGAGACTTTACTTGTAAGCTGAGAGGTAAACAGCTGATGAATGAGACAACAATCATAGCAGCATGAAGGAAGAAGCTGACAAGATTCAGAAAAATGAGAATCAACTTAAGTGCCAAAAAACGAGTAAACAGCATTTTTCCCCCATTTAAATCACCTACAAATATAAACAATATAATCTGGTATGAAAGCGATCCTTTTCAGCCAGTTTCAGCCACTTATTAAGACTAGGTTATATGAACAGGGAAACTACATACAGCTCTTCCAATAGGTCTTGATACATTCCCAAGCCAGCTGAGAGACTTAGTTCAAATTACCAACCAAATGTGACAAAGATCTGATTTTTTTTTTTTTAACGGCTGTCTGAACAAATAAATCTGCCTTTTAGTTGTGGTTTTTAGATCAGGTCTGTCACTTAAGTATGTTATCATAAATTAGATATACTATATCCTGTCACGCCGCGCCGCTCATCAACGGCGCCACCTGCTCACACACCTGTCAGTCATCAGCGGCGAGGGATATAAGCCGCCTCGCCCTGAGCTTCGGTCTGAAGCCGTAGACTTCATTTCCCTTCCGTGGGCTTCTACCAAATTCTCTTCAGCATCCTCGTTACCGGTAAGAAGATCACTTACCTCATCTTTCCAGTCTGCTCCCCTGTGCACAGGTGGATTCCTCGGCGGCGGACAATCCCGTCCCTCGTCTCTCCTCGCTGCTGCACCGAGCCCTGCAGGTGGCTGTCTCCCGGGCTTCCATCCTTGAAGCGTCAGTCATCTGTCCTAAACAAGTAAGCTTCTCTCCCTCGCCTATTCTCCTCCTGTGTTGGTGTGTGCTCATCGCCCTGTGTCTAATTTCTCCCATAGGGTTGCCGGCTGAACGGTCTCCTGCCTCTGGGTCCGAAGCAGACGCCACCACCAACACATTAACATTCCGCAGACACGCACCCAAACATCCCTGTTGTTAATAAACGGTGTGAACTACTCTGAGCCTGTGTGTGTGCGTCTCCTGAGCCGAACGTTATGTCAGTACGGCTTCAGCAGAGCGGCTCGGCAGACGGCGGGCTCGCACACCGGTTTACCATCCTCGAGGCTCGGGTGGATCAGATTGTTTATCAGCAACAGGTGGTACTTAATCAATTATTAGAATTAACTAACCGATTGAACCGCTTGGACCCCCAACAGCCGTTCCCCCTGACTCGCCAGGGTGGCGCGGCTCCTGCTGTTCCAGCGGCCGTCCAGCCGGCTCCAGTGGCATCGGTTCGGCTCACACCGATTCCGACCCCCGCCCGCTTTAGCGGTAAGCTCGGCGGAGCGCGGGGGTTCATTATGCAGTGTGAGTCCGTGTTCCACCGTGTGCCCGGAGATTTTCCCTCGGATCACAGCCGAATTGGTTACATAGGGAATCTTCTGGAGGGGCGTGCGTTAACTTGGACCTACGCCGTAATGGCGAGGCCCAGTTATGCCACCCTCACCTATGACCAATTCGTGAGGCGCTTTCTGGAGGTCTTTGACCATTCTCAAACCGAGACGGTCCAGGTCGATCGGCTTCTCGCTCTCCAGCAGGGAAGCCGGTCGGCAGCGGACCACTCGGTCGACTTCCGGGTAGCGGCGGAGGAATTGGGCTGGGAGGAACGCTCCCTCTGTGGCCTGTTCCTCCGCAGCCTCAATAGTGATCTGAGGGATGAACTGGCTGGTCGGGATATCCCTGGGACGCTAGCGGAGCTGACGTCCTTAGCGGTAAGTTTGGATAACAGGCTGCGCGAGCGCTCCTCGGGGCGGAAGTCTTCTTCTTCTCGCCCTCGTGGAGCCTCGCCGCACCTGTTCCAAGCTCGCCCCCTGGCGGCACCGCCAGCATCGTGCCCCGAGGAGTCGGAGCCGAGGGTGACGGGCTGGACCAAACTTTCCCCTGTGGAGAAACAATGCCGCCGTGAGTTGGGCCTCTGCATGTATTGCGGAGGCGACAAACACACCGTGGAGCGTTGTCCACGGAAAGCCAGTCGGTGGGGTCCGCGAGTCACTGTTGGGGGCCTCGCGGACGTCAATCGGTTAGGATCACTCACCCAATTGAAGCTGCCCATCCGTTTCTGCCATAACCCCACTGGGCACCTCACCCACGCACTGGTGGATTCGGGCGCAGAAGGCAGCTTCATTTCACAAAGCCTGGCAACCCGATTGGGCATCCGCTGCCAGGCACTCAACACTCCCATCTCCCTAGTCCACCTCTCCCGTGCCTCCCTTGGGAGAGTGACACATCAAACTGTCCCCGTACCGGTCATCATCTCGGGAAACCACCGGGAGGAGATGACCTTCTACGTCCTCCCCAACTCTGTGTCGCCCGTCATCCTGGGGTATCCCTGGCTCCGTCTTCACAACCCGGTCCTGGATTGGAGATCAGCTGGGGTATCGGCATGGAGTACATTCTGCCTGGGCACCTGCCTCCAGTCCGCTGCCTGCTCGCCGTCCGCTCCTCCCCCCGCGACGGACGCTGCCTCCGGAGTTTCACGACCTGGGTATGGTGTTCAGTAAAGCGAAAGCTATGTCTCTTCCCCCTCATCGGCCCTACGACTGTGCCATCAACCTCCGCCAGGGGGCTCCGTTACCTTCTGGTCGGCTCTACAGCCTGTCAGCGCCGGAGAATCAGAATCAGAATCAGAATCAGGTTTATTGCCATTGTTCATGTAGTACACAAACTAGGAATTTGTCTCGGTACAATGCTGCAACATTAAACATGATAAGATAAGAGAAATAAACTATACATGTAATAAAGTGTAGGATAAGATTAAGTGATACTGGTCAACAGTTAAAATATATATTAGCCAGCAGCAGATACTGTGGAGAACTATATAGTGCAGTCGGTAATGCAGGAAGAAAACAGTGATGATTGACATGAGTCTGGTTGAGCTGCTGTACATGGTGCACGAGAGTCAATAAGTCACTTAGTGTTCAGCAGTCTAATGGCAGAGGGGAAGAAGCTGTTCATGTGACGGGAGGTTTTAGTCTGGATGGACCGAAGTCTTCTACCAGAGGGGAGGGGGGCAAACAGTACGTGACCAGGGTGTTGAGGGATCGGCTATGATCCGGCCAGCACGCCTCCGGGTCCTGGAGATGTACAGATCCTGGAGAGATGGGAGCTTGCAGCCGATCACCTTCTCAGCAGTGCGCACGACGCGCTGCAGCCTTAGTCTGTCCCTGGCAGTGGCTCCTGCGTACCACACGGTTATGGAGGTGGTGAGGATGGACTCGATGATGGCTGTGTAGAACTGCACTAACATCTTGGTGGGTAGCTTGAGCTTCCTCAGCTGCCGCAGGAAGAACATCCTCTGCTGGGCTTTTTTGATGAGTGAGCTGATGGTCAGCTCCCATTTGAGGTCCCTGGTGATGGTAGTGCCTAGGAAAGAAGGAGAAGGAGACGATGAACGCATATCTGAAGGAGTCATTAAACGCTGGGATAATCCGCCCATCATCGTCACCCGTGGGGGCAGGGTTCTTCTTCGTGGGAAAAAATGATGGGTCCCTCCGCCCTTGCATCGACTACCGGGCCCTCAATGATATCACGGAGAAGGACCGTTACACCCTGCCCCTCATGGGACACTGCCTTCCACTCCCTCCAGGGGGCGACCTGGTTCACCAAGCTGGATCTACGCAGCGCTTACCACCTCGTCCGGATCCGGGAGGGTGATGAGTGGAAGGACAGCCTTCCGTACCCCGAATGGCCACTTTGAGTACCTGGTCATGCCGGTTCGGGTTGACCAACTCTCCAGCCGTCTTTCAGCGCCTATAAATGACGTCCTCCGGGACTTTTTGGCCTTTTCGTGTTCGTCTACCTGGACGATATTCTCATCTTCTCCAAGTCCAGGGACGAGCACCAGGTCCACGTGAGGCGGGGTCCTCCAAAGACTGCTGAGAATCGTCCTGTACGTGAAGGCAGAAAATGTGAATTTTACGACCAGAACTACGTCCTTCCTGGGGTTTATCATCGCCCACTGACAAGGTGCTCCCAGACCCAGAGAAGGTGAAAGCGGTGGTGGAGTGGCCTACACCTGCATCTCGGAAGCAGGTGCAACAGTTCGTTGGCTTCGCCAATTTCTACCGCCGCTTTGTCCCCAACTTCAGCCTCCATCGTTGGGCCACTGACCCGCCTCACGTCCCCGAAGAGTCCGTTCCGGTGGACCGAAGAGGTCGCTGCCGCCTTTAAGGCGCTGAAGGCGGAGTTCTCCTCCTCCCGGGTCCTTCGCCAGGTCGACCCACGCTGCAGTACATCGTGGAGGTGGACGCCTCGGACACGGGAGTGGGAGCAGTGCTGTCCCAGCGGTCGCCGGACGATGGCGCCAAACGACCGAGGGCGCCTTTCTTCTCCCCCGGCGCTTGTCCCCGGTGGAGAAGAAACTACGATGTGGGGGACAGAGAGCTCTTGGCCATCAAGCTCGCCCTGCAGGAGTGGCGCCACTGGCTAGAGGGGGCGAACCTGCCGTTTGTGTCCTCACGGACCACAAGAACTTGGAAAATTTACGATCTGCCAACGCGTGAACGCCCGCCAGGTGGCGCTGGTCTCTGTTCTTCGCCAGGTTCCATATTTTCAATCACCTTCAGGCCTGGCTCTAAGAACGGCCTGCCTGACGCCCTCTCTAGGCAGTTCACTCCCGTGGAATCGGAGGAGACGCCCCACTCCATCCTGCCCAGGTCATGCGTCGTGGGAGCCATCTCGTGGGATATCGAGGCCAAGATCCGGAAGGCACAGGAGGTGGAACCTGATCCTGGCGGCGGACCGGAGGGAAGACTGTTCGTCCCATCTGCGGTCCGAGGAGAGGGTCATCCACTGGCTCCACACCTCCCGGCTCACCTGTCATCCCGGCACCTCCCCGGATGATCAGCCTCCTCCAACGGTCTTTTTGGTGGCCAGGCCTGCGGAGGGATGCAGCCCGCTACGCCCGGGCTTGCCCAGTCTGTGCCACCAGCAAATCAGGAAATGCCCCTCCAGCGGGTCTGCTCCAGCCTCTGCCCGTCCCCGGCAGGCCCTGGTCGCACATCGCACTGGGATTTCGTCACCGGACTCCCCGTTTCCAACTCCTTTAACACCATCCTGACCATCGTGGACCGTTTCTTCTCCAAGGCGGCACACTTCGTCCCCCTACGAGGTCTTCCTACCGCCCTGGAGACGGCGGGTCTCCTCGTCCAACACGTGGTCAGGCTGCACGGGATTCCGGTGGACGTGGTCTCGGACCGGGGTCCCCAATTTTCATCCGAGGTTTGGAGGTCCTTTTGCAACGCCATCGGAGCAAGTGAGCCTCTCCTCTGGCCATCACCCCCAGTCCTAACGGGCAGTGTGAAGGACCAATCACGAGCTGGAGGCTGCGCTCTGCTGTGTTGCAAGATCCAAGCCGACGTCATGGAGCAACCATCTCGCCTGGGTGGAGTACGCCCACAACAACCAGCGCCGCTCTCTTCTGCAACGGGGATGTCCCCCTTCAAGGCGTCCCTGGGTTACGACCCCCCGCTGCTTCCAGCGCAGGAGAGCGAGGTAACTGTCCCGTCAGTTAGGGCGCACCTGAAGCAGTTCCGCTCCATCTGGGCCGCCGCGCGTCATGCGCTTTTAACGCACAGCGGAGCGCAACAGGACCGTGGCGGACCGGCGTAGAAGACCTGGCCCCGGCGTACAGAGTTGGGCAACTTGTCTACGTTTCCACCCAGGACGTCACCCTAAAAGGCGAGAGGAGAAAGCTGGCACAGCGCTTCATGGGTCCCTATCCCCATCTCCCGGATCATCAAACCCGGTGGCTTGTGCGCGTGGCTATTCCCCCCCCTCCCTCCGCATCCATCCCACTTTCCACGTGTCCGAAGGTAAAGCTGGCAGTTACCGACCCCCTTTGCCCTCCTCCTGCGGCGCAACCCGCACCCCGGATGGTTGGTGGCCACCCGGCCTGGTCCGTCTCCTCCATCCTGGACTCCCGGCGCCGGGGTCGTGGGTTGCAATACTTGGTGGACTGGGAAGGCTATGGGCCCGAGGCAACGACAGTGGGTGCCCCCGTCGTTTGTGTTGGACCCATCGCTCATCGCGGACTTCCACCGAGCGCTCCCGGATAAGCCATCGCCAGGAGGCGCTGCTAGAGGGGGGGAGTACTGTCACGCCGCGCCGCTCATCAACGGCGCCACCTGCTCACACACCTGTCAGTCATCAGCGGCGAGGGATATAAGCCGCCTCGCCCTGAGCTTCGGTCTGAAGCCGTAGACTTCATTTCCCTTCCATGGGCTTCTACCACATTTCTCTTCAGCATCCTCGTTACCGGTAAGAAGATCACTTACCTCATCTTTCCCAGTCTGCTCCCCTGTGCACAGGTGGATTCCTCGGCGGCGGACAATCCCGTCCCTCGTCTTTCCTCGCTGCTTGCACCAAGCCCTGCAGGTGGCTGTCTCCCGGGCTTCCATCCTTGAAGCGCCAGTCATCTGTCCTAAACAAGTAAGCTTTCTCTCCCTCGCCTATTCTCCTCCTGTGTTGGTGTGTGCTCATCACCCTGTGTCTAATTTCTTCTCCCATAGGGTTGCCGGCTGAACGGTCTCTCTGCCTCTGGGTTCCGTAGCAGACGCCACCACCAACACATTAACATTCCGCAGACACGCACCCAAACATCCCTGTTGTTAATAAACGGTGTGAACTACTCTGAGCCTGTGTGTGTGCGTCTCCTGAGCCGAACGTTATGTCATATCCTACACATGGTCATGCAACTTGAATGAGAAATGATCAGCTGGGAATTCATACAACATTTTCTGTACATGCATGGGGCATTACTGTCATTATCAGCACTGTTGCTAGCATCAGTGGTAGCAACAGTAAGTTTAAAATGAAGCATCTGGTTTTCTTCCTTGTTCTGGACTTCAACACAAGCAATTGTCTAACTTCATGCTGTCCTAGTGAGTAAATTCCCAGCCAGCTCTTCACTCAAAAAGGTGGGGTAAAAGATCGATTCAGAGTAGTAATTGCAATATTTGGCACAGTCGCTATGATACACCAATCCTAAATGCACATACCGATCTTTTATTAATTATATATATGTTTTTTTTTGTTTTTGTTTTGTGTGTGTAGTGGTGTGTTGTGTTAAATGTTGGAAACTCTTGGGGTATTATTTAACCAACTGAGTTTTCAGTGTACTAGATGGTACAAAGTAAGCATGCATTGTCAGGTGAAGTCATAGCTTGTTCCACGAGATTTGCAGTCAGGTGTAGCCTAATAAGAAGCATTCAGAGAGCTGAGAAATGCTCCTAAAAGTTATTAACTCCGGAGCTGTTTTTAGATTTTATAACAATAGATGGAATGAGAGACCTTGACATGGCATACTTAACCTGCAAGAAGCACTGCATGAAAAAAAAAAAAAACACTCAGGGAAGATGCGGCCCAGTGGGCACACTCTTTTTGGGACCATACAGCAACAGCACTATTAGCAGACGGCAGCCAAGCTAAAATGCTTCAGCATGAGCAACGTCTACCCCGATGATAGCCTAGCCAAATAAGGCCTGGTAAAAATCAACTAACTCCCAGACACCCTTCCTGCAACAAAGCCACCTCCAAACTTAGTGAGCCAATAAAACAACACAATCCCCACCCTCTCCATTGTGTAGAGACTGTGTTACAGTGGAAAACTAAGCCCCCCCAAGAGCATGAGATGCTGGAGGCCATTGCATGTGACGCCGTCCTGCTGCCATGGTAGTCCCAAAACTTTATAGAAAAGTGAAGCCAAAAACTGAGAAATCCACAAGCACAGCAAAAAGAACCACACACCATCCCACAGAGGCTGTGGTGAGTTGAAAAGAGTGAAAAGTTAGATAAAACAGATAGCAACAGGATCATAGTATTGTGAAAGTATTGCATCTAGGATGCAAGTTATTGATTAATTCATTAATTATTAGTTGATTCACCTTATTGATCAATTAATGATTAATTGATAAGCGGCAATTTTCCTGAGAATCTGAATTTCCCTTGGTACAATACGGTCTTTCTATCTTTAACACAAAAAGTTAATTACTGTTTTTGATATACTGAATAAAACATGAACATCATATTCCTCAGTGATTTATTGTACATTTGCATTTTTTAACTACAATGACATTTTTGTAGTTTAACAAATTTTGTGCTGTATAGTGTATACTATGTGTTGGTACAGCTCAGAAAATTACAAATGTCATGATTTTTAATTTATTTTAAAAACCATTACCAATATCATAAAATTTATCTTTTTTAGTTATAGTACAAAAAAATAACTTTCACATTCAAATTTACTGAGATGCACTAGTAGACTGTTTTAAAAGGAAAATAAATTGTGAGCTGCTTCATCTGATGCATGTTAAATATTATCACAGTACCCAGCAATTCCGGCAAACCCAGTACGATCTGGGCTCCTCTGTTGTCTGTTAACACAGTGGTAACTTGAGTCCGGTCTGCTATCCCGTCTAGCGGTAGGTTGAAGGCAGCGGGGATAGGTCTTTGCACTCGTGAAGTTTATTCCTTGCTCCAGTCAGGTTCTCTGCCCTGCTGATTAGAAGCAGGTGGGTGGCTCTTCAAGCTTGCGTGCCATTGGAATTTGTTGTGACTCTCTGCTGTAACCCAGAAGGGCAAGTTTTTTCGCTCTGCGCAGTGCATGCGCTCTGGTGGCTTGGTGTCATCTTGCGCTTTTTTCTTTAGTTTTGGTTGAACGGCGGCAGTGGGTGACCGCGTGCGCCCCTGCCTGGACAGTGACACCACTACATTTCATAGAATTGACATGATTTATGACCCAGAAGGCAGACACAGAATCCAGAATAAACTCAATTATCATTTTATTATGCAGTGTGAGTGTGGATGTGTGCGTGAGTGCAGGAATGTAACAGCCGGGGTGAGCAGAGCACCATTCAGACTGGCAACCCTAGGTAAGAGCAGAGACAGGTGGATTAGTGACTGGGATCGGGAGGAATGATTGAGAGAATGTTCAGTCTTACCGTTGACGAGTTGGTGTGTAGCACAGGTGAGATCCTGGAGGCTCCGACCAGTGGGACAGTGTCTTCGGCTCCGGCTGCTGAGGAGGTGAGAGGGTGAAGAGATATGCAGTGAGCTGGTGAGGTGCAGGTTGAATTCAGTCCGCTGCCAGGAGGAGGAGGTCCGCCGCCAACGGATTTCCACCTGTGCACAAGGGAGCACAGTGAAGCGCGGAGATGAGGGAATGATGAGGGCTTACTTGTCGTTGGGGGAGCTAGGACTCCCAGGAGGACGACGAGGCTGGAAGGATCAGAGGAGATGGAACTCCGGGTCATGAAGGCGACAAGAAAGCAAAGAGGTCTTGCCAGACCAGGGAGCTTGACGTCTCCGTGCAGACCCGAGGGCAGCACGGCTTAAATAGTCAGGCTAATGAGGAGAGCAGGTGTGCGCGCAGCTGTGGAGGAAATCAGGGCAACAGGCAGGCAGCACCGATCACTACAAGAATAAGCTCCCATTGAAAAGGACTGCTGAGTTATCAATTAATTGACAACCAATTTAATTTAGTCGACTAAATTTTTATCGACAATTAATCGCAAGTCAATTAATTATTCACATCCCTAATTGTATCATGACCTAAGTATTGCACTGGGGCATCGTATTGTGAGGTTTCTTGTAATTCCCACCCCTGCTAAAAATGCACCTGCTTTCTGTGTATAAAGGGAAAGTATGGCTGCACAAACATGACATGTTGCGTGACATTTTTTGACACTGCAAAAATGCATCCATGTGTGGGTGTGTGCCTTTTGTATTGATGTACACATGCATTTCAGAGAGAAGACACTTTCATATACTTCAAAGCCACTTGGAATTATGAATATGAACAGTCATGACAGATGGAATTTAATAATGTGGTTTGTAATGTGAACAGTGAGCACAGCCATTGTCTCGCCAGTGTGTAATGGATCTACATCAGAACCTCCTTGCAGATGAATATATCAACAACAACAACAAAAAAAAACAAAAAAACAACTCACCTAGGAGTCATCCAGGAGATATTCTAGTCAGATGCTTTTGCCTCCTCTGAACCATTCTGGATAGCAGAGCTCCTAACCTCATCTCTAAGGCTGAACTCAGCCATCATACTGAGAAAGCTCATCTCAGCCAGAATCATTTTTTAGTCACAGTTTGTGGCCATAGATGAAGGAACACAAACTGACCGCAAATCCGCAGCTCTCGCTACAACAAAATGGACCAGTACCCACATGACTCTAGACGCTGCTCCAATCCATCTGTCAATCTCCCTCTCTTCTTTCCTGTCACTCTTGAAAAAAACCCCAGAGATCCTTGAGCTTCCCTTCAGACATGATTCTATTTCTAACCCAGAGTGAGCAATCCATCATCATGTCCTCGGAGTTGGAGGTGCTAAATCCATCAACTAAATATATATCTAAAAACCTGTCATGTTGGTATGTCAGTATGCATGTCCAACTTCAGAAGTAGCACTAATTTTCAAATTTAAACTCTAAAACAACTCATTTTTGAATGCTATTTTGGTATATTTTTTTGTATATTTTGTCCATTTATCCATTACTTGACTATTGTTCCTTGTGTTGTTTTTTGTTCATTTGCTCATTAAATATTCTCTGGCACACTAATTTAATTTGGCACATATATCATTTTGGGAAGTGGTGTGGTTGACACAATACACATGACACTCCACCCAGGACAAGGGGGTTGGTGGGGGGAGAAGATAGAGATGCTAATGGGGAAAGCTGAGTGGAGCCAACCAAAACAAAGATGTGCCTTTCACCCCCTGCCGCGTCAGGCTGACACCTGAGGATGCAGGGGTGCGAATGTATGGTAGCAAGACCTGCTCTGCGACGTGTGGGTCAAGATTATGTTAATGTGTGTGCATGTCTTGCAGTCTGAATGTTAATGTGTTTACCCTGAGTGCTGGAGACAGGAATTAAAGTGTATAAAGGAGTTCGCTCAGACACTCAGGCTTGAGAGTTTCTGTGCTTATGTTGGAAGTGGAATAAAGTTCGTGTCGTGCCGCTCACTGCCTCATCTGTTTCCATCTTCCACATTGGTGACCTTAAGACATGCAATGGAGAACGAGCCGAGCACCACCCCAGAGACAACCCAGAGGGAGAACAGCAGCGTGGCATGCGCTGGCACAGTCAAGCTCCCAGACTTCTGGCTTCACAATCTGGCCGCTTGGTTTCTAAATGTTGAAGCCCAATTTGCACTCCGCTGGATCACAATGGACGACATCAAATATTATCATGTGGTCGCTGCGCTGGATACGCGCGTCACGCAGCAAGTGACAAGCCTGCTCCAGGAACCGCCGGACCAGGGGAAATACGACGCACTCAAGCAAACGGTAATTCACCGGTATACCCTGTCAGACAGTGAGAGAGCAGAGAGACTCCTAACATGCTCAAAGTAAGGTGACACATCAGCTGTGGAGCTGATGGAGAGCATTTTAGCACTGAAGGGGAAGAACGACAAATCCTTCCTTTTCGCCCACCTCTTCCTCAGGAACCTACCTGCTACAGCGAGGGCGATCCTGGCCAACTCGCTGCTGCTGGTAACCAGGAACAACCACGCTCTGGCGCAGGAAGTGGACTGCATCATCCTAGCCACCAGAACTCTCACCTTGCATGCAACGACACCAGCATCCGGGAAGGACTCCAGCGAGGTCGACGAGCCATTGGTGGTGGCTGGGACAGACACCAAGAGACTCAAGAATGGGATGCTCTGTGTTTGTCACCGCCGCTTTGGCTCGGATCCCCAACGCTGTCTGCCACCGTGTCAATTCAAGAAGCCAGGGAAATGGCACAGCCAGAAGTCAGTAACAGCTGCGACTGCTGGCGACAGGAACAAGCTGTCGTTCATCACAGACACATGTTCGGGGAGACGTTTCTTAGTGGACTCTGGCTCCCAAAAGAGCTTCATTCTGCCAGTCAGCACAGACAGATCGGCAGGAGGCTGCGGCCCCGAGTTCACGGCCATTTGGCGAACGAACGTTGACGGTGTGCTTACACGGACTCAATTACCAATGGGACTTTGGATGCTGTCTCTTTTACCTCCCTGCCCTGCACAGCTCGGGGAGTTGGGCCAACAACACAGGCTAGTGTTATAGCTCCAGGGGGTAAGTACCAGCATTTACTTTCACAGTTCCCAGCACTCATGGTTCCAACATTTTCTGCTACAGTAACCAAATACAGGGTTAAACATTTCATAACCACAAAAGGCCAACCGGTGTTCGCGTGACCTCGGTGCCTGGACGCGGTTAAACTAGCCAGTGCATGTGAGGAGTTTACCAACTTAGAGCAGCTGGGCATCGTTAGGCGCTCCAACATCCCATGGGCATCCTCGCTACACACAGTGCCGAAAGGCCGACGGGTTATGGCAACCGTGCGGTGATTTCCGGCGCTTGAATAACGCCACAGAACACGATCGGTATCCCATTCCGCACATCCAGGATTTTTCCGTGCACCTGGCCAGGACGCGTGTTTTTTTGAAAGTGGATCTGGTCCGCGGTTACCACCAGGTCCCAGTGCGCGCGGAGGACGTTCTCAAAACAGTGGCAATAACTCTTTTTGGCCTTTTTGAGTTTTTACGCATACCGTTCGGGTTAAAGGGCAGGGCGCAAACCTTCCAAAGAATGATGGACACGGTACTCCGAGACCTGCCCTTCGTTTTTGTCTACTTAGACGACATTCTGGTGGCTAGCGCATCCGAGGAGGAGCCGAGGAAGAGCCTTCCAGGAGTTTTGGCTGGAAGGACGCGAGTTCACTGCGTTCGTTGATCATAAGCTGCTAACGTATGCAATGTCCAAAGTCTCCAAACTGTGGTCAGCCCGGCAACAACGACATTTGGCCGCGATCTCAGAGTTCATGGTCGACATTCAACATGTAGCCGGCAAGCTTAATTGTCGTGGCCGACTGCCTGTCACGCATGTTAGGTCTCCCCAGTCTACAGGGAATAGATTTCCCCGCCATGGCCGTCGGAGGCAAACTGGGGATGCAGACATTGCATGCTCCAGTCCGCGCCCTACTGGTTAAAACTGAGAGCAGGGTGGTGGGGCAAGAAGGGTGCCCCCCCTTGCTCTGGCGACATCTCCACCGATTGCCCACGCCTGGTGGTTCCGAGCTCGTTGGGCACCGGCTGCGTTTTTGAGTCAGACCAGTCCCTTTGACATCCGCGTGGCGCGCCTCGATTAAACTGGTGGGGGCAAAATGTTCTGGCCTTACTTATGCAGTGACGTGAAAGAATGGGCTGCAGCGTACGTCACATGCCAGCGAGCCAAAGTGCACAAGCACACCAAAGCCCCCCCTCGAGCCATTTCAAATTCCGGCCAGGAGGTTCGACCACATCCAAGTGATTTTGGTGGGCCCCCTTTTGACAATCATGAACCGCACCACACGTTGGGCCTGAAGTGCGGTCCCGCTGCTTCCACCACCGTCCGCGGAAGTGACTCGTGCTTTTTTGCCAGCTTGGGTTTGCACGGTTTCGGATCCCCATCGGAACATCACTTCCAAGAGGGGTCCCGCAATTCGTTTCAGAACTCTGGTCCGCGATGGCCCAGATCCTGGGGGTCAAAAGTCCACCGCAAAGACCACCGGTGTACAACCCCCAGGCTAACGGGTTATGCAAATGTTTTCATAGGTCACTTAAAGTCAGCGCTCAGAGCCTCGCTCACGGATGCAAACTGGGTCGACCGCCTCACTGGGTTCTATTGGGGTTGCGCTCTGCACCTAAGGAGGATCTGGCAGCCTCCCCAGCAGAACTTGTTTTTTCTCAGCCGCTATGGATCCCCAGGGAATGTTTACTGGAAAACCCCGCACCCAGGACCAACCCGCCCACGCAATTATTTTACAGTACAGGGGCCGCTAACATGCTGGGCCCGGTGCACCATTGTTTTCCCCACACTTTCATCCCAAAGAGCTTACAGAGCCCCAAGTTCATTTTTGTTAGGCGCAACGCACACAGAACCCCGCTGCGCCCACCATATGACGGACTGTTCAGCGTGCTGGAAACCGAGGCAAAGCATTTTGTGTTAGACTTAAGGGGGGTATAAGGAAACCATCTGCATTGATAGGCTTAAGCCCGCTTATGTGTTGGCAGACAAGCAGGTGGTGTTGGCTCAAGCTCCTCGGTGCGGATGTCCACCTACAGTGGCTCCGCAAGTTGGTGTTCCCCCTTGTAGAGAACTGTTGGCAGCAGATTAGGTCTTTCCCCTCCCCACCCTTTCCCCATCCACAAGACTGTGTGCTGGAGACCGAGTTTTCTCCTGCCCTCCTCAACAGCAAGACACTTCGGCCAGTCCACGTTACAACCGTTTCGGGCACCGGCTCAAGCCCAAGGTGCCAGAGGGTTAGAGCCCCTTCTGGGTGTTGAGGGGGGCTGTGTGGTGGACACAATACACATGGCACTCCACCCAGGACAAGGGGGTTGGTGGGGGAGAAGATAGTTAGAGATGCTTATGGGGAAAGCTGAGAGAAGCCAACCAAACAAAGATGTGCCTTTCGCCCCCTGCCGCGCCAGGCTGACACCTTAGGACGCAGGGGTGCGAATGTATTGTAGCAAGACCTGCTCTGTGACATGTGGGTCAATGTTATTTTAATGTGTGTGCATGTCTTGCAGTCTGAATGTTAATGTGTTTACCCTGAGTGCCGGAGGCGGGAATTAAAGTGTATAAAGGAGTTCACTCAGGCACTCAGGCTTGAGATTTCTGTGCTTATGTTGGAAGTGGAAATAAAGTTCGTGTGTCGGTCAGCTCGCTGCCTCATCTGTTTTCCAATTCCACAGCGGTACTGTATGTGGCAGACCTATTTCTAAACTTCTTAAAGGCTTAAAGTGGTTGCCAAGCAACTATTCCTGACTAAGAAATAGCACATAGCCATAATGAATCAGCAATTTGTTTTCAGTGTATTTAAAGAAGATGAAACACACAAGACACAATGTTTTATTAGTGAAATTTACAAATGCTGCCAAGCATTTTTGCTTTAATGAGACAGGGGCAGAGCAAATACCAAGTTAACCCAGCTGTAAGCAGAAGTTTTCATTTAGCACAAGGACAAGATTGTACAATTGTGGGATTGATCCCCCCCCCCCCCCATCCCGAACCAGAAACAGGAATTTTCCTTTAATTTCAGACTGTTATTGTAAAACTGTTCAAGTAGATCGGTCATATCTTCATCAGATGTATCACAACACAAATCATCTTGTTTATTTTAAACATTGATGAACAGTAAGTGGATGAATGCATGCTGTTCTGTTTCTTCCAATATGATGCACCCATCTTTACTAGTGGCATTATTGGTACTGATGTGAAATAGAAACTGGGCTTGCCTTCAAATAGCTCTGTCTGTATGGGAGTGTGAGTATGTCAGTCTCATTCCTAGGGTAGCACAACACTGAGAATACTCAAAGCTGCTGCTTCCTCCTCTCAAACGCGAAGTCAGCTGCTGTCGTTCTAATCTCTACCTTATCACCATTTACCTTCTTCTTCATCTCAGAGTTTCCCTGTGAATATATCACCAGCCCTTGGTGTGTTTGAACCTCTTATTGATCGTGTAGAGTCCAGATGTCTGAGCTCATCCCTCAGACGTTACTGACATTTTCCCTCACTGCAGGAATACTGTATGAACACAGGTAATGACAGACTGACAACACAGATAAGGTATAAGCTAGAATGTGTGTAAGAATGAAAAATGTTGCTTTATTACCATTAGAGATTATTGCCATTTAAAATCTTGGCTACAAAATTTAAATCTATTGACTTTTCTGCATTCTGTGGTAACCTCTTAATATTGCAGATTGTCCATACAACACATTATGCTGGATAGGGACACTTTATATAGGAAATTGGTTTTGAAAAGATACATCAATAAATAAAACTGCAAAAATGTACAACAATAAATAATAACAACAGGCTTAAAGGCCATCAAACAAATTTCAATTTTCAACACCACAGCATATGTTCTTCTATAGCAGCTATATTCTTGTGAGGGTAAAAATAAACTAGAATACTCTCAATCGAATGCAGACCCACCCCTTTTGTGGGTCCAGATTTACAGAATCTATGTATATAGCAATCAAAAGCATAATTGGAATCAAACCCTAAATATCCTTCTAGTACTTCCTTTGGGTGCAAAAAAATAATGCTAACCTAAAATTAAAAGTATTCTTTTTTACTTTACAGCATTTACAATAATTATGATAAACCATAGAGTTAATATTTTAAAACTTGGTGACCTTGTAACCTATACTTCCACCCTACCGATCATCAAGGTCATAGCCAGGTCACAGTCATTTCACCGTCACCAGGTGTCCAAGACCCAATTCTAACTTAAAACCAACTGCTTTACCAACATGACTGATGTCAGCATGGATAACTAAGTATATACGTACATATCTACAGTGTGTGTGTGTCTCAATGACTGGTGAAATGCGCAAGAAGTGTGGTGGCCCTGTGCCCCTACAGCTGACTAGCACCGCCGCTTGCAGCTCCGCTGCTGGCGGCACTGCGAAAAGGAGAGCCGTGTGTGTAAATCTCTCTCTGTCAGTTCAGCCTCTCCACCAGTAAGCCCTATGTAGTACCTCCTCGTGGTGACACATGGTAATTGGGTACCTCGCGGCCCCAAGCGAAACTACAAGGGACTCGGAGGAGACCTGGCCCCTAGACGTGCAGCATGCAGGCCCACCGGTGTATGGACATACCCTGGTGCTCACGAACCAGATCCCCCAACTATGGGTTAATAGTTACACTGTCTTGTGTACGGCTCGGGAGAGCCCAAGGCTAAGGGAGTAAACCCCGTCAGAAAATCCGGAGTGGAGCCCTGCAGGCGGTTGGTTGAGCTTTGCGACACCTTCCGGCAACTCCTGCAGTCACGCTGACACCAACTGTATCGGCTTGCCTTTCCGTCGGACTCTGTCAGCAACACCGAGAGGGGGATCCTGGCAACTGGGCACTCCAGGATCTCCTTATTACCCGCCCAGGCCTGCACCTGGAGAGGTCACTCCAGCGCCGCTGTTTTAGCGGCTAAGCCAACACGGGAGACGGCAGTCATGAGTGATAAGCCCAGAGCATATTGGCGTAAGCTCGGGCGCTACGGGTCGTCTCCGACGGTGGGAGGGATCATCGTATCTCACTAGTCAACTACCGCCCGCCTTAAGCTGGGCAGTTAGGTGTTGACTCGCCACAGTTTGCCTGCTCCAATGGGGTGCTTGGGGTTTAGGGCAAAATCTGAAAAACAGACTGCAAACCTCGCACCAGGTAAACATAATATTAAGAAACCGCCAGCCGGAACATCAGAACAATGTGTCCTGGCCTCTCCGACGATCTCCAGTTAGTTGACAACGCCAGGAAAACCACCATTATTGATCGCGAGCTATTCAAGCTCAACATCGACATCGCAGCCCTTCAGGAGACACGTTTTCCCTCCAGCGGCAGGCTCAAGGAGAAGGAGTACACCTTCTTCTGACAGGGACTGGAGCTAGACGAGCGCCATCTACATGGGATTGGCTTCGCAGTGCGCAACTCCCTCCTCTCGTCAGTAGAGCCTCCTTCCCGAGGGACCGAGCGCATTCTCTCTCTCCGCCTCATGACCTCCATGGGACCAGCAAACATCTTTAGCATCTACGCCCCCACACTCTGCTCCACAGCAGAGGCCAAAGACAAATTCTACAGTGAGTTTGAGGCTAGGATCAGAGAGATTCCATCTAATGAAAATCTGCTCCTGCTCGGTGACTTCAATGCCCGGGTGGGTGCAGACCACAACTCCTGGCCACATTGCTTGGGGCACTTTGGAGTCGGCAAGCTCAATGAAAGCGGTCAGCGTCTACTTGAGATGTGCTCCTTTCACAACCTGTGCATTACTACCACCTTCTTCTCCATTAAGCTCCACCACAGAGTGTCTTGGAGACACCCCAGGTCCAAGCACTGGCACATACTTGACTTTGTCATTGCCAGGAGAACCTTGCTGAACAACATCCTTATCACTTATCACATCCTTATCATCCTTATCACTCACACTTACCATAGTGCCGACTGTGATACTGACCACTCTCTGGTCAGCTGTAAGGTACGTCTTCGGCCCAAACGAATCCATCGTGCAAAGCAGAAGGGTCGTCTTCGGATCAATGCAGCCAGTGCGTCAAAACCAGAACTTGTCAATAGCTTCGGCGAAGCTATTGACAAGGCCCTTAAGGATTGCCCTACAGGCAGTGCTACGGCTCGCTGGGACTTCATCCGTGATGCTGTGCACGAAGCTGCATTGGACACCTTCGGGAAGAGAGCGATGAAGAGTGAGGACTGGTTTGAGGCCGGGATAGTGGAGATGGAGCCTGTCATCACCGCAAAATGTGCCGCACTACTTGAATACAAGAGGCAGCCTTCTGAGAAGACACTGGCCGCCTACAGAGAAGCCAGAAACAGTGCCAAGTGGATCGCTCGTAAGTGTGCAAATGACTACTGGCTGAAGCTGTGCAACAACATCCCAGACCTCTGCTGACTGTGGTAACATCCGTGCCATGTACGAGGGGTATGAAGAAAGCTTTTGGTCCTAGTGCCATCAAGATCGCTCCCCTCAAGTCCACTTTGAGAGATATCATCACGGATCGCAGCAAGCAGTTGGAGAGATGGGCCGAGCACTATCAAGAGCTGTACGCAAGAGAGAACGTCGTTACCAACATAGCGATTGAGAGCATCACTCCCCTGCCCATCATGGAGGAGCTCGATACACCACCTACCATCGGACGAACCTCAGGAAGGCCATCAACACCCTGCCTGTGGAAAAAGCACCAGGTAATGATGGTATTCCACAAGAGGTTATCAAGGCGGGGGAGGAGAGCGCCCAAGACATGCAGACGCAAAGATCATCACTCTCTACAAAAATAAAGGCGACCGTTGTGGACTGCAATAACTATCGTGCGGAATTTCCCTTCTAAACATTGTGGGGAAAGCTTTCGCTCATGTCATCCTCAATCGTCTCCAACTATTAGCCGAGTGTGTGTACCCAGAGTCCAATGCGGGTTTCGAGCAAAGCGTGTCGACGATACGACATGGTGATCACTCCCTCAGGCCAACTGCAAGAGAAGTGCCAGTGATCAGAGACGCCCCTTGCATCTGGCCCTTCATCGACTTGACCAAAGGCCTTTGACCCCTGGTCAATCGGACGGGCCTTTCTTCACCCTCTTACACTAGTATTGTTGCCCACCCCCCCACCAAGCCCTGAGGATTGATCACTTCCTTTCATGACAACATGACTGGCAACAGTTCAGCACGACGATCATCTTCGGACCCCTTCCCAATCAAAATGCGGTGTGGAAACAAGGCTGTGTCCTGGCACCAACACTCTTTGGCATCTTCTTCTCCCTGCTTTTGTGCTACACCTTCCGCGAGTCAGACGATGGTTGTCTTTCTCCACACCCGGAAGCGATGGGAACTTGTTTAACCTCGCCCGCCTCAAAGCCAAGACAAGGTGCATAGAGTCCTGATCAGGGAGAGTGCTCTTCGCAGATGACCAGCCGCCCTCATTGCTCACCAACTGGATAATGCCCAGCAGCAACTCATCACCAGCTTCATGGAGGCTATGCACATGAGTTTGGGCCTCACCATCAGCCTCAAAAAGACAAACATCATGGGGACCTGGATGTCAGCATCATCGCCTGCAATCACCATCGGTGACCACACTCTGAGTGGTTGAAAAACTTTACTTACTTGGGCTCCACCATCTCCAGCAACCTTTCCTTGGATGTTGAACTCTAACACGAGAATAGGGCAAAGCATCAACCACCATGGCTCGCCTTGCAAAGAGAGTGTGGGACCAAAACTTGCTGGCACTCAACACCAAGATAAAGGTGTACCAAGCCTGTGTGCTGAGTACCTTACTGTACGGCAGCGAAGCCTGGACTCTTTACTCACCCGCCAAGAGCAAAGACTAAACGCCTTTCTCCTGCGCTGCCCTCAGACGACTTCTGGGCATCACCCTTGGCATGATCGTGTCACAAACAAAAACGTGCAGCTCCCAGGCAGAAGTGCCAAATATGTTTGCCATCCTCACTCAGAGACGCCTGCGATGGATTGGCCACGGTGTGCAGGATGGACGATGGTCGCATCCCCAAAAGATGTTCTATATGGGGAGCTCGTCACAGGAAAGCAAACCGACCGGAAGGGCCGGTTCTGTGTTTCAAGGACACCTGCAAACGTGACCTGAAGACCTGTGGCATCAACCCTGCAAACCTCGAGCAAGCGACCTCAAACCGCACACAGTGGCATTCCACTATCA
Source organism: Pholidichthys leucotaenia (assembly GCA_020510985.1). Lineage (NCBI taxonomy): Eukaryota > Metazoa > Chordata > Actinopteri > Cichliformes > Pholidichthyidae > Pholidichthys > Pholidichthys leucotaenia. The sequence goes on along the minus strand of CM035847.1, from coordinate 221,063,529 downwards.
AGGCTGGAGTCCAGCGGGCTGAGGAGAGAGAGATTCTACATGAGAAGAGGACCCGCCGGCAGCAGAAGCTCCAGTCCGTCCCCCACTGTCCCCATTGTCCCCATTCAAGTTTCTGGGTACCACAATCTCCCGGAACCTGAAGTGGTCCTCCCATATAGACACTGTCCGGAAAAAGGCCCAGCAGAGGTTGTTTTTTCTGCGTCAGCTCAAGAAGTTTGATTTGCCTCAGGAGCTGCTGGTTGTCTTCTACACCGCCATCATCCAATCTGTCCTCTGCTTTTCCATCACTGTCTGGTTTGGATCTGCCACTAAACAGGACAAGACCAGACTGCAGCGGATCATTAAGTCTGCGGAGAGGATCATTGGTACTGACCTACCCTCCATTGAGAACTTATATCGGTCCATAACCAGGAAACGGGCGGGAAACATCTGTGCTGACCCATCACACCCCGGCCACAAACTGTTTGAACTTCTATCTTCTGGTCGTCGTTACAGATCACTGAAGGTCAAAACCACCCGTCACAGGAACAGTTTCTTCTCCTCAAAGCCATCACTCTGATGAACTCCTAACTTCATCAGTCCTACTGTTGCTGTACTCATGACTTTTCATCCATTATTACATTGCACATAACTCTCACACTGCATTTTTACTTCATTTACACATTATATCACTGAATCTGAGTTCACATTGAAATACTGTGTGACTGTATATTTTTCATATATTTCCTGCAAAGTGTGGTTAGTCTGAGTTAAATAACTGCATATATTCCTGTATATATTTGCAATCCTTTTATAGAAACGTGGGACAGACTGTAATTTACTGTACATACTCTGTTGTCATTGAATCCTTATTTAAATCCTCCACCTGAAAAATTAGAGCAAGTTTTTAGCCAAAGTCAAATTCCTTGTATGTGTTGTGCATACTTGGCCAATAAAGCTGATTCTGATTCTGATTCTGATTCTGATTGCCCCCACTGCCCTCACTACAGACTACATCTGCAGCAAGTGTCAGCGAAGCTGCCGATCCCATATCGGACTTTACAGCCACGAGCCGCCTGCAAAGCAAACTAAATTGCTGAGCCTGTGCAGATTCCATTGTCTCCCGAGCCAAATAGGATGCCCAACAACCATGTATCCTACAGTAGAATGCACTCAACTGAGATACAGACGATGCCTTTTGCAGCCCTATAGATTTAAAACCTTGACCTTTTGACCCCAAAACCCATAGTCAGAGGTCAGGGCGAACCTGTGTACCAAGTTTGGTGACCCTAGCTTCCATTAGTCTTGAGATATAGTTTATATGTTATGTCGACATTGACCTTTGACCTTGCAATCCCAAAACCATAGCCACAGTTCAGGACCCCAAAGATGAAGCTACATACTAAGTTTGCTGACCCTAGCTTTACTCATTCTATAGTAATAGGGCAAAGGGAATGCAAACATTGACCATTGACCTTTTGACTCCAAACCCATAGTCAGAGGTAAGGATCCCAAGGCGAAACTCTGTTCCAAGATTGGTGACCCAAGCTTTCTTTTGTTGTTGAAATACAGCTCCACAAAAAATTAAGAGACCACTACAAAATCTTTCATAAATTAGTATCTCTACATTGATGGCAGCCATTCAATTTGAAAATGTGCTGAATTCCAACACAAGGACATGTCAACCAACCTAAGGAGGTACTGGATAGGTGATCATCTAAGCATGGCAAGATGCATATGAAAGCTATTAATAAAAATCTGAGTTATTACAGAAATACAGATTTCTGAGTTCTTTCTAAGTTAAAACTTAAGTATTGTAGTGTTTTTAGATGCACTCTGGTGACTATAAATCCTCTATCAAAATAAAAATAAATCTACATTGTCTAAATTGTATGGTTATAACCTTTTTTCTACAAAAAAAAAAATGATTGTCTTCGTTCATGCCCCCCCCCCCCCCCTCCCAAAATGCCACAATCGGTGACTAGACCCAACCCACATGCCACAAGGTTAATAGTGGTTAGTGCTACATTAAATAGCATAAATCCAGTGATAAAAAGACTCATCTGTTGAAGGACATGCCCCGTTGTATGTACGGTGGCCCAGGATAATGACTGAAACTGCATCGGTCCTTAAAAGCAGTGTAATAGTAAAACCCATTGTAATTTGGGTCAAGTTTCAAAGCAGCTGGTTAACAAATGCTAACTAGCCTGGAGGATAACTTCAGTTAGGCCAGAGAGTCCTGACTGGCACAACACTACCCACGTGCCAGCCTCATAGCTACGTCATCAAAAACACTCTATCTCAAATCACCTTTTCTCAGGGGGTGGGGCTTAAGTGAAATTTTACAGCAAAAAAAACAAAAATATGAGACATTTGAGTGATTTTGCTCTCGATATGTCTTGCAAGTCATAAAAAAACATGTTACAGACAAGTTAACAAGAAAAAAAAACTTGATTTTTGTGCACTTAAAGAATGAACATGAACTTGCTTTCTTTGCATTATTTGATCTAAAAGCACATCTACAAGCAACTTCTTTTTTTGCTGTTTTGGCCAGTTGTCATTTTCTGTTAAAAAAGCCCTAAAAGACAATATTTTGAATTGAAATTTGGGCGAGTTGTTTTCAGTAGGTTAGAGAATAAAACCAAGTTGTTCCTTTTACTCAAGACACATACATATAAATAGTAAATCCAGATAAAGTAATTATTTTGCAGCGGCCTCTTTGACATCTTAATTTTTTTCTGGAACTGTATGATTTCTATGGCATCCTGGTCTTGACGTCTGACCCAAAAGTACAGTGACAGGCGCTAGCACCAAGGTCAACCTACAGTCATGTGAAAAAATTAGGACACCCTGTAAAAGCCTGTGTTTTTTTTAAACATATTCGGACATATGGATATTTACAGTAATATCAATGTTAAAAATACTGGGAGATTCATGTAATACAACTAAATTAAAAATGAATTAAAGACTTTTTCCAAATTTTCTGTAAAATGTAATTCTAAACAAATAGTGAGGAATAAATTAGGACACCTCCCATCTTTTTTAGGACACCCCCACATTCATTCCCACTTAAAATGGCTAAAATAAATGTTAAAAAATGCAAATAAAAACAAAAACAAGGTTAGACATCAATATGTGAACATTTCTTAATAAAGAACTGAATATTTAAAGGGGTGCCCTAATTTTTTTTGCATGACTGTATGTACCAAGGTTAGTGGCCATAGCATCATTCCCTGTCAAGTTGAGGCAGAGACATAGCGGGACAGCCAACCGGCCACAGACAGCACCGACTGTCCTACCCATGCAACTCATTAGGGTGGGTCACAACGTTCAGTTCAGCAATAGGCCATGACAATAAAAGTTTTGAAGTATTTTTTGGGTTAGTGTTAGCACTCACCAGGGAAAAAAGCAGTGTCAATAATCTTGACTCCTGTAAATTTGACTTCTGAATTTTTGAAAAAAAAAAAAAAATCTGTAGAAAACAATCATGTAAAGAATTTTTATCAGCAGGACTTGCACCTTAAACTTACATATTTGAAAATGTGACCTTACAGGCAATGAAAAATAATAACACAAAGTGAGGTGACAGAGGCAGAGAGGTTTAATGTTGCTCAAAAGATTAATTTGTGGGAGGTGTAGCTCTCAACCCCCTACTAACCCCTAATATTAAGCTTTTTCCTATTTTAAATGGCTTTAGTTATGAACCTTAACTATTACTGCAATCTTAAGCATGTAAAAATCCAGTGAGTAAAAGTAGTGAATCATCCAGCTGGAATTAAATTGAAGGTGAACAAAGGGTTGCGGTGGGACTTAAGCCTCGGTCTCCTGTGTAAGGCTGCGTGTCCACCAAATGCATTTTTTCAGCTCTGGGTGGCTATTTTCCATTCATTCTCTATGTAGTCCAGCATTTACAGTGCTGAGCGCCCACAGCGCTGAACGCTCTCGGCGGTGGTCGTTTTTTGTTGCGGCGCTCAGAGCGCTCAGAGTTGAAAAAAGTTCACAGACTGCAGCTGAGCTCGTCAGTGTCAGATCTTAAGCAGCCAATCAGAACTGCTGCGTGGGCGGGACATAGGACGCCAGTACTAGTCTGTACTCAGACTCCTGCTTTCTGTGTCATCATATTTTACATCCAGAGCTGCTAGAAAACGTTTTCTGTCCACTGTTATTTAGAGACTGCTATTAAAAAATCTGTAGAAAGTCTGACAATAGGAAAAGCGGGAGTGATGAGCTGAGAGTGACAAGCTGTTGCTGGGATACAGGGCACAGAATTTTTTTCCCCCAGAACGCAGCGTACAAACACTTAAAAAAAAAGCTCAGGGCCGTTGGGCGACAAAAAACGCATTTGGTGGACACGCAGCCTAAGGCTACTTTTGTTGCCATCTCCCATCCCCAGCCTACCTCCTTATGTGGATTTTGCTGCTTTTGAAACATATCACATATTTGTTGGCCACACCAGAATGGCACAATATTCATTCAGAACAACTTTTAAATTATAAGCTGTCAAGCATATAATGTATTTTTCAAGAAGTCCCAGTGGAAGAGTACCGTCACCAGTCACCATCTGCAGTTCACAACAGCAGAGCTCAGTGCAACCATTGGGAAAATAGGAGAAAAGAAAGAACGATGCTATCTGGTTAGCAGTGACTGAACTAGTAAAGGCACAAACAAATCTCTTAAACAGGGGAAAGACAAATGCTAAAATGGCTGGATGTTTCTGGGAGACACTGATGGTGCCCAGACCCTCGATGTTATTCTGATAACAAACCCCTTCCCACCGTGAGAACCTTTATTTCCCCTGTAAAATCTTCACGGACATTATACGAGACCTCTGTGAGTTAACAAAACATCCCTCCACTTCCTAAACTTGATGTTTTTTTCAGTCTAAATCAGCACAATAACTTTAAACACCATCACTAGCACCTGGTGTGAGTGCCACTAGAACACAGGGCTACACAGATTTATCCCTGCTTAAATGTGTTATCTTATCAACTTTGACCTCCACTGTCTTTTTGTGTCCTAAGCCTTGGACGTGACTGTCCACACTGCATTAACCATTAACGATAACATGACATCAGCTCAGACATTATGGCAGAGATGTAAGAGAAAGGGAAATTGAGGGAAATAGAGGGCAATAAGGGAGAGAGACACAAAGAGAAAGACAGGAGAGAAAGAACAAAAAAGATTGAATGAAGATTACAAAAGTGTTTCAGAATTTGCATTCTGACGGCGGGAGTACACTGAAACCGACGTACTAGAAATAGTAACACTTTTAGGCTACAATTAAAACGCACATCTCCACTGCAGTGGGCTGAGGACCTTTAAAAGCCAGAGGCAAAATGCTCTTAACAAAGTGGAGGATTAGATGTCAAATGGTGCAAACACTTAAGTGGTTGGAAAAAACAGGCTGAGAAATGTTGTCAAATAAACTAAGGTATTGGCTTTAAAGGGCAGGTTCTCTTTCTAAGTGCAGACTGGTGATTATGTGTTTTAGTCTGCTGAAATTATATGTGGATAACAGCAGATCTGAGAGAAATTTAAATTCCTCCAACTGATGTTTGGCTTGTTTGGCATCAATTCTAACATGACTTTGCTATCGGTGATAAAATATTCACAAATGTTTTTGCAAGGTCGAAAATAAAACTCCACACTCTACAGTTGTTTACAAGTGTAGCAGCGCTTCAAGGCCTTTGTGGCAGGCTGTTTATCTCAAATGGTTTTAATGCACAAACGAGGAAATGGCACTAAGTGCACTTGGATCAATCTTTTTCATAACACACCACAATCTCTGCTCAGGTTTCCTTTGAGACTGTATGGATCTCAACAGGCATTTCTCAAACAAAGGGCTAAAAGCACCCTACTGGTTGCAAAACTGGAGAATTGGGTGTTTAAATCTTTCTAATGTTTTAAACAAGGTGTATTTAAGAGCATTGTTACAGGTGGTAGGGCCAGTGTGCACAACAACTCTGTACAATGTAGGATTGATGGCTTTCAGTGTGACTGGAAGTAGCTTACAAATGAAAGGCATTTTAAAATCTTATTTCAATCAATAATGTCATTATTATGAGATGTATTTTTTTAATATAGCTGGCTTCATGTTTGCAAACAAGACAATTTCTTAGAAAGATGTGTGGATGAATTAAAACAATATACAAGAATGGATGACATCATTGTGAGCAGTCTTAACACCATACACCAGACACTATGCACGTGTGACAGCTGGAGCTGATAATGAGGATGGGGAGGATGAGACACTGGGAGAATCACACACTCTCGAGCAGCAGGTATTAAATTTTTTCAACTCTAAAAACATTGTTGTGGACAATAAGACTATTTCGGCTTGTCACACGTTACCTAGAAAAGACAGTAAAGGAAAACCAGCGGTCACCATCCAATTTGTCAACAGAAAAGCAAAAACTGATCTTCTGCGACAAGCAAGAAAACTGAGAGGAACAGCTGCCTATGTAAATGAACATTTAACAAAAAAGAACTCTGAAATAGCTAGACAAGCCAGGGCTCTCAGAAAACAGGGAAAATACAATCGACATGGACAAAGAACTGTAAGGTGTGGATAAAACTGCTTGGCACTCCAGAAGAAGCTAAAGTAATAATGATTAGAGAAATGGAGGAATTAGACAAATTTAAATGATCGCTTTTATGCACGAATAACAGCGCAGTAAGATTATGAGTGGAAACTTTTGTATTTTTTTTTCCTCTTGTTTTGTTTTTTTCTTTCTCTTTTTTCCTTTTTGGTGTACATTGTTGACACAACTTGTGATCAGCACTTTAACCAACCATCCTTCCTCATTTAATAATGGAAGTGTATTAGGTCAAATTGAAGCTGAAACCTTTGTAAATACTGAACAGCATCTCCAAGATATTTTATTTAGGTGATATTGATCCAAATAATAACTACTTTAATCATATTAACAATAAGTGTACTTATTATGATAAGATAAGATAAGATAAGATAAGCCTTTATTAGTCCCACAACGGGGAAATTCCAGGATGAACAACAATTAAATGGAATTATGAACTCAGATCAGACATTGACAATAGTACAGATTAATAGTAGGAGTCTCTATGCCAACTTTGATAGTATCAAGGAGTTTTAAGATCAATTTAACACCCCATTTAGGATTATAGCAATAAGTGAAACATGGATTAATGAAGAAAAAGACGTAAATTTTGAACTACATGGATATGAGATGTACACACAAAATAGGAAATGTAAAAATGGTGGTGGGGTAGCACTGTATATTGATAGAAAATTAAAAAGTAAAAAAGTGGACAGCATGACCTCAACAGTGAATGAAATTATGGAATATTTAACAACTGAAATTATGATGGAAAATAGAAAAAAACATATTACTAAGTTGTATATATAGAGCACCAGGATCTGATATGGAAAAATTTAGAAATGGTATGGAAAAAATGTATACAAAAATAAGACAAAAAGATATCTTTATTTGTGGTGACTTTAATATAGATTTAATGAAAACAAAACAACATAAACCAACTGAAGATTTCTTAGATACAATGTATAGCTTAACCTTATTTCCAAAAATTACAAAACCTACGAGAATAACGACACACTGTGCTACCTTGATAGACAACATTTTTACCTCCGCCAGGCCGCAGGCCGCAGGAGGTTATGTTTTTGCCAGCGTTTGTCTGTTTGTCTGTCTGTTTGTCTGTCTGTCTGTTGGTTAGCAAGATAACCTCAAAAGTTTTGGATGGATTTTGATGAAACTTTCAGGCGTTGTTGGAAATGGTACAAGGAAGAACTGATTAAATTTTGGGGATGATCCGGATCACCTCTGGATACAGGAATTTTTTAAAGGATTCTTTAACATTGTGAGATACGGCCATTTTCAACATGCGTGCAGGCTCAATGGAGGGCACTGGTCGTCGTGTCTGACGAACATGAACTCCGTGTTCTTCAAAGTTTTAGGCACAAAAGCACGCGGAAAACAGTGGTGGGCCGGGCCCGGCAGCGTGCCTGTGTTTGCGCTACGCTGCAAAAGCTGAGACGGGCAGCTGTCCGGCACGGGATTATTTGGCAGAAATTCCCCGGGCAGCCATAGGGGCTGCGCAAAAACAAGCTCTCTGCCGGGGAAGCTTCCAAATCCTCTTTTGGCGCGGAGCGCAACCCCAATATAAAACCCACGGCAACCTGTCTACCCAATTTGCATCCGTCAGTGAAGCCCTGAGTGCTGCTTTCAGTGATCTATGAAAACGCTTGCATAACCCATTGGCCTGTGGGTTGTACGCGGTTGTGCGATGAATTGCAACGCCCGCAGCCTGGGAGTTTGGAGATGGAGGAGATGGACACAACACCAACACTTCAGTTTATTACCTCCGCCAAGGAGGTAATGCTTTTACTACTGAACCACTAATCCTATCATTGTGAATCCAATTGCTAGTCATATGTTTTCATGGTCAAGGAATCTGAAAATGTACACACAAACACTGTATGGGGGGGAACTGTGGCGCTTGGCGGAGGTCTGCGCTCTCCGAGTGCTTTTCTAGTTTTGAAATGTATTTCCTGTTAGTCTTTGGTTATGATCTTCACTTTACCTTTTGGCCAGTTCCCTCATCAGCATTATTCCCTGTACTGTGTCTTCACCTGTGAATCATTAGTTGATTGTTTGGTTTCCCTATAGGTTTAGTCTTGCCTCTCCCCACCTCATGGCAACATTATTACCTCCGCCAGGCCGCAGGCCGCAGGAGGTTATGTTTTTGCCGGGGTTTGTCTGTCTGTTTGTCTGTTTGTCTGTCTGTTGGTTAGCAAGATAACTCAAAAAGTTTTGGACGGATTTCGATGAAATTGTCAGGCGTTGTTGGAAATGGTACAAGGAAGAACTGATTAAACTTTGGGGATGATCCGGATCACCGTCTGGATACAGGAATTTTTTAAAACATTCTTTAACATTGTGAGATAGGGCCATTTTCAACATGTGTGCAGGCGTAATGGAGAGCGCTGGTCGTCGTGTCTGACAAACACAAACTCCGCGTTCTTCAAAGTTTTAGGCACAAAAGCACGCGGAAAACAGTGGTGGGCCGGGCCCGGCAGCGTGCCTGTGTTTGTGCTACGCTGCAAAAACTGAGACGGGCAGCTGTCCGGCGCAGGATTATCTGGCAGAAATTACCCGGGCAGCCATAGGGGCTGCGCAAAAACAAGCTCTCTACCAGGGAAGCCTCCAAATCCTCTTTTGGCGCGGAGCGCAACCCCAATAAAACCCACGGCAACCTGTCTACCCAATTTGCATCCGTCACTGAAACCCTGAGTGCTGCTTTCAGTGATCTATGAAAACGCTCGCATAACCCATTGGCCTGTGGGTTGTACACGGTTGTGCGATAAATTGCAACGCCCGCAGCCTGGGAGTTTGGAGATGGAGGAGATGGACACAACAGCAACACTTGAGTTTATTACCTCCGCCAAGGAGGTAATGCTTTTACTGGCATTTGTTTGTTTGTCTGTCTGTCTGTCTGTTACCAACATAACTCAAAAAGTTATGAACGGATTTTGACGAAATTTTCAGGAAAGATGTGTAATGGCACGGGGAACAGATGATTAGATTTTGGTGATGATCTGAGAGTGCATACCTCCACCAAGGGCTTTGTTTGTATTTGTGCAGCAGGATTACACAAAAACTACTGGATGGATTTGGATGAAATTTTCACCAGAGGTGGTTCTTGGCCTAGAGAGGAACCCATTACATTTTGGGGATGATCTGGGAATGCATACCTCAGCCAAGGCTCTTCTCACAGTATGTCAGCCACAAAACTCCAAAACTAATGGACAGACTTGGATGCAATTTTCACCACAAGTGGCGATAGGCCTACACACAAGCCCATTACATTCTGGACGTGATCCATGAGAAACGGAAGGAGCCTTGGCGGAGGTATGCGCTCTATGAGTGCTTTTCTAGTTTACCAATGTTATTGAATATAATATGGTGATTGGTATACTAATAAATGACATTAGTGACCACCTGCCTGTATTTGTTTCTTTTGATGGTAATTATGGGGTTAATGAGAGTAAGAAGAATAATAAACCATGTAAAAAGGCTATTTATAAAAGAATACAAACAGAAGATACAATCATTGCTTTAAAAGATGACTTAATGTTACAGAATTGGAATGTTGTCTATAGAGAGAAAGAAGTGGACTGTCACGCTGCGCCGTTCATCAGCGGCGCCACCTGCTCACACACCTGATCCTCATCAGCGGCGAGGGATAAAAGCCGCCTCGCCCGGAGGCTCGGCCTGAAGCCGTCAGACTTCGTTCCCTCACCGCCGTGAGCATACCTTTCTTCAGCATCGCTATTCTGGGTAAGAACCCTTACCTCCTTTTCCAGTCTGCTCCCCTGTGCACAGGTGGATTCCCCGGCGGCGGACATCTCCGTTCCATCGCCCATCCTTCGCTGCTGCACGGAGCTCTCCAGGTGGCTGTCTCCCGGGCTACGTTCCCCTTGCTGTGCCAGCTATCCTGACAACTCAAGTAAGATCTTCTCTTGCCATAATTCATCCTGTGTTGGTGTATGCCCGTCACCCTCTCCCTGTGCTCTCTCCATAGGGTTGCTCGGCCGAACGGTCATCTGCCTCTGTGCCTGAAGCAGACGCCACCACCAACACATCTGCATCCCGCAGACACACACTCATTCACCCCTGCTGTTAATAAACTCTTTGAACTACTCTAAGCCTGTGTGTGCGTGTCTCCTGAGCCGTGCGTTATGTCATGGACATGGCATATGATAAATTTATTGATATATTTAAATCATTATATGATAAAAACTGTCCAATTAAAGAAATTAATAAAAAAAAATATAAATACAAAAAGTGCCCGTGGTTAACCAGGGGGCTACAAAATGCTTGTAAAAACTTCTTCCGGTTCCAGCGCCACACGAGTTGGCTGCCTTTTGCAACAGCGGCTCAATTCTGAGTCTTTTTATCTTCCTTCTTCTTTCTGATCCGGTGATAACTTTCTGATCCGGCACACCTTTCACTCTATATATATCACGGACACACAGATCGCCCCAAAGGTCTCCCGAGTCGGCGGACGGAACCTCTGTTTACAGCAGGAGACGATACAGCAGGGAAGAGCTAGCTAGCACTCAACCGCCACCCGGTGCTAACGGAGAAACTCGACATACCGGGAGAAACTGAAGCGAAAATGACGCGGGTGCCGGGCTGGAGTTTAGGCGGCGTGCAAGAAATATAAGACAGAATAATAAAGAGCGATGGCAAAAACCAAGCAGGCCGCCCGTAAATCTACTGAAGGAAAAGCCCCCAGGAAGCAGCTGGCCACCAAGGCTGCTCGAAAAAGCGCTCCGGCCACCGGCGGAGTGAAGAAGCCTCACCGTTACAGGCCCGGTACCGTGGTTCTGAGAGAGGTCCGTCGCTACCAGAAATCCACGGAGCTGCTCATCCGTAAGCTGCCCTTCCAGCGCCTGGTGAGGGAGATCGCTCAGGACTTCAAGACCGACCTGCCCTTCCAGAGCTCCGCCGTCATGGCTCTGCAGGAGGCCAGCGAGGCCTACCTGGTGGGTCTCTTCAAGGACACCAACCTGTGCGCCATCCACGCCAAGAGGGTCACCATCATGCCCAAAGACATCCAGCTGGCCCGCCGCACCCGCGGAGAGAGAGCTTAGACTTTCTGCTGCACATCCACCAACCACAATGCTCCGCACTGTGTGTCTATATATATATATATATATATATATATATATATATATATATATATATATATATATTTATATTAATATGTACATATGTATACTAGCTGCTCTTGTTTTTTCTTGCCTTCTGATTGTTGCTCTGAGTGTTGCTATCCCTGTGCTGTTGCAATCCTGGAATTTCCCCATTGTGGGACTAATAAAGGCTTATCTTATCTTATCTTAAAAAGAAAACTTATCTCTATAAAAAATGTATTAAATTAAGAACTAAAGAATCTGAAAAAAGATATAAAACATATAAAAATAAATTAAGTAATACGAACTAGTAAAAAATTATACTATAGGAAAATGTTAAATGAAAATAAGAATGATACAAAAGGAGTCTGGGACATATTAAATAAATGAAGGAAAAATGGAACTAAGAAAACGATATATCCAGAGTATTTTATTGATAATTGTGGTGATAATTATGAAAAGATCATGGTAGTAAACAGAATGAATAATTTTTTGGTAAATGTTGGACCAGGGTTGGCAGCAAAAATTACAAACCAAGGAAGAGACACTGAGTGAGACATTGATTGGAAATAACCCCCGGTCAATCTTTCTCTCAGCGGTGGATGAACAAGAGGTAAAATCTGTTGTTGAAAAGTGTAAAAATAAATTATCTACTGATTGTGATGGTATTGATATGGCACTAGTAAAAAGAACTGTTGATGGCATATTACAACCATTTACATATATTTGTAATCTATCATTTCAAACTGGCTTATTCCCGCAGAAAATGAAAATAGCAAAAGTGACACTATTATTCAAACAAGGAAATAAACCCCAATACACAAACTACAGACCAGTATTGCTCCTCCCACAATTTTCAAAGATTCTGGAAAAACTTTTCAACAACAGATTAGAAAACTTTTTAAAGAAACATGATCTGCTTAATCAGAATCAATATAGATTTAGGGGAAAGAGTACAACATCATTAGCAATAATAGAAGCAACAGAGGAAATAATAAATGCATTAGATCAAGGAAAATATGCAATTGGTATATTTATAGATTTTAGAAAAGCATTTGATACAATAAATCATTCAATATTTCTTAATAAACTGCAATTGTATGGCATTAGGGGAGTAGCACTGAATTGGGTTACAAGTTATTTATCTGAGAGAAAACAGTTTGTGAAGATGGGAGAATATCTGTCTGGGTGTATGAGAATTGCCTGTGGGGTTCCCCAGGGGTCAGTATTGAGCCCCAAATTATTCAACATATATATAAATGATATATTCCAAGTTTCTAAATCATTAAAAATAATATTATTTGCTGATGATACGAATATATTTTAGTCAGGAAATAATTATAAGGAACTAATCCATACTCTAAATAATGAATTAAATAAGCTAAAAAAAAATGGATGGATAGTAATAAATTATCACTAGATATAGATGAAACTAAGGTAATGATATTTGGTAATTGTAAAAATAAAAAAGATATGTATATTCATATAGATAATGTAATTATTGAAAATGTTAAGGAGATCAAATTTTTGGGTGTAATACTAGGTGATAAAATTAGTTGGAAACCACACATTCGAATTAAGCAAGTCCTAGATTACAAATCGCTTCATATCTTGTATTTCTCATTAGTATTTCCATACTTGACCTATTGTATAGAGGTCTGGGGTAACAATTATAAAAGTACACTTAATTCATTGCTAATATTACAAAAAAGGGCAGTCCGTGTTATACAAAAAGTCGGGTATATTGAGCATACTAACTTATTTTTACATTCAAAATTATTGAAATTACAGGATCTGGTTAATTATTTTACAGCACAGTTAATGTTTAAAGTCAGTAAAAACTTTTTGCCACAAAATATACAAAATCTTTTTAGTCAGAGAGAAGGGAAATACAATTTACGGGGGAATACAAAATTTAAAATGCACCTAGTAAGATCTACTAGGAAAAGTTTTTATGTGTCTGTGTGTGGGGTAAAATTGTGAAATGGGTTGGGGGAGAAACATAGGCAATGTCCAAACATCCATGTATTTAAATCAACATATAAAGAAATGATTTTTGAACAATATAAGAATTAAGGACAGTAATATTATAATGTGTCTTTAATGAAAAAAGGTTGTTATTGTTGTTACTGTTTAATATATATCCTGAGTTATTGTTGAATATATATGCTGAGTACAGTTATCATCGATATCATTATTACTAGAATATAACAACGACAGTATTATAGCATTATGATTGTTGTCTAGGATGAAATTATTTAAAGTATTATAGAGGGCTGCTGCTGCTGCTGCTGCTATATGGCTACCTATTATTATGGTTATTATTATATGGTTACTTATTGTGCCTAGGTATTGTAAGCCATGTGTGTCGTGTTTGCCCCTTTCAGGGCATAAATGAGGCACCAAATGCCGACAGTGAGTTTGCTTGTTTATTTACAGAAAGACACAAAATAATGAGTCACGTAGGGCAAAACACATACACTAGACGTAACACACAAATAAAGAGCACAAACACCTACATAAGAGAGAAGCGAGGGCGAAACCTGACGCTATAGAATAAACACTTACAAATGATTGAAGCAAGGGTGAAACCTGACGCTGAAACGAGACTGGATCCGGACGTAGGGACTCCAGTCTAAGGTAGACGAGATCGCAGCCACGATTACGTCTAGCTGGTGATCTTAAATGGGGAACACAACTCAAAACTACAAACAGGTGTGGAGTAAACGTAATAAAAAGTGCTGACAGCTGTGACAGATCATGAACAGATCTGACAGCAGGAAGTCCTGCCACGGTGCTATCAAAATAAAAGCATAGACATAATAACGAAAACGGAATTAAATACACACATGAAAGAAAGAAAAAATAAACAGGAGACAATGTGGGGGTATATGGTGGTATATATGATGATTATGATGATAATATTGTCTATAATTATATTAAACACACCAGAAATATTTACTTATTATTATTACAATTATTATTAGATGTTGGTATTATTGTCATTATAAACTATCATTGTTGTATTATTTCTATTGCATAATTTAATTATAAGATGCATTATATATTATGGTATTGTATAATGAATGTAATTATGGGATGGATAATGACTAGAACGATATAATTTATTGGGTATGGAGAAGGGGTGAAACTATATATAAGTGTTGGCTTCTTCCCACTCCTTTTGAACAAGGACATTTTTTGTTATGTTTATTTTTTTGGTTTTGATTCCTTGTTTTTATTTTTTTTTTTGTCTTGATGTTCAAATCAATCAATCAATCAATCAATCAAATAGAAGCTACAACATAGACAAATACTAGCGCAACCACAACAATTTATGTACATTCATGAGCAGCTACACTGATCCAGCATCTCAAAATGATAGGATGGTTTGATTTTAAATCAGACCATCAATGACAGAGTAGCTTATTCTAGCCTGACCTTGAGCACAACCTGGATGCAGACCCACCTGAGGATCATTGTGAATTAGTGTTGTGAGCATCAGGGAAACTGCCTAGGAAGAGTAGCAATTCCCGTGAAATGTGGATGGATGGAAAGATGGACAGATGCCAAGTCCTCTCCTTAGCTCCTTTTGGCTTCGTCGCAATAAGCTAATAAGATGTCAAGTGGCCACTTTAGTTCATGAACTTTTGGTTTCACAAGGTGTATTTTTCATTTACTTGACTGTGGGTATGAGGCATGGAATATAGAAAGTGGAAAAGAGTAAAATCATATAACAGGCTGGCTAAATAAAAGAGATACACACAAAATATTGACCTAATATACATTTTAGCTTGTATGACTTACACACCCAATCCTACTTTAACCCACTGTCTTACTTATTACCTCCGCCAAGAGAGGAGATAATGTTTTCAGTGGCGTTGGCTGGTTTGTCTGTTACCAGCATAACTCAAAAAGTTATGAACGGATTTTGATGAAATTTTTAGGAAGTATGTAATGGTATGGGGGACAGATGATTAGATTTTGGTGATGATCTCAGAGTGCATACCTCCACCAAGGGTTTTGTATTTGTGCAGCAGGATTACACAAAAACAACTGGATGGATTTGGATGAAATTTTCACCAGAGGTGGTTCTTAGGCTAGAGAGGAACCCACCACATTTTGGTCATGATATGAGAATGCAAACCTCCACTAAGGCTCTTACATTCTCAGAGTATTAGCAACAATACTCCAAAATTACTGGATGGATTTGGATGAAATTTTCGCCAGAGGTGAATGGACAGACTTTGATGCAATTTTCACCACAAGCGGCTCTAGGCCTACACACAAACCCATTACATTTTGGAGGTGATCTATGAGAGACTTGGTGGAGGTATCCACTCTCTGAGTGCTTTTCTAGTATAAAAAAAAACACTTCTGTGGACTTACAGAAGGCTTTTTTCCCCTTTGTGCTTTACCGTAGGTTCATACAACGGCTTAACATTCAACTCTACGCTTAAGTAACAAAGTATAGTAATGGATATTTAGGGTCTGAACCATGGGTGGCGTTTTTTAGGTGTGGTGTAGCACCCTTAAATTTAAACTCAGCACCTCTTAAAATTGAAGTGAGAAAAGCTGTGATCATAAAATTTTAGTTTGTCTTTGACAAGCTGAAATAACATCCAAACATATTCAGTTATTTGTCGTTTAAACTTTTTAAAAATGAAAACAACCTCGCCACGCAAATGGTGTGATCCCTCCACTCACACACGTTCTCTTCCCTGCACCTGCTGCAGCAGCCTGGTGCACACACACACAGAGGTCCCTCCCTCCCTATCCCAACAGCAGGGGGAAATGAGGGACAGAGGAGCTGCCTGCTACACCTTCTACAGGTATACTCTCAAAATGCTGTATGATACCAGCCTCAGTTGGAATATTCTGCAATGTTATGAATAGTTTTTTTGGGTCTGTCTGAATTTATTCAGTGAGAGTATGATGCATACCTGCAAATATTTAGGTTTCAAAGTATGTGAGGTTTTCATGGGGTGGAGGTGAGAAAATAGGCTATTAATTGGCTATAAATAGCCTATAACAGACAATACTGCATCTTTGCTCATTTTATTTTTGATTTTTAATTTACGATGAAAACCTCACAAATTTATTAAAATCTCAATGTGTAAAAAAAAACAACAACCCTAAATTAGCATTAAACACAAATTATGAGAAAAGTTGATTCAAGAGGGGAAAAAAATCTTTCAAATTTACAAGGAAAAAGTAGTAAACTTAGAATAAAACTGCCATAAATTCAGGAGAAAAACCTCAAACTGTCCAGACTAAAGTCACATCTCAGTAACTTCTTAACTATTTTGGGGTAACTACTCTTATGTATATTTGAGTGATAATATATAAAGAAAACCAAGTTTACTTGTTACAGTTTCAGGCTACTCTCCACTACCTAAATTAGAGATTTTTTTTTAAATTGAAAATATTGAAGAGTTCTCATAAATTACCTACTTTTTCTTATGATTATTTTTATTCTTTTTTAATTATAGACTTTTTAAGAAACTTCATGAAATTTGAATATTTGTGAAAATTTTTTGCTCATGGATTGACATTTTCTTCTGGAATTTGTGACTTTTGCATCATAAACTGGCATCTTTTATTCTTCCATTTTTTGCATTTTTGCCTCAATTTTCCATCATTTTTCATTGATTTTCTTTTCCTGAATTTTTTTTTAATTATTGCAAATGAGCTACATTTCTCTTGTGATATTCTGACCTTTATCTCAACAATTTATTAATTTTCTTTTTCTTAATGAATATATTAAATCTTTTAAATAACTTCATGTGTTGACATTATCAATTACTAATTGTTAATTTGTGAATTTTTTCCTCATAAATTTGCAACTTTTCTCATGAATTTGTAACTTATCTTTTAAATTCATGTTGTTTTTTCTTGTAATTTTTGTATTTTTTTCTCTCATGAATTTAGTACATATTTTAAATAAATGGGCAGTAATCCCTATGAATTTGTTATATTATTCTCATAAATTTGAAGCTTTTATTGTATATATGTTTGTGATTTTTTTCCTTGTAATTGTGTAGCTTTTTCTCAAAGTTTTGCTCCTTTGGAAAATTAAGACTTTAAAATTATGAGAAAGTATTTATTCAAAATAGATAAATTAACTTTCATTCTTTTTCTTTCTTTCTTCAAACCCACGGGGGTTCACTTGTTAAGGGCAAAAGTGGGATAATTCTGACCTCTGTTAAGGTGCCTTCACACCAAATGCGAACGGGTGGCACAAATACATGCAAAGTCAATGGAAAGAGGCGAGCACATGTGAAATTGCGCATTTGCGTGTTCACATCCAAGGGATAGCGCTAGCTTTGAGATTCTGCCATCATTGGAGTAAAAGTATCAATACTGGAGGGTAAACTAGTAAAATGAGATTGACACTCACCTGGAGACAGGACTGGGAGTGACATAACGTTCGGCTCAGGAGACGCACACACACAGGTTCAGAGTAGTTCAAACTGTTTATTAACAGCAGGGGTGTATGGGTGTGTGTCAGTGGAATGTTAATGTATTGGTGGTGGCGTCTGCTTCGGGCACAGAGGCAGGAGACCGTTCAGCCGGCAACCCTATGGGAGAGAACAGACACAGGGTGACAGGCACACACCAATACAGGAGGAGAATAGGCGAGGGAGAGAAGCTTACTTGAGTTTGACAGATGGCAGGCACTACAAGGACGGAACCCCGGGAGACAGTCACCTGCAGACTCGGTGCAGCAGCGAGGAAGGACGAGGGACGGAGTTGTCCGCCGCCGACGAATCCACCTGTGCACAGGGGAGCAGACTGGGAGAGGTAAGGAAAGGAATCTTCTTACCACTAGCTTGACGCTGAAGAGAGGGTTGACGCTTCGCATTGAAGGCGATGAAGTCTAACGGCTTCAGGCCGAAGCTCAGGGCGAGGCGGCTTTTATCCCTCGCCGCTGACGAGTAGCAGGTGCGTGAGCAGGTGGCGCCGCTGATGAATGGCGCGGCGTGACAGTACTCCCCCCTCTAGCAGCGCCTCCTGGCGATGGCTTATCCGGGTGCGCTCGGTGGAAGTCCGCGATGAGCGATGGGTCCAACACAAACGACGGGGGCACCCACTGTCGATGCTCGGGCCCATAGCCCTCCCAGTCCACCAAGTATTGCAACCCACGACCCCGGCGCCGGGAGTCCAGGATGGAGGAGGCGGACCAGGCCGGATGGCCACCAATCATCCGGGGCGCGGGTTGCGCTGCAGGAGGAGGGCAAAGGGGGTCAGAGACTGCCAGTTTCACCTTCGACACGTGGAAAGTAGGATGAATGCGGAGGGAGGGGGGAATAGCCACGCGCACAGCCACCGGGTTAATGATCCGGGTGATGGGATAGGGACCCATGAAGCGCTGTGCCAGCTTTCTCCTCTCGCCTTTTAGAGTGACGTCCTGGGTGGAAACGTAAACAAGCTGCCCAACTCTGTACGCCGGGGCAGGTCTTCTACGCCGGTCCGCCACAGTTCTGTTGCGCTCCGCTGTGCGTAATAGCGCATGGCGCGCGGCAGTCCAGGTGGAGCGGAACTGCCTGAGATGGGCCCTAACTGACGGGACAGTTACTTCACTCTCCTGCTCCGGAAACAGCGGGGGGGTCGTAACCCAGGGACGCTTTGAAGGGGGACATCCCTGTAGCAGAAGAGCGAGCGGTGTTGTGGGCATATTCAACCCAGCAAGATGGTTGCTCCAGGACGTGGGTTTGGATCTGGACACACAGCGGAGCGCAGCCTCCAGCTCCTGGTGGTCCTCTCACACTACCCGTTGGATTGGGGGTGATGGCCGGAGGAGAGGCTCACCTTGGCTCCGATGGCGTTGCAGAAAGACCTCCAAACCTCGGATGAAAACTGGGGGCCCCGGTCCGAGACCACGTCCACCGGAATCCCGTGCAGCCTGACCACGTGTTGGACGAGGAGGTCCGCCGTCTCCAGGGCAGTAGGGAGGCCTCGCAGGGGGACGAAGTGCACGGCCTTGGAGAAGCGGTCCACGATGGTCCAGGATGGTGTCATAGGAGTTGGAGACAGGGAGTCCGGTGACGAAATCCAGCGCGATGTGCGACCAGGGCCTGCCAGGGACGGGCAGGGCTGGAGCAGACCCGCTGGAGGGGCATTTCCCGACTTGCAGGTGGCACAGATTGGGCAAGCCCGGGCGTAGCGGGCTGCATCCCTCCGCAGGCCTGGCCACCAAAAGGACCGTTGGAGGAGATCTATCATCCGGGAGGTGCCAGGGTGACAGGTGAGCTTGGAGGTGGGAGCCAGTGGATGACCTCTCCTCGGACCGCGGATGGCACGAACAGCCTCCCCTCCGGTCCGCCGCCAGGGTCAGGTTCCACCTCCTGTGCCTTCCGGATCTTGCTCTCGATGTCCCACGAGATGGCTCCCACGACGCACGACCTGGGCAGGATGGAGTGGGGCGCCTCCTCCGACTCCACGGGGGCGAACTGCCTGGAGAGGGCGTCAGGCAGGACGTTCCTAGAGCCAGGCCTGAAGGTGATAGAAAATTGGAACCTGGGCGAAGAACAGGGACCAGCGCAGCCTGGCGGGCGTTCAGGCGCTTGGCAGATCGTAAGTATTCCAAGTTCTTGTGGTCCGTGAGGACCACAAACGGCAGGTTCGCCCCCTCTAACCAGTGGCGCCACTCCTGCAGGGCGAGCTTGATGGCCAAGAGCTCTCTGTCCCCCACATCGTAGTTTCTCTCCACCGGGGACAAGCGCCGGGAGAAGAAGGCGCACGGTCGTTTGGCGCCATCGTCTGGTGACCGCTGGGACAGCACTGCTCCCACTCCCGTGTCCGAAGGGTCTACCTCTACGATGCACTGCAGCGCGGGGTCGACCTGGCGAAGGACCCGGGAGGAGGAGAATTCCGCCTTCAGCGCCTCAAAGGCGGCAGCGACCTCTTCGGTCCACCGGAACGGGACCTTCGGGGACGTGAGGCGGGTCAGTGGTCCAACGATGGCACTGAAGTTGGGGACAAAGCGGCGGTAGAAATTGGCGAAGCCAACAAATTGCTGCACCTGTTTCCGGGATGCAGGTGTGGGCCATTCCACCACCGCCTTTACCTTCTCTGGGTCGGGGAGCACCTTATCGTGGGCGATGATGAACCCCAGGAAGGACGTACTCCTGGCGTAAAATTCACACTTTTCTGCCTTAACGTACAGACGATTCTCCAGCAGCCTTTGGAGGACCCGCCTCACGTGGACCTGGTGCTCATCCCTGGACTTGGAGAAGATGAGAATATCGTCCAGGTAGACGAAAACGAAAAGGCCAATGAAGTCCCGGAGGACGTCATTAATGAGGCGCTGGAAGACTGCAGGAGCGTTGGTCAACCCGAATGGCATCACCAGGTATTCAAAGTGGCCGTTCGGGGTACGGAAGGCCGTTTTCCACTCATCTCCCTCCCGGATCCGGACGAGGTGGTAAGCGCTGCGTAGGTCCAGCTTGGTGAACCAGGTCGCCCCCTGGAGGGAGTGGAAAGCAGTGTCCATGAGAGGCAGGGTGTAACGGTCCTTCTCCGTGATATTATTGAGGGCCCGGTAGTCGATACAAGGGCGGAGGGACCCATCCTTCTTTCCCACGAAGAAGAACCCTGCCCCCACGGGTGACGATGATGGGCGGATTATCCCAGCACTTAATGACTCCTTCAGGTAGGCGTTCATCGGCTCCTTCTCCGGCGCAGACAGGCTGTAAAGGCGACCAGAAGGTAAGGGAGCCCCCTGGCGGAGGTTGATGGCGCAGTCATAGGGCCGATGAGGGGGGAGAGACATAGCTTTCGCTTTGCTGAACACCATACCCAGGTCGTGAAATTCTGGGGGCACCAGAGACAGGTCCGGGGGTGCAGCGTCCGTCGCAGGGGAAGGAGCGGACGGAGAGCAGGCAGCGGACTGAAGGCAGGTGCCCATACAGAACGTACTCCATGCCGATATCCCAGCTGATTTCCAATCCAGGACCGGGTTGTGAAGGCGAAGCCAGGGATACCCCAGGATGACGGGCGACACAGAGTTGGGAAGGACGTAGAAGGTCATCTCCTCCCGGTGATTTCCCGAGATGATGACCGGAACAGGGATGGTTTGGTGTGATACTCTCCCAAGGGAGGCACGGGAGAGATTAACAAGGGAGATGGGATTCTTCAGTGCCTGACAGCGAATGCCCAAACGGGTTGCCAGGCTTTGTGAAATAAAGCTGCCTTCTGCACCCGAATCCACCAGTGCGTGGGTGAGATGCCCAGTGGGATTGTGGCAAAAACGGATGGGCAGCTTCAATTGGGTAAGGGGACTTAACCGAATGACGTCCGCGAGGCCCCCTACAGTGACTCGCGGACCCCGCCGTTTGGCTTATGTGGACAAAGCTCCACCGTGTGTTGATTATCTCCGCAATACATGCAGAGATTCAACTCACGGCGGCGTTGTCTCTCTGCCGGGGAGAGCTTTGTCCAGCCCGTCACCATCGGCTCCGACTCCTCGGAGTGCGATGGCGGCGGCGTCGCCAGGGGGCGAGCTTGGGGCAGGCGCGACGAGGGTCCCCGAGGGCGAGAAGAAGACGACTTCCGCCCAGAGGAGTGCTCACGCAGCCTGTTATCCAAGCTGATGGCGAGAGAAGTTAGCTCAGCTAGCGTCCCAGGGATATCCCGACCAGCCAGTTCATCCCTCAGATCATCATTCAGGCTGCGGAGGAACAGGCCACAGAGGGAGCGTTCGTCCCAGCCCAGTTCCTCCGCCGCTACCCGGTAGTCAACCGCATAGTCCGCTGCCGACCGGCTTCCCTGCTGGAGAGCGAGGAGCCGATTGACTTGGACCGTCTCAGTTCGGGAATGGTCAAAGACCTCCAGGAAGCGTGCCACGAACTGGTCATAGGTGAGGGTGGCGTAACAGGGCTTCGCCATAATGGCGTAGGTCCAAGTTAACGCGCGCCCCTCCAGGAGATTCCCTATGTAGCCAATTCGGCTGTGATCCGAGGGGAAGTCTCCGGGCACACGGTGGAATACGGACTCACACTGCATAATGAACCCCCGCGCTCCGCCGAGCTTTCCGCTAAAGCGGGCGCGGGTTGGAATCGGCGTGAGCCGAACCGGTGCCGCAGGAGCCGGCTGGACGGCCGCTGGGACAGCAGGTGCTGCGCCACCCTGGTTAGCCGGGGGGAACGGCTGTTGGGGGTCCAAGCGGTCCAATCGGTTAGTGATGGCAATAAGTTGATTTAAAATCACCTGCTGCTGATAAGCAATTTGATCCACCCGAACCTCGAGAGTGGTAAGCCGGTGCGCGAGCCCGCCGTCTGCCGAGCCGCTCTGCTGAAGCCGTACTGACATAACGTTCGGCTCAGGAGACGCACACACACAGGTTCAGAGTAGTTCAAACTGTTTATTAACAGCAGGGGTGTATGGGTGTGTGTCAGTGGAATGTTAATGTATTGGTGGTGGCGTCTGCTTCGGGCACAGAGGCAGGAGACCGTTCAGCCGGCAACCCTATGGGAGAGAACAGACACAGGGTGACAGGCACACACCAATACAGGAGGAGAATAGGCGAGGGAGAGAAGCTTACTTGAGTTTGACAGATGGCAGGCACTACAAGGACGGAACCCCGGGAGACAGTCACCTGCAGGACTCGGTGCAGCAGCGAGGAAGGACGAGGGACGGAGTTGTCCGCCGCCGCCGAATCCACCTGTGCACAGGGGAGCAGACTGGGAGAGGTAAGGAAAGGAATCTTCTTACCACTAGCTTGACGCTGAAGAGAGGATTGACGCTTCGCATTGAAGGCGATGAAGTCTAACGGCTTCAGGCCGAAGCTCAGGGCGAGGCGGCTTTTATCCCTCGCCGCTGACGAGTAGCAGGTGCGTGAGCAGGTGGCGCCGCTGATGAATGGCGCGGCGTGACAGGGAGTTCTTCAGCTGAATTGGAATGTCGGAGTTATTTACCCACGGATTCCTGCCATGGATGTGTTGACAAGGCTAGCAAGCTAGCAATGTAAAAACCCATCAAGTTTTCAAGGCAGGGACAACTTTTTCAGGTGGGCTCCCCCCCCGTCGGATAATGTAAACTGAAGCATGATGTTA
This sequence comes from Pholidichthys leucotaenia, assembly GCA_020510985.1. Taxonomy (NCBI): domain Eukaryota; kingdom Metazoa; phylum Chordata; class Actinopteri; order Cichliformes; family Pholidichthyidae; genus Pholidichthys; species Pholidichthys leucotaenia. The sequence goes on along the minus strand of CM035847.1, from coordinate 221,039,802 downwards.
TTTTGGGGATTTCTACAGCAGGTTGAACACAGCTGCAGAAGTTATAAAGGCAACTTCGCCTGTCTGCATCTCACCCAGATGGTGAATTCATGTCTATTTGTGTGTTTACATTGAGTTATAATGTAGTCGTGCTGCACAAAAAATTCACTCATTCGTGTTTGGTGTGAAGGCACCTTTAGACCTTAAGTGTGATGGCTGAATGTTGCTACTTAAATTGGACCATAAATGCCAGGGGTGATTTTTTTTTTTTTTTTGTCCCAGTACAGTTCTGACTAAGACGGCTAGTAGCAGATGTTCTTTTTTAATGGTTGCAGTGTCAATCAACCACTGTGCATCATTTGAATTTGAGAGAAAGAAGCTGTCGTTTTGGTATAGGCAAAATATTAAATCCAAGCTGTCACTGTTTTTATGTATCATTACATACTGTACCATGTTCATCAACTAGAAGCCAGGAAGGAGATGCATGAAAGGTGATAACTAACAAAATAACGTGTGTGTGTGTGTGTGTGTGTGTGTGTGTGTGTGTGTGTGTGTGTGTGTGTGTGTGTGTGTGTGTGTGTGTGTGTAAAGGGTGGGTGTGTGGTGAAGCGCATTGGGTGCTCAGCACCCCTAAAGCTCTGATCCTAGAACTGCCCCTGGTCTGAATACTGCTGCTTTGTAGGAGGGCTTTGGGTATCTGCCGACTGCTGTCTTCTAAAAAGGCTGATGCCCTTTTGGTTTAAATTAGGTTAATTTTTCTTCCCCAGCATCACTACCTCCTCTTGGTTTACCTTCTGATTACATTTTTAAGTATGGGTAAGCTTGAGTAGCTGTGAATGTTTTGTCTTGCTTTGTTATGCAATTATTTTTTATTTTGACTTCTTAGATGGAACATGGGTGAGCAATATAAGCTGCAGCTTCAGCCATCATCCTTTTCGGATGTTTATGTTGAACTGTATAATCTGAGGATTTATTGTTTCAATTCGACCTTGTTTGATTTTTTCCTTGTTCTGCTCCTTTCTTTTTTTAATCTTTTAACCTATCCGAAATACTTATATGTGCTAGTCACCAGTTAAAACTCAGAGGAAAGTTCCGAGGATTAGCAAGGCAGAAGTGAGGGCACCTTTGAAGAGGATGAAGAATGGAAAGGTGGTTGGTCCAGATAGATACAGTAGATAGATGTACTGTATTAATCCCAAACTGGGAAATTACAGTGTAGCAACACAGTAGACAACCCAAAACCAACAGAAATACACACAGCATAGTAGAAAAAGGAGTTACCCAGGGAAGTAAAAAAAAAAAAAATGGCATCTGTGGAGATATGGAAATGTTTAGGAGAGATGGCTGTGGACTTTCTCACCAGACTGTTTAAGAGAGTGAGAGAATATCTGAAGAGTGGTGAAGAAGTGTTTTGGTACCAGTTTTCAAGAACAAGGGTGATGCTCAGAGCTGTAGTAACTACAGAGGCATAAAGTTGATCAGCCGCACTATGAAGATAGGAGAAAGAGTTTTTGGAACCAGGTTAAGAAGAGATGACAATCAGTGAGCAGCAGTACAGTTTCATGCAAAGAAAGAGTACTACAAATGCAATGCTTGCTTCAAGGGTGTTGATGGAGAAGTATAGAGAAGGTCAGATGGTGTTGCACTGTGTCTCTGTGGATCTAGAGAAAGCATATGATAAAGTGCCAAGACAGGAAGTGTGATACCGTATGAGGAAGTCAGGAGTGGCAGAGAAGTACTATGTGAGGGTGATGCAGGACATGTAACAGGACAGCGAGATGGTGGTGAGGTGTGCTGTAGGAGTGACAGATGGATTCAAGGTAGGGGTGGGATTACATTAGGGATCAGTTTTGAGCCCCTTCTTGTTTGCCATGGTGATGGACAGGCTGACAGACGAGGTCAGGCAGGAGTCTTCATGGACCATGGTGTTTGCAGACAAAATTGTGATTTGTAGTGAGAGCAGGGAGCGGGTAGAAGATAACCTGGAGAGGTGGTGGTATGCTCTGGAAAGAAGAAGAATGAAAATCAGTAGAAGCAAGACAGGGAGGCAGGTGTAATGGTAAAGATGCAAGGAGTAGATTTAGTAAAGGTAGATAAGTTTAAATACCTGGGGTCAACCATTCAAAGCAATGGAAAAAGCACAAGTCAGGTGAAGAGGAGAGTGTAGGCAGGATACAGTGGGTGGAGACGAGGGATGTCAGAGATGATTTGTGACAGAAGGATAGCAGCTAGAGTGATAGCGAAGATTTACAAGACTAGTGAGATCTGCTATGATGTATGGTTTGGATACCTTTAAGGGTCTTTTCAGCCCCCTCCCCCCCCATATAGTATACAATGGTGTGAAAAAGTGTTTGCCCCCTTCCTGATTTCTCTTTTTTTTTGTATGTATGTCACACTTAAATGTTTCACATCATCAAACAAATTTAAATATTAGACAAAGACAAGTAAACACAAAATCCAGTTTTTAAATGAAGGTGTTTATTATTAAGGGGGAAAAAAATCCAAACCTACATGGCCCAGTGTGAAAAAGTGATTGCCCCCTAAACCTAATAACTGGTTGGGCCACCCTTAGCAGCAACAACTGCAGTCAAGCATTTGCAATAACTGGCAGTGAGTCTTTTACAGTGCTTTACAGTGCAGTACAGTGTGGGGGGGGGGTCACTTTTTCACACAGGGCCATGTAGGTTTGGATTTTTTTTTTTTTTACCCTTTATAATAAACACCATTTAAAAACTGCATTTTGTGTTTACTTGTGTTATCTTTGTCTAATATTTAAAATTGTTTGATGATCTGAAACATTTAAGTGTGACAAACATACAAAAAAATGAGAAATCAGGAAGGGTGCAAACACTTTTTCACACCACTGTATATAAATTAGAAAGTTACATTGAAAAAATCTGGGGGAACACCACCATCCAAAAATGTTACAAAATGAAACACTGTAGCCTATTACAGCATATATAATGATAATTTTGTTATGTAATTAGTTTATTTGAGTTTACTCACTCAATGTGAAACTTGGGCCTGCTTACGAGGGGGGGCTGAAAAGTTAATAGTGGTAAAATTTGACCAAATGTGGTTTATTTTTCAACCACAGGGATCCAAGCTCTGCAACGCCGATGGAAGAAGTGTGTGGACCAAAGGGGAGACTATGTTTAAAAACTAGAGGGCACTCAGAGAGCGCATACCTCTGCCAAGGCTGCATCCCTCCCTCTCTTTGTCCTCCCCTCCGTCCCTTTGTCCATCCATATCGCCATCTATCTGTACATTGCGAGATAGGGCCTTGGTGGAGGTATGCACTCACGGATCCCCTCCAACATCTAATCATTAGATTAGATGTTGGAGGGGATCTTTGGCCCAAAGATTAACTCATTAGATTCTAATGAGTTAATCTTTGGGCCTCTGGGCCTTTGGGCCTTTGGGCCTCTGGGCCTTTGGGCCTCTGGCGTCCAAATCCATCTATGAGTTTTTGCATGATCCTGCTAACAGACAGAGAAATTGTAGCCAAAACAATCGGACTACATTATAATAACAAGACTGTCATAGTTGTATTGACCATACACTGGGGCTGGGCAGTTCCACCTTAAATCAGCATCATGGTTTATTCAATCTGTCAGATTGGTTTGTCTTTTTTTCCCCTCCTCTCTTCTCCCTTATGTCATGAATTACCCCTTAGGGCAGAAAAGAGAGACCCAGGCACTGAACTGCAGTTTGTGGCATTTAATGAAAAAAACACAAGTTCCAACAGTGCACAAAATAAAACTTAGAGACAGACGGAACAGAGACTAGGATGGAAGAAACGTCAGGAGGAGACAGGGTACTGACGGGAACAGGAATAGGATTCCTTGATGAGACTCCGGCCAGGAATGAATAAACAGACAGTTCTTAAGTAGGCATGCAAACAATTATCACAAATGCCATCCGGTGTGAATCACATGAGCGGACTGGGGGTGAAAGTGATTACAATCAGTTGTGAGTCATGAGGAGAGGAGACGGGGTTGACAGCTTGACAGGGGTACCACCCACAACCAGGGTAAAACTCAGACGTGCCTCTGACAGCTGCAACCCCGGAGAGAGAGAGAAGGAACTGGCAACATACAAATATAATGTGATGACAAATAAAGACTGAAGGAAAAATACAAGTAAACCGAAATATGTAAATAACAAAACTACAGTGAACATAAAAATAAGACACACCAAGAAACAATACAGAATATGTGAAAACCAACCAAGGATAAAATAACAGGAACTAGAACTCAAAAATACAACACTATACAAATACGGAAAAAAGGCAAAGAGATAGAGCACGGCGGAATCCCCCGTGCTCAGATTATGACACCTTACAGTTTACTGACAAGATTCATAATTATTAAGCAATATCACACAACAGTGTGGTATCATATCCTTGCAGTGCACAGTAAGCAAGCATAACAGAACAGGCCTATTGTGATTTCACTAACAAAAAAATTAAATATTGTCCAGTGCTGAAGTTTACATTGTTTACATTCTGTATGGGTTATGTGGCTGGCATCCTTGTCTGTTGGTGTTCTGTCGATTTGTGCTGCCCTATCAAAAAAATGCTACCGGTAGTGCCGATTGACAGCAGAGTCCATCAATTTATGCTACTTTGTCAAAAACTGCTACCGTTGCTTATCGGTATGATTTATGTATATTTTATAATATATTAAAAATATATTTGTGTATATTCTGCAGATCATATAAATATTTAATGTGTTTCTCAGTTATCATGTTCTTTACAGTCTGTAGCAACATGGTTTGAAAAATATGTCTTACACTCAATACTAATAAAACTGTCAGTTTGTTTTTCCCCTAGAGCTTGGTTTGCTCAGTCTGCAATGGAAGCCAGTGAATTAAATTTAAAAATTAATGAACAATGTATTAAACAGGTTTCAGAAGTAAAGTATCTTGGCCTTATACTGGACTCCAATCTAAAATTTGAAAAACATGTTAAAATGATAAGCAGAGTTGCAAAAGCAAACTTACACACTTTCAGACTTATTAGAGACTGTCTGTGGCGGTTTGGGGAAAACCCCCACAAACAGACTAAGGACAGACAGCTCGCTACTCCTGGTTTCTTCCGCTACACTACTGTGATAATGTTACCTTTCATGCATTGTGTTCGTGCGTCCTGTCCTTACTGTGACCTAGAGACTCAGATCAATATGTAGATGTGCCTGTTAACCTCTTTGTTCTGCAGCTGGAGCAGAGTCTAGCAAATCTGCCTATTGTGATGTATGTCTCACAAATGCAAATATCTCATGCCTGTTCTGCAGTCCCTTTGATCAGACCAACCGCTGTGAATTTGCTTTGATGTATTGTTTGAGTTGGGTATAAATACTGCACAGGTTCTGTAACACTTCCTCTGACTCTCACTTCAACCTCTGCTGCAGGACACAGACTTTGTGTCCTCCTCTTCTTCTCTGAGAGCCAGAGGATCCCGCTCCAGCCTGCACACACTTGGGCTGGAGAGGGGATCCCGTGACGGCGGTATGATTAATAAAACTCTACTTAAAACCTCCAACAACGCCGCTTTATTTCATGCCGCCGCACTGGTGACCCGACGCTGAAACAAACACGCTGCCAGCGAACGCAACACCCGGCGGTGATTCTCCGACGACAAGCGAACGCGGCAGCCTGACTGATCTGCCCTCCCTTCTGCTTCAGGGAGACCGCAACGCGGAGCTTCCAGGCGAAACTCCCCGGAGAACACCCACGACCGGGAAAGCTGAGCAACGTTTCATGGTGAGATCTGCACGCCTAGATCGGCACATCCACGCTGGACCGGCCGCACTCACAGCTCCTCCACACGTGAGCGCATGCACCTCGTCCCCTCTCCACGACGGCGATCCCCATGGCCAACGGAGCACACGTGGACCTGAACGCACCATGACCGAGCGAGTGACAGAGCGTCTACTTTCCTCGCACCGCTCCAACGCACCACGACCGAACGACGCAACAGACAACAGGGATGATCTCCAGCAAGCTCCCTGACCCTGGTTCTCCTCTCCAGCGGCCCACCCACGCACGGGACCCCGGCACACGCACCAGGGAGTCACGGGCACGGCGCACCACGCACGGGACACATACGGCTCCACAGACCGCCTTCCTTCTGCTGCACACTGGCCCTTCAGGCTTGCTCGTTCACCTGAGGCACGCAGCTTGCTCACTGGATTTTATGGTCTTAGCCACGGCACACAAGGGGAATTCAGCGGTTTGCGGTTCCCGAGAGCTTTAAGGTTGTGCCCGCACCTAAAGCCAACACGCCAGTCCCTCTGCTCTCATCACAGCCACCACGCAGCCTCGTCTTTTCTTCATGGCCGCTATTAATCCTTGCAGGACTTAATCGCGGGAGGAGCCAGTGACTAATTTTTCTTCTTGTGGACCTCTGCACGTTCAACGGGACCAGCCCTTCGACATCGCGGACCCACAAGCAATTTTTGCGCGGCCTGGACGTTTTCATCGTCTCCGGCCGGCTTTTACTACCCCCACCCCCCTCCACCCCCTCCTGCACAGAGCTTTTCCCTGCTCGCTGCCCAAGCTGCACTATCGAGGTCTCGACCACCTGCCGAGCCCTCTGAGGGGGAGCTGTGGCGGTTTGGGGAAAACCCCCACAAACAGACTAAGGACAGACAGCTCGCTACTCCTGGTTTCTTCCGCTACACTACTGTGATAATGTTACCTTTCATGCATTGTGTTCGTGCGTCCTGTCCTTACTGTGACCTAGAGACTCAGATCAATATGTAGATGTGCCTGTTAACCTCTTTGTTCTGCAGCTGGAGCAGAGTCTAGCAAATCTGCCTATTGTGATGTATGTCTCACAAATGCAAATATCTCATGCCTGTTCTGCAGTCCCTTTGATCAGACCAACCGCTGTGAATTTGCTTTGATGTATTGTTTGAGTTGGGTATAAATACTGCACAGGTTCTGTAACACTTCCTCTGACTCTCACTTCAACCTCTGCTGCAGGACACAGACTTTGTGTCCTCCTCTTCTTCTCTGAGAGCCAGAGGATCCCGCTCCAGCCTGCACACACTTGGGCTGGAGAGGGGATCCCGTGACGGCGGTATGATTAATAAAACTCTACTTAAAACCTCCAACAACGCCGCTTTATTTCATGCCGCCGCACTGTCCACCATTTAATGCTGCAGTTTTAAGCATTCTATGATACTTTTACGTTTAAGTTACTGTGTCTCTTTTTGGTCACAAGCAACATTAACAGCAATTAAGCCTCTTATGATGATATACAATCAGGAAATTAAAATTCTGGACAGGAAACCAATAAGATCACATTGTCATGTTTTAAAGAAATTAAATATGTTAAGTTTTGAACAGTTCATTAAATTTGCAAATTTAAAACTCATCTACCTCCATAACCAGGCTCCTCAGGTCCTTAGTGACCTTGTGGTTCCTCTTAGAGTTGTAAGCTCAGTAACACGAGGAGCATCCAGTCAGTGGGAACTGTAAGGTGCCTTTACGTAAATCAACATTTGGACAAACCACTTTCTCCATTCGTGAAATTAAGATGTGGAATACTTTACCTTCAGAACTCAAACTGGATACAGACTGGAATCATTTTAAATTGAACTTGAAACAGTTTTTAAAGAGGGAACAGTCATGTTGTCATGAATAACTTGCTTTTAGTTTTGTTGTGTCTTATCTTATTGGTTTGTATTGTATGTTATTGGGACTGCGTATGTATTTTGTGTAGTTTTATATTGCATTTTGTGTGTTTTAAAAGCCTAACTAGGGACTGGCATTGCAAATTAGCTTAGGCTACAAATGCTTTGGTCTGTAGCAATAATCTATGCTACATACTTGTCCCTATACAAACAAACAGTAAATAAATAAATAAATAGTCCATAATATTCAGTTTAGTTATTTTATTTTCCTTAACTTCTTTGCTCCATCTGATTGCCAAATTTATCATAAACTTTAAAAATTCCAATTTCTGTATGTGAAACATTTTCACCAACAACAAACAATATCATTTATTTATTGTTTAATTTTCAATACCCACTTATAGTAAATTACTTTTCTGTTGATAAGTTTCCATCAAAACTACTTGGGATTAATTTGTGATCAGAAAGTGATGAATATTACTGTATGTGAAGACCAGATGAAGACTGGAACCAAGGAGCTTAAAAAGGAGAAGGGAAATGAAGATCACCTTTTACCTTGGGGGAGTAGGTCAGTAGTGCTCTGCTCTATGCAGCTGTGGTGTAAAACTATCTTATCAAATAAGAAAGAAATTTCTCCAAGCTTTTTCCTGAAACTGACTGTACACAAGAGGGCGATATGAGCCATAAATTAATCCAAGATTGTAAGGAATAGTTGCCGTTGCTCCATGTACATTCGAAACATTTTAATATACCAGTATCCATCCATCCATCCATCTTCTTCCGCTTAATCCTTTTCGGGTCATGGGGGGGGGGGCTGCAGTATCCCCCATCAGATAATGCTCTCAGTTAAAAATAATCCCTGTTATAAAAAAAATATTCTCCAGCATTAGGCTACAGATCGCTCATGAGCTTGAGGCTCCTTTGTTTCAAAAATGCACATAAATGTAGAAGTGTGTGGCCCTATGGCGTGGCCACGCATGTAACTCAGCAGTAACTCCATGGACACGTTGAGGCAGTACATGAAAAGCACAATATAAATATATATATATAAAAAAAAATTTAAATCCTGGATCCAGATTGTGAACCGCATAACCACTAAAATCTAATCATCTACTCCTCGTGCCATTATACACCTTTCCTGAAAATTTAATCAAAATCCGTTCATAATTTTTGGAGTAATGTTGCTAACAGGCAGACAAACTCAATAAGCCAACCAACAAACAAACCATCCAGCATTTTCTCCAGCAGACTGCTTACAGCTTCGCTGCTGAATGGTTAGGTGCAGGAAATCTTTTTTGCCACATGCCATTTCACTGTACAATAACTCACTTTAATGTTGAATTTTGGTCATAACAGTGCTGCCATACTGCACCTTACAGTACAGTTGGTGCCTCGTATTTCACCCTGTGCCTTATATAATCCTTCTCTGTACAGTCAGTACTATCCATTGACTCATAAGGATCATCATCTATTTAACCTAGTAGTAGCCTATGTTGTATATAGTTATCTAAGCATTTTTACTTTACTTCCCTGGGTAACTCCTTTTATATTATGCTGTGTGTATTTCTGTTGGTTGGGTTGTCTGTGTTATGCTGCTGTTACACTGTAATTTCCCAGTTTGGGATCAATAAAGTACACCTATCTATCTACATATCTAACCATCTTCTACCACCTATCTGAGAATCCAGGTCGCGGGGGCATCAGTCCAGGCAGAGCAGCCTAGACTTCCGCCCAGTTCACAAAGCACCATGATCCCTATGATCCCTCTTGCAGGTGGTGAACCCACTGGTGGATCCATGTGACTCCTTTTGGTACACTGGGTCCTTGATGTAACGTTTTTCATGGAGATCCACTGGACTGCTCTTAGTCTGGTCCTTCAACCTGGACCATTTTGCCTTGGGAGACCCTACCAGGGGCAAGTAGCCCATGACAACATAGCTCTTGAGATCATTCGGGCACACAAACCCCTCCACCACAATAAGGTGGTGATCCATGAAGGGGACAAACCAACCAATGCCGGCAAAAACATTACCTCCTCCCTTGGCAGAAGTAATAAACCACATTTGGTCAAACTTAACCACGATGAAATTTTTCAGCCTATGAACTTTTCAGTCCCCCCTCATAGATGAACACAAAGCTGATATCCTGGCAGGGACATGTCAATATCTCAAACAGGTTCATTTTGTCTTTTTACTGATAAAACTGATTGTTCTTCTATTAAGACAAAGCAAAGAGATGTCTCATACTGTACCTTTGACATGTTTTGACTTTCATCTGTAGTCTTCTTCAGAAAGTGTTGTCTGACGTCCGTGACGTGTCATATCAGCTGTCACATCTACGGAAAGGATAACCTTTCCATAGGCTTGACTGACCTGACAGATTTGACAGATCTGCCAGGTCGGTCACACCCCTGCGATGGTCTCTGGAGGACAGAGTCCCAGGTGTGCAAGATCACGGAGGCTCCATCATCTCGGTACATGGTGTTGCGGGCTCACTTCCTGATTTTAAATGCTTCTTTGATCCAGCGTTTGTGTTTGTCGTCCTCTGACCCAATTATTTTTGCATTGTTCCAGTCCATGATGTGGTTGTTTATCTTGCAGTGGTCTGATATTGCTGATTTGAGGTTTTCCTGTTCTGCCTTTTCTTTTTGAGTTCTTGTGAGTCGCCCTGCTGTTTCTTTTTCATATTCTTTTTGGTGTTCCCTTTTCCATGTAGCAAACATCCTCCCCGTTTCTCCTATGCATGTTTTTCACATGATTTTCATAGTATTTCATAAATTACGTTGCATTTTTTGTTTGGTTGTATTTTGTCCTTGGGGTGAACCAAAAGCTGCTGCAGTTTTGTGTGGGATTTTATTGCCGTGTTTATTCCATGTTTTTTTATGATTCTTTATATAGGTTCAGTTATTCCCCGGATATATGGTAGGGTCACTATGTTTTTGTCAACATCTGTGTCTTTTTTTTCTTTCTGTTTTTGTTCTTGGTCTTTGTTTTGGACTTGGCGTTTTCCTTTGTTTATTGCCCATGTTGGGTGTTGACAGTCCATAAGTGCATGTTGTATGTGCCGTTCTTTCTTCTGTCTGTCTTCTTCGTCTGTGATGATGGTAGTCCATTCATATAATGTTCTCACAACTGACAGTTTGTGTGCTGTGGGATGTTCATATGTCCAGAGTAGGTACTGGTCCATATATGTTGGTTTCCTGTACAGTCATGTGAAAAAATTTGGACACCCCTTTAACCTGTTGAACTCCAGGATTCCGCGGGCGGTCACGTCTCTGCGTCATAGTGCGTCTCAGTGCGCACTGAAAAAAAAAAAAAGCTGCATTTCCGTTCTTCCAGTACAGACAGCCGTGAACAGAAAGCCAAAGGAGTGTTTGATTGGTTTAGATTTGATTGACCTCTCATTCGACTAATAAGAGCCTTGAATTGGGTTTCTGAAACCTTGAAGAACCAATGACTGAAAACCTAGCAAGAAGGACCTGCCTACCAACGACCGCGAATACAACGAGCCAATTGAAGCAGAGAAGTTTGACGATTGAAACGCGTGTGTCCCCATGCGTAAAATCTTTTTTTGTCTAAGCCGCTGGGTGACTCACATTGAGACCTGTGTGTAACGGTAGCGTTAGCCACTCTCAGCCGTTAGCCAGTCTTTTTTTATTACTACTGTTCTTATTTGTTTTGAAAAATGGTTCGCAAAAACTGCAATCATGGAAGTGGAGATGGTTTGACCGGGTTGGGTGACCAGAACCACGAGTCCGTAACAACCGGACCAGCTTCATGTTCACCTGACAATGAGGAACAGATGTTCGCCAACGACACCGCTGTTGTGGACAAGTAAGTGTTATAAGCTAAATTATTCTTTATCAATGAAAATAGTAATAAAAATGACTTTTGACCGATCGGTAATTACAATGGTCCGTCATGGCCACAAGTTTTTTTGTGCGCCGAGCTCTTCTGTAGCGGGGGGGGGGGGGGGGGGGGTTGTTATCCTCTACATTGCAGATATTTTAGTATAATTTTTATTGCACTGTAGGTTATTTTTTCTTGTAAAAAAAAGGCCACACATTTTTTTACGTGGCATGTTTCTTTGTGTGTGGGGGGCTTGTTTGTTCATTCATTCATTCATGAATGAACAAACAACCCCCCCCACACACACACACAGTCCTGAGTGTCACCTTTCATTAGAGCCCAAGATGAAGCTTCAATGTTGAAGCATTCAAAAGTTATAGACATTTTTCCAAACTGTCACAGTTTGACACAGTTCAGAAATGCCTGGGAACAACCTGAGAAAAAAGCTGTTTAATATATTCATTTTTTGTGGTATTGTTACAAAATTTTGACCTCAGCTTGATAATACTTGGTTCTACATTTCTGTTGCATTTTGTTTGCACAGCTGTGTGTTATTTGCAAGCATTTGTATCTAAAAAACACCCAGGCTAACTTTATTTTCTTCAAATTCGGAATGTTTAGATAACTGTTAATCAGTGGCAGGAGCACTTAGAGAGATTATGACTGTTTTGCCAAAAAATTCAAAGTGTTTTCTTTTAAATGAGACCAACCCCATGAAGATGCTGCAAAGGGTTGAAGAACAGCTTTTGATTTACTTTGGGTATGTTATTTTTAGGCGTTTTTAGGGAAATTGACCAGAGTTCAACAGGTTAAATATTCAGTTCTTTATTAAGAAATGTTCACATATCTATGTCAAACCTTGTTTTTTGTTTTTAATTTGCATTTTTTAACATTTAATTTAGCCATTTTAAGTGGGAATGAATGTGGGGGTGTCCTAAAACAGATGGGGGGTGTCCTAATTTATTCCTCGCTATTTGTTTAGAACTACATTTGACAGAAAATTTGAAAAAAGTCTTTAATTCATTTTTAATGTTTAGTCGTATTACATGGATCTCCCAGTATTTTTAACATTGATATTAAATATCCATATGTCCAAATATGTAAAAAAAACACACAGGCTTATTCAGGGTGTCCTAATTTTTTCACACGGCTGTATATTGTGATTTTGATGCTGCCGTTGTCCTTATGGTGAATTTTTATGTCTAGAAAGTTTATGGTCTGGTTTATTTCTTCTTCATGTGTGATTTTTATGTTCCCAGTGCTGGCTATGGTATTCAAATAATCTGTACGTTCTTGTGTGTGCCCTTGTTTTATTTTTTCCACGATGGCATCCACGTATCTTCTCCAAAACAAGGGTTTGTATGAAGTGGCGGCTGTATTGATGGCTCCGATTTCCAGGTCTTCCATGAAAAAGCTGCTCATTATTGCAGAAAGTGGGTCTCCCATAAATATAAATTCAAAGAAATGTCAGTGTTGGGCAATTTATCCATCAATCAAATCAAAACTTTATTTATATAGCACTTTTCAAACAAAAAGTTGTAGCACAAAGTGCTTTACAAATTAAAAATATGACACAATTACAACTCCCCTCCCACACACACACACAAACACACACACATCTATGTAGAGACATGGCCGAGCGCCAAGGATCCAGGTGTAGAAGCATCGTTGAATCCAGCTGTAAAAACATTGCTGTATTGGTTTAAAGTTGCAGTCAGTCAATCAATCAATAAATAAATAATAAAAAAGTATTGGAATGGGCACATTAAACAGTAGTATCAGTAACAAACAGTCCTTGTCTCTACCAGCTGTGTCTACAAACAAACTCTTCTAAAGGACCAGTTCAGCTCTGGAAGAGCTTGAAGGCCTGTATGTCTCAAAAACGTTGGTTAATTTTGTGCCTCATCAAATCTCATTGATAGGAAAACCCATCAACACCTTGACCTTTATACGTTTGGCTATAAAATGCTGCAACTTGGCTATAAAATGTTGCTACCGGAGTGGTAGACTAGTGGTAGAGCATCCACCCCACAGCTGGGAGGTTGTGGGTTCAATCCCCAGCCGGGTCATACCAAAGACCATATAAAAATGGTACTCCCCTCCTTCTAGCTTGGTGCTCAGCATAATAGAATGGGGGAAGGAAAAGTTGTCTGTGGCGGCGCCTTGTATGGCAGCGGCCTCTCTGACTCTAGATGTGATTAATATTGTAGATAAGAGAAATGTAATTTAGTTCTACTGTACATGATTGGCTGTATGGATTGAATGACAATAAAGTGGCTTCTTCTTCATCTTCTACTTCATCAATTCAAATAATGAGAAATGCACAGAAAAAACTACAATCTGAAACTAATGCTGTAGTGATTTAATGATAAATGCAAAATCAATACTGTTTCTAAATCTAAAATGCATTTCCAGTATTAAATGAACTACATGGGTTCAATACATATAATGACACAAATTATTACCAAATCTATCATCATATTTGAAGTTGCCTCCACTGTTTGCTGCTGCAGAACATGTCCACACAAACACACAAATGCTTAATTAACCCCCAAAACAACAGGCTGCAATTCCCTGATGTATATTTGCTATGCTTCATTTAAGGGGATGGATAAACCGCAATATGGAATAACGTGTAATGCAGGGGTGATAACACTACAGTGGGGTTGGATGTGAGTGTGCATTAAAATGGGCTTTGCAAATGGGCAGGAATTAGCCCTGTGGAGATCACCAGGAAACATCTCAGTCAGCAAACACAGAGGCACCGCCAGCGGGGGGGTGATAAGGGTTTTTTGGGGAAGGGGGGTTGTGAAGCAGGCCAGGTGGGTGGTAACAGGGAGATCTAATGTGATTATGAATCTGATTAACGGAGACAGAAACAGAAGGGTTACAGCCTTGCAGTGTTGTTCCGACTTATGTGAAATTCTTTGAACATTTTCCTGTAATTCTGTGAATCAGTGGAGTGAACTAACGAAAAGCATGGTGGGATCATTCCTACTCTGGATATCTCACACAAATTGCAGTATCTATTCATATTTTTATGTCAGAAAGCAAGCAAACAGGGAAGACTGTTTGCCTGAGGAAAGCACTTGCCAGAAGTGCTACAACAGAAAAGGAAAAGGAGACTCATTAGACATAGGGAAGAACATGAAGTTTGATTTAGTAAGAAGAACCAGCAGAAGCCCAACAGACATCGCTCACCACAGGGGAAAGGAGAGAAAACCAAGCATATCGGCATAGACTTTACAAAGCCAAAAATAGTCACTGAAAAAACTATTAAACTGAGGAAGGAGAAATTAGATTTTTCCACATATATAATAAAAGTAACCAAAGGCTATGCTGACCCTTCATAGGAATGATATTTATTGCAACAATGATTCATTTCAGATCTTAAAGTACCTAAGATTTCACAGCATAATATGAAATTCATCTTTTTTTATTATTGATTTTACATAGACAACGTGGGGCGGCAGTGGCTCAGGAGGTAGAGCGGGTCGTCCAACAACCACATGGTTGGTGGTTCGACTCCCACTCTCCCCAAATATCCTGCCGTTGTGTCCCTGGGCAAGACACTTCACCCCAATTGCTCCTGGTGGGTCTGGAAGCGTCATGTTAGGTAGCATGCTGCCATCAGTGTGTGAATGGGTGGATAGCAGGATCTTTATGGCACGGCTGGCCCTCACAAGCCAGCATAAGACGCCACAGACCAGTAAAGTTGCACAGAAGTTTATTCACAGTTCAAGGCAAGGGTAGGATAAGATAACTAGCCGCGTGGGCTGAGCAGCAAGATTATTCATTAACATAACAATGATCAATGACGGCTGAAACGAGGAACACTCGCTCACCGTCAGACAAAGGAAAAGGGCAAGGAATACGAGCGATAACTTCAACAATAAACACACTTACATTAGAGGAGAATCGTGGATGAACATTAGGAGAATGTTGACGGGAATGTTGACGAGACAGCCGCAAGATGCAGCCGCTGGCGCCAGCATTTAAAGCCAGCTGCTAACAACCGCAAATGCAGTGCAGCTGCTCAGACTCTGACAGCAGGGAACTCCCGAGCGTTTGACCAATCAGAGCCCGGGAGGCCAGAATGACAGCACCGCTGTCAAAGCCTGACAGGAATGATGTGTAGCCTGAGTGCGGACAAAATAGCGCTCGGGTTATGACAGGATCCCCCCCTCAAGGGCGGACTCCCGGACGCCTGTAAACATCCACACACCCCCACCCCAGGGCGGGTGGATGGGGAAGCAAGCAGAGGGAGGACAAAATCAACCTCATAGAAAGCACGATAACCTACCACATAAATCACAATAAAGACAAAGCAGGGGCAGAAAACAAATGGGATAAATTCACAGGGGAGGGGGGAAAAAAGAAAAAAAGAACTAAACTGTACAATACAAGAACACATAACACAAAGAAAAAACAGCTTAACAAAGTACAAATGTCGTGACAAAGCTGGATTACCAGACCGTTACAGAGAGAGAAAAAAAAAACTCAACTCCCATGAATTGGCAGCAAACCAAAAGAAAAACACTCAACAGTTCTGAACCCAATACTGATGTGGCTGAACAGTGGCCAAACTTCTGAATACAGAAGCTGAACAAGTTCATTATCTAGGCATCAAAATCAGACCAACTAGACCCAATTTGGCAGAATAAAGATCTAAAGTAGATGTTACAGCAAGTATTTAGCAACTGCCAGGCAGAAAAATAATCATGGAGGCATTATGACTGATGAAAAAAGGTCTGCTCTGAGGATTCTTTGATCAAAGACGCAATAGACAGGCAACATCTTGCTAAACAGAAACTCAAAAACATGTGAATTGCCATGACAAGGGTACATATATTCATTAAACCCAAAATAGGAGTGATATAAGGGATGTTCAATATAACCATAGTAGATTCAAAAATTGAGGAAAAGTGTTAACAAAATCAGATAAACTCGGCAGTCTTCAAGGCCAAAAGGTCAAACAAGAGAAAAAAAAAATAAATCAGTATATAAACAAGACTGAATGGGGAAAAAAAAAAAACAAGTGGCCAAGCCACACATCGGAGTACACCATTAGATCTTGCCTGTGGAGTATTTCAGTCCAAAAAAATCCCCAAAATCACAGAAACTACTGAGGGGCGAAAGGAGGGGAAAAAGCACACCAGGATGACACTCATAATATACAGTTCAGGGGGCCTCCCAGCCCCCAGCATCCAAACCGCTAACAGGGGTAGCGGGACGTGTTCTGGCGGCCTACCCAAATCCCGGGCTGAGGATGACCATGCCTCCGGCAGCCGGACCAGGGTTCCAAATATACGGTTCTGTTTATCGGGAGGCCGGCCCCGGACGCCAAACGGGAAGAGCAGGTTTCCAGGTGGTCGACCCGCATCAACCTGCCATCAAGACGACTGGAGAGAGATCGGCGACGGTCTTCCAACGGCGGGGAGAAGCCAGGGAGAACCGGGCCAACTATGGTTAATCCCCGCGGTTCCAGATGCGGGGGAGGAAGGAACTTGACAAGGGTAGGGAATTAGTTTGGGGTTCTTCAGAGGTGGGTCTGCAGCACCATCTCCGGATCCCACCCAAACAGGTGCTGGCAGGGCCGGAACCAATCCGGTAGAGAATCCTGACTGGACCGACGCTGTACCCACGGTGGGCCCGGATTGGGCCAGAACCCCTCCGGGGACGAACTCGGACTGGGCCGACGCTGCACCCGCGATGGACCCCGATTGGGTCAGAACCACTTCGGTGATGAACTCCGACTGAGCGGAAGCTGCACCCGCGTCGGACCCCGATTGGGTCTGGGCCGCACTAGTACCAACCTCCAACTCTGAACCCGGAACCTCCGGCACAGTGATTGACGTCTGTTCTGCACTGGCGACCTTGGGCGAAGGCTCAGAAGAAGAAGAAAAAGAAGAACAGGACAGCAGTCCGATCCCCTCCTCCATCCTTGATGTGGCTTCAGGGCTGGAATCTTCTGCTCCAGGACCGCAGGCCCCCTCCTCATCTGATGACGCTCAGCTGACGTCGAGGAATGCTCAGCGGGGGGAGACACAGAGGCAGCGGGTTTAGTAATTACCTCAGCAGGTGGCGGAGGCTCGGGGGGCTGCGAACCCCGAACCTCACCCCCAGGAGTCAGGCAAGACAAATCACTAGTAGGGGAAAAAGAGTGAACTTGTACTCGCCTGTCTGCCGGAGGGAGGATGGTGCCTGCTGCAGGGAACGTTGCTCCTTCCTCTCCCCGTCGGATGGTGGCAGAGGGCTCCCTGGAAGGATGAGGGGGGGCCACTCGAGATGGAATCGACGCGGGGCTCGCCGGAGCAGAACTCCTCATACACCCAGCAGCTGGAGAAGGCGTCGGAGAGGAGGGGGCGACAGCCGAGACAGGCCGAGCACGACGCGCTGATGGGACAGCGGGGGAAGACGGCCCGGGGAGAGAGGCTGCGGGGGTTCCCTCCTGGTGAGACGCTGAAGAGACAGCGTCGGGTTGAAGGGGTCAGTCCAGCGACCAAGAGCAGGATCCAGACGGGACTCTTGCTGAGAATGTCTCTGGCCGCGACGCTGACGTCTTCGATGGGCCACAGGTGGAGTGAACTCCTGGACTGGATCGAGGAAGGGATCGGGATCCCAAAGCGGGCAGCAGGGGTGCCGTCTCCCCCACCTCAGGTCGTCTTCTTCCTCGTCCAACCGGAAAATCACACGTTGGGCGGCGATGTCTAGCCTCCTCGCATCGACTTCTGGGTGGTCGGCGTAGCGGGGTGGGGGGGCAGTTGGCTAAGCATCCTCTCAGCGCAGTCCAGGTAACAGTGGATCTCAGAATTAAAGTCAAGGTCGGAGGCGGCGATGAGGATCTCATCAACTTCCTCCAGCACCTTGGTCAGCTGGTGGCTGGAACCCCAAGTGCGACCCCTCCGCGACGGCATAATTCCAGTTCTCAGAGTTCTCCTGCATGCAACTTCACCGAGAACGGCGTCTCTTTCTGGCGGCTGTCTACTGTCTCGGCTGGCCCTCACGAGCCAGCATAAGATGCCACAGACCAATAAAGTTGCACAGAGGTTTATTCACAGTTCAAGGCAAGGGCAGGATAAGATAACTAGCCGTGTGGGCTGAGCAGCAAGATTATCCATAAACATAACAACGATCAATGACGGCTGAAACGAGGAACGCTCGCTCACCATCAGACAAAGGAAAAGGGCAAGGAATACGAGCGATAACTTCAACAATAAACACATTTACAGTGGGGCAAAAAAGTATTTAGTCAGCCACCAATTGTGCAAGTTCTCCCACTTAAAAGATGAGAGAGGTCTCCAGTTTTCATCATAGGTATACCTCAACTATGAGAGACAAAAGGAGAAAAAGAATCCAGAAAATCACAATGAAGGATTTTTAATTAATTAATTGATAAATTCCTCGGTAAAATAAGCATTTGGTCACCTACAAACAAGCAAGATTTCTGGCTCTCACAGACCTGTAACTTCTTCTTTAAGAGGCTCTTCTGTCCTCCACTCGTTACCTGTATTAATGGCACCTGTTTGAACTCGTTATCAGTATAAAAGACACCTGTCCACAACCTCAAACAGTCAGACTCCAAACTCCACTATGGCCAAGACCAAAGAGCTGTCAAAGGACACCAGAAACAAAATTGTAGACCTGCACTAGGCTGGGAAGACTGAATCTGCAATAGGTACGCAGCTTGGTGTGAAGAAATCAACTGTGGGAGCAATTATTAGAAAATGGAAGACATACAAGACCACTGATAATCTCCCTCGATCTGGCGCTCCATGCAAGAGCTCACCCCGTGGGGTCAAAATGATCACGAGAACGGTGAGCAAAAATCCCAGAACCACACGGGGGGACCTAGTGAATGACCTGCAGAGAGCTGGGACCAAAGTAACAAAGGCTACCATCAGTAACACACTACGCCGCCAGGGACTCAAATCCTGCAGTGCCAGTCGTGTCCCGCTGCTTAAGCCAGTACATGTCCAGGCCTGTCTGAAGTTTGCTAGAGAGCATTTGGATGATCCAGAAGAGGATTGGGAGAATGTCATATCGTCAGATCAAACCAAAATAGAACTTTATTGTAAAAACTCAACTTGTCGTGTTTGGAGGAGAAAGAACACCATACCTACTGTGAAGCATGGGGTGGAAACATCGTACTTTGGGGTTGTTTTTCTGCAAAGGGACCAGGATGACTGATCTGTGTAAAGGAAAGAATGAATGGGACCATGTATCGTGAGATTTTGAGTGAAAACCTCCTTCCATCAGCAAGGGCATTGAAGATGAAACGTGGCTGGGTCTTTCATCATGACAGTGATCCCAAACACACCACCCAGGCAACGAAGGAGTGGCTTCGTAAGAAGCATTTCAAGGTCCTGGAGTGGCCTAGCCAGTCTCCAGATCTCAACCCCATAGAAAATCTTTGGAGGGAGTTGAAAGTCCGTGTTGCCCAGCGACAGCCCCAAAACATCACTGCTCTAGAGGAGATCTGCATGGAGGAATGGGCCAAAATACCAGCAACAGTGTGTGAAAACCTTGTGAAGACTTACAGAAAACGTTTGACCTCTGTCATTGCCAACAAAGGGTATATAACAAAGTATTGAGATGAACTTTTGTTATTGACCAAATACTTATTTTACCGAGGAATTTACCAATTAATTCATTAAAAATCCTTCAATGTGATTTTATGGATTTTTTTCCCATTTTGTCTCTCTTAGTTGAGGTATATCTATGATGAAAATTGGAGACCTCTCTCATCTTTTAAGTGGGAGAACTTGCACAATTGGTGGCTGACTAAATACTTTTTTGCCCCACTGTACATTAGAGGAGAATCGTGGATGAACATTGGGAGAATGTTGACGGGAATGTTGACGAGACAGCCACAAGAGACAGCCGCAAGATGCAGCCGCTGGTGCCAGCATTTAAAGCCGGCTGCTAACGACCGCAAATGCAGCACAGCTGCTCAGACTCTGACAGCAGGGAACTCCCGAGCGTTTGGCCAATCAGAGCCCGGGGAGCCAGTATGACAACACCGCTGTCAAAGCCTGACAGGAATGATGTGTAGCCCGAGCGCGGACAAAATAGCGCTCAGGTTATGACACTTTAACACTTTGACACTTTGGTCATCAAGGAATGAGAATAAAAGCGCTATATAAGTGAATGGCATTTACCATTTTAGTTTCTGCAGAGTTAATATTCCCATCACTGAAATATCAATATTCATTTTAGCACTAATAAACCTTTCATGTACAGCTTTCATAATATCAGACTGTCAATATCCAACTACATTGGCCTAAATATACCAGTAGAGCAATCATCTTCTTTTGGCTGCTCTCTTTAGGGGTCGCCACAGCGGATTATCTGCCTCCATCTCACCCTATCCCTTGCATCTTCCTGTGTAACACCAACTCTCTCCGTGTCCTCCTTCACTGTGTCCATCAGTCTTCTCTGTGGTCTTCCTCTTTTCCTCCTGCATGGCAGCTCCATCTTCAACATCCTTTGTCCAATATAGCCACCATCCCTCCTCTGCCCTGTCTTTTTGTCAGTACCACCATCTCCAAACCATGCATCATAGCAGGTCTCACTACCATCCTGTAAATCTTTCCTTTCATTCTAGCTGCCATCTTTCTGTCACAAATCAACCTCGACACTCGTCTCCACTCACTGCACCCGGCCTGCACTCTCTTTTTCACCTCTCTTGTGCATTTTCCATTGCTTTGGATAGTTGACACCAGGTATTTAAACTCATTTACCTTCACTACCTCTATTTCACCATTACACCTGCCTCCCTCTCATTCACACTCATGTATTCTGTCTTGCTTCTATCGACTTTCATTCCTCTTCTCTCCAGAGCATACCTCCACCTCTCCAGGTTCTCTTCCACTTGCTCCCTACTCTCACTACAGATCACAATGTCGTCTGCAAACATCATGGTCCACAGAGAGTCCTACCTGACCTCATCTGCCAGCCTGTCCATCACCATGACAAACGAGGAGGGGATCAGAGCTGATCCCTGATGTATTCCCGCCCCCACCTTGAATCCATCAGTCGCTTCTACAGCACACCTCACCACCATCTTGCTGTCTTCATACATGTTCTGCACCACCCTCACATACTTCTCTGCCATGCCTGACTTTCTCATGCAGTACCACCCCTCCTCTCTTGGCACCCTATCATATGTTTTCTCTAGATCCACAAAGACAGTGCAACTCCTTCTGACTTTCTCTATACTTCTCCATCAACACACTCAAAGCAAACACTGCACCTGTAGTACTCCTCGGCATGAAACCATATTGCTGCTCACTGATTGTCACCTCTCCTCTTAACCAGGCTTCAACAACTCTTTCCTATATCTTCACTGGGTGACTGATCACCTTTATGCCTTTGTAGTTACTACAGCTCTGAATAGGGCTGGGCGAGACAGCTTTTAACATGTATCGTGATACATTTAGGGTTTTATCGCAATGCATGAAATATCGTGATATTTTGAGATCTCCTCCAAACCACTGCATAAATGTAAATGTAAAACCTTTGCATAAAATGACACCAGCATTATAATAGAAACAGACCATTGCATTTTGAAAGAAAAATACTTACAAAATACATTTGGGGTAATAAAATCAAGTTAAATTTAGCAAACTTAATTGAACCAGTTAAGTAACCCTACTCAAATTTGCAACCAATCAGAATAATGGTAGGCTTTCCTATTATGGCCTGTAATAAAACCAATAAAACCAAAACAAAACAAAAAAGGCCTCACCAAAATAAAGAGTGTATTAAGCAAGGATTCTAGAGAAAGATATTTTAAAACCATATAAATTAAAGTCCACTTTTTTTCTGTTTGGTCATGTTTTTAACAGTAGTTTTAATTTGTGACTGAAGTTGTGATCTCTTTCCATTTTGCATTTATGTTGTATGGGACCAATTTTACAAATGAAGAAGCCATATAGTCATTTTCTTAGGGCTGGTTCCTTTATTTATTTATTTATTTGTAGGGACATATATGGAATGTTGAGAGTGGATTTTAATGCATTCTTCATATACTAGTAGATGATATCTCAAGTGGTGAAACAAATTAGAGGTACTTTGCTCAAAACTGTATTTTGTTCAGTTTCTACCTTCTGAAATCCAAGCCACTGCAAGATAATGAAGCCGCTGTTTTTTCCTCCGTGAAATGAGCTTGTTCAACTCTGCTTCCATTGTAACTAGTGTGTGTGTGTATGTGTGTGTGTAATTACTCTCCCCACTCTGCCAGTATTGCCAGATTGTGCATAAAATTAAAGCTTCTCTGCTCTACGAAAACAGGCTCAAAAGAAGCAGTTTCTAAAGAAAAAAAGCAGGAAAGAAAAGATCTGGCAACAATCCTGATATGAAACAGGGAGGGATTTGATATGTGTTGCTTTATTTTCAAGAAGAATTAATTTTTGCATGCCTACCATAAAGAAATTATCACATTTACAAGGTAGACACATTGTTTGTTCCTTTATTATTAACTAGAATATCTTAGTCACAAAAGTTTTAAAGAATTTATGCTTTAATAGGCAGGATATACATGTTTAGGAGGATCACACGTTTCACAATTAACTCTCTCCCCTTTCTGTGGGAGACACACATTTCAGAACTTTGAACTGACCAATCACCTTCCAAGTCTCCCTGCATTTCCTTTTAAGTCAGTTTACCACCTCTGTCAAACAAAGAAACTCAGTGCAATTGGTCAAAAGTTTACGCTAATGGGCAGATTCAACCCTGATCTTTGAATGTAATTGGTCAAGTTCAGTTGTCATAAAATTTATTGTGCCATCCAGCCACACCTGGGAAAAACTTTCCTTTGTTCATCAGTTGGCCAGTCGAGCCCGGGAGGCTGGGAGTAACTCCTGAAGGGCATTTTCTGCTCTCTCCATTTTTTTTTTCCTTTTTCTAAGTAGGCCTAGAGTCCATGCTCTGTGTAAATTCTTTTTCTTGTCTTTAAAATTCACTTTTTCCTATTATACTCCTTTTCCTTAAATTACCATGTTAGGAAGATTTTATTTGATTTTTACTAAGCTTAAATCAACTTTGTTCTGATCACAACACATCAGAAGAAACGGATTTGTGGTTTGTCTTTTTTCCAGTTTGATTTTCTGACTGGACTATGAGCGATAAACAAATATTATCTGGAATTTGGCAACCTGGCCAAATTCCTTTTTCACTGCATAAAAATACATCGGCCAGATTCTATGGCGGTGATCCCCAGAGAAGGCTCGAGTCAAGGGGCAGAACCTGTCTGCCATTTTCTTTCAACAGAATCCACATCTGTCCAGATGGAACAAGATCCAATGGACTGCCTGCTACCACACGGGACACAATCTGACTCTGCTGTGCTGAAGGACTGTCGTCCGGATTAGATTTAATTCTTCAGAATATTCCTGATATAAGTTCTATAAACCTAATATCTTCAAAATCCCTTCAGAACTTCAAATGCATTTGTCTTTTAATTAATCTCCATTCCTTTTCAGAGTAACACCACCTTTCCTTTTTATAAAATAGTTTAATCATCATTTTCTTCATAAAATTGCATCCATTTTTCTTAACCAATACTATTTTATGTTTTTTCATTTTCCATTACATTGCCAAGTTAAGCTATGGTTTTCTTTGGTTCCACAAATGTTTGATAATGCATGTTATGCACACAGTAATTCAATAATAGTCTATGGTGTTCATGATACATGTTGAATTCCCTGTCTTAGAAGTTACCTGAATGTGTTAATCTATTCTGAAATTTCTTATTAAACTACCAAAAAGACATATGGGAGTTATTCATGTCCATCTTCTTGATTAAAAGCAGACAAGAACTCACAGGGTTTTTTTTTGTTTTTTTTTATTTTTTAAGACTGATTCATTATTGGTACAAATACAGAATTATTAGTGAAATTGTCCATTCTTTTGGACTGGTGCCCCACAAGCTTATGTGTGTTGGTAATGAAAAGAAATCATTCCTACTCACATTCATATTTATATTAATACTTGTACCAACAATAAAACAACTATAAAAATCAAAACAATATCACTTGTTGCATATTTTAAAACTGTGGTTAATGACGGATTGTGATACCCCTATTAGCATGCTAATTTGCTCAATATTATATTATTGTTTGCCATGGTGATTTACAGGCTGACAGACGATGTCAGGCTGGAGTCTCTGTGGACTATGATGTTTACGGACAACATTGTGATCTGTAGTGAGAGTAGTTAGCAAATGGAAGAGAACCTGGAGAGGTGGAGGCATGCACTGAAGGGAAGTGGAATGAAAGTGAGTAGAAGCAAGACATAATACACACGTGGACAAAATTGTTGGTACCCCTCTGTTAATGAAAGAAAAACCCACAATGGTCACAGAAATAACTTGAATCTGACAGAAGTGGTAATAAATAAAAATTCTATGAAAATTAGCCAATGAAAATCAAACAATGCTTTTGAATTGTGGTTCAACAGAATTATTTTAAAAAACAAACTCATGAAACAGGCCTGGACAAAAATGATGGTACCCCTAGAAAAGATTGAAAATAATGTGACCATAGGGACATGTTAAAGGTAAAGGCTATAAGACCATCTCCAAGCAGCTTGATGTTCCTGTGACTACAGTTGCACATATTATTCAGAAATTTAAGATCCATGGGACTGTAGCCAACCTCCCTGGACATGGCCGCAGGAGGAAACTTGATGAAAAATGGTAACAAAAGAGCCCAGAACAATCTCTAAACACATTCATGGTTAACTCCAAGGTCAAGGTACATCAGTGTCAGATCGCACCATCCGTCGTTGTTTGAGCCAAAGTGGACGTCATGGGAGACGACCAAGGAGGACACCACTGTTGAAAGCCATAAAAAACAAATCATAAAAAAGCCAGACTGGAATTGGCCAAACTGCATGTTGACAAGCCACAAAGCTTCTGGGACAATGTCCTATGGACAGACGAGACAAAACTGCAACTTTTTGGCAAGGCACATCAGCGCTATGTTCACAGACGCAAAAATGAAGCATACCAAGAAAAGAACACTGTCCCTACTGTGAAATATGGAGGAGGTTCTGTTATGTTCTGGGGTTGCTTTGCTGCATCTGGCACAGGGTGTCTTGAATCTGTGCAGGGTACAATGAAATCTCAAGACTATCAAGGTATTCTAGAGAGAAATGTGCTGCCCAGTGTCAGACAGCTTGGTCTCAGTCGCAGATCATGGGTCTTGCAACAGGATAATGACCCAAAACACACAGCTAAAAATACCCAAGAATGGCTAAGAGCGAAACATTGGACTATTCTAAAGTGGCCTTCTATGACCCCTGATCTAAATCCTATTGAACATCTGTGGAAGGAGCTGAAACATGCCGTCTGGAGAAGGCACCCTTCAAACCTGAGACAACTGGAGCAGTTTGCTCATGAGGAGTGGGCCAAAATACCTGCTGAGAGGTGCAGAAGTCTCACTGACAGTTACAGAAATCGTTTGATTGCAGTAACTGCCTCAAAAGGTTGTGCAACAAAATATTAAGTTAAGGGTACCATTATTTTTGTCCAGGCCTGTTTCATGAGTTCGTTTTTTAAAATAATTCTGTTGAACCACAATTCAAAAGCATTGTCTGATTTTCATTGGTTAATGTTCATAGAATTTTTATTTATTACCACTTTTATCAGATTCAAGTTATTTCTGTGACCATTGTGGGTTTTTCTTTCATTAACAGAGGGGTACCAACAATTTTGTCCACGGCTGTATTTTGAGATCAGAATGACAAAAATAGAAACTGAAAAGCTCTTCCATTGCCTGAAAATAAAGAATCTTACTCATACCCTTCTCAGATTTCTGCGTTCAATTGTGACTACAAAATAAATTTAGAAAAATGAAATTTTCTTGTTACAGGACAAACTTGAGCATGGATTATGGAGAAAATCTTGAAAAATTGGCAACCAGAGGAGGCAGTCCTGTGAACTGTATGATTAATTGATTTCATAAAATGTTGATCAACAAAATAGAAACTATAAAGTCTAACAAGTAAATAGAGTATTTCGACTACATGGCCATAAATTGAAATAAGTAAATTATAATTCGGTTTGTAAAGCAAAGATTAATCTGAACTATGTGATCACATATGTACAAAATTTAAAAGAAAACAATTGTTAAATGACTGTATTTCAGATTTTTAAGATAGATAAAATTACATCACAATAACAACAAGTATGACACTTGGATACAATAATAATGTTTTTCTTTTCTTTTTGAGACACTGAGACCTTCGTTTTATTAGAATTCATGTCCTAAGTGAGAATGACATTAAGTATTTCACAAGATATTTTGACACCACGGTTAAGTAAAGATAATATTGACGAAGGATCCTTTCTATCAGCATGCTTATTCAAAATGTAGGCACCCCTGAAGACACACTGTCAGTGGGAGAAGGCCTCAAGACAATCTTAATGAAATATAGTTTGATTCTAAAGTAAACTGACTATTGATGTTTTGAAGTTTGATATTTAGAGACTGGACTTAGATGACTTGTTTATTATCTCCTATGTTTAGAATGACTTTAGATGACACTGATAATCTACCTTCTTCTACCTTTTCTGTTTTTCTTCTCTCTTCTGTTAATGTTTGCTTGTTTGTTTGTTTTGTCCTGAATTGTTTATTTTGCCTATGTTTGTCTACCTCCCCTTGAGATGATGTAGAGAGAAAAAAGAGGAAAAAAGGGGGGGGGGCAATATTTGGAATGTACTTTAGGAACAGTTTCCTTATTTGTTGGCAATTTTTTTCTTCTTTCCCTTTTATTTTTCCCTATATATTCACTTTGAGACAATATTATAAGTTTGGCAAATCTTATTAATTTTGAGACAAAACTGATTAAATTTGGTTGGTATAAGATACATTGTTATAAAAGAAGACACTTAATGTTTAATCTAAATTGGGTTAATGAGCAGAAAGAGTCACATTTTCTATGAGAGATGTATGGATTCCCACTTGAGGGAATATATGAAATTTACTCAATTCATTGTAATGACATTATTGTCATTGCACAAATGTAGAATTTTATATCGCTAGTGGTACAAGGAGACTACACACAGACCACTTTAACAGGTACATCTGTTCATTTGGTTGTTATTGATGCAACTATCTATTCAGTCAATTACTTGGCAGTAATTCAGTGCCTTTAGGCATGTTGTCATGGCCAAGAAAACTGCTGCGTTTATTACTGATATAGGTTAAATTATTTGGCAAGCAAACAAATTAAATTATAGCTAATTTAAATTGTGTATATATATATATATATATATACGTATACTGTGTATATATATATATATATATATATATATATATGTGTGTGTGTGTGTGTGTGTGTGTGTGTGTGTGTGTGTGTGTGTGTGTGTGTGTGTATATATATATATACTGTATATATATATATATATATATATATATATATATATATATATATATATAATTAGCCCAGGATTATGGAGATACACACAGGTATGGTAAAGGCTTCACAGAAGAAAAAATATACATAGAAGTGCAGAGTGCATAACACACAACTGAATAAAATAGCAGAGGATTATGGAAAAATACACCATGTTCCAAATTATTATGCAAATAGGATTTTAGTGCCATAAACATTCAATTTTTTGATTTTCAATTAAACTCATGGATGGTATTGTGTCTCAGGGTTCTTTGGATCACTGATATCAATCTCACACACCTGTCATAATTAGTTTGCTAGGTGAGCCCAATTAAAGGAAAACTACTTAAGAAGGATGTTCCACATTATTAAGCATGCCACAGGTTTCAATCACAATGTGAAAGAAAAAGGATCTCTCTGCTGCCGAAAAGAATCAAATAGTGCAATGCCTTGGACAAGGTATGAAAATATTAAATATTTCACAAAAACTTAAGAGTGATCATCGTATTGTGAAGAAATTTGTGGCTGATTCAGAGCACAGAGGGGGTCGTACAGATAAACACATAATGAGGAAGGTTTCTGCCAGACAAATTCATCGGATTAAGAGAGCAGCTGCTAAAATGCCGTTACAAAGCAGCAAACAGGTATTTGAAGCTGTTGGTGCCTCTAGAGTCCCATGAACCTCAAGGTGTAGGATCCTCCAGAGGCTTGCAGTTATGCATAAACCTACAATACGGCCACTCCTAACCAATGCTCACAAGCAGAAATGTGGCAGTGGGCCCAGAAATACATGAAGACTAATTTTCAAACAGTCTTGTTTACTGATGAGTGCTGTGCAACTCTGGATGGTCCAGATGGATAGAGTAGCGGATGGTTGGTGGATGGCCACCATGTCACAACAAGGCTGTGATGTCAGCAAAGAGGTGGTGGAGTCATGTTTTGGGCCGGAATCATGGGGAGAGAGCTGGTAGGCCCCTTTAGGGTCCCTGAAGGTGTGAAAATGACCTTGACAAAGTATATAGAGTTTCTGACTGACCACTTTCTTCCATGGTACAAAAAGAAGAACCGTGCCTTCCATAGCAAATCATCTTCATGCATGACAATGTACCATTTCATGCTACAAACAATACCTCTGTGACATTGGCTGCTATGGGCATAAAAGGAGAGAAACTCATGGTGTGGCTTCCATCCTCCCCTGACCTCAACCCTATTGAGAACCTTTGGAGCATCCTCAAGCAAAAGATCTATGAGGGTGGGAGGCAGTTCACATCAGAACAGCAGCTGTGGGAGGCTTTTCTGACATCTTGCAAAGAAATTCAAGCAGAAACTTTCCAAAAACTCACAAGTTCAATAGATGCAAGAATCGTGACAGTTATATCAAAGAAGGGGTCCTATGCGAACATGTAACTGTTAAGATGTTTTTGATTGAAATAGCTTTTGATTTCAGTAAATATGACCTCCTAATGTTGCAAATTCAAATGACCATTTTCAATTCTTTACAACCAATAAAATGTTTTGAAACTCTGCTGTGCACAATAATTTGGAACAGTGCATTTTGAGTTTTTTTTATTTTTGCAAAAAAATAGTGATCATTGGGAGGTTTGTTCAATAAAATTTGAATAATGCTTTAACTGTTGATGACATGAAAATTATACTGACTCTCATTTGCACTGACTATTTGTCATGGTCTGCTCTGTGATTATTGCCATCAGCTGCATGCACACCTGCTCTCCATCTAGTCCTGGCCTATTTATACCATGCTACCCAGGCTTCAGTGTGGAGATGTCTCACTGTGCTCCAGACGAGTTTCATCTGCCATCCTCTTCGTTCTTGCCTAAGTCTGCAGTCGACCTTGATCCAAGTCTGCTGTCCCAAAGCCTGAGAGACTTCTTCCACAGCTCACGTAAGCGCTTATTTTTCCACTCACCTTGTCCTCTAGTCCCCTGTGCACAGGCGGAGCACCTTGGCGCCGGATTCTCTCCTCCTCTGTGGTGGCGGACTCCTCTTCACCCCTCAACATACAACACCTCACCTCCAAGTCTACACACCAGCAGGAGCTGCAAACTTCAGCTGTGGACTCTGTCTTCCTGGCCATAGCCGCTGAGCTGAACCTGAGCTGTCCACCATCTCTACATCCAGTAAGCCTCTGACTAACAGCTCATCATCTGCAGTTTCCTTAATTAACTGTCAAGCTTTTGTGTGTTCCTAGGGTTGCCAGGCTGTATGGTGTCCTGCTCTGTCTCCTGCAGTTCCTGCCCACACTACACACACGCACTCACACACTTACATGCCAATAAACCTAATTGAATCTATTCTTGAGTCTGTGTTTCATCACTGGGTCACTAAACCATGCCAGTACATCTCCGCCAGAACGACCAAGCTGACAGCGCTTTGGTGCGCCGGTTAAATCATATGGAGATTTGAATAGATCAATTAGTTTATCAGCAACAATCCATACTGTCCCAATTAGCTCATGTTATGGACTGGCTGGACCAGCTAATCGGGTCTCAGTCTCTTCCCCCAGCTTCTTCTGACCCAAGTAGCTCCTCCGCTCCCGCTAGCTACCTGGCTAACCAGATCAGACAGGGGCCTCCTGCTCGGCTAACCCCAGTTCCTATGCCCAGCCACTTTAACGGTGAGTTAGGGGAGGCTAGGGGTTTTGTTATGCAGTGCGAGGTTGTGTTCCAGCGAGTGCCCGAGGATTTCTCCACTGACCATAGTAAGATTGGCTATATGATAAACTTACTGGAAGGACGAGCGCTAGCTTGGTCTTATGCAGTTATGGCTAGGGCTAACTATGCCAGCCTGACTTTCAGCCAGTCCATTGAGGAATTTAAGGAAGTGTTTGATCATTCCGATCATGACAGTGTGCTTACCTCCCGGTTGCTAAACCTGATGCAGGGTTCCCAGGCTGTGACCGACTACGCAGTCGACTTCCGGGTGGTGGCTACACCGTGGGCTGCACGGTGGCGCAGTGGTTAGCACTGCGGCAGCACAGTTTACCCTTGGCCGGGGGATTGTGGGGATTGTGGGATCGTGGGTTCGATCCCAGCCCCCGACCAACAGTGATCTGTGTGGAGTTTGCATGTTCTCCCCGTGTTGCGTGGGTTTACTCCGGGATTTCTCCGGTTTCCTCCCACATGCCAAAAACATGCATGTTAGGTTAATTGGCTGTTCTAAATTGTCCCTAGATATCTGTTTCCTATAGGCCCTTAGAATAGAGGGTTAGTATTAATGAAAGCGCTTTGAGTGGTCTTTGTGACTAGAAAAGCGCTATATAAGTGCAGGTTAGTTAGTTAGTTAGTAGTTACTGAGGTGGGGTGGAAGGATGCTTTCCCTATGTAGCATTTTCATTAGGAGCCTCAGCCCTAGTCTACGGGACGAGCTAGCACCTTTAGAAAAGCCCAGTAGGCTATCCAAGCTAATTTCCCTGGCCATCAGCTCAGACAATAGGTTGAGGGAGAGGGCAGCGGAACGTAGATCTTCCAGTCACTCGGGTGCCCAGTATCGCCACGCCCCTCAGTCTTCCCTATTGGCTCTTCCTCCCTCCAACTCTCCAGAGACCCCAGAACCAATGGTAGTAGGGCAATCCAGGTTGTCTCCGGTGGCGAAACAGTGCCGCTGAGAGATGGGGTTGTGTCTCTATTGCAGGAGTGAGGAGCATGAGGTAGCATCATGTCATCTTTGGCCAAAAGGGGGAGTCCTTGCATCACAGTAGGGGGACTCACGGACTCACCTCAGTCTAATCCCCATCTAGGTTTCTTCTCTCCATTCGTTTCATGCATAAACATAAGGAGATTCTCACACAGGCTTTGATTGACTCAGGGGCAGAGCAGAGTTTTATTTCTCGGGACCTGGCAACCCAGTTGGGCCTACCCTGTCTCCCACTGAAGTCCCCTCTACGGCTGATTGCCCTGTCCAAAGCTCCCATGGCCGTAGTCTCCCAGCAGATAGCCCCGGTATCTGTCATCATTTCTGGTAATCATCGGGAGGAGTTGCAATTCCTCGTTCTGCCAGTTTCTTCGTCCCCAGTCATCCTTGGGTTCCCCTGGTTGCACCTCCACAACCCGTCAATTGACTGGCACACCGGGAGTGTCATGTCTTGGAGTTCGTTTTGCCTCGGTGCTTGTCTCCAATTAGTCGCTTGCTTGCTGTCCATGCCCTTGGGGGCTCCCATCGCCTCACCTCCTGACCTGTCTAGAGTTCCCCCAGATTACCATGACCTTGGAGCTGCTTTCAGTAAGACCCAGGCCTTGTCCCTCCCCCCACTGCCCGTATGATTGTGCCACAAATCTCCATCCTGGAGCCCCGCTACCGTCGAGCCGCTTGTGCAGCCTGTCACCTCCGGAGCGGGAGGCCATGGAGGCCTATATCAAGGAATCGTTAAGTTCTGGCTTTATCTGGCCGTCTTCTTCGGCAGTGGGGGCTGGATTTTTCTTTGTCGGCAAGAAGGATGGATCTTTGAGGCCATGTATCGACTTTAGGGAGTTGAATAATATCACTGTCAAGGACAAATACATCCTCCCCTTGCTCAACACAGCCTTTGACTCCCTCCAGGGGGCGTCCTGGTTCACCAAGCTGGATCTCCACAATGCTTACACCTGGTGCAGATCCGAGAAGACGATGAGTGGAAGACGGGATTTCGGACCCCCAGCGGTCACTTTGAATATCTGGTAATGCCTTTCGGTCTGACCAATGCTCCTGCGGTGTTTCAGCACCTTATTAATGATGTGTTGAGGGATTTCCTGGGTGTGTTTGTGTTTGTCTGCGTGGATGACATCCTGATCTTCTCACAGTCCTTGGAAGAACAACCCCTCACAGCACCAGTAAATATACAGGGAACAGACATTGAGATGGTGACATCCTACAAGTACCTGGGTGTTCATCTGAACAATAAACTAGACTGCTCACACAATACTGATGCACTCTACAAGAAGGGACAGCGCAGGCTGTTCCTACTGAGGAGACTCAGGTCTTTTGGTGTACAAGGGGCGCTGCTGAAGACATTCTATGACACGGTGGTGGCATCAGCCATCACTTTTGGAGTGGTCTGCTGGGACAGTGGCATTACTGCAGCCGATAGGAAGAGACTGAACAAACTGATCAAGAAAGCTAGCTCCATCCTGGGGCAGCGCCTTGATCCGGTGGAGGAGATAGGAGAGAGAAGGACGGTGGCTAAACTGTCATCGGTGCACGGTGGCGCAGTGGTTTAGCACTGTGGCAGCACAGTTTTACCCTCGGCCGGGGGATCGCGGGGATCATGAGATCGTGGGTTCGATCCCAGCCCCCGACCAACAGTGAGCTGTGTGGAGTTTGCATGTTCTCCCCGTGTTGCGCGGGTTTACTCCGGGATTTCTCCGGTTTCCTCCCGCACACCAAAAACATGTAGGTTTAGGGCGCTCGCGCACGCAGCGACCAGCAGCCGGTGGCTTGTCACCAGACTGCAAACCAAGTCTACCTACGGGTACAAATAAGTAACAAAAAAAAAAAAAAATCGCTGCTGGAGTCCGAGTTCCACCCTATGCAGGACATACTGAATGCACTGAGGAGCTCATTTAGCAGCAGACTACATCATCCCAGGTGCACAACCGAGAGGTTTCGCAGGTCCTTCCTACCAATGGCTGTCAGACTGTACAACCTAAGCAGGGCTGCTCGCAGACATAGCAAAAAGATGTGACAACCTAATAGTTTTTTGAATGCAAAAGATGCAATAGACTTACACAATGGTCCCCTCCGGCATACAACTAGGAAAATACTGGTAGCTACGGAGAGTGAGAATATGTATGGGCACATAATCATACCATGTAGGATAACTAAGTAGACGGTTGTGCTGTTTCATCCCATCTAGCAACAATGCTCTGCACTGTGTGTGTTTATACATTTACATATTTATTCCATCTAGCTACAATGCTCCGCACTGGGTGTGTTTATGTTTATGTTTATATTTATATATCTATATATTCATTCCATCTAGCTACAATGCTCCGCACTGTGTGTTTATATATCTACATATTATTCCATCTAGCTACATTGCTCCGCACTGTGTTTATATATTTACATATTTATTCCATCTAGCTGCAATGCTCCGTACTGTGTTTATATACTCATATATTTATCCCATCCAGCTACAATGCTCTACACTGTGTGTCTGTGTGTATATATATATATATTTATAGTAATATGTACATATGTATATTAGCTGCTCTTGCTTGCTTGCTTTTTTTTTTTTTTTGCCTTCTGATTGTTGCTCTGAGTGTTGCTATCCCTGTGCTGTTGCAATCCTGGAATTTCCCCGTTGTGGGACTAATAAAGGCTTATCTTATCTTAACATCGGGTGCATGTGAGGCGAGTCCTGCAGCGGCTGTTGGAGAATAAGCTGTATGTCAAAGCCGAGAAGTGTGAGTTCCACGCCTCCAAGATGCCTTTTCTGGGATTCATCATCTCTCACAAGGAGATAATCCCGGATCCCGGTAAAATTAAGGCGGTGGTGGAATGGTCGACTCCCTCCTCCAGGAAGAGGAGGAAGGTCTCTCACCTTCCTTAAATGTGCCTGGAGTTGAGTGGCATTCATCATCCGGTTCCGCATGGCACTGTTCACAATGAAGCAGTCACCAGTGTGGGATGTGGCCAAAGGATGTCCACTTCTATGCCTTTCCGTGACTCTTCCAGTCTCTCTGTTGCAACCTGCTGATGACACTCTGTGACACTCTAAGCTCAGTGGCCACTTCCCTCTGAGAACATCCTGTTTGAAGCCTCATAATGGCAAGGTACTGTTGATCAATTGTTAGATGTCTTGGTCTCATGATGTCAAAATGTGAACATCATGGTGAAGAGGACTGTTTAAACCCCAATTTTAACTGAACCAGAAAATTTATTGGTCGATTCATGGACCAAACACCTGTTGGGAATTTTGCCCTTAAGCACCTTGCTAGAGAACAGCAAGTTACGCAAAAAGTACTGAAACACTGAACAGTTGGACATGTGCATTCAAAGGGTTAAAGAAGGTCAAATTAAGTTCACCTGTAAAGGCTATAGTGCATTTTAGGTGCATCCAGAAATTTCACCCGAAAGCTGAATATCCCTAACTTGTTGTGAGTAGTGTATATACAGTGGTGCGAAAAAGTGTTTGCCCCCTCCTGATTTCTCATTTGTTTTATATGTCACACTGGAATGTGACATAATTACCGGCCCAGGGAACACCCACGCAGGCTCAGGTGAGATTCAAAAGCTTTATTCAACAACAAGGACTGTGTGAGTGCATGTATGCGGTATGTAAATGGTCTGTGGGTGAACGAGGAGTGTCGGGGGCAGAATGGCACGCCATGCAGCCAGGCAACCCTATGGGAAGAGCAGAGACAGGGAAATGAGTTCACCTTCACCATGCGGGGTAAATGTACAGAAAGTTGCTTACTTGCAGATGGAATGGTGGCTGGTGTTGGCTAAGGATCTCTTGCCTGGGAGACAGCGCCCTGCTGTGCACGCGACGAGGCGTGGAGGAGTAGGGAGAGGAGTTGGCGAAGACGGGGGGAATCCGCCGCCAGGGAATCCACCTGTGCACAGGGAAGAGACTGGAAGACAGGTGAGTGGAGACACAACTTACATGCTGATAGGAGAACTGCAGGTCGGGAAGAAACGATCCTGCAGAGAGGTTGAGAGCGTAGATACACAGACGGCTCCACACCAATGCTCTGGGCTGAGTGGGCTAAATGACCCATGATTGACGAGGCGCAGGTGTGCGCGCAGCTGAGGCAGATGACTGGGAACGGCGAGTTGTGACAGTACTCCCCCCCGAGCAGCGCCTCCTGGCGCTGGCTTATCCGGGTGCGCCCAGTGAAATTTCGTGATGAGATCTTTATCCAGCACAAAAGAAGAGCGCACCCGGGACCTCCACTCCGGGCCATACCCTTTCCAATCCACCAGGTACTGCAGCCCCTAACCTCGACGCCGGGAGTCCAGGATGGAAGCAACCCCCCACGCCGGGTGGCCGTCGATCATCATGGGAGGGGGCGGTGCCCTAGGAGGAGGACAGAGTGGGTCGGAGATCACGGGTTTGACCTTGGAGACGTGAAAAGTGGGGCAGACATGGAGGGGGGGGGCAAACGCACAGCCACCGGGTTAATTACCTTGGAGATGGTGAAGGGACCGATGAAGCGTGGCGCCAACTTCTTCTTCTCGGCCTTGAGGTTGACGTCCTGGGCCGAAAGCCAGACTTGTTGGCCCACCTGGTAAGCGGGGGCCGGCTTCCTGTGGCGATTAGCCGTGTTGCTGTTGCGCGCCGCCGTGCGTAAAAGCGCCTCGCGCGTCCTGGTCCACAGGGTCCGGCAGCGCCTCAGGTGTGCCTGGATGGAAGGAACAGCCACCTCGCTCTCCTGCTCGGGGAACAATGGGGGGTCGTAGCCCAATGACGCCCAGAAGGGGGACATCCTGATAGCCAATGACAGTGTAGCTTTGTGGGCATACTCCACCCAGGCCAGGTAAGAGCTCCAGAAAGATGGGTTGGAGGAGGTGATGCAGCGCAGGGCAGCCTCCAGCTCCTGGTTGGCACGCACACACTGCCCCTTTAGATTGGGGGTGGTGACCGGAGGAGAGACTCACCGTGGCCCCCAGGGCGTTGCAAAAACACTTCCACACGTGGGACACAAACTGGGGCCCCTGATCAGATACAATGTCCACAGGGATCCCGTGCAGTCTGACCACATGTTGGATAAGGAGATCGGCCATCTCCCGAGCCGAGGGAAGACCTTGGAGAGGCACAAAGTGAGCGGCCTTGGAGAATCGGTCCACAATGGTCAGGACGGTGTCGTATGAGTTACAAACGGGGAGGCCAGTAACGAAGTCCAGAGCGATATGTGACCAGGGTCTGCCCAGGACCGGCAGGGGATGGAGCAGCCCTGCAGAAGGGGAGTTCGGGGTCTTGCTCATAGCGCACTGGGGGCAGGCCCGTACGTAAATGGCGATGTTCTTCTGTAGTCCGGGCCACCAGAAAGAGCGCTGAAGGAGGTCCACCAGTCGGGAGATGCCAGGATGACAGGTGAGCTTGGACATGTGGGCCCAGTGAATGACATCCCCCCGAACCGCCGATGGCACGAAGAGCCTCCTTGCCGGGCCGCCGCCAGGGTCTGGTTCGGTCTCCTGCGCCCTCCGGATCTTGTCCCTGATGGACCAGGAAACCGCCCCCACAACACACGAGTCGGGCAGGATGGTGTGGGCCTGCTCCTCCGGGGTCTCAGGGGCAAACTGTCTGGACAGGGCGTCGGGTAACCCCTTCTTGGAGCCTGGACGGTAGGTGATCGTGAACCGGAATCGAGTGAAAAACAGAGACCAGCGCGCCTGGCGGGCATTCAGGTGTTTAGCCGACCTCAAATACTCCAGGTTCTTGTGGTCCGTCCAGACCACGAAAGGCTGAGCTGCCCCCTCCAGCCAGTGACGCCACTCCTGCAGCGCGAGCTTCACAGCCAGAAGCTCCCTGTCGCCGACGTCATAATTCCGCTCAGCCGCTGACAGGCACCGGGAGAAGAAGGCGCAGGGACGCTTCACTCCATCCACCAGAGAACGTTGGGACAGAACCGCCCCCACCCCCATATCAGACGCATCCACTTCCACCAGGCACTGCAGTGCGGGGTCAACCTGGGTCAGGACCCGGGAGGAGGAGAACTCCGTCTTCAAGGTCTCGAATGCAGCAGTTGCCTCCTCGGTCCACTGGAAGGGCACCTTGGGAGAGGTGAGGCGGGTCAGAGGGGTGACGATGGCGCCGAAGTTGGGCACAAAACGGCGGTAGAAATTATCAAAGCCGATGAACTGCTGCACCTGTTTCCTGGAAGAGGGAGTGGGCCACTCGACCACCGCTTTAACCTTGGCGGGGTCGGGAAGGATTTGATTGCGGGAGATGACAAAACCCAGGAAAGAGGTAGTTTTGGCAAAGAATTCACACTTTTCCACTTTGACATAAAGTCTGTTCTCTAAAAGCCGCTGCAAAACCCGCCTCACGTGGGCTTGGTGCTCCTCCCGAGACCTGGAGAAGATCAGGATGTCGTCTAAGTACACGAATATGAAGACCCCTAGGAAATCTCGCAGGACGTCGTTAATGAGCCGTTGGAACACGGCGGGGGCATTGGTGAGCCCAAACGGCATAACCAGGTATTCGAAGTGACCGCTGGGCATCCGAAATGCCGTCTTCCACTCATCGCCCTCCCGGATCCGCACGAGATGGTATGCGCTGCGGAGGTCTAGCTTGGTAAACCAGGTGGCCCCCTGGAGGGAGTGGAAGGCGGAGTCCATGAGTGGCAGGGTGTATCTATCCTTCACCGTGATGTCGTTCAGGGCTTGGAAGTCGATGCACGGGCACAGGGATCCATCCTTCTTAGAGACGAAGAAAAACCTGGCCCCAAGTGGAGACGAGGAGGGGCGAATGATACCAGCGCTGAGCGCCTCCCTGATGTATGTGTCCATGGCCTCCCGTTCCGGGGCAGAAAGGCTGTAGAGGCGGCCAGATGGCAACGGCGCCCCCGGGCGGAGGTTTATGGCGCAGTCATACGGGCAGTGAGGAGGAAGAGACATCGCCTTGGACTTGCTAAAAAACAAGCCCCAGACCATGGAACTCCGGAGGCACCGGGGTGAGGTCCGGAGGAGAGGAGGCAGGAGCAGGAAGAGGCGGGGATGGGGCACAAGCCGCAGACTGGAGGCAGGTGCCCATGCAGAACGAGCTCCACGAGAGGACACTTCCAGACTGCCAATCAAGCACTGGGTTGTGGAGGTGCAGCCACGGGTAACCCAAGATGACAGGGGCCGTCGAGGTGGGCAGGACGAACAGGCTGAGGTCCTCTCGGTGGCTGCCAGAGACTATGACTGACACCGGCTTGGTGCGATGCGTCACGACTCCCAGAGGCGAACGGGAGATGGTGACGAGGTTAAGGGGAGCTGACAATGGTTGACAGGGGATGCCCAAGCGGGTTGCCAGGCTCTTGGAAATAAAGCTTTGTTCTGCCCCCGAGTCCACCAGTGCGTGAGTGAGGTGCCCGGTGGAGTTGTGACAGAACCTAATGGGCAGCGAACAATTTGAGAGGGGATTTGGCTGGTTGGTGTCCGTGAGGCCCCCTACAGTGACTCGTGGACCCCCCCGTTTGGCTTGATTGGGCAATGCTCCAAGGAGTGCTGATCGCCCCCGCAATACATGCAGAGGCCCAGCTCCCGGCGGCGTTGTTTCTCCGCTAGGAGGAGCCTGGTTCGCCCGACCGACATCGACTCTGGCTCATCGGCGGACTCCGGAGCGGGTAACGCCAGGGGGTGAGACTGAGAGGCGTGGGCGGGGAGTCCGCGCGGGTGGCTGTTGGACTTACACTCAGCAGCCCGCTCTCGCAGCCTGTTAATCTAAACTATTATTAATCTACCATCTAAACTAATTTGTCAGGGAGATTAATTCGGACAACCGCCCCGGGAGATCCCGGCTGACCAACTCATCCCGCAGACTAGAACTGAGGCTGCAGAGGAAGATGCTGCAGAGAGACGCCTCACCCCAGCCAACCTCCTCCGCTGCCACCCGGAAGTCAACAGCGTAATCGGCCGCCGACCGGCTACCCTGGTGAAGGCTAAGGAGCCGGTCGGCCAGGATGCTGTCACGATGCGAGTGGTCAAAAACCTCAAGAAAATCTCGCATGAACTGGTCATAGGAGAGGTTCGTGTAGCTGGGCTTCGCCATGACTGCGTAAACCCAGGCTAACGCTCGCCCCTCCAAGAGGTTAGCCATGTACCCAATTCGGCTGTGATCTGAGGGAAAATCCCCGGGAACACGCTGAAACACCGACTCGCATTGCAGGATGAACCCCCGCGCTTCACCGAGCCTCCCGTTAAAGCGTGCGGGAGTGGGGATTGGAGTGAGCCGGGTAGGCACTCCCGAGCTAGGCTGGCCAGCCACGGAAACAGAGGAAGCTGATCTGCCATGATGAGCCGGGGGAATGCCTGCTGAGGGTCGAGACGGTCCAGCCGGCGAGTAATCGTAGTTAATTGGTTAAGTATCACTTGTTGTTGATGAGCGATCAAGTCCACCCGAGCCTCGAGGGTGGAAAGACGGCGTACGAGCCTGCTGTCCGCTGGGCCGCCCTGCTGGCGCCGTACTGACATAATTACCGGCCCAGGGAACACACACGCAGGCTCAGGTGAGATTCAAAAACTTTATTCAACAACAAAGAATGTGTGAGTGCGTGTATGCGGTATGTAAATGGTCTGTGGGTGAACGAGGAGCGTCGGGGGCAGAATGGCACGCCGTGCAGTCAGGCAACCCTATGGGAAGAGCAGAGACAGGGAAATGAGTTCACCTTCACCATGCGGGGTAAATGTACAGAAAGTTGCTTACTTGCAGATGGAACAGTGGCTGGCGTTAGCTAAGGATCTTTTGCCTGGGAGACAGCGCCCTGCTGCGCACGCGACGAGGCGTGGAGGAGTAGGGAGAGGAGTTGGCGAAGACGGGGGGAATCCGCCGCCAGG
This sequence comes from Pholidichthys leucotaenia, assembly GCA_020510985.1. NCBI lineage: Eukaryota > Metazoa > Chordata > Actinopteri > Cichliformes > Pholidichthyidae > Pholidichthys > Pholidichthys leucotaenia. The sequence continues at coordinate 220,999,454 of CM035847.1, read as the reverse complement.
GAATCCACCTGTGCACAGGGAAGAGACTGGAAGACAGGTGAGTGGAGACACAGCTTACGTGCTGATAGGAGAACTGCAGGTCGGGAAGAAACGATCCTGCGGAGAGGTTGAGAGCGTAGATACACAGACGGCTCCAGACCGATGGTCTGGGCCGAGTGGGCTAAATAGCCCGTGATTGACGAGGCGCAGTTGTGCGCGCAGCTGAGGCAGATGACTGGGAAGAGTGAGTTGTGACAGAATGTTTCAGACCCATCCATCCATCCATCCATCTTCTTCCGCTTAATCCTTTTTGGGTCGCATCAAGCAAATTTAAATATTAGACAAAGCTAACACAAGTAAATACAAAATGCAGTTTTTAAATGAAGGTGTTATTAAGGACAAAATAAAATCCAAACCTACATGGCCCTGTGTGGAAAAACTTACCCCCCCCCCCCCCCCCCCGTTAAAACATACTGTGGTTTACCACGCCTTTGGAAAGCTGAGCTTAATTTCTCTAGCCACACCAAGGCTTGATTACTGCCACACTTGTTCTCAATCAAGAAATCACTTAAATAGGACCTGCCTGACAAAATGAAGTAGACCAAAAGATCCTCAAAAGTTAGACATCATGCTGCGATCCAAAGAAATTCAGGAACAAATGAGAAACAAAGTAATTGAGATCTATCAGTCTGGAAAAGGTTATAAAGCTATTTCTAAAACTTTGAGACTCCAGCAAACCACAGTGAGAGCCATTATCCACAAATGGCGACAACATGGAACAGTGGTGAACCTTCCCAGGAGTGGCTGGTCGACCAAAATTACCCCAAGAGCGCAACAATGACTCATCCAAGAGGTCACAAAAGTCCCCACAACAACATCCAAAGAATTGCAGTTATCACTTGCTTCAGTTAAGGTCAGTGTTCACGACTCCACCATAAGAAAGGGACTGGGTAAAAATGGCCTGGATGGTAGAGTTTCCAGATGAAAACCACTGCTGAGCAAAAAGAACATAAAGGCTCGTCTCAGTTTTGCCAGAAAACATCTTGATGATCCCCAAGACTTTTGGGAAAATACTCTGTGGACTGACGAGACAAAAGTTAAATGTTTTGGAAGGTGTGTGTCCCATTACATCTGGCGTAAAAGTAACACAGCATTTCAGAAAAGGAACATCATACCAACAGTAAAATATGGTGGTGGTACTGTGATGGTCTGGGGCTGTTTTGCTGCTTCAGGACCTGGAAGACTTGCTGTTGTAAATGGAACCATGAATTCTGCTGTCTACCAAAAAATCCTGAAGGAGAATGTCTGGCCATCTGTTTGTGACCTCAAGCTGAAGCACACTTGGGTTCTGCAGCAGGACGACAATCCAAAACACACCAGCAAGTCCACCTCTGAATGGCTTAAGAAAAACAAAATGAAGACTTCGGAGTGGCCTAGTCAAAATCCTGACCTGAATCCGATTGAGATGCTGTGGCATGACCTTAAAAAGGTGGTTCATGCTTGAAAACCCTCCAATGTGGCTGAATTACAACAATTCTGCAAAGATGAGTGGGCCAAAATTCCTCCACAGCGCTGTAAAAGACTCATTGCCAGTTATTGCAAATGCTTGATTGCAGTTGTTGCTGCTGAGGGTGGCACAACCAGATATTAGGTTTAAGGGGAAATCACTTTTTCACACAGGGCCATGTAGGTTTGGATTTTTTCCCTTAATAATAAATACCTTCATTTAAAAAAAAATTGCATTTTGTTTTTACTTGTTATCTTTGTCTAATATTTAAATCTGATGGTCTGAAACATTTTAGCGTGACAAACATACAAAAAAATGAGAAATCAGGAAGGGGGCAAACACTTTTTCACACCAGTGTATATATATTATATTATATTATATTATATTGTGGTGACCCACCACAATAAGGTGGGCCATAAGGTGACCCTTATGTGTGAAGTTTACAAGTTCTCCCCGTGTCAGCATGGGTTTACTCCGGATACTTCAGTTTCCTCCCACAGGACAAAGACATGCATTTTAGGTTAATTGGCATCAAATGGGGATTTTAAATTGTCCTTAGGTATGAATGTGAGAGTGAATGGCTGTCTGCCTTTCTGTGTTGGCCCTGCGATGGACTGGCAATCTGTCCAGGGTGTGCCCTGCCTCTCGCCCAAAGATGCTGGGATAGGCTCCAGCCCCCCTGTGACTCGAAAAAGATTAAGCGGTAGAACATGGATGGATGGATATTATTTTATATTTATTCTTCAGAACATGTCTGGTTCCATCCCTGGTCTTTTTGGCACCTTATGATCATCGATGTTTCTCAAGCTAAATTAGCTTCTGATGATAACTGATATTCATCATGTGATGTATTTGAATTTGTTATATCAGGGGTGGTTGCATGTAACCAAAGATAGCTCAAACATCAGTGAATAATAGAAGTCAGACAAGAGAAATATAAAGAGGGGACAATTCGGCTTCCAGCACAGAAAGATCAAACTCTTCTCTCTCATTAACAGACTGTAGATGCGCACAATCTGGTTACAGAGAAGAGAGTTGTACCAGCTTAACATGTGCTGGAGTATCACCGTACTAGTAAATGAGGCTGTCTCTAATTCTTTAATTTTGTTTTTCCCATTTAAAATACATCAGTGAAACTCTGTCTTGCTAACAACCATGTGCTGGCAAAATATAGAATAACCATTAAAACACTGATTATGCCTTAGATGTTAGGAGCAAATATTGTCAGGAAAAGCAATGAAAAACATTAACAGTTACATTCTGGGTCACAATGTAATTTAATAGGGTATGTGTTTCCAAATCAAACCAAAAGTATTATTTAGTAGAAGGCAGTATAAATGCTTTAGGTTATTAGTTTTAGTTAAAAGAATTGCTTTACAAATACTAATTATATTAAATGCTGCTTAGGGAATTTTGGGATGTTTTATATAAACTACTTCATTCCCCATCTGTGGCAAAAAGAGCAACAGGTAGATAGCAAGGAAGATAATGACATTATCTGTAATGAATGACCTTGACATTAACATCAAGCGCTAATGAATGTGCCTTTTTTCTCTTTTTTTCAGGCAGACACACATCAAACATTGATTTCAGTCACACAGGAGATGACTTGTGCAGGAATTGATATCATAAATGGAACACCTTTCCTCATTGCTGCTCAGCTCCATGCGCCATCTGCACGCTGAGAAAAGATAAAGGGCTCAACTGACGCCTGCTGCTGCAAGCAGATCGATGCTTTTTCAGGCAGGTGGGAGGTAGGGATTCGGGGAAAATAAAAGGACTGGGGTGGGGCGCGTGGAGGTGTTACTAGTATGAATAACATCCCCCTTGTGAAAGCAGGGGTCAAGATCAATGCCCTGACATAAATGAGAGAGGAAGAGGTGTGAGAGAACAGAGTGGGGGGAGCAGAAAGACAGGGGCAAAGATGGATTGAGCATTCAGCACAGATTGAACAAAAGTGAAGATCGGATGGAATGGGAAAAGGGACACCGGAGAAATAGAAAGAGGAAATATGTCAGCTGAAATTGTAAAGATAGTGTGATGGAGAAAAATGGACAAACACACAACTTTCATGGTGATATGCTCTTAAAACGAGTGTGGGCTGATTAATGGCCCTCTCCATCTTTAAGGCCCACTGACTTCTCCTTTCACAGGAAAGCTTTTTGCTTTTCTGACAAGTCATCCTTTATTTCCTCAATTTCTTTTTAACAATGGAGTGATTTTTCTGCCTTTTCTTCACTGGAATCTTCTGCTTCCATCAGTCTTTCCCCTGCCTTTGTACATTAGATGGCATATAAAACAGTGACTTTTGGCTTTATTCTCTCTCATTTCCATTAAGAGCTTCTTTGACTCATTACTGAGTCACTGCTGTATTAAACTTTCATGTTATCATTAAACAGAAAAAAGATGCACCAGAAGGGTCAGGCATGGTTCAGACTATGGAACCTCTGCTGAATGAATCAATAAATGGATGCATGATGAATCACCCTTTTTTTAAAATACCACTAAGGCAAATGGAAAAAAAAAAAAAAAAACATTAAGTGACTTAGCAGGATCTTTTCTTCTTTTACTTTTGACAGCCTACAAAGCAGCTTCAGAGCCTCTTGACACTGACTGAACTGGGTCTCAGGTAAGTTTTACACAGGTGAGCTCTAACTGTAACTGTGATGTGGTTTGGTACAGGCTCCTTTGTGCCTCCATCTGATTATTTGCCATCCATTTCACTTCATTACTTCCATTCTCTTTCCTCCAGGAGGCTGTGGAGGTTAAATTGCACATAACATGTTATGATTCCCCGTGCGCTATTACGCCGTGCACGGAGGAAGAAATGAAAAACCCAATTGCAGGAGTAGAACATGCACTTTATTAACAAAAACACCAAAATAACCAGTCCAGCTTACAGTCACGATAACTAACAGAGAGTTGCAATGATGACGATAATGAGGCCACCAGACATACAGGGACGCCACCTGGATGTTCCGCAGCCTAAGGGAGAGAATGCCTAGTGCCACCGTAAGCTGACGGCACGAAGAGAAAGGCAAATGTGAACTTATGGCTGGAATGATCCGGGGCTGTCCATGTAGTCCGGTGGATGAGGGTGAAAACAGGAACAGCCGCTAACACCAAAGAAGGACATGATCTTGTGGCGTAGAGAAGACAACAATGTCAGGCTGAAGATTAACAAAGGTAATGGTAACAAACAAACACAGAGGAACGCGCTGCTGTACTTGAAGCTGAATGCTCCGATGGTGTCTTCCTACTAACACCGCATTTAAATAATAATACCACTAACGAGGGAAGAGACCACCGGTGTGAGGAATTGTGGGCTGAACATAATTAACACCATGTGTGCCTGAGTGCGTGTATGAGCGTGTGAATGAGAATGAATGAAGAGTGTACGTGTATGTGTGTGAACACCCAATAATGAAGCACAGCTGATGGCACTGACAGGAGGAGGAGGCGTGCCCGAGCTGTCAGAGAGTGAAGGACCCAAAAGCTCCCTGAAGCGCCTGACGGAAAATAGGGCAAAACAACCATAGGTCAGAACTGGGTTTGGAACCACCAAACCCAGGTTCATGACAAAACAAGTGTCACAAACCAAAAAACCCAAAAAAACACAACTCTACTCCACTGTTTTGTTTTGTTTTTTACGGTCGGGGCATTCTGTCACAAACCCCCGTGCGCCATAACACGGCACACGAGGGAGAGAATGAAAAACCCAATTGCAGGGGTAGAGAGTGTCATGTTTATTAAAGTTCTCAAAATCACCTGTTCAGTTCCACCACAAAAATACAGAAGGATGCAATGACAGGGTTGGCCACCAAACATACAGGGTGCCGAACAAATGCTCTACAACCTGGTGAATACAAAGCCTCGTGCTGCAGGACTGCGTAGCGCACGAAATAGGAAAGGTAAGCAGCCTAGTGCTGCAGGGCTGCTAGCACAGGAGAAAAGGCAAAAACACTTACAGGAATGGAGCTATCCGGTGCAAACCGTGCAGTCTGGAGGAAGGGGTTGAGATGCTGAGCCAGCCAAAACACCAACGGGACAAACAGGTCAGAAGTGATGAGCTGGAGATTAACGAAGGGAGTGATGCAATATACGGGGAGTACTAGCTGCCGTGTATAGAGGCGAATGCCCCGATAATCTCTTTCCTCTGGAGCGGCCAACAAATACTCCAGAAGCTAACGAGGAAAGACATTGCCGGTGTGAGAATGCGTGGGCAGAACTGATTGGCATCCGGCGTGTGAGAGCGCGTGTGAATGAGTGTGAATGGAGCGTGTGCGTGTGGGTGTGCGTGTGGGTGTGTGTATGTGTGTGAGCACCTGTGACAGTGCAGCTGACGGTGCTTGACAGGAGGAGGGGGCGTGCCAGAGCTGTCAGGAGGAAAACTAGGCCAAAGCATAACAATAATTCAGAATCGGGTTTGGCCTCCAAACCCGGATTCATGACAACAAGAGCCAGACAGGGCAGACTAGGTTAACTGATTGGGATTGTGTTCATGGAAAAGCTCAAAATGGCACTGTAACTTAGTTGAAAGCCCTTTTTCTTTCTTTTTTTTTTTTTTACCAAAATCTGTCTTTGGTTATATAAAACTGTATTAATCCCACAGGAACCTTCGGAATGCCAGGGACTTTTGGTGTTAGATCCTTTTTTGCATGTTCGCACCATGAGTACCACAGACTATTTCAGTCTCCAAAATTCTCCTTTTGGGAAACTTCTAATCTCCTGCTTTAGAGTGGGCATTCTATGAAAATTCTGAAACACTCCACTGATGTTGGTCTATGGTTCACTGGTAGAATTCAAGTTCACAATTATCGTTATACATCAAAAGAAAAGAAAACTCAAAGGAAGGACACTTGAATAGAATGAGCTTATACAGCTTTTTCTCTTGGTAAGAATGTGGCAAAAAATAAATAAATAAAATGGCACTCATTTTACATGTAAACCAATGGCAGCCCTGTGACCTTTGACCTTTTGAGTTCAAAATGACTAAAACTTTGCATGTGGTACCAAATTTGGTGTTGATATCTGTAGATGTTCTTATTTTAGAGTCTGGAAAATGTCATGGTACTGCCTTCCAGGTAGTTAAAGGCAGAAGGAGGACTCAAGGGTGCAAGCAGGAATTCGGTGCAAAGGTGGTATTTATTTGAAAAACATAAAATAAACAGCAGCATGGGGGCTGAGAACAAAACTAAATTATCTCGGGACAAAACAGCCTCACTGGAAATAAACTAGCTCATGAGGGAAACCACGGAGAACTCATACAACATTAATAATGAAGCCACACGGAGTACAAACAAGGACTAACATATATAAGATAAGATAAGATAAACCTTTATTAGTCCCACAATGGGGAAATTCCAGGATTATAACAGCAACACTCCGATAGCAACACTCAGAGCAATAATTTAGAAGATAAGAAAATAAGAGCAGTGAATATACTGTACATATGTACACATAAATATATAAATATATATACACAGTGTGGAGCATTGTAGCTAGATGGAATAAACAGTATAACAGTCTATTTAGTTACCCCACATAGTATGAATATGTACCCATACATATTGTCACCCTCTGTAGCGATTTATATTGTCCTAGTTGTATACTGGAGGGGGACCATTATTGTGTAAGTTTGTTGTGTCTTTTGCATTCAATACTATTAGGACGTAATGTTTTTTTACAATCTCTGCGAGCAGCCCTGCTTAGGTTATAAAGTCTGACAGCCGTAGGTGGGAAGGACCTGCGAAACCTCTCGGTCACACACCTAGGATGATGTAGCCTACTGCTAAATGAGCTCCTCAGTACGTTCAGCATGTCCTGCATAGGGTGGAACTCGGACTCCAGCAGAGATAACAGCTTAGCCACCATCCAGACTTAGCTTAGCCACTGCCGGACCGGCGGCGCCACACGAGTTGGCTGCCTGTTGCAACAGCCTTTTTTTTTTTATCTTCCTTCTTCTTTCTACACCTTTCACTCTGTATATATATCACGGACGCACGGATCGCCCCGGGGGTCTCCCGGGTCAGCGGACGGAGCCACGGTTTGCAGCGGGAGACGTTACAGCGGGGAGGAGCTAGTGCTAGCTAGCACTTGGCCACCGCCCGGTGCTAATGGGAAACTCGACATACCGGGAGCTGTAGCGAAAACGAAGCGGGTGCCGGGCTGGAGTTTAGGCGGCGTGAAAGAAATATAAGACAGAATAATAAAGAGCGATGGCAAGAACCAAGCAGACCGCCCGTAAAATCTACTGGAGGAAGAAGCCCCCCAGGAGACAGCTAGCCACCAGGGCTGCTCGGAGAGGCGCTCTGGCCACCGGCAGAGTGAAGAGGCCTCGCCGTCACAGGTCCGTGGCTCTGAGAGAGATCCGTCGCTACCAGAAATCCACGGAGCTGCTCATCCGTAAGCTGCCCGTCCAGCGCCTGGTGAGGGAGATCGCTCAGGACTTCAAGACCGTCCTGCGTTTCCTGAGTTTCGCCGTCATGGCTCTGCAGGAGACCAGCGAGACCCACCTGGTGGTCTCTTCTTCGCTAAGGGGGTCACCATCATGCCCAAAGACTTCCAGCTGGCCCGCTGCATCCGCGGAGAGAGAGCTTAGACTTTCTGCTGCACATCCACCAGCCATAATGCTCTGCACTGTGTGTCTATATATATACATTTATAGTAATATGGACATATGTTTGCTAGATGTTGTTTTTTCTTGCCTTCTGATTGTTGCTCTGAGTGTTGCTGTCCCTGTGCTGTTGCAATCCTGGAATTTCCCCATTGTGGGACTAATAAAGGCTTATCTTATCTTATCTTATCTTATCCTTCTCTCTCCTATCTCCTCCACTGGGTCGAGGCGCTGCCCCAGGACAGAGCTAGCGTTCTTGATCAGTTTGTTCAGTCTCTTCCTGTTGGCTGCTGTGATGCCGCTGCCCCAGCAGACCACTCCAAAAGTGATAGCTGATGCCACCACCAAATCATAGAAGGTCTTCAGGAGCACCCCTTGTACACCAAAAGACCTGAGCCTCCTCAGTAGGAACAGCCTGCGCTGTCCCTTCTTGTAGAGTGCGTCAGTATTGTGGAACCAGTCTAGTTTATTGTTCAAATGAACACCCAGGCACTTGTAGGATGTCACCATCTCAATGTCTGTTCCCTGGATGTTTACTGGTGCTGTGAGGGGTTGTCCTTGCCTGCGGCAGTCCACCACCAGTTCCTTAGTTTTCCTCGCGTTGATCTGGAGGCACTTCCGATGGCACCAGTCCATGAAGCCCTGGATAAGTCCTCTGTACTCAGCTTCATCTCCGTTGGAGATGAGGCCAACGATCGCAGAGTCATCAGAGAACTTCTGTAGATGGCAGTGTATTGTGTTGTGTGAGAAGTCCACAGTATAAAGGGTGAAAAGGAAGGGAGACAAAACCGTTCCCTGGGGGCCCCCCGTACTGTCGATGATCGTGTGGGACACGCAATCCTGGGTTCTCACAAACTGTGGCCAGTTTGCGAGGTAGTCCAGGATCCAAGATGACAGGTGCTGGTTCACCCCTGCGCACAGCAGCTTGTCCCTCAGGATCAGTTGAATGGTGTTGAAAGCATTGGAGAAGTCAAAGAACATGATCCTCACCGTGTTCCCAGGCTTCTCCAGGTGGGACAGTGAATGGTGTAGGAGGAAGATCACTGCATCCTCCACCTTGATGCCATGCTGGTAGGCAAACTGGAGTGGATCCATCGCTGGTCCCACCAGGAGGCAGAGGTGAGCAAGAAGCAGTCTCTCCAGGGTCTTCATCAGGTGAGAAGCCAGGGCCACTGGTCTGTAGCTGTTCAGGTCTCTGGGGTGGGAAGTCTTTGGTACGAGTACCACACAAGATGTTTTCCACAACTGTGGTACCCTCCCCAGCTTCAGGCTCAGGTTGAAGATGTGCTCCACAATCCCACACAGCTGGTCTGTGCAGGACTTGAGGAGCTTCACGCTGATCCAGTCTGGACCCGAAGCCTTCCTCGCCTTGATCTTCCTCAGCTCCACCCTCACCTGGGTCTTAGTGAGGGTCAGGTTGGGGCTGGGGGACTGTGTGCTGGGAGTGGAGGGGGGGGGGGGGGTGGACAGCAGGTCTCGATGACGGTAGAGGCAGCAGTGGTTGCTGTGCAGGCAGAGGGGAGGGCGGTTGGTCAAACCTATTAAAAACAGGTTCACTCCCTGCCTCCCATGGCCTGGAAGGAGGTATTCTGGAGCCCAGAGATGGTTTTGAGGCTTCTCCAGACCCCGCCAATGTTACTCTGTTGCAGCTTATCTTCCATCTTCTTCCTGAAGCTGTCCTTGCCTGGTCTGATCTTCCTCCTTAGCTCCCTCTGTACGGACTTCAGCATCTCCCTGTTCCCCGACCTGAAGATCCTTTTTTTTTTCCTCAGTAGTGATTTTATCTCAGGGTTGATCCAGGGTTTGTTGTTCGAGCAACACCGTATGATTTTGGTGGGTACGGTGTTGTCCACACAGAAGTTGATGTAGTCTGTGATGGTGTGAGTGAGGCTGTTGATGTCCTCATCATGTGGATCACGGAGCTGTTCCCAGGCAGTGATTTCAAAACAGTCTTTTAGAGCGTCCATTGCCTCCTCAGACCATATCTTCACCGTGCATGTAACCGGAGGTTGTCTGTGTACTAGGGGTTTGTACACTGGCAGGAGATGAACCAAGTTGTGATCCGATCTCCCGAGTGGGGGGAGTAGCGATGAGGTGTACGCCTCCTTAGTATTTGCATAGAATAAATCCAGTTTTTTATTGTCTCTGGTGTGGCATGTGACATACTGGGTGAACGTGGGCAGAATGAAGGATAGTGAGATATGGTTAAAATCACCTGAGATGAGGAGCAGAGCATCTGGATGTTCTGTCAGAAGCCTGCAAGTGACTGAGTGGATGATGTCACACGCTGCCCCAGCGTTTGCCGTCAGATTTGCATAAATAACAATACAGATCACATGTGAGTATTCCCTCGGGAGGTAAACAGGCCGCATGCTAACAGCTAGCAACTCAATGTCTTTGCTGCAGTGTTGCTCTTTAACCGTGATGTGTCCTGGTTTACACCAGCTGTTATTGACATACATTATCACTCCTCCGCCCCTTGCCTTCCCACTGTCTGGTGTCTGGTCTGCCCGCATTGCATGGAAACCCTCCAGTTCGATGTTAGCATCTGTTGCTAGTTCTGTTAGCCACGTCTCAGTAAACAACATCATGCTAATCTCTCTGAAGATGTTGTCATAGCGGGACATGGCCGCTAGCTTGCCTGTCTTATTAAATAGCGATCGTACGTTCCCCATGATAACGGATGGGAGGACAGGTCTGTACCTTATATTCCTCGCCTGCCGTCTTACTCCAGCTCGACATCCACGCCGTTTCCATCTCATTTCTCCCGGTATGTCGAGTTTTTGCGTTAGCACAGTCGGCCGGTTAAGTGCTAACAGCTGGTCCCTGTTGTACCGTCTCTTGCTGTAAACAGTGGCTCCGTCCGCCGGCTCAGGAGACATTTGGGGCAATCTGTCTGTCCGTGATAGATAAGGTGTCGCCGGATCAGAAAGTTTGACCAGAGAAGCTGGATAGTAAATAAGAAAGAGGAAGAAAAACTCAGAATTGAGCCACTGTTGCAAAAAGGCAGCCGACTCGTGTGGCGCCGGAAGTATTACTCGGAAGTATTATTAATATAGGGAGAAAAATGATTACAGACATAGGACAGCTTGGAGAACAATCAAGGGCTACATGGTAACACATGAGGGAGCGGCTAGAGGTATGGAACACATGGGGCTGGGAATGATAGGTGAATAAGTACACACACACACACAGACACAGGCCCAGACAGGGGATGGCCCTTGGACCAGGGGAACATGAAGGACAATCACAAGGGGCACAGAGGAAAAACAATGCAATAAAAAATGCCAATGGAACAAAAAGGGCAACGAGTGAAAACTAAAAATGACAAAGATCACAAAGGGCAGATAATGATAATAGTAACGGGGGCGCACATGGACCAAGGGAAACACAAAAGACACATAATACAAATAATAATAAACATTCCAACAAAGGGAAACACAAAGACATCAATAATGACACTAAGGGGATGACACAACATGACTACAGACCGGGAAACACAAAGGATAATCCATCGACTAGTTTTGGAGTATTGTTGCTAACACTCTGTGAGACGATAAGAGCCTTGGCAGAGGGATGCATTCTCATATCATCACCAAAATGTAATGGGTTCCTCTGTAGCCCAAGTACCACCTCTTGTGAAAATTCATTCTGTAGTTTTTGTGTAATCCTGCTGCACAAATACAAACAAAGCCTTGGTGGAGGTATGCACTCTCAGATAATCACCAAACTCTAATCATCTGTTTCCCATGCCATTACACACCTTTCCTTAAAATTTCATCAAAATACGTTAACTTTGTGAGTTATGTTGCTAACAGACAGACAAACCAACCAACCAACCAACAGACAAACCAACAAACCAATGCCACTAAAACATTACCTCCTCCCCTGGCGGAGGTAATAATTATAACACCAAGAAAAGACAAAGAAACCAAAATAAGCATAAAGCGGGGGCAAGGTCCCTGACCATGCCCAGACCATGACAGGAAAAAACACCTGGATAACCCTGTGACCTTGACACACAACGTTTTAATCCTAAAAGCAAAGACACAGGTGCTAGCCCCAATGCCAACCTGGGTGCCAAGTTTGGTGAACGTCCCTTTATTAATTTCATGTTTGAGAGTGGACAAGCAAAAACACTTGGTGACTTTGTAATTGATCTTTGCCCTTTTGAGTCCAAAAACAAAGGGTGGCTGGGTTCAGTAGAGTAATTCACGAGAGGCTCCAAATCATAGCTCAAAAGGAGGCTTGGGCTAACTAAGGAGGCTCAGGCATCTCATTAAGCAGCCTGCAGGAAGTCTTCTCTTTTTAAACTTTATTTGGAGAAATATACAAACAATACTCCATACAATTCTTGAAGCACTGTATCAGCAGGAACAGGTGCATAAAATAACAACATTAATTAACTAGAAAAGCACTCATAGAGCGCATACCTCCACCAAGTCTCCTTCTGTCTGTCATGGATCACCTCCAAAATGCAATGGGTTTGTGTGTAGGCCTAGAGCCACTTGTGGTGAAAATTGCGTCCAAGTGTGTCCATTAGTTTTGGGGTATTTTTGCTAACACACTATGAGAAGATGAGAGTCTTGGCTGAGGTTTGCATTCTCAGATCATCACTAAAATGTAATGGGTTCATCTGTACCCCAAGAACCACCTCTGGTGAAAATTTCATCTGAATCCATTCAGTAGTTTTGGAGTATTGTCACTAACACTCTGTGAGAAGATAAGAGTCTTGGCGGAGGTATGCATTCTGGGATCATCACCAAAATGTAAAGGGTTCCTCTCTAGCCAAAGAACCACCTCTGGTGAAAATTTCATCAAAATCTATTCAGTAGTTTTTGTGTAATCCTTCTGCACAAATACAAACAAAGCCCTTGGTTGAGGTATGCACTCTCAGATCATCATCAAAATGCAATCATCTGTTCCCCATGTCATTTGTCATAAATTGCTATTCAGGGAAGGAAAAAGGCACCAAATGCTGGCCATGAGTTTACAGAATTTATTGAAAGAAAATAACAAAATAACAAACAACTTGGGAAAGGAAAAGGCACAGGTCAGCTAAATAGCACGGCTAAGGCGAGGGGATCGCCAGCTGAACCTGGAGGCTAAACACAGAACAAGAGGCAAGCTAAATAGCACTGCTACGGTGAAAATGATCGACAGCTAAACCTGGAGAATAAGTGAACACGCAGTACATAAACCATAGACTTACATGTGAGAGATGAGAGCTGAAAGTAGGACGCTGCACCAAGTAATGGCACAGAGCCCCTAAAATAGTGGTTGGAATGATTGGTATGATGAACAACAGATGTGAGTGTCTGAACGGGCAGAAGAAAGTGAGGATAAATGATTAGGATCAGCTGAGTGCATGAGAGGGAGGCGAATAAACCTGGCAGCTGACAGGACACGCCCACATGAGGCTAAACGCCTCTGACAGCTATCAACTGAAGAAAGGCAAACTGGGGAATAGAATAACATACAAAATAAATAAACAAAAATACAGAATAAAAATAAAACACAAGCAAGAAAATGACAGACAGTGTTGGAGCACAAAAACCCAAGGAGGCACGAAATAGAACATAACAGTAAATACCGTATTTTTCGGACTATAAGGCGCACCGGATTATAAGGCACAATATCAATGAACGGGTCTATTTTCATACATAAGGCGCACCGGATTATAAGGCGCATTAAACGAAACAAAACAGTCAGATAAGTCAAAATTTATTCAACTCATTCACAATAACTCTCAACATTGTTCAGTTGTAACACATAAAATACAAAACAATACACTCACTTTTTCAGTTCATTCCTCTTCCACAAATCCATCAAATTCTTCATCTTCAGTGTCTGAGTTTAACAGTTGGGCGATTTCGGCATCAAGCATGCCCGGATCCCTCTCGTCATTATCTGAGTCAGTCTTGTTGCTGTTACTTAGCTGTTCAGTGATGATTCCGGCCTTCGTGAAAGCTCGGACGACACTTGAGACTGATACCTTAGCCCAGGCATCCACGATCCATTGGCAGATAGTGGCGTAACTCGCCCGGCGTTGCCTCCCTGTCTTGGTGAATGTGTGTTCGCCTTCTGTCATCCAATACTCCCACGCAGCTCGCAATTTAACTTTGAACGACCTGTTGACACCAATATCTAGTGGTTGGAGTTCTTTGGTTAATCCATCCAGAATGATGGCAAGCTCCGAATTAGTTTGCTTCACTTGGGTTTTGACAGTATCGGTGAGATGGGCACACAAGGAGTCGCAGATCAATAGGGACGGAGATTTGTGGAAAAAGCCATCCGGTCTCTTGACGTAAACTCCTCTCAGCCACTCACTCATCTTCTCCTCGTCCATCCAGCCCTTTGGGTTAGCCTTGATGATGACACCGGCCGGAAACTTTTCTTTTGGCAAAGTCTTCCTCTTGTAAAGGACCATGGGTGGTAGTTTCTGGCCATTAGCCTGGCAACCGAGAACTACAGTGAAGGATGACTTCTCGTTCCCTGTGGTGCGTATAGATACAGTACTGGTCCGTATTTTCTCGACAGTATGGTTCACAGGGATGTTAAAGGTGAGGGGGACCTCGTCCATGTTGGTGATGTGTTCTGGCCGGATCTTCTTTTCAGTGCTCTTGTTCTTGCAGTAGGTGTGGAAAATGGCCAGCTTTTCTTCGTAATCCTTTGGCAGTTGCTGCGAGATGGTAGTTCTTGTGCGGATGGAGAGATTACGCCTTTTCATAAAACGGAAGCACCAAGAAGGACCTCCTCGAAAGTCGTTGATCTTCATGTCACGTGCTACCGCTGTTGCCTTGAGTCGAATAGAGACTGTAGAGAAGCTTCTACCTGCTGTTCTCTGTTCAATAACCCACTGTTTAATTTTGCCCTCTTAACTGTGGCCATCTCACTTTGTTCCCTCGGAAACTCTGTTCGGTCTGCGGTGGTGCAGTGGTTAGCACTGCACCAGCACAGCAACTCACCCCTGGCCATGGGATCCCTGGTTCGATCCCAGCCCCTGACCAACGGTGATCTGTGTGGAGTTTGCATGTTCTCCCCGTATCTGCGTAGGTTTACTCCGGGATTTCTCCGGTTTCCTCCCACAGGCCAAAAATATGCAGGTTAGGTTAATTGGAGACTCTAAAGTGGCCCTAGGTGTGAATGTGTGTGTGTGAATGGTTAAGGGATAGCGCCGTACCGTGGCTGCTTCATCCATCCAGGTGGATGCCCTCAATTTCCCCTCTGGGGATCAATAAAGTATACAAAATCAAAAATCAAATCAAATTTACATGCCGTAGGTCATCTTCTTGCTTCCTCCACTTCCGTACCATTGATTCATTAATGCTGAATTTTCTCACAGCTGCTCTATTCTCATGTACTACTGCATGACTGATAGCCTTGAGTTTTAAATCCGCTTCGTAAGCATGCCTCTTAACAGGTGCCATTTTGGGGTCCTTATACACACACCGTAATATTATGTTGAAGCACAGTACGTATTACTCCGCGAGGCTCCTGACTACGGAGTAATACTAGCCGTAATGCTCCAACAATCCATCAAGCGGTGCGGCTTCGTAGCTTGCCAAAGTTGTATTAAAACAATTTGACAGATTTTTGAGCACCGTGTACCACATAAAATCGGTTCGAGGTCAGTAAACACAACCAGAATTAATATATAAGGCGCACCGGATTATAAGGAGCACTGTCGATTTTTGAGAAAATTAAAGGATTTTAAGTGCGCCTTATAGTCCGAAAAATACAGTAAACAGGAAAATAGCCATGAAACCAAGCCTGGTGAAAATCTCCAGTACTCGGATCATGACATCATTACATACTTTTCCTGAAAATTTTATCAAAATCCATTCTAATCTTTTGTTAAATTGCTAACAGACAGATAAACCAACCAACAGATAAACCAACAAACCAGCACCACTAAAAACACTACCTCCTCCCTTGGCGGAGGTAATAATAAAATAACAACAGAGAAAAAAATCCTGGAAGCCTTCTAAACTAGATATATGAGACATGTCCAACCAACGGCAAACCAAAACATGCTGGAAAAGGATTTGTCTCATATGGGCTGCACGGTGGCGCAGTGGTTTAGCACTGTGGCAGCACAGTTTTACCCTCGGCCGGGGGATCGCGGGGATCATGAGATCGTGGGTTCGATCCCAGCCCCCGACCAACAGTGAACTGTGTGGAGTTTGCATGTTCTCCCCGTGTTGCGTGGGTTTACTCCGGGATTTCTCCGGTTTCCTCCCGCATACCAAAAACATGTAGGTTTAGGGCGCTCGCACACGCAGCGACCAGCAGCCGGTGGCTTGTCACCAGACTGCAAACCAAGTCTACCTACGGGTACAAATAAGTAACAAAAAAAAAAAAAAAAAAAATGTCTTGGCATTATTGCCTTTGAAGAAACTGGAGATAGTAGAGAGGTAGAGTCTGAGCATCTCTGTTTAGAATGCTGCATCTATGACCTGGATGGATGGCTGGCTGGCTGGCTGGATGGATGGATGGATGGAACTCATTTTGTATTGCTAAACTAAAGTTGCTAGCCCCAAAATAAGATAAGAGGCTTTATTGTCATTGTGCAAAGTACAACCGAACTTATGTGGTAGCTCCAGCAATCAGTGCAGCACAGTAATAAAAAAGAAAATAAAACAACTTAGACATATACATACAGTATACACACATTTTGCAGTGCAAAATTACAGCACTTGTAAACATGCATAAATTGTGCAAGTAGTGGAGTTCAAAGATAGTACCAGGTGGTGCCTTGAATATGTTCAGTATAAAAGTACAGTTATTATTATGACAGTTGAATCCACAGTGTGGGAGCAGCTCTGTGATCCATATTTTGAGGACATCGACGGCCTCACACACACTATCACAGATTACATCAACTTCTGTGTGGAGAACACCGTACCCACCAAGACCAAATGGCGTTTCTCAAACAACAAACCCTGGGATAAAAACGCTGCTGAAGGAGAAGAATAGGATCTTCAGGTCGGGAAACAAGGAGGAGCTGAAGTCCGTACAGAGGGAGCTTAGGAGGAAGATCAGAGCGGGGAAGGACAGCTACAGGAAGAAGATGGAGGACAAGCTGAAGCAGAGTGACGTCAGCAGTGTCTGAAGAGGCCTCAAAACTACTGCTGGGCACCAGAATACCTCCTCCCAGGCCATGGGGAATAGGGAGTGGGTGAATGACCTGAACGTATTTTTTAACAGGTGTGACCAACCGCCCTCTTCTCCACCTGCACACCAACCACTGCTGCCTCCACCTTCATCTAGTCCCACTGTCCACTACCCTCCCTCCGCCCCCCCATACATCCCCTGCTGATTTTCCCCTCACAGACCCAACATCACCCCTCCCAGCACACACACCCCCTGTCCCAGTCTGTCCCTCACTAAGACCCAGATGAGAGCTGAACTGAAGAAAATTAAGGCAAGGAAGGTTGCAGGTCCAGACGGCATCAGCTCAAGTCCTGTGCAGACCAGCTGTGCGGGATCATGGAGCACATCTTCAGTCTGAGCCTGAAGCTGGGGAGGGCACCGCAGCTTTGGAAAACATCCTGCGTGGTGCCCGAGCCGAAGACTCTGCACTCCAAGAACCTGAACAGCTACAGACCAGCGACCCTCTCATCACACCTGATGAAGACCCTGGAGAGGCTGCTCATCGCCCACCTCTGCTCCCTGTTGGGACCAGCGATGAACCCACTTCAGTTTGCCTACCAGTATGGCATTGGGGTGGAGGATGCAGTGATCTTCCTCCTACACTGTTCCCTGTCCCACCTGGAGAAGCCTGGGAGCACTGTGAGGATCACGTTCTTTGACTTCTCCAGTGCTTTCAACAGCATCCAACCAGTGTCATCCCTCAGTTTGTGAGAACCCAGGACTGTGTCTGACACCATCATCTGCAGTATGGGGGGCTCCAGGGAACAGTTCTGGCTCCCTTCCTGTTCATCCTCTACACTGCTGACTTTTCACACAACACACCACACTGCCATTTACAGAAGTTCTCTATTGACTCTGCGATCATCGACCTCATCTCCGATGGGGATGGCGCAGCACACAGAGGACTTATCCAGGACTTCCTGGACTGGTGCCTGTGGACCTGCCTCCAGATCAATGCGAGGAAAACCAAGGAGCTGGTGGTGGACTGCTGCAGGCGTTGACAACCCCCCACAGCACAGGTAAACATCCAGGGAACAGACACTGAGATGGTGACATCTTAGTCCAGGCGTTATTGTTCACCTGAACAATAACGCCTGGACGCCTTGACCCAGTGGAGGAGATAGGAGAGAGGATGGTGGCTAAGCTGTCACCTCTGCTGGAGTCCAAGTCCCACCCCATGCAGGACATGCTGAACGGACTGAGGAGATCATTTAGCAGTAGGCTGTGCCATCCTAAGTGCTCGAGGGAGAGGTTTTGCAGGTCCTTCCTACCTACTGCTGCCAGACTTTATAATCTAACCGGTGCTGTTCATAGAGGCCATATTTATATATACACTACCGTTCAAAAGTTTGGGATCACTTAGAAATTTCCTTATTTTTGAAAGAAAAGCACTGTTTTTGTCAATGAAGATAACTTTAATCTAATCAGAAGTGCACTCTAATATCTAATATACATTGCTAATGTGGTAAATGACTATTCTAGCTGCAAATGTCTGGTTTTTGGTGCAATATCTACATAGGTGTATAGAGGCCCATTTCCAGCAACTATCACTCCAGTGTTCTAATGGTACAATGTGTTTGCTCATTGCATCAGAAGGCTAATGGATGATTAGAAAACCCTTGTGCAATCATGTTAGCACAGCTGAAAACAGTTTAGCTGGTTAGAGAAGCTATTAAACTGACCTTCCTTTGAGCAGGTTGAGTATCTGGAAAAAATTATTATTTCAAATACAAATCATTATTTCTAACCTTGTCAGTGTCTTGACTATATTTTCTATTCATTTTACAACTCAGGGTGGTAAATAAGTGTGACTTTTCATGGAAAACACAAAATAATTGTCTGGGTGACCCCAAACTTTTGAACGGTAGTGTATATATACGTATATATATATATACAGTATATATATATACAGTATATATATATATATATATATATATATATATATTTATATTTACATCCAGCTCCCAAAAAATTAGTACTGGCGCCCCCCCAAGGATGTGTCCTTTCCCCACTGCTCTTCTCCCTCTACTCCAATGACTGCACCTCAGAGGACCCTTCGGTGAAGCTCCTGAAGTTTGCGGACGACACCACAGTCATCGGTTTGATCCGGGATGATGATGAGTCTGCATACAGGCGGGAGGTGGAGCAGCTGATCCTCTGGTGCAGCCAGAACCATCTTGAACTTAACCCAGCCAAAACGGTGGAGATGACTGTGGATTTCAGGCGACACCCCCCTTCATTCCCCCCACTCACCATCCTCAACAGCACAGTGTCCACTGTGGACTCCTTCAAGTTTCTGGGTACCACAATCTCCCGGAACCTGAAGTGGTCCTCCCATATAGACACTGTCCGGAAAAAGGCCCAGCAGAGGTTGTTTTTTCTGCGTCAGCTCAAGAAGTTTGATTTGCCTCAGGAGCTGCTGGTTGTCTTCTACACCGCCATCATCCAATCTGTCCTCTGCTTTTCCATCACTGTCTGGTTTGGATCTGCCACTAAACAGGACAAGACCAGACTGCAGTGGATCATTAAGTCTGCGGAGAGGATCATTGGTACTGACCTACCCTCCATTGAGAACTTATGTCGGTCCATAACCAGGAAACGGGCGGGAAACATCTGTGCTGACCCATCACACCCCGGCCACAAACTGTTTGAACTTCTATCTTCTGGTCGTCGTTACAGATCACTGAAGGTCAAAACCACCCGTCACAGGAACAGTTTCTTTCCTCAAGCCATCACTCTGATGAACTCCTAACATTCACCTAGTCCTACCTGTTGCTGTACTCATGACTTTTCATCCATTATTACATTGCACATAACTCTCACACTGCTTTTTACTTCATTCACATTATATCACTGAATCTGAGTTCACATTGAAATACTGTGTGACTGTATATTTTTTCATATATTTCTGCAAAGTGTGGTTAGTCTGAGTAAATAACTGCATATATTCCTGTATATATTTGCATCCTTTTATAGAAACGTGGACAGACTGTAATTTACTGTACATACTCTGTTGTCATTGAATCCTTATTTAAATCCTCCACCTGAACAATGAGAGCAAGTTTTTAGCCAAAGTCAAATTCCTTGTATGTGTTGTGCATACTTGGCCAATAAAGCTGATTCTGATTCTGATTCTGATTAGACGTCACAGCTTTGCACAATACAGATCTTCCCCTCCAATACACAACTAAGACAGTTACAATTATTATTCAGGGTGGCAACAACACTGTTCATTCAAATGTGAAATATACTATCTGAGTCCATATTTATATTTTGCCTGGTAATTTAACTGTAATGCTGTTGATACCATCTAGCTGCAATGCTCCTGCACTGTATATATAACTGTGTACATACTGTATGTATATTTATTTACTGCTTTGGCTAACCAATTCTTATCTTATTATCTTATTAACTATTGCTCTGAGTGCTGCTATCCCTGTACTGCTTCAACCCTGTAATTTCCCCATTGTGGGACTAATAAAGGCTTATTTTCTCTTATATTATTATTACACAGATGAGGGAGGGGGCCTGAGACAGTTACTGTCTTATTGAGCTAGTTCTGTGGAGTGGTGGGAGGTATGAGGGAGGAATCAGCTCTAGAGAAGAAGCTCTTTTGCAGTCTGCTGGTTCGAGCTTTTAAAGTCCTGAACCTTTTCCTTGATGGAAGGGGGACAAACAGTCTGTGTCCTGGATAGGTGGGGTCTCTAACAATGCTGCTGGTCTTCTTCCTTAGCCAGCAAGCATAGACTGAGTCCAATTCAATTCAATTCAACTTTATTTATATAGCGCCATATCACAACAAAAGTCATTTCATAGCACTTTCAAATGTAGGGAAAACCCCACAATTGCAGAAAGACCCAGCAATCAGACAATCCCCTATGAGCAAGCACTTAGCGACAGTGGAGAGGAAAAACTCCCATTTATCAGGAAGAAACCTCTAGCAGAACCGGGCTCAGGGAGGGGCAGTCATCTGCTGCAACTGGCTGGGGGTGAGAGGATAGAGAAGATGAAAAGAACAGACATAAAGAGAGCAAACATTAACGGTGAGAAGCCAAGTACATTATTGGAGGTCACCCGGCAGTCTGAATCTATTAACAGCTGTCATGGTCTGAGCGCCGATCTCATCTGCGCTCAGGTCATGCAGTATTTTCCTCCCATTCTATATTTATTCCTGGTGGGCTCTCAGAGCTCTTATTCTGACAGCGTCTCTGCGGGGCTTGTGGCTGTCAGAGCCAAGCAGTAACAGCTGGTTTTGATTCAGCTGATGACACCCTCATCAGCTGATTAATCATCTTGTCCTATTTAAGGGAGCAGCTTCTGTCACTCCGGGCTGCGACCTCGCATTATCCAGACTGGGTTCCCTACGTCCGAAGCCAGTTCTTTTCAGCGTTAGGTTCCGCCCTCGTTATTCACATGTAAGTGTTGTATCTTTGTCTCCCATGAGTCTTCCTAGTTCTCAGTATATCATAGTGTGTCTTAGTCTTTATTTGTGTTTTGCCCCACGAGGCTGATTATTTTGTATCGTTGTCAGTCCTTTAATAAATATGCAAACTCACTGGTTGCCTATAGCGTCTCATTTGTGGTCCATCAGGACCACACCATGACAGTAGGTTGCAGCCAAGCGAGATGCCGGCGACCATGAGTTTGCACTGTTTGGGCTTGTAGTTTTTTCCTTTAGCACGTACCAGTGTGCTGGGAGATGGCGTCACCACCCAAGGGCTAGGCCATGAGTTTAGGCTACGAGCTAGTCATGGCTCTCATCGAGATCGATCGGATCCTCTCCAGCGCTTGCAGTCACCCTGTCCCCAGCGGCTCGCACTGGTACCTGGACCTCGCTGAGGCGACTATTAACCGCCATCCTCGCTACGCTGACCACCCTGAAGTCATGGCGAGGATGGCGGACATCTCTGCTCACCGGGAGAAGCTCCGTGGGCTGAAGGAAAACTCCGGCAGGAAGCCGAAGAAGAGACATCCTCGCTCCTTGTCTCGGGATCCCATTCCTATCCCCCATCCTGTCCAGAAATTCACACCACCCAGGGGTCATCCCCAGCGGAGAAAGACGTCAGCCGGGATTCCCTTAGCAAAGCCTCAGCGAGAACCCCGTCCGGATCCAGTTCCAGGTCGCCCGAAGCAGCCTCCGCCTCCGGGTCTCCTGTCCCTGCTGTTCCGTCAGCTCCTCGTTCCCGGATCGCCTCAGCTGTTCCTCCCTCCTCCTCGATGCTCTCCCCAGCTGTTGTGAGCTCCACAAGTCCTACTCCGGCGATGCCTGTCATCGATCCTGTGCGAACGGCTCCTCCTCGTCTTCCCTGGGGGCCCTCCATCACCATCCAGTGGGGGGAGGGAAGAACCAGGCCCACTGCAGCAGCTTCCACCGGCCCTCAGTGGAGCAGGCAAGCGCCTTTTCATTCTTTTCCTTCACTGGGTGAATTGCCTTGTCTGACCCCTGAGGGTGGAGTTCTGGGTTCACAGTTCCCTGAGCTCCCTTCACCTGCTGCAGTGATTAACTGCAGCAGGTGAAGGGAGCTAGTGAACTAGTGATTACTAGTTAATGTAAAGCAAAAAACATGTTATAATTCCTTTGAGGGCCTGGTCCTCAGTATTGGGCACTTTAGCAATTCCAGGTTAAACCCAATTTTATTTGCCATAGTTTATCGTCCCCCATCAACCTATTCAGAATTGTTATCCGAATTTCCTGATTTCTTAGCTGATTTAGTGCTGAAATCTGATAAAATAATTATAGTAGGGGACTTTAATATACATGTGGATGTAGATAGTGACTGCCTTAATGTGGCTTTTAATTCAATATTAGACTCGATTGGGTTTTCTCAGAAAGTAGGAAATTCTACTCATTACCTCCACCATACATTGGACCTTGTTCTGACATATGGCATAGAAATAGAAAATCTTGTAGTGTCTCCTCATAACCCTGTACTGTCAGACCATTGTCTGTTAACCTTTGATTTTACTATTTCTGACTATTTGGCTCCTAAAGAAAAATATTATCACAGTAGATGCCTCTCAGATGATGCTGTTTCCAAATTTATGCAGATTGTTTCCTCTATGCCATGTGTCAACACAACGGAAGTAAGCTATAGACAGCTTGCTCCTTCTGTAATTGATAACATGGTGGATAGTGTTTCAGCTTCTCTGCATCAGGCTCTAGACTTGGTGGCCCCCTTAAAAAAGAAAAAGTCTAATCAGAGATTTTTAACTCCTTGGTTCAACACAGAAACTCGTAGCTTAAAACAGAAGACTCGTCAATTAGAAAGAAAATGGTGCTCTACTAATTTAGATGAAATCTATTTAGCTTGGAGAAATCATCTTTTAATTTATAAAAAATCTCTTAGAAAAGCTAGAACGAGTTATTACTCTGCATTAATAGAAGAGAACAAGAATAATCCCAGGTTTCTTTTCAGTACTGTAGCCAGGTGACAAAGAGTCAGGACTCTGTCAATCCTAGCATCCCCTTAGAGCTTACTAGTCAGGACTTTATGAACTTTTTCAATAATAAAATTTCATCCATCAGAGATAAAATCAATCAGATTCTTCCCACAGTTAACTTAAATACTGTAACTACTACAACTCCTTCTATTGATGTCTGTCTTGATGAGTTTACTCCAATCGACCTTTGTGAGTTAGACAAAATAGTTTCCTCATCCAAACCTTCAACTTGTCTTTTAGACCCTATTCCCTACCAGGTTATTTAAAGAAATCTTCCCACTTATTGGTAGCTTTATTCTTCATATAATCAATTCTTCATTAACTTTAGGCCATGTACCGCAGGCTTTTAAAACGGCTGTAATTAAACCCTTACTCAAAAGCCAACGCTAGATCCAGGAGCTTTAGCTAACTATAGACCCAATCTCTAATCTCCCTTTCATTTCAAAAATCTTAGAAAGAGTTGTTGCTACGCAATTATTTGACCACCTGCAGGGAAATGGTTTATTTGAGGAGTTTCAATCTGGGTTTAGAATCCATCATAGCACTGAAACAGCCTTAGCAAAGGTCACTAACGACCTCCTCATTGCATCTGATAATGGACTAGTTCTGTACTTGTCCTTTTAGATCTTAGTGCAGCTTTTGATACTATTGATCATAATATTCTACTTGATAGATTAGAACACTATGTTGGACTTAATGGAACTTCGTTGCAGTGGTTTAGATCTATTTATCTGATAGGTTCCAGTTTGTTCATGTAAATGATGAGTTTTCTCTCAGCTCAAAGCTTAGTCATGGAGTTCCACAGGGATCTGTGCCTGGCCCTACTCTTTTTAGTTTATATATGCTTCCGTTAGGCAACATTATTAGAAAGCACTGTATACATTTTCACTGTTATGCAGATGACACACAATTATACCTGTCAATGAAGCCAGATGATACTAATCAATTAGCCAAGTTAGAAGCCTGTCTTAAGGAAATCAAAGTTTGGATGACTTGTAATTTCCTGCTATTAAATTCAGATAAGACTGAAGTCATTCTTGTTGGTCCAAAAAACCTTAGAAATTCCTTTCCAAATCAAACTTTCAGTTTGGATGCAGTTACTCTTTCTCTTAATAGCTCTGTGAGGAACCTTGGAGTTATTTTTGATCAGGATTTGTCCTTCAATTCACATATTAAATTTGTTTCTAAGACTGCCTTCTATCATTTGCGTAATATTGCCAAGATTAGGAGCATCTTGTCTCAGAGTGATGCTGAGAAGCTGATCCACCGCTTTTGTTAGCTCGAGATTAGATTATTGTAATTCTTTATTATCAGGCTGTCCTAAAACATCTTTAAAAAGTCTTCAGCTGATCCAAAATGCTGCAGCAAGAGTTTTAACAGGTACTAGAAAGAGAGATCATATCTCTCCGGTTCTGGCCTCCCTTCATTGGCTCCCATAGAGTTTAGAATTAAGTTTAAAATCCTTCTTCTTACTTACAAAGCTCTAAACAATCAGGCTCCTTTTTATTTAAAAGGATCTGATACTACCGTATCATCCTAACAGAGCACTACGCTCCCAAAATGCAGGTTTACCTTGTAATACCTAGAATCTCCAAAAGTACAATGGGAGGCAGAGCCTTCAGTTATCAAGCTCCTCTCCTGTGGAATCAGCTGCCATCTGGATTCGGGAGTCAGACTCGATCTCTGTTTTTAAGAATAGGCTAAACCTACCTTTTTGATATAGCCTACAATTAGGGAGGGATCATGTGTTTCTGAACCCTCCCTTAGTTATGCTGCTAATAGGTTTAGTCAGCCGGGGGGGACCTCCAGTAATGCACTGGGCCTCACTCCTTTCCTCACTCTCTATGAAATATTTTTTTTTTGCTGGTCATTAACATTTGTTTGTTCTCTCCATAGATTGAGTCCCCATCGTGCTGTTTGCTCTCTACATGTCTGTTCTTTTCTTCTTCTCTGTCCCCTCACCCCCCAGCCAGTCGCAGCAGATGACTGCCCCTCCCTGAGCCTGGTTCTGCTGGAGGTTTCTTCCTGTTAAAAGGGAGTTTTTCCTCTCCACCGTCTCCAAGTGCTTGCTCACAGGGGATCGCCTGATTGCTGGGGTCTTTCTGCAACTGTGGGGGTCCTCCCTACAGTTGATAGTGCTATGAGATGACTGTTGTTGTGAAATGGCGCTATATAAATAAAGTTGAATTGAATTGAATTGAATTGAATTGAATTGAATTGAATTAATTATGAACCTGCTACCTTTGTGTCTCCTTCCCCTGAGCATTCCTCGGCGCCAGGTCTACACCGTCGGACCAGGAGGGAGCCTGCAGGCCTGGAGAGCCTGGTTCTGGCCCCGCAGCCACGACACAGGCAGTGGAGGAGGGCGGACTGCAAATTGGCGCCTGCGCCGATGAGCAAGCATCCCCGGCTCTCCACAGTGGGACAGTCTGATCCGGCAGGTTACAGATCCCCTGCCACCATGCCGTGCGGGCCCTCAGCGTGGACATCAGCATCAGGGAATCCCCAGACTGTGGACACCATCATGCCAGCTGCGGAGCCCGGACCAAAAAGGAC
This sequence comes from Pholidichthys leucotaenia, assembly GCA_020510985.1. Taxonomy (NCBI): domain Eukaryota; kingdom Metazoa; phylum Chordata; class Actinopteri; order Cichliformes; family Pholidichthyidae; genus Pholidichthys; species Pholidichthys leucotaenia. The sequence goes on along the minus strand of CM035847.1, from coordinate 220,973,199 downwards.
CTTCTACTTGCTGAACCCAGATCGCCAAAGTCCTGGACGGCGGCAGAACTCGAGATCAGGCAAGCGCTCTATTTTGTCTTTCTCCTGTCTATTCTGGAGCATTTTTGCCTGTCTCTCAGTGAGACGAGCCGGGTGCAGCCATCCGCTGCATCCGAGCTTGTCTCGCTGGGCTCTGTCGCTGCCGGTGATCCTGATCCCGGTTCTCTTTCTTCTCCTGAGCCTTCTCCCAGGGTCACCGGTGTTGAGTCGATTCCGGTCGCTGTTCTGGAGGTTCCGGATTCGGGTTTGGAGGCCGTCCCTGGTGCTGCACCGGCCCAGTCAGGGTCTGTTGTGGGTGCAGCTCTGACCCAATCGGGGTCCGTCGTGGGTGTGGTTCCGGCCCAGTCGGGGTCCATCTTGGGTACTACATTGACCCAATCGGGGTCCGTCGTGGGTGTGGTTCCGGCCCAGTCGGGGTCCGTCGTGGGTGCAGCACGGTCCCACTTGGGATCCAACGAAAGCGCAGCGCCAGTCCGTGTGGAGTTTGATGAAGGAGCTGCAGATCCTCCGCCGATCGACGCCGAACTGGTCCCTCATTGTTTCCCCGATCCCTTTTCTCGTCCCCCTGGTGCCATTGGGATTTCCCTTACTCGACCCAGCTCTCCCTCGTTATCCCTTTCGGTAGGGAGGCCGCCTCCCAGCTGTTCCCTTCGGTCCTGGTGGCCTTTTGACACGGGTCGGCCGCCTGGGAGACTCCTTCGCCAGTTCGGCGTTCTGGGTCGGCCACCCGACAAACTGGATTCTTGGTTCGGCGACCTGGTCCGGCTGCCAGAGGTACTGTTTCTCCGGCCCTGGGACTGGGTTAGGCAGCCTGAACTCATCCTTGTTCCCCTGCCTGCGATCTGGATGCTAGATGCGGGTAGACCGCCTGAACTATTGTTTTTCTTTATTCCATTGTGCTCTGCCTGCCATCATCCCTGTGTTTTTTTTTTTCCTCCTATTCCCTCTCCCTTGAAATATTTGGGATGCGCTTGTGTTTTGTATATGAACTATATTGAACTGTGTACTGTATTTCGCCGCCTTGTAGCGTGTGTTTCTTTATTCTTCCTCCTCCTTTGCATTTGGTGATTGGGACTGTTTCTGAACTGTATGTATATCGCCGCTATTTAGAGTGTTTCTTTGTTTTTCCTCTGTAGTCCGAGATAGGTTCTGTTATGCCCGGTTATTGGGACCCTACCTAAACTGTTTGTATTTTGCCACTCTTTAGCGTGTGTTTTTTTCTTTCATTTTCCCCCTCCACCCGCCCTGGGTGGGATTTTGTAGCCTTCTGGGTGGGGGGGAGGCTTGGATGTTACGTTTACGCCCAGAGTGCTTCCTTCGGGGGGGAGTACTATCATGGTCTGAGCGCCGATCTCGTCCACTCTCGGGTCATGCAGTATTTTCCTCCCATTCTGTATTTATTCCTGGTGGGCTCTCAGAGCTCTTATTCTGACAGCGTCTCTGTGGGGCTTCCGGCTGTCAGAGCCAAGCAGTAACAGCTGGTTTTGATTCAGCTGATGACACCTTCATCAGCTGATTAATCATCTTGCCCTATTTAAGGGAGCAGCTTCTGTCACTCCGGGCTGCGACCTCACATTATCCAGACTGGGTTCCCTACGTCCGAAGCCAGTTCCTTTCAGCATTAGGTTCCGCCCTCGCTATTTACATGTAAGTGTTGTATCCTTGTCTCCCATGAGTCTTCCTAGTTCTCAGTACATCGTAGTGTGTCTTAGTCTTTATTTGTGTTTTGCCCCACGAGGCTCATTATTTTGTATCTTTGTCAGTCTTTAATAAATACGCAAACTCACTGGTTGCCTATAGCGTCCTCATTTGTGGTCCGTCGGGACTGCACCATGACAACAGCAAAACAAAAGGGGGGTTAAGAGACACAATATCCTTCCCTAATCATAGGCTGTATTGAAGAGGAAGGTTTTTACCCTATTCTTGAAAACAGATATTGAGTCTGACTCCCGAACCCATATTGGTAACTGGTTCCACAGGAAAGGAGCTTGATAGCAGAAGGCTCTGACTCCCATTGTACTTTTGGAGATTCTAGGTATTACAAGTAATCCAGCATTTTGGGAGCATAGTGCTCTGTTAGGATGATAGGGTAATATCAGATTTTTTAAATATAAGGAGGCCTGATTATTAAGAGCTTTGTAAGTGAGAAGAAGGATTTTAAACTTAATTCTAAACTCTATGGGAAGCCAACGAAGGGAGACCAGAACCGGAGAGATATGATCTCTCTTTCTAGAACCAGTTAAAACTCTTGCAGCAGCATTTTGGATCAACTGAAGACTTTTTAAAGATATTTTAGGACAACCTGTTAATAACGAGTTACAATAATCTAATCTAGAGCTAACAAAAGTGTGGATCAGTTTCTCAGCATCATTCAGACACAAGATGCTCCTAATCTTGGCAATATTGCGCAGATGATAGAAGGCAGTCTTAGAAACAAATTAAATATGTGAATTAAAGAACAGATCTTGATCAAAAATAACTCCAAGGTTCCTCACAGAACTATTTAGAGTAAGAGTAGCCGCATCCAAATTAAGAGTTTGATTTAGAAAGGTATTTCTAAGGTTTTTTGGACCAACAAGAATGACTTCAGTCTTATCTGGGTTTAATAGCAGAAAATTACAAGTCATCCAAGCTATGATTTCATTAAGACAGGCATCTAACTTGGCTAATTGATTACAATCATCGGGCTTCATTGACAGGTATAGTTGTGTGTCGTCTGCGTAACAATGAAAATGTATACAGTGCTTTCTAATGATATTGCCTAACGGAAGCATATATAAACTAAAAAGAGTAGGGCCTAACACAGATCCCTGAGGAACTCCATGACTGAGCTTAGAGTTGGAAGAAAACTCATCATTGATGTGAACAAACTGAAGTCTATCAGACAAATATGATCTAAACCACTGCGGCGAAGTTCCATTTAGTCCAACATAGTGTTCTAATCTATCAAGTAGAATGTCATGATCGATAGTATCAAAGGCTGCACTAAGATCTAAAAGGACAAGTACAGAAACGAGTCCATTATCAGATGCCATAAGGAGGTCATTAGTGACCTTCACTAAGGCTGTTTCAGTGCTATGATGAACTCTGAACCCAGATTGAAACTCTTCAAATAAACCATTTCCCTGCAAGTGGTCAAACAATTGCGCAGCAACAACTCTTTCTAAGATTTTTTAAATGAAAGGCAGATTAGAGATTGGTCGATAGTTAGCCAAAACTCCTGGATCGAGTGTTGGCTTTTTGAGTAAGGGTTTAATTACAGCAATTTTAAAAGCCTGCGGTACATAACCTAAAGTTAAAGAAGAATTAATTATATGAAGGATACGGCTACCAATAATTGGGAAGACTTTTTTAACTAACCTGGTAGGAATAGGATCTAAAAGGCAAGATGAAGGCTTGGATGAGGAGATTATTTTATCTAACTGTAAAAGGTCAATTGGAGTAAATTTATCTAAACAGATATCAGTTGAAGGAGTTGTAGTAGTTGCTGTACTTAAGTTTACGGTGGGAACAATCTGACTGATTTTATCTCTAATAGATAAAATTTTATGATTGAAAAAGTTCAAAAAGTCCTGACTAGAAAGCTCTAGGGGGATGCGAGGATTGACCGGGTCCTGACTCTCTGTCAGCCTGGCTATAGTGTTGAAAAGAAACCTGTGGTTATTCTTATTCTCTTCTATTAATGCAGAGTAATAACTTGTTCTAGCTTTTCCAAGACATTTTTTATAAATTAAGAGATGATTTCTCCACACTAAATAGAATTCATCTAAATTAGTGGAATGCCATTTTCTTTCTAACTGACGAGTCTTCTGTTTGAAGCTACAAGTTTCTGTGTTAAACCAAGGGGTTAGAAATCTCTGGTTAGACTTTTTCGTTTTTAAAGGGGCCACCAAATCTAGAGTCTGATGCAGAGAGGCTGCAACATGATCTACCATGCTATCAATTACGGAAGGAGCAGGCTCTCCATCTTTTATTTCTGTTGTGTTGACCCATGGTATAGAGGAGACAATCTGCAAAAATTTGGTAACAACGTCATCTGAAAGACATCTGATGTAGTAATATTTTTCTTTAGGAGTCAAATAATTAGAAATAGTGAAATCAAAGGCTAACAGACAATGGTCTGACAGTACAGGATTATGAGGAGACACTACCAGATTTTCTATTTCTCTACCATAAGTCAGAACAAGGTCCAATGTGTGGTGGAGATAATGGGTAGAATTTTCTACTTTCTGGGGAAACCCCATTGAGTCTAAAATTGAATTGAATGCCTTATTAAGACAGTCACTATTTACATCAACATGTATATTAAAATCCCCTACAATAAATATTCTATCTGATTTCAGCCCTAAATCAGCTAAAAATTCAGCAAATTCAGATAAAAACTCTGAGTAGGCCGAGGGAGGACAGTAAACTATGGCAAAGAATATTGGGTTCAAGCCAAGATAGCCAACATGCCCCACACTGAGGACCAGGCCCTCAAAGGAATTAAAACATGATTTTTGCTTTACATTTACTAGTAATTTAGAATGGAAAATTGCCGCTACTCCACCTTCACGACCAGAACTTCTATGATTATGATAGTTTAGATTACCAGAGGGAGCTGATTCATACAAACCAACATAATCATCTTGCCCTAGCCAAGTCTCTGTAAGGGATATTAAATCGATCTGATGATCAATTAATAGATCATGAACTAGTAGAGACTTGGGAGTTAGAGACCTAATATTTAACAAACCACATTTAATTTTTAGAATATGAGGAGGAACAGAGGCCAAATTATTAAATTTAGAGACTTGGGGTTTGATTTGAGTTTTACCAACATTTTGTTTAATCACTTTGGGATGTTTATACATTATATTTTTATTAACTTTGGGGGGAGTAGACAAAGGTTCTCTAAGGGGGAAGACAGAGGCAAAGTTGAGGGGTGGTGGATGAGGAGGAGCTGCAGAAAGACGTGTATTTATCAAGTTGTGTTGTATTTGTCTTGGGTTATAATATTTTGGGTAACGGGAGACAGACACAATCTCTATGGGGTTATAAATTGAAGACTGATCTAAACAGTGAGGATTATTTGGAATAATAGGATTAATATGAGAAGTGGAAACAAAAAAGGGGTGGTTGGCAGACCCAGGAACTTCAGAGTGAGTTAACGCACCAAATTTCAGTCACCGTATTAAAAAACGTTGAATGAAAGAGAACAGATTGTCCCTTAAAACAAGGCTGGGAAGCTGTGCTCTCACACTCTGCTGAGCAGTTTCAACAATGCAAGCTAAGTCCCTTCTGTTTTTGACCGTGCAGCTGGAGAACCAGACCATGCTGAAATAGCACAGAATGCTCTCGATCGTGCTCTTATACAGTAAAAGTTCAGGAGGACCTGCACAGGGAGCTTGGCCTTTCTCAACCTCCACCAAAGGAGAAGTCTTTGCTGTGCCTTTTTAACCAGGTAGGAGGTATTGGTGGACCATGTGAGATCATTGGTGATATGGAGACCCAGGAACTTGATATTGATGGATGGATGGATGGATGGATGGATGGATGGATGGATGGATGGATGGATTCAGGTTCAGGTTACTTTATTTGTATCTGTAGGTAGATTTGTTTTGCAGTCTGGTGACATCCATATTTACAAGCCACTAATAACATTCAACATAGACACAAACACAGGCACACATGTAGCTGACTATAAACATGATAAAAATACTCAAGGCTCCATCAACCAGGGTATAAAAAGACAAAGAGATGAGGGAGAAACCAGAGGTAAGAGAGAAGGGTCATATTAAAAGTTAAAAACTAGTCAAAGAGGTTAAAAAACTCAAAGGTCTAAAACCCAATAAAATATTTAGAACCCAAGTGACATCCTACAAAAATAAGTAAATATAAAATGAAGTTAATAAATAGGTACCTAAATTATGTACAATATACTGTATTTTTACAGCTTGTTCAACTCTTTGACAGCAGCAGGGACAAAGCTGTTTTTATAGCGCTGGGTTTTACTTTTTGGGACAGCAAACCTCTGTCTTGAGGGAAGAAGCTGAAAGTGGCAGCGCAAAGGGTGGGAGTCATCATTTAAAATGGAGGTAGTCATCCTCTGTACTTGTCTGGTGTACAGGGATGTCAGGCTCAGCTGTGGCTCACCAAGCAAACGACTGGACCATCTAACTACCTGATCCAAGGATTTCCTCTGTTTCAGTTTTATCTGACCAAACCATGACACTAAAGAAAAGGATAAAACAGATTCAATAAAAGCCCGATAAAACATTGTCATTATGGTTCCGTCAACTTGGAAGCGTGCAAGTTTTCTCAAGCAATGCAAATGTTGCTGACCCTTTTTGCACACCCTTTCACAGTTCACTTCAAAGTTTAAATTGCTATCAATAATCGTCCCAAGATATTTGTACGATTGTACACATTTGGTGGTCTGGCCTTTTAGTATGGTGACTTTGTGCCTGGGATATTTCCTCCTAAAGTCAATAATCATATCTTTAGTTTTTGTTGTATTCAGCTGCAGGTAGGAATCCTCACACCAGTGAACAAAATCATCAACTACTGAGCCGTGGCCACTCTCACCATCCTGGAGGAGACTGACAATAACTGAGTCATCAGCATACTTTATAATGTGTCTGTTGTCATGTCTGCTCCGACACATGTTTGTGTACAGGATGAAGAGTAGTGGTGACAACACACACCCCTGAGGAGAGCCAGTAGAAGAGCACTTTAGGTCAGACAATGTACCATTGACCCTTACTCTCTGCGTCCTGTTGGTTAAGAAATCCAGAATCCAACCCACCAGATTATTGCTCAAGTCAAATTGTTGCAGGAGCCTTTAAACTAAGATATGAGGTTGGATTGTATTAAAGGCGGAAGAAAAGTCCACAAATAAAAGCCTGGCATGTGTCCCATTAAAATCCAGATGTTTAAAAAGCATGTTAAACAGAGTGACAGTGGCATCCTCCACTCCTTTGTGTGGCCTATAGAGTTTTTGCGTAGGCTCGTAAAATTCACGTGACTCGCGGGGGTAAACATAAACACGCCGTAGGTGCCGCCATCTTGGATGGCAAGAGCAGCAGTTGCACTGTGACAACCCAGGCGTAACTTGTACTGTTTAGCGATCAGAATGAGTGAGGAGAACACACAGTCACAGTCTGACATAATAACATCCTATCATCCTCTTCAACAACTGACACTGTGGCCTCTGACACTGTGTCTGCGATGTCTGTGTCACATTCAGTGGAGTCATTGTCAGCAGTCATAACAGCAGACAAGTGTTTTTAATCTTGCTCCCGTGCGCTCCTCTGGTGTGCCGAAATGCCTCAGTTGAACGGAGGTGGCGGGTGTGGGGTAACAGCTGGAGCAATTAGCAGAACAATGACTGCCAGTAATCTGCTCAGCGGGGTTGATCTGGGGGCTAACGATGAGATGATATCTTTCAAAGACGAAGGGGAGCAGGAGGAAAAGATATCGGAAAACGTGTCAGCGGAAAGGGATCTGGATGATGTGAAGTCTTTGCTGGTGAATGAGTCGGAAAACAACAGCAGCTCCTCGGACTAGGAGGTGAGTGAAGCGCGCTGCGTGTTTTTTTTTTTTTTTTTAAAGGCTCTCCACGGTGCGCCGCGTTAAAACGTACCTGATTTTATGCACATGTACAATAGTTTTCTCCCCTTTCATGTGTGCATTGTCCTTTGTAGCAAGCAGAGAGGCGCCCCCAAACCAGACCCGACTCACAAAGTTTTGTTTTGGTTTTTTTGTTACTTATTTGTACCTGTAGGTAGATTTGGTTTGCAGTCTGGTGACAAGCCACCGGCCGCTGCGTGCGCGAGCGCCCTAAACCTACATGTTTTTGGTATGCGGGAGGAAACCGGAGAAATCCCGGAGTAAACCCACGCAACACGGGGAGAACATGCAAACTCCACACAGCTCACTGTTGGTCGGGGGCTGGGATCGAGCCCACGGTCTCATGATCCCCGCGATCCCCCGGCCGAGGGTAAACTGTGCTGCCACAGTGCTAAACCACTGCACCACCGTGCAGCCCGTTATGAGAAAGCGAGAGATTACGTCAGTGAAGGTAATTATTCAAAAATCCAACTTTTTTTTTTTTTTTTTTTTTTGCATTTCACACCGGCCATTTAATTCCCCGCTTATCCCCTTATCAGGGGGAACAACAGGAGTACACCATTTTAAGATAAGATAAGATAAGATAAGCCTTTATTAGTCCCACAACGGGGAAATTCCAGGATTGCAACAGCACAGGGATAGCAACACTCAGAGCAACAATCAGAAGGCAAGAAAAAAAACAAGCAAGCAAGAGCAGCTAATATACATATGTACATATTACTATAAAATATATATATACACACACACACACACAGACACACAGTGCAGAGCATTGTAGCTGGATGGAATAAATATATGAATATATGAACACACAGTGCAGAGCATTGTAGCTAGATGGAATAAATATGTAAATATATAAACACCCACAGTACGGAGCATTGCAGCTAGATGGAATAAATATGCAAGTATATAAACACACACAGTGCGGAGCAATGTAGCTAGATGGAATAATATGTAGATATATAAATATAAACACACCCAGTGCTGAGCATTGTAGCTAGATGGAATAAATATGTAAATATATAAACACACACAGTGCAGAGCATTGTTGCTAGGTGGGATGAAACAGCATAACCGTCTATTTAGTTATCCTACATGGTATGATTATGTGCCCATACATATTCTCACCCTCCATAGCGACCGGTATGTTCCTAGTTGTATGCCGGAGAGGGCCATTGTGTAAGTCTATTGCATCTTTTGCATTCAAAAAAACTATTAGTTTGTTACGTCTTTTTGCTATCTCTGCGAGCAGCCCTGCTTAGGTTGTACAGTCTGACAGCCGTTGGTAGGAAGGACCTACGAAACCTCTCGGTTGTGCACCTGGGATGATGTAGTCTGCTGCTAAATGAGCTCCTCAGTGCATCCAGTATGTCCTGCATAGGGTGGAACTCGGACTCCAGCAGAGATGACAGTTTAGCCACCGTCCTTCTCTCTCCTATCTCCTCCATCGGATCAAGGCGCTGCCCCAGGACAGAGCTAGCTTTCTTAATCAGTTTGTTCAGTCTCTTCCTATCGGCTGCAGTAATGCCACTGCCCCAGCAGACCACTCCAAAAGTGATGGCTGATGCCACCACCGTGTCATAGAATGACTTCAGCAGCGCCCCTTGTACACCAAAAGACCTGAGTCTCCTCAGCAGGAACAGCCTGCGCTGTCCCTTCTTGTAGAGTGCGTCAGTATTGTGTGACCAGTCTAGTTTATTGTTCAGATGAATACCCAGGTACTTATAGGATGTCACCATCTCGATGTCTGTTCCCTGTATATTTACTGGTGCTGTGAGGGGCTGCCCATGCCTGCGGCAGTCCACCACCAGCTCCTTAGTTTTCCTCGCGTTGATCTGGAGGCAGTTCCGATGGCACCAGTCCACAAAGTCCTGGATAAGCCCTCTGTACTCAGCTCATTTTGCCGAGTTTGTAGGTACACGTGAGGTATGTGGTTTGTTTCACCCTGCTGCTGCTGTTTCTTGCCATCCAATATGGCGGCACACTCTAACGGGCACGCCCCCTGACGTCATATGCAAAAACTCAATAGGCAAACTGCAGAGGATACAATGCCTGCTCAGTCTGCCTTAGGACCTCACATCTGACCAGTTTTTCAAAAATTTTCATTAAAATTGAAGTCAAAGCAACTGGTCTAAAGTCGTTTACCGTTTTAGGACAGCTGGATTTTGGAACGGGAACAACCACGGCTTCTTTCCAGATCTTAGGCACATGTTGTGTCTGTAAGGACTTATTGAAAATGTAATGAAATATAGGACTCAGTTCATGTGCACAGGACCTTACCAAGCGCCCACATACATTATCAGGGCCCTGACTTTTGTTCACTTTTGCAGCACAGAACTCCCTTTTAACATCCTGCACCTCAATATTAAAGTGCTGATTGTCTTTGAGTTTCTGTTCCAAATCTTGGATTTCTGTGCTGAAATCAAAGGAGTCAAAATGACCATAAAAACAATTAAGAGCATTAGCCAGCTCTGTGTCTGAATTAAAACCATCTAAAAACACACGATTACTGTGCTCTGTGCTCTGAAAGCTTGCAATAGTTTTCATACTGGCCCAGGCTGAACCAAGTTTCTTTGTTGCCATCTTGCTTTCTAACTCTGATTTATAATTCTGTTTTGCTCTTAAAATTTCGGCCTTCATCTCCTTTGTGGCAACCTGTAGCTCAGAAACAGACCCCTGTTTAAAGGCAAGAGCTTTCCTCTGTAAGCAGGATTTAACTGATTTTGTAACCCATGGTTTGTTGTTGGGATATATTTTGACACGTTTACGTGGAATGATCTTATTTTTACAGAAAGACATGTATGAGCATGTGACGTCAACCAGAGAGTCCAAATCATCCCCGCAGGCCAGTGTGAACATCTCCCAGTCTGTACAGTTAAAGCATTCCAGGAGGCTGTGCACTGAATCTTCTGTCCACACATCAGTGTCTCTCGTCTCCACCTTGCCTCTTCTGAGAGCAGTTTTATATGTGGGCAGCAAATGTACACAGTTGTGATCTGAGGATCCTAAAGGAGGAAGGGGGAGTGATTTATAGGCCCTCTCTATGGATCCATAGCACAGGTCCAATGTCTTTTTTCGCCTGGTTGGGCAGGAGACATACTGATAAAAGTTTTTAAGTGTCTTCTTTAAAGAAACATGGTTAAAATCCCCAAGAATGAAGTTTGGCACCTCTGGAGAAATTGATTACAGCTGCTGGATCACATCAAAGATGGTGCTGGAGGCGGAGTCAGCGTCTGCCCTCGGATGAATGTACACAGTTGTGATGAAAAGTTGTGGGAACTCGCGAGGCAAATAAAAGAGGCGTAGTGACACAGACAGCAGCTCCACATCGGGTGTACAGATGCGCTCTCTGACCGTGACAGATGTGCAGTACTGCTTATTAATATATAAACATACGCCGCCCCCCTGACGCTTCCCTGTTACCTCTTCCTGCCGATCCGAGCGCAGCGGGGCTCCAAAGCCATCAATCCACAGGTCTGCATCTCGCTCATGCGCAGTAAGCCAAGATTCGGTGAAGGCCATGACGCAGCAGTTCTTAAAGTCCTTCTGGTAGCGTACATTCCCTTGAATTTCATTCACCTTGTTTCTCAGACTGTACATTCCCAAAAATTATTGAAGGAAGAGGAATGTTACCAAACTGCCATCTCCTAAGGCGCAATTTCACACCTCCACGCCTTCCGTGCTTCCTTCTGCCGTCTCTCCCGTCTCTCTTTTCACCGCTATGTTCGTCTCTCAAAATAAAGTCCGGCAGTTGCGGCTTAGGCTCAATCACAGCCGCTGCATCAACCGTGTTTAAATGCAGCAACATGTCCCTGGAATAATGTATTCTGCCCGCCATGGAGCCGGACGCGTTTACTTCAGAGACAAAGAGCCAGAGGACAGATAGCAGCAGTGCAAGAAAGGGGAGGAAATCCATGTTGTTGATACCAGGGAGCTCTTCGCCATATAGTCCACAAACACTCCAGGGCAGAAACGACACAGAGGATTTTGTAAAAACATATAAAAGTACATAAAAACACACACACAGACGACACACTATTTCACCAGCTGCCGGTCGCTGCGTGCGCATGCGCCCAGATGGATGAAGAAGAAAAAAGAAAAGAAACAAGGCTTACTTTCATCTGGGTTTGGTGAGGCAAGGATGGCGCTGTGCTTCCTCTTCACCTCTTCAACCTTCTCTGCCAGAGACTCAATAAAACCCCGGATCTCTTCCACCTTCAAAAGAACACCAAAGACAGGAAGACCAAATATTGGAACATGCTTTAAGCTTCATCCGGTCCTGTGTAGTTTTGTTTACAGAAAGTTACAGGTTACAAAACCTGCCTTGTTTGCATATTTCTGATTTTATTCAGATTAAGCAATTGAGTGGTCTAAACTTGCTGGTATTTTCTGGAAATTCATACTGAACACAAAGACAAAAGAGTGGCATCAAGAGCAACTGGTATTATTTGAGATGGCCTAAATGCACTCAAGAAAACTGATCCTAAAAATGCATCACACTTATTTACCCCATTGAACCGACAGACATCCAGGTCTGACGCTCACCTCCATCATTCGCCCAGCTGCCTCACTGCCAGCTATGCTGCAGCTGACTTATTATAACAGCTGGACAAACAGCAGGTCACATCTGCCAGCGACTTCATCAATCTCTGCTTTCATCTCTGTCCATTATATGGCTGATCACTTTCTCCACCTCGACACCTGCTCTGCCTCCATCTGTCCATCTCTATAACACACCCACAGTCATTTTCTTAAGCAATTCTCTGTTTCATCTTTTTGATTTGCTCTCCACCTTTTCTCCATCGCTTCTTACTGCTTTGGTACATTCCTTCACATTCTCCCCCTTCAACCCGGTTCATTATTCTGTAGTTACTGCTATAATTGGAAGCTGATTGGGCCTTTTTTTTTAATAACATCATAATTAGCTTTGAAAGGCCACTTGGAGAGACCAAACACAAGAGGAGGTGTGCTGAGGTAAAGGGAGAGATAAAAATATACTGTATGCAATATAGTTTGTGAGATATTACAAAATTAAAATGATGAAAGAATGAAAAGGGATGCAAAAAAAGGAAACTGTGAGTGAGCGGAGGACAAAAATCCCTTTCAAAACAATGTGCAAGTGAGTCATGGTGCGTCTCCCAGCTCTCATAAAAACATCAGGCAAATTTTATTGGTGTAGGAGAAAATTCAATATCAGACACTGCTGCTCAAATACATACAAACACAAATTCACCGACACACACTTACAGGATGATATGAAGTTAAGATGATTCACATATTTTGTCTACACTCTGTATGGAAAACATAATCCTACATCTTGTAATGTGCTGAAAAATTGCGATCAAATTTGTTTTCTAATTTATGCTTCTCTAGATAATTACTTTTTATTTGATAAGGAGGATGATCACATGTTTCAGGGCCACAGTGGGACTTTGTTGCTTTTGCTCACTTCACTCTTGCATCATCAGGTGAAGGATTTTTGGAAGCATGAAATGAGGATTGCTTATGTAAGAAAAGCACTAACAACTGTAATAGTGCATACTGTATATGCAATTCATATTGAAACATAAAGAGATTCAGAACTTTTTAACAGTTTCTAGTGCTCCCTTTTGTTATAATTTTCTATATTTAAAAAACTGTCAAGAGTCATTGTTTAAGTTTTGCCAGGAAAAGAGCTTGGAGGTGCTTAAACACTATGAGTAAAAAACAATGTAGTCATTTGAGTCTTTAAGTAAATACTCTTTGCAACAGTCTCATTTCTTTTGCTGTCTGCTAATTAATAATTATCTAAAAATGCACCTTGTCCCAAGCTGACATTTTTGGACGATATTCTTAGATCGCCAATAGAGAGAGACACAATTTAGGATCCTGCAGTTCCTGTCTGTGCTTGTTTGTTAGCTCTGCCAAAGAGGTAATGTGACTGTTTGTCTTTCTGTTTGTTAGCATTATTATGCAAAACTACATTATGGATTCTGATTAAATTTTCACCAGAGCTGACCCTTGGGCTATGGGTGGGCCCATTAGATTTTGGAGGTGATCCGACAGTGCATACCTCCACCAAGGCCCTATCTCACAATGTTAAAGAAAGTGAAAAAGAATCTGCATCCTGACCCAGACCACCTCCAAAATCTAATGGGCTCATCCATAGTCCAAGGACCACCTTGGCAGAAAATGTCATCAAAATCCATCCAATAGTTTTTGAATAATCCTCCAAACAATCAGACAGACCTTGGTAGAGGTATGTGCTTTCTGAGTGCCCTCTACTTCATGTTTGGTTTTTTTTTTATGCCAATAAGAAAGGGGAAACATCGATCACATATTAGTTTTAGACTGTATAAAAATGAAAATGCAAATACTGTGTTTTTAAAGTGTTTAGAATTACTTAATCTGCATCCATCCATCCATCAACTTCTACCACTAATCCAGGAGTCAAAGTTGTGGGGGCATCAGCCTAAGCAAAGGAGCCCAGACTGCGGCCTGGTTCACATAGCACCGTAATCCCCATGATCTGTCCTGCTGGTGTTGCGGCCACTAAACAGCGGACCCGTGTGGCTTGTTCTGGCTATGCCCTTCCAGGTCCTATGGGTAGAAACCTGGTCACCAGACATTTTCTGTCAAGCAACTCCTCCCATCAGGCAGGACCCCATTAACCCCAGGGTATACAGGATCCTTGTAACTTTTTCATGGAGATAGTTAATCTCCTCAAAAACAATATAACAATGCAATAATTTCTGGTTTCATATGGTCCAAATTCAGAAATGTTGCCCTTTATGGTAGCGCAATAAAGAACTTTCTGTGATACATGTATGTCCTTTTGTCATGATGAGTTTATGTAGTTAGCACAGGCCGCAGTAATTAGCAAACACTACTTATCCGCTGAGGTTTTTTCTGTATCTCTGGGCACATCAGCACTTGAAACTAAAGCTGAGGAACACTCCACCTCCTTATTAGGTGATCTAGCTGTGCTTAGAATGCTATCCTTACCTTAGACCTTAGTTTCTTCTGTTGCTGAAATGACATAGGGCCACCATGAATGCTATTAGTTTGTCATAAAAAGGATATTTGGTGTTCCCATTATCACAGTGATTTTCAAGTGACATTGCTCTTGATCTTTAGCCGTTCTGAAAACATCTGGTAAGTTTCTGCATTTTCTAGTTGATTTTTTTAATTATACAATATGGCCATATTTCAATAAAAATTCCACCCAAATACTATTGCGGATATTTTCCAACTTTTTCTGCAGGAACTTCCTGTATTTGGTCTGAAAGTCCAAATTCAGTAAACTGCTTTCACACTAAAAACAAACAGAAACAGGGTATAATTTGTTTTGGTCTGAGGCCACCTATTTTTACCAGACCAAATTTTCACTGATTGGTTGGCACTGGTGTCCAGGGGTGATTTCACACCTGCAGTTTTGTTCCAGATCAAACTTAAAAGTCTAACAGCCCAGACCAAAGTTTATAAAAGCACCCTCGGTTTAACAGTAATAGCAATGTTTCTCAGGATATATTTTAGTTTAATGCTTTAAGCCATCTGCAGGAATTTTTTATTTTTTTTTTTTGCCTTTTTTCTGAGACCAGCAGCGTATCAGGAGCCAGTTTTTTTTTTTTTCTTCTAGTTAACCAGGTTTTCAGACAGACATACAGAAGTGGACAAAACTGTTGGTACCCCTCTGTTAATGAAATAAAAACCCACAATGGTCATAGAAATAATTTGGATCTGACAAAAGTGGTAATAAATAAAAATTCTATGAAAATTAACCAATGAAAATCAGACAATGCTTTTGAATTGTGGTTCAACAGAATTATTTTAAAAAAACAAAACTCATGAAACAGGCCTGGACAAAAATGATGGTACCCTTAACGTAATATTTTGTTGCACAACCTTTTTTTTTGTTTGTTTTTTTTGTTACTTATTTGTACCCGTAGGTAGATTTGGTTTGCATTCTGGTGACAAGCCACCGGCTGCCGGTCGCTGCGTGCGCAAGCGCCCTAAACCTACATGTTTTTGGTATGCGGGAGGAAACCGGAGAAATCCCGGAGTAAACCCACGCAACACGGGGAGAACATGCAAACTCCACACAGCTCACTGTTGGTCGGGGGCTGGGATCGAACCCACGATCTCATGATCCCCGCGATCCCCCGGCCGAGGGTAAAACTGTGCTGCCACAGTGCTAAACCACTGTGCCACCGTGCCTTGCCAAAAAGTTCCAGTTTTGTCTCGTCTGTCCATAAGACATTATCCCAGAGGCTTTGTGGCTTGTCAACATGCAGTTTGGCAAATTCCAGTCTGGCTTTTTTATGATTTGTTGTCAACAGTGGTGTCCTCCTTGGTCATCTCCCATGAAGTCTACTTTGGCTCAAACAACGACGGATGGTGCGATCTGACACTGATGTATCTTGACCTTGGAGCTCACAATGAATGTGTTTAGAGGTTGTTCTGGGCTCTTTTGTTACCATTCGTATTATCCATCTCCTCCTGCGGCCACATCCAGGGAGGTTGGCTACAGTCCTGTGGATCTTAAATTTCTGAATAATATGTGCAACTGTAGTCACAGGAACATCAAGCTGCTTGGAGATGGTCTTTTAGCCTTTACCTTTAACATGCTTGTCTATAATTTTCTTTCTAATCTCCTGAGACAACTCTCTCCTTTGCTTCCTCTGGTCCATGTTTAGTGTGGTACACACCATGTCACCAAACAGCACCGTGACTACTTGTCACCCTTTAAATAGGCCGACTGACTGATTACAAGTTTGTAGACACCTGTGATGTTAATTAGAGGACACATCTTGGTTGAACATGTCCCTATGGTCCTATTATTTTCAATCTTTTCTAGGGGTACCATCATTTTTGTCCAGGCCTGTTTCATGAGTTTGTTTTTTAAAATAATTCTGTTGAACCACAATTCAAAAGCATTGTCTGTTTTTCATTGGTTAATTTTCATAGAATTTTTATTTATTACCACTTTTGTCAGATTTAAGTTATTTCTGTGACCATTGTGGGTTTTTCTTTCATTAACAGAGGGGTACCAACAATTTTGTCCATGCCGGTATGGCACAGGTATTTAGGAGACATCAGGCTCAGAGACAGCTGTATCTTGTGAAATGTGCAAATCTATTGTTGGTTTCTTTATTAGATGCTAATCATTTCAAAATGCAGCCTTATCTAATACTAACAATAACACTGAAACAAACAAATATGCACACATTATTACACTAGGCTGTGCACAACTATACACAGTCTTAAGTGTATTTTTTTATGAACACCACAAAAAATCCTGAGATCAATATTCATGCTCTGATGGTCATGTTTGTTGTGATAGAAGCTGCAGTGGTCTCTCTGGTTTATCCCATCCCTGCAGATCACCACTGAAATGTTAATTAACACACCCAGTCAGGGTGAGAGAGCGCGATTACCTCTGCTCTGCCTCTCCCCATCATCTAAATTTTCCTCTGTTGTGTTATTATTCACTCCTCCTTTGTGGTCTCTCACCATCCCTTCAGCTTATAGACGTAGATGCCCCTATGCATTTCCATCCAAGTTCCACTTTTTTTTAAAAAAAATTCTACTTGAAACAGACTGAAAATTACAGACAGATGAGGAGAGTTATGTTTCTGTATCATGGAACCAGATTGTCTGTCAAATGAAGCAGTGCCAGAACAAAAATGAAAGGAGGCAAATGTAAGAGAAGAGCATTTCCTAAGAGCAAAAACATCCCATAATTACAGAGTCTTTATACACATACCCAGGATTGCCCTTGTACTGATCATCAAATCTAAAATTCAGTTGGTTTCACTATAAATGATGAAGTAAAATCAACTTCTTATGTAAATGTAAAGCAAAATGTGGCCTTTTTTCAGTGTGAATGGCAAAATATGGGCTACAGTGAAATTTTCTTTGTCAGTTTTTTTTTTTTATGAAATTAAGCCCATGCACAGAAATGTGAGCATCAAACACTTCAAGAATGCTGAGTCATCTCTTTTCAGGTGTAAATGGGAAAAAAAATGCTATGCTAAGTCATCTCTTTTGGGGTATAAATGAAAAAAAAAATGCTAATACATGAATACAATGGTGATAGTGAGTTAGCTTCTCTTCTTTCTTCAGAAAATGTTAATCTTGTGCTTTTTTCCACAAGTCAACTGTTAATACAAATTGTAAAATTGAGGTTAAGGCCCACATTATGACAGTCTAATCAACAGTCTATTAACTGTGGTGGAGAGTGCATTTATGGGTGTGTCCAAATCCATTTCACCATTACAGCAGTGCCAAAAAGAATTACTGTATGTGCCTGGTGATAAATGGGAAAGGACTGTTCTAATGGTCTTAATAATTTAGAGATGTATTTTGGGTATAACATGCAATAAACTTTGTCAGGCAGGTCCTATTTAAGTGATTTCTTGATTGAAAACAGGTATCGCAGTAATCAGGCCTGGAAGTGGCTAGAGAAATTGAACTCAGCTTTCTAAAGATGTGATAAACCACAGATAATTTATGTTTTAACAGGGGGACAATAACTTTTTCACACAGGGCCATGTAGGTTTTGATTTTTTTTACCCTTAATAATAAAAACCTTCATTTACAAACTGCATTTTGTGTTTACTTGTGTTATCTTTGTCTAATATTTAAATTTGTTTGATGATCTGAAACATTTAAGTGTGACAAACATACAAAACATGAGAAATCAGGAAGGGGCAAAAACTTTTTCACACCACTGTAGTTATTTTACTGTGAAGTGCTGGGTGGTGACGCTTACCCCTGGTGACATCACCGGGCCGCCCTATGTAAGGCCAAGGCCGACCATCTAATGGACTCTTATCTCGCCTGGAGTTTGGCCGATACTGAGTCTGTGGCTGTCGTTATCAGTGAGTTAAATAAAGCTGTGCTCCAAGTCACCTCACCTCTTCTGTACAGCAGAGCAATACCAGACATAACATTGGCAATGTCGGATTAAACCATGGAGGCATGCATTGTCCGTATCCGCCCTTTCCTCGAGGCGCCCAGAGACCCGCCTGTGCCCTGGCCTATGTGGTTCAAGGCCTTCCAGAACTATGTTGCCGCACTGGGTCTCAGGCAGCTCAACAAGCTGAGAGCCTGGGCGCTGTTGGTTCACAATTTGGGCATAGAGGGCCAGCGGATCCTGAGAACGCTTGGTGCTGCCGACACATATGAAGAGGTAGCAGGGCTGCTAGCTAGCCATTTTGACACCCTGGATAACGTGATGGTCCAGAGGATCCGTTTTTGGCAGCGACGTCAATGGGTAGGTGAACCCATCTGGCAGTTTGTCGTCAACTTGAGGCAGCAGGCTAGCAAGTGCTGTTTTGGAGCTCTGAAAGAGGAAATGATCCTTGACCAGCTGGCGGAACACACCTGTAGCGCCGCATTGCGAGCTAGGCTACTTATGGCGCCAAGTGAGCTCACGTTAGCCAGAGCCGTCAAGTTAGTGCTCCAAATGGAAACCGCGGACAAGCTAGCTCTAGAGCAAACTGGGTGCCAGTCACAGCAGCCACTCGAGCCTCTTGCTGCGACAAATGCCACGGACCTGGACAGCGAAGATACAGTGGGGCAAAAAAGTATTTAGTCAGCCACCAATTGTGCAAGTTCTCCCACTTAAAAGATGAGAGAGGTCTCCAATTTTCATCATAGGTATACCTCAACTATGAGAGACAAAATGAGGAAAAAAAATCTAGAAAATCACAATGAAGGATTTTTAATGAATTAATTGGTAAACTCCTCGGTAAAATAAGTATTTGGTCAATAACAAAAGTTCATCTCAGTACTTTGTTATATACCCTTTGTTGGCAATGACAGAGGTCAAATGTTTTCTGTAAGTCTTCACAAGGTTTTCACACACTGTTGCTGGTATTTTGGACCATTCCTCCATGCAGATCTCCTCTAGAGCAGTGATGTTTTGGGGCTGTCGCTGGGCAACACGGACTTTCAACTCCCTCCAAAGATTTTCTAAGGGGTTGAGATCTGGAGACTGGCTAGGCCACTCCAGGACCTTGAAATGCTTCTTATGAAGCCACTCCTTCATTGCCCGGGCGGTGTGTTTGGGATCATTATCATGCTGAAAGACCCAGCCACGTTTCATCTTCAATGCCCTTGCTGATGGAAGGAGGTTTTCACTCAAAATCTCACGATACATGACCCCATTCATTCTTTCCTTTACACGGACCAGTTGTCCTGGTCCCTTTGCAGAAAAACAGCCCCAAAGCATGATGTTTCCACCCCCATGCTTCACAGTAGGTATGGTGTTCTTTCTCCTCCAAACATGACAAGTTGAGTTTTTACCAAAAAGTTCTATTTTGGTTTCATCTGACCATATGACATTCTCCCAATCCTCTTCTGGATCATCCAAATGCTCTCTAGCAAACTTCAGACGAGCCTGGATGTGTACTGGATTAAGCAGGGGGACACGTCTGGCACTGCAGGATTTGAGTCCCTGGCAGCGTAGTGTATTACTGATGGTAGCCTTTGTTACTTTGGTCCCAGCTCTCTGCAGGTCATTCACTAGGTCTCCCCGTGTGGTTCTGGGATTTTTGCTCACCGTTCTCGTGATCATTTTGACCCTACAGGGTGAGATCTTGCATGGAGCCCCAGATCGAGGGAGATTATCAGTGGTCTTGTATGTCTTCCATTTTCTAATAATTGCTCCCACAGTTGATTTCTTCACACCAAGCTGCTTACCTATTGCAGATTCAGTCTTCCCAGCCTGGTGCAGGTCTACAATTTTGTTTCTGGTGTCCTTTGACAGCTCTTTGGTCTTGGCCATAGTGGAGTTTGGAGTCTGACTGTTTGAGGTTGTGGACAGGTGTCTTTTATACTGATAACGAGTTCAAACAGGTGCCATTAATACAGGTAACGAGTGGAGGACAGAGAAGCCTCTTAAAGAAGTTACAGGTCTGTGAGAGCCAGAAATCTTGCTTGTTTGTAGGTGACCAAATACTTATTTTACCGAGGAATTTACCAATTAATTCATTAAAAATCCTTCAATGTGATTTTCTGGATTTTTTTTTTCCTCATTTTGTCTCTCATAGTTGAGGTATACCTATGATGAAAATTGGAGACCTCTCTCATCTTTTAAGTGGGAGAACTTGCACAATTGGTGGCTGACTAAATACTTTTTTGCCCCACTGTAGCTTGGACACTGAAGAGATGGAAGCTAACACCACTAGCTGGGGGTTGGCCCCAGGAAAGTCCCTTTGTATGGGTTATGGGTCTAAGACGCACCGGAAAAAGGCTAAGGACTACCCAGTGAGAGGAACACGGTGTAACAGATGTGGTCGCTTGGACCATTTTGCCAGGATGTGCCGTGAATTTAAACCAGAGAGCCCACGGAAGAAATCACTCTGCCTGCCCCAGACAACCATCCACACGGTGTCCCCTGACACGAACAGATACACATTTTGCACGGTGAGGCTGGACGAGGAGGAGGTGTCGCTGTTGACTGACACGGGAGCAGAGGGTTCGCTGCTGAATTGGGCCACAGTGAAGAGGTTTTTTCCCCACCACAAGGTTAGAGGCAACCCAGTGCCGTTGTACGGTTATGGAGGTGAAAGGCTAGACACGGTTGGGACTTTGGAGCTGACTGTTCGGTACAAGTCTGCAACGGTGCTCGACTTCACATTCCACATGACAGCACAGGGCGATAACATCATGGACTGTGATTTATGTTACGGGCTGGGTTTCGCCATCAAAGACGACGATGAAGAGGAGGAGCATCCGGAGGGCCAGCCATCACCACGAAGACCAGCTGTTTCCAGGGGCACATCTGGTGAGAGGGTGCCCTGGGCCCCCATGTCAGTTATGTCCTTGTTACGTGAACACTTGGGTTGTAAATAGTATATGTTGAAGTTCTAGTGTTGTTGTTTGTGTTGTTGTGAAATAAAAATGTCATATAAAGGATTATTTTGGGTTGGGGTTTTTTTTTTTTTTTGGTTCTAGTTTAGGAGCACGGCATGCAATTTTAGTTTTTAATGGACTCTAATTTACGCCAGCACGTGGCAGAATAATCCACCTTGCCGTGTGGGCAGGATGGCAGTCCACCGTCCTCCCTATTTTAGGCTTTGTTGTGTGAATGTCTCAGGCCATTTGGAAATATTAGTTGTCATTTGTTAGTGTGTGATTCAGGTCCCAAATTGAGGAGGCTCTTAACAGAGCGACTGGTTTTGGACTTTTTTTTAAAGGGGGGTAATGCTATATAGTTATTTTACTGTGAAGTGCTGAGTGGTGACGCTCACCTCTGGTGACATCACCGAGCCGCCCTATGGGAGGCCGAGGCCGACCATCTTACAGACTCTTATCTCGCCTGGAGCTTGGCCGATACTGAGTCTGTGGCTGTTGCTATCAGTGAGTTAAATAAAGCAGTGTTCCAAGTCACCTCGCCTCTTCTGTACAGCAGAGCCATACCAGACATAACAAATTCCTTTCCACAGCATGTGGGACACCATGTGGTATACAGGGGCGGCACCCATCTCCGTTTCTCTGACCCTAAGCCACACGGCTAACTGTAAGTAGTGAAAGCTACTGTGGGGGGTCAGTCCTCTGGTAGCTCTATGTGTTAACTGCATTAACTTTCCTTTCACCATTCTATTATGCTGAGTACCAAGCTAGAAGGCAGAAAGTACCATTTTTATATGGTCTTTGGTATGACCCGGCCGGGATTTGAACCCATGCCCTCCCAGTTGTGGGGCGGATGCTCTACCAACAAGGCCACCACTCCGGTAAGCTTACAGCACCTGGTATTCCCAGGCAGTTTCCATTCAAGTACTAACCAGGCCCGACCCTGCTTAGCTTCCGAGATCAGATGAGATCAGGCGCGTTCAGGGTGGTATGGCTGTAAGGCATAATACTAATATGACAGTTTAAATGGGAGAACAAATTTGTTTTACACTGGGGAAAATGTGGGCTCAATGACAAAGTGAAAATGCCTTCAAAGAACCATCTGCAGCCCTGCAGACAGTCATAAAATAGGCTTTATGTCATGATGTGGAGTACGGTTGGGGAACTGTACTCACACTCCTTTATTAGTTTCATTATTTTCTGTATTTCCCCACTTTAGTTTAGTATTCATTTTGGCTGGTTGGATGTATTTTGTTATTTGAGTTTGCCATCTTGTTTCTGTTTATGTAAGTCTCTGTTCCTGGTTAAGTTGTCATTATTTTGTCCTTGATATTGTGCGTCCTTGACCATCCAGTTTTGTGTGATGAATATAATCTGCCCTTTTTGACATGAACCTACCCTTTACCTTTGCCTTAGTTCTCTTTATGTATATAGTAGTTTGGTATTTGCATCTCTTGTTTTTGGTAGTTATCTTACCCTCACCTTTTGTATTCTGTGGTCCGTTTCTCATTTGGTTAGTACTTCATATTTATAGCTATGCTTGTCGCCATATCCTCATGCTTTTACTTTGACAGTTGTCTGTGTTTACTTCCGGGATTTCAAGTTCTGTTCGCGGGCTGTCAAAGCTGTCACCAGTTAAGTTTAATTATCCTTGCTCATGTTACTCACACCTGTAATCACTTGCCATCCTTTGTATCATTTCCTCTGTGCCTATTTAAGCTCCGCTGCAACGCAGTCTGTTGCAGCATTGCTCACCATGTTAAGATGGGAGTCCCCTGTCTTATTCTCTTTTTGTCAGTGTAGTCCTGACGTGCATCCCAGGTCTTCTCCGGCGTTCCTATACGCCTTAGCCACATCCTACATTCACCAATTCCTTTAAGTTTTTGTGCTTGTGTTATATTTTGTGTGGGTACACTAAAGGGCTCACACGATAGGATGTGCAGCGGGTAGGACAACAGTGTACGGTGGCCATGAGACAAACAGTACAAAAACAAGGCAGACTTACTAAAAGATGACAAGGTTCACTTCTAGACTCATACGATGGGACGTGCAGCAGGCAGACCACAGTGAACGGTGGCACAAAACAAACATTAGACAATACAATAGTCCAGCAATCCTTGACTGGCAAAGGGCTGCTTAAGTACAAGCAATGCTGCCAAGACAGATTAGGAACACCTGGGCGCAGTGCGGAAAAGGCAATCACTGGAGGAGACCCAGCTGGCTGTCATGAGAGAGGGGGTGAGGTCGGACCAGCAAGTGTCAGACAGCGCCCACACGAGTGTAGGCCAAAGGAGGCTGCCTCACAGCTGCCGGCCAGAATGCAGTGGCTACAGGTAGGGAAAAAAAACAAGGGGAAAATAGAAACAACAAGAAACTCAAAAGATAACATAATACATAGCTACACAGATAAACCTGAGCCACAGGGGGTCAGAACCGAGCCCAAGGAACAACCCGGCTCGGTTCATGACAGGCTTTTCTGCTTGAACTGCTGCCTCCGCAACCCGGACCTCCGGAAAAGCAGTAGAAGATGGATGGATGGATGGATGGATGGATGCAATGCAGAAATAATATTGATGGTATGCATTACTTTATTTATTTATTGAGATATTTTGGTTGACACCTTTTTAATGACTGTATTGTGAATGTATTGTGAGCCATGAGATACCGGAATTTTCCCATGGGGATTAACAAAAGTATCTATCTATCTATCTATCTATCTATCTATCTATCTATCTATCTATCTATCTAGCCACTATTTCAGCAGCACGTTTAAAAGGTGTGAACATACGCACACGTATGCCTGTTCCTACACCGGGGCTAGAATTTTTAGGTGTCCCATTATATTGACAGACTGATTTTGTAAAAAGTTTGGATGACAGTGCAGTGGGTGGTCCTGGGTCTACTGTGTCCTGTGATAATAATTGAAGGAAATTTTACAACTCTGTCCATCAAACTCACAGACAAAGAGAAAGACTGGCATAACCTCTGAATGGCACAGTTTTGATCAATGTGTGATGATGATAAACAGTCTTTGCGGGCTGGAGATTGATTTATTTATTTTTGCAGCAATTCCTGGGTGATGTCAATTTTATTTATTAAACACAGTTTGATAAATACCACCAGAGTGGTGGCTTAGCTTTAGAGTGTGATCCCTCTAAAGTTGGAGCATACCTTCTGGTCCCCTTTTTTGAAGAGAGGAACCACCACCCTGGTTTGCCATGCCAAAGGCACTGCCCCCGACCTCCACGCAGTATTGCAGAGGCGTGTCAACCATGACAGCTCTACAGCATCCAGGGCCTTGAGGTACTCAGGGAGAATCTCGTCTACCCCTGGGGCCCGGCCACCAGAGAGATTTTTAACCACCTTGACGACCCCAGCCCCTTTGATAGGTGAGTCGTCCCCCTTGTCCCCAAGCCCTGCTTCCTCTGTGGAAGGCGTGTCAGTGGGATTGAGGAGCTCCTTGAAGTATTCCTTCCACCGCCCGACGATATCCCCAGTCGAAGTCAGCAGTGCCCCATCCGCACCATACACAGTGTGGACAGGGAGCTGCTTCCCCCTCCTGAGTCGCCGGACAGTTTGCCAGAATTTCTTCAAGGCCGACCGAAAGTCTTGTTCCATGGCCTCACCGAACTCCTCCCATACCCGAGTTTTTGCTTCAGCAACCACTCGAGCTGCACCCCGCTTGGCCTGCCAGTACACCTCAGCTGCTTCGGGAGTCCTACAAGCCAACCAAGCTTGATAGGACTCCTTCTTCAACTTAATGCCCAGGACTCCTTCAGCTTAATGGCCCCCCTCACCACTGGTGTCCACCACTTGGTTCGAGGGTTGCCACCACGAGATGCCCCGACGACCTTGCAGCTGCAGCTCTGGGGAGCCGATTCAACAATGGAGGTGGAGAACATGGCCCATTCAGACTCCATGTCTCCAGACTCCCTCGGAATGTGGTTGAAGTTCTTCCTTAGGTGGGAGTTGAAGACCTCCCGGACAGGGGCCTCAGCCAGACGTTCCCAGCACACCCTCACTATACGTTTGGGTCTACTAGGTCTGAATGGCATCCTCCCCTGCCATTGGATCCAACTCACCACCAGGTGGTGATTAGTTGACAGCTCTGCACTTCTCTTTACCTGAGTGTCCAAGACATACGGTCACAGGTCTGATGACACAATAACAAAATCGATCATCGACCTGCGACCTAGGGTGTCCTGGTGCCAGGTGCACATATGGACACCCTTATGCTTGAACATGGTGTTCGTTATGGACAAACTGTCATTAGCACAGAAGTCCAATAACTGAACACCCCTCGGGTTCAGATCAGGCAGGCCGTTCCTCCCAATCACTCAACTCCAGGTTTCACTGTCGTTGCCCACGTGTGCATTGAAGTCCCCCAGTAGGACAATGGAGTCTCCAAGAGGAGCACTCTCCAGCACCCCAGTCAGAGACTCCAAAAAGGGTGGGTACTCTGAACCATCATTTGGTGCATAGGAACAAATGATGGTCAGGACCCGTTTCCCAACCCGAAGGTGCAGGGAAACAACCCTTTCGTCCACTGGGGAAAACTCCAATACAGAGGCAGCAAGGTGGGGAAATACAAGAATACCCACCCCTGCTTGACGCCTCTCGCCCGGGGCAATTCCAGAGTAGGCCAAGCTCCAGCCCCTCTCCAGGAGACTAGTTCCGGAACCGGAGCTGTGTGTTGAGGTGAGGCCAACTATATCTAGCCGATATCTCTCAACCTCAGGCACCAGCTCAGGCTCCATCCCCACCAGAGAGGTGACATTCCACGTCTCCAAAAGCCAGTTTAGGAAGCCTGGGACCAGACCGCCAAGGTCTCCACCTTTGACTGCCCCTTGATCCACATAGCACCAGACCCCCATGGTCCCTCCTGTGGGTGGTGAGCCCACTGGAGGATTACATTTAAGGATTGCCCTCTGCATTGCATTTAATCCATTTCAAATAGCCTGGTATGTCTATTGTGTGCATATACACTACTCAACAAAAGTTGGGAATATTTGGCTTTTGGGTGAAATTTATGAAAAATGTAAAAAGTTCATGCTACAGTGATATTATATCATGAAAGCAGGGCATTTAAGTAGATGCATGCAGTGGTGATTTCATTATCTCAAACAATTTATTGAAACAAAAACCAACAACAGTGGTGGGTATACCACAACAAAAAATGTCAATGTCTTAATAACTTGTCATGTGCCCTTGAGCATCAATTACAGCTTGACGACGACGTCTCATGCTGTTCACAAGTCGACTTACTGTCTACTGAGGCATGGCATTCTACTCTTCTTGAAGGGCGGCCCTCAGGTCATTGAGGTTTTCTATGGGATTTATGGGATTCTAGTAAATGTTAATCACAAGTCATAATAAACACTCACAGATTGTCACATAAACCCCATACAGAATCTGTGGGGTATTGTCAAGAGGAAGATAAGAGATACCAGACCCAATCTGGGCCTTCATAACACCTCAGCAGTACCACAGGCTGATCGCCTTCAAGCTATGCCACATTGATGCAGTAATTCATGCAAAAGGAGCTCTGACCAAGTATTGAGTGGGTACATGGGCATTCTTTTCAGTTGGCCAACATTTCTATTAAAAATTTATTTTTTAAAATAAATTTTATGTAATATTCAATTTTTTTGAGAAACTGAATTTGGGGTTTTCAAAAGCTATAAGCCATAACAATCAAGATAAAAAGAAACTAGAAAAGCACTTGTAGAGCGCAGACCTCCGCCAAGTACATCAGTTCTCCGTAATATTGGGATTTTCCCCAAATATAATAGTCCTATATTTATTTTATCTATATTTTCAGATTCCTTGACCATCAAAATGTACCTTTAGCAATTGGACTGACATTCATTCATTCATTCATTCATTCATCTTCTTCCGCTTAATCCTTTTCGGATTGCGGGGGGGCTGGAGCCTATCCCAGCATCTTTGGGCGAGAGGCAGGGTACACCCTGGACAGATCGCCAGTTCATCGCAGGGCCAACACAGAGAGACAGACAACCATTCACTCTCACAGTCATGCCTAAGGACAATTTAGAATCCCCAGTTTTGATGCCAGTTAACCTAACTTGCATGTTTTTGGCATGTGGGAGGAAACCGGAGAAATCCCGGAGTAAACCCACGCAGACACGGGGAGAACATGCAAACTCCACACAAATCACTGTTAGTCGGGGGCTGGGCTCGAACCCAGGATCCCCCGGCCAAGGGTGAGTTGCTTTGCTGCCGCAGTGCTAACCACTCCGCCACCGCGCCGCCCTGGATTGACATTGATATCTTTATTAGTTCAGTAGTTATTGACAAAAATCACTTTTCCGGTAATCGCGGTTTTCTTCTGGATATAGCTCCATAGCTTTTGAAGATACAACAAATCCAATGGCACACTACTGATTCCTCAGTGTCTTGGCTATACTGTATTTTGGTGTTTGTTGTATGTTTATATCTTAATTTGTTACCTTACAGTGATGAAAATTCCAAAGACCCCCTATTATTTCCTGTTCTGGTTCACAGTATCTGGATTTTTTGCAGGATCCAGATCAGTCTTTGATATTTCATAGAACCTATTGGGATCTTATCCTGTATTTTTTTGGCAAGCGTCCTGACCATTTATTGTGGAGTTACAGCCGTGGACAAAATTGTTGGTACCCCTCTGTTAATGAAAGAAAAACCCACAATGATCACAGAAATAACTTGAATCTGACAAAAGTGGTAATAAATAAAAATTCTGTGAAAATTAACCAATGAAAATCAAACAATGCTTTTGAACTGTGCTTCAACAGAATCACTTTAAAAAACAAACTCATGAAACAGGCCTGGACAAAAATGAAGGTACCCCTAGAAAAGATTGAAAATAATGTGACCATAGGGACATGTTCAACCAAGATGTGTCCTCTAATTAACATCACAGGTGTCTACAAACTTGTAATCAGTCAGTCGGCCTATTTAAAGGGTGACAAGTAGTCACGGTGCTGTTTGGTGACATGGTGTGTACCACACTAAACATGGACCAGAGGAAGCAAAGGAGAGAGTTATCTCAGGAGATTAGAAAGAAAATTATACACAAGCTTGTTAAAGGTAAAGGCTATAAGACCATCTCCAAGCAGCTTGATGTTCCTGTGACTACAGTTGCACATATTATTCAGAAATTTAAGAACCACGGGACTGTAGCCAACCTCCCTGGACGTGGCCACAGGAGGAGACGGATAATATGAATGGTAACAAAAGAGCCCAGAACAACCTCTAAACACATTCATGGTGAACTCCAAGGTCAAGGTACATCAGTGTCAGATCGCACCATCCGTCGTTGTTTGAGCCAAAGTGGAGTTCATGGGAGACGACCAAGGAGGACACCACTGTTGAAAACAAATCATAAAAAAGCCAGACTGGAATTTGCCAAATTGCATGTTGACAAGCCACAAAGCTTCTGGGAGAATGTCCTATGGATAGACGAGACAAAACTGCAACTTTTTGGCAAGGCACATCAGCTCTATGTTCACAGACGCAAAAATGAAGCATCCCAAGAAAAGAACACTGTCCCTACTGTGAAACATGGAGGAGGTTCTGTTATGTTCTGGGGCTGCTTTGCTGCATCTGGCACAGGGTGTCTTGAGTCTGTGCAGGGTACAATGAAATCTCAAGACTATCAAGGTATTCTACAGAGAAATGTGCTGCCCAGTGTCAGACAGCTTGGTCTCAGTCGCAAGTCATGGGTCTTGCAACAGGATAATGACCCAAAACACACAGCTAAAAACACCCAAGAATGGCTAAGAGTAAAACATTGGACTACTCTAAAGTGGCCTTCTATGAGCCCTGATCTAAATCCTATTCAACATCTGTGGAAGGAGCTGAAACATGCCGTCTGGAGAAGGCACCCTTCAAACCTGAGACAACTGGAGCAGTTTGCTCATGAGGAGTGGGCCAAAATACCTGCTGAGAGGTGCAGAAGTCTCATTGACAGTTACAGAAATCGTTTGATTGCAGTGATTGTCTCAAAAGGTTGTGCAACAAAATATTAAGTTAAGGGTACCATCATTTTTGTCCAGGCCTGTTTCATGAGTTTGTTTTTTAAAATAATTCTGTTGAACCACAATTCAAAAGCATTGTCTGATTTTCATTGGTTAATTTTCATAGAATTTTTATTTATTACCACTTTTGTCAGATTCAAGTTATTTCTGTGACCATTGTGGGTTTTTCTTTCATTAACAGAGGGGTACCAACAATTTTGTCCACGTGTGTATTCACACATATGGTAAAAAATGGCCCTATCTCGCAATGATAAAGAATCCTTTAAAAAATTCCTGGATCCAGACGGTGATCCGGATCACTCCCAAAGTCTAATCATTTCTTCCTTGTCCCATTTCGGACTTGTCCTGAAAATTTCGTCAAAATCCGTTCGTAACTTTTTGAGTTACTATGTTGGTAACAGACAGATAAACAAACAGACAAACAAACCCCGGTAAAAACATAACCTCCTTGGCGGAGGTAATAAACTCTTGAAATACATCACCAAGTGTGATGAATCTACATGAGTTTCATTTTTTGAATTGAATTACTGAAATAAATCAACATTTCAATGATATTCCAAACCACGAACCAAATTATTATGCAAATATTTGTGTCTGATTTTCCTAAATAGTCAATGCAAATGACAGTCTGTATAATTTTCAAGTTATCAACTGTTAGATCATAATATAAGGGTGTAAAAAGTGATTGCCCCCCCACCCACCCCCATTAAAACATAAATTTGCTGTGGTCTATCACATCTTACCTGATCCTCACCTGAGTTTAATTTCTCTAGCCACACCCAGGCCTGATTACTACTACACCTGTTCTCAACCAAGAAATCACTTAAGATAAGATAAGATAAGATAAGATAAGCCTTTATTAGTCCCACAATGGGGAAATTCCAGGATTGCAACAGCACAGGGATAGCAACACTCAGAGCAACAATCAGAAGACAAGAAAAAACAAGAGCAGCGAGTATACATATGTACATATAAATATATAAACACACAGTGCGGAGCATTGTAGCTAGATGGAATAAATATATAAATATATAAACACACAGTGCGGAGCATTGTAGCTAGATGGAATAAATATATAAATATATAAACACACACTTCAATGGGACTGCCTGACAAAGTCAAGTAGACCAAAAGATCCTCAAAAGCTAGATATTATGCTGCGATCCAAAGAAATTCAGGAACAAATGACAAACAAAGTAACTGAGATCTATCAGTCTGGCGGTGCGGTGGCACAGTGGTTAGCACTGCGGAAGCACAGCAACTCACCCTTGGCCATGGGATCCCTGGTTCGATCCCAGCCCCTGACCAACAGTGATCTGTGTGGAGTTTGCATGTTCTCCCCGTGTCGCCGTGGGTTTACTCTGGGACAGGCCAAAAACATGCAGGTTAGGTTAATTGGAGACTCTAAAGTGGCCCTAGGTGTGAATGTGTGTGTGAATGGTAAAGGGATAGCGCCGTAACGTGGCTGCTTCATCCATCCAGGTGGATGCCCTCAATTTCCCCTCTGGGGATCAATAAAGTAAACAAAATCAAAAAAATCAAAAATCAAAAGGTTATAAAGCCATTTCTAAAGCTTTGGGACTCCAGTGAACCACAGTGAGAACCATTATCCACAAAAGGCGAAAACATGGAACAGTAGTGAACCTTCCCAGGAGTGGTCGGCCGGCCAAAATTACCCCAAGAGCGCAGCAACTACTCATCCAAGAGGTCACAAAAGACCCCACAACAATATCCAAAGAACGGCAGGCCTCACTTGCCTCAGTTAAGGTCAGCGTTCATAACTCCACCATAAGAAAGAGACTGGGTAAAAATGGCCTGCATGGCAGATTTCTAAGACGAAAACCACTGCTGAGCAAAAAGAACATAAAGGTTCATCTCAGTTTTGCCAGAAAACATCTTGATGTTCCCCAAGACTTTTGGGAAAATACTCTGTGGACTGACGAGACAAAAGTTGAACTTTTTGGAAGGTGTGTGTCCCATTACATCCGGCATAAAAGTAACACAGCATTTCAGAAAAGGAACATCATACCAACAGTAAAATATGGTGGTGGTACTGTGATGGTCTGGGGCTGTTTTGCTGCTTCAGGACCTGGAAGACTTGCTGTGATAAATGGAACCATGAATTCTGCTGTCTACTAAAAAATCCTGAAGGAGAATGTACGGCCATCTGTTCATGACCTCAAGCTGAAGCGCATTTGGGTTCTGCAACAAGACAATGATTCAAAACACACCAGCAAGTCCACCTCTGAATGGCTTAAGAAAAACAAAATGAAGACTTCGGAGTGGCCTAGTCAAAGTCCTGACCTGAATCCGATTGAGATGCTGTGTCATGAACTTAAAAAGGCAGTTCATGCTCAAAAACCCTCCAATGTGGCTGAATTACAACAATTTTGCAAAGATGAGTGGGCCAAGATTCCTCCACAGCACTATAAAATATTCATTGCCAGTTATCGCAAATGCTTGATTGCAGTTGTTGCTGCTAAGGGTGGCCCAGCCAGTTAATAGGTTTAGGGGGCAATCACTTTTTCACACATGGCCATGTAGCTTTGGATTTTTTTTCCCCTTAATAATAAACAACTTTATTTAAAAACTGCATTTTGTGTTTACTTGAGTTATCTTTGTCTAATATTTAAATTTGTTTGATGAGCTGAAACATTTAAGTGTGACAAACATATAAAAAAATGAGAAATCAGGAAGGGGCAAACACTTTTTCACACCACTGTATGACAAACAAAAAAGAAACAGAAGGATGAACAACTATACAATATGCTATACAAAGAAGAAAACGATAAGTATTTATAAGAAATGTGTGATTTTGAAAATAAGCAATTTGCAATAAAGGTTGTTTAATTTCTAGTGCAACACCACTATTTTAATATGGAATATTTTTCATGTCAATATCAATTTGCAACTCATATCACTGTGGAATCTCCAAATTTGGTTGGCTTAGCTCTGAAGGCTATTAAGCGTTCTCATGCCCGCACTTTATTTCATTTTTGTCCAAGTTACGTTTTGGGTCATCTGCTATCCGACCCTTGAAAGGGGGGTACTGTAAGGGTTGGGACTTGACTGTTCTCATCTCCTCGCTTTATGTTCATATCTGTTTTTCTATCTTCAGGACATGAGTTCAGCCATGTCCTCGCCCTTTGTTATTATGTTCTCTGTGCTGTGATTATCATTTGTGTTTTTGGTCTATGTGTGCGCTATCTGCTCAGCCCTGCCCGTCCTGTGCTTCTCTGTTGTCCTTGATTGCTTCACACTTGTTGTGCATTGTCTGGATTAGTCCTCTGTCTATATTTGTCTCTGCTAGTCTGTATCAGGTGTGGTGTCTGGCAGCTCCCGTCGGTGTTTAGTTTGCAGCCCATGCGCTGTCATTTGTTTGTTCTGATAAGTTTTGTGAATAAATTACCATCTTGGCACCAGCCTGTGCCTGAGTCCCGCTCACCTCACCTTGACACAGAATTCAAATTTTATTGAACAAACCTCCTAATGATAACTATTTTTTTGCAAAAATAAAAAACTCAAAATGCACTGTTCCAAATTATTATGCAAAACAGAGTTTCAAAACATTGTATTGGTTGTAAAGAACTGAAAATGATCATTTGTTGAGTTTGCAACATGAAGAGGTCATATTTACTGAAATCAAAAGCTATTTCAATCAAAAACATCTTGACAGGCCAAGTTACATGTTAACATAGGACCCCTTCTTTGATATAACCTTCAGAATTTTTGCATCCATTGAACTTCTGAGTTTTTGAAGAATTTCTGCTTGAATTTCTTTGCAAGATGTCAGAAAAGCCTCCCACAGCTGCTGTTTTGATGTGAGTTGCCTCCCACCCTCATAAATCTTTTGCTTGAGGATGCTCCAAAGGTTTTCAATAGGGTTGAGGTCAGGGGAGGATGGGGGCCACACCATGAGTTTCTCTCCTTTTATGCCCATAGCAGCCAATGCCACAGAGGTATTCTTTGTAGCATGAGATGATGCATTGTCATGCATGAAGATAATTTTACTATGGAAGGTACAGTTCTTCTTTTTGTACCATGGAAGAAAGTGGTCAGTCAGGAACTCTATATACTTTGCCTAGGTCATTTTCACATCTTCAGGCACACTAAAGGGGCCTACCAGCTCTCTCTCCATGATTCCAGCCCGAAACATGACTCCGTCACCTCCTTGCTGATGTTGCAGCCTTGTTGGGGCATGGTGGCCATCCACCAATCATCCAGTACTCCATCCGTCTGGACCATCCAGGGTTGCACGGCACTCATCAGTAAACAAAACTGAAAATTAGTCTTCATGTATTCCTGGGCCCACTTC
The DNA here is from genome assembly GCA_020510985.1 of Pholidichthys leucotaenia. Taxonomy (NCBI): domain Eukaryota; kingdom Metazoa; phylum Chordata; class Actinopteri; order Cichliformes; family Pholidichthyidae; genus Pholidichthys; species Pholidichthys leucotaenia. Next base: position 220,939,353 of record CM035847.1, on the reverse strand, counting down.
AATCGTTTCTGCTTGTGAGCATTGGTTAGCGGTGGCCGAATAGTAGGTTTATGCACAACTGCAAGCCTCTGGAGGAGGCAGAAACCTTCCTCATTATGCCTTTATCTGCATGAACCCGTCTGTGCTCTGAATCAGCCGCAAATTTCTTCACAGTACGATGATCACACTTGTAACAATATGGTGATTAATAATTATGATCAGGTATAAAAATTATTTAATTTATATCATTGTATCGGGACCGGAAATTTGCTTCAGGTCCACACACATAAAAAGTTAATAAACACTCGTGGGGCACCGGCTCCTCTCTAAGGAGCAATTTTAATCTTTAATTTTACTTTATACCTGTTTAATCACTCAATAAATTAACTAACAATCAGTCTCAAAATTTTAGTGAATTCAATACTGGGGACTTTAAACCAGACTCAGAATGAAATGAATTCCCAACAACTTCTCTCATTTTCATATGTTTATTAAATGAAATGATGATTAAAAGACATTGCAGTGATTTCGTTAACCATGAAATTAAACTTGTAAATGATAGATTAACAATGTAAACATTTGCAGAACCAGGGTTAAAACGTAAGCTGAATTTAGATCAGTTTGATGTTAACAGATTATGGAAAACAGAACGCAAATTTATGGAGAAAATTAATTATATGGAAAAACTCTGGATTACTCTTAAGAAAATGAAAACTGGATTTTAAGGAAAAGAAGGGTTATGTTAAGTACTCTTTAATTTTGCATTTGATCAAATATTGAATTATTCTCAAATCTCAGACGTTTGATTCAGCAGATGAACAGAGAATATGCAGCTCACGTGATTCCTTGTTGAAGCTGAAGTTGAAGGGTTCTTTCGTCGTCCTCGTGAAGCTTTCGATGTAAATAAGTGTCAACCGAATATTTGGCCCGCAAATACTCGGTGATACTGTGGAGGAATAAGTTCAGTCAGGCGAGATGCGACGAGCTGGAAGGTTGCAGAGTTTTATTTCCTCCATCATCATGAGACACACATCGTAGCTCTGAGCTACTGTGTTGTACTGTGTTGCTGAGGCATGTATAGTAAGCTCTTTTATACAGACAGAGAGAATGCATGGTACATTAGCATATTGGTATACATATCAGTCAATACACATGATTAGCATGACCAACTGGCGCCCGGACATTCTCTCTTAATCCGGGAATGTATAGACAATAGTCCAGTGTTCTGGTTGTCCCCCAGAGGCTCTCTGTCCATATGCAAATTGTCCTCTGCTTCCTGCAGACATGCTGAGTGTGAGGAATGTTCCTGTAGAGTGTTGTGGGTCACCACAATACAACTTTTCCAGTCTATTGTCGTACAATGAGGTACAGTGTGATGGTGTGGTGAATTCTGCGGGCAGCTGTGATGGCGGGCTGCGTCGCCTTAAAGGATCCATGGCCTCTATTCTTCATTGGCAAGCGGCTTTCCCAGGGAATTCAAGAATAATTACAAAAAAAATCTGATCTAACAGCAAAATTAACAGATCTTCGGACTTTGTGGAGATGAAAATACTTTTTAGTCTGTAAGTTGGTCAATAAAAAAATTAAAAATAAAGTCAAGATTAAAATGGCAAGTTTAAAGAAAGTTTAACAAGAAAAAGTTATAAAAATAAACGTCTAGAAATGGAGTTTGAGCTCAAGAAAGAAAGAATTAATTCCCAGAGGTTTGAAGAAAGACAAAAAGACACGTGGGAGGAATGTCCTTTGTTCTCCAGTGGTGAAGAGATCACAGGCCTTTGTTCTCCCAAAAGTGCTCTGCTGTGTAGACGAAGTGAAGTAGACGAGGAGAAAAAGTGAAAGAGAGGAAGTGATGACGCCGTTTCCCTTTTTATCTGTGGAGAATTTTCACGGGCTTTCTGGATTGACAGGAACTCCAACCAATAGCCTTCTTTCGTGGGCGGGCTTTATAAACTTTAGTCCAATGAACAAACAGTCTTTTGTCTGGAACAACCACACACACTGGAAGAGCTGTTGTCAAGCAGGGATTGGCCGCTGGCGGTCACATGATTTGAGATACGTTTTACAAATCTAATACGCACATTTTAATACTGGAATATTCCTCTATACACTTATGTATAAGCTCTAACCTATCTCAGTGTTCATGCAACTTATGACCAGTGCTTCTAAATTAACATGCAAGAATAAACATTCATTTAAACATTTTAGCATGCACATATTTAAAATCAAGGATTAATATGTTTCAAACTCATTATTGATTTTCTAGATCAAAGCATCAGAGTCCATTTGCTTTCCATGGTGTCCTGGAAAAAAAAAAAGTTGAGAATTGAGTTTTTAAGGGTGTGATAAAAAGATTCACTGGTTAAATCCAGCATGTCCCAGAGTTGCCAGTCGAGGGCAATGTTGAGCTGTGGATATTTGTAGGCCATATGAGGTACTCCAGAGGTCTGTTCTATGCCTCCAAGTTTTATGGGCCAATAAAAGGTTAGGGATTCCGGAGACTGGATTAACAAAGGAATGTTAGTTCAGCTGTGGTCCTGGGGTAAAAGAGCAGTTCTTGACTGTCCTTTTCCTGGGTGAAACAATGTCTTTAAGCTGAAGAATAATTTTATTGATGAGCCAAAGTGAGATGATGCTACACGCTTAAGTTTTCGTGAAATATTTAACGTTTTCATACCTTGTCCAAGGTATTGCAGTATTTGACACTTGTCGGCAGCAGAGAGATCCTTTTTCTTTTCCATATTGCTTGAAACCTGTGGCATACTTAATAATGTGGAACATCCTTTGTAAGTAGTTTTCCTTTAATTGGGCTCACCTGGCAAACTAATTATGACAGGTGTCTGAGATTGATACCAGTGATACAAAGAGCCCTGAGACACAATACTATCCATGAGTTTAATTGAAAAACAAAAAATTGAATGATTATGACACTAAAATCCTATTTGCATAATAATTTAGAATATGGTGTTATTTGTTGAGATGCACACTTGAATACACTTGAAGCTACACTTTTGTGATTCTGTCACTGACGCTAATGCTTGCCCAGATCTTAAGCTAATGTTAACATTGATTTTCAACTACCCTAATTTTGAAGTGGATCTCTAGGCACAATCTTTTTTTTTTTTTTTTTTTTTTTTTTTTTTTACATGAGAGCAGCACGTCAGGTCAGGTGTGTAAACATGATCATGCTCATTGTTCGAAACTTCTGCAGACCTGTACACTGTGAATTAGTTCTAACACTGTCAATACAAAGTGCGGCGGTATGAAAGAAGAGCATATGTGGTGCCGTCACGCATTGGGATACACCACCTTCAAAACAAGAATTTTTTTCAGCTGACAGTCTCAGTTTAGAGCCTACATAGTTATCATATTCACCTCCCTGTGAGATTGTCTAATTATGGAGGAATAAAACCCTTAGTTTAAGCATTACTGTTCTGGTACAGTGGAGGTGAATTGGTAAACATTGCAAAGGGGCAAATTCAAGAGGACACTATATGACTGTGCAACTAGTCTCGCTGTCTGAGTTTACTTTGGCATTCACAAGTCATGTCCAGTTTTGACATGCACTTGCTTTATACATTAATACACATTTTTTAGGTGATTAAGGTTATGTAGTTATTAGGGTTAGATTTGTGAAATGGTCAGGGTCTACTAAACATATATTACAACTGTAACCCTGCCATACCATTTCATGTCATTACTTACACAGTCATTACCCAAAAATGACACTTATTGTAAGGGGAGTTCAGATAAATTTTAAGAAATGAATAACAAAACTATCCAAAATAATATAATGTACATAAAAACTAAACTTTACAAACTACTTCTTAGAGGTGGAGGAACCTGAGGTTAGATTATTAGTCAGCTGGTAACCACATAGTTTATAAATGGATAAGTGCATGTTTGCATCAATCAACCTGCAGTTAACACAATGCTCCATGTAGAGGGTAAAAATATGCTCTCTGGTTTTGTGATGTCTGCTTTAACAATTAGCTGAGCAGTGAGTTATGAATAAAATAATATAAATTGGCTGAGAGGGCCTGTTTAATTGGCCTGTAATTAGATGATTGCAAATTCTGTTGCAAAGGATTTATGAGGTAACAAGCAAGTCCAGGGAAAATATTGATCTATTTAATTAATCATTTATTACAGACAAATACACAATATGGATGCATTTGCTTTTCATTTTAAAACAGATTCATTATCTCTTAGCTTGCAAGGTGCAAACATAGGCAGTTCACAACATTTAAATGTACAGGGATTAATACTGAATGGAGAAATTTAAATGCTAATTGCAGGAAGGAGGCCAGAAATGAGGCTGTGGTGGAGACAGCATGAAAGCAGCAGTGAGCACAACGAATTAACATCACAACTAGAATCGCATGCAATAGAGACGCAGACCCTCACTACTCTGAGCTGCTTTCTGAATCAACAGCTCAGAGTAGCTCCCCCATATCGTTCTCATCTTTCATAAGATATTAGGAGGTATACATAATTTAAAGTCAGTGACATACTGTATGTGCATGTTGGCTTTCCAGGCTCATGACCTTGTGGCCCTGACCGTTGACCTTTTAACCGCAAACACACAGACACATCTCCTAGTCCTAACGTCGTCCTGTGTGACAAGTTTTGGCAACCCTACCTCTAATAACAAAGCTGTCACGGGTCAGAACTGGTTTTGACCTTTTGTGGCATTTGTCTTTGTGTCACAGGGGTACAATTATGAGCATGCTCCACCCTTTGAGTTGTTGTATTATTTTAGACTTATTATTATACTTATATATATACTTATATATATATACTTATTATTATTATACAGTCTGGAGCCGGAACTGAAACTATGTACAAACAGAATTCAATTCAAAAAGAGGTATAAACATTATTTGCTGAAAGGATACACTACTGTTCAAAAGTTTGGGGTCACTTAGAAATGTCCTTATTTTTGAAAGAAAAGTACTTTTTTTCAATGAAGATACCTTTAAACTAATCAGAAATACACTCTATACATTGCTAATGTGGTAAATGACTATTCTAGCTGCAAATGTCTGGTTTTTGGTGCAATATCTACACAGGTGTATAGAGGCCCATTTCCAGCAACTATCACTCCAGTGTTCTAATGGTACAATGTGTTTGCTCATTGCGTCAGAAGGCTAATGGATGATTAGAAAACCCTTGTGCAATCATGTTAGGTCTGCAATGCTGTAATTGCTGCAAATGGAGGATTCTTTGACGAAAGCAAAGTTTGAAGGAAAAAATTATTATTTCAAATACAAATCATTATTTCTAACCTTGTCAATGTCTTGACTATATTTTCTATTCATTTTACAACTCATGGTGGTAAATAAGTGTGACTTTTCATGGAAAACACAAAATAATTGTCTGGGTGACCCCAAACTTTTGAACGGTAGTGTATATGTTAGAAGGGTAGTATTTATATGTACGATTCACTATGCTCACTCTGAGACACTGTGGGACACTATGGAATGGTGGGTGGGACAGCACTGTGTATATCTGTGTTGTTTGAGGGTGGTTTTGATGTATGGATATCAATGTATGTTAGGATGAATGGGTGTTAATGTTGATATGTACAAAACACAGTTAATTGTTTACTTGGGGTCTTAAATGTGGTAATTTGTATATAATTCACATGGGTGTATTTATGGAAAAGAGGAGATGGAATTAATAAGTGTTCACTTCTTCCTTCTCCCTTTCGAACACTGTATACTGTTACTTTATTGCATTTGTTATTTGTTTTGTTTTTGTTATACTTTTTTGTTCGAAATAAAGTATCTATCTATCTATCTATTATTATCATGATTTATTCTGGTCTAGTTTCAGGTTTATATTGAAAGTATTCTCTGTGTTATCCTTGGCTAGTTTAGTCTCCCTTGTTCTTAGTTTTAGTCTGAAAGTGTTTCCTGTGTTGTTCTAGCTTGGTTTGGAGTAGCTTGATTTCCTGTTTTATTATGAAAAGTGTTTTCCTGTTAGTCCTCTGTTATGATCTTCAATTTACTTTTAAGTTAATTTCTAGTAATGTCCCTTTTCAGCATTATTCCCTGCACCCATGTCCTCACCTGCCTGATTGTTCTCAGCTGTTTCCCATCCCTTGATTGTCTCTTACCTCTAAATGTGATCTCTCGTCTACTCTCTGATGTGGCATCATTAACTGTGGATCTGTTCCCCATGTTCCTAGATTATTTCCTCAACTCCTGGCTCCTCAGTTTTTCCCGGTTTATGACTTGGTCATTTCTTTGTGTTTGAGAAGGTCGACCTGAGTACCAAGTTTGTTGACTCTAGCTTTATCAGTTCTCGAGTTACAGTGTGGCCAAGCAGAAGGACGGGCATACAGAAGTGACCCACATACCCACTATTCACATTCTCCAGAGATGCTTGAATTAGTGACTATGGCTGGATATGACTGAAGGGATATGAAACAATTCAAAAATACCAATTTATAGCCTTGTCTCTTTAATTAAATTCATGGATGTTTTCCACTTGTCAATATTTCTAAAGTTGATTTCCCTGTGTTCTGCATAACTATCTATACAGGGGGTTTTCACTGATCACCACTTCTGATCAGTCACAGATGATAATATATCCCTTTGTTGATGTGTTTGTTGTCTGGTGTCTCTTTGAAAGCTCTCGTCTCAAAGGGCTGGTTGTCAAACCTCTTTTATAGCTCACAAGTGCTGCTACATGGCATTCAACCTTCCACCTTTGTAGCAGCATTTGCAATGATGATTTAAATACTTCAAAGATACAGCCCAGGTGTTTTTTAATGACATAAAATTTAATAAATATAGGGATAATGACAATGGTTAAGGAAGAAAGTTCAAAAAAAACATCTAAAAAGTCTCCCTTAGCTTTTTTTCTTTTTTCTTACTTACCATGGTAGATCAGGTCCGTTCAAAGGCCACTTCACTCACAGCCAAAGATGTCACAAAGTGAAGTTGGCCTGGCACCATATGAATGATGATTTCCCAGTGGGTCTCCATCTTTGGGGAGGAGATGTCAGCTACCGCTACACAGAAATGAGGCCCTCCCTCTGAGAGCTACGATGATGTTCACTTGTGTTCCCAGCGTATGTGCACGGAACACAAAATACGCTCCCAAATGCAAGTACACAGATGCAGTTGTACATGCAGTAATTGTTACACACCAAGAGAAAATTAATTTTTAAAAGCTATTTTCAAGAAAATAAAACATGCCATGCCACCCATACCAGTAACTTCAATAGTAATAAATCTTATCAATGCACCTTGCTGGAGTTTAATGACATGAGATTGAATAGGACGCTCTGAAAAACCAATATGATTAGATCTGATATGAGAAGAGGAAAAACACCCAAGCAGACGGCAGCGTATCACTGATCTGGACTGACAGTTAGTAGCCTACTATCAACCTGTCATTGTTTGAATGGGGAAAGCGTTGACTGAGAAAGACATTTAAAAAGAGAGAGAGAGAGAGAGAGAGAGGGAGAGAGAGAGAGATATTTGACAGTGAGAGAGACAAACCTGTTCAAAGAACTCATCCATGAAGCCTTTTTCCATTCCCACTGCAACTTCATCCTCCTCTTCTGTTGTCTCCGTACCCTGGAGAAACAAACACAATCAGGAATTATTTCAAAGTATTAAAAAATATATGAAAAGAATTCTCATTTTAATTAACACTAGCATAGGGGGTGATTGGATTAGACCACCTAAGTTTTTTTTTTGCATAATTAAAGATTAAATTGTATGGTATCAAATCACTTCTCAACTCTACACCATCAGCAACTGAGTAGAAATGAGGAGCACTTAAGGAACAACAGACCAGTGATTGAATTATTATTGAATTATAACCTGGGTTAAAGGAGATCCTTGACTTTTACACACCTCTATCTTCACACAAAGACTCAACAATGTAATAATATAATACATCAGATTTATATATTGCTTTTCATGACACTCAGGCACTTTACAGTGGATACATTATTCATTCACTCCACAGAAAATAGTAATGGTAAGCTACTACTGTAGCCACAGCTGCCTTGGGGCAGACTGACGGAAACGTGGCTGCCAATCCATGCCAACAGTGTCATGAATCGCCCCTTTTAAGGGCTGTAGAAGGACACCAAACACACGCTGTGAGTTTGCATATTTATTAACAGAAAGACAAACACATAAGGGAAGGATAAGGGAAGGGAAGGACTTCCTATAAGGGAAGGATAAAGCGCCCTGAGGGGAACAGTGCTCATGACCAGTGGCAACAGTGAACAGTCAGGACGGAGCACTGACTGAGGCACTCGGACATGCTGGGGAACAGAGATGAACCCCAGCCAGAGCACACCCAAAGGTAAACAGGCTCATGGCTGAGAAAAATAGGAAAAGATAAATATTACCTGGGGGCAGCCCAGTGGGGGATCCTGGGTTCGATCCCAGTCCCTGACCAACAGTGATCTGTGTGGAGTTTGCATGTTCTCCCCGTGTCTGCGTGGGTTTACTCCGATATTTCTCCAGTTTCCTCCCACATGCCAAAAACATGCAAGTTAGGTTAATTGGCATCAAAACTGGGGATTCTAAATTGTCCTTAGGTATGGATGTGAGAGTGAATGGTTGTCTGTCTCTCTGTGTTGGCCCTGCGATGGACTGGTGATCTGTCCAGGGTGTACCCTGCCTCTCGCCCAAAGATGCTGGGACAGGCTCCAGCCCCCCCGCGACCCGAAAAGGATTAAGCGGAAGAAGATGGATGGATGGATGGAAATATTACCTGGTCGGAGCGCACTCGTTCACTTCTGCAGTAGCACACAGAGCTCACACAGAGTAAAACTGATTCCTCTGAGGAGGTAGACAGTAGGACACGGCAATGGGGGAAACGTTGCCGTGTTCTTAAATAGTGAAATGAACAGATGATTAATGAGTGACAGGTGTGGATAAATGAGTAGGAACATAACATAATCAGTGACAGCTGTGCAGCCCACGAAACAGAGTTTGACAGCCGGAAGCTGCACGACGCTGTCAAAATAAAAGCACAGACTGGAAACTAAATAATAATACAAGAATAACAAAACCCCAAAAGAAGAAATTACTGCAAAATGATAGACAATAAATAGACAGGACTATAAGGACAAAACCGGAGTGGTGGCTCAGTTGGTAGAGTATCCGCCCCACACCCGGGAGGCAGGGGTTCAAATCCCGGCCGGGTCATACCAAAGACCATATAAAAATGGTACTTTTCGCCTTCTAGCGTGGTGCTCAGCATAATAGAACGGGGAAAGGAAAGTTACGCACAGAGCTACCAGAGGATTGACCCCCCCACTGTAGCTTTCACTACTTACAGTAGCTGTGTGGCCTAGGGTCAGAGAAACGGAAATAGGCGCCGGCCCATACACCAGAAATGGTGTTCCATATGCTGTGTGGAAGGGAATTAACTAACTAACTAACTAATAAGGACAAAGTCAAGAATACAAACAACTCATAAATAAACAGAGAAAAAAAACAGCAGACCATAATAAACAAACAAACAAACAAACAGAAAAAGATTAAACTCAGACTGGAGACTGAGCACGGCCCCCACCCGTGCTCAGGATCATGACAAACGGCCTCTCTGACCACTACTGAACATTTATACACATTCATACCCAATGTGATGGACACTGGAGGTAAGGTGGGTAAAGTGTCTTGCACAGGGACACAACAGCAGAATGACTGGGAAGAGCGGAATTTGAACTGCCAACCCTCCAGTTATTGGACAGCCCGCTCTACCTCCTGAGCCACTGCCGCCCTATGTGAAAAAAATTAGGACACCCTATGAAAGCCTGTGTGTGTGTGTGTGTGTGTTTTAACATTTTTGGACATATGGATATTTAATATGAATTTTAACAATACTGGGAGATTCAAGTATTATAACTAAACAATTAAAACTGAAGAAAAGACTTTTTAAAATTTTCTGTAAAATGTAACTAAAAAAATGCAACTTCTGGTGAGGAATAAATTAGGACACCTTCACATTTATTCCCACTTAAAATGGCTAAAACCAACCACCGTCATCATGAAGTGCACAGATGACACCACCTTAGTTGAGCTCATCACCGATGACAATAAGAAGGCATATAGGGCGGAGATAGAGAACCTGTTGTTGTCGTGCCAAGCAAACAACCCGAAACTGAACGTCCAAAAAAACAAAGAACTCATACTGGACTTCAGGAAGAACAGACAAGACCACCTCCCCCCTCCTCATAAATGGTGACTGCATGGAAAACATCCCTGCCTTCAGGTTCCTGGGCACCCACATCTCCTCTGACCTCTTCTGGACTGTCAACACCAAGGCCCTGGTGAAGAAAGCCCAGCAGCCGCTGCACTTCCTCCGTGTCCTGAGGAAGAACAACCTGGACCAGAAGCTGCTGCTGGCCTTCTATCGCTGCTCAGTGGAGAGCGTGCTCACCTACTGTCTGGGTGTGTGGTACGCCGGCTCCACGGCCGAAAACAGGAAGGGTGTGCAGACGGTCATCAACACCACCCAAAAAATTATCAGCAGTCCTCTGCCCTCCTTGGAAGACATCTCCAGATCCTCCTGTCTCAGAAAAATCAAAGCCATCACAGGAGACCTCTCAGATCTCTCCCACAACCTGTTTGACCTGCTTCCCTCTGGACGATGGCTCAGATCAATCAGGTCCCACACCTCCAGAATGACAAAAAGTTTCTTCCCCTGGGCCATCCAAACTGCAAACAGTCAGAGGCCCCACCCCCCTCCCTCCGAACGCTCGCATGCACAGAACTGAGGACCTTTTTAATTATCATAATAACACACCTGTCTTTGCATTCCGCACTTTCATGTATACTGACCCATCCGTGAAACCACTACTATGTATATCTTCCATAATCCTTGGGCCATTTTACTCAATTGTGTGTTCTCTGTACATAGTTCCATCTGTGAAGCCACTACCATACCTGTGTATATTTCCATAATCCTGGGCTATTTTATTTTTATTTTAGTCATGTATTTAATTGTGTGTTCTGTAACCGTTTTTTATCTAATCCTTCTCTCATACTTAACTGCGCAGTAGCCTGGTGAAGCACCCACAATTTCGTTGTACTGTACAACTATACAATGACAATAAAGCCTATTCTACTCTATTCTATTCTAAAATCATGCACAGGTGTATCACATCAGGTGCACATAATTAGAACATTGTTACTCAGCATTTTGAAGGAGGCTTGTACTATTTAATCCTCAGACATTTAGACTGGTGTGCACCTGACTGTTGAAGTGAGAGTGAACACCATGGTGAGATCGAAAGAGCTGTCTAAGGCCTTCAGAAAGAAGGCTGTAGCAGTTTATGAGTCTGGTAAGGGATTTAAAAAGATCTCAAAAGAATTTGAAATCAGCCATTCCACTGTCTGGAAAATAGTCTACAAGTGGAGGATATTCAAAACAACTGCCAACATGTCCAGGTCTGGCCGTCCAAGCAAGTTCACCCTGAGAGCAGACCGCAAGATGCTAAAAGAAGTCTCCAAAAACCCTAAAATGTCACCACGGGACTTACAGCAGGCTCTTGCTACTGTTGATGTGAAAGTGTATGCCTCTACAATCAGAAAGAGACTGCACAAGTTTAACTTGCATGAGAGGCATGCAAGGAGGAAACCTCTGCTCTCTAAGAGAAACATGAAGGCCAGACTGAAGTTTGCCAGAGAACGTAGACAAAGACCAGGACTTCTGGAATGATGTTCTTTGGACAGATGAGTCTAAAGTTTTATTATTTGGACACCAGAACAGAAGACATGTTTGGCGTAGACCAAATACAGCATTCCAGGAAAAGAACCTCAAACCAACTGTGAAGCATGGAGGTGGAAGTGTCATGATTTGGGGATACTTTGATGCAGCAGGACCTGGCCAGCTCACCATCATAGAATCCACCATAAATTCTATGTGTATCAGAGGGTGCTTGAGGACCATGTGAGACCATCTGTAAAAAAATTAAAGCTGAAACAGAACTGGACCCTACAACATGACAATGACTCAAAACATACAAGTAAATCCACCAAGGACTGGCTAAAAACTTAGAAATGGAGAGCCCTAGAATGGCCGAGTCAAAGCCTAGATCTTAATTCCATTGAGATGCTGTGGGATGACTTGAAACAGGCTGTACATGGAAGAAACCCCTCAAACATCTCACAGCTGAAAGAATTATGTGTTGAGGAGTCAGGCAAACTTTTCTCAGACCGATGTCAAAGACTGGTAGATGGCTACAAGAAGCATCTCACTGAACTTATTTCAGCCAAAGGGGGTAACTCTAGCTATTAGGGGGTAGGGTGTCCTAACTTTTTCTTCAGTTAGAATACGCATTTTTGTTGATGTTTTTTGTTTAATGAGTAAAACGAGGTTAATTTTTGTTATTTACCTGCAATTAAATCACCTTCTTTTCCAAAGATAAATAAGAAGATTAGGCATCAATATGTGAACATTTCTTAATAAAGAACTGAAGATTTAATGGGGTGTCCCAATTTTTTCACATTTCACATGATATATATATATATATACATATATACATATATACAGTATATATATATTATTATTTTTTTTTCTTTTTTTTTTTTTTTTTTTTTTTTTTTCTCTCGGCGCCACACGAGTCGGCTGCCTTTTGCAACAGCGGCTCGATTCCGAGTCTTTTTCCCTTCCTCTCTCTTTTGATCCGTCTTTTTTTTTTCACCCCACTTATATCACGGACACACAGATCGTCCTAAATGTCTCCTGAGCCGGTGGACGGAGCCACTGTCTATAGGAGGATACGATACAGCAGAGAACAGCTGCTAGCATTCAACCGCCACCCGGTCCCATTGGAAAAACTCGACATACCGAGAGAACTGAGGCGAAAACGCCGCGGCTGCCGGGCTGGAGTAAGGCGGAGGACAAAAAATATAAGGTACAGACCCTCCCTTCCATCTGTTGTCATGGGAAATGTACGGTCGATACTGGGAAAGTTAGATGAGCTAGCGGCTATCTCCCGTTATGATAGCACATACCGGGAGTGCTCTCTCCTTTTGTTTACTGAGACGTGGCTAACTGAACTAGCAGCAGATGCTAACATTGAGCTGGAGGGTTTTCACATGATACGAGCTGACCGAACACCAGACAGTGGCAAGGCTAGGGGCGGTGGAGTGATAATGTATGTTAACAACAACTGGTGCAGACCGGGACATATCACTGTTAAACAACGACACTGCAGCAAAGACATTGAGTTGCTAGCTGTTAGCATGAGGCCTACATATCTCCCGAGAGAACACTCACACGTGATCTGCATTGTTGTTTATGCAAATCCGACGGCGAACGCTGGGACAGCACGTGACGTCATCCATTCAGTAACCAGCAGGCTGCAGACAGAACACCCAGATGCTCTTCTCCTCATCTCAGGCGATTTCAACCATGTTTCACTGTCTCCCATTCTACCCACGTTCACCCAGTATGTCACATGCCACACTAGAGACAATAAAACACTGGATTTATTCTACGCAAACACTAAGGAGGCGTACACCTCATCACAACTCCCCCCACTTGGGAGATCGGATCACAACTTGGTTCATCTCCGGCCGGTGTACAAACCCCTAGTGCACAGACAACCTCCGGCCATGCACACTGTGGAGTTATGGTCTGAGGAGACAATGGACACCCTAAAGGGCTGTTTTGAAGCCACCGCCTGGAAGCAGCTCTGCGATCCACATGGTGAGGACATCGATGGCCTCATTCACACCTTCACGGGCTACCTCAGCTTCTGTGTGGACAAATCCGTTCCCACCAAGACCATACGGCGTCACTCAAACAACAAACCCTGGATCAACCCTGAGATAAAAACACTTCTGAGAGAGAAGAAGAGGATCTTCAGGTCAGGGAACAGGGAGATGCTGAAGTCCGTACAGAGGGAGCTGAGGAGAAAGATCAGAGAAGGCAAGGACAGCTTCAGGAAGAAGATGGAGGACAAGCTGCAACAGAGCGACATCAGCGGGGTCTGGAGAAACCTCAAAACCATCTCGGGGCTCCAGAATACCTCCCCCCAGGCCACAGGGGGCAGGGAGTGGGTGAACAACCTGAATCTGTTTTTCAATAGATTTGACCAACCGCCCTCCCCCCTGACTGCACAACAACCACTGCTGCCTCTAAAGAAATCAAGTCCTGCTGCCCACTCCCCACTCCACCAACACCCCCCCCACTCCCAACACACAGCCCCCCATCCTGACCCTGACCAGGACCCAGGTGAGGACGGAGCTGAGGAAGATCAAGGCGAGGAAGGCGCCGGGACCGGACGGCATCAGCGCAAAGCTCCTCAAGTCCTGTGCAGACCAGCTGTGTGGGATTGTGACGTATATCTTCAACATGAGCCTGAAACTGGGGAGGGTACCACAGCTGTGGAAAACATCTTGTGTGGTACCTGTACCAAAAACTTCCCACCCCAAAGACCTGAACAGCTACAGACCGGTGGCCTTGACGTCCCACTTGATGAAGACCCTGGAGAGACTGCTCCTTGCTCACCTCCGCCCCCTGGTGGAACCAGCGATGGATCCACTCCAGTTCGCCTACCAGCATGGCATTGGGGTGGAGGATGCGGTGATCTTCCTCCTTCACCGTTCTCTGTCCCACCTGGAGAAGCCCGGGAATATGGTGAGGATCATGTTCTTTGACTTCTCCAGTGCTTTCAACACCATCCAACCGATGATCCTGAAGGACAAGCTGCTGCGCGCAGGGGTGGACCAGCACCTGTCATCATGGATCCTGGACTACCTCACGAACCGGCCTCAGTTTGTGAGAACCCGGGACTGTGTGTCCGACACGATCATCAGTAGCACGGGGGCCCCCCAGGGAACGGTGCTGGCTCCCTTCCTGTTCACTCTTTATACTGCGGACTTCTCACACAACACAACACACTGCCATCTACAGAAGTTCTCTGATGACTCTGCGATCGTTGGCCTCATCTCCAATGGAGATGAAGCTGAGTACAGAGGGCTTATCCAGGACTTCGTGGACTGGTGCCATCGGAACTGCCTCCAGATCAACGCGAGGAAAACTAAGGAGCTGGTGGTGGACTGCCGCAGGCATGGGCAGCCCCTCACAGTACCAGTAAATATACAGGGAACAGACATCGAGATGGTGACATCCTATAAGTACCTGGGTATTCATCTGAACAATAAACTAGACTGGTCACACAATACTGATGCACTCTACAAGAAGGGACAGCGCAGGCTGTTCCTGCTGAGGAGACTCAGGTCTTTTGGTGTACAAGGGGCGCTGCTGAAGTCATTCTATGACACGGTGGTGGCATCAGCCATCACTTTTGGAGTGGTCTGCTGGGGCAGTGGCATTACTGCAGCCGATAGGAAGAGACTGAACAAACTGATTAAGAAAGCTAGCTCTGTCCTGGGGCAGCGCCTTGATCCGATGGAGGAGATAGGAGAGAGAAGGACGGTGGCTAAACTGTCATCTCTGCTGGAGTCCGAGTTCCACCCTATGCAGGACATACTGAATGCACTGAGGAGCTCATTTAGCAGCAGACTACATCATCCCAGGTGCACAACCGAGAGGTTTCGTAGGTCCTTCCTACCAACGGCTGTCAGACTGTACAACCTAAGCAGGGCTGCTCGCAGAGATAGCAAAAAGACGTAACAAACTAATAGTTTTTTGAATGCAAAAGATGCAATAGACTTACACAATGGTCCCCTCCGGCATACAACTAGGAACATACCGGTCGCTATGGAGGGTGAGAATATGTATGGGCACATAATCATACCATGTAGGATAACTAAGTAGACGGTTATGCTGTTTCATTCCATCTAGCAACAATGCTCTGCACTGTGTGTGTTTATATATTTGCATATTTATTCCATCTAGCTACAATGCTCAGCACTGGGTGTGTTTATATATTTATATATCTACATATTATTCCACCTAGCTGCAATGCTCCGTACTGTGGGTGTTTATATATTTACATATTTATTCCATCTAGCTACAATGCTCTGCACTGTGTGTTCATATATTCATATATTTATTCCATCCAGCTACAATGCTCTGCACTGTGTGTCTGTGTGTGTGTGTATATATATATATTTTATAGTAATACGTACATATGTTTATTAGCTGCTCTTGCTTGCTTGTTTTTTTTCTTGCCTTCTGATTGTTGCTCTGAGTGTTGCTATCCCTGTGCTGTTGCAATCCTGGAATTTCCCCGTTGTGGGACTAATAAAGGCTTATCTTATCTTATCTTATCTTATATATATATATATATATATATATACATACATACATACATACATACATACATACATATATATATAGTTCAGCTAAAAAATATTTTGATACTCCTCTAAGCCAACAGCAGGTAACCAATGAACAGCATTATGTAATTTAGGAAACGTTTTGTGCAACTGCAGAAGGATCAGCTTACATCAGTAACATTAGGACATTTTCAGAGAATAAATCACATAAAACTGGAAAATAAAAAATCCTCAGATGATTTATTTGAAAAAAAAGTTTATTCCAAATTATACATCAGCCTGTAGCAGGGATCTTCTGCGACTGCAGCTCATTCATTATGCCACAGTCAGATTAATGGAGTTTCCCATTAGTGGCTCATAAGATCCATTATCAATTCTGTAAGGACATTTTATCTTCTTCTGTCTGAAAATGTTCTTCATTCTTACCCTAAAGATTAAATATAGTCAATGGTGTGTGTGTGTGTGTGTGTGTGTGTGTGTGTGTGTGTGTGTGTGTGTGTGTGTGTGTGCGTGCGCGCGCGTGTGCGTGTGTGTGTGTGAGACCCTTGACCATACTGCCTTTTTAACAGAAGTTTGTTAAAATCTTGAGTCAGGCATCAAGACGATTTACACTGACTCCAGATCCTTTCCGTTATGGATGCAGTGCAGACGGAGCCTTGTGTCCATGCCTACCAACTATGTTTGTGTTTTGAAGTGGCATGGATAAGAACAAGGTTCGAAAATACAAGATTGTGCAATAATTATATAAAATGACGCAAGTTCTCAAGAAAGACCAGAGAGGGACCGAGAAAGATTGATTACGATCACGTGATAACAACAAGGAAGCGTGATGGACCAGATCTCCACCTGGATTTTTGTGCTCTAATAATACGTAAGTAGCCAGTTAATTTTAATTCTGTGAAGTGTTTGTATGTTATGTCAAAGTTTTTATCTTCTCTGACACAGTGGTGGAGAAGTAGACTTCGGAAAATAACGGACAATCCTTCAATCATTTTTAATGAACAAACAGCTATTAAATACCGCAATATACCGCAGCATTTTCTTGTGGATTGGATTCAGCATCCGTCAAAAATAGACTCCTTGCATTTCATTAGTGATCCGAATCCGACGAGCCGGATTTGTTCCGCTGTGATCTGGGACAGGTGGGGATTAGAACATTGACGAGAATGGGAACTATAGGCTGGGGAGTCCGAATTGCAGCCATAATGGACTGCATCCGGAGTCAGTGTAAACCCAAGGTAAGTCATGCGCCCTCTATTTCCGCATATGGGACCTTAAACTGGAAGAAAAAAACTCCCTTGAAATGAATGGCAAGAGAGAAATTATCTTTTGATCCCGATCAAATTTTGCCACGAATTACACATATGTTTATGAATTTAAAAGATAATGTTTCATGTAATTAAAGTTGTCAGTTGTCAAATTAATATTTTTTTGTGAAACCACTTAATGGACTACACCCCCTTGTCTTGGACTGTACATGTCACCAAACACACTTACGGCGGTTCCCCTCGCAAAGCTCACCTTCTCTTTTCTGACCAATGAAAGAAGCATCCAAAGAGGAGAAAAACAACACAAATGTATAGTATTTTGAGAGCCGTAGCTGATCCAGAGGACTATGTGGCATACTGAAATACCACCATACACATCACGGATATGGGGACGCACGCACGACGTGATGTCATCATGGTGTGACTATATTAAGGGGCTAACGGCGAGAGACTACCTCTCTTTGGCATTCCGCCTTCAACCTGCTACCTGCTGTACCACACTCCCTCTAGCCTATTGTTAGCTTGTTGCTATGTGGTCCACATGTTAGTTAACAGTTCAATAAAGCCAACCTTCAACACAAAGGATGTGTTCGCTGGATCCTACATCCAGACATAACATTGGCGATGAGGTAAACTTTGTCTTCTGAAGGAAAATCAGACATTTTCACATTGAATTTTGCATTACACTGAACCTTTGATAAATTATGGTTATGGGTTTACATAGTTGCTAACACTACCATGTTGTACCTTAACACCAAGCGAATATGTGTATTGTAACAATGGTGATTTAGTGTGCTTTACCATCATGCAATATACCACCTGCCAATAGCCAGGCCGTGAATGTTTGTTAGCTAGCCCTGTGCTAGGTTACATGAAATGGTCCTGGTTACAGTGCATCCGGAAAGTATTCACAGTGCTTCACTTTTTCCACATTTTGTTATGGTACAGGCTTTGTCATGAACCGAGCCGGTGTTTTCCTTCAGGTTCGGTTCTGGCTGGTCTCTGTGGCTCAGGTATCGGGTTATTGTGTATTGTGTCATCTTTTGAGTTCTTGTTGTTTTTATGTTTTTGTCCTTTCTTTTCCGTGCCTGTTGTCACTGTTCTGGCCAACAGCTGTTAGGCAGCCTCTTTGACCTACATTCATGTGGGCGTTGTCTAACATTCGCCGGTCCGACCACACTCCCTCTCTCTGACAGCCAGCTGATTCTACTCCAGTGATTGTCATCCCCGCGCCTCGCCCAGGTGTGCTCAATTTGTGGAGCCAGCAATGCTTGTACTTTAGCGGCGTTTGCCAGTCAAGCATTGCTGGTCCGTTGAATTGTCAATTGATGTACATAGTCATGCGTTTACTGTGTACCACGAAGTGTAACCACTTCCACTGTAGCCATGGATTCTCCTGCGTCCTTCGAGCAATGTCGGCTCAGGGACGCTACTGTGGGTAAATCGCTTCTCCTCATGCGTTCGCTGGGCGATGCCGGCCCAGGAACGCCAATTGTAAGTTTCTTTATATTTTTGTACGTCCTCACCTTTTTTGGGAACTGTTTGTCATCTGCCTTTGTGTTGAATAAATGTGTTGTGGTGTAACCCCTGCATGTAAATCCATCCTTCCTTCCCCTCCTCTGTGCGCTGCGTAAAAGCGCACGAGGCAGTTTGTGACAGCTTTATTCCAAAATGGATTCAATTAATTTTTTCCTCAAAATTCAACACACAGTATCCCAAAATAACAATGTGAAAAAAGTTTTTTTTTTTTTTTAGATTTTTGCAAATTTATCAAAAATGAAAAACTAAGAAATCACATGTACATAAGTATTCACAGCCTTTGCCATGAAGCTCATAATTGGACTCAGGTGCATCCTGTTTCTACTGATCATCCTTGAGGTGTTTCTTCAGCTTAATTGGAGTCCACCTGTGGTAATTTCAGTTGATTGGACATGATTTGGAAAGCCACACACCTGTCTATATAAGGTCCCACAGTTGACAGTGCATGTCAGAGCACAAACCAAGCATGAAGTCAAAGGAACTACTGGACACCTCCGAGACAGGATTGTCTCAAGGCACAAATCTGGGGAAGGGTACAGAAAAATCTCTGCTGCTTTGAAGGTCCCAATGAGCACAGTGGCCTCCAGCATCTGTAAATGGAAGAAGTTCGGAATCACCAGGACTCTTCCTAGAGTTGGCCGGCTGTCTAAACTGAGCGATTGGGGGAGAAGGGCCTTAGTCAGGGAGACGACCAAGAACCCGATGGTCACTCTGTCAGAGCTCCACCATTCCTCTGTGGAGAGAGGAGAACCTTCCAGAAGGACAATCATCTCTGCAGCAATCCACCAATCAGGCCTGTATGATTGTGAACTCTTATATCCACTTTTGTGAGGAGAGCATTCTTCCATCGCGCACCAGGGTGAGGTACTCTAATGATAAGCCCTGGTTCACTGCTAAGCTCAGACAGATCAGGAAGGAGAAGGAAGCAGCGCTGAAAAGTGGAGACAGGGGCTGCTACAGGGAGGTTAAATATCGGTTTAACAGAGAGCTGAGGAGAGCTAAATCTGTGTATTCTGAGAGACTCCAGCAGCAGTTCACTGCTAATGACTCGGCTTCTGTGTGGAGAGGACTGAGGCAAATCACCAATTATCGGCCTCAGGCTCCTAAAGGTCAGGTTGACAAAGCCCTTTGTCAAAGATTGTCCCAACACTATGCCCGTTTTGACACCCCGTCATCTGTGTCCAACTCCCCCCCTCCCTCCAGCTCCACAGCCTCCACGATCCCTACTTCATTAAAGGCCCCCCTCCTCCCCCCCTGCCCTTGTCATCAGTGAGCAGGACGTGCTCAAACAGTTCTCCAGACTGAACCCGCACAAGGCCCCCGGTCCGGACGGCGTGTCTCCCTCCACCCTGAGACTCTGTGCGAAAGAGCTGGCTCCTGTCTTCACAGACATTTTTAACACCTCCCTTAAGCTATGCCACGTGCCATCCTGCCTCAAATCCTCCACCATCATCCCTGTCCCCAAGAAGCCACGGATCACTGGACTTAACAACTACAGACCTGTAGCGCTCACCTCTGTAGTCATGAAGTCCTTTGAGCGCCTGGTCCTGCCCCACCTCAAGTCCATCACCACCCCCCTCCTGGACCCGCTGCAGTTTGCCTACCGAGCCAACAGGTCTGTAGACGACGCAGTCAACCTGGCCCTCCACTCCATCCTGCAGCACCTGGACTCCCTGGGAACCTACGGCAGGATCCTGTTTGTGGACTTCAGCTCCGCATTCAACACCATCCGCCCCGATCTACTCCGCGACAAGCTGTCCCTGCTCAACGTGCTTGACTCCCTCTGCAGGTGGATCACCGACTTCCTGACGGACCGGAGGCAGCATGTGCGGCTGGGAAAGACTGTCTCAGACTCTGCTAGCATCAGCACCGGATCACCCCAGGGCTGTGTACTTTCCCCCCAACTCTTCTCCCTTTATACCAACTCCTGCACCTCCAGCCACCAGTCTGTCAAGTTGATCAAGTTTGCGGACGACACCACCCTCATCGGGCTCATCTCCAACGGCGACGAGTCCGCCTACAGGACAGAGGTGGCCCAGCTGGCGTCCTGGTGCAACAACAACAACCTGCAGCTGAACGCTCTGAAGACAGTGGAGATGATTGTGGACTTCAGGAAAGTCACAACCCCTCTGCCCCCCCTCACCCTCACAGGCTCTCCCATCACCACTGCTGATTCCTTCCGCTTCCTAGGCACCACCATCACCAGGGACCTCAAGTGGGAGCCGACCATCAGCTTCCTCATCAAAAAGGCCCAGCAGAGGATGTTCTTCCTGTGGCAGCTGAGGAAGCTCAAGCTACCCACCAAGATGTTAGTGCAGTTCTACACAGCCATCATCGAGTCCATCCTCACCACCTCCATAACCGTGTGGTACGCAGGAGCCACTGCCAGGGACAGACTAAGGCTGCAGCGCGTTCTGCGCACTGCTGAGAAGGTGATCGGCTGCAAGCTCCCATCTCTCCAGGATCTGTACATCTCCAGGACCCGGAGGCGTGCTGGCCGGATCATAGCCGATCCCTCACACCCTGGTCACATAATGTTTGCCCCTCTCCCCTCAGGTAGAAGACTTCGGTCCATCCAGACTAAAACCTCCCGTCACATGAACAGCTTCTTCCCCTCTGCCATCAGACTGCTGAACACTAAGTGACTTATTGACTCTCGTGCACTATGTACAACCAGACTCATGTCATGTCAAGCTCAACCAGACTCATGTCAATCATCACTGTTTTCTTCCTGCATTACCGACTGCACAATATGGTTCTCCACATTATCTGCTGCTCGCTAATATATTTAAACTGCTGACTAGTATTACTCACTCTTATTCTACACTTTATTGCATGTATAGTTTATTTCTTTTATTTTATCATGTTTAATGTTGCAGCATTGCACCGAGACAAATTCCTAGTTTGTGTACTACATGAATAATGGCAATAAATCTGATTCTGATTCTAATTCTGATATGGTAGATTGGCCAGACGAAAGCCACTCCTTAGTAAAAGGCACATGGCAGCCCACCTGGAGTTTGCCAGAAGACACCTGAAGGACTCTAAGACCATGAGAAACAAAATTCTCTAGTCTGATGAGACAAAGATTGAACTCTCTGGCGTGAATGTCAGGCGTCATGTTTGGAGGAAACCAGGCACCGCTCATCACCAGGCCAATACCATCCCTACAGTGAAGCATGGTGGTGGCAGATGGTGGGGATATTTTTCAGTGGCAAGAACTGGGAGACTAATCATGATAGAGGAAAAGATGAATGCAGCAATGTACAGAGACCTCCTGGATGAAAACCTGCTCCAGAGCGCTCTTGACCTCAGACTGGGGCGATGGTTCATCTTTCAGCAGGACAACGACCCTAAGCACACAGCCAAGATATCAAAGGAGTGGCTTCAGGACAACTCTGTGAATGTCCTTGAGTGGCCCAGCCAGAGCTCAGACTTGAATCCAACTGAACATCTCTGGAGAGATCTGAAAATGTGTGTGCACCAACGCTTCCCATCGAACCTGATGGAGCTTAAGAGGTGCTGCTAAGAGGAATGGGTGAAACTGCCCAATGATTGGTGTGCCAAGCTTGTGGCATCATATTCAATAAGACTTGAGGCTGTAATTGCTGCCAAAGGTGCATCAACAAAGTATTAAGCAAAGGCTGTGAATACTTATGTACATGTGAGTTCTTAGTTTTTTATTTTTAATGAATTTACAAAAATCTCAAAAAAACTTTTTTCACATTGTCATTATGGGGTATTGTGTGTAGAATTTTGAGGAAAAAAATGAATTTATTCCATTTTGGAATAAGGCTGTAACATAACAAAATGTGGAAAAAGTGAAGCGCTGTGAATACTTTCCGGATGCACTGTATGTTTGTGCTGTGTTAGCAGTATGCCACAATCAAGGTACCCAGCTAATGTTAACCATCACCAGCAGGGTTCTGGTTCTTCCCGGGGGATGGGGGGGGGATAAATGTGACATAGTGAAATACCACCATACACGTCACAGACGTGGGGACGCACACATGACGTGATGTTATCACATCGTGACTACATTAAGGGGCTAACAGCGGTAGATTGTATCTCTTTGGCGTTCCACCGTCAACCTGTAACCTGCCTGTACCACACCTCCATTAGCTTGTTACACATATTGTTAGCCTGTTCATTAAAGCTAATCTTCAGCACAGAGAACATGTCTGCTGGTCTCTTCATCCAGACATAATAGACTGTTAATTACTTCCCCCTGGGTGCGCTTTGAAAATGATGACACAAGTTACGTCAGTCTGTGTTTGTAGTCTTTCAATTTAAGTATTTTCACAACCTTATACTTTAACAGTTAGACAACAACCTACACTGTTATTTACATGGAAAATTATCTTTTAAATTGACAAACATCATGGGACCTATTCTGACGGTCATCCATGCACTTTTCCAACAGACTTTCTGCCATGGGCCAGTGCTTTTGTTAGTTTCTGTTAGCATATTATCTGTTTTTACATGTTGCATCATGCCATCAAATTACCAGTAGACAGTGCACCCGCTCTGCGCTGGGAGAAGGAGAGTCATTTCAAAGAGGTGTGGTGACGTGCAATCTAATGCGCATTACTATTACAGTGCATTCCATGAGAATCCGCTTTTGATCAGGAAAAAGGAGGTCTATCGTCAGAAGCGAATTGTTTAATGATATTTCAGTGGCGTATTTTGACATTGCGTAGCTCTGGAGCTCAGGAAACGGCATGCGCTGGGATCTTATTTTAATAGAGAGAGTTGTAACCAGGGCTTGACATTAACTTTTTTGCTCATCGGCCACTATGGCTAGTGATTTTACAAAGTCACCAGCCACTCAGCCTTTTCACTAGCTACAATTTTGTGGTTGGAAAATTATGTTTAATATGATCAAATTTGACTATCATATGCTAAATTTTACTTGAACAAAACTGACAACCTTTTTAAATGTAAATGACCCTTATACATACATAAAAATAGCAAGAGAAACACTGTTTAATTAGTAACAGGAGTAAATACTGTAAAGCAGTCGAGAAAGATAAGTACAGGTAATTTGGGGTCCGTCCCAGTTCTCATTTTTTACCTCTTCCCCTTTGCCTACCCCCACCCCTTGGTCCTTGAAATCAAAGGCCAAGGGGTAGGGGTTGAAAATGACCCCATAAACTGGGACATCCCTTTAGGGCTGCACGATGTCATTAGTAATTGCTGATGGACTTAATCTAAATGGACACCACCTGTTTTCACTAGAAAAGAAGAAAAAGAAAACTGCTGAGAAAAAAAGTCTCATCTTAAGAAGAAAAATGTCTCAAACTTACATCAACAATTCTAATCAGCAGAAAAACTCAGAAATTTACTTGAAAGAAAGCTGTAAATTCAGAGAAAAACTTGGACCCCGTGGCACGCCGTTTTTGGCCCAGAGGCCACATGTTTGACACCCCTGGACCAGCACATTAAAAATACACAATTAGAGATTTTACTTTCATGAAATAGCTGTATATTACAGACATCATAGATAATCACAGATAAAAGTTCACCACAGAAGGAGCTTCATTTGCTCTTTACAGCAACATAAAGTTTAATCACTTTTTCTCTGTCATATGAAAACTTAAATTTGTACAATTGCGGACAGTAAACAGGAACTTCTTCCTCTAAAAATAATCATTTTTAACCACAGAGGTAGGAGCTGATGTGGGGGGAGAGCACAGGTTATTATCACTGCTGGGACAACAGGAGATCAGAAGCAGCTGTCCCCGTGATCTGATCACTGAGAGCGGTTGCTGTCTGTTCATTGCTGTTTCTCGACTGGAAAGAAAATAAGTCGACCTGTGCTTATGGGAGTGCTTGGGGTTGTAGTTTTGTAGTCTCACTTTGTGATAGGTTTATAATTTAGATGTCGTTTGAGAAAACTACAACCCGCCAAAGTGGCTAGTGGGTGTCACCATCTTACCCGCCACAGCCAAAATATACCCACCAGGGGTGGGTGTTAATGTCAAGCCCTGGTTGTAACAGTCACAATCGCCTGTCATTTTAATTATATGATGATCACACACTAGTTTTTTTTATTCAATCCATTGATTCTTATTTTAAGTTAGGTTAATTGCCATCAAAAAACTGGGAATTCTAAACTGTCCTTAGGTATGGATGTGAGAGTGAATGGTTGTCTGTTTCTCTGTGTTGGCCCTGTGATGGACTGGCGATCTGTCCAGGGTGTACCCTGCCTCTCGCCCAAAGATGCTGGGATAGGCTCCAGCCCCCCTGCGACCCGAAAAGGAGTAAGCGGAAGAAGATGGATGGATGGACTTACAGTTAGAGTCTATACATTAGGCATTAATGTAGGATTTTTTTAGGGGAATGAATGAACATGGAGCATGTGTGCCAGTGTGTTCCAGTGTGAGAGGGATGGGGGGGGGATTTTCGTTTTCATTAATGTGTTTATTTTTAGGGGAATAAATGAATAAACAAGGTGCCAGATCACCTCCTTCCCTTCTACCCAGGATGGATGGGGAAGACCCTCGGTCAGTGAAAGCAGCAGGAGAGGGAGCTCTCCATCTCCCCACAGCCAGGAGCAACTTCCACATCATTGTTAATAAAAGTTCATGAAAGTTTGCACAGGCATCATCTTCTTTTCCATAAGTGTCAAACCCATTCATATCTGTATTGCATCTGTGTGCACTAAATTAAACCATTCAGCTGGGGTTCAGCCACAGATTTCTTCACAGTACACCTAGGACACAGTCCAAAGATGGATAATTTTTTCCACACATAAGGAGTTGTTCAGAACTCCTTATACAAAGGTGATGATAATCAAGTCACTGGTGGTAATGTACCTGTAGGCTGGTTGTCAACCGCCAATCAAATCTAAAAGAAGAAGAAGAAGAAGATGACGATCACGCTTAAGTTTTCATGAAATATTTAATGTTTTCATACCTTGTCCAAGGCATTGCAGTATGTGACACTTTTCGGTAGCAGAGATATCCTTTTTCTTTCCCATATTGCTTGAAACCTGTGGCATACTTAATAATGTGGAACATCCTTCTTAAATAGTTTTCCTTTAATTGGGCTCACCTGGCAAACTAATTATGACAGGTGTCTGAGATTGATATCAGTGATCCAAGTGAGACATAATACCATCCATGAGTTTAATTGAAAAATAAAAATATTTATGACACTAAACTCTTATTTGCATAATAATTTGGAACGGAGTGTATGTACATGTGATTTCCTAGTTTTTTATTTTTAATAAATTTGCAAGAATCTCAAACAAAAACTTTTTTTCACATTGTCGTTATGGGGTATTGTGTATAGAATTTTGAGGAAAAAAATTAATATAATCCATTTTGGAAGAAGGCTGTAACATAATGTGGAAAAAGTGAAGCGCTGTGAATACTTTCCAGATGCACTGTAGCGCGATCATGCCAAACTGCCATCGCCTCCAGATCCATGAATTTCAGGTTCAGGTTACTTTATTTGTACCCGTAGGTAGATTTGTTTTGCAGTCTGGTGACATCCATATTTACAAGCCCCAAATTACATTCAACATAGACACAAACACAGGCACACATGAAATTGACTATAAACATGATAAAAATACTCAAGGCTCCATCAATCAGGGTATAAAAAGACAAAGAGATGGGAGAAAAACCAGAGGTTAAGAGAGAAGGGTCATATTAAAAAGTTAAAAAACTAGTCAAAGAGGTTAAAAACTCAAAGGTCTAAAACCCAATAAAATATTTAGAACCCAAATAGCATCCTACAAAAATAAGTAAATATAAAATGGAGTTAATAAATAGGTACCTAAATTATGTGCAATATATTGTTACAACTTGTTCAACTCTTTGACAGCAGCAGGAACAAAGCTGTTTTTGTAGCGCTGGGTTTTACTTTTTGGGACAGCAAACCTCCGTCTTGAGGGAAGAAGCTGAAAGTAGCAGTGCAAAGGGTGGGAGTCATCATTTAAAATGGAGGTAGCCATCCTCTGTACTTGTCTGGTGTACAGGGATGTCAGGCTCAGCTGTGACTCACCAAGCAAACGACTGGACCATCTAACTACCTGATCCAAGGATTTCCTCTGTTTCAGTTTTATCTGACCAAACCATGACACTAAAGAAAAGGATAAAACAGATTCAATAAAAGCCCGATAAAACATTGTCATTATGGTTCGGTCAATTTGGAAGCGTGCAAGTTTTCTCAAGCAATGCAAATGTTGCTGACCCTTTTTGCACACCCTTTCACAGTTCTCTTCAAAGTTTAAATTACTATCAATAATCGTCCCAAGATATTTGTAGGATTGTACACATTCGGTGGTCTGGCCTTTTAGTATGGTGACTTTGTGCCTGGGAGTTTTCCTCCTAAAGTCAATAATCATGTCTTTAGTTTTTGTCGTATTCAGCTGCAGGTAGGAATCCTCACACCAGTGAACAAAATCATCAACTACTGGGCCGTGGCCACTCTCACCATCCTGAAGGAGACTGACAATAACTGAGTCATCAGCATACTTTATAATGTGTCTGTTGTCATGTCTGCTCCGACACATGTTTGTGTACAAGATGAAGAGTAGTGGTGACAACACACACCCCTGAGGAGAGCCAGTAGAAGAGCACTTTAGGTCAAACAATGTACCATTGACCCTTACTCTCTGCGTCCTGTTGGTTAAGAAATCCAGAATCCAACCCACCAGATTATTGCTCAAATCAAATTGTTGCAGGAGCCTTTCAACTAAGATATGAGGTTGGATTATATTAAAGGCGGAAGAAAAGTCCACAAATAAAAGCCTGGCGTGTGTCCCATTAAAATCCAGATGTTTAAAAAGCATGTTAAACAGAGTGACAGTGGTATCCTCCACTCCTCTGTGAGGCCTATAGGCAAACTGCAGAGGATCCAATGCATGCTCAGTCTGCTTTAGGACCTCACATCTGACCAGTTTTTCAAAAATTTTCATTAAAATTGAAGTCAAAGCAACTGGTCTAAAGTCGTTTACCGTTTTAGGACAGCTGGATTTTGGAACGGGAACAACCACGGCTTCTTTCCAGATCTTAGGCACATGCTGTGTCTGTAAGGACTTATTGAAAATGTAATGAAATATTGGACTCAGTTCATGTGCACAGGACTTTACCAAGCGCCCACATACTGTATATTATCAGGGCCCTGACTTTTGTTCACTTTTACAGCGCAGAACTCCCTTTTAACATCCTGCACCTCAGTATTAAAGTGCTGATTGTCTTTGAGTTTCTGTTTCAAATCTTGGGTTTCTGTGCTAAAATCAAAGGAGTCAAAACGACCATAAAAGCAATTAAGAGCATTAGCCAGCTCTGTGTCTGAATTAAAACCATCTAAAAACACACGATTGCTGCGTTCTGTGCTCTGAAGGCCTGCAATAGTTTTCATACTGGCCCAGGCTGAACCAAGTTTCTTTGTTGCCATCTTGCTTTCCAATTCTGATTTATAATTCTGTTTTGCTCTTAAAATTTCGGACTTCAGCTCTTTTGTGGCAACCTGTAGCTCAGAAACAGACCCCTGTTTAAAGGCAAGTGCTTTCCTCTGTAAGCAGGATTTAACTGATTTTGTAACCCATGGCTTGTTGTTGGGATATATTTTGACATGTTTACGTGAAACAATCTTATTTTTACAAAAAGCCATGTATGAACATGTGACGTCCACCAAAGAGTCCAAATCATCCCCGCAGGACAGTGTGAACATCTCCCAGTCTGTACAATTAAAGCATTCCTGGAGGCAGTGCACTGAATCCTCTGTCCACACATCTATGTCTCTGGTCTCCACCTTGCCTCTTCTGAGAGCAGTTTTATATGTGGGCAGCAAATGTACACAGTTGTGATCTGAGGATCCTAAAGGAGGAAGGGGAAGTGATTTATAGGCCCTCTTTATGGATCCATAGCACAGGTCCAATGTTTTTTTTTGCCTGGTTGGGCAGGAGACATACTGATAAAAGTTTTTAAGTGTCTTCTTTAAAGAAACATGGTTAAAATCCCCAAGAATAAAGTTTGGCGCCTCTAGAGAAATTGACTGCAGCCACTGGACCACATCAAAGATGGTGCTGGAGGCGGAGTCAGCGTCTGCCCTCGGGTGAATGTACACAGTCGTTATGAAAAGTTGGGGGAACCCACGAGGAAAATAAAAGGGGCGTAGCGATACGGACAGCAGCTCCACATCGGGTGTACAGATGCGCTCTCTGACCGTGACAGATGTGCAGTACTGCTTATTAATATATAAACATACGCCGCCCCCCTGACATTTCCCCGTTACCTCTTCCTGCCGATCAGAGCGGAGTGGGGCTCCAAAGCCGTCAATCCACAGGTCTGCATCTCGGTCATGCGCAGTAAGCCAAGACTCCGTATAAGCCATGACACAGCAGTTCTTAAAGTCCTTCTGGTAGCGTACATTCCCTTGAATTTCATCCACCTTGTTCCTCAGAGATTGTACGTTCCCAAAAATCATAGAAGGAAGAGGAATGTTACCAAACTGACGTCTTCTCAGGCGCAATTTCACACCTTCCGCGTTTCCTTCTCCCTTCTCTCCCGTCTCTCTTTTCACCGCTGTGTCCATGAACGTCTCTCAAATTAAAGTCCGGCAGTTGCGGCTTAGACTCAATCACAGACGCTGCATCAACCGTGTTTAAATGCAGCAACATGTCCCTGGAATAATGTATTCTGCCCGCCATGATGCCGATCGCATTTACCTCAGAGACAAAGAGCCGGAGGAAAAGTAGCAGCAATGCAAAAAAGGGGAGGAAGTCCATACTGATGGAACCAGGGAGCTCTTCACCATACAGTCCACAAACATTCCAGGACAGAAACGACACAGAGAATTTTGTAAAAACACATTAAAGTGCATAAAAACAGACACACAGACGACGGACTTTTTCACCAGCTGCCGGTCGCTGCATGCGCGTGCGCCCAGAGGTGTGCGAGAGATCATCTCTGTTCAACCGAAATGATTCTCCCCTCCAAAGACCACAGTGTTGGCATGACTGACCTGGCAGAGCTGTCAAATCTGTCAGGTCAGTCACGCCTAAAACAGCTGATGTGACACGTCATGAACATCAGATGACAGTTGTTACAACCTGGCTCAAAGGCACGTGAACTGATGGCGATAAAAATGTTTATTTTCAATAAAGTGAAAAAAAATCAAGTTAATGCATGGAGTGTGCCTTTGCCAGGAACCACAGCCAAGGGACAGTGTGCTTCAGTATTCTTCAGTGTGCTCTTAACTTATACAAATCTTATCCATAACTGATTCGACGTATGTCACCGTATTCTCCAAATTTGTCATATGTTTGGCAAAGCTGCCTAAATTGTCTAGGTGTGACGGGGCCTTAACTAGTGCAACATTGGGGCAACATACTTTATTTGAGCTTTTCCTACTGGATGTCTATTGTTAAAAAAGAAATATATAATTGCCCTAAAATTAAATCTATGTAATTTTGTCTGTATTGCAAAGCTGGCAAACATTCAGCATAAACAGAATCTTATCTAGAAAGTTTTTACATTTGCTGTCAGAGGGGAAGAAGGTGCTGAAGACATAAGAAAATGGAGAGAAGAGCTGAGGAACAGAAGAGGAACCAGTTCCTGAGAAAAATGACAGACTGTAGTGAGAAATGTTGAGAAGATTTGGGAAAAGAAAAAAATGAGAATACTGCAGGGCCACTGTAATCAGGGTGGGGTTATCTAAACCTGCACAGGCAATATTTAATGATATGTATTGGTTTTTGTTCACTATATGGATAATTTTAGGCAATATGTATAAAAATCATCTTTCAAAATGTTAATTATCTTGCAAAAAAAAAATTAAGTCCTCAATGATAAAATGAGTGAGCATAGTTTTGTGGTGTAGTTCATTTAAGAATGAACCAACTGTGCCCACATTATGCACAATTATGTTTTGCTGGGTTTTAACCTTATAAAATATGGCCATGGGTCACGTATATGTATATTGACAAAATAGTAAAACACTCACTTAACTGAAAAATACACACTGCCTTTAGTCCATTAGTTCTTAGAAAAATAAGACTAACTGCACCTCCTTGGTAATATGGCCATCAATCTCTGTCTTCAATACCCTTCAATCACAGTCCAATTGTCTGTTGTTGATCCACCCCTGTAATCCTGGACATTTCAACCACAACTGTGCACACAACAAAGTCAGGATTTCTGGCAGACTTTGAGGTCCACCTGCCAGGCACAAACATAGCAAGCAGTACACTAGTCCAACCGCTAGACATCTGTTTATGTCTATTTTCTATATATTCTATCTCCTCTAGACACCATTTTGTCATAGTCTGCCCTGCAGGCAGATGAGGATATCAGGGGAGGACTCATGGCGCAGGCAGAGTTATGATGCAAACAATAATTTATTAACAAAAACACAAAGGAACAAATAAATACCAGAGTGGTGGCCTAGTTGATAGAGCATCTGCCCCACAACCAGGAGATTGGGGGTTCAAGTCCCGGCCGGGTCATACCAAAGACTGTATAAAAATGGTACTTCCCGACTTCTAGCTTGATGCTCAGCGTAATAGAATGGGGAAAGGAGAAGTTGTTTGTGGCAGTGCCTTGCATGGCAGTGACCCCTCTGATTCTGCATGTGATTAACATTGTAGATAGGAGAAACGTAATGATTGACTACATGACAATCCACCTTATTCCTGGGGTGCTGCTGTAGGAACAATTATGGGCGGAGCTTCTGGTTTCAGCTGACCTGGTGTTAAATCAGTCAGTAAGAGTGGATTAGCAGGGGCATTTAAAATAGCATTTTTATAAGTTTTTCAAATTCATTTTAATGTATAGTCCACATACGTGTTTTGCACTCAAGTGACAGCTAATTTCAGCTCTTTTAGTTTTTGTATTTTTTGAATGTTTTGGCGTAGTTCTGGCACTTGCTGGTGTTCGTGGTTGTGCCAATAGACTGGATAAATGGAGGCTTCTCACCACACGGTGATAGACGACATCCAAGCACGGTGTTGTGGCATACATCTGCTCTAAGGTGAATTTGATTATGTCCAACATATTTTAACAAAATGGAGCCGACTTTATTGCGATGGAGACGTGCTGGTCGACATGTGCACCGCGTCATTATGAGTACAGGCAACTAGAACTCATAAATCATGACTCTTTCTTTGTTTGCTAGCGGCAAAGTCCCTGGAAAACCCCTGTGAGTGCCTGGTATCAGTGGAAAGCTTAGAAATTGTACTTTCTAAAAAATACCTATGATTTTGCTGAAGATGTAACTCCCGAACGATCAAACGCGAGTTTTCAACCTAGCTAAAATATAAACAAATCGTCTTTTTCTGGGTCAATTTTCACGCACTTCCTACAAATTAAATATCATTTTGAAAGTCTTTCAATACAGAATATGGAAATAACATTACATCAGTTTTGAAAATGTCCTCAAAGGGACTCATTTTGCCAGCACGGGTCGTTCGTTTACAGTGTTAGCATCTTAGCAGCGGCGCTAACTAACGGAGCTACAGTCTGCCTGGCCACTTTTTAAGGTCATCTTCCCATCCCTTGATAGTCGTGGGAAGTGGTATGATTATATTACCGTTTTGAGGTACAAGAAGCTGTGTTCTCGCATTTCTGATGCCGAAGTCATTGTTTTTGAACAAGGAAAAGTGTCACGTTTCAGTGACAATCATATGTTCTGTGTTCAGCCCAGGAAATGACCGCCGAAGTGAGGAGACCGTGGACAGCAGCTCCGCGAATTGGGGATACTTCCATAAGCTGGGGTGTGCCTCCACAATCACCACTGCTCCATTTACGCATTCCCAGGTCTTCTTTGGTCTGCGGGCGGCGAGAGCTTCATCCACAAAACTCTGGATAAATTCAGCAGCCCATTCCTCCTCCAGGCTCGGAGTCCCAGCCACCAATCCTTTGTTGGCTGAGGTTCGGCAGGCTGGGGACATAATGATGGCTCTGGACAGATCAGGTGAGAGAAAAACAAAAGGCACAAACTAGCAGCAGCTGGGTCTCAACTGGTCAGTGCCTACTGTCATGAATCGCCCCTTCAGGGCAGAGAGGAAGACCCAGACGCTGAACTGCTAGTTGTACAATTTATTAAAGAGAACATAAAGTCCAAACAGTGAGCAAATAAACTTACAACTGAGGAGTGTGGGTAACGTCGAGAAGATTACAGGAGTTGACACCAGAACAGGGAAAGGGTTCTGATGAGAGAAATAATGCTGACGACCATGAGGCACTGACATTTGAGTAGCAGGAAAAGCATTCTTAAATAAGGCAGGTAATCAAACACAATGAGTGCCATCAGATGTGGATCTCATGAGTGGGCAGGTGACCTAATTACAGAGCTGAGTGCACAAGTGC
Organism: Pholidichthys leucotaenia; assembly: GCA_020510985.1. Lineage (NCBI taxonomy): Eukaryota > Metazoa > Chordata > Actinopteri > Cichliformes > Pholidichthyidae > Pholidichthys > Pholidichthys leucotaenia. Next base: position 220,906,008 of record CM035847.1, on the reverse strand, counting down.
GATGAAAAGGGAGGAGGGAGTGTCTGGAAGAAGAGAGCTCATGCCACAGAGACTATCCACAACAAAACCCACACACAGAGAAATAATATATAAACTTGACAAAACACAGGATAAGAACAACAATAAATAGAGAGCCTGAGCACGGTGAAACACTGCGCTCCGTCTCATGACAGAAACAGCTCTCCCAATGAGTGCTCGCACACCGTCTCCAGATGAAGATAGGGTTCCCAATATTTACAGTACATGCTGAGTTGTAAAAATATAGTGTAGCCTATATTTAGCCTAAGTGTGTGTGGTCCATCTTTGGCCTGTTTCATGAGTTTGTTTTTTAAAATAATTCTGTTGAACCACAATTCAAAAGCACTGTCTGATTTTCATTGGTTAATTTTCATAGAATTTTTATTTATTACCACTTTTGTCAGATTCAAGTTATTTCTGTGGCCATTGTGGGTTTTTCTTTCATTAACAGAGGGGTACCAACAATTTTGTCCACGTGTGCATATTTGTTGCTCTACGCCCAGAGAAACAGAGGCTGAGTCAGTGAAATATGCTTAAGACACTTTATTTATGTTCAGGGACAAAAGGTGACAATTTCCCTATGCTATGAGAAAATTTGACAGGAAAAGTGGTGAGATCAAATCTCAGGGGATTCTTACATTCTCTTGTTATTTAAAAAAAAGAATATATAGAAAAATAAAGATTTCAAAAACAAGATTAACTTTTAAGTCCATAGTAGTTCTAAATTTGGTGTAGTCTACTTTGGATGCATTGAGGAGAATTATTTATGATTACAGTGTCAGAAAAACTCATGTGTTATAGAGACACATGACTTTTTTCTCCATATGCTTATAGAGGATAATTCAATTCATCCATCCATCCATCTTCTCCCGCTTAATCCCTTTTGTGTCGCGGGGGGGCTGGAGCCTATCCCAGCATCCTTGGGTGAGAGGCAGGGTACACCCTGGACAGATCGCCAGTTCATCGCAGGGCCAACACAGAGAGACAGACAATCATTCACTCTCACAGTCATACCTAAGGACAATTTAGAATCCCCAGTTGATGCCAATTAACCTAACTTGCCTAACCTAATTAAGGGGACAACATGCAAACTCCACACAGATCACTGTTGGTTGGGGGCTGGGATCGAACCCAGGATCCCCCGGCCAAGGGTGAGTTGTGCTGCTGCAGCGCTAACCAGTCCGCCACCGCGCTGCCCATTAATTCAATTCAATTCAAACACTTTATTCATCCCCAAGGGGCAATTAAAAGGCACAGAGAGCACAAATATAAACAAGACATAAAAAACATCACAAACAAACAACACTATAGATATGCTGTCTGCAGACATCAATTACAGCTAAGTGCTTAAGGTGACATAAAGTGCCATGTGCAATTCAGTCATAGGGTAACTGTCTGTGGGAGAAGGGGCAGGGAGAGATTGCAATGCTGGAGCAGAGAAGGATCGGAGTTCAAAAGCCAGACTGCTGTCGAGACAAAAGTGTCTCTCCTCCTCTGTGTCCTACATCCTGGACAACGCAGTCTACGCCCTGGTGGAAGCCACTCAAACACAGGATACTGAGTTGCCTTAGAGGATCCTGTAAGCAATATTAAATATCTGTTGTTCACAGAGGGCAGTCAGAACTCTAACAGGATGTCCAATAATTTTAGAACAGTTCTTAATTATTGTGTGTTTAAGCATGTCCGATCCTGCAGGCTGATGGAGTTAAACCAGCAAGTGAATGAAAAGGCAAGCACACCCTCGGTGAAGGAGTGATAAAAGATGGTTAAAATGTTTTTACTAACTTCAAAAGAACTCAGCTTCCTGAGTAGATACTGGTGCTGGTGGCACTTCTTCAGCATCTCCTCAGTATTGGAGGAAAACCTCAGGAAGCCATCAAAGATTGTACCCAGGTACTTGTACTCCTCCACCATCTCCACCGGCTTCCCCTGAATGATGGTAGGAACATCCTCTGCCAACTGTCTCTGCCCACTTGAAAAGGTCACAATTGTAGGGAGCTTGGAATGATGAAGCGATGTGATTTTATAAATCAAGTTTTATTATCAGCTTCAGTCCCTAACATGTCTCATCTGGATGCAGAAGCAGAATGAAGAGATCGAGCACAGTCAGACCTTCATACTTATACCCACACTCAACAAAAGACATTGCATATCAAAGCTGACATCATGCATTAGCGTAATCCCTCTCCATTGTCCTCTCTCTCCTCCACCTGACCCTGAGTGGTCAGGAAGTTCGATCCGGTCTCCACCGCTGCGACTCCGTCTGCTCCTTGATCATCGCCGGTGGTCGAGACCTCTTGTCCTGTTCTGAGACGTGAGGTCATTCTACATATGTAATCCCTAAACACTCCACTTATGTCTATACATATGTAGGTATGGATTATATGAATAATATAAGCTACAACAATAAGCTCTTTTGTCTTGTTTACATTCAGTTCAAGACAAGAACTTTCACACCAGGAGACAAAACTCTGCAAGGCAGAGCTGTGATGTAATGTAGGGGTAGACAGCAGAGAGAGCAAGAGTGTGTCATCAGCAAACTTCACCATATGACAGTTAGGCTGGGTGGACCTACAGTCATCAGTGTAAAGGATGTAAAGCAAGGGTGATAAGACACAGCCTTGTGGGGAGCCAGTGGAGGTGTGGAGGACATCTGAGTAAGAGTTGTTGACAAACACCCTCTGTGACTGATTAGTGAGAAAGTCAATAATCCATAATATGAGCTGATGATCCAGGTGCCATTCTGTTGTTTACACATGCTGTAGTACTTTTGAGGATTTTATGGAGAATATTGTGGATAGTTTTTATCATTTTGGATATGCTGAGAGCTTTAAAGGTGAACTGAACTGAACAGCATTGAACGGCACTGGGTGATAGTACATACAATTATAAAGATAATTTATCATTGGCACCCCCTTCACTAATCCCGGAATCTTGGAGAAAATCGCGATTTTGAATTTCCCGCCCTGAAAAATTAGACGAATCCGCCGATTAGCCGGAAGTGCAGCCAGAGTTCCGCGTGACGTCACGAGAGTGACCCAGTCCTCATGTTTACCATTGCGAGCACGTCGACACTGGTTGTTTTTGGTGCATTTTGTCTTGATAGTCGACTACAAAACACTTCCAACACCTGGGAAGATCTGTTCAGTGGCCAAGGAAAGCTGTCATGGCGACGAAAGAAAAGAAAGGGGGAGGAAAAGCGGCCGGGAAGCGATGCGTTTCTAGATATAGATATTACAGTATTTATAAATAGCACAGTCAAATGCAGAGGCCAGTTCTGTTCATGTGTATTGCCACTATAGTCTGTAGAAGTATTGTAATACATAGCCCAATTTTTTGAATGAATGAATGAATTTATTTATTTCGGATAGTACAGTACAGGTTGAAAGAAACTGAATGATATAACAACAAGGTCAAATTGAACAATGACTCATCTGATTATACAATTCAACGTAAGTTATCCGAAATGGGTGATGGTTGAAGCCACAGCTTATATTGCCCACCCATATACCATCTAAGAATTCAAAAAGAGAAAAAAGAGAAAACAGGCAAGAGCGATTACAATTCAAAACAAAACTAAGACAAAATGTGACAGAGAAAAAAGAAAACTAAGCTACAACACAACCCAGGCTGGATATGTTACAACTCGCCGCTCATTAGCAGCGCCAGCTGCGCGCACACCTGCGCCTCGTCAGCAGCGTGGGATATAAGCCACTCTGCCCTGGGCTTCGGCCTGAAGCTGTCTGATTCCTTCAGTCCTCTTGCTGCAGAGGAACCCCCTCATCTCCCAGCAAGATCTACAGCGTAAGCATACCTACCTTTGCCTTTCCAGTCTCTCCCCTGTGCACAGGTGGATTCCCCGGCGGCGGACCTCGCCTCTGCATCGCCGTCTGCCAGCTGCTGTCACAGGTGCATCAGGTCGCTGTCTCCCGGGCTCGCCCTTGTGCACGCCTGCCACCTGCCACACTCCTGCATCCTCCTCTGTCTCGTCACCGATCCTGAATGCATCTTCACTCTGAAAACTCTGGTGTTCTTGACTGCTGGAACTGCTATCATCTGCCATTGTTGTTTTGATAAGGGTCACACTCGTGACGTCACGCAGCGTCGTCTGCACTACTTCCGGTTTGTTTGGCACTGCCAGCCAGAGGCAAAAGTTTATCGGCTTATAGCTTGGCCATCGCACGGCCTAAAAATTTCTTTTATGTGTTGAAAAATACAATAGGTAATAAGGAATTAATCTGCTATTCTACTTTTTCGGCAAAAAGGTGGGTTCAGTTCACCTTTAATAAACCTGCGGGTGAAGAAAGCAAGCATATTTGTCCACTGTCATGTTTATAACTATGAAACTTGAAAAATTACCAACTTAAGGTATACTGTATTTGAATGGGAAAAAGTGTGATTAATCGTGTTATTAATCACGGTTAACTCACTGCTTCAAACGATTAATCCCAATTTAAATCTTTAATTGCCCAACACCACTATCACGGGATTCTTTTCCATCTTCTTCAAATCCCCCAAAAAATGATGGCAAAGTTGCACAGATGGTATTGAGCCTTTTGATTTGCCGGCCTCCCAAGTGCAAAATTATGTACAGGTGAGGAGAAAACAAACAGTGGAAACAAATGGAGAAAAACCCAAACAGTCTCAAATGGAGTCCTCTCTTAACTCCTTCTTCAAAATGGGAGGAAACAAGTCACTCATTTACTTACAGACAGCAGACTATACATTGCCTTCTCTACAACAAACTTCAGACTGCCAGTTCAGCCCACAACAACACCATTTTACCAACTAAGCCCCTGCCACTGGGATTATCATTCATAGAAAAACACACTTCAAGAAATATTTCCATAAAACAGTTAACAATACCCCATCTCCTAATATACATTTTACAGATAAATATTTAAATACAAAAACAAGTTTTTCCACACACAAAGTCAGTCCATTTACCAACAAATATTTATTAAAATTCATGACCACAGCCCCCTGGGTCACCTGACCAAAAGACGTGTGAAAAAAAAACGTACTTAATCTACTCCATTGACTTCATCTGTTTAGCTCATTAGACGTCTGAATCGTGTATGGAGGCAGCTAAGTGGACGGGCACGGGAACAAACAAAAAAAAAAGGAGTTTATATGGTATGGAAGTAAGAGTGTATGTTTTCCAGTGAAGCAGAACAACCAAGTGTGCACCCCTGGCTGCGCCACAAAACAGGTAAGCGAAAAAGATAAACGTGTAGCTCATGTATTTTTACCTACATATGTATAAGCACTATGGGATGCTTGAGATTGCATGTGTGGATTGACCTCACGTCTTAGATGGGACAATATGTCTGGACCGCCTGCGGATAACAACAAGAAGACGGAGGTACGGCGATAAGGAGCTGAAAGGACTTCCTGACCTCCTGGGGCCCAGGCGGAGGACTGAAGGGCGTGGGGGGAGAGTTATTGTCAATAGGGGGGTTGACTGTGATATGTGATTCTTCCTTTGTCCTTGTGTGTATAAAAGAGAAGGTTTTGACTCAGCTCTCTCTCTTCTGTTCTTGAGAGATAGCTGGGGATGTGAACACGACATTAAAACCTGAACTGAGAAATGATTCAGTCTCGTCATTTCACGCTCCCCACATTGGTAACCAGAGACGTTTGAGAATGCCGGGAAGCGATTCCCGCGATCCAGACTCGTCGGAGTCTGCCCGAGCGAGCGCCGTCCCCGTTAAACTGCCAGAATTCTGGCAGGACAACCCGGACTCGTGGTTCCTCCAGGCTGAGGCACAGTTCGCGCTCGCAGGAATAACGGCGGATGACACTATGTTTTACCACGTCATCGCAAGACTCGACAACCGCACAGCTCGATGCGTGCGGAGCCTGGTACAGCAGCCACCCGCTTACAACAAATACGGCGAGTTGAAGGCTGCCCTCACCGAGTGTTTCACGCCCTCAGCCGAAGAGAGGGCTAGGAGGCTCCTGGCTATGCACGGCCAGGGAGGGCGCAGGCCAGTCGCCCTGATGGAAGACATGCTGCAGCTGAGGGAATCGGACAACGATAATTTCCTATTTCAGCACATCTTCCTAAGCAACCTCCCGGCACACATGAGAGGGACCCTCTCCGGCATGCCTTGTGTGACCCAGCAGGACTTCCATGCGATGGCCCGAGAGGCGCAGCGGCTCCTCGACTCCTGCGGCGAGCAGACGGCCACAGCGGCAGCGACAGACCTAGGTGCGGCGACCCGAGGCAACGGAGAGCCAGAGACAGCAGAGCCAGCCCCACCATCAATGGCAGCAACGCGGCCCCGGCGCAGCGGAGGAGATGGCCTCTGTTATTATCACCGGTGTTTCGCAGAGAAGGCACACAGGTGTGTGCCACCGTGCAGCTACAAGAGCTCGGGAAACTCCAGAAACCGGGATTCGTTAGCAGCTTCGGCTCTCGGTGAAAGAAATAAGCTGCTGTACATCACAGATGCGAGCTCCGGGCGGCACTTCCTCGTAGACACCGGAGCCCAAGTGAGTTTCATCACCCCTACCTACGCTGACCGGTTGGCTGGCCCCCGTGGTGACGGGGCAGCGGCGGCGAACGGCTCGAGCATCAACACCTACGGAGAAAGGACTTTGCCTTTGTCCTTGCACGGCCGCACTTATGAATGGACTTTTATCATAGCGGCGGTGAGCTTCAACATGTTAGGTGCCGATTTTCTGTGCTCACATGGTTTGTTAGTTGATCTTGTCAACAGATGATTAGTTAATGCACTATCCTTCTATTCTATTCCTTGTGCAGCTCGAGTGTCCCCACCACCGGTGCAGACCAACGTCGCCACAGCAGGCGGTAAGTTTAACACACTCCTCACCCAATTTCCAGCGCTCACGGTTCCTACTTTTTCGGCAACAGTTGCGAAACACGGGGTGGAGCATTTTATCACTACAGTGGGCCCCCCCCCCGTCTTCGCGAAAGCTCGGCGTTTGGATGCCGCTAAGCTCTCCATCGCGCGCGAGGAGTTCGCCAGCCTGGAGAGGCTGGGCATTATTCGCCGCTCGAAGAGCCCCTGGGCTTCGCCGCTGTATATGGTCCCTAAAGCTGACGGCTCCTGGAGACCTTGCGGCGATTACCACAGACTAAACAACGCCACAGCGCATGACCGCTACCCCATCCCGCACATTCAGGATTTTTCAATGCATCTAGCGGGGCGCGCATTTTTTCTAAAATAGACCTGGTTCGCGACTACCATCAGGTTCCAGTTCGTCCTGAGGACATTCTTAAAACAGCGGTAATAACCCCTTTTGGACTTTTTGAGTTTTTGCGTATGCCGTTTGGTCTTAAAGGCGCCGCACAAACATTCCAACGTATGATGGATGCCGTGTTACGCGATCTCCCTTTTGTGTTCGTGTACCTCGATGACATTTTAGTCGCCAGTACTTCAGAAGAGGAACACGAAAAACACCTCACTGCGGTTTTTCAGAGGTTGGGAGAGCACGGGTTAATAATTAATCCAGCCAAATGCCAGTTGGGTGTGGCGCAGATCGATTTTTTGGGACACCGCGTCTCCCCAGAAGGGGCAATCCCACTACCAGATAAGGTGCGCGCAGTGGCAGATTTTCCCCGACCACAAACGGTCAAATCATTGCAGGAGTTTTTAGGAATGGTAAATTTTTATAACCGTTTCCTACCCCACGCAGCGCAACTCATGCAACCATTATACGCCGCGCTCAAAAAACAAAAACCCTCCAATCCTATCGAGTGGTCCCCGGAGCGGGAGCGTGCATTTTCGAAGGTAAAAAGAGCCCTGGCTGATGCCGCGCTTCTAGCTCATCCTGACCCATCAGCCCGAATAGCGCTCACCACCGACGCATCAGATTTGGCCATAGGGGCGGTCGTGGAGCAGCATGTTGCCGGGGTTTGGCAGCCACTGGCATTTTTCAGCAGATCCTTGAACAAAGCCGAGCGGAAATACAGCACGTTTGACAGGGAGCTGTTAGCGCTCCATTTGGCCATCCGCCATTTCCAGTTTTGGCTGGAAGGTCGGCGTTTCACCGCTTTTGTCGACCATAAGCCGCTCACTTTTGCGATGTCCAAAATTTCAGAACCTTGGTCGGGCCAGCAACAGAGGCAACTGGCCGCAATTTCGGAGTTTACCACTGATATTCAGCACGTAGCGGGTAAACTCAACGTAGTGGCAGACTGCCTCTCTCGCGCGGTCACAGCACCGGTGCGCGCGGAGGCAGATTATACTACCGCAGCCGCAGGGCAAAATAGCAGCACGGAAGCGCACGCGGCCCCAGTTCACGTGGGAATAGATTACGCAGTCATGGCAGCGGAACAGGGTAGTGATGCGGACGTGCGCGCGCTCCTGTCTGGACCAACAGGGTTAAGGCTGGAGAGCAGGTGTTTGCAAACCGGTATGCCCCCCCTAATCTGCGATGTATCAACTGGGCGACCGCGCCCAGTAGTCCCAGCCGCATGGCGCCGCCGCGTTTTTGACTCAGTTCACTCCCTGGCGCACCCAGGAGTGTGCGCTTCTGTGAAAATGGTAGCGGAGAAGTTTGTTTGGCCGAGCCTGCGCAAGCACGTGAGAGAGTGGGCACAAACCTGCATGGCTTGCCAGCGGGCCAAAATTCACAGACACACAAAAGCCCCCTTAGAACCGTTCCACATTCCGGCCAAGAGATTCGATCACGTGCATGTCGACCTCATGGGCCCCCTACCGTCGTCGCAGGGGTTCACACATCTTTTGACAATGGTGGATCGAACCACACGTTGGCCGGAAGTGGTCCCCCTGACATCGACCACAGCTGCAGAGGTGTCTCGCGTTTTTTTTGACGGCCTGGGTAGCACGTTTCGGGGTTCCGTCGGATATTACATCTGACAGAGGGCCTCAATTTGTCTCTGAGCTCTGGTCAGCGATGGCCAGCAGCTTAGGAGCGAAAATTCATCGCACTACCGCTTATCACCCCCAGGCTAATGGTTTTTGCGAGCGTTTTCATAGGTCTTTGAAGGCAGCCCTCAGAGCGTCGCTTACGGATGCAGATTGGGTAAACAAACTACCATGGGTTTTTTTGGGGTTGCGTTCTGCGCCCAAAGAGGATTTAAATGCCTCCCCAGCCGAGTTAGTTTTTGCACAACCTCTCAGGCTGCCCGGTGAATTCCTCCCAGAGCATCCGGAGCCGGGGCGCCCCCCGGTTCTGGGGCCTCTGATTGGCACGGGAGCAGACACGCTCCCGGGCCCCGTTCATCACACTTTTCCGCGCGTTTTTGTTCCCAAAGCTTTGAAAAATGCTGAGTTCATTTTTGTCAGGCACTAGGCTCTGAGACCGACCCTCCGCCCGCCATATGATGGTCCGTATAGGGTGCTGGAAACTGATGATAAGCATTTTGTGCTAGATTTGGGAGACAGAAAAGAGACAGTTAGTATTGACAGACTAAAGCCTGCTTTTGTGATGAACGAGTCTGTACCGGTAGCGAGGGCACCTCGACGTGGCAGACCCCCCAGGGAACACGTCCCTGAGCCCCCGCAGGGATCAAATAACCACTCTCTTCCTCAGTCTGCAGATTCTTCGCAGGACGGCGCCACAGGGATGGCGAGACCTGCTTACAGCAGATTTGGAAGACGTTTGAAGCCCAGACGGCGTACAGACTGAATTTTGATGTGATCATGTGGTATAGACTATGCTATTGAGGTTATCACTGATTTTTGATATGATCATGTGGTATAGACTATGCTATTGAGGTTATCATGTTTTATTAACTCTTATATATTGTCCATTCTTCGACGTTTGGGGGGGGGGGGGGGGGGGGTTATGTAGCTCATGTATTTTTACCTACATATGTATAAGCACTATGGGATGCTTGAGATTGCATGTGTGGATTGACCTCACGTCTTAGATGGGACAATATGTCTGGACCGCCTGCGGATAACAACAAGAAGACGGAGGTACGGCGATAAGGAGCTGAAAGGACTTCCTGACCTCCTAGGGCCCAGGCGGAGGACTGAAGGGCGCGGGGGGAGAGTTATTGTCAATAGGGGGGTTGACTGTGATATGTGATTCTTCCTTTGTCCTTGTGTGTATAAAAGAGAAGGTTTTGACTCAGCTCTCTCTCTTCTGTTCTTGAGAGATAGCTGGGGATGTGAACACGACATTAAAACCTGAACTGAGAAATGATTCAGTCTCGTCATTTCACGCTCCCCACAAAACGTTCAATATTTTAAGATAATTTCCAGACAGAAGTAAATGAGAAAATGCATGGCAGGTGTGTGCATGTATGTGTGTGTGTGTGTCTGCCGCTTAAGCTAGTAAATCACCTACAGTCCATAGTTGTGTGTAAGTGAGTGTGCCTATAGCCGTCTGTATGAGTGTCTGTGTCTGCAGCCAGTGATGAGGCTACTACGTCACAACCACTAATAAATACATTCAACCAAGCATTCTTCCAACAGTTTTTTTTTTTTTTTTTTTTTTTTTTTTCCTGCTGGCACTCTTGATGTTATCAGTATATAAGAATAAATTCTCTGGTTAAGTCCCTCTTTAATGAAAACAAAACTCAACAGCATGTAAAATATTTCATTTGTTAAAATCATTTGTACAATTTCCAGACCTGTCAACGCACATCAACCCTCACCATGTCCTCCTTCACTACATCCACGAATCTTCTCTGCACTTCTCTGGTCTTCCTATTTTCCCCCTGCATGGCAGCTCCATCTCCAACATCCTTTGTCCATTATATCCAGTATTAATCCTCTGCACATGTCCAAAGCATCTCAGCCTTGCCTCTCTTACTTTGTCTCCAAACCGCTCAACCTCTAGCTGTCCCTCTGATATACTCATTTTTAATCCTGTCCTTCCTAGTCACTTCCAGTCAGAATCTTAGCATCCTCAACTCTACCAGTGCCACCTCCTGTTTTTTCATCAGTGCCAAAGTCTCTAAACCAGGGGTGTCAAACTCATTTTAGCTTGGGGGCCACATACTGCCGGATTTAATGTCAAGTGGGCCAGACCAGTAAAATAATAGCAAAACAACCTAATGGCAACTCCAAATTTAGTACAAAAAAGTACATTATGAAATGTTTACATTTATTGAATCATTGATCTTTTACAAAACATTAACAACCTGAATGATGAATCCTCATCAAAGTATGAACAACCTGAATGCTCTGTTTTGAACTGAAGCTGCTGATGAACAATATCTTAATTACGATAAAGACAAATTCCATTTAAGGAACCAGATATATTGCTGCCATCTACTGTTTAGTCTTGGAACTTGTTTGTATTTTGAATAATGATCTCAGTTACATGGTCACAATAAACCGATTACTGGCAATAAACTGATAATGCCTATAATCAGTTTTCTCGTGTTTGCATGCACTGAATAAACAGATTACTGGAGGGTAAACCACTTGAGATAATAACCCCACTTACATGGCCTTTATTGGCTTATTTTGGTTCCATGGCCACTTGACGAATCAAGATAACTGCAGAAATCCAATCATAACCAGTTTATTAGTGTACATCTAAACATGCTCATTGACCATTACATGCACACAAATAAACCGGTTATGATTGGATTTCTGGAGTTTCAATCCAGATTAAAATCCTTAATCAATTTTTGGCAGGCAAAATACAGAATTGTTGTCCTTCGAGACTATTTCACAAGTGTGAGACAGCAAGTTACAGTATTGTATTTACAATTTAATCCTGAACCAAATCATTTTTAAAGCATGCAAACTGTTTCAATCAACAATGAGACCTTTAATCAATTTTTGGCAGGTAAAATAACATATTTATAAGCTATAACAGCCCTTTGAGACCATTTCATGTGTGACAGAGCAAGTTACAGTATTATATTCACAATTTAACCCTCAACAACCAAATCAAGTTATTTTTAAAGCATTGAAACTGTTTCAATCAACATTAAGACCCCTAATTAATTTTTGGCATGTGAAATAACATTTTTAAACTATAACAGCCCTTTGAGACTATTCACAAGTTGGACAGAACATGTTATAATCTTCACAATTCAAACTTGAAGAACCAAATCAAGTAATTTTTGGCAGATAAAATATTTGAATCCAAATGGGGAGCCTTAATGAATTTTTGGCATATGAAGCATACATTTTATGGATTCTACTTACAATTTATAATTATAGGAGGTAAATAATGCACAATCACTAGTATTCATGGGAAAGGAAAACTTTATTGACTTTTACATCACTATACATGGATTTTGTTAATTTCAGAACACTTTTCTTAACATATAAGGCAAAACATTAAAATCTGCTACAGGATAAAATGTCATATCTGATTATTCTAACACAAAACTCATGGGGCTAAAATTATGACTAATCCCTCACTGCATTAAATATGCACAGCCATACCTTTGCTAATTGCATGGACAAAAAGTTACATCCTCTTTGCTCAAAAGCAGCCGTCGGCCTCAGAATCAGAAGAGAAACGGCTTTAGCCGAGCGAGGTGCACTCCCGTAGCGAGCCAATCAGTTTCTGGTGGCCCATCACTTTTCGGCAAGACACCAGCAGCTTTTCTTGTTTTGAACATGCTCAAAAAATTTTATAACAAGAAAAACTGATTCAGACCTTAAAAACATCCAGCAAAAGGCAGCGAACTGCCATCCCCCAGCATCCGGTGGGCTGCAAGACACGGGGGTAAATGTATTTTTAAAGAACAGTTATTAAATACGGCAAATACCGTGGCATTTTAGTGTGTGAAATTCTCTGACTTTTGAACAATGATGTCGTAACATTCAATTTGCATATACTTACCTTTATATAAAGGTAAGTACAAGCACAGTACTAAGTAAGTACTAAGTAAGTACAGGTTTTTACTTAGCACCTGATCGAGAGAAACGGATGTCATTTTCAGATTCAGCAGTGCAAAATTGTCTTAAATCAGTTGAAAAAACACAGACAACTTACAAAAAAATTATTTTTGTAACCCTGTGTTATTTAACTTTCACACTTCATCCTGCGGGCCACTTTGGACTCTCTGGCGGGCTGGTTTTGGCCCACGGGCTCTACTTTTGACACCCCTGCTCTAAACCATACATCATAGCAGGTTTCACTGCCATCTTGAAAATCGTCATTTTCACTCCAGCACTCTTCACCTTTCTTGTGCATTTTCCATTGCTTTGGATGGTTGACACCAGGTATTTAAACTCATCTACCCTCTCTACCTCTACTCCTTGCATCTTCACCATTACACCTGCATCCCTCTCATTTACACACATGTATTTTGTCATGCTTCTTTCTACTGACTTCATTCCTCTTCTTTCCAGTACATACCTCGACCAGAGTTTCCTCTGGTAACATTTCTCGGTGGCGGGCTGTCTCGCCACGGCAAGAAGGAGATATGAATTTAAGAAAAATATATGAAGCAATGACTTTCCGCAAGCGTGCACATGAACAACGCACGTGGCCGTCATCCACGCAGAGTTTAGAAGCACCCCGCCCACGTTAGCTTTCCAGTCAGTCAGCAGGCAGTGTCTCTCTAGCAGCAGCAGCATCTTTGTGGAAAAGGAGTGAAAACCGTGAAGTCAAACAGCAGAAATGGACTCTATTTGAAGAGAAACTTTGTGAAGAAGTCCGCCGTTTCTTCGTTGGTGAAAATCCTGGCGTGTCAGTGCCTTGGCGCTACCTATCGGGTGGGAGTGAAACTACAAATGATGGTTGTGTGCATACGTCAACCGCTTGGCCTGGGTAGATGAAAAAAGTGAGCATGTACAGCGCCGCGTGCGTGCCGGGCTTGTTCAAAGCGTACGCTGACCATGGCGGACTAGAGGGAAAATGCAGCATAATAAGGCTTGACTGTCTGACAGAAACATGAGTTTATTAAAATATTTTAAACGCGGAAAAAAAAATCAAAAGAGGTATGTAAACACTGGAGGCATTTATCATGGTTTTAACCCGCTGGAAACGGGAGCAATAACGGAAGAGTTGCTTAGTTAAAAGATGTGGTTACTGATAAATTGCTGAGGATATATTTCACCAGCCACTACAATATTAACTTATGTTCCCAATTATGTACCTGGCAAGTTAAGATTACCGAAATTCATGAAGTCAATGACTTTAATCCGTCAGCAGCCTTCAGACAAAATTAAACGTGCCAACATTTAGATTTCAAAATAAGGGAGGTTTTTCTTGGTGGTGAGGAGAGTTCTAAAAAATATACAGTATATAGAAATATATAGAAATATTATAACAGAAATAATGGCATCCTTAGTCATTTAAGTTCATTTAAATCATTAAATGCAATTTTATTAATATTTTTTCTTTGTAATGAGAGTTAAATTATTGTTCTGTTCTGACTCCAAAGTTATGGTCAAAAATATAAATTGTAATAAGGAAAAAGTAAAAAAAAAAAAAAAATCAGTCTGTTTCAAATTTATTAAAAAAACAGTAATTTTGTTTAAAAAAAAAAAAACAGAGAAAAATAAGCCATAAAATAATCCACAAATTTATAATAAAGTTTCAAATGTACAAGAAAAGTCAATTTTACAAGAGGAAATTACAAATTTGAGGAAAATGGTTTTAAATTTAGATAAATTTACTGAGAAAAGTTGAAAACTATAAGAAAATTGTTATAAATTTTGGAGAAAAACCTCAGACCTTCAAGACTGAAGTCATTACTCAGGTTTTAAGTGGGTGCTCTTTGTACCCTTAACTAGAAATTTTTGGTTGTCGCCTTTAATTTACATGGCACTTGATATTTTCTATCCTGTTTGTATACCATCATAGACAGAGAGAGAACCTGAATTAGACAGAGCTCAGAGAGGGCAAGATTAGACAGAAGAGAGGAGCCAAGGAGAGGAAAGTGTTCAGGCAGAGGGTCCAGGAGAGGTGAGAGCAGAGGAAGGAGAGAAGGATGACACCAGTAACAAGTCCAAATACAAGACGTCTGGGTGGGACCCCAAATGGTCCAATATTCCAACATTCAAGCCTTGGTTGTACAATACTTCAAATTGTAAGTTCCATATGCACGGCAGTGGCTCAAGAGGTAGAGCTGGTCATCCAATAACCGGATGGTTGGCAGTTTGAATCCTGCTTTCCCCAGATATCCTGCTGTTGTGTCCCTGGGCAAGACACTTTACCCACCTTGCCTCCAGTGTCCATAACACTGGGTATGAATGTGTATAAATGTTCGGTGGTGGCCGGAGAGGCCGTTGGCCCGGATTGGCAGCCACGTTTCCGTCAGCCTGCCCCAGGGCAGCTGTGGCTACAGCAGTAGCTGCCACTACCATTGTCTGTCTGGAGTGAATGAATAATGTATCTGTAAAAAGCGTCTTTGAGTGTCTATGATAAAGTGCTGTATAAATCTGATGCATTATTGTTATTATATGCAAAGTTACTGTGCACAAATAAAAAAATAGTATAAAATTAACATATTCAAACATATGTGTTTTCTGCCCCCCCACCTCCCGGAAAAATATGCTGCCACCGCGCCAAGCTGCTCGACCTCTCCAGGTTCTCTTGTACCTGCTACCTACTCTTGCTACAGATCACAATATTGTCTGTGAACTTCATGGTCCATAAATCGTGCCTGACCTCGTCTGTCAGCCTGTCCATCACCATAGCAAACAAGAAGGGGCTCAGAACAGATCCCTCATGTAATCCTACCCTCACCAATTTCATTATCATTTGAATTTCATTAATGGAGATTATTTTATTTTATTAGAGTTTATAATTCTCTGGACTGAACACCTCCTTGATTAGCAGTGGTTAGCAAAGATAGCTATTCACTCACACAGGTTCTTTCTGTGCTTGTTGAAATGTTGCCAGATGTATGATAATTATTGCATTTATACGATAGTTTTAGGGCCTATATGATATACGATCAAGAGTTTTAAAAAAGGTGAAGTATACAATAGTTTTTGGCATTTCTGTGCACCCCCCAAAAAAACACGTCATTTTGATTTATGTGATCACCCACACATCACCAGAAGCTGATGCTCATAGCTGATCAGCTCATACCAGGCTAGCTCCTCCTCACTGCCAAATGTGCCAATCACATCAGCAGCGCTTAGCTCACATTTGTTCCCGTAGCTGCACTGGCACCACAACAAATTAGAAAAAAAAAAAAAAAATCGGTGAAAATGAGTTCAGAATCACAGGGAAAAAGTACTAAAAGAAAAGAGTCCAGCAGCATAGACACAGACACCCATAACAAAACAAAGCAGCTCCACTGGGCACAGCAGTTTTATCACCCTGCCTGGGAGTTAGACCCTATGTTTAAGGACAGAAGCAGTGGTTGCGCAAAGACATGCAATTCACTGTGTGGTTGGGTGTGTTTAAGTGTCACAATGCATAAAGCAGTCGTTTCATTCAAATGGCCAAGCCTCTGTGTTTATTCCTTATGCATTTCCATACATATATAGAACAGCTTTGGTTTTAAATGCACTGTCCTAGTCTGTGATTTTTCAAGTTATTTTAGTACGTACGATAGTTTGGGTCAAAATACAATAATTTTAAAGCAACAGTACGATATTTCTTCATTTTCCATCTGGCAACACTGGCTTGTTGTACCGCAGGGATCAGTCATATGCTATCAAGCACTCAAACCACACACTTCTGTCACCGACAATTTGGACTTTTAAACTCTAACATTTAGCCAATATTACTTAAATGTGTTATTTAGTCACACAATTGAAGTGAAAAGCTAATGTTAGCCTCAAACATGGTGTCATCGTCAAAACCTCCATCCATCCATCCATCCATCATCTTCCGCTTAATCCTTTTCAGGTCATGGAGGGCTGGAGCCTATCCCAGAATCTTTGGGTGAGAGGCAGGGTACACCCTGGACAGATCACTAGGCCATCGCAGGGCATCATCGTCAAAACATCTCAAATTGTAGAGGGTGGGACTAGCTGGGTTTTGTCAGGGCGTGGGTGGGGTCCCTTGCCCTCATCCTAATTTATAATTTGTATTTTCTTGTCTTCAGGGCAAGGGCCTCAGTCTGTGCCCTCACTTTGAGTTATCTTTATTATTCTCTGTGGATTATGGTTATTATTCTGCCTTGTACAGTATATTCTTTTCTCTGTTGGTTTGCTTTTGATCTCAATTATTATTATCATTATTATTTTCATCATCATTGCCTTGGTCTTGTCTCCCCTGGTTCCTCTGTTCATGTTTTGTGCATCCTCTGTCTATGATAATCTGTGTAGCCCTCCCCGTCTTGTCCGTGATTAATCCCTGCCGTCTCCGTTTGTCACCGATTGTGCTCACCTGTTCAGTATTATGTTTGATTACCTCCGCCAGGCCGCAGGCTGGAGGAGGTAATGTTTTTGCCAGCGTTTGTCTGTTTGTCTGTCTGTTTGTCTGTCTGTTGGTTAGCAAGATAACTCAAAAAGTTTTGGACAGATTTCAATTAAACTTTCAGGCGTTGTTGGAAATGGTACAAGGAAGAACTGATTAAATTTTGGGGATGATCCGGATCACCGTCTGGATACAGGAATTTTTTTAAAGGATTCTTTAACATTGTGAGATACGGCCATTTTCAACATGTGTGCAGGCGCAATGGAGGGCGCTGGTTGTCGTGTCTGACGAACACGAACTCTGCGTTCTTCAAAGTTTTAGGCACAAAAGCACGGGGAAAACAGTGGTGGGCCCGGCCCGGCAGCGTGCCTGTGTTTGCGCTACACTGCAAAAGCTGAGACGGGCAGCTGTCCGGCGCGGGATTATTTGGCAGAAATTCCCCTGGCAGCCATAGTGGCTGCGCAAAAACAAGCTCTCTGCCGGAGAAGCTTCCAAATCCTCTTTTGCCACGGAGCGCAACCCCAATATAAAACCCACGGCAACCTGTCTACCCAATTTGCATCCGTCAGTGAAGCCCTGAGTGCTGCTTTCAGTGATCTATGAAAACGCTCGCATAACCCATTGGCCTGTGGGTTGTACGCGGTTGTGCGATGAATTGCAACTCCCGCAGCCTGGGAGCTTGCAGATGGAGGAGATGGACACAACACCAACACTTCAGTTTATTACCTCCGCCAAGGAGGTAATGCTTTTACTACTGAACCACTAATCCTATCATTGTCAATCCAATTGCTAGTCATATATTTTCATGGTCAAGGAATTTGAAAACGTACACACAAACACTGTATGGGGGGGAACTGTGGCGCTTGGCGGAGGTCTGCGCTCTCCGAGTGCTTTTCTAGTTACTCCTGTGTCCATTTATGTCAAGCCCTAATCTGTGTTTCCTCGTGTGTGTCGTTAGTCATGACTGTGTGATTAACACGCTTCTGTATGCTGCCTGCTTACCTTGCCTGATCCTGCCTAGTTTTGTAAGTTTTTGTGACAGCTTCAGAGCTGTCGGTCAGCTTTTGTGTTTTTTTTTTTCGAGCTGCGCCCGTCTGGCCAGCTCATTAATAATTCAATACCAAACCTTAACTACTGCATTTGGGTCCAGTTCACCACCAACTGTCACAGGTTTCATTATCATTTGAAGCAATACACTCTAAAATAGCTCTTTTTAATGAAAGCTTCTTTCTTTTCTGTAAAATGGTACTGCAATAATTAAACTATGAGTTGTTTTGACCAAAGCATGTCACAGAGATTTCATCAACTCTGGGAGCTGTGTCAACATGTGGAAAAAGGGGAATAATAGGGGTCTCTAAAACTACATATATAGGTAGTCAAAACTTAAAATGAATCCCTTTGAAAATGCACAAGATGGGCCCTTTAATAAATGTTATGAATGAAAGTTTGAGGTCAGTATGAAAATGATGTTGATTTGGGAACCACAGACTTCACAACCAAAAAGACAACATGCAGCAGTAGCAGGAGGCAGAAAGGAGGAGGAGGACAAGCAGGGAATCAGAACAGGCTCAGAGCACCAGCGCTGCGCTCAGCCTCCGCAGAGAGAGGCTGTGTCTCCTGCAGAGAGAGGAGGGCTTTGGTCTGGTTTGACTTTGAGTGGTCAGGAGAGAAGAAGACTGAGTAGCGCACCCCAGACCTCCCCCTCCTCCTCCCACCCAGATCTGAGGTTCCTGCTGAGCAACAAAGATGCTGGGAGAGGACTTCAATGCCACACACTTGACTCAGCCCACAGAATTGACAGTTCACACACAACAGATGCTCCGAGCAAAGCACACAAACATACATACACAAAGCAGCTAACACACTGACAATATACAGGAACAGTTTGTAAACACACACACACACACACACACACACACACACACACACACAAAAAGAGCCACATACTCTGAGACTATAACCTCTGAACGCACGGTCTCGGGGCCTCATACTTGGGTGAAGCACCCCAACTCTGGCGGAGTAAAGTATTAGCCTGATTATGCCGTTTATTAGATTGGAGAATTGTTCTGGGCACCATGCCAGCGGGATATCTCTCCATAAAGAAAAGAGGGAGGGTGAGAAAAAACAAGCACAGTGAACATGCTGCCAGAATCATGGATTACATCAACCAGGGAAAAGGAGGAAAAACAGAGCAACATAACAATTATTGAAAGCTGTGAAGCTGTATTAACATGTGCAATGGGAAGCTATGGAAACACAGTGGATATGTGTCGATGTAAGCAGTCAAGGTAAATGAAGAGGGTGTGAATAAAATGTGCTCGCAAGTACATATGCTCTCAGACACCTTTCGAGGTTTTAATGTGAAAATAAGCTTGAGAAGGGCAGTGAGAGCCAGTTTAAGTAAAGATGGAAACCCATGTGGGCAGTACTGTATTGTACTTTTGTGTTTCCATACTAAACAGAGCCTGTTTCCACCATTACTGCATTACAGCCAATTTCAGACAGCTTCTTGTGGTCCCATTGAAAATGACTCAAAAAAAATCTGTGTCAGCTGCACAGGGGAATACTGAGAGAATAACCAGATTTATTATCACAATCCCACCATGCAACACTCATTATGGATGTGTGCTCGCTCGCTCACACACACAAACCTTTGATTATTTATTCAATATTCATACAGGAGACAAACACAAAGATAAAACAATAAAAATGAACAGAGATGCTTTTGTTCTCTATTTACAAAGCACTGCTGCACATACTCTATATAAATCTCCTTATAATTAGGGCAAAAGAAAAGGAGATTGGCTTAAGTGTACTTCAGTTCCTATGTACTACCACAAACATTTATTCCTCTACTACTGAACAGTTGTTTGAAAACAACAGCACTATAATTCTTTGTTTTCAACTTATTATTTACTTGATCAATCCATCTTCTACCACTTTTCCGGAGGTCCGGGTCACAGAGTCAGCACCCCCAGCAGTAAAGCCCAGACTTCCCTCTTCCCAGCCACCTGCTCCATCTCTTAAAAGAGGATACCAAGGCGTTCCCAGGCCAGCTGGGAGGCATAGTCTCTCCAGCATCTCCTGAATCTGCCTCGGGATCTCCTCCCAGTCGGATGTGCTCAAAACACCTCAAGTAGGAGGTATCCAGGAGGCATTCTGATCAGATGCCCAAACCACCTCAACTGGATCCTTTCGATGTAGAGGAGCAGCGGTTCTATGAGCCTTTCCCAGATAACTGGGCTTTTCACCCTATCTCTAAGGGTGAGTCCAGCAATACTACGGAGAAAGCTCATTTCAGACGTTTGTATCCGCAATCTCATTCTTTCGGTCATTACCCAAAGCTCATGACCATAGGTGAGGGTAGGAATCTAGATTGACGAGTAAATCAACAGCTTTGCCTTAGAGCTCAGCCCCCTCTTCACCACAAGAGACCAGTACAATGTCCACATCACTGCAGATGCTGCTCCAATCCATCTGTCAATCTCTCGCTCCATTCTCCCTTCACTCATGAATAAGACCCCCAAGACACTTGAACTCCTCCACTTGAGGCTGGAGCTCATCCCCAACATGGAGAGGATAATCCACCCTTTTCCAGCTGAGACTTACTGTATCTACTAATTATCATAATTCAGACTTTCTGATGTGTAACTGTGTTCTGATCCTAACAAAGTCATCACATTTTTTCGAAAAACTCTTATAAATAGCACAGTGAATACAGGACATCTGTGTTTTGTGTTTAGAGTACAACCAGCTGCCAGAAAATTACTAAGTGAAATATAATTTCAACATCGGCTTAAAGTAAACACTTGCACAGAATGGCTGGATGTTTATAAAGGCAAGAGAAAATGAAAAAAATATGAGCAAAAATACATTTAAATTAGTTATACATAGTCATGGTCAAAAGGTTATGTACACATCTATGGATTTTGGCTCTTTCATAAATTTATTATAGATCTGGAAATATGACAATCTGCTGGGCCAAAAATATACACCTCAATTAAGAGCTTCTGGTAGACATCCACAAGCTTCTGCTAAGCTTCTGGTTGCATCTTTGACCACTCCTCATGACAGAATTGATGCAGTTAAACTAGATTTGTTGGCTTTCTGGCACATGCTTGTTTTTAAACACAGTCCACTGGTTCTCAATGGTCAGGACTTTGGGAAAGAGTCATTTTGAGATTTTCCTGAAGAATTTGAATGTTATCTTCCATCTTCATTAATCCATCAATTTTCTGTAAAGCACCAGTTCACTGGTAGCAAAACAGCCCCAGAATATAATGCTGTGACCACCATGCTTGATAGTAGCCCATATGTATTTTGTTTTTGGGGTTAACCTTCATAATGTCCTTGAGGCCAGAATGGCCTCAGAACTGTCACGAACCGAGCCGGTGTTGTCCTTTAGGCTCGGTTCTGACCGTTCTCTGTGGCTCAGGTATCGGGTTATTTATATATTGTTATATTTTGAGTTCTTGTTTTTATGTCTCTCTTCCTTTTTGTTTCTGTGCCTGTAGCCACCGCTCTGGCCGGCGGCTGTTAGGCTGCCTCTTTGACCTACATTCGTGTGGGCATTGTCTAACACTCACTGGTCCAACCACGCCCCCTCTCTCTTGACAGCCAGCTGATTCTACTCCGGTGATTGCCCTTCCCACGCCTCGCCCAGGTGCACCCAATTTGTGGTGCCAGCAATGCTTGTACTTAAGTGGCATCTTGCCAGTCAAGCATTGCTGGATTGTTGTTTCGTCTCTGGGATGAACCGTCATGTGTAGGTGTTTTTGCCAGGCCACTTGGGACTGACTGGGACTGCTCCAGTTTTTGTGAGTATAGACTGTGTGTGTATTTTCCCCAGTGTTCTACACAATGACTGTTGAGCATCCTGGAGAACTCCTTGAGTGCCCTGTGCTATATTGTGTTTTTGTACAGTTGGTTTTTGTTTTGCTTGTGTTCAGTAAATGTGCTGGTGGTGTAACTTGCGCGTAAATCCGTTCTTCCTTCCCCTCCTCTGTGCGCTGCGTAAAAGCGCACGAGGAGGCTCATGACAGAACGGTCCAGTCAGCATAAGCTTTAGCGGGTTACACCCCCATATCTGTTTTTCTTTTTGAACAATTTTCTTTTTCCACTCACCTGCTTCCTGGGCGCAATGGCTGATTTGATGGAGAGGGAGCTGCGCTTGCTGTGTTTCCTGGAGGTGATTCTTTTGTGGACACTGGAGTGACATGGTTCAGGTGACCCACAGAACAGACACGACTCAGGATTAACACAATTAACGTACTTTATTTTGTTAACGTGAGTGAGTGGGTGCGTGAGTGCGGTTATATGGTGTAACGTGGTGTAGTGCAATCCGTGTATTCCAGCTGGGCCGGCAGAGCACCATACAGACTGGCAACCCTGTAAAGAGACAAGGGCCGTTAGCTTACAGTGCACCTATGCAGCACATTAGATGTTATAGTGCTTACTGTCAACGGATGTTGAAATGTCTTCAGGTGGCACCGAAGCTGAGGCCAGGGAGACAGTGTCTGCAGGCAGGTTAGCTGGAGGTGGAATAAAAGTCTGTCGCCTGGAGGGAGAAGGAGGTCCGCCGTTGCGGGCTCCGCCTGTGCACAGGGGAATGGACAACTTTAGAAGCTATAGCGCTTACTTGGTTGTTGGTCCGGACGAAACCGACTCGGACGTCGTACAGCTGGGCTTGGAAGCTGAAGGCTGAAGAATTCAGTGCAGGGAAGCATAGAGGCAGGGTGTGGCGTGATTCACGGAAGGAATCAGACGACTCCACGCCCAGCACTGGTCCTGATGGGAATAAATAGGGCCGCAGGAGATGACAGGCAGGTGCGTACACAGGTGCCGTGATTGGCGGCCATGACAGTACTCCCCCCCACAGCACGCCTCTCGGTGTGCGTTCCAACCTACCCGGGTGAGTCCGATGGAAGTCCCTGATGAGCTGCTTGTCGAGCACGAGGGCGGGATGCACCCAGGATCTCCACTCAGGCCCGTAGCCCTCCCAGTCCACCAGGTACTGCAGGCCACGCCCCCGGCGGTGGAAGTCCAGGATGGAAGAGACGGGCCACGCCGGGTTGCCGTCGATCACCTTCGGTGGAGGTGGAGACCTGGGAGGGGGACAAAACGGGCTGGAGTAGACAGGCTTAATCTGAGAGACATGAAAAGTTGGACAGATGCGGACGCACAGACACTGGGTTAATAATTCGACATATAGGGTACGGGCCAATGAACCGCTGGGCAGTCTTCTTGCGGTCCGCCTTCAGGTTGATGTTTTTTGTAGAGAGCCATACCTGACCCACCTGATAAGCCGGGCACGGAACCCTGCGTCGATTTGCCACCGCAGTATTGCGTTCCGCCGTCCGTTGCAGTGCCTTTCTGTCTGCCTTCCAAATCCGCCAACAGCATCTTAAATGGGCCTGAACCGATGGAACGGCAATGTCCCCCTCCTCTTCAGGGAACAGTGGGGGATTGTAACCCAACGGCGCCTCGAAGGGGGACATGCCGGTGGCCGAGGACACCGCTGTGTTATGGGCGTATTCAATCCAAGGGAGGTGTGTGCTCCATGATGATGGGTTGGCGGCAGTGACACACCGCAGCGCTGCTTCCACCTCCTGGTTGGCTCATTTACATTGCCCGTTGGATTGCGGGTGATAGCAGGAGGACAAGCTCACCGTAGCCCCTAAGGCGGTGCAAAAGGCCTTCCAGACCTTGGAGATAAACTGGGGCCCTCGGTCTGATACTATGTCCTGAGGGATGCCATGCAGCCGAATTACATGCTGAACCAGCAGATCAGCTGTCTCTTTGGCAGCGGTAACCCCCGCAGAGGGATGAAATGAGCTGCCTTGGAAAATCTGTCCACCAGCGTGAGGATGGTGGTGAAGTTATTGGACGTGTGGAGGCCTGTGACAAAATCCAGCGCCACATGGGACCATGGTCTACCCGGGATGGGGAGGGGGTGGAGCAGCCCGGCCAGCAGCGATGCGGATGTCTTCCCAGTAGCACACTCAGGACAGGCACGGATGTACTCCCCCACGTCCTTGTGGAGGGATGGCCACCAAAACGACCTTTGTAGGAGCGCCACCGTGTGTGCCCTACCCGAATGGCAGGCGAATTTGGAGGTATGCCCCCACTGGATGACCTCCCCTTGGACCGCTGTGGGAACAAATAATTTGCCCGCTGGACCCCCCCGGGTCAGCTTCGTCAGACTGCGCCCTTATAACCTTATCCTGAATGCCCCAAGCGAGGGCGCCCACGACACATGCTGGAGGGAGGATGGGGTGCTCGGCCTTCTCTGCTGTCTCTGGGGCGAACTGACGAGACAAGGCGTCGGGCTTGGTGTTCTTCGACCCAGGGCGGTAGGTGATGGTAAAGTTGAACCGTCCAAAAAACAGCGACCTGTCGGGCGTTTAGCCTCTTGGCAGTCCGAAGGTACTCCAGGTTCTTGTGGTCGGTCCAGACAATGAATGGCTGTGACGCTCCTTCCAATCAATGCCGCCACTCCTCCAGGGCCAGTTTCACAGCCAACAGCTCCCTATCCCCGATGTCGTAATTTCGTTCTGCTGGGGACAGGCGGTGGGAGAAGTAGGCACAGGGGCGGATCTCACCATCTGCCGGAGGACGCTGGGACAGCACAGCCCCCACCCCAGAATCAGAGGCATCCACCTCCACCAGGCACTGAAGGGTGGGATCCACCTGCGTCAGAATAGGCGAAGATGAAAATCTGACCTTCAACTCCGAGAACGCATCGTCCGCCTCTTCCATCCAGCGAAAGGGAACCTTGGTGGAGGTCAAGTTGTTGAGGGGGAGGGAGATGCGGCTGTAGTCCTTAATAAACCGGTGACAGAAGTTAGCGAAGCCCAAGAACTGCAGCAACTGTTTCCTCGATGCGGGGGTGGGCCAGTCCACCACCGCCTTCACTTTTACTGGGTCCGGGATGATCTCCTTCGGGGCAATAATGAAGCCGCGGAAAGAGGTCCTGGAGACGTGGAACTCACATTTCCCTGCCTTGACGTAGAGCTTATTCTCCAGCAGCCGCTGCAAGACTCGCCTGACGTGCACGCAATGCTCCTCCATGGACTGAGAAAAGATTAGAATGTCGTCAAGGTAGACTGACACAAAGGTGTCCAGAAAATCTCTCAAAACATCATTAATAAGACGCTGGAAGACGGCCGGAGCATTGGTCAGCCCAAATGGCATGACCAGATATTCAAAATGCCCACTAGGGGTCCTAAAGGCCATCTTCCACTCATCCCCCTCACGTATCCGCACCAGGTGATAGGCATTGCGCAGGTCTAATTTGGTAAAGCAGCAAGCCCCCCAGAGGGAATTGAATGCAGAGTTAAGGAGGGGGAGAGCATACTTATCCTTGATAGTGATGTTGTTAAGTTCCCGGAAGTCGATGCAGGGCCTGAGGGAGCCGTCCTTCTTCCCCACGAAGAAAAACCCTGCCCCCACCGCCGAAGATGAAGGTCTAATGATACCTGAGCTGAGAGACTCCTTAATATACGCATCCATGGCCGCGCGCTCCAGAGCAGACAGGTTGTAAAGTCTTCTAGATGGCAGAGGAGCGCCGGCCCGCAGATTAATAGCACAATCATACGGTCAGTGAGGGGGGTGGGAAAGGGCTTGGGATTTACTAAAGATGGTCCCAAGGTCATAGTACTCCGGTGGCACTTTTGACAGATCCGGGGGAGAACAGGCAGGGACATCCAAAGGCATGGCAGACGAGCATGAGCACGCAGCACACTGCAGACAGGCACTCAGGCAGAAAGGGCTCCACGACACGATACCTCCCGAATGCCAGTCAATTGAAGGGTTGTGCAGATGCAGCCAAGGGTAGCCCAGAATGACCGGGGACGATAACACCGGTAGGACAAACAGATTTAACTCCTCCCGATGGTTGCCCGAAATGATGACTGGCACCAAGGCGACCCGATGAGTGACAGTAGCCAACGCTGCCTTCGACAGGGCAATAATCTTAAGGGGAGTTTTTAACGGCTGCATAGGTAGACCCAGACGGGTTGCCAGACTCCTAGAAATGAAGCTCTGCTCGGCCCCTGAGTCAATGAGTGCATGTGTTTTATGTTCTTTGTGACCAAAGCAAAACCGAATAGGAATGAGAAAGCGGGTGAGGGGATTGTTGTCTTTTACGTCCGTGAGGCCCCCTACTTCGACGCACGGACTTCCCCTTTTGGCCGCCTAGGACAGGAATTCAGGTCATGCTCCTTGCTCCCACAATAGACACACAACCCCAACTCACGGCGGCGCTGTCTCTCTTCTGCAGGAAGTTTCGACCCCCCCACTATCATTGGTTCTTGGTCCTCAGAGAGGTCAGTAGACAGGAGGACCAGTAGGGGGGGCTGGAGAGCACGGCGTGGCCTATTCTCTGCGCGGCCGGAAGTCTTACGCTCCGCAGCTCGTTCCCTCAGACGGTTGTCAAGGCTAATGGCCAGGGAGATACACTCATGCAGCGTGGAGGGTTTCTCCAGGTGGGCCAGCTCGTCCCGCAGGCTAGGGCTCAAACTCCTCAGGAATATACTACTCAGGGAGGCATCTTCCCACCCGACCTCCGTAGCTACGACCCAGAAGTCAACAGCGTTATCAGTGACTGCCCTCGACCCCTGCCGAAGGTTTAACAGGCGAGAGGTGAGTACATCTTCCCGGTTCGAGTGACTAAACACTTCCTGGAATTCCTGGGTGAATTGAACATATGGTATAGAAGCATAATCAGCCCTAGCCATAACCGCATAAGCCCATGCTAAAGCCCGCCCCTCTAACAGATTGATCATATAGCCAATACGGCTCTGGTCAGTGGGAAAATCTCCGGGAACCCGTTGGAACACGATTTCGCACTGCATGAGGAACCCCCTGGCTTCACCCAACACCCCTTTAAAGCGGGCGGGAGTAGGGACGGGAGAGAGCCGACTAGCGGAACCTGTAGAGTGAGGGCTAGGCGAAGAGCTAGTGGTGGAGCTAGCGGTAGAACTAGCGGGAGCTGAGGAGCTAGCTGGTGCAGTGGGGAACCCCTGTGAGCTAGCTAAACGATCTAACCTATCGGTGATGCGAGTTAGCTGAGTTAGCATCACCTGTTGTTGGTATGCTAATTGGTCTACCCGAGCCTCGAGATGGTTAATACGGCGCACGAGTGCACTGTCTGCCAGGTCACTTTGGCGGAGTCGTACTGACATGGTTCAGGTGACCCACAGAATAGACACGACTCAGGATTAACACAATTAACGTACTTTATTTTGTTAACGTGAGTGAGTGGGTGCGTGAGTGCAGTTATATGGTGTAATGTGGTGTAGTGCAATCCGTGTATTCCAGCTGGGCCGGCAGAGCACCGTACAGACTGGCAACCCTGTAAAGAGACAAGGGCCGTTAGCTTACAGTGCACCTATGCAGCACATTAGATGTTATAGTGCTTACTGTCAACAGATGTTGAAGTGTCTTCAGGTGGTGCCGAAGCTGCGGACAGGGAGACAGTGTCTGTGGGCAGGTTAGCTGGAGGTGGAATAAAAGTCTGTCGCCTGGAGGGAGAAGGAGGTCCGCCGTTGCGGGCTCCGCCTGTGCACAGGGGAATGGACAACTTTAGAAGCTATAGCGCTTACTTGGTTGTTGGTCCAGGCGAAACCGACCTGGACGTCATACAGCTGGGCTTGGAAGCCGAAGGCTGAAGAATTCAGTGCAGGGAAGCACAGAGGCAGGGTGTGGCATGATTCACAGAAGGAATCAGACGACTCCGCGCCCAGCACTGGTCCTGATGAGAATAAATAGGGCCGCAGGAGATGACAGGCCGGTGTGTACACAGGTGCCGTGATTGGCGGCCATGACATGGAGCCCTGTTTCTCCGAGACAGCTCGATGGGCTCAGGACACAGCGGTGAGGGTGGTTAACAGAGATAGCTTTTGGAATCATCCTGAGGCGATGAAGATTCTCCGGGACATCTTTGCTGTGCCATGCGGAGGGTCAGATGAGGATCTCAGTGCTCGAGCCCCCCGCGGCTGCTCTGCCTTCTTCCTCGGACAGTACGGATCTTTTCCGCACTTTTGACTTGCAGCCCAGCGAGGTGCTTAGAATCTCGGATTATCTGGTGCCCGAGCCATCCATGAAGAAGAAGAAGAACCCTTGCCGTAAGAAACCTCCAGCCACTCCGACAACAGCCCTGCCTCCTCGTCCCGAACTGTGGCCCGCTCCATCTTCGGAGGAGTTAGACGAACGAAGACAGGTTCTCCTGGCAGAGACTGACCTCCTCCTGGAGGTGAAACCGTGGCTTCACGCAGAGAGTAAAGGTCAATGGTACATTGTCTGACCTAAAGTGCTCTTCTACTGGCTCTCCTCAGGGGTGTGTGTTGTCACCACTACTCTTCATCCTGTACACAAACATGTGTCGGAGCAGACATGACAACAGACACATTATAAAGTATGCTGATGATTCAGTTATTGTCAGTCTCCTCCAGGATGGTGAGAGTGGCCACGGCCCAGTAGTTGATGATTTTGTTCACTGGTGTGAGGATTCCTACCTGCAGCTGAATACGACAAAAACTAAAGATATGGTTATTGACTTTAGGAGGAAAACTCCCAGGCACAAAGTCACCGTACTAAAAGGTCAGACCACTGAATGTGTACAATCCTACAAATATCTTAGGACAATTATTGATAGTCATTTAAACTTTGAAGAGAACTGTGAAAGGGTGTGCAAAAAGGGTCAGCAACATTTGCATTGCTTGAGGAAACTTGCACGCTTCCAAATTGACCGAACCATAATGACAATGTTTTATTGGGCTTTTATTGAATCTGTTTTATCCTTTTCTTTAGTGTCATGGTTTGGTCAGATAAAACTGAAACAGAGAAAATCCTTGGATCAGGTAGTTAGATGGTCCAGTTGTTTGCTTGGTGAGTCACAGCTGAGCCTGACATCCCTGTACACCAGACAAGTATAGAGGATGGCTACCTCCATTTTAAGTGACTCCCACCCTTTGCACTGCAACTATCAGCTTCTTCCCTCAAGACGGAGGTTTGCTGTCCCAAAAAGCAAAACCCAGTGCTACAAAAACAGCTTTGTTCCTGCTGCTGTCAAAGAGTTGAACAAGTTGTAACAATATATTGCACATAATTTAGGTACCTATTTATTAACTCCATTTTATATTTACTTATTTTTGTAGGATTTTATTTGGGTTCTAAATCTTTTATTGGGTTTTAGACCTTTGAGTTTTTAACCTCTTTGACTAGTCTTTAACTTTTTAATATGACCCTTCTCTCTTATCTCTGGTTTTTCTCTCATCTCTTTGTCTTTATACCCTGATTGATGGAGCCTTGAGTATTTTTATCATGTTTATAGTCAGCTTCATGTGTGCCTGTGTTTGTGTTTATGTTGAATGTAATTGTGGCTTGTAAATATGGATGTCACCAGACTGCAAAACAAATCTACCTACGGGTACAAATAAAGGAACCTGAACCTTCTCCCGGAGTTGGCCGGGAGGTTGGAGGCGTATTCCCCGAGGGAGTTGGAGCTTCAGCCTGAGGACGAGCACACTCCGACCATGGAGACGACAACTGATGTCATCACTCCCCAGGAATTCAGACAGGTGCTTATTCAGTCACTTCTAATGTCACCTGAAACTGCTTGCCTGATTCCTGATGAATCGTCAGCTGCCGATCTTGTTTGTCCTCCTGTTTCTCCTGTTCCTCCTATGTCACCGTTCTTCCCGGAAGGAGAATTCCGGATGTAGGAATAGCTTTCACTGGAGGAACCAGAGCTCAAGCCACCTGCTTCCTCTCGTTGCCACTGATCCCGGAGGGCTCAAAAGAAGCACTCTGTTGCTCCTACGCCAGCGAGCCTCTCATCATGGGAGGAGGAAAGTCCTGCTGTGCAGCCACCACACCAGTCTGCTGTCTTACCAATAGCCACCTCCTCGATGACTTTTACCTCCACCAATGTGGGGGCTGCAGTCCCCCCTCCCGAATCCATCCACCTCTGTGCCTGCTTTGGAGGTTTCTCCTCCGTATGTCGAGGAGCCCAGAGCCGCTGTGGACACGGAGGGAGATAGAACTGCCTCTGACGCCGCTGGAGACATTAAAAACCAGGAGAAAAGGCAAGTTCCCTTTCATTCTATCCCTATTTTTGATGAGCAATTTTGCCTGTTCCCTGGCCAAGAGACTCAGGTTCTGCAGTTCCCTGAGTTCTCGTCGCCAGTGGCATGTGATGACCCCTCACCTGTCCTCTCCATGTCTTCCTTGTGTGCTTTTGTGAGTTTGTCGGTTCCCGAACCAAGTCGCCAGGTGGAGGAGGAGCCCGAGTTTCCTGGAGGATTCTGACCTGGGTTCGGCAGAGAGGCAGCCCCAAGCCACCATTCCGGATGAGTCACCAGCATGGGGGACATCGCCTGGGGGCCTAGAAGTTGCGATTACCATCATGCCTGCTGCGGAGGTTGCCGCAGCAGGCATGATGTCAGGTGCAGCCTGACATCAGAGAGTCAGGTGCAGCCCTTAGCTGCATCGGATCTCACCTTGCCGGGCTCCACCGCTGCCAGCGACTCTAACCACTCTCTTCCTGTCATTCCTGAGCATCTACCCAGGGTCACCAGAGAGTGGTCAATTCCACCAGAGGCCACCGAAGATCCGGGTTCATCGCCTGAGGTCATGGAAAGTACCACCTCCCTCGCTGGGGAGGTCAACGCGGGAGCAATGAGGTCCCCAATGGGGACCACCGCAGGTGCAATGGTGCTCCAGCCGGAGTCCACCGTGGGTGCAGCATTGGCCTGGTCGGGGTCCACCGAGGGTGCAGCGTTGGCCCGGTTGCGGTCCACCACGGGTGTGGCAGAGCTCCAGTTGGGAGCCACCGTAGGTGCTACAGAGCTCCAGCCGGGAGCCACCATGGATGCTGCAGAGCTCCAGCTGGGAGCCACCGTGGGTGCTGCAGAGCTTCAGCTGGAGTCCACTGCGGGTGCTGCAGAGCTTCAGCTGGAGTCCACCGCGGGTGCTGCAGAGCTTCAGCAGGGAGCCACCGCAGGTGTTGCTGAGCTCCAGCTGGGAGCTACCGCGGGTGTTGCAGAGCTCCAAGCGGGAGCCACCAAGGGTGCGGCATTGGCCCGGTCGGGGTCCACCACGGGTACAGCTGTGTCCCAAGCCAGGGCCATTGGGGGTGCTGCGGGTCAGCGTGAAGACACCGTGGCCTCCTCCTCCTCCCTCTCCGACGCCATGGGGGTTCCCTCCTTACAGTCCGGTCACACATCAGTGAGCTCCCGTTAGGCAGGCTGCCTCCTGCTCCACCACTTTGGTCCTGGTAGCTCTACAACACTGGCCGACCGCCTGAGGGACTGAGTCTCTGGGCCAGATGGCCCGTGTTTTCCGGCAGGCCCCTGGACTCTGTTCACCAGACTGTCTGCTGGGCCTGGGACTCTGGGAGGCCTCCTGAGCCTCCACACCTTTGGACTTGGGGGGGGGGGGGTAATTGTGGGCCCTGGGCAGGGTGTATTGTGTTCCTTCTTTGCCTGTTCCCCCTACCTCCCACCTGGGTTCATGGTTGTTCTTCCTGCCGGGGGGGGGGGGGGGGGGGTTCCTTCCCTGTGATGTTACCATGGGTGTCTGGTATCCACCCCTAGAAGGGGGGGCTCTGTCACAAATCAAGCCAGTGTTGTCCTGTAGGCTCGGTTCTGACCGTTTTCTGTGGCTCAGGTATCAGGTTATTTATGTATTGTGTTATATTTTGAGTTCTTGTTGTTTTATGTCTCTGTTCCTTTTTGTTTCCGTGCCTGTAGCCACCACTCTGGCCGGCGGCTGTTAGGCTGCCTCTTTGACCTACATTCATGTGGGCGTTGTCTAACACTCACCGGTCCGACCACGCCCCCTCTCTCGACAGCCAGCTGATTCTACTCCGGTGATTGTCCTTCCTGCGCCTCGCCCAGATGCACCCAATTTGTGGTGCCAATAATGCTTGTACTTAAGCGGCTTCTTGCCAGTCAAGCATTGCTGGACTGTTTCATCTCTGGGATGAACCGTCATGTGTAGGCGTTTATGCCAGGCCACTTGGGACTAACTCGGACTGCTCCAGTTTTTGTGAGTATAGACTGTGTGTGTTTTTTTCCCCAGTGTTCTACCCAATGACTGTTGCGCGTCCTGGAGTGCCCTGTGCTATTTTGTGTTTTTGTACAGTTGGTTTTTGTTTTGCTTATGTTCAGTAAGTGTGCTGGTGGTGTAACCTGCACGTAAATCCGTTCTTCCTTCCCCTCCTCCATGCGCTGCATAAACTTGCACGAGGAGGTTCATGACAAGAACAATACAGATAGATAGATGTACTTTATTGATGAGTATGACCCAATATGAGGGTCAACTCAAAAACAGGGTACACTTTTATGTAAACAAGGTCTGTTGGCCCTAAATTCCAAAACAAAGGGAAAAATTGTGTCCACGGGTTGCCCTGAAGTAAGAGGTGTAGCACAGAATTGATTGACAATTTATGCTCTATGCTTTAAATAACCAAGTGCGGTCATTTTGACCCCAGAAGACAAAGGGTATTAGGCAATCAGCAGGACATTATGAGGGCTTTTAAAGGCCTCACCTTTTCTCCCTCAAATATACTGTGTTTATGGTCACTGTGACCATATGGTTCAATTTTTGTTTCATCTGACCCTAGCACTTTGCCCAGAAGGACTCTTCTTTATCCTTGTGATCAGCAGCAAACTTATGTCAAGCCTTATGTGCTGCTTCTTCAGCAAGGGCTTCTTTCTTGCCAGGCACCCTCTCAGTGCATGGCCATGTAAAACCATGCTTGACTGCTGACACTGAGCAGCTTTTAATTCATTGCATACCAGTTTCATTGTGATTCTGCATTGAGTCTTGAGCGCTCAGATCAACTGTATCTCAACATCAGAAGATAAGTTCCATTTTCTTCTTGATAATGGCAGTGGCACAAGAAGATCTGCAGTGTCTTTAAAATGACCTCAAGTGACCTTGCCTTATTCAAACCAATTATTTACATTTTTGGATCTCCAGAGACACATTAAACTTGAACAATGTAAAGTTTATGGCTGAGTCTATTGAGTGTATCAAATGGATCCTAATTAAATATGCTTAGATAAGCTGAGAGGTCATGGCACCAAGACAATTTGAATAACAAATTGCTACTCTGTCAACAAAGGCATACAGTTACAGTGGATATAAAAAGTCTACACACCCCTGTTCAAATGCCACATTATATAGCTATAGTTTATTGGTTTATTTGTCGGGGACCATGTACAGAAAAAACATTAAACACAGGGCAAAGATGCTCTGTACCAGATTACAATGTTCTCACTAATTTCCATCTGTAGTCCCTGAGGCAGGCAAGAAGATATGAAAAGAAAAACAGCACATATAGAAAGCAATTCAGATCGGATTTCAGAATCTGTTGTCCCTGAAACAAGCAGGGAGTAAGTTTAAAAGGTAAAAAGATAAGAGAACAGTACACATGAAAACTATTTAAGAGTACAATTTCAAATCCCATTTAAGGGAGAGAGTCAATGCAGGCAGGCTTGATTACTTAAAATCCATTTCTGTGGAAAGGTTTCTGTAATTTGTTCTGGTCTTCAATGCAGTGGGGCACTTGTTCCATTCCGTTATAGCTTTGTATGAGAATGCTGATTGTCCAAAAGCAGTTTTACGTAGGGGGATGCTACATTGCCGCCTAGAGGAAGTCCTTGTTATTCTGGTATTTTGTTCAGAAGTTAAGTACACAAAAGTCTGAAGAAGTGGGGGTGCAGAAACATTGATAATTTTAAAAAAACAACTGTATATTTGCATACATGATCATATTTTCAAAGCTTAACATCTTGTGTTTGGCAAGTATACCACAATGGTGAAACTGTCATGTCTTCTTATCCAGAATTTTGATAGATTGTTTATACAGAGATTCCAAAGGTTTCACAGTCGTACTGTTGGCTTGTGACCAGCATGAGATGCAATAGGAGAAATGTGTCAAAATCATGACATTCAGGAAGGTTTTTGATCCTTTTAGAGTAAGTGAGTTTCTCATGCATCGAAAGTTTGCAAGGTTATATTTCAGAGTGCGGCTCATCCATTTTGTGCACTTTTTAAAGCTGAGCATGGGATCTAATATGACACCCAAATACTTAAACTCTGTTACATTTTCTATATTTGCTCCATTTACAGTTATACTTGGATAGTGTGTATGATTTTGTTTGTTGGTAAAATACATAGTAGATGTTTTCCCTACATTCAGAGTGAGGCATGATTGATTAAGCCATTTTGGCACTTTCTCCATTGCTATCATTAACTTGTCAGCCACTTGGTTGGCACCCTTCCCATGTGTGTAGATGACTGTGTCATCTGCAGACATCTGAATTTTTATGTCATCTTCACATACTGATGGCAAATCATTAATATACAAAATAAAAAGCAGTGGGCCTAAAATTGAACCTTGTGGTACTCCCATGGTGCATGCCTTTGATTGGGATATAGTATTGTTTATGTGCACACACTGGGAGCAACCAGATTTTAACCAGCTAAGGATATTTATGGACAGTTTATATCCTGATAGTTTAAAAAGAAGGACTGAGTGATTGATCATATCAAAGGCTTTACATAAATCTAAAAAGATGGCTCCTACCACCCCTGTCCGCTTTGTCCAGATTTTCTTTAATCATTTCAATAAAATAACAACATGCAGTTTCGTTGAGTGGTTCGGCCTGAAACCAAACTGCATGGGATGCAGTAGCCCGGACAGATTCAAGATGTTCTACCAGTTGGTCTACTACCACCTTTTCAATGGCTTTTGACAAAACAGGAAGTATACTTATCAGACTATAATTACTAATTTCCTGTTTGCCTCCGGCTTTGTGTATGGGGGTTACAATAGCAGGTTTCAATGCATCAGGAAAGATATTTTCATGTATTGACTGATTTATTAGTTCTCTAATTGGAATTATTAAATAGTTAATCTTCACATCACATCAATCTTCAACTTCTCCCTCAACCAGAACATAGTCCCCTCCTGCTTCAAAACGACAACCATCATCCCCCTCCCCAAAAGGAGCCTGCCAACCTGTCTGAATGATTACAGGCTGGTACCACTCACTCCAATCATCATGAAGTGCTTCAAGAGAGTGGTGCTGCCCCTCATTCAGGACAGCATACTGGATACCCTGGACCCCCTGCAGTATGCCTACCAGCCCAACAGGTCCACCTCCGATGCCATTGCTGCAGCACTCCATTATTCTCTCTCCCACCTGGAAGATAAAGACTCCTACATTAGGATGCTCTTTGTCAAATACAGCTCTGCCTTCAACACGGTCATCCTCCACAAACTCACCGACAAACTGTCTTCACTTGGCCTGCACCCCACCCTCTGCGACTGGCTACTGGACTTTCAAACTGGCAGGCCCCAGTCTGTCAGGATGGTTAACAGGACCTCAGCCAGCATCATCACGAACACAGGTGTCCCACAGGGTTGTGTTCTCATCCCCATCATCAACAGCCTCTTCACCCATGACTGTGTTGCCTTCCAGAAGGGCAATATCATCCTAAAGTTCGCAGATAACACAGCAGTGATAGGACGCATCACTGGTGATGACGAAGCATCTTACAGAGGGAGGTGGTCAACCTGGTGTCATGGTGTAAGGACAACAACCTCACCCTCAACACGGACAAGACAAAGGAGATGATAGCTGACATGAGGAGACCCCATCAGCTGCTGTTCATCTGGAAGCTTTAGGTGGAGAGGGTGAACAGCTTTAAATACCTGGGCATCCACACCAGCGAGGACCTTAAGTGTATACACAACACCACAGACCTGGTTAAGAGAGCTCAACAGCGGCTGTACTTCCTGAGGAGGCTGAAGAAGTTTGGCATGTCCACCAGGATCCTCAACAATTTCTACAGCTGCATCATCGAGAGCATCCGGACCAACTGCATCACTGCGTGGAGCGGCAGCACCACTGCCCTGGACCGCAAACGCCTGCAGAGAGTGGTGAAGACAGCGGAGAAGATCATCAGGACTCCCCTCCCCTCTCTGCAGAGCATCTACCACCACAGAGTCCAATGGAGAGCTGATGCCATCCTCCAGGACCCCACCCACCCCCAGCACAGATTGTTCACACTTCTACCCTCAGGCCGGAGTTATAGAAGTGTGAAATGCTGGATAACCAGACTGAAAAACTCCTTCTTTCCCACTGCCATCAGACTCCTGAACAAATAACTCCCAAAACTCCGCAACACAGCTTTGCATATAGGAACTCACACATCGGCTGCTAAATTTGCACATTGCTCACCTGTACAGTGTATAAAGTCTCACCCGTCTGATGTCCATATCATCTCTGCTGCTATTTATCTTGTACAGTCTACTGGTACTATCGTTACAGAGAAATTGCCACCGGGTGCTAATTTGTCATTCATAATTACAATGGTGTGAAAAAGGGTTTGCCCCCTTTCTGATGTCTCATTTTTTGTATGTTTGTCACACTTAAATGTTTCAGATCATCAAACAAATTTAAATATTAGACAAAGATAACACAAGTAAACAAAATGCAGCTTTTAAATAAAGGTGTTTATTATAAAGGGGGAAAAAAATCCAAACCTACATGGCCCTGTGTCAAAAAGTGATTGACCCCTAAACCTAATAACTGGTTGGGCCACCCTAAGCGGCAACAACTGCAATCAAGCATTTGCGATAACTGGCAATGAGTCTTTTACAGCGCTGTGGAGGAATTTTGGCCCACTCATCTTTGCAGAATTGTTGTAATTCAGCCACATTGGAGGGCTTTCCAGCATGAGCCGCTTTTTTAAGGTCATGCCACAGCATTTCAATCAGATTCAGGTCAGAACTTTGACTAGGCCACTCCAAAGTCTTCATTTTGTTTTTCTTAAGCCATTCAGAGGTGGACTTGCTGGTTTGTTTTGGATCATTGTTCTGCTGCAGAACCCAAGTGTGCTTCAGCTTCAGGTCACAAACAGATGGCTGGACATTCTCCTTCAGGATTTTTTGGTAGACAGCAGAATTCATGGTTCCATTTACCACAGCAAGTCTTCAAGGTCTTGAAGCAGCAAAACAGCCCCAGACCATCACACTACCACCACCACATTTTACTCTTGGTATGATGTTCCGTTTCTGAAATGCTGTGTTACTTTTACGCCAGATGTAATGGGACACACACCTTCCAAAAAGTTCAACTTTTGTCTCATCAGTCCACAGAGTATTTTCTCAAAAGTCTTGGGGATCATCAAGATGTTTTCTGGCAAAACTGAGATGAGCCTTTATCTTCTTTATGCTCAGCAGTGGTTTTCGTCTGGGAACTCTGCCATGCAGGCCATTTTTGCCCAGTCTCTTTCTTATGGTGGAGTCATGAACACTGACCTTAACCGAGGCAAGTGAGGCCTGCAGTTCTTTGGATGTTGTTGTGGGATCTTTTGTGACCTCTTGAATGAGTCGGTCACTGCGCTCTTGGGGTAATTTTGGTCGGCCGGCCACTCCTGGGAAGGTTCACCACTGTTCCATGTTTTTGCCATTTGTGGATAATGGCTCTCACTGTGGTTCGCTGGAGTTCCAAAGCTTTAGAAATGGCTAGAAAATTGGACTCAGCTTTTCAAAGATGTGATAAACCAGTTAATCTATGTTTTAATGGGGGGGGGGGGCAATCACTTTTTCCACACAGGGCCATGTAGGTTTGGATTTTCTTTTTACCCTTAATAATAAACACCTTCAATTAAAAACTGCATTTTGTGTTTGTGTTATCTTTGTCTAATATTTAAATTTGTTTGATGATCTGAAACATTTAAGTGTGAAAAACATACAAAAAAATGAGAAATCAGGAAGGGGCAAACACTTTCACACCACTGTATATACTGCTCGCTGCACAATGCTCATTTGCACACTGTACACAGGTTTATGCCATCTCAGGTTCACATCATCTCTGATATCAATATACCACTACCACTATAGTCATCCAGTGAATTTTCAATTTCATTCCTCTTGTATGACTGCATCAACTGTTTTTGCTGTCCAAACTGCCTAATGTGTGTTATTAGTACTCATTAGTATTAGTATTGCGTATCAAGGCGTGCTTAGGAGTCCTAATTGCCTAACTGTGTGTTGGTGTGTGTGTTATTAGCATCCAATAGTATTAGGATTGAGTTATTGTGTTATTACCTTATTAGTATCGTTGTGTACCTATTACCTTGGCATTCATTCAGAGAGCAAAATAAGAATTTCATTGCTCAGGAAATGTAGCATTTATTAACTATGCACATGATAATAAAGCCTTTGAATCTTGAATCTTATAGATAGTTAATAGCTTGTCATGAGCATGCGCCTTACGCACACACGAATGAAAGAGATAAGCACGTGGTGGAGCACGAGTCCTGGACTCGAGCTCCACCCCCGTCCAGGACTCTTGTCGATCCCTGCGGTGATGTCTCAGGCTCAACCTGCTGGAGGCTCAGCTCAACGGGTGACTCTGCTGCGGCAGCCCCCGCAGCAGGCGTGATGGTAGCTGCAGTCTCAAGGACCCCAGGCGATGTTCCCCACGCTGGTGATTCATCCAGCGTGGCAGCTGGGGGCTGCCTCACCACCGATCCAGGCACAGGATCCTCCAGGGCCTCAGGCCTCTCCTCCGTCGGGTGGCTTGGTTCTGGGGCTGGCACACTCACAGGAGCACACCGAGGAGAAACAAAGAGGACCGGTGAGGGAGTATTCCATGCCACTGGCGCAGGACCTGAGTCTCATGACCAGGAACAGGCAAAATTGATTATCAATAATAGGAATAGAATAAGAAGGAACTTGTCTGTTCTCCTGGCTCCCAATCTCTCCAGCGGCGTCAGGAACACTCATCTCCCTCTGTGTCCATGGCGTCCAGAATAAGTATTTGATCCCCTGCTTAATTTTTTTAAGTTTACCCCCTTACAAAGAAATGAACAGTCCATATTTTTTGGTAGGTTTATTTTCACAGAGAGAGACAGAATATCAACAAAAAAATCCAGAAAAAACATGAAATCAGGGTTATAAATTAATTTGCATTTGATCGAGTGAAATAAGTATTTGATCCCCTACCAACCAGCAAGAATTCTGACCCACACAGACCGGTTATATATCCCTGTGGCACATAAATTAGTCCTGTCCCTTTAGGAAAGTACGTTTAATCTCAACCTGTTACGTGTATAAAAGACTCCTGTCACAGAATCAATCTCTTGTGCCGTGGCACATTGGACCAGCTCTTTACCCTCTCGAGAATCCTCGAGAGTTTGTGGGAGTTTACCCAACCAGTTCACATGTGTTTTGTGGACTTGGAGAAGGTATTCGACTGCGTCCCTCGTGGTTTTTCGTGGGGTGTGCTTCGGGAGTATGGGATATCGGGCTTGTTGTTACAAACTATCTGGTCTCTACCCGAATGTTGTGAGAGTTTGGTTCATATTACTACTTCCAGCGCCACACGAGTAGGCTGCCTTTTTGCAACAGCGGATCAATTTCTTCCTATTCTTCCTATTTCTATTTACTCTCTCGCTTCTCTTGCTAATCTCTCTGATCCAGCGACACTTTATACATCGGACGGACACACGGATAGCCCAAATGTCTCCTGAGCCGGCAGACGGAGCCACTGTTTTTAGCAGGACACGTTACAGCAGAGACCAGCTGTTAGCACTTAACTGAACCAAGATGCTAGCGCAAGACCTCGACATACCGGGTGAAATAAGACAGAAACGACGTTGATGCCGTGCTGGAACAAAATGGCAGGCGAGAAATATAAGGTACAGACCCGTCCTTCCATCTGTTATTATGGGGAACGTTCGATCGCTACTCAATAAGACCGAGGAGCTAGCGGCCATCTCCCGTTACGAGAGCGTCTTCAGAGAGAGTAGCTTGATGTTGTTTACTGAGACGTGGCTAACAGAACTAGCAACAGATGCTAACATCGAACTGGAGGGTTTCCACGCAATACGGGCAGACCGGACACCAGACAGTGGGAAGGCAAGGGGCGGAGGAGTGATAATGTATGTCAATAACAGCTAGTGCAGACCGGGACATATCACAGTTAAACAACATCACTGCAGCAAAGACATTGACTTGCTAGCTGTTAGCATGCAGCCTACCTATCTCCCGAGGGAATACTCACACGTGATCTGCATTGTTATTTATGCAAATCCAATGGCGAACATGGGGACAGCACGTGACGTCATTCACTCAGTAATTGGCTGCTGACAGAACATCCAGATGCTCTTCTCCTCATCTCAGGTGATTTCAACCATATTTCACTGTCCCCCATTCTGCCCATGTTCACCCAGTATGTCACATGCCACACTAGAGACAATAAAACACTGGACTTATTCTATGCTAACACTAAGGAGGCGTACACCTCATCACCACTCCCCCCACTCGGGAGCTTGGATCACAACTTGGTTCATCGGCTGCCAGTGTACAAACCCCTAGTACACAGACAACCTCCGGTCATGCGCACGGTGAAGATATGGTCGGAGGAGGCAATGGACACTTTAAAGGACTGTTTTGAAACCACTGCCTGGGAGCAGCTCTGCGATCCACATGGTGAGGACATCGATGGCCTCACTCACACCATCACGGACTACATCAACTTCTGTGTGGACAACACCGTACCCACCAAGACAATACAGTGTTGCTCGAACAACAACCGCCCTCCCCCCCCGACTGCACACCAACCACTGCTGCCTCTAAAGTCATCGAGACCTGCTGTCCACACCCCACTCCACCAACACCCCCCCCCACTCCCAGCACACAGCCCCCCAACCTGACCCTCACTAAGACACAGGTGAGGACGGAGCTGAGGAAGATCAAGGCGAGGAAGGCCTCAGGACCGGACGGCATCAGCGCGAAGCTCCTCAAGTCCTGCGCAGACCAGCTGTGTGGGATTGTGGTGCACATCTTCAACCTGAGCCTAAAGCTGGGGAGGGTACCACAGTTGTGGAAAACATCTTGTGTGGTACCTGTACCAAAGACTTCCCACCCCAAAGACCTGATCAGCTACAGACCAGTGGCCCTGATGTCTCACCTGATGAAGACCCTGGAGAGACTGCTCCTTGCTCACCTCCGCCCCCTGGTGGGGCCAGCGATGGATCCACTCCAGTTCGCCTACCAGCATGGCATTGGGGTGGAGGACGCAATGATCTTCCTCCTTCACCATTCCCTGTCCCACCTGGAGAAGCCCGGGAATGCGGTGAGGATCATGTTCTTTGATTTCTCCAGTGCTTTCAACACCATCCAACCGATGATCCTGAAGGACAAGCTGCTGTGCGCAGGGGTGGACCAGCACCTGTCATCATGGATCCTGGACTACCTCACTAACCGGCCACAGTTTGTGAGAACCCGGGATTGTGTGTCCGACACGATCATCGGCAGCACAGGGGCCCCCCAGGGAACAGTTTTGGCTCCCTTCCTGTTCACCCTTTATACTGCGGACTTCTCACACAACACGACACATTACCATCTACAGAAGTTCTCTGACGACTCTGCAATCGTCGGCCTCATCTCCAACAGAGATGAAGCTGAGTACAGAGGACTTATCCAGGACTTCGTGGACTGGTGCCATCGGAACTGCCTCCAGATCAACGCGAGGAAAACTAAGGAGCTGGTGGTGGACTGCC
Source organism: Pholidichthys leucotaenia (assembly GCA_020510985.1). NCBI lineage: Eukaryota > Metazoa > Chordata > Actinopteri > Cichliformes > Pholidichthyidae > Pholidichthys > Pholidichthys leucotaenia. The sequence continues at coordinate 220,864,155 of CM035847.1, read as the reverse complement.
GCAGGCAAGGACAACCCCTCACAGCACCAGTGAACATCCAGGGAACAGACATTGAGATGGTGACATCCTACAAGTACTTGGGTGTTCATCTGAACAATAAACTAGACTGGTCACACAATACCGACACACTCTACAAGAAGGGACAGCGCAGGCTGTTCCTACTGAGGAGGCTCAGGTCTTTTGGTGTACAAGGGGTGCTCTTGAGAACATTCTACGACACGGTGGTGGCATCAGCCATCACTTTTGGAGTGGTCTGCTGGGGCAACGGCATTACAGCAGCCGATAGGAAGAGACTGAACAAACTAATCAAGAAAGCTAGCTCTGTCCTGGGGCAGCGCCTTGACCCAGTGGAGGAGATAGGAGAGAGAAGGATGGTGGCTAAACTGTCATCTCTGCTGCAGTCCAAGTCCCACCCTATGCAGGACATACTGAACACACTGAGGAGCTCATTTAGCAGTAGACTACATCATCCTAGATGCGTGACCAAGAGGTTTCGCAGGTCCTTCCTACCTACGGCTGTCTGACTGTATAACCTAAGCAGGGCTGCTCGCAGAGAAGGCAAAAAAAACGTGACGACCTAATAGTATTGAATGCAAAAGATGCAACAGACTTACACAAATGGTCAACCCCAGTATAAAACTAGGACAATATCAGTCGCTATGGAGGGTGACAATATGTATGGGTACATATTCATACCATGTAGGATAACTAAATAGACGATTATGCTGTTTATTCCATCTAGCTACAATGCTCCGCACTGTGTATATATATATTTATATATTTATGTGTACATATGTACAGTATATTCACTGCTCTTATTTTCTTATCTTCTAAATCATTCCTCTGAGTGTTGCTATCCCTGTGCTGTTGCAATCCTGGAATTTCCCCATTGTGAGACTAATAAAGGCTTATCTTATCTTATCTTGCCAACACTCAGTCGTACTCATTCCCAGTAAGAGCTGGACTCCGCCAGGGCTGCCCTTTGTCACCGATCCTGTTCATACTTTTTATGGACAGAATTTCTAGGAGCAGCCAGGGAACGGAAGGTGTCATGCTTGGAGACCACAGGAGCTCATCTCTGTTGTTTACAGATGATGTTCAATTCAATTCAAGGGAGGGATCATGTGTCTCTAAACCCTCCCTTAGTTCTGCTGCTAATAGATTTAGACTGCTGGGGGGCCTCCAATAATGTACTTGGCTTCACTCCTTTAATGTTTGCTCTCTATATGTCTGTTCTTTTCATCTTCTCTATTCCCTCACCCCCCAGCCAGTCGCAGCAGATGACTGCCCCTCCCTGAGCCTGGTTCTGCTAGAGGTTTCTTCCTGTTAAAAGGGAGTTTTTCCTCTCCACCTTCGCCAAGCGCTTGCTCACAGGGGATCGCCTGATTGCTGGGGTCTTTCTGCAATTGTGGGGGTTTCCCCTACATTTGAAAGTGCTATGGCTATTGTCGTGAAATGGTGCTATATAAATAAGGTTGAATTGAACTGAATTGAATAGATAGGGTGAGGAGCTCAGTCATCCAGGAGAGGCTCAGAGTAGAATCGCTCCTCCTCCACAATGAAAGGAGCCAGTTGAGGTGGTTTGGGCATCTTATCAGGATGCCTCCCACTTGAGGTGTTTTGGGCATGTCCCACTGGGAGGAGACCCTGGGGCATACTCAGGACTCACTGGAGAGACTACGTTTCCCAGCTGGTCTGGGAACACCTTGGTATCCTCTCTGAAGAGTTGGAGCAGGTGGCTGGGGAGAGGGAAGTCTGGGCTTCTCTGCTTGAACTGCTGCCTCCGCGACCCACACCTCTGGAAAAGCAGTAGACAATGGATGCATGGATATACTGTATGTTCTGTATAGCTTCTACAGGCATCTCTCTTCCACAGTGGTCAGGAGAAACTGAATGCTGAGGAAAGTTTGCAGACCCTGTTTTATTGAGTTGAATCCAAGATTCGCCCGATATCCGCTTGGTATTTTACCGGGAGTTGGCAAAAGGTCTCAAACATTTTCAAACAATGGCAAAAGAGTTATAGATAGTTGCTAATCGCTGCAAACACTGTTGCTAACATTTGTTAATGTTTGCCAGCTGCTTTCACACACGCAAACACCATGCAATGTGTTGCATGGTGCAATGTTGCAAATGGTTGTTAAAGCTCGCTAAACATTGTTAATTGTTGCTACTGACAGAGGTGAACCCTGATGTTCATGAAGATTCCCCCGAAAAGTTGGCGAATTCAAAAATTGTCATGTTCGTCTACATTCACCACTCCGTGAGATACTATCCTTATCAATTCAAATATTCAAAGATTTTAAAGATTTTTATTTGTCAACACTTCTATACGTACAAGACATACAGGAGAATTGAAATGCCATTTCTCTCTCTCTTAGTGGTGCGTGCAATATACAGTATAAGAAAAGAAGGAATAAGGATGAAAAACAACAGCAGCAGTCTATGTACAGTAATGCTACCCGTAGTGCAAATGAAGATAAAAGATAAAACCCAGCAATCCCGTAGTGCAAATAAAGAAACAATAACACCCAGCAATCCTATATACAGAAAAAGTGGTGGCGTAGTACTCGTAATTGCAAGTTCAATGTGGTAGTGGAGGTGCAGACAGTGACAAATTTACTGCACATGATCAATATTTCAATAACAGTCAGACAGCAGCAGGTATGGCATTTGTGCAAATGGTTGCAGTAAGGTGCAGAGACATACAGCAGCAGATGTAATTACTGTTGGTGTTCAAACAGCTGAGGTAGTTATTGTGTGGGTGAGTGTGTCATGGTTGGGGGGGGGGGGAGCAGAGTTCAGGGTCCTGATGGCCTGGTGAACAAAGCTGTTTAGCAATCTTGTGGAGCGGGCCCAGGGTCTCTGGTACCTTTTCCCCAAGGGCAAAGGGCTGAAGAGGGAGTGTGAGGGGTGGGAGGTGTTGCCTGCAATGCTGATGGCTCTGTGGGTGAGGCGGGTGTGGTAGATGTCTGAGAGGGGGCGCAGAGGGGCACCGACGATCTTGCTGGCTGTTTTCACTGTGCAATGTAGTGTCTTCCAGCAGGAGGTGGTGCAGTTTCCATACCACACCATGATGCAACTGATGAGGATGCTCTCAATGGTGCCTCTGTAGAATGAGCACATGATGGAGATGGGGGGGGGGGGGGACTCATGCTCTGCTCAGTTTACACAGGAAATAGAGGTGAGTTTGAGCCTTTTTGGCCAGTGATGTGGTATTGTTGGACCAGGAGAGGTCTTCAAAGCTGTGCATCCCTGGGAACTTGGTGCTGCTCACCCTCTCCACAGCTGCTTCATCGATGATCAGAGGGGAATGCTGTGTGTGTCCTCTCCTGAAGTCAACTACAATCTTCTTAGTTTTTCCCACTTTCAGGCAGAGATTATGGTCTTTACACCACTGGACCAGTTGGCCCACCTCATTTCTGTAGTTGGCCTCTTCTTTGTTTGTGATGAGGCCCACCACCATCGTGTTGTCTGCAAACTTGATGATGTGGTTGGTGCTGTAGGCTGGTATGCAGTCATGGGTCAGCAGGGTGAAGAGCAGCGGGCTGAGCACGCACCCTTGTGGGGCCCCTGTGCTCAGTATGATGGTCTTGGAGGTGTTGCTGCCAATCCGCATGCTCTGTGGCCTCCCTGCGAGAAAGTCCAGCACCCAGTTACAGAGAGAGGTTTTGAGTCCCAAGTGTGTGAGTTTTTGTATTAGGTACTGGGGGATGATTGTGTTGAATGCTGAACTGAAGTCCAAGAACAGCATTCACACATAGGAGTTATTTGAGTCCAGGTGTGTGAGGGCTGGATGGAGAGCAGCAGTGATGGCATCTTCTGTGGATCTGTTTGACTTGTATGCAAACTGAGATGGGTCGTGGGAGGGAGGCAGGGTGGACTTCCATGTTCTGCATGACCAGCCGCTTGAAGCACTTCATTATGATGGAGGTCACTGTAGCTGGATGGGACGGGCTTCTTTGGGACTGGTATTATAGCAGTTATAGCAGTTACTATAGCAGTTTTGAAACACGCGGGGACAACAGCTTGACTCAAAGAGACGTTGAAGATGCCAGCCAGGGTATTCTTGAGCTCCTCCGTACAGTCCTTCAGAATGCGACCTGATATGCTGTCTGGTCCAGCTGCCTTGCATGGGTTGGTCCTGGAGAGGGTCCTCTTCAGGCTAGCTGGATCCAGACTTATAGCTTGCTTGTCTGGAGGAGGAGTGGTCTTCTGTGCTGATGTGCTGTTTTGTGCTTCAAAGCGGCCAAAGAAGTCATTTAGGTTGTTAAGCAGTGTGATGTTACTCGCACAGGTCTGAGGTGGAGGTTTGTAGTTGGTGAAGGTCTGTATGCAACGCCAGAGAGAACGTGCATCTCTGGTGTTGCTGAAGTGGCCGGGTACTTTCTTGCTGTACTGTTGTTTTGTCTCCTTGATACCACGGGACAGGTTGGCCCTAGCTGTTGTCAGTCCTGCAGTGTCACTGGCCCTGAAGGCTGTGCCCCAATCCCTCAAGGGCCTGTGGACCTCTGCTGTCATCCATGGCTTCTGGTTGGCATGAAGAGTGATGGTTTTGCAGTGAGTGACATCACTACATTTAGCTATGTATGCTACAACAACCTTAGTGTATGCCTCTATGTCTGTGTATCCACTGTAAATGGCTGCATGCGTAAAAGTGTCCCAGTCTGTAGTGCTGAAGCAGTCTTTCAAAGCATCCGAGGCCCCCTCTGGCCACATACGTACCTGCTTTTTTGTTGGTCTGATGGCTTTCATTCTGGGTTTGTATGCCAGCCTTAGCAAGATGGTAATGTGATCAGAGAGACCCAGGTGGGGAAGGGGGGAGGCTCTGTATGCTCTCTTGTGAGTTGTGTACACCAGGTCCAGTCAGCTTTCTCCTCTTGTTGGAAAGTTCACATGCTGGTGTAGTTTTGGTAGGAGGGCCTTTAAATCTGCATGGCTGAAGTCTCCTGCTGTGATGAGGAATCTGTCTGGATGCACTGTTTGTGTCTCACTGACGGCCTGATATAGTTCATTTAGTGCTTTACTCCTCTCACCAGTGGCGGTGGGCGGGACATACACAGCGACTAGCAGGATAGATGTAATTTCTCTTGGTAAGTAGAAGGGTCGGCGCTTAATGATCATAAACTCCACCAACGGAGAACAGTGTTTGTGTACAACAGTTGTATCTCGGTACCCGCTAACTGAATAGCAGAGTCCGGGATATTGTCATTTAGCCACATTTCTGTAAAGCTAAAAACACAGCAGTTCCACACATCACATTGCATAGATCTCAGGAGCTGTATGTGGTCTATTTTGTTGTCTAGTGAGCATATGCTGGCCAGAATGAGGAAAGGAATCGGGAGTCTGTGTGGGCTAGCATCTAGCTTCATTCAGATACCTCCATGTTTACCTCGCTTTCCATTTGGGATGGGACACAGCAGTCGAGGCCGGAGGTGTATAGGTCTGGCGGAGAAGTCCTAGGCCACGGAGTTCCTCTGTAACGCTCTGGTCCAGGGCATAATGTTTGATCATATTCCTTATCTCCAGAAGGCTGTGGTGACTGTAACTTGTGCGCAACATCATATGTGGACATTAAACACATAAATATACACTTAGGCATAATTTAAACAACACTAAACGGTGCAAACACGAAGAAAGAAGGGAGGCTGCTGCGTGTTCATGGGTCACCTAGAGCAATCAAGCAGGTAAAAGTTTTGGAGTTGATTCCAGGTGTGGTATTTGCATTTGGAAGCTGTTGTTGTGAACCCAAAAACATGCTTTGGACAAAGGAGCTCTCAATGGAAGTGAAACAGACCACCCTTAGACTGAAAAAAAAGAAGAAATCCATAAGAAGAAATATTTTTTATTATTATTGTTCACATTTTCATTTTCAGAGAAACTTGACATGTGAACAAACATCAGTGACACAGCGATGATGCTGACACAGCAAAACCATAAATCAACAGGCAGGCCTCACTGACTGATCGCCCTGCTGGCTAGTTGACAGAAAGACTGTCAGAACAAATGAGTGGCTGATGGAAGAGGGGGACACAGTGTAGGGCTATCAAGACGGAATAATTACACAACCATGGAGCAGTGTGGGTGATGGGAGGACACAGGAAGTGATAGAATGAGCCAGGAGAAAACCAGCCAACTATAAAATTAATTCAGTTTCTTTCACATTAGTGTTTCGCTTCTCTCTTACAACACCATAGAGCAAAGAAAATCAACAAATCTTCATCTATCAGGGTATACAATAATGGGAAGTGAGAATTTCAGTAGATGCAGTCAGCTAGAAAAAAGAATAATGTGATTTATTTTCCCTTGTACGCTTGCTGGTCCAGTCACTCATATTCGTGCCAATACAAACACAGCTCAGTACTTTTCATTTAGTTTTAGATATTTACATAATGGTGTACTATTTTATCCTGGGGTAAAAACTAACTGTGTAAGCAATCACAGAAAAAGAAATCTATTGTGGATTTTAGTTGTATCATTATTTCCCAACATGTACAGCTATTAAGCCAATACCATGTAGATGAAATGGTGAACACAAAGCAAAACAGTAAAACTAAACAAAAGAAATGGCTGAAATATGAATGACAGTCTTTTTTGTCACTCTTGAGTTATCAAATACTGCAGTTTTTTTCAAAAAGCCACAGCTGCTTTAGAGACACAGACAAGGTATCTGTGCTGCTAAACACAATAACTAGAATCCACTCAGCTGATGAAAACAAGCAACCATTTTGAAAAACTTGTGGCTAATGCCAATTATCTCCTACTTCCGGAGGTATAAATGTTCCCCATTTAGAGCTCACATGATAAGCATTATGGCTGTTTTGGGTCTGCCAACAAACCTGCTTGACTACAGATTTTTTTTTACCCACTCATACTGGCTTTAATGTTCACCTGGGATTTTATTTTTTCAAAGATGGACGTTTTGCATTTAATTAAAAAAATGTGGCTGAGGTTAACACAACTGTTTAATCAGCTCTGCCTGTAGTGTGCAGGGTTCAGCAGATGCACACAGGAGAATAATGTGAGTGGGAGATGAGATGAAGCTGTGCCACCACAGCAGCACTGAGTCAAAGTGTACATTCATTTTCTTAACAAATCTTTTCTGTGTCCTCCCCTTTCATTTTCTTTATCACCCTCTCTGTCTGTCTTTTTGATTCTTCCAAACTTCACTATAGACTCATCATGGCTGCAAACCCACACAGCATAGACTGTTACCTTTTCTTGCTATTCCTCATTACACCTCCACTCCGTATGGTCTATTCCTCTATACTATCTTATAAAGCTTAGTTAAAAAAAAACATTAAAGTTTCTACTGTCTGTTTTGTCCCAAGAAAAACATCTGTTTATTGTATAATATTGTATGCATTTTATTATATTGTGCTGTCTCAGTATTCATATAAATTAGCTCTGACCAGGCACAATGATTGAACGATTATCATTCCAGAAGTGATTATATTCACTAAAGTGATTTGGGAAATGTGAACCTCCACTTCACAGGTGTTCTAATATCCATTAATTGCAGTAATTGGCATTCACTTAAAGTGGCGCTTGAAAGTTTGTGAACCCTAGAATTATATTTCTGCATAAATTTGACCTAAAACATCATCAGATATTCACACAAGTCCTCGAAAAAAATCAAATCAAATGAACCTTTATCGTCACATTGCTGTACGTACAACTGTAGTGCAGGCAAGATGAAACTGCGTTTCTCTCGGCATCCATATAAGTAAAAAGAACATAATTTAAGACACACTCACACACACACACACACCCCACCCCAACACAGCCATTCACACATCCCTGAGACATACTTGAAAACTAACCAGAACTATAATATACAGATAATATACATAATGTCCACAAGTGCAGTAGTATGTATGAGAGATTCCGGATCAACTGTTCAGCATCCTAACAGCTTGTGGAAGGAAGCTGTTAATCAGTCTGGTGGTTCTGCCTCTGATGCTCTGGAATCGTCTGCCAGATGGCAGAAGTTCAAAGTGTTTATGCAGAGGGTGAGAGTGGTCCTTGACAATGTTCAGTGCCCTGCTCCTACAACGGTTCTGAAAAAGTTCTTGGACAGAGGGGAGGGAAATTCCAATTACCCTCTCAACTCCCTTAACTATCCTCTGCAGAGCTTTTTTGTCTGACATACTGCAGCTGGAGTACCATGTTGCAATGCAGTATGTCAGAACACTCTCCACCACACCTCTGTAGAAGGTCCTGAGGATGCAGATGGGGAGAGAGGCCTATTTGAGTTTCCTCAAGAAGTGCAGTCTCTGCAGTATCTACTGAAGTAGAGAAAGAAAACCCAGTTAACCTCTTGCACTTCAGTGTACCGCGGGCGGACACGTCTCTGCGTCCTAAAAAAAAGCTGCATTTCCGTTCTTCCACTACAGACACAGCCGCGAACAGAAAGCCAAAGGAGTGCTTTGATTGGTTTAGATGTGATTGACCTCTCATTCAACTAATAAGAGCCTTGAATTGGGTTTCTGAAACCTTGAAGAACCAATGACTGAAAACCTAGCAAGAAGGACCCGCCTACCAATGGCTGCGAATACAGCGAGCCAATTGAAGCACAGTAGTTCGAAAGCGTGCCTCCCTTGCAAAGTCTGTTTTGTTTTAGCCGCTGGGTGACACACAGTCGTTCGCCAGTCTTTTTTTCTTACTACTGTTCTTATTTGTTTTGAAAAATCGTTCGCCAAAACCGCAATCATGGAAGCGCAAAACCGCAATAATGGAATTATGGTTTGACCGGGTCGCGTGACCAGAACCACGAGTCCGTAACAAGCGGACCAGCGTCATGTTCGTCTGACAATGAGGAAGAGAAGTTCGCCAGCGACACTGCTGTTGTGGACAGGTAAGTGTTATAAGCTAAATTATTCTTTATCCCTGAAAATTGTAATAAAAAAATGACTTTTGACCGATCAGTAAATTACAACTGTGCGTAGTAGACCGCGGCGCACCGGGCGATGTCCATCCTCTGTAGCGGGGGGTGGGGGGGGGAGTTGTTATCTTCTACATTACAGATATTTTAGTATAATTTTTAGTGCACTGTAGGTTATTTTTTCTTGTAAAAAAAGCCACACATTTTTTACGTGGCATGCTTCTTTGTGTGGGGGGGCTTGTTTGTTCGTTCATTCATTCATGAATGAATAAACAACCCCCCCCCCACACACACACACACAGCCCTGAGTGTCACCTTTCATTAGAGCCTAAGATCAAGCTTCTATATTGAATCATTCAAAAGTTAGACGTTTTTCCAAACTGTGCCATTTGGCACAATTTGGCACAGTTCAAAAACGCCTGGGAACAACCTGTGAAGAAAGCTGTGTAATATATTCATTTTTGTGGTATTGTTACAAAATTTTGACCTCAGCTGGATAACACTTGGTTCTACATTTCTGTTGCATTTTTCAGCCCGGATCTGACAGCTGTGTGTTATTTGCAAGCATTTGTATCCAAAAAAACACCCAGGCGAAATTTATTTTCTTCAAGTTCAGTATGTTTAGATGACTGTTACTCAGTGGCCGGAGCACTTAGAGAGATTATGACTGTTTTTCCAAAAAATTCAAAGTGTTTTCTTTTAAATAAGACCAACCACATGAAGATGCTACAAAGGGTTGAAGAACAGCTTTTGATTTACTTTGGGTATGTTATTTTTTGGCGTTTTTAGGGAAATTGACCAGAGTGCAAGGGGTTAAATAAATGAGACAAAAAATTTACTTTTTCATTTATTTATTGAGGAAAATTATCCAATATTACATATCTGTGAGTGGCAAAAGTTTGTGAACCTCTAGAATTAGCAGGTAATTTGAAGGTGAAATTAGTCAGGTGTTTTCAATCAATGGGATGACAATCAGGTGTGAATGGACACCCTGTTTTATTAAAAGATCTGCGTATCAAAGTGTCAACACGTTTGTGGAAGTGTCTCATGGCACAAACAAAGGAGATTTCTGAGGACCTCAGAAAAAGGGTTGTTGACACTCATCAGGTTGAAAAGATTTACAAAACCATCTCTAAAGAGTTTGGACTCCACCGATCCACAGTAAAGGTGTGTTCAGACTAATTGTGAACTGGCGGTGCGAATCCATATAAAGTGAATGGGAAGAGCCGAGTACACGCAAAATTGTGCCATCACATGTTCACGTCTGAGCCTAGCTAGCTAGCTAGATGCTAGCTTTGAGATTCTGCCATCACCAGAGTAAAGGTATCACCACTGCAGTGTAAACTAGTTTGAAAATTTGACTCTCTCACCTGGAGACAGGAGGACTGGGAGCTATTCAGCTGAATCAGGATTTTGGAGTTATTTACCCACAGTTTCCTGCCAGCAAGACAGCAACGTAAACACCCATCATCTTGTGAAGTTTTGGAGGCTTGAGACAACATTTTCAGGTGAGCTCCCCGTCGGATAATGTAAACCTAAGCATGACGTTATTTTGAGAATTTCCACAGCAGGTTGACGTTTTAAAGAAGTTTTAAAGGCAACTTTGCCTGTCTGCATCTCACTCAGAAGGAGAATTCATGTCTGTTCGCATGTTTACATTGAGTTATAATGTAATTGTGCCACGCGAAAAATTTGCCCATTCGCGTTTGGTGTGAATGCATCTTAAGACAGATTATGTGCAAACGGAAGAAATTTAAGACCATTGTTACCATCCCCAGGAATGGTCGACCAACGAAGATCACTCCAACAGTAAGGTGTGTAATAGTCGGTGAGGTCCCAAAAGACCCCAGGGTAACTTCTAAGCAACTGAAGGCCTGTCTGGCATTGGTCAATGTTAATGTTCATGAGTCCACCATCAGGAGAGCACTGAACAACAATGGTGTGCGTGGCAGGGTTGCAAGGAGAAAGCCACTGCTCTTCAAAAAGAACATTGCTGCTCATCTACAGTTTGCTAAAAATCAAGTGAACAAGCCTGAAGGCTATTGCAAGAATGTCTTCTGGGCGAATGAGACCAAAATAGAACTTTTTGGTCCGAATGGGAAGTGTTATGTTTGGAGGAAGGAAGACAATGAATTCCAACATAAGAATTTTATCCCATCTGTGAAACATGGTGGTGGTAGTATTATGGTTTGGACCTGTTTTGCTGCATTTGGGCCAGGATGACTTTCCATCATTGAAACAATGAATTGTGAATTGTACCAGCAAATACTGAAGGAAAATGTCAGGACCTCTGTCCATGAACTGAATCTCAAGAGAAAGTGGGTCATGAAACAAGACAATGATCCTAAGTACACAAGTCATTCTATCAAACAATGGTTAAAGAAGAATAAAGTTAATGTTTTGGAATGGCTGAGTTAAAGTCCTGACCTTAATCCAACTGAGATGTTGTGGAATGACCTGAAGTGAGCAGTTCATGTGAGGAAACCCACCAACATCCCAGAGTTGAAGCTGTTCTGTACAAGGAATGGGCTAAAATTCCTCCAAGCTGATGTGCAGGACTGATCAACAGTTATCAGAAACGTTTAGTTGCAGTTATTGCTGCAAAAGGGGTCACAGTAGATACTGAAATCAAAGGTTCAAAAACTTTTGCCATTCACAGATATGTAATATTGGATCATTTTCCTCAATAAATAAATGAAAATAATTTTTTTGGCTCATTTATTTAACAGAGTTCTCTTTATCTACTTTGAGGACTTGTGTAAAAATCTGATTATGCTTTAGGTCATATTTATGCAGAAATTTAGAAAATTCTAAAGCAGGGGTAACCAACTGGCAGACTCCAGTCCAGATCCAGATCTCAACAGTCTTCCGTCCAGACTCTGAAGCTTTTTAATGTAATTTGGGGAAAAATTATACTGTTTTGTTTTAATCGAACGAAAAAGCAGAATTCAAGTGCCATATCGGTGGCAGCTGCCCGGACATTTTATAACATGAGACCTTTGACATTCTCCGTGGGATATAGCGGGAGGCAAAATCATCATTTGCTGTGGGCGGACAGCCACGCTTCATTCCTGGTGTAACCTGTGGAATGAAACACTGCTGTGAAATTGTGTCCACCGCCACTCTGGCTGCCTGCGATGGTACAGGTCCACCCAGGGATTAATGGAAGGTCCCCGCGGCTCCTCCACATTTTCCTGGGATTGCATCCCTGTTGGACCAGCACAACGTTGTTTAAGGAGGTAATTTCCGCAACCCTCTGATATCATGTAAAAACAATAATTTGCTCTGTGTGTTATTGAACATGAAAAATTCCACACACATCCACCTCCTCTCTCCCTGTGACAGTGTTACCCAGACAGACCCACACCAGGTTAGAAAGCTAAAAACACTGTTGACGTAAAAAAAACAACCCTCCAAAGGAATTCTGTAGTGTGAAATCAATTATATTTTCTGTCCTTTTTTTAGGCTTACAGTTTGAAACTTTTTTATACTGAAAATATAGTCTAGAGGTGGACTTTTGTGAGATTTTGTTTTTAAACATCAATCTTTTGAATGTATGTAACTTAGTTTGTGTTCTCCTATAAAACGTTCCATTTTTAGGATTTAAGTGTCATAAATGCCCCTTTGGGGGAGAAAGACAGACCAGACCCACACACTGAACTGTAGATGTGACATTTATTAACCAAAAGAACAAAAGTCCAAAAACTGTGCAGAGGCCACAAAAATACAAACAAGGAAAAGCATACAGACAGTGGCGCTCCAGAGCTGGAGTAGCTCTGGAGGAGATGAGGAGTAACTTGAGGGAAAAAGTCCACTTAAACTCCTCCACTTGGGGCAGGAGCTTGTCCCCAGCCCGGAGAGGACAATCCACCTTTTTCTGGCTGAGGACCATGGACTCAGACTTGGAGGTACTGATTCTCATCCCAGCTGCTTCACACTCAGCGGCAAACAGTCCCAGTAAGACCTGTAGGTCATTGCTGGATGAAGCCAGCAGGACAACATCATCTGCAAACAACAGAGATGAGATCCTGTGGTCACCAAGCATCACACCCTCCATTCTCTGGCTGCACCTAGAAATCCTGTCCATAAAAATTATGAACAGGATTGGTGACAAAGGACAACCCTGGCGGAGTCCAACTCTCACTGGGAATGAGTCCGACCGAGTGTTGGCAATACGAACCAAACTCTCACAACAGCTGTATAGAGACTGAATAGCTCGTAACAACAAGCCCGATAGCCCATACTCCCAAAGCACCCACTCACAAAAAACCACAAGGGACACAGTCGAATGCCTTCTCCAAGTCCACAAAACACATGCAAACTGGTTGGGCAAACTCGAGAGGGTAAAGAGCTGGTCCGATGTGCCACGGCCAGGATGAAAACCACATTGCTCCTCCTGAATCTGAGGTTTGACCAACGGCCAGACTCTCCTCTCCAGTACCTTGCCATAGACCTTCCCAGGGAGGCTGAGGAGTGTTATCCCTCTAAAGTTGGAGCACACCCTCCGGTCCCCTTTTCTGAAGACAAGACCCACCACCCCGGTTTGCCATGCCAAAGGGACTGCCCCCGACCTCCACGCAATGTTGCAGAGGCGTGTCAACCATGACAGCCCTACAACATCCAGGGCCTTGAGGTACTCAGGGCAAATTTCATCCACCCCCGGGGCCCAGCCACCAAAGAGATTTTTAATCACCTTGGCAACCTCAGCCCCTGTGATAGGCGAGTCGTTCCTGTCGTCCACATGCCCTGCTTCCTCTGCGAAGGCATGTCAGTGGGATTGAGGAGATCCTCAAAGTATTCCTTCCACTACCCGACGATATTCCCAGTCGAAGTCAGCAGTGCCCCATCCGCACCATACAGAGTGTGGACAGGGAGCTGCTTCCTGCTCCTGAGCCACCGGAAGTTTGCCAGAATCTCTTCGAGGCTGACCGAAAGTCTTGTTCCATGGCCTCACCCAACCCCTCCCATACCCGAGTTTTTGCTTCAGCAACCACCCGAGCTGCACTCCACTTGGCCTGCCAGTACACCTCAGCTGCTTCGGGAGTCCCACAAGCCAACCAAGTTTGATAGGACTCCTTCTTCAGCTTAATGGGCCCTCTCACTACTGGTGTCCACAAAACTTGGTTCGGGGGTTGCCACCACGAGATGCCCCGACGACCTTGCGGCTGCAGCTCTGGGCATCCGCTTCAACAATGGAGGTGGAGAACATGGCCCATACAGACTCCATGTCTCCAGACTCCCTCGGAATGTGGTTAAAGTTCTTCCAGAGGTGGGAGTTGAAGACCTCCCAGACAGGGGCCTCAGCCAGACGTTCCCAGCACACCCTCACAATACGTTTGAGTCTACCAGGTCTGAATGGCATCCTCCCCGGCCATCGGATCCAACTCACCGACAGCTCTGCACCTCTCTTTACCTGAGTGTCCAAGACATACGGTCACAGGTCTGATGACACGATAACAAAATCGATCATCAGCCTGTGACCTAGGGTTGTCCTGGTGCCAGGTGCATATATAGACACCCTTATGCTTGAACATGGTGTTCATTATGGACAAACTGTGGTTAGCACAGAAGTCCAATAACTGAACACCACTCTGGTTCAGATCAGGCAGGCCCTTCCTACCAATCACCCCCCTCCAGGTTTCACTGTCATTGCCCATGTGCGCATTGAAGTCCCCCAGTAGGACAACGGAGTCTCCAGGAGGAGCACTCTCCAGCACCCCAGTCAGAGACTTCAAAAAGGGTGGATACTCTGAACCATCATTTGGTGCATAGGCACAAATGATGGTCAGGACCCATTTCCCAACCCAAAGGCGCAGGGAAACAACCCTTTCATCCACCGGGGAAAATACCAATATAGAGGCAGCAAGGTGGGGGAATACAAGAATACCCAGCCCTGCTCATTGCTTCTTGCCCGGGGCAACTCCAGAGTAGGCCAAGCTCCAGCCCCTTTCCAGGAGACTGGTTCCTGAACCTGAGTTGTGTGTTGAGGTGAGGCCGACTATATCTTGCTGGTATCTCTCAACCTCATGCACCGGCTCAGGCCCCTTCCCCACCAGAGAGGTGACATTCCACATCCCAAAAGCCAGTTTAGAAAGCTTGGGGTCAGACCACCACTTGATCCACATAGCATCAGACCCCCATGGTCCCTCCTGCAGATGGTGAGCACAGTGGAGGGCAGACCCATGTAACTTCTTTGGGCTGAGCCCGGCCAGGTCCCACGGGCGGAAACCCGACCACCAGACCCTAGCCATCGAGCCTCTCCCCCAGGCCTGGCTCCAGAGTGGGGCCCCGGTAACCCCATACCGAGCGGGGTACACTGAATCCTTGTTCTAGCATTCATCATGAGAGTCTGTTGGATCGTTCTTAGTCTGGCCCTTCACCCAGGACCACTTTATCTTGGGTGACCCTACCGGAGGCAAACTGCCCCAGACAGCATCACTCCTGGGATCACTAGGGCATGCAAACCCCCCACCACAATAAGGTGATGATCCATGAGGGGATCCTGAATAAAAAGCCCAAACAAAAAATGCATTGAGAATCGTTTTAGAATCAAATTGGAGACCCTGAATCATAACTGCATCGTGAAGTGCCTAAAGATCCCCAGACCTAATTCGGACCTCAGCTGGGGAGAAGGACTGACTTATCAGACCTCTTGCACTTTTAGTAGGTGACCCCTGTTCTAAAGAGTTCATATACTTACAAGCACCACTGTATAAGTGAAATGTAATGTTGTATATTGGGTATCTTCTTTTCCACCACGGGGAGCTGTTTGACAAGAGACAGTCCTCACAACCCAGATGCAGCAGCACGTTTTTGTTTTTTTTTTACTGCTTCATGCTAAGAATTAGCCTGCTTAGTTATGTTTTGGTACTTTTAAATGATGCAGTAGAGTTTTGATTAAAGCCTCATAGCTTCATGTATGTTCCTGACTCTTTACTTCATCTGAAGAGAACAAGAATATAGCGGAAGAGAGAATGTGAACTAAAGTGGGCGTACTGGTGGCTAGGCTGAAGGTTTGGCTATAGTCTTCACACAAACAAACCACTGCAATCCTGGTGCTTTGATGTAAATGTCAGGTCCCTTACACAAATTACCGAGCCAACAGGTCTGTAGACGATGCAGTCAACCTGGCCCTCCACTCCATCCTGCAGCACCTGGACTCCCCGGGAACCTACGCCAGGATCCTGTTTGTGGACTTCAGCTCCGCATTCAACACCATCCGCCCCGCTCTGCTCCGGGACAAGCTGTCCCTGCTCAACGTGCCTGACTCCCTCTGCAGGTGGATCATCGACTTCCTGACGGACCGGAGGCAGCATGTGCGGCTGGGAAAGACTGTCTCAGACTATACTAGCATCAGCACCGGATCACCCCAGGGCTGTGTACTTTCCCCCCCTACTCTTCTCCCTTTACACCAACTCCTGCACCTCCAGCCACCAGTCTGTCAAGTTGATCAAGTTTGCGGACGACACCACCCTCATCGGGCTCATCTCCAACGGCGACGAGTCCGCCTACAGGAGAGAGGTGGCCCAGCTGGCGTCCTGGTGCAGCAATAACAACCTGCAGCTGAACGCTCTGAAGACAGTGGAGATGATTGTAGACTTCAGGAAAGTCACTACTCCTCTGCCCCCCCTCACCCTCTCAGGCTCTCCCATCACCACTGCTGATTCCTTCCGCTTCCTAGGCACTACCATCACCAGGGACCTCAAATGGGAGCTGACCATCAGCTCACTCATCAAAAAAGCCCAGCAGAGGATGTTCTTCCTGCGGCAGCTGAGGAAGCTCAAGCTACCCACCAAGATGTTAGTGCAGTTCTACACAGCCATCATCGAGTCCATCCTCACCACCTCCATAACCGTGTGGTACGCAGGAGCCACTGCCAGGGACAGACTAAGGCTGCAGCGCGTCGTGCGCACTGCTGAGAAGGTGATCGGCTGCAAGCTCCCATCTCTCCAGGATCTGTACATCTCCAGGACCCGGAGGCGTGCTGGCCGGATCATAGCCGATCCCTCACACCCTGGTCATGTACTGTTTGCCCCCCTCCCCTCTGGTAGAAGACTTCGGTCCATCCAGACTAAAACCTCCCGTCACATGAACAGCTTCTTCCCTCTGCCATTAGACTGCTGAACACTAAGTGACTCTCGTGCACCATGTACAGCAGCTCAACCAGACTCATGTCAATCATCACTGTTTTCTTCCTGCATTACCGACTGCACTATATAGTTCTCCACAGTATCTGCTGCTGGCTAATATATATTTTAACTGTTGACCAGTATCACTTAATCTTATCCTACACTTTATTACATGTATAGTTTATTTCTCTTATCTTATCATGTTTAATGTTGCAGCATTGTACCGAGACAAATTCCTAGTTTGTGTACTACATGAACAATGGCAATAAACCTGATTCTGATTCTGATTCTGATTCTGATTCTGATTCAAATTGACAAGCAGAAGTTAGTGACATAATGCACGGCTCAGGAGACACACACGCAGGCTCAGGGTAGATTTAATAGCTTTATTGACAACAGGGATGTGTGACTGCGTGTCTGTGGAATAAGAATGTGTTGGTGGTGGCGTCTGCGTCAGGCACGGGGGCAGGAAGCCGTTCAGCCGGACAACCCTATGGGAGGAAGCAGAGGGAGAAGGGTAACGGGCACCACACCAACACAGAGGATAATAACAGTCTTGCTGGCTTACTTGGTTAAGACAGGTGGCTGGCGTCGACAAGGGCGGAGCCCGGGAGACAGCGACCTGGAGTGCCTGTGGCAGCAGAGGGAGACAGCGACGAGATGAGGAAGTCCGCCGCCGGGGAGTCCACCTGTGCACAGGGGAGAGGGCTGAAGGAAAAGAGGTAAGGGGAGCTTACCCAGATTGTCTTGCTTGTAGGTTGAGTACCGTTGTAGCAAGTGATGCCAAAGTAGAGAGACGGCTTCAGGCCGAAGCCCAGGGCAGAGTGGATTAAGTACCTCGCCGCTGACGAGGAGCAGGTGTGCGCGCACCGCTGATGAGCGGCGAGTCATGACAGTACTCCCCCCTCTAGCAGCGCCTCCTGGCGATGGCTTCTCCGGGTGCGCTCGATGGAACTCAGCGATGAGAGACCGGTCCAACACCAGCGAGGAAGGCACCCATTGTCTCCACTCGGGTCCATAGCTCTCCCGGTCCACCAAATACTGCAACCCGCGACCCCGGCGCCGGGCGTCCAAGATGTCAGAGACAGTCCAGGCCGGGTGGCCACCAATCACCCGGGGAGCGGGATGCGCTGCAGGTGGAGGGCAGAGGGGGTCAGAGACCACCGGTTTGACCTTGGAGACGTGGAAGGTGGGATGGATGCGGAGGGAGGAGGGAATAGCCACACGCACAGCCACCGGGTTGATAATTTTAGTAATGGGAAATGGGCCGATGACTCGTTGGGCCAGCTTCCTCCTCTCACCCTTTAGATTGACGTCCTGTGTGGATACCAAGACTTGTTGTCCCACCTGGTAGGCAGGGGCAGGTCTCCTGTGCCGGTCCGCCGTGGATTTATTGCGCTCCGCCGTGCGTAAAAGCGCATTACGCGCCGTAGTCCAAAGGGAGCGGCACCGCCTGAAGTGCGCCTGGGCAGAGGGGACAGCCAGTTCGCCCTCCTGCGCGGGGAATAGAGGTGGATCATACCCCAGGGATGCCTTGAAGGGAGACATCCCGATGGCAGACGAGCGAGAGGTGTTGTGGGCGTACTCCACCCAGGCGAGGTGAGAGCTCCAGGACGCGGGCTTAGATGTGGTAACGCAGCGGAGCGCAGCCTTCAGCTCCTGATTGGTCCGTTCACACTGCCCGTTGGACTGGGGGTGATGGCCGGAGGTGAGACTTACTTTAGCTCCCAGGACGTTGCAAAAGGATCTCCAGACGTCCGAAGAGAACTGAGGACCACGATCAGAGACCACGTCGACCGGTATTCCGTGCAGTCTGACCACGTGCTGGATGAGGAGGTCCACCATCTCCAAGGCTGAGGGGAGTCCACGTAGGGGCACAAAGTGGGTGGCCTTGGAGAAACGGTCAACGATGGTCAGAACTGTGTCAAAGTTGTTGGAGACAGGAAGCCCGGTGACAAAGTCCAGGGCGATGTGCGACCAGGGCCTGCCAGGGACGGGCAGGGGCTGGAGCAGACCCGCAGGGGGAGCATTACCTGACTTACTGGTGGCGCAGACGGGGCAGGCCCGGGCGTAGCGGGCGGCGTCCTTCCGCAGACCTGGCCACCAAAAGGATCGCTGGAGGAGGTCGATCATCCGGGAAGCTCCAGGATGGCAGGTGAGCTTAGAGGTGTGGAGCCAGTGAATAACGTCCCCCCGGATGGCAGATGGCACAAAGAGCCTCCCCTCCGGTCCGCCGCCAGGGTCTGGTTCCGACTCCTGCGCCCTCCGGATCTTATCCTCTATGTCCCAGGAAACGGCCCCCACGACGCACGACCTGGGCAGGATGGTGTGAACAGCATCTTCCATGGCCTCCGGGGCAAACTGCCTGGAGAGGGCGTCGGGCAGGCCGTTCTTGGAGCCAGGCCTGTAGGTGATGTTAAATTTAAACCTTGCGAAGAACAGGGACCAGCGCACCTGGCGGGCGTTCAGACGCTTGGCAGATCTTAGGTATTCCAAGTTCTTGTGGTCAGTAAGGACCACGAAAGGCAAGACGGCCCCCTCCAGCCAGTGACGCTACTCCTGAAGCGCAAGCTTGATGGCCAGAAGCTCTCTGTCCCCCATGTCATAATTACGCTCCGCCGGGGACAAGCGCCGAGAGAAGAAGGCGCAGGGTCGCTTGACTCCGTTGGCTGGAGACCGCTGGGACAGCACCGCCCCCACCCCCGTGTCCGAAGCGTCCACCTCCACTATGCACTGCAGCGCGGGATCGACCTGGTAGAGGACCCGGGAGGAGGAAAACTCCGTCTTCAGCGCCTGGAAGGCCGTTGCGGCCTCTTCAGTCCACCGGAACACGGTCTTAGGGGAGGTGAGGCGGGTCAGGGGACCGACGGTGGCTCCAAAGTTTGGGACGAAGCGACGGTAGAAATTGGCGAACCCGACGAACTGCTGAACCTGTTTCCTAGAGGTAGGTGTGGGCCAATCCACCACCGCTTTAATCTTCACTGGGTCCGGGAGCACCTGGTCATGGGAGATGACGAACCCCAGGAAGGAAGTTGTCTTGGCGTAGAACTCACACTTCTCCGCCTTGACATATAGATGATTCTCCAACAGCCTCTGCAGAACCCGCCTTACGTGGACCCGGTGCTCATCCCTGGACCTGGAGAAGATGAGGATATCATCCAGGTAGACGAACACGAACAGGCCGATGAAATCCCGGAGGACATCATTAATGAGGCGCTGGAAGACGGCTGGAGCGTTGGTCAACCCAAATGGCATCACTAGATATTCAAAATGACCGTTAGGGGTACGGAAGACTGTCTTCCATTCAACTCCCTCCCGGATCTGGACGAGGTGGTAAGCGCTGCGGAGATCCAGCTTGGTGAACCAGGTCGCCCCCTGGAGGGAGTGGAAGGTGGTGTCCATGAGGGGCAGGGTGTAACGGTCCTTCTCCGTGATGTCATTGAGAGCTCAGTAATCTATGCAAGGACGAAGGGAGCCGTCCTTCTTTCCCACAAAGAAGAACCCTGCGCCTACTGGTGAGGAAGATGGTCGGATAATCCCAGCGCTGAGCGACTCCTTCAAATAGGTGTTCATGGCCTCCTTCTCTGGCGCTGACAGGCTGTAGAGGCGTCCTGAGGGTAGGGGCGCCCCCTGGCAGATGTTGATGGCACAGTCGTAGGGCCGGTGAGGAGGAAGAGACATCGCCTTGGACTTGCTGAAGACCGCACCCAGGTCGTGGAACTCTGAGGGCACAAGGATGAGATCCGGGGGCGCGGTGTCCTTAGCTGTGGGAGGCGAGGACGGGGCGCAGGCAGCGGATTGGAGACAGGTGCCCATACAGAAGGTGCTCCAAGCTGATACTTTACCGGTATTCCAGTCCAAGACGGGGTTGTGGAGGCGGAGCCAAGGGTATCCGAGAATAACAGGAGTGACCGAGGTGGGCAGGACGTAGAAGGAGATATCCTCCCAGTGGTTTTCAGAGATGATTACCGGCACAGGGGATGTCCGGTGGGTCACCTTTCCCAATGAGACACGGGAGAGATTAACCAGGGCGAGAGGAGGATCGAGGGGGTGACAACGGATGCCCAATCGGGTTGCCAGGCTCTGTGAAATAAAGCTACCCTCCGCGCCTGAATCCACCAGTGCATGCGTGAGGTGCCCTGTGAGGTTGTGACAAAAACGGATGGGCAGCGTCAAATGTGTGAGGGGATTTAACCGATTAGCGTCCGCGAGGCCCCCTACAGTGACTCGCGGACCTCCTCGTTTGGCTTCTCCGGACAATGCTCCACCGTGTGCTGGCTGCCCCCGCAATACATGCAAAGGCCCAGATCACGGCGGCATTGTTTCTCTGCCAGGGGGAGCTTTGTCCGGCCCGTCACCATCGGCTCCGACTCCTCGGAGACCTCCGGCGGCGGCAACGCCAGGTGGCGAGCTTGGGGCAGGCGTGCTGATGCGCCCCGCGAGCGAGAAGGGTGCTTCCGCTCTGAGGCGCGCTCACGCAGCCTGTTATCCAAGCTGATGGCAAGGGAGATCAGCTCCGCTAGGGTCTCCGGGATATCCCGGCCGGCCAGCTCATCCCTCAGAACAGAGTTTAGGCTGCGGAGGAAGATGCCGCAGAGCGCACGCTCTTCCCAGCCAACTTCCTCCGCGGTAACCCGGAAGTCGATTGCGTATTCGGCCGCCGATCGGCTCCCCTGTTGGAGGCCGAGAAGGCGGTCGACCTGGACACTGTCCAAACGCGAGTGATCAAACACTTCCAGGAACTGTCGCACGAATTGGCCATAGGTGAGGGTGGCGTAGCTGGGCTTCGTCATGATGGCGTAAGCCCAGGTAAGCGCTCGACCCTCCAGGAGGTTGCCTACATAGCCAATCCTGCTGTGGTCTGAGGGGAAGTCTCCGGGGACGCGATGGAACACGGACTCACACTGCATGATAAAACCCCGAGCGCCACCAAGCTTGCCGCTAAAGCGAGCGGGAGTGGGGATTGGTGTGAGCCGTGCCGGCGCACCCGGAGCGGGCTGGATAGCCGCCGGAGCAGCGGAAGCTGCGCCACCCAGACGAGCCGAGGGGAATGGCTGCTGGGGGTCCAAGCGGTCTAATCGGTTAGTAATAACTGACAACTGGTTTAGTATCACCTGTTGTTGGTGGGCTATTAGATCCACCCGAGCCTCGAGGGTTGAAAGACGGTGTGCGAGCCCGCTGTCTGCCGAGCCGCTCTGCTGAAGCCGTATTGACATAATGCACGGCTCAGGAGACACACACGCAGGCTCAGGGTAGATTTAATAGCTTTATTGACAACAGGGATGTGTGACTGCGTGTCTGTGGAATAAGAATGTGTTGGTGGTGGCATCTGCGTCAGGCACGGGGGCAGGAAGCCGTTCAGCCGGACAACCCTATGGGAGGAAGCAGAGGGAGAAGGGTAACGGGCACCACACCAACACAGAGGATAATAACAGTCTTGCTGGCTTACTTGGTTAAGACAGGTGGCTGGTGTCGACAAGGGCGGAGCCCGGGAGACAGCGACCTGGAGTGCCTGTGGCAGCAGCGCGGAGACAGCGACGAGATGAGGAAGTCCGCCACCGGGGAGTCCACCTGCGCACAGGGGAGAGGGCTGACGGAAAAGAGGTAAGGGGAGCTTACCCAGATTGTCTTGCTTGTAGGTTGAGTACCGTTGTAGCAAGTGATGCTGAAGTAGAGAGACGGCTTCAGGCCGAAGCCCAGGGCAGAGTGGATTAAGTACCTCGCCGCTGACGAGGAGATGGTGTGCGCGCAGCTGGCGCCGCTGATGAGCAGCGAGTCATGACAGATTCATCATCATACTTGCCAGCCTGCTATAAAGTAGCTGCACGATAGTAGCAAAATCATGGCTTCATCCAGCATTTGTTGAACAGCTAGCGGTGGGCTTCTTGACTAGCGGTGGGGATGCTGCTGTGGTGGTGACCCTAGCTTGGTGGGATGGGGGAGTTTGGTCACAGCCTGTTGGTTGTGGTGTGGACTCCTTTGTTTGCCTGGGCCGGAGTGGCCCCTGTGGCGGTGTCTCTGCAGCTGTGGGCTGAGACTGGCTCCTGGTGCTGACGGTCCTCCTATGATGGCATTTCCTCACTCTGGTTCTCAGTGCTCAGCC
The DNA here is from genome assembly GCA_020510985.1 of Pholidichthys leucotaenia. Classification (NCBI taxonomy): domain Eukaryota; kingdom Metazoa; phylum Chordata; class Actinopteri; order Cichliformes; family Pholidichthyidae; genus Pholidichthys; species Pholidichthys leucotaenia. Next base: position 220,841,042 of record CM035847.1, on the reverse strand, counting down.
ATGTTTTAACTATGCCTATTATTACCTGTGGGTGGGGTGGATCAGGGTTGGAGTAGGTGGGCTCTGGGATGGGTTGGGGGATCAGGTGAATGGATGTCTTGGATGAGAGTGGGGGTGGGGGGGGGCTTGGGGAGGGATCTCTTTGTCTTTTTATTGTTTTGTTTGTGTTTTATCTGGAATTGTTTTTAACTGTAAAGCACTTTGAGCTGCACTTTGTTGTATGAAAGGTGCTATATAAATAAAGTTTAGTAGTATCTACACCAGGGCAATGTAAATAAGCAGTAACAGCTGCACAATAATGAATTTGTGCAAAAGTTCCATCCATCCATCCATCCTTCTTCTACCAGTTTTCCAGGATCCAGCCTGGGGAGGCAGGAGTCTAAGCAAAGAAGCCCAGACTTTCCTTTCCTCAGCCACATCCTCCAGCTCTTCAGAGAGGATCCCAAGGTGTTCCATGCCAGCTGGGTGACATAGTCTCTCCAGCATGACCTAGGTCTGCCTCAGATTTCCTTGCAGTGGAACGTGCCTGAAGCATCTCAACTGGGAGGTGTCCTGGAGCAGGGCTGGACTGGCCATCTGGCATACCAGGCATTTGCCCTGTGGGCCGGTGCGTTGTCATCATCAAGATAATTATGTAACCACGCCTTCAAGGACCACTGCACACCAGCTTTTGAAATACTGACAGCATCCCATTTGTTCATCTTCATTACTGACACTAGACTGTCCAATCAAATCTCACAATGCACCCCTAACATCCCCACCCCTTCCTTCCCAGTGCGCACTGGCCCCGTTCAGAGCTGAGTTTACTGTGGAAGAAATTGTGGGGCAGCAGAAGTGTCGGATGAAATTGGACAAATAAAAGCGTAAAAGTGGAGTTGAAAAGATTAGGGGAAAAAAATAAAAAATGGAAATTGATGCCACTAAATTTATTAAAATAAATGACATATTAGTCGGTTAAAAAAGCTCCAGAAAAAAGCCTTATGTGTCAAACTTTTTTTTACCCAACTAATTCTGACATAAAGTCAAACTTCTGAGTGTATATGAATGCAACATCAGGACCCTCCCTCCCTATCCCAACAGCGGGAAAGTTGAGCAGACAGGAGGCTCCTTCAGATCTTCTACAGGTAGTTTAGTTTAGTTGTTCTTCATTAAAATGATTGTGTAAATATATCAAATCATTAAAACAAATGGATAACACAATAAAGTGCAAGTTTTGCTGACACAAAACGTGCCGGCAAATTTTTCCACAATTTGAGCCACGCCAACTCACTCATCTCTACAAAGTGTTTTAGTCACATCTCATAATGATGTATGACGCCAGCCTCATCTTGAATATTCTGCAAAGTTATGCATAGCTTCTGGGTCTGTCTGAATTTATTCAGTAAGAGTAAGATGCATACCTGAAAACATTTAGGTTTCAAAGTACATGAGGTTTTCACCTAGGGTGGGGCTTAGAAAATAGGCTATTAATAGGCTATAAATAGCACCTATAATATAAAAGAAAATGCTGCATCTTTGCTCATTTTATTTTTGATTTTTAATTTATGAGGAAAGCCTCACAAATTTATGAGAGTAAAATCTCAAATGTACAAGAAAAAAAAGCCCTAAATTAGCACTAAACACAAATTATGAGGAAAAAGTTGATTTAAGTGGGGGAAAAAATCTTTCAAATTTACAAGGAAAAGGTAGGAAACTTAGAATAAAACTGTCATAAATTTAGGAGAAAAACCTCAAACTGAGGCTCGAACGGGGGGTACATAAGTAACAATGCTGACAACATGTGAAAATTCTCTGGGGAGGTTTGTGGGTCACATGCTAACAGCTAGCAGCTCAATGTCCTTGCTGCAATGTTGTTCTTTAATCGTGATGTGCCCAGGATTACACCTTTATTCACATACATTATCAGCCCCCTGCCTCTGCTCTTCCCGCTGTCTGATGTCCGATCTGCCCGTATTGCATGGAAACCCTCCAGATCGATGTTAGCATCTGTTGCTACTTCTGTTAGCCATGTCTCAGTAAACAACATAATGCTAATCTCTCTGAAGACGCTCTCAAACCAGGACATAGCCGCCAGTTTGTCAGTCTTGTTAAGCAGCGATCTCACATTTCCCACAATAACAGATGGAAGGGCATGTCTGTACCTTGTTTTCCTCGTGCATTGCTTCAATCCAGCTCTACATTCACGTCATTTTCGCCTGATTTCTCTTGGTATATCGAGTTTTTGCATTAGCGCCGTGGGGCAGCCCAGTGCTAACAGTTGGCTCCTACTGTAAACAACCTCTGCTCACTGGGTTGGAAGACATTTGCGATATGAGCTGAAAGATGGCTAATATCAGCACCAGTGCAGCGATCTACAGTGGGGTAAAAAAGTATTTAGTCAGCCACCAATTGTGCAAGTTCTCCTACTTAAAAGATGAGAGAGGTCTCCCATTTTCATCATAGGTATACCTCAACTATGAGAGACAAAATGAGAAAAAAAAAAAATCCAGAAAATCACATGATTTTTAAAGAATTTATTTGCAAATTATGGTGGAAAATAAGTATTTGGTCAATAACAAAAGTTCATCTCAATACTTTGTTATATACTCTTTGTTGGCAATGACAGAGGTCAAACGTTTTCTGTAAGTTTTCACAAGGTTTTCACACACTGTTGCTGGTATTTTGGCCCATTCCTCCATGCAGATCTCCTCTAGAGCAGTGATGTTTTGGGGCTGTCGCTGGGCAGCACAGACTTTCAACTCCCTCCAAAGATTTTCTATGGGGTTGAGATCTGGAGACTGGCTAGGCCAATCCAGGACCTTGAAATGCTTCTTACGAAGCCACTCCTTCATTGCCCGGGCGGTGTGTTTGGGATCATTGTCATGCTGAAAGACCCAGCCACGTTTCATCTTCAATGCCCTTGCTGGTGGAAGGAGGTTTTCACTCAAAATCTCACGATACATGGCCCCATTCATTCTTTCCTTTACACGGATCAGTCGTCCTGGTCCCTTTGCAGAAAAACAGCCCCAAAGTATGATGTTTCCACCCCCATGCTTCACAGTAGGTATGGTGTTCTTTCTCCTCCAAACACGACAAGTTGAGTTTTTACCAAAAAGTTCTATTTTGGTTTCATCTGACCATATGACAGTCTCCCAATCTTCTTCTGGATCATCCAGATGCTTTCTAGCAAACTTCAGACGGGCCTGGACATGTACTGGCTTAAGCAGGGGGACACGTCTGGCACTGCAGGATTTGAGTCCCTGGCGGCGTAGTGTGTTTCTGATGTAGCCTTTGTTACTTTGGTCCCAGCTCTCTGCAGGTCATTCACTAGCTCCCCCCATGTGGTTCTGGGATTTCTGCTCACCGTTCTCGTGATAATTTTGACCCCACGGGGTGAGATCTTGCGTGGAGCCCCAGATCGAGGCAGATTATCAGTGGTCTTGTATGTCTTCCATTTTCTAATAATTGCTCCCACAGTTGATTTCTTCACACCAAGCTGCTTACCTATTGCAGATTCAGTCTTCCCAGCCTGGTGCAGGTCTACAATTTTGTTTCTGGTGTCCTTTGACAGCTCTTTGGTCTTGGCCATAGTGGAGTTTGGAGTCTGACTGTTTGAGGTTGTGGACAGATGTCTTTTATACTGATAACGAGTTCAAACAGGTGCCATTAAATACAGGTAACGAGTGGAGGGACAGAGGAGCCCTCTTAAAGAAAAAGTTACAGGTCTGTGAGAGCCAGAAATCTTACTTGTTTGTAGGTGGACCAAATACTTATTTTACTGAGGAATTTACCAATTAATTCATTAAAAATCCTTCAATGTGATTTTTCTGGATTTTTTTTCTCATTTTGTCCCCTCATAGTTGAGGTATACCTATGATGAAAATTGGACGGACCTCTCTCATCTTTTAAGTGGAGAACTTGCACAATTGGTGGCTGACTAAATACTTTTTTTGCCCCACTTTGTGTCTATTGCAGTGATCTTCCTCCTTCACCGTTCCGTGTCCCACCTGGAGAAGCCCGGGAACGTGGTGAGGATCATGTTCTTTGACTTCTCCAGTGCTTTCAACACCATTCAACCGATGATCCTGAAGGACAAGCTGCTGTGCGCAGGGGTGGACCAGCACCTGTCATCATGGATCCTGGACTACCTCACTAACCGGCCACAGTTTGTGAGAACCCGGGATTGTGTGTCCAACACGATCATCGGTAGCACAGGGGCTCCACAGGGAACGGTTTTGGCTCCCTTCCTGTTCACCCTTTATACTGCGGACTTCTCACACAACACAAGACACTGCCATCTACAGAAGTTCTCTGATGACTCTGCGCTCGTCGGCCTCATCTCCAACGGAGATGAAGCTGAGTACAGAGGACTTATCCAGGACTTCGTGGACTGGTGCCATCGGAACTACCTCCAGATCAATGCGAGGAAAACTAAGGAGCTGGTGGTGGACTGCCTTAGGCAAGGACAACCCCTCACAGCACCAGTAAACATCCAGGTAACAGGCATTGAGATGGTGACATCCTACAAGTACCTGGGTGTTCATCTGAACAATAAACTAGACTGGTCACACAATACCGACACACTCTACAAGAAGGGACAGCGCAGGCTGTTCCTACTGAGGAGGCTCAGGTCTTTTGGTGTACAAGGGGCGCTGCTGAAGACATTCTACGACACGGTGGTGGCATCAGCCATCACTTTTGGAGTGGTCTGCTGGGGCAGTGGCATTACAGCAGCCGATGGGAAGAGACTGAACAAACTAATCAAGAAAGCTAGCTCTGTCCTGGGGCAACGCCTTGACCCAGTGGAGGAGATAGGAGAGAGAAGGATGGTGGCTAAACTGTCATCTCTGCTGGAGTCCGAATCCCACCCTATGCAGGACATACTAAACGCACTGAGGAGCTCATTTAGCAGTAGACTACATCATCCTAGGTGCGCAACCGAGAGGTTTCGCAGGTCCTTCCTACCTATGGCTGTCTGACTGTATAACCTAAGCAGGGCTGCTCGCAGAGATGGCAAAAAAAACGTGACGACCTAATAGCATTAAATGCAAAAGACGCAGCAGACTTACACAAATGGTCCCCTCCAGTATACAACTAGGACAATATCAGTCGCTATGGAGGGTGACAATATGTATGGGTATATATTCATACCGTGTAGGGTATATGTGTACATATGTATATTCACTGCTCTTATTTTCTTAGCTTCTAAATTATTGCTCTGAGTGTTGCTATTCCAGTGCTGTTGCAATCCTGGAATTTCCCCATTGTGGGACTAATAAAGGCTTATCGTATCTATTGTCCGTGATGGATACAGGGTCACAGGATCATAAAGTTGTGGCAAGAAAAAAAGACAGTAATTAAAAAACAAGAAAGCAACTCAGAATTGAGCCGCTGCTGCAAAAAGGCAGCCGACTCGTGTGGCGCCGGAAGTTCTTCAGTGTACACGTGCTTATTGCCATTTTCTGTAATAAAGCTGAGTTCGACTGCAGCCTCCTCGTCCATCTTCATTCCGGGTTTGTGGACATAACATTTGGCAACAAGAATTTCAAACCATGGACACGTGCTTCAGACTAAAGCCGTTCCTAAAGTCCCCTGGTGAACCAACTGTTCCGTGGCCACGATGGCTGCGTGCATTTGAGATCTTCATTACAGCGCCGGACTTGAAGGAACTGGATGAAATCAAAATATGGATAATACTTGTCCATCACCTGGGTGCAGAAGGTCAGAGAATTTTTCACATGCTTGCTCCAGTGAATTATTATGAGGACGCTGTTGAGATGCTAACTAACTACTTTGTTAAACCCAAAAACATGGCGCAGCATGCAAAATCCCGCTGCCGTTGATGAGAAGCTAAGCTAGCTCACCCCACACCCTACAGAGACGGCATAAATATTATGGGCTCCAAAGGTTGGTCGGGACTGCAGTGTGTAGTGAAGTTAGAAGGCGTGAGTGTGCCCATGCTGGTGGCCACCGCTGCCATGCAGTCCATAGTAAACAAGACCACGGTTCAGAGGCTCACCTCCCCCCCCCCCCCAGCAACCTGATGCGGTGGAACTACCGGATGACGGATGCTCCAGTACTGGCAGGAACGTCACATTCGTGGTGCAGTACGGAAAAAAGGTGATTCCAACATTCTGGTTCCAGGTGACATGCCAGGGTGAAAACGTTATGGGGTGGGATTTATTCTGCCAGCTGGGTTTTACTCTCACGATCGGTGGGCAAACGGTCAACGGTCCAAGCCCAGTTTACCCAGGCTTCGCAAATGTGGGTGCAGCCGAAGAGCACAGCTCGGACAGCGAATGTAGCGCAGAGAGTGGATACAGCACGGAAGGTGAAAACGTCATGGAGGAAGAGCAGTGACCGGACTCACCTCCGTTCCTTGCTCAGTCGGAGGTGGAGGAGAGGGAGCCCGGGACTCTTGAGATCAACACCAACAAGGTAATTTAGAACAGCACCGACAGCACACCATCCACCCCGTGCGCTCAGAAGGAGAGCTGCCTGGGAGGGGGACAGTGGGTGGACTTGCCTCCATTCCTTGCTCAGCCGGAGCCAAAGCTGCAGAAAAGGGAGCCCGTGCCTATCGAGAACGATACCGACGAGGTAAATCAGAATGACACAGACACCAAACCATCCACCCTGTGCACTCAGGAGGAGAGCTGCCCGGGAGGGGGGCAGTGACCAGACTCGCCTCCATTCCTCGCCCAACCGGAGCTGCAGGAGAGGGAGCCTGTGCACACAGAAAACCCCGAGGCACAACAACAACCGGGCACAGACACCGCTCACGACGTGGCACAACAGAGCACATCAGATGGGAGAGAGAAGGAAGTGGACTGCTTCCATACCCACACTCGACAACAAGCTACGGATGTTACGACCAAGCCGACAGATGAAGAGTGCGCTTCAACGAACGACACGGGAGAGACACTGGATACCTTCCGTACCCATGACAAGCTTCAAACTATGGAAACAACAACGGTGATGATGAGTGAAGGGTCCGCAACAAACACGGTAACAACAGAACCGCCACAGCACTCATCCCAAACTGGACAAGTATACAGTGCCACCAAGATCACAATGACACAGAAAATCAAGCAAGGCACCACTCCAAGTCATGGACTGGGTTCGGGTTCGCACCGGCGAGAGACCGGGACAGTGACTGACTGGGCCTCAGCCGACGAGACAATGGCTGCAGCTAAGGATCGTGGTGAAACTGGTATCAGCATGTTTTCAGCTGACAGACGGTTCGGTTTGGCATGCAAACCGACTACGGTGTGTCCAGGTGGCTGCTCCAGACAGCGAGGCTTCGCGGGAGTCAGCTGCTGCAGTGTGGGACCCGGGCCCCAGCATCATGAAGATTGGCCCTGGCCCCGGGGGTCCGACAGTTCCAGGGATGCATCCACCACGGGCCCGCTACAAGGCCCCTCCGGCAGAAATGTTTTCCGCATGGAAGACTGTAGAAGAAAAAAACAAACAAACAAAAAAAAACTGTTCAGGTAGGAGCGCGGCTGAATAGGTGGCAGAATAACCCACCCAGCCGCGCTGGGTCCAGCGGTGGTCTGCCCGTAGACCCTAGTTCTGAGTTTAAAAAAAAAAAAAAAAAAAACCAAAGAGGTTCTTTGGAAAAAAAAAAAAGAGAAGTTGAATGTTTGAATAAATAATAATGTTGAATGTTTTGGATGTATAATATTGTTGAAGTTTGTGTGTTTAGATACAAACTGTTGGTAATATGGGTTTACTAATATACCAAATTGGGGAGCGCTAATTAACTGACTACTCGATTATTGATTTGATTGTGTTCTGCATTTTTGCAAGGGCAAGGGGAAGAATGTGGTGGTGAAATACAGCCAGCATTTGGAGTGGAACGCGGCCTGCGCCTATTGGGCGGTCCGCCATCTCACTGTGTGCTGTGTGGAGGTAGTATCGAGTGTGTTAGGCGGTACCACAAGCATGTAGGCACACTGACTGTACATGTGCTTATTGCCATTTTCTGTAATAAAGCTGAGTTCGACTGTAGCATCCTCGTCCGTCTTCATTCCAGGTTTGTGGACGTAACACATGACTAATTATTCTATTCCCCTGTTTTGCATGTAACCTACTATTCAGCTTTACTGTTGCTTTGGGGAATGGCACAAGACACAGGTTCAACTGCACTGTCTGTGATGTTGTTGTTTGACTGATCGTGATGTTGCCGCCTGGACCAAAAATGCCAGGACCGTTTTTTTTTGTCCCAGTCCAGCCCTGTCCTGGAGGCATCCTGATCAGATGCTGCTCTCTCTCTACAGGTAAGTCAAGCCACCCGATGGAGAATGCTCATTTCAACCACTTGTATCCATGGCTTGACATTAACTTTTCTGCTCACTGGCCACTGTGGCTAGTGATTTTCCAAAGTTACTAACCATTCAGCCTTTTCACTCAACAATTTTGTGGTTGGAAAATTATGTTTAATATGATGAAGTTTGAATATCACATGCTAAATTTTACTTGAACTAACACACAACCTTTTTAAATGTAAATGACCCTTATACATGCATAAAAAATAGCAAGAGAAACACTGTTTAATTATTAACAGCAGTAAATAGTGTAAAACTGTCGAGAAAAATATTTGCAATATGAAGTATATGTGAAATACAGGTAGATTTGGGGTCTGTTCCAATTCTTATTTGTACCACTTCCCCTTTGCCTACCCCCACCCCTTGGTCCTTGAAATCAAAGGCCAAGGGGTAGGGGCTGAAAATGACCCCTATGAATTGGGATACCCCTTCAGGGCTGCACAACATCATAAGTAAATGCTGATGGATTTAATCTAAATGGACACTACCTGTTTTCACCAGAAAACAAACAAGAAAATGAAAACTGATGAGAAAAAAAGTCTCATCTTAAGGAGAAAAATGTCTCAGATTTACATAAACAATTCTAGTCAGTAGAAAAAGTCAGAAATTTACTAGAAAGAAAGATGTAAATTCACAGAAGAAAAGTTGGACCCTCTGGCGGGCTGTTTTTGGCCCGTGGGCCATATGTTTGACATCCCTGGATCAGCACATGAAAAATATATAATTAGAAGTTTTACTTCAAATAAAATCACAGATAAACAAAAGTTCATCTCAGAAGATGCTTCATTTGCTCTTTACAGCAACAAAGTTTAGTCACTTTTTCTCTCCGTCATACAAAAACGTAATTTTGCACAACTAACAGGAGCTTCTTGCTCTAAAAATAATCATATTTAACCACAAAGGAAGGAGCTAATGTGGGAGGAGAGAGCAGATGTTATTCTCACCACTGGAACAAGGGAGGATCAGGGGCAGTTATCCCTGTGATCTGATCGCTGAGAGTGGCTGCTGTCTGTCAATCACCATTTCTCCAGGCTGACTATAAAATGAACCAAACCATGGAGCAGACCGTCCGCGCCCTCACATGTACCCAGCACGGTGAGCACGGACTTGTCACGGCCTCGTCTCCTGTGTACCGGGCTGCTGCTCCCGACAGTGGACCAATGAGAATACACTGTGTGTGCGCAGATAGTGCTTATGGGAGTTGCAGTTTTGTAGTCTCACACTGTGATAGGCTTATTATTTAGCTGTCGCTTGAGAAAACTACACCCGCCAAAGTGGCTAGTGAAAGTGGCTGTCTTACCTGCCATCGGTGAAATCCACCTGCCAGTGGCGGGTTGGCGGGTGTTAATGTCAAGCTCTGCTTTTATCTATGATCTCATTCTTTCAGTAATTACCTGAAGTTCATGACCCTAGCTGAGGGTAGGAATGTAGACTGACTGATAATCTGACAGCTTTGCCTTAGAGCTCAGCTCCCTCTTCACCACAACAGACTGGTACAACATCTGCATCCCATTCTCCCCTCACTTGTGAATAAGACCCTGATATACTCGAACTCCTCTTGGAACAAGAGCTCAACCCCAAGCCAGAGAGGACAATCCAGCCTTTACCAGCTGAGGACCATGGACTTGGAGCTGGAGGTGCTGATTACCATCCCAGCCGCTAGGCACTCAGGAGCAATCCACACCAGCAAGACCCGTAGGTCATTGCTTGACGAAGCCAACAGGACCACATCATCTGAAAACAACAGAGACGAGATTCTGTGGTCACCAAACATGACACCCTCCGCTCCCCGGCGGATCCCAAAAATCCCATCCTTAAAACCATGAACAGGATTAGTGACAAATGGCAGTCTCCTGTGCAAAAGTTATTCTAGACTATTCTATTCTACATAGTCTAATGCAGTGTTTTTAAACCAGGGTTCCTAGGAACCCCAGATTCTGTGAGAGAATGTTTAGAGTTCCACAGAAAACTGTCTAATTCCACTTCTTAATAGGTTAAAAAATTGCACATAATTTGCTATTTTAGGGCCAAGCAGTTGTCAAAAGAAAGCAAAGACAGTGAAGACAAGGCAGTGCAGCAAAAGTTAACTTTCCTTTGGATTCATTTCCATTGGGAACCCACTGCACCAAGTCGTTATGCTTGATGGGCAGGTTAAAGCTATCCAGCAGTCCCATGGCCCCATGCAAGCTTAAACACCCATCATTTCAACATAAGAACAGGGACTATTTTGTTCATCTCTGTGAGCACATGAAGAAACATGAAACTTTAATGAGGAAAAACCTGGGCTTTTCAAGCCTAACTGCTATAAAAACTAAGTGAGACAGAGCTTTGGAGGAAGAGCTTTATTTACGTCTTTTTTCAGTTCCTGCCAGGATATCTGCTTTGTATTCTTCTAAATAGGCTCAGATTTCACACTGAGTATAAACTAATTACAAGACTAAACTGTCATTACGCTGTAATAGGCTACAGTGTGTCAATTTGTAGCATTTTTTGTTGGTGGGGTGCGCAAGATTTTTTCAATGTAAAAATGGTTCCTTGCCTCAAAAAAGGATGAAAAACACTGGTCCAATGTTCACTGTTTGTGTTTCTTACCAACACTTTAGTGCTGGAGTCACGGAAGTACTGAGCTGAGCAAAATAATTGATGAAATAAACTATCAAATTATAATATTTTGTCACTTATTACTTTCATCCAGTAAATAGGATGTCTCTATGAAGCATCAGCATTGTTGATGATAATTTAGAACAGCCTTCCCTCTCATGTGACATGGCTTCATTCTATGGACTTTATTAGAATGGTAAATGAACTTGCCTGATTTCACCCTCTCCCCCAGTCATTCATTGCTCTCTCACATCACATCTTCCTCAACTTTAAAGGCGTGACCATCAAAAAGATGCCATTTAAACACACCTAAATTCAAATTTACAAACCACCATATTATGGAAGGTTAAATAATTACATTTCTTCCAGTAATAGCATGACTTTGCATGAGTCAGTAATAAAAATCCATTTCAGACCTGAATTCAAATGTCTGCAGCTGCCAGTTCTCACAAAGGCATCTCTTTCTCTTGCAGGGGCTCACACGAGATAGGTGACCTTTTAGACTAAAAAGTGGACGCTTACTCCTGGTTTGGGTTGTTAGCTCACAATTGGCCAGTGGGCATGGATATGAATATATAAACTACACGCTGCTGAGGATGTTCATACACAAAGCTTGTCTGCCTCAGGGATGTGCGTAGGCAGCCGTGGTGGTCAGCCAGTGCTCGATGTTGCAGGAGTGGGTGAGGAAATATCATGAAGCTCCAATTGAACTTAAATGGCGGATCATAGACAGAGGGGAGAGCTGTGCTGTCACCACTTATACTATAGCTTTCCCGCACCTGGAGCCTCTTCTCCTTCTTCCCACAGGGGAATATATTGAGTGATTCACTCTGTAACTCGGTGACCATGAAAGATTATGACAGCACCGATGCACCACTAAAGCAATTATCCCCGAGCTATGGGGGAAAATTTAACAGAAAGTGAGAGGGGTGTCATGGAATGGCAGGATATGTGGAAAACAAAGGAGGGAGACATGAAAGAGATGCATGACAGCACAGCAAAGAGACAAGGAATAACATCTGTGAGCAGAGTTAGAAAATGAGCAGAGACACAAAGATTTAAAATGTGGCACTGTGGTTAGCGGTCATGCAACACAGCAATAAGTTTATGTGTCTCTCTTGCTTGTTTTCCTACCTACAGCCCATGAGTATGCATATTATCTGATATGATTCCAAACTGTACACAGGTGTGGACTGTCCCGGATTATTAAGAGGGCTCACCGGGGCAATAGCCCCGGGGCCCCGGCTTGTTTGGAGCCCCAGAAGAAACACTTTTTTTTTTTTTTTTTTTTTTTTTTTTTTTGCTAATTCTGCCATGCCCAAAGTTTATTGGAGGGTTTGTTTTGGCGTATCAACTTTTTATTTGTTGAGGTGTACATTTGTCCTGCCTGCTTAATTTAATTGGTTAAGAGTTGACATTTGACCTGATTAAGGTTGGACGTGGGCCGGTAGTGAATCTGTGGATGAATGAATGAATGTACGATAGCGGCATCCAAAAGAGAAAAAATAAAGAAAAACGGGAATGTTAGAGGGAGGTTTTAAAAAAAGACTCCTAAATTGACAGGTTTTTTTTAAAGTTGCGATAGTCAGTCATACACACCGGGAATACTGATCCAGAAAAGGACCGAAGAGCTGCCAGAATAAGGATGCTGATATCAGAGCATCTGAACGTTCCTACAAACAGCAGAAACATTTTTCTCCAACTGCCATTTCAATCACAAACTTCCAAATGGTGAGCACGTTTCAAGACAATGGCTTTTATTTTTTCCTTCCATGATTGTTTGAATTGTTTTGCCTGCTGCAAGCACAGCGATTTTTTTTTTTCTTTTTCCCCACTAAGCTGGGTTCACACTATAGCATTTGGACCGACTTTTACAAACATTTTGAAAAATCAGAAAAATTAGTCCAAATGTCATGAAATTACGTTCATGAGCAGTTTTTTTTTTTTTTTAATCCAGTGCACACCAACTTTAACAAACTTTAAAGGAGCTTTTTAACTCTGCAGGCTTGCTTGGCCATGGATGAGAGCTGTCCCCTACAATTCAGAGATGGTGCCAGTCTTTCTCTTTGTCCAGGAGTTGTAAAATTTCCTTCAGTTATATTATCGTTCATCTTGGCCGGAGTTATATTAATCTGCTCTGGTGAATGCAAAATTGTAGATTTAATTCTAAACAACTGTCGGGTAGGGCAGTGCGATATGGCAAAAGAAAACTCTTATCACGATATGTCATCTTATATCACGATAATGATATATATCCCGATATACATTTTCTGTAAATTCTACAGTTTAGATAATCATAAAAAGGACCATCTCTTTTTTTACATGGACCATTTTCCCTCATAATTTTGCAGTGTTATGAAATGCTTTTTAATGTGCACTTCAGACTTGATTCTCATAAATTTCAGGTTTTTCTTCTAAATCATATATGGATAAAAAAGTAAACATCAATAAGTTAAATATTTCCAGAGGAGAATAGCAAAAAAAAAAACCAAAAAACAAAACAAAATGGATAACATCAAAAAATGTTTGAAAATGAGAAAATTACCCATCACTGTCACCTACAGATATAAATTAGCTGTTAGTTTAAATCAATGAAAATTTAAGTGTAGACCTCCAGCCTAAAGCCTGCCATTCTGGCCTGATTTAACCTGTTTGCTTCTTAGTAAAAATATTTCAGATTGGTCATGATCTGAAAATCAAAAACACAAAAGGTAATGTTGTGGAGGCATGGGTGGGGGATTCTCCACCCAGAGAAGGCAGCTGGAATAAGGGGGAACAATGGATCTGAGGAGTAGCTGCCACCGGGGGGTCTCAAACAAGACACTATGGGCTATGCACCCCCCAGGGAGAAGAGGAACCACTGGAGCCGCTGGAAGAGAGAAGGGTGTGAGCAGCGGGGCTGGCGTTATGTTGTGTTAATATGCCGCACTGGTCTTTGTTCCAAACAGGGTATGATGGTCGGAAGTCCCGGGTCTCAATGCATGGAATTAAAGGTATAAAAGAGGAATGCAGAGAGACCCAGGAGCTCGGTTTACTGTACAATATGTTGGAGAAGGAATAAAGTTCATGTGTCGTCTAGCTCGTTGCCTCGCCTGTTTCCTTTCTCCACATTGGTGACTCTAAGACATGTCATGGAAAGTGAGCCGAGCACCGCCCCGGAGACTACCTGGAGGGAGAGCACCAGTGCCATGTGCGCTGTCTCAGTCATGCTCCCAGATTTCTGGCTTCACAACCCAACCGCGTGGTTCTTGCACATAGAAGCCAAGTTTGCACTCCGCGGGATAACGATGGATGATACCAAGTATTGCTACATGGTCGCTGCGCTGGATGCATGTGCCACGCAACAGGTGATGAGCCTGCTCCAGGAGCCGCCAGCCCAAGGAAAATATGAAGCGCTCAAGAGGATGCTTCTCCAGCGCTATACCCTTTCTGACAGTGAGAGGGCAGAGAGACTCCTAACACATTCGGAGTTAGGTGACAGATCAGCAGTGGAGCTCATGGAGAACATGTTGGCGCTGAGGGGGAAGGGTGATGAATCTTTCCTGTTCGCCCACTTGTTCCTCAGGAACCTACCGGCTACAGCAAGGGTGATCCTGGCCAACTCACTGCAGCTGGTTGCTAAGGACTACCGCGCCCTGGCGCAGGAAGTAGACCACATCATTTTGGAGACCAAAACTCCAAGCATGCAAGCAGTGGCACCGGCATCCATGAGGGACTCCAGTGAGGTTGAGGAGCCGTTCGTGGTAGCCAGGACGGACATCAGGAGACGAAGGAATGGGGCGATCTGTTTTTATTGTCGCCGTTTTAGCTCGAATGCCCAACGCTGCCTGTCGCCATGCCAATTCAAGAAGTCGGGAAGGTGGCACGTTCGGAATTCAGTTGCAGCTGCAACTGATAGCGACAGGAATAGACTGCTTTATGTCATGGACACACGTTCGGGGAGATGGTTTTTGGTGGACTCCGGCTCCCACAAGAGCCTCATCCTGCCGGTCAACGCAGACAGGGTGGCAGGAGGCAGCGGTCCTGAGCTCACGGCTGCCAACGGATCCACCATCAGGACATTTGGCGAGCGGACACTGACAATATGCTTACACGGATGCAACTTTCAGTGGGACTTTGTGGTAGCTGCATGTTCTGCCCCCATTTAGGCGGATTTTTTATGTGCTTATGGGTTGTTTGTCGATGTTGCTAATAGGAGATTAGTGGATACTGTCTCTTTTACATCACTACCCTGTACAGCTCAGGGAGCTGGGTCAACAACACTGGCTAATGTTATAGCTCCAGGGGGTAAGTACCAACATTTTGCTCACGCAGTTCCCAGCACTCATGGTCCTGATTTTTCGGCTACGATAACGAAACACAGGTTCGAACACTTAATAACGACAAAAGACCCACTGGTGTTTGCGCGACCTCGGCGCTTGTACGCAGTTAAACTGGCTAGCGCGCGAGAGGAGTTTGCCAACTTAAAGCAGCTGGGCATCGTCAGGTGCTCCAACAGCCCGTGGGCATCCCACTACACATGGTGCCTAAAGCCGACGGGTCGTGGTGACCGTACAGCGATTTCTGGCACTTGAATAACGCCGTGGAACACGATCGTTATCCCATTCCACACATCCAGGATTTTTCTGTGCACCTGGCCAGGGCGCGCGTTTTGTCGAAAGTGGATCTGGTCCGCAGATACCATCAGGTCCCAGTGCGTGCGGAAGACGTTCCAAAAACAGTGGTAATAACTCCTTTCGGCCTTCAAGTTTTTACACATGCCATTCAGATTAAAAGGTGCAGCACAGACTTTCCAGAGGATGATGGACGCAGTGCTTCAGTCGCAGTGCAGTGCTTCGCAACTTGTCCTTGTCTACTTAGACGACATTCTGGTAGCTAGCATGTCCGAAGAGAAGCACATCGTCCATCTCAAGACGGTTTTCCAGAAGGTGGAAGCGCACGGGCTTATAATCAACCAGGCAAAGTGCCAGTTCAGTGTGCCTGTGATTGATTTTTTGGGCCACCACATTTTGCCGGAGGGCGCGATTCCACTACTGGATAAGGTGCATGCCGTGTCGGACTTTCCACATCCGCAGACCATGAGGGCCCTGCAGGAGTTTTTGGGGATGGTCAATTTTTATAACCGTTTCCTTCGCCGGGCATTCCAGCTGATGGGGCTGTTGTATGCCGTGCTGAAAAAAAGAAGCCCGCAGAAAACATCAACTGGACTCCCAAGCGACTCCAGGCTTTCACGAACACCAAAACAGCGCTTGCGGATGCTGCGTTGCTAGCTCATCTGGATCCATTGGCACAGATAGCACTCACTACGGACGTGTCTGACGTTGCCATAGGAGCAATGGTTGAGCAGTATGTCTCCAGTTTGTGGCAGCCACTCGCATTTTTCAGTCGGACTTTGCGTGACAGTGAACGTAAATACAGCACGTTCAACAGAGTTGTTGGCTCTCCACCTGGCGACGCACCATTTCCAGTTTTGGCTAGAAGGGCATGAG
Source organism: Pholidichthys leucotaenia (assembly GCA_020510985.1). Lineage (NCBI taxonomy): Eukaryota > Metazoa > Chordata > Actinopteri > Cichliformes > Pholidichthyidae > Pholidichthys > Pholidichthys leucotaenia. The sequence goes on along the minus strand of CM035847.1, from coordinate 220,824,643 downwards.
TTCACCGCATTCATGGACCATAAGCTGCTGACATATGTGATGTCCAAGGTCTCAGAACCGTGGTTGGCCCGGCAGAAATTGGCCGCGATCTCAGAGTTTACGACCAACATTAAACACGTTGCCGGTAAGCTCAACATTGTGGCCGATTGTCTGTTGTTAGTCTCCCCAGTCTACATGGGAATAGATTTCCCTGCGATGGCCATGGAGCAAGCCGGGGACGCGGACATTTGCGAGCTCCAGTCTGCGCCTACTGGGTTAAGGCTGGAGAACAAGGTGGTGCAAGAAGGGTGCCTTCCCTTGCTCTGCGACGTCTCCACCAGCTGCCCGCACCTAGTAGTTCTGAGCTCTTGGCGCCGTTGCATTTTTGAGTCGGTCCACTCCCTTTTGCATCCGGGAGTGCGCACTTCGGTGAAGCTAGTGGGGGCGAAATTCATCTGGCCGTGCTTGTGCAAGGACGTGAAGGAGTGGGGTGCAGCTTGCGTCACGTGCCAGCGGCCCAAAGTGCACAAGCACATCAGAGCCCCCCTCGAGCCGTTCCAAATCCCAATCAGGAGGTCCAACCACATCCACGTGGATTTGGTGGGCCCCCTCCTGCCGTCGCAAGGTTTCATGCACTTTTTAACAATTGTGGACTGCACCACACGCTGGCCTGAAGTGGACCCCCTTCTACCACGTCCACAGAAGTGGCTCGTGCTTTTTTGTCAGCTTGGGTTGCACAGTTCAGATCCCTATCAGACATCACTTCCGACAGCGGTCCACAATTCGTTTCAGAACTCTGGTCTGCGATGGCCCAGAGCCTGGGGGTCAAAATTCACTGCACTACCACATACAACCCCCAAGTTAACGGGTTATGCAAGCGTTTCCATAGATTGTTTAAAGCAGCACTCAGAGTTTCGCTCACAGACACAAATTGGTTTGACTGCCTGCTCTGGGTTCTTTTAGGGTTGCGCTCCGCACCTAAGAAGGATTTGGCAGCCTCCCCGGCAGAACTTGTTTTTTTCTCAACCACTGCGGATCCCTGGAGAGTTTTTACCGGAAAACCCCGCGACCGAGGCTGATCCGCCCACACACTTTTTGCACAGTACGGAGGCTTTTAACGTACTGGGCCAGGCACACCATTGTTTTCACCACACTTTCGTCCCAAGGAGTTTACAGAATACCAGCTTTGTTTTCATCAGGCATGATGCGCACCGGACCCCGCTGCGCCCACTGTACGACAGACCGTTCAGGGTGTTGGAACCTGGGGTGAAACATTTTGTGTTAGACTTGGGGGGGGGGGGGGCATAGGGAGACCGTCTGCATCGACAGGCTGAAGCCCGTTTTTGTGTTGGCAGACAAGCAGGTGGTGTCGGCCCAAGCTTCCCGGCGCGGACATCCACCATTGGTGGCTCCACAAGTTGGTGTTCCCTCGGTAGGGACCTGTGCACGCAAAGCTGATGTGTTTCCCCCACTCCCTTTTTCCCTCCACAAACTGACGTGCCCTTCTGTACACCTCGCCAGTAGGGCGTGCTGACTGGATTAGCAACCCCTCGCTACAGCTGCTATGTGCGCCGGCTCAAGCCCAAAGGACGGGGCGGTTAGTGCCCTCTCTGTGTGTTCGGGGGGGGGGGGGAGTTGTGTGGAGGCATGGGTGGGGGATTCTCCACCCAGAGAAGGCAGCTGGGATAAAGGGGAACAATGGACCGGAGGAGGAAGTGCCACCGGGGGGTCTCAGACGGGACAGTATGGACTATGCACCCCCTGGGGAGAAGAGGAACCGCCGGAGCCGCCAGAAGAGAGAAGGGTGTGGGCAGCGGGGCCGGCATTATGTTAATATGCTGCACAGGTCTTTGTTCCAAACAGGGTTTTATGGTCAGAAGTCTCGGGTCTCAATGCATGGAATTAAAGGTATAAAAGAGGAATGCACAGAGACCCAGGAGCTCTGTTTACTATACAATATGTTGGAGAAGGAATAAAGTTCATGTGTCATTCAGCTCGCTGCCTCACCTGTTTCCTTTCTCCACAATGTAATAAAATACATGTGATGACTTTAACTTTATTAATTATCACTACTTGAAATTAAAATGATTAGAAATCAAATAAATTACATTAAGAGCCAACTTGCTCCTCCGACCAGTTTTAATGTATTTATTTTGCGTGTATGTGCCACCATCATACACTTTTGCAGCTTTAATAAAATGTTTTCAGTCAAAACTAAGAAATTCAGCAGTAATTTAAAAAAAACAAACAAAAAAAACCCAATGGTCTGCTATGGTTTCCAGTTAGCACAACTTAGCTTAAATGACGATCATTTAGCATTTTATAATTAGACATGGTGTTAACGTTACTTATCTCCTATTAAAACGAAGTTAGCGAGCTATCCTCTCTGACACAGCACAATGAAAACAGTCCCACATCCCTGGCAAACAGGAGTAGCAGCTATCTGAACCGGTAGCTTGGAGTTAGCATTAGCAACCACCGGACTGAAACCTAACCAGCCATCACACCTGCTCCGCTGCGTGCAATCGTGCACTGCAGGGAAGAGACGGGGCGCTGACAGGTAGTTGTGAGGTAGGAGCTTTACTGAATAAATGGGAGTATGCACATTTTAAATATGATATAAACAATAAAGAAGTCTATGAAACGATAGACATCCAATATATATCGTCATATCGCACAGCCCTACTATTGGGATATTTTCATTTTGAATCATTCTTTTAAAAGAATGACAGTGAATGAGGTTAACATTGTAAAAACTGTCATCATTAGATGATGAATATCTGGTATGTGCACACATAACCTGCTCTTCTCCTGTGGAGAACTTTTTTTTTTCCTCTGTGTAGTGAAAAACTCTGTTCTGACTTCAAATGGTTAATATTTAACCCATGAACAGAAAACACAGACTGTGTTTTTTCATTTTCATAATTAAAGTTGTGGGTTGATACAAGATAGTATTTGTCGGTTGTTGGTCCTGATGGCACTATATTTTTCTGCTATTCAAGCTAAACCTAGAACTTTGTGGTCATTCACTTTATTTAGTAATTGTGGCTATTTAGTGGCTATTGATACAGAAGCTGTGTCCCTATACGAAATGTCTATTGGTACGGAAGAGTTGACAATCTGACAAAACCTCTTCAGATCAGCTCCAAGACAACTGCTGCTGTGGCTTAGGTAGATAGTATGTTGGACCTGTGATCAGAAGGTTGCTGGTTTGCATCTTGCTATCAGCACCTTGTGCAAACCATTTTACTATGAAAAGCAATTTACGCTTAAAATTAAGAGGTCAGCCATAGGATTTTGGAGTGGGTAAGGTTAAAAAGGTAGTAAATATTGATTAAAATTTTGAAACAAATTCCTCAGATTTCCGTACCTGTAGCCTGCTGCTTATAAGACACGCATTAATAGAACGTACTGGCCAATCAGATCCGAGACGTATCTGTAACAAGAATTCTATGGGTACCAGTACGGTTCTGTAGCCATAGCCACTGCCTTAGTAATTTAGAACCTTGAAGTCCATCAGTGACCCCAGCTACATGGCCACAATAATCCGATAACTAGGAATAATAACCAGATAATGGTAATCAGATTTCACATGTTTACATGCACTGAATAAATGGATTATTGGACAATAAACTGTGTTAATGTAATTTCACTTTATGCAACACAATAATTGCCTTTTATCTGATTATTGTTTTTACATGACTACTTTTAATAGTCAGATAACTCCAGAAATCTGATTATAAATGGTTTATTACCGTGCATATAAACATGGCCATTTTGCATATCATACTCCCGTAAATATGTGGAAGGGCCCCAAAAATTGCTCTAGCCCAGGGGCCCACAACCTCCTTAAGCTGGCCCTGGGTGTGGCTATGACAGCATGATTGGCCGTTTCTCCAACTTGGCCTTATATGGTCTTGGCATGTGTCTAGGGCCACAGGAAATAGTTTTAAAAAAAAGGGGGTTAAAAAAAAAAAGAAAAGTAAAATAGCAAAAGGTGGCCACAATTTCCCAAACCAATATAACCAATGTTTGCCTGATTTAACAAAAAATGCCTTGAAATCAGTCATGAAAGTTGCTGCCAATGACCTGTCCATCAACTAATCTGTCATCATTAATCATCATTATCATTGCCTTCACTCTGGGACACTGAAACAGCAAAATTTAGTAGCCTACACTGCAAAAGGAACAGCAGTTTCACAAAAAACAGCAGTATCTGTTCTTTCAAAGGTGACAGTCCATGAGGCTTGTTACCGAGCAACAAACACCACACAGTTATGATGTTAGAAGTCCATAGATGAATTAACAGAATGGTGAACTACAGTGTAAATGTTCTTATTTTACTGTCTATCCCTATTATAGCAACAATAATTATTTATATGGAAGCAATTTGTTACACCAAGATTCCCATTTTCAGGGACACAGCTTCACTGTTTGAGTTACATTCAACTTTGGTCACATCCGATACATTCTTTAAGCGAAAGCTAAAAGATCATCAACCAAAAGCAGACACAGCACCACAACAGCAACTATTTAATGAATGCGCCACCAGCACAGAGGCCTGTAGTACAAAGTAAACAAGAAAGAAACCCCCTCTGCTAAAGATCTGCATTTTTCACTGGGGCCTGAGCCTGGTGTAGCACTGAGCAGGGCTATTTCCTGTTATGTATATTACGATTAACCGAAAAGAACCAAAAACCGCCATTCAGAGTGCAGAACTGGCCTAAACTTGTTCATGTCAGTTCTTTAGGTTTTTCCCCTCTCCTTGTGTGTGTGTACAGAGAATTTTTCATGTACTTCCCCTTTTAGACATGCCCATGAGTTATGTGCACGAGCACGTACTAGTGATGGGATCCCCAGTTCATACCAGGATAATCCGGAGATCTCGATTCGATTGGGCGGGGAACGCCAAGAATTTTCGCACCTTCGTTTGGTTTGATTCACATTCACACTGCACTTTACTCAAGCGGACCAAACTCCCTGGACAACGTCGCGCACTTACAACAACTGCTCGTTTGGGGCGCTGTCACTGAAACTACCACTGACAAGAAAGAAAAAATCTCGGCGAAGAAGAAAAATCCAGCTCATTGATTGACCAGGACCGAAATCAGAAATCTGTCCCCTTCAGCCGGGTTGTTTGTCCACCACAAACAAACAGTGTCCACAAGACATTTTTAACTGTTCTCCTCAGCTTTCTCCGGTAAAAGGATTTCTTGGATTTGCGCCGTTGTCTTTGTTGTTATTTTCTACCCAAAATGCACTATGGTAAACGCCACTTCTTCTTCTGAGACTGTGTTGCTATGGTTACACAAACGCCGAGGGGCACTTCCGCCCTTTGGTCCGCTGGATAGTCTGTTTGCATTCACACTGCAAGCAAAGCGCACCAGGCTTCACTTGCAAGTGAACCGAGACCCCCGGTTTTCAAGCACACCAGAGTTCGCTTGTTTGGTGCGCACCAGAGCTTGATTACGCATTCAGACTGCACCAAACGAACCAAACTATCAGCAGAAGCGGACCAGAGTTCCTTTTGTCCGAACCAAACAGTGGCAGTGTGAATGTGCCCTAAAATGCACTGAATCACTTTGGTTCTTTCACTAAAAAGATCCGTTCTAAAGATTCATAAACTGAATCACTCAGTGCTATAATGGAGCTCTAAAGGTGCATTCACACCATACATACAAAGTCAATGGAAAAAGGTGAGCACACGCGAAATCGGGCATTTACGTGTTCACATCCGAGGGATAGCGCTAGCTTTGAGATTCTGCCATCATCGGAGTAAAAGTATCAACATTGGAGAGTAAACTACACCAAGTTCCAAATTATTATGCAAATAGGATGTTAGTGTCAAACATTCAATTTTTTGCTTTTCAATTAAACTCATGGATGGTATCGTGTCTCAGGGCTCTTTGGATCACTGATATCAATCTCAGACACCTGTCTTAATTAGTTTGCCAGGTGAGTCCAATTAAAGGAAAACTACTTAAGAAAGATGTTCCACATTAAGTATGCCACAGGTTTCAAGCAATATGGGAAAGAAAAAGGATCTTTCTGCTGCCGAAAAGCGTCAAATAGTGCAATTCCTTGGACAAGGTATGAAAACATTACATATTGCTTGAAAACTTAAGCGTGATCATTGTACTGTGAAGAAATTTGTGGCTGATTCAGAGCACAGATGGGTTTGTGCAGATAAAGGCATAATGAGGAAGGTTTCTGCCAGACAAATTCATCGGATTAAGAGAGCAGCTGCTAAAATGCCATTACAAAGCAGCAAACAGGTATTTCAAGCTGCTGGTGCATCTGGAGTCCCACGAACCTCAAGGTTTAGGATCCTCCAGAGGCTTGCAGTTGTGTATAAACCTATTATTCGGCCACCGCTAACCAATGCTCACAAGCAGAAACAGTTGCAGTGGGCCCAGAAATATGTGAAGACTAATTTTCAAACAGTCTTGTTTACTGATGAGTGCCATGCAATCCTGGATGGTCCAGATGGATGTAGTGGATGGTTGGCAGATGGCCACCATGTCCCAACAAGGCTGCAACATCAGCAAGGAGGTGGCGGAGTTATGTTTTGGGCCAGAATCATGGGAAGAGAGTTGGTAGACCCCTTTAGGGTCCCTGAAGGTATGAAAATGACCTCAGCAAAGTATATAGAGTTTCTGACTGACCACTTTCTTCCATGGTACAAAAAGAAGAGCTGTGCCTTCCATAGCAAAACTATCTTCATGCATGACAATGCACCATCTCATGCTGCAAAGAATACCTCTGTGTCATTGGCTGCTATGGGCATTAAAGGAGAGAAACTCATGGTATGGCCCCTATCCTCCCCTGACCTCAACCCTACTGAAAACCTGTGGAGCACTCTCAAGCAAAAGATCTATGAGGATGGGAGCAGTTCACATTAAAACAGCAGCTGTGGGAGGCTATTCTGACATCTTGCAAAGAAATTCAAGCAGAAACTCTCCAAAAACTCACAAGTTCAATGGATGCAAAAATTATGAAGGCTATATCAAAGAAGGGGTCCTATGTTAACATGTAACTAGGCCTGTTAAGATGTTTTTGATTAAAATAGCTTTTGATTTCAGTAAATATGACCTCCTAATACTGCAAATTCAACAAATGACAATTTTCAGTTCTTTACAACCAATAAAATGTTTTGAAACTCTGTTGTGCATAATAATTTGGAACAGTGCATTTTGAGGGTTTTTTTTATTTTTGCGAAAAATAGTGATCATTGAGAGGTTTGTTCAATAACATTTGAATTATACTCTAACGGTTGATGACTTGAAAATTATACTGACTGTCATTTGCAACTTCTATCCTGCAATGACTTTGCCTTTTTCTTCACTGACAAAATTCAGAAAATTAGAGAGTCAGTGCTCCTATGCCAGGTGTTCGACATGTGCTTCCTCTGTGTCCACGTACAGAAGACGTAAACACCATTGCAAAATTTTTTCCAATCAGTCATAAAATCTTGGATGACATCATACGCCACCTGAAATCCACTACCTGCTGCCTTGATACTTTGCAACAGGGTTTTTTAAAAATGTTTCATATTGTATGGCCTCAGATCTACTACAGATCATAAATATGTCTCTGCATTCAGGTGTCTTCCCTCAGTGCTTTGAAACAGCTGTTATCAAGCCACTTCTAAAAAAGAGCAATCTCGACACCACACTCATGAACAGCTATAGGCACATATCAAATCTCCCCTTTCTTAGTAAAATAATAGAAAAAGCTGTTTTTCAACAATTGTACAACTTCCTGGCATTAAATAACTGTTTTGATGTCTTTCAGTCAGGTTTTAGGCCACTGCACAGCACTGAGACAGCTCTAGTTAAGATCCTTAATGACATCCACTCCAATACAGATAATGGAAACATTTCAGTCTTGGTTCTACTGGACCTCAGCACTGCATTTGACACGGTCGACCATAACATCTTACTAGACCAGCTAAAAACTGGGTAGGACTTTCTGGTACAGCACTTAGCTGGTCTGAGTCCTATTTAAAAGATAGGGACTATTTTGTGTCTATAGGTAACTACAAATCTGAGTGAACAAAAATAACCTGTGGAGTTCCCCAAGGTTCCATTTTGGGACCTTTGCTTTTGAACATCTATATGCTCCCACTAGCTCAAATCATAAAAAACAACAAAATATATTACCATAATTATGCAGATGATACACAAATCTACATAACCATCTCACCAGGAGACTACGGTCCAATAAAAACCCTGATCAAATGCATTGATCAAATTAAACAGTGGATGTGCCAGAATTTTCTTCAGTTAAATGAAGACAAAACCGAAATAATAGCTTTTGCAGCCAAAGAAGAAAGACTCAAAGTTAGTACTCAGCTTCAATCAATGATGCTAAAAACCAACAGCCAAGCCAGAAATCTGGGTGTGGTTCTGAACTCAGACCTGAATTTTAACAGCCACATTAAGACAGTAGTGAAGTCAGCCTATTATAACTTAAAGAACATAGCAAGGATTAGAGGTCTGATATCTCAGCAGGATCTAGAAAAACTTGTCCATGCATTTATCTTCAATAAACTGGACTACTTTAATGCTGTCCTCACAGGTCTCCCCAAAAAGTCCATCACACGGCTGCATTTGGTTCAGAACGCTGCAGCTCGAGTCCTCACTAAGACCAAAAAAGTGGATCATATCACTCCAGTTCTCAGATCTTTACACTGGTTTCCTGTCTGTCAAAAAATAGATTTCAAAATACTGCTGTTGGTTTATAAAGCTCTGAATGGTTTAGGGTCAAAATACATCTCAGATCTACTAGTCCATTGTGAACCACCCAGAGCCCACAGGTCATCAGGGTCAGGCCTACTATCTGTGCCCACAGTTAGAACCAAACATGGTGAGGCAGCGTTTAGTTTTTATGCCCCTCACATATGGAACAAATTCCCAGAAAGCATCAGGGCTGCTGAAACTCTCAGCTGCTTTAAATCAAGGATAAAAACTCTATTTGCTGTGGCCTTTCAGTAGCTTACAATGTACTGTAGCTTTTATTTCTGTCGTATTCTATACAGTGGTACCTCTACTTACGAAATTAATTCGTTCCGGAAGTATTTTCGTAACGTGAAAATTCTGTAAGTAGAGACGCGTTTTACATGTAAATGCCCTAATCCAATTCCAAGCCCCCCAAAATTCGGACATAAATTTTTTATAAATCATAAAAATGCATCAAAACATGTAACAAATACATGTTACAATTAGATTACTGCACAATAAACATAAAATGAGAGTTGTACATAATTTAAAAAAACAAAGAATAAAGTAAAGAATAATAAAAATTATGTTCATTTACCGTTTAACTGCTATCGTCGTCGTCACCTTTTGCCTTCTTTGGTTCATGTTCTCTCTCATCAGTGGTTTTTGCCTGACGTTTTGTGAAGAACCGATCCAAGGACGTTTGCTTTTGTCGGCTTTTAACAATCCTTCGGCTTCCTTTTGTTTTAATACCGTGCCGATCGTAGATGTATTACGGCCATATTCTTTAGCGAGATCAACCAAACGCATCCCTTTTTCATACCTTTCTATTATCTCTTGCTTTGTTTGTATGGACAAAAAAACTCTCTTCTTCTTCTTTTCTCCTTTTCCACTTATCTCCATCACTTTCTTGGGGCCCATAGTGAATAAAAGTTAATACTGTACTGTACACACACGTAAAACTGCCCGAACTTCCTGAACACTTCGTGGCCAATGGGATACCAGGAAGATGCTAGGCGATAGCCAATGGCAGAGCAGCTACAAGTATGTTTACGTTCGGTAAACTACGGGAGCTGCGAGGAGCGCGTACTTTTTTGCCTTTCGTATCCTGAAATTTCTTTCGTAACAAGAGGCAATATTTTCCCGTTGAGGCGTGTCGTAACCTGAAAATTCCGTATGTAGAGACGTTCGTAAGTAGAGGTACCACTGTATTAGCTTGTTTTTGTTTCTCTTTAACTCACTTTTTAGTTTGCTTTTAAATTCTTGTTTTTGTTTCTCTTTAATTTACTTTATAGTTTGCTTTTAAATTCTAATGTATTCCTCTTGCAACTTGCTGTAATGCTTTAATGTTTTTATGTAAAGCACTTTGAACTGTCTTGTATAAGAAATGTGCTATACAAATAAACTTGCCTTGCATCCACTATTTAGGAAAGTCAGAGACAAATATCATTTGCATAATAATTTGGAACACCGTGTAGTTTGAAAATGAGACTGACACTCACTTGCAGACAGAAGGACCAGGAGCTCTTCAGCTGAATTGGATGTTGGAGATATTTACCCATGGATTCCTGTCACAGACGTGCTAACAAGGCTAACACGGCTGAACTGAGCGGGCAGGGATCACTCCTTCACTGCTCTTAAGTACACTCACTGACTGAACTGATGAGAACGTGAGGGAGAAAACCACTGTACGAATCAACGGCTGTATGAATCAGCAGCTGATGTTTCGGTCTCTGCGCCTGCGTCAATGCACGTCAGTACACATTCATGTACTGAGAACTGTGCGGGACGCTGCTGAACGAATCAGTAGTGTTTCCGGTTTCTGCTCTACAGTACATGTTCTTGTACTGACAGCGTGCGGGAGGCTGCTGAATGAAGCAGCAGGCAAGGCGGCTTGGATTTGTGCCATACGTTTAAAACATGGTAAATAGATGTAACAGATTATTATTACCTCCGCCATGGAGGTAATGTTTTCGGTAGCGTTGATTGGTTTGTCTGTTTGTTGGTTTGTCTGTTTGTTGGTTTGTCTGTTGGTTTGTTGGTTGGTCAGTCGGTTTGTTTGTTACCAACATAACTCAAAACGTTATGAATGGATTTTGATGAAATTTTCAGGAAAGGTGTGTAATGGCACGGGGAACAGATAATTAGATTTTGGTGGTGATTTGGATCACGATGTGGATGCAGGAATGTTTTTAATATTATTTTATATATTAATCTGGCGCTTTTCATGTACTGCCCCTTTAAGACATGTCCTCTCAGTTACGTTCGTGGTCATGCCATAGGGCCATGTGCCTCTGCAACCCGGAAGTCAAACACTGCAGAAAAAGTATTAGGGGGCGTGTCAACCAAACTGATTTTTCCTGCTGTGGGTGCCTATTTTCTATTCATTCTCTATGTAGTCCAGCATTTACAGCACTGAGCGCCCTCGGCGCTGAAATGCCTTGAGCGGTGGCCGCTTTGTCGCGGTGCTCAGAGCTGAAAAAAGTTCTTGTCAGATGACTGTACAGCTGTGTTCGTCAATGTCAGACTTTTCTAAGCACCCGATCAGAATTAAGGAAGGGCAGGACATAGGACACTGGTACAGGAAGATGAGAACGGGAGGCAACGGTGGAGGAGGTGGAGGCTGAACTTTGCTGCATCAAACACTGTGAACTTGTAGTTGATAACTGCAAAAAAAAAAGGTATGATATGTGAAATTGCTTAATAATAATGAACCTTGTCAGTAAACTGTAATGGAGAAGAGAGGAGGAAAAAAAAAAGAAAACCGACCTGAAAGATTCAATAAACCATGATGTTGATTTAAGGTGGAATTGCCTAGCCCCAATATATGGTCAATACAATTATGACAGTCTTGCTATTATCATTATTATTATTCTGTAGTCGTATAACACAGGGTTACAAAAATAATTTTTTTGTAAGTTGTCTGTGTTTTTTCAACTGATTTAAGACAATTTTGCACTGCTGAATCCGAAAATGACGTCCGTTTCTCTCGATCAGGTGCTAAGTAAAAACCTGTACTTACTTAGTACTTACTTAGTACTGTGCATGTAGTTACCTTTATACATATAAAGGTAAGTTTACATCCGGACACTTTTGTGGTGGTTGCAGGGGATTTTAACCACACCAGCTTAAAGACTGTGCTCCCCAAGTTTAAACAATGTGTAGACTTTAAGACCAGAGGAGAAAATATGTTGGACTTAGTGTACACAAACACAGATGCATATAAGGCGATACCCCGCCCCCACCTCGGCCTTTCTGACCACATATCCGTGATGCTGGTGCCTGCCTACAAACCCTTATTGAAGCGCAGCAGGCCAGTAGTGAAACAAATCAGGATTTGGCCAGAGAGTGCAACCTCTGCACTGAAAGACTGTTTTTTGCACACAGACTGGGAGGTCTTCAAAATAGCAGCCTCCCAGGAAGACGAAACAGATGTGGAAGAGTATGCTGAAACGGTCACCAGCTACATCGCGAAGTGCACAGAGGATGTTACTACAGTGAAGACCATCACCATGCGGGGAAACCATAAGCCCTGGATGACCACAGAGGTGCGCTCGCTGCTTACAGCCAGAGATGCAGCCTTCAGAGCGAAGGACAGGATCGCCCTCCGCTCAGCCAGGTCTGCGCTCTCAAAGGGAATTAAGACGGTGAAGCGCGCCTATGCGGAGAAAATCCAGGGACACCTCTGTGACACTAGGAACACCAAGCAGATGTGGCAGGGAGTTTGGACACTGACGGGCTATAAGTCTAGGCAGGGGGTCGATGATGACGACGCTTCACTTCCAGACAGGCTCAATGACTTCTTTGCACGTTTTGAAGCATCAAACTCGACAATCAGAGGGAGGGCTGGCCCATCCCCACCATCGGTCGGACCAGCTTTTACCATCAACACAGCGGACACACGGAGGACCCTAACCAGAGTCAACCCACGTAAAGCTGCAGGTCCGGACAACATCCCGGGACGTGTGCTCCGAGACTGCGCGAGCGAGTTGGCGGATGTACTGACTGACATCTATAACATCTCCTTGAGTCAGGCCATCGTTCCCAGATGCTTCAAGACCTCTATCATAGTACTGGTGGCAAAGAAACCAGTTGTATCCTGTCTGAATGACTATCGTCCTGCTGCACTGACACCAATTGTGATGAAGTGTTTTGAACGGCTTGTCAAACCACACATTACCGCCTGCCTCCCTCCATCACACGACCCGCTCCAGTTTGCATATTGTTCAAACTGCTCCACGGAGGATGCTATAGTCACCACCCTGCACTCTGTCATCACTGCTGCCCTTGGCCGCAGGATCGTGGGGATCGTGGGATCGTGGGTTCGATCCCAGCCCCCGACCAACAGTGATCTGTGTGGAGTTTGCATGTTCTCCCCATGTATGCGTGGGTTTAATCCGGGATTTCTCCGGTTTCCTCCCACATGCCAAAAACATGCAGGTTAGGTTAATTGGAGACTCTACAGTGGCCCTAGGTGTGAATGTGTGTGTGAATGGTTAAGGGATAGCGCCGTATCGTGGCTGCTTCATCCATCCAGGTGGTGGATGACCCTCAATTTCCCCTCTGGGGATCAATAAAGTATACTAAATCTACTAAATCTAAATTACCCACCTGGATCAGAAAGACACCTACGCCAGACTCCTGTACATTGATTTCAGTTCAGCATTCAACACCATTATTCCCCAGAGACTGATGGAGAAATTACTCCTTCTTGGTCTGAACACCACCACAGGTCTCTGGATCCTGGATTTCCTGACTGAGAGACCTCAGTCTGTCCGGGTTGGAAACAACATCTCCAACTCTGTCACGCTGAGCACCGGATCCCCTCAAGGCTGCGTACTCAGTCCACTGTTGTTTACACTTCTAACACATGACTGTGTATCCAGACATGAGGGAAACCAGATTATTAAGTTTGCAGACGACACCACGGTGGTGGGACTTATTCAGAGGGATGAGGAATCAATGTACAGGGAAGAAGTGAGAGACCTGGAGGGCTGGTGCAGGGAGAACAATCTGGTGCTCAACGTGGACAAAACGAAGGCGATGATTATCGACTTCTGGCAGTCACAGCCTGAACACGTCCCCCTCAGCATCGGCGGCTGTTTAGTGGAGAGAGTGGAGAACATCAAGTTCCTCGGAGTGCAGATCTCACAGAACCTGACCTGGAGCAAGAATTCCTTGGGGATCAGGAAGCGGGCCCAGCAGAGACTGCACTTCTTGAGGAAACTCAAACAGGCCTCTCTCCCCATCTGCATCCTCAGGACCTTCTACAGAGGTGTGGTGGAGAGTGTTCTGACGTACTGCATTGCTACATGGTACTCCAGCTGCAGTATGTCAGACAAAAAAGCCCTACAGTGGATAGTTAAGGGAGCTGAGAGAGTAATTGGAGTCTCCTTCCCCTCTGTCCAAGAACTTTTTCAGAACCGTTGTAGGAGCAGGGCACTGAACATTGTCAAGGACCGTTCTCACCCTCTGCATAAACACTTTGAACTTCTGCCATCTGGCAAACTATTCCGGAGCATCAGAGGCAGAACCACCAGACTGATTAACAGCTTCCTTCCACAAGCTGTTAGGATGCTGAACAGCTGATCTGGAATCTCTTGTATACACTACTGCACCTACGGACATTATGTACATTATTTGTATATTATAGTTAGTTAGTTTTTCCAAGTATGTCTCAGGGATGCTTAAATGGATGTGGTGGGGTGGGGGGTGAAGATATGTATGAGTGTGTCTTAAATCATGTTCTTCTACTTATATGGATGCCAAGAGAAACGCAATTTCATCTTGCCTGCACTACTGTTGCATGTACAGCAATATGACAATAAAGGTTGATTTGATAATGGCACACTGAACACATGATTAGATTTTTGTGATGATCTCAAAATGCATACCTCCACCAAGGCTCTTATCTTCTCACACAGTGTTAGCAACAATACTCCAAAACTACTGGATGGATTTAGATTAAATTTTCACCAGAGGTGGCCCTTGGTCCAAAGATGAACTCATTAGATGTTGGAGGTGATCCGTCAGTGCATACCTCCACCAAGGCCCTATCTCACAATGTACAGATGGATAGCGATATGGATGAACAAAGGGATGGAGGGGAAGACAAAGGGAAGGAGGGACTGAGCCTTGGCAGAGGTATGCACTCTCTGAGTGCCCTCTACTTATTATTATGCTGGATTATTTTAAGAGTATATTTAACCCTTTTATTTTAGTACTTGGGGGTTTTATGCATTTTATTGGTTTTAATTGAGTTTGCTGTTTTTCTTTTTTTTTACTGGTTGATTTGTTGGTTGGTTGGTTGGTTGGTTTGTCTGTTAGCAACATTACTCAAAGTTCTGAACAGATTTTTATGAAATTTTCAGGAAAGGTGTGTAATGGCACGAGGAACAGATGATTAGATTTTGGTCGTGATCTGGATAACAATGTGCATGGAGGAATTTTTTTTGGGGGGAAATGATAAGATTGAGGTACCCCATTAAGACCACGGAGTTACATTCACCTCTGCACCCATGGACAGTATGAGATGGTCGACATAATTTCTTCTGAAGATGCCAAGAAAAAGCAAGCAAACTGTGTGGTTTATGAACGAATTTTGATGACATTTTCAGGAAAAGTGTGTAATTGAAAGAGAAATTCCAAGTTATTCTTATATTATACTTATATTATTCCATGTCTTTTATATTCTCATGTGCATTTTATATATGGCCTTTGGGCAGCTTCATTCTGTGTGTAAGAGTGCATGAGTTAGCGATTCTAAATCTGCAGTGGTTAGTGAGTGTGGTGTGTGTTCAGATATTTCTTAATGACTGCAGATGTTTTCAATTCATCAAGTCCAGTTCTGTGTGACTGTTTCTTGTCTGTGGAAATGAGATTTACACTGGCTCCGTGCTTCCCGAGAACATTTGATAAGGACTATGCACTTCATGGACTCTCAAGGACGAGACTGTACGTCTTGCTGGACATTAATCTTCCATTTTCCCATAGATAACACAAGCTTTAAAAACTTTTGAGCTTTGGATGTTTTATTCAGAGGTATGTGTTGATGCTTGGACATGAAGCTGGCGCATGTAAACTGCCTCTCCCTCATTGGCCATGAGGAATAAATCTACTTATATTTAAATATTCTGCCTGGTTTTTGACTCAGATTAATTATGCTGAAAAATAATTAACAGTAATGGTACGAGGAACAGAGTACCGGCAGACAAGCTAAGGATGTCTTGTGAGGTACATTACCCACACAGTATATAAACACAGCAGTGGACAATGTTTAATTTTTGTCACCTCCGCCAAGAGGAGGAGGTAATGTTTTTGCCAGTGTTGTGCCAAAACAGTACACTGTAATTGTCCATTGTTGATGCATAGAATATGTATTTATACAGTATCTACATGTATAAATCCATTAAATCTATGTATCT
This sequence comes from Pholidichthys leucotaenia, assembly GCA_020510985.1. NCBI lineage: Eukaryota > Metazoa > Chordata > Actinopteri > Cichliformes > Pholidichthyidae > Pholidichthys > Pholidichthys leucotaenia. The sequence goes on along the minus strand of CM035847.1, from coordinate 220,808,520 downwards.
TTCCATGTAACCTTGTGACTGCATTATTTTAATTGCTTTTAATTCTACATCAAGATTGTTTCTGGTTCAAAATGCATCATAAGTGTTAAATATATCTTATTATACCTAACTCAGTACTGTTTATCTGTTGAAATATATATTTTACGGCTAATATAACCCCATAACTACAATATGGAACCTGGTGATCAATTTTTGGCACTGATCACTTTTTGCCATGGCACCAGCATTGCTTTGTCTGTCTGTCTCTTAGCAACATTACTCCAAAATTTATGAACGGATTTTGATGAAATTTTCAGGAAAGGTGTGTAATGGCATGGGGAACAGATTATTACATTTTTGTGGTGATCCGGGTCACCACCTGGATCCAGGAATTTTTACCTGGATCCAGGAATTTTTATGAAAAATCAGTATCAACTTGGTTAAATTGTGGAGGATAAAAGCAGACAAAACACGAGCTGACGACACAGAGGTTTGTTTCTCCTCCAACACAGAACAGACTCCCTCTAAGTGCCAAAGCGATCTACTTTATACATTTTCTCCCTGCCTCTGGCACTCAGGGTAAACACATTTACATACCTGTTACCAAGTGTGAACACACATCAATATACACATTAACACATTTGCACCCCTGCGTCCTCAGGTGTGAGCCTGGCACAGCAGGGGCAATTGCTGGGGTCTTTCTGCAATTGTGGGGGTTTCCTCTACAGTTGAAAGTGCTATGAGATGACTCTTGTTGTGAAATGGCACTATATAAATAAAGTTGAATTGAAAGGCACATCTTTATTTACTACATACCCCCCGGTGCTCTGACACCCCTGGCTAGCACCCCCAACACCCCGAGGTACTGGGTGGAGTGCCATCTCCTTTGTGTCACCACAAAATTTTACTTTTGCTGGTACACCAGAATTTCTGTAGCTGTTACCTAATGCTATTTATTTGTTATTTCAATAAATCTTATAGAAGAAAACTTGAATTAGTATTTTTCATCAATATCAAATGCAGAAATGTTGCATTTAGAAAACTGCTGCATTTCTAACAATGTAATTTGGGGGAAATGAGCTGCTTGCTGGAGGTCTGCTCTCTCCAAGTGCTTTTCTAGTTGTTTTTGCTGCCATTTCTCTGTCTGTTAGCAGGATCACGCAAAAACTCATTGATGGATTTGGATGACATTTTCACCAGAGGTGGCCCTTGGCCCAAAGATGAACTCACTATATGTTGGAGGTGATCCGTGAGTGCATACCTCTGCCAACGCCCTATCTTGCAATGTACAGATGGAAGGCGATACTGATGGACAAAGGTATGGAGGGGAGGACAGAGGGAGGGAGGGAGCCTTGGCAGAGGTGTGCACTCTCTGAGTGCCTTCTAGTTATTGCATGTTTTGTTGTGGTGTTTAGTGTTTTTTTAAAGGATAACAAAAAAAAAACATTTGTAAACTTAACTCCACTCCTGTATATAGCCTGACAGTGCTATAGTAATAAACAGTCTAGTAATAAACCTTGTTTAAACACTACTGCCTGGACTTCCGGTCTGGACGCCATGGCGACTGCAGCTTAACACTGAAGCTCTCAGACCCAATCCAGGATAACACCTTGAAAATCAAACTTAACGGATTTTTGGAGGAGTGAAAATCAAAAGACAAAATCATCATGTCTAAAGGAAAACAGAAGAAACTGAAATTCTCCAGGCCAGGACACGTATCGGCCGGAGAATCTGAACTGGAAGATCTCCGTTCAGAAGACGAGGAACTGGTGATAGCTAACAAAAGGGTTAGCCTGAAATCACTATTTGAGGAGCTACGACAATTTCGCCGAGATGTTACGGCCGAATTTCGGGAATTCAGAGAAGAATTGAAAAGGACAAACAGCAGAGTGGACCAGGCCGAGAACCGAATCTTGGAAACAGAGGATCGAATAAAAGTGCTCGAAGATTCTGTGCTAGACCTACGCAAAAGACAAGCAGCTATAGAGGCTAAGCTAACCGACCAAGAAGGAAAACAAAGAAGAGACAACATAAGAATTCATGGTCTGATAGAAGGAACCGAAAATGGTTTTAACTCAATGGCAGAATGCGTGGAATCCTTACTAAGAGAGAAATTGGATATTCCACAAACCACCGACTTGAAGATAGAAAAGGCACATCGTTCATTAGCCGCTAGGCCGGCGGCGGAAGCGCCCCCACGTTCGGTGTTGGTAAGATTTTCCAATTTCAAAATAAAACAAGAGGTTGTAAGACTGGCCTGGCAGGAAAAAGGATTTATGCACCAGGAGAGAAAAGTCTACGTGGAACACGATTACGCCCCGGAGGTCCTTAAAAAGCGCAGGGAATACAATGACGCGAAAAAGGTGTTAAGAGAGAAGAAATTGCGCTTTCAGACACCATTTCCTGCGAAGTTAAGGGTCTTCTACGGCGATGAAACGTGTCTCTATAATTCGGCGGAAGAAGCAACAGCTGACATGGCGAAAAGAGGGCTCCCGGTAACGGTATTTAAACCCGCAGCAGACCCGAGTGAGAAGATCAAAGCGCAAACATGGACAACACAAAGACCCTCAAAATCCACGGACCAGCAGCGGGAAACCCAGCACCAGAGCGTCGCGGATAAACTATCCGTTTTCAGGTTGGAATAGCGACCTTTTTTTTTTTTTTTTTTCTTTTCTCTTGAATCAATCCGCACATCCAACCCCCCTCATACAAGGTAACAAACATTAAAGGAGATGCATATTCAGCATGTGGTAAAACATTTCATGGAACAATCATATTATTTGAAACAAATAAGTCTTTGTAATAAAAAAAAAAAAAAAAACTTGTTAAAATAGAAATGTGACAATAATCCACATGTTCTCCTCATACTAACAAATACTGTTTTTGCGTGAATGTTTGATGTGATGGGGGTGGGAGGGTGCACACAATTTCACAGGGTTTAGGCATAAAAGGAAAAAAAAAAAAATCATTACAAGTTTGGATTGGGTTCTGAAACTCACGTTAAAAGCATGGGACTACTTTCAGTGGTAAGAGAGGGCCCTCAACACGTAACAGAGTTTGAGGAATTTCCCTCAGAGCCTTCACTCCATCAAGGCTCTTACAGGGTCTTTAAAAAGACCTCAGCTCAGGAAGTTCTTATGACAGCTTTTTGTTTTAAAGTTTTTTACACTATGTTCTTAATGTTTTTCTTGTTTTTAATGTTCTTTCAGTTTCTGAGTAGCACAAAAGAGGGCCACCACACAGTTATACTAAACAAAACAACACAATGGAGAAACAGGGTGTAACCAAAATAATTTCATATAATGTAAAAGGAATCCTGAATCCAGTTAAAAGATCCAAGATTCTAGGCAAAATGAAAAAAGACAAAGCAGGAATAATACTTTTACAAGAAACCCACCTAACAGACGTGGAACACAATAAACTCAGTAGACAAGGGTTTAAAATGATCTCTTCATCTTCATATAAATCAGGGAGGAGGAGGGGAGTAGCGACATTGATATCAACCAAAATTACATTTGAAAAAAAATCAGAACACAAAGATAAAGAAGGGAGATACAGTTTGGTAACTGGGCGGCTAGAGGGAGAAGATATCACCCTGCTGAATGTGTATGCTCCCCCAGGGGCTAACTGGAAATTTTATAAAAATGTATTCGACCTAATGATAACTAAAGCTCAAGGTTTAGTGATATGTGGTGGGGACTTCAATCTTAGACTGAATCCATACTGGGATGCTTCTGGTAATTCCCCACATCAAAATAACACCCAAAACAGGAAGACTCGGATGCTACTAAAAGAATTGGGAATCTGTGACGTGTGGAGGGAACTCAACCCCAGTGTAAAAGACTATACATTTTACTCAACTCCACATTCATCTTACTCAAGGATTGACTATTTTTTTATGTTTAATAGAGACATTGGAAGAGTAAAAACATGTAAAATAGGACTGATGGATCTCTCCGACCACAGTCCGATCTACATGGACTTAAATATCCAAAAATACACAAATAATACATTTTCTTGGAGGTTAAATTCAAATGTCCTGAAAGGACCATTGAAAGATGAATTGGATTCAGATATTCTCAGATATTTGGAAGATAACGATAATGGAGAAGTATCCCCTTTAATACTGTGGGATGCATGTAAAGCTGTAATAAGAGGAAAGATTATTGCAAAACTGGCAACCCAAAAGAAACTAAGACAAGAAAAACTATCCACATTAGAGTCAGAACTTAGGAACCTAGAAAAAGAACACAAAGGCAACACTCATTCTACTGACTCGCTCAAGATTAAGGAAATTAAAAACCAAATAAATGAGATCTACACAATAGAAATCCAGAAGAAACTTACATTTCTGAAACAAAAATACTATGAAGCAGGCAGTAAATCGGCAAAATTGCTAGCCTATAAATTGAGGAAACATCAAACAGAAAGAGCAATCTACAAAATCAGAGACCCAGTGTCAAAGGAAATAAAATTCAGAATTCAGGATATTCTTAAAAACTTCGAGAATTACTATAAGAACTTATACTCCCACAAAAAACATAAAAACGCATCCGAGGCATTCCTAAACACATTAAACCTTCCCCAACTTACGGAGTCACAAAATAAAACACTACTGTCAGAAATACATCCTAAAGAATTGGAAAAAGCAATTATGAAACTTAAAGCTAACAAATCCCCAGGAGCTGATGGCTATACAGCAGAGTGGTACAAAACCTTTAAACAGCAACTATCTCCTCTCCTCCTGAAAACATTTAATTATGTCCTCCACACAGGGGAAATCCCCCCCTCCTGGAGAGAAGGGGTCATTGCAGTTATACCTAAACCTGAAAAGGATAAACTAGAGTGCTCCAACTACAGACCAATCAGTGTACTAAATCAGGACTATAAGCTTTTTACCATTATCCTTGCCAAAAGGTTAGAAAATATACTGACAGACTTAATTCATTTAGACCAAACAGGTTTTATAAGACAAAGACAGACACAAGACAACATTCGACGCACTTTACACATAATTCATCATATAAAAAAATATAACTTAAATGCAGTCATATTGGGATTAGATGCTGAAAAAGCATTCGATTCGGTTGACTGGTCTTTTCTATATAGAATCTTATCCAGTTTCAATTTTCATAACAACTTCATTAGAACTATACAGGCATTATATAAAAAACCAACAGCTAAAATAAGGATTAACGGTAATTTATCATCATCTTTTGAACTGGAAAGAGGATGTCGTCAGGGCTGCCCCCTGTCTCCACTGCTCTTTGCAATCTTCATAGAACCTCTGAGCCAATGGATAAGACAAAACCAAAAAATTCAAGGTATTACACTTGGTCAGAAGGAACATAAAATAGCACTCTTTGCTGATGACATTTTAATATACCTAGGGCAGCCGGACACTTCTTTACCAGAACTAACCTCAGTTTTTTCAGAGTATGGAGATTTATCGGGGTACAAATTAAATATGCATAAAACCCAAGTTTTAACATTCAACTATGACCCAAATCATTATTCACTAAGCAAACTCAAAACTAACTGGGAATCGGAATCTATGAAATATCTGGGGGTCAATATCCCGAAACAACTCAACAAAATTATATCACTAAACTATGATCCACTGGTGACAAAAATAAAATCTGACCTAGCAAGATGGAATATGATACCATTCTTGGGTACTGCACAAAGAATTGAAGCAGTCAAAATGAATATACTTCCACGTCTTCTATACCTTTTCCAAACAATACCGGTAGAACCTCCCAAAAAAACATGGCAGGAGCTGGACAGAAGGATCTCAAGATTCATATGGCAGGGCAAGAGACCTAGAATCAGATATAGAACCCTACAGCTAAACAAAGACAAAGGTGGGCTCGCGCTGCCAAATATCAGGGACTACTTTAAAGCCGCACAAATTAAAACTTTAGTAGAGATATGTAACCCAGTCTACACTGCACAATGGAAGGAGATCGAATGCCAAATAACAAGTGACATCCCCCTACAGGCGATAATAGGGAACAATGCCTTACCTAAGCTTTTGAATAACACTAACCCGTGGATAGAGACCCCGCTAAAAATTTGGTTTAAGATAGTCAGAGAGAATCAAACTAAAGAGCCCTATCGACTTCTGCAATGGATCGCCTATGATCAGGACTTTACTCCTAATAAAACAGACACCAGATTTAAAAAGTGGAAGGAGAAAGGGCTGATAAAATATTACGATTTTTTTAAAGGGCAAATCTTAAGAAGTTTTGAAGATTTGAAAAAACAAGGCCTAATAAATCAAGACCTTTACAGGTTCTTCCAGCTTAGACACCACATAAACAATATACTTAAAAAGGAGGTTTTGGAAAGGGCCCAGTCAGGTGTTCTGAAGGTCTTCTTAATGGCATATAAAGGGATCCCAGGGATCAGATACATTTCTAAAATATACCAAGGTCTTCAAGACTTAAAAGGAGACAACACATCTTATATAAAAGAGAGATGGGAAAAAGAGGGGAATTTCACTTTACAACTGGAAATATGGGAAAAGCTAAATAAACAGCAATGGAAAAGTACCTCATCCCTGCAGTGGAGAGAATTTGGATGGAAAAACTTGGCAAGATTTTTCAGAACACCTGCACAAAACAAATTTACCCATAAGGGATTGAACTGTTGGCGCTTGTGTGGTGAAAAGACTGCAAATCATTTTCATGTATTTTGGTCATGCCCAGTTATCCACCAATATTGGACCAAGGTACAGACAATATTGGGGAAAATATTCAAAATTACAGTTCCCTTTTCTTTTGTAACTTTGTATTTGGGTTTACTACCGGACTCACTGGAAAGACGAGGAGAAAAATACTTATTCAATGTTTTAATATTGGCAAGCAAAAAAGCTCTAACTAAAAAATGGATGATGAAGGACTGTCCTACACCTGAAGATTGGACTAACGTGATCCAAGACATTTACTCGATGGAAAAGTTGACATTCGCACTGAGACAGGACATGGATGGGTTCATGAACTTTTGGCAACCCTGGACCGCATATGTGTCTTCCATTAGATCTAATCTTTGACAAATACCATTTCAATAATGGTTCCGCTCTTTGTTCCAAAGCTACTCAGATGCTCTTTTATCTTTATTTACTTACTTTTTCTTTTTGTTTGTTTTTTACTGGTTTGGTTTTTTTTTGTTATTTGTTTTTTGTTTTTTTTTCTCTTTAATTTCACTTTTTCTTTCACTTTAAAAAAAAAAAAAAGGGGTGTTGTAAGAATTAATCTTCCAATGTTGTCAGATATCAGAAAATAAGGGAACATGTGATGAAAATGTAAACACTGCATTGCTGTAACGACCTGTATACCCTTTACAAAAACTTAAATAAAAAAAAAAAAAACACTACTGCCTACTGTTCCTTACTGTGGTGTACATGAGTAGATGTGTGTCATATAAAAACAGATTCATCAACTAAATGATATATTTCTCGCTTCAAAATCACTTTTGCTGTTTCATTTCATTGTGTTGAATCCATCCATTGTTTACTTCCTGGTTCTTGCAGGCCAGGCAGGAGGAACCTTTCATGAACGACTCATCCAATAAATGCAGCTCCTTCCAGAGCTCCAGGTTTGCGAGGCTGTAATAGGCTGTAGAATTCTAGGCGAGCTACCAGTCAATGATGTGTACGTGATTCAGAAGGGGGGGAATGAAATGGCCGCTATTTCCTAAGTGATTCATTCAGTTACAATAAGTGATTCAGTACAGTTCGTTCACCCAAAAGAACTAGTACACTTGAACAAATCGTTCATGAACATTCCAACTCTAGCACATACCTCTGCACCCCAGAAGCACCTCACTTAGAGCTGTTCAAAAGCAGCAGAAAAAAGTGAAACGCCTTGTAACAAAAAGGGATGTGATCACTCTCCACATACTACATGATGATCGACTATTTCATCTGAAGGTGCCAAGAAAAAGTGAGCAACGTGCACAGAACCTAACATAGATGCCTGAAGCTAAGTTGCTGTTAATCATCGAAAACTTTTTTTTTTCTGTCGGAATGTATGACTATAATGGACAAGGTAAGGCCGCCGGCACGAGTCATGTGACCACACAGTATGTAAATACACTGACTTCTTTTAGTGATATGATACCTAACTGTTGTGTAATATTTAATTCCAAGTCTTGTCAGTGAACTAGAAGGGAAAAAATGGGGAAAAAATGGGGGGAAAAATGGGGAAAAAATGCATACCTACCTGAAAGGATCAGTAAGCCATGATGCTGATTTAAGGTCAAATTGCCCAGCCCTAAGAAGCATCATCTCCTCAGTTAGACTGTAAGTGTACTCAGTGTTTACTGTTGTACACATATCCAACAGTTGGATGCTGTGATATTTTAGTTTTAAATATGGATAACACTTATAGCTTTGGGGGGTCCCGTTCACTAATTTGGGCCCATAGCATTTATGTACACCACCCTATATATATGACTGGCGCCTAGCGGCTGCCCCGGCCTTGGATGCGCTCTGCAGAGCGTGCCCAAATGCCAAGTCACGTTTCGTTACCTTGTATTCATACATGTGTAATGACAATAAAGTTGAATCTCATCTCATCATCTCATCTCATATAGGAAACGGCCATGGAGGTGAGCACTGTCACTCAACGCTAGAATGTTCTAAACTTGAATCTCCTCAACAGGGGGATTTCTTTGCACAGTTCCTGTCTGTGTATGGGTTTCCTCCCACAGTGGAAAGACATGCTTGTTATGTTAATGATGGTTGTTGTTTCCCCCAGTGTGGACCTGCAACTCATTCAAGCTATACCATGCCTCTTGCTCTATGACAGCTGGGATGGCTGAACTGAACTGTCTGAACGTGATAACAATGAGCTGTTAATAGATAAGTTTATCATACAAACTTGACAGATAAAAAAAATATGACCGGTTGATGTTTACAACTTATCAGGGAACATGATAGTAGGCTAACTACAGGTATTGGGGTTTCTTCCCATAATCAAGCTAGAGGGTACTCAGAGAGTGCATACCTCCATCAAGGCTCCATCCATCCCTCCGTCCCTTCATCTGTCCATCCTACTTCCATTCATCCATCCGTACACTGTGAGATAGGGCCTTGGTGGTGGTATTCACTCATGGATCACCGCCAAAATCTAATGGGCTCATCCATAGCCCAAGGGTCACCTCTGGTGAAAATTTCACCAAAATCTGTCCAGTAGTTTTTGTGTAATCCTGCTGCACAAAAACAAACAAGGACCATGGTGGAGGTATGCGCTCTCAGATCACCTCCAAAATCTAATGGGTTTATCCTTAGGCCAAGGGTCACCTCTGGTTAAGTTTTAATCCAAATCCATCCATTAGCTTTTGCATAACTCTGATAACAGACAAACAAATGCCGGCAAAAACATTACCTTCTTGGCAGAGGTAATAAAAATGTGTTTAATGTTTAAACACAAGCAATTACAACAGAATTAATTGCAGTAAAAAAAAAAAAAAATCCAAGATAACTACAACCAGACAATCAGTGATCTAGTAGATCATTCCGACCTGATGACCACACTCTGAGATCATAAAGAATCTTCCCTTTCTCAGTGGGGTAAACAAAGTATCACTGTGTCTGTTAAGTGGGCATCCAAGCGATAGCCTAAGAGGAGTAACGATCCTTGCAAATGATGAATGGAAGGATGGATTTCCACAGAGCCCTTAAAAAATACAAGCACACTCCCATAATGCATATTCAATGCAGGCTCACAAGGCTTTTAAAATAAGAAAAATCTTCAATCCATTCTAACACTTCACTTCTAACTTGGGATAAGCTGCACCTCTGGAAAATAACTCATGTAAATCTGTCCATACTGTAGGTCTTCATGAAATCTTGCACACGAACAGAAAAAAACAAGTAAAGCAACTACACAAATCACATAACATACTTTGTAGAGGAAAAGAATTCAATAGACACGGGGGAAGCGGCAGGCCCCAACAGAGAGCCTCAGGTGGAACATTATTGTTAAAAGAAGCTGAGTACTTAATCATACTGTAGAATATTATCTACCAAAGCAATTTAGGAGCTAATGGGGACAGTGACGGTTCAACAACTTTATCTCCACCAAGGATCTGTGATAAAGATGTGTTATCTGCACTGCCAAAGAGCACTTATGTAGCCATTAAATATAAAATGTGAAAGGGGAATTCAGCTCATTAATAATTCACTTTTAACAGTGGTAATGAAGACTGCCACACGACACACAAAAAAGTAAAATGTGATTAAAGAATCTTAATTTACATTTAAAATGTTTATTAGCTCTAGCCTCAGAATCAGCTTCTTGTCATGAGGATTTGAAGATTTTTTTTATACGAGCAAAATCCAAAACCACACAAAGTTTCAGTGTTCACTAAATAATGATTCAGCTGACAATCCATTCACACATTCAAAAATAAAGACTAGCAGCCAATAGTTATCAGTTCAACTGTCACCTCATTTGCAAAGACAGACAAGTCTCTGGTGAAGCGCCAGATCGGTTACACACATTTCATGGCTCATTTATGCGATTATGCAGCATTTATCTGCTAATGAATAATGTGCCTGTGCCTTTCAGATAGCACAGTATGGTGGTAGTGTATTTTTACAACCCACCACTGATTTTACAGATAAGTCTCATCGCTGGGTCACGGCCAGCGGACAGCCAATTTGTCCAGCACAGATCCCGGAGTTTACACAGGCTTAAAGCTTTGAAAGACGACAAATAGGACCCCTGACCTCCCCTTTAGATCAGTGTTCAGTTCAACAGCAACCAAAGGCACCCTTTCTTCTCACCGTTAGATTCAGCGAGAAAGTGTTGGTGCCCAGTCAGGCCAGGGCCAGAAGAAGAAAAGGTAATGGCTCAGAAAAAAGTCTAATAAAGAAAGCGAAAGATGGGGACAGATAATGAAAAGTTAAAGCAAAAGATACACACGGGCAGCCTTGAAATTGGTGCTCCACAACCATCCTATTAGTTAATGTGTCACTCTTACACCAAACAGGCAGTGACAGTGAACCCCCAGCGTGCACGCACACACACACGCACACAAATGAGCTGCCTGAACCAACACTAACTCTGGCTAACAAGGCAGCGCTGAGAACAGAGGAGACATAAAAGGAGAGGGAAAATGCTGTGGAGGACAGCAAAGCAGTCACTGATAGAAAAAGTGGAAAGAGCAATAATGGAGGAACTCACTGTCACTGAGAAAAGTAGAAAAGACAGGGATAGACATGGCAAAAGGAAGATATGGCCAGCCAGCTATCGAGACTGAAGAAAAAGAGCAAATTGATTAAATGTCAGAAAGAGACAGAGGTAAAACGAAGGCGAAATGAACAGCTACAGGTGCAGCGTTCATAATGATGGCCTAAATAAATAAATCACCGCAAAAGGCTGCACGGTGGCGCAGTGGTTTAGCACTGTGGCAGCACAGTTTTACCCTCGGCCGGGGGACCGCGGGGATCATGAGATCGTGGGTTCGATCCCAGCCCCCGACCAACAGTGAGCTGTGTGGAGTTTGCATGTTCTCCCCGTGTTGCGCGGGTTTACTCCGGGATTTCTCCGGTTTCCTCCCGCACACCAAAAAAAAAAAACATGTAGGTTTAGGGCGCTCGCGCACGCAGCGACCAGCAGCCAGTGGCTTGTCACCAGACTGCAAACCAAGTCTACCTACGGGTACAAATAAGTAACAAAAAAAAAAAAAAAAAAAAAAAAAAAAAAAAAGGATAAATAATCACATTTGATTTATAACAGTCCCCGTGGTGTGTGAAATCTGTAATAACCTCATCAGTATTTTCCCCTCAGGTGTGCGAGCTTGAAGAATGTGAACACACGCCTCACATCGGCACCATCTGTCACTAAATCACTGCTGGGCCAACTGGGAGCAGTGGGACAAGGTGAGGGCGAGAGAAGAGGCTGTCTGACCACTCTTATTATTGGGCTGGACAGCTTTAGGGAGCAAGCTAATGAGCTGCTGGGAGAGCAGACTCGTAGGCAGGTGCTGAGCTCATAAAGTAGTTTTATGTGCATATGGGCAATGTTGGAGCAGAACCTGCACCCTCACACAAATATGAGCAAAACTCAATTTCCTGCCAAAATGACACACAGAGGCACATGGCTGAGTAAACTTGGAGTGTGATACCAGAGATGCATAAGCAACTGAATCTGTAAAGCATGTTTTTACTGCCAACATGCTTGCTTTGTATGTACAGTGAATTATTTTTAAGTAGTAAATAAACTGTAGTTTTAAAAAAAGTCTAAACAGATGATGGTATTTACTGCTGCACTTTAATAAAGGCTACAGATTGTAGACAAAAGAGCTCCCTAAACACCACAACTCGGTCCCAATCATCTGCAGATTAACCTCCTGAAACATTTTTCTCTTTATGGCTGAAGCATTTAGAGTCTGTATAACAAGGAAGTTTAAAGAGTGAGACAATGCTTAAAAAGCATCCTAATTAAATTCTAAACTTATACAGAATTACAGAATAGGCCACTCTTTTCTTCTGTTTACCGTCCAGCCATCTTCTTCCACTTAATCCTTTTTGGGTAGCGGGAGGGCTGGAGCCTATCCCAGCGTCTTTGGGCGAGAGGCAGGGTACACCCTGGACAGATCGCCAGTCCATCGCAAGGGCCAACACAGAGAGACAGACAACCATTCACTCTCACAGTCATACCTAAGGACAATTTAGAATCCTCAGTCTGAGGCCAATTAACCTAACTTGCATGTTTTTGGCATGTGGGAGGAAACCAGAGAAATCCCGGAGTAAACCCACGCAGACACGGGGAGAACATGCAAACTCCACACAGATCACTGTTGGTCGGAGGCTGCATGCTGTCGAAATGAGGACCATGACACACCAGCACATTGTGGATGAAAATTGGTGTCCATTGCAAAAAAAAAAAAAAAAAAAAGAGTGAGCGATGCTGCAGCTGTTTGCAGTGCTGCTATCCCAGCACTGCAAACAGCTGCCCATGCTTTCAAGCAAGACAAAAAAAAGAGATGAAAAAAATTGGGCAAAAAGATAACGTGGAAATGACAACAAAGAAAACCATGCCAACATCAAAAAAATAATTTCAGGAATAGAGGAAACTTTGCGTCTGTCTAAAATTTGATCTCTCTATACCTGTACTCACTTGGACAGGTGAGTAGCTAACTGCTGTACTAGTTTTTTGGACAGTGACTGTAGATTTATCATTGCTGGTTAATCATTAATTTTTGGCATGCTATGAAAAGTCTGAAAAGAAATGCAAACTCTATGCATGCACATTAGAAGTATGCTCATATGCCTGCTAGTCTGGTTGGCAAGGTCTTCCCATAGAGTCTAGTATGTCATTGTTATCATACAGTCTCTACGGCATAGACTGTATGATTGCAATAACATAGACAGATATGGATTAGAATTAGTATCACCCAAATAAAATACTATTAGACTAAAAGACTATTTGGGTGTGCTTTTAGTACAGCAATCCACAAAACTATGTATACAATCTGTCTTTTTTTTACAAATATTAACCACATTCCGAACCAGTAACTCCATTTCAGTGAATTAAATTGGCTGAAGTGAAGACTATTAGGGGCTAGTTGTCTAGTTGAGACCTGCGGTGAATTAAAACAACTCTGGCCCTAATATTCTTTTGTACAGGATTGCCCTTCATCTTAAAGTATGAGATTCCGTGGCCATTTATCACTGTGATCAGGCTAAAAACATTAGCGATACCTTTCAAATGTAGAAATTTTAATCAGGACAGTAGAAACAAAAGAAATAAAGGCCCTAGATATTCATTTCAGCCTGATTCACATCCAGCCCTGGGTATAGTATCATAAACTGGGTAATAAAATTGAGTTAAAGTGGTGGTAGTAACCCGCAGAGCTCCAACTAAAAATCACACCAGGGTCATTAAAATAAAATAATTTTTCAGACATTAAAACCAGAACTCAAGACCAATCAGTGTCCCTGGAGAACAATGTACAAAACAAGATAGGGTTTTTTCCCTAATGTGAGCATTTTTTTTTTCATTTTCTGTGTTTAAAGGGGACATATGCACTTTTTCAACATTTTGACACCATTCCTAGAGGTCTTGGGTCTGGTGTCTCTCATCTTCCTCTTGACAATATTCCATAAATTCTCTATATAGTTGAAGTCAGGCTAGTTTTATGGCCAATAAAGCACAGTGATACCATGGTCATTAAACCAGGTTTTGGCACTTTTGGCAGTGTGGACAGGTGCCAAGTCCTGCTGGAAAATGAAATCAGCATCTTCATAAAGCTTGTCAGCAGAGGGAAGCATGAAGTGCTCTAAAATTTGCTGGTAGACAGCTGCGCTGACTTTGGACTTGATAAAACACAGTGGACCGACACCAGCAGATGACCTCTTTTCAGATGAAAGTAAATTTTGCATTTCATTTGGAAATCAAGGACAAGTTACTTGAGGTCCAGTGTGAAGTTTCTACAGTCAGTGATGATTTGAGGAGCCATGTTATCTGCTGGTGTTGGTCCACTGTGTTTTATCAAGTCCAAAGTCAGTGCAGCCATCTACCAGAAAATATTAGAGCACTTTATGCTTCCCTTTGCTGACAAGCTTTACGGAGATGGTTTCATTTTCCAGGAGGACTTGGTGCCTGTCCACACTGCCAAAAGTACCAAAACCTGGTTAAATGACCATGGTATCACTGTGCTTGCCTGACCAGAAAACTAGCCTGACTTCAACTCTATAGAGAATTTATGGAGTATTGTCAAGAGGAAGATGAGAGACACCAAACCCAACAATGCAGATGAGCTGAAGGCCGCTATCAAAGCAGCTTGGGCCTCCATAACACCTCGGCAGTACCACAAGTTGATCACCTCCATGCTACGTTGCATTGATGCAGTAATTCATGCAAAAGGAGCCCCAACCAAGTATTGAGTGTGTACATGGACATATTTTTCAGTTGGCCGACATTTCTATTAAAAAAACTATTTTTTAAAATTAATTTTATGTAATATTCTAATTTTTTGAGAAACTGAATTTGGGTTTTCTTGAGCTGTAAGCCATAATCATCAAAATTAAAAGAAATAAACACTTGAACTACATCATTCTGTGTGTAATGAATCTATATAATATAGGAGTTTCATTTTCTGAAATGAATTACTGAATTTAATTAACTTTTTGATGGCATTCTAATTTATTGAGATGCACCTATATATGAGTGTCACCTGATGCTGATGTCAGCTGACCTGTGCTATTTGTTTGCTTAACCTCTTGCGCTCCGTTGTTCCGCGGGCGGGCAAGTCTCTGCATCCTAGGACGCACGAGGGCGCACTCCTGCTCCCTCGTGCGCACTCGGACGCATAGTCCAGATTGTGGTGATGTAGGTGGTGTTGGCGTCCAAGCGCCACTGAAAAAAAAGCTGCAGCCACAGCTGCGAACAGATTAGTTCATCTGATTGACCTCTCATTCGACTAATAAAAGCCTTGAATTGGGTTTCTGAAACCTTGAAGAGCCAATGAATGAAAACCTAGGAAGGAGGACCCGCCTACTGTGAATGCAGGAGACAATTGAAGCACAGAAGTTCAGGCTGGGTGAAGAGAGACTTACTGCTGCAGCAGATGAAAACAAAGGACGCTGGACGAACCTGCTACAGACCCCGCAGCATGGAGAACACCCACAAGTGGGATCTGCACTCATTCCAGCAGAATAGACGTTTAGGATTCTCTTCCATCATCATAGACCGACGGAGGCCGACGACAAAGTTCGTAAATCATTCACCAAAACCGCAATATTGGAATTATGTTTTGATCGGGATCCACGAGCGGACCAGCGTCGCGTTCGTCTGACAATGGGGAAGAGAAGTTCACCAGGACTCTGCTGCTGTGAAAAGGTAAGGTGTTATAAGCTAAGTTATTATTTATCCCTGAAAACTGTAATCCAAAAATGACTTTTGACCGATCGGTAAATTACAATTGTACGGCGCACGCACTTCGTACTTCGTGCGCCGCGATAAACGGTTCATTTGCCGTGTTCGGACGGTGAACACCGCCGCCCCCCCGCCCCCCCCCCCGCTGCAGAAGAGGAGCGGGGGGGGCGTTCACGGTCCGAATGCCCCCGGTCCACAGGGGGAAGCCGCGCTGACTGCGCAGCGGTCGTCACATAGACATATGAGTCTATTCCTTCATGTAGCGATGGCCGTCCTCTGTAGCGGGGGGGGGACAACCCCGCCCCACACACACACACACACAGTAGCGGGGGGGGGGGGAAGCCGCTGTGACAGCGTTGCTGTGGAAACATGCAACGAGTGTAATCCGTCATGTAGCGAGGGCCGAACTCCGTCCTTGGTAGCGGGGGGGGGGGAACGCCCCCCCCACACACACACACACACAGACCTGAGTGTGACCTTTCATTAGAGCCTAAAATGAAGATTCTACATTGAATTATCCAAAAGTTACAGATGTTTTTCCAAACTGTGCCACTTGGCACAATTTGGCACAGTTCCAAAACGCCTAGGAACAGCCTGAGAACAAAGCTGTGTAAAATATTCATTTTTTGTGGTATTGTTACCAAATTTGGATCTCAGCTTGATAACACTTGGTTCTACATTTCTGTTGCATTTTCCAGCCGGATCGGACAGCTGTGTGTTATTTGCAAGCATTTGTATCCAAAAAAACACCGTGTCCAAATTTATTTTCTTCAAGTTCAGTATGTTTAGATGACTGTAACTCAGTGGCCGGAGCACGTAGAGAGATAATGTTTTTTTTGCCAAAAAATTCAAAGTGTTTTCTTTTAAATGAGACCAACCCCATGAAGATGCTGCAAAGGGTTGAATAACAGCTTTCGATTTACTTTGGGCACGTTATTTTTTGGCATTTTTAGGAAAATTGCCCGGAGTGCAAGGGGTTAAGTTAACCTGAATTGACAACAGCTACACATGCACAAGCCTAAGTTGGCAAAAGTTTGCCAACGCTGGCAAATGCTAGCAAAAGTTTGTGCGCTAGATTAAAAAAAACTGCTCAACAACATAATTTCACCAACGTTTGGACTAATTTCTCTGATTTTTTAAAAACGTCTTTAAAGGTTGGTCCAAACATTATAGTGTGAACCCAGCTTTAGCTCCAGATGCCGAAGACAAACTGAGGTAACATAACTAGCAGCCAAATGTGACTATGTAAAAGCCCAAATAAAGTAATATCACTGTCAGAGGTATGTAGTGACAGTGGTCAAAAGGCTATGATCTGCCCTTAGAAATCAGTGAGTGTGTAACTGTGCTAACAAGAGACAGGTTAGTGTATCGCCATCTCTCGACCAAGGTGGCCTCTGAAGCAGTAGACTTCCTAACCTTGGCTGGCTAGCCAAGACGCTAGCAGGCTGAAGTGCCAGTCTATTGCATCCAAAATGTAACAAAATAAGCCAAATGGCACAACATACAGTGATGTGAAAAAGTGTTTGCCCCCTTTCTGATTTCTCATTTTTTGTATGTTTGTCACACTTAAATGTTTCAGATCATCAAACAAATTTAAATATTAGACAAAGATAACACACGGAAACACAAAATACAGTCTTTAGTTGAAGGTGTTTATTATTAAGGGAAAAAAAATCCAAACCAGCATCATTGTCTTGCATGGGCCAGAGAGGAGCTACGCTGGATGAGGGACCAGTGGGCCTCAGTGCTGTTCTCTGATGAAAGTTGATTCACGCTGAGCAGAAATGATGGCCGCCAACAACGTCAAGGAGAGCGCTATGCATCGGCCTCTGTTGTCACCAGACAAGCCTTTGGTGGTGGTGGTGATGTTACAGTCTGGGCAGGTGTGTCTAGTCAATACAGGACTGCCCTACACCTTGTGAATGGTACAGTGATAAGCCAATGCTACCTGAATAACATCATTAATCCAGTCGCGCCCCCGCATGAACAACACAGGCCTAATTTCATCTTCATGGATGACAATGCTCCAGCTCATCGAGGTCACATCATTAGGGAACGGCTGCTGGAGGCTGGGGTACCTCAAATGGAGTGGCCTGCACTTTCTCCAGACCTGAATCCCATAGAAAACCTATGGGATCAGCTGAGTCGCCGTGTAGAGCCTCATAACCCTGCACCAAACAACCTCAATGACCTGAGGGCCACCCTTCAAGAAGAGCCGAATGCCATGCCTCAGCAGACAATAAGTCGACTTGTGAACAGCATGAGGCGTCATTGTCAAGCTGTAATTGATGCTCAAGGGCACATGACAAGTTATTGAGACACTGACATTTTTTGTTGTGATATATCCACCGCTGTTGTTGGCTTTTGTTTCAATAAATTGTTTGAGATGAGGAAATCACCATTGCATGCTTCTACTGAAATGCCCTACTTTCATGACATAATATCACCGGGGCCGCCATCCCATACCACACAAATAAGAGCTCCAACATGAACAATAACAACACAGAATAAATCCTTAACACACACCCCACACACACACACACACACACAAAAAGTCCAAAATACACACACACAATCAACCCACCCCAATTTGGAACCTGAATCATCCGCTAAACACAAACAAACTAAATCACAAAAAGGGACCTATAACATTCAAACCAAAAAACTAAAATTTGGGGGGACAGGTAGACTGTCATCCTACCCCCGACACAGTGAAGCGGGTTATTCTGCCGCCTATACTATCAAAGTCCACAAAAGAAAAAAAAATGCTGCCACGTCTCCTATATACCATACTAAAATAATCCCCAAAACTATTAACATAGAACAATTGAACAGTTATAAGACACCCATGACTCGGTGAGGATGACCCGTGACCCCCCCCAGACCTTCATCATTAGTCCACCCCTGGCGGCAGTCCACTTCTCGGACCACAGCTGGTCGCCTCCTCTTCGGAGCGGCTTCTCCTCCACACCTCCGAGCGCTCCAACCATCTGGAGTCGTGCCCACCCGTCTCCTTCGGAGCTCATTGGGATGGTGCCATGAGCCATCCAACAGCAGCAGGTATCGATCGTGCCACTCACTCATCACCTGTAGCTGACCCTGGTACCGCTCCATGTTTTGCTTCTGTCTCACCCGCCTGGACCTCGCCTGCGCCTGAGTCCAAACCCAGTGTGCGACTCCAAGTGGGGCCTTGCACGGCCTGCATTGTTTCCACCTGGCACTCACCCTTTCAGTGCCACTTGGTCCTGCGCCAACAGCTTGTAGATCCGCCGCTGACCCCACCCCTGTGGTCCTGTTGTTCACCAGTCCTCCATGGCCATGCTCCTGGCACATCTGAGACCATCGCTTGGGCCCCGCTCATCGCTGTAGGTCCTCCCCCATGCTGCCAGGCGTCCACATCCAGGGCAGCTCGGACACTGGCACCGGGGTCCTCTCACGGCAACCCTGAGCACGACGCAGCCTGTCCACTTTCCGGAGTGCCCAGCAACAGTTCATCCCACACCGCATCATCCCGGAACCTCGGAACCGGTTGGTCCCACAGTTCACCACCTGACCACTCTTCCCCAGCACCACTCCTGATGGAGAATCTAAGGCCATAAAACAAGTTGCAGCTCATGATATTAGAGCCACAGGCCATCACGATGAACTCCACAGTGGTCATCATTGCCGACTTGTACTGAGCCGTCAACGTGATGGAACCCACCGTGGCCAACCGTCCTCCTCCATAGCCGCAAAGCGGCACTGAGAAACTTCCAATCCTGTAGTGGGGAAAACACTGTCTGGCTGTAGCCCAATTTAACACAGAACTCTCCGCTCCTGTGTCAACCAACATCAGTACCGGAACTCCGTCCAGAATTACCATGCAGCACATGCGCCCATCGGTACTCGGGGACACCGTGTGTACCACCATTGGAGCGGAAGAAACTGAAGTCTTGCGCGGGCTCTCTTATCCAGCTGGCTGGTACATCCTCGCGAAATGGTGGAAACAGCCACAATTTCCACAGCGCTTCCCTCTTGCCGTACACTCTCTGGACTTGTGGCGGTGCTTCATGGACCCACAACCCATACACCTTGGATTCTCCGGGGCAGACCTCATCCGTACAGCGTTGGCCTCTTCAACGTTGTCCACGACACTCCCATTGTTGTCCGGGTCCACTGTCTGTGCGGCCATGGGGGATCTTGAACCTTCCGGCGAAAGGCGCTCATTTAGCTCCTGAGTTAGCTTACTTGCTGCTTCTAGCTGTAGAGCTAACTCAACAGCCCTCGTCAGCGTCAACTCCCCCGGGAACGTGAGCAGCTTGGAGCAGACTGCGGCGCAGTTGGTATGTTCCGCCAACCAGTCGCGCACCATTTCTTCTTCCAACAGCCCGAACTGGCACTCAACGGCCAACTGCCTTAAGTCCGACACGAACCGCTGGATCGGTTCACCTACCTGTTGGCGGCGCTGTCTGAACTTAATTCACCTAACGATGACGTTGTCCGGTGCTCTGAAATGGTGAGCCATTAATTCAACCACTTCTTCATAAGTGTCCGCATCTCCAAGCGTGCCCAAAATTCTTTGTCCCTCCATTCCCAGGGTTGTGTACTAATGATGCACGAGCTCGCAGTTTCTCCATTCTTCCCAGGTCCAGCGCTACCATGTACGTCTGGAAAGCCTCATACCAACGAGGCCATAGCACAGCCGGCTCCCCTGGGAGCTCCTGGAATGGATGAATTGGTGTTCCACATGCCTCCATGAGTTTCTCTCTCATCACCAAATGTTATGTCGTAATTCGTAGACAAGGATGAGGCCAGGAGTGGCGCTGAACACTACTTTATTAAACAAACTGGACTCTGTACACCCGACCATACATGCAGCTGCTTAGCAGAGGAAAAGCAGAAGAGACCATCCCTCTACCAGCAGCCCCTCTTATATCACCAGAGATGACGGAACTGGAAACCGGGGCTGCCATCACGTACCACACAAATAAGAGCTCCGACATGAACAATAACAACACAGAATAAATACTTAACACCATGCATCCAGGCAAGATGGTCACAAAACTTGGGCTGCACGTGGCCAGCCACGGAAGGGGTCTGCGGAGGCTAGCGGACTAGAGATGATGTAATTTTTGTTACACAACTCTTACAGACGCGGACAGCAGAGGTGCAGCATGAACCTAGCAAAAGTCTGATCGAGTTTCCAACAGATGATCTGACTTTTTTTTTTTTTGACTACCTTAGTAGTCAAAAAGGTCGTACTGACTACCTTAGTTTCAGACTACCTTAGACTGTGTAGTCTGGAACTAGTTAATCAGAAGTAACATCTCAGAAAGATGTTGGATTATAGATTAATTTAAACCAGGTTATTTTAGTCCTAGTGTTATTTAAGCCTTAAACAGGAAACCAGCCCAATAAATTGGTAGTCTTTCAGTCTGAGCTCAAGGGGAAAAAATGTGTATTTATCCAAATTAAGATTAGCTGACATGCATGCATCCTGCAGTACATTGTTATAACATATGGTCCAACCACTGGAGACAGCTTGGTGAGAATCAAGAAACTGTAAATTGAAGCTATAAATGACACACTCCAGTGCTGATGGGAAATAACTGCCTGTGACTTGCAATTTACTTCAATTTTATTTGGTCCAGATTGGGTGAAACAGGTCCGGCTGGAGGCGCTCCGGCTGCCATTTCTCAGACATGACAGATCTGATCAAAAAAAAAAAAAAAAAAAAATGATGCAAGAAAATAGAATCAGCGCACACGGTTAGCTGGATATTGACTGGAGATTGAGGTTATTTCTCAGTCGTGTCCTTATGAATTGGACAACAGCATCTTTCCAGCACTGCAGGGAGACAGCATGTGCACACAAACACACACACACACACACACACACACACACTTGTCAAAGCTGAGGTATATCCCTCAAGATCAATCTATAGCAGGATCTTCACTGAGAACACAGGAACCGTAAATTGTTTGCTCCTCTCTCTCCTTAACTGCCAATTACCCTGATCGGACAACTGTCACTTTATCTCTCTCTCACACACACATACACACACACACACACACACACACACACACACACCAATATCAAGCTGAAGAGCAGCAATTTCCGTGGATGATCCATAAGGCACAGGGCTAATAAAGCAAGCATCATCTCGGATTATTCTGGCTCTGTGCAACACTTAACAGCAGGTCAGTGTTTAAAAATGTATGAGACACAAATAAAAAAAAAAAACAACTTTCACTTGGCTAAACCAAGTAAAATCTGAAACCACCAGGAGGTAACTGTTCATATCATTTAAAGTTTGAATGCCCAAGAAAGAGAAAACGTTGTTTTCAGAAGCATTGTGGGATTGTTCATGCTTTATGGACCCTCACGGAGATGCGAAGGGAAGACAGTTAGCAGGTGAGATGGCAGAGCTGGGACCAATTTCCCACTCCAGTCGCACACCCACAGCTCGCTCACAAAATGATTAATTCACGAGTGGCACATTTCAGCATCTCTTTCTTAACAGCTGGATATAATACCCTTCTTTTAAAATAATAAACTACCCCGCCTCTCTCCTTTCAGAAGTCCTGAAATGGGCTTTGAATGGATTTAATAACGTTATAACATTAAAGTAAATTCATGCGGGGACAACAGGCAGAAAACGACTTTTCCTTTTACCATCGATATTCAGTCAGATCAGCTGCCTTGTATGTTTGCACACGACGCGAACCCGTTACCTATAATGAGCCGCCAGCCCTGAGCGGTCACAACTGTTGCTCCAAAAGCGCGCCGGGCTTTCTAAATATAGCGCACCCGAATCCCTTTAAAAACAGCCGATTACAGTGAATCAAGCAGTAACTTACATGTCTAAGTTCTTGAATGCGATCCTTCATGGCTCCCAGTAAATCACGGTTGATCCTTCTGGATGTGTGCGGTGAAGGGAGAGCGACAGGCTGCTGGGATAACCGAGGAGGAGGCGCGTCTGTCGGCTGTGAGAGGTGATTCCCCCCCCCGTTGGTCTGGATGATGGGATGTGGGACCACTTCAGAGCCGGGTGACGCGCAAGGAAAATGTCCCTCCGTTAACCCATTACACTCCCACAACTTCTCCAGTCCAACTAATTGATTTTTTTCCTCCTTTTTTTCATAATTTCTTTTAATTTCTGTGTAGCTTATTGGATGTTCTTCCTGACACCCCCCCCCCCCGCAAAAAAAAAAAAAAAAAAAAAAACAGACCACCGCAGCGTTTGTACCTAGGCGGTGAAATCGTTGGGAGCCTGGTTAAAGATTGAGCAGGTTCAGAGATAACGCCCAGGTAGTTTCCATTGTCAAAGCAAACAGCGGCCTCTGTCGATACATTCTGGTTACCGATTTATTTATTTATTTTTTTTAATTAAGGAAGTCAATTTACAGGGCCTGTATCACCATAGCAGCTTACGTACTTTCATGTACGGGAGATCGGTGTGCACCAAGTTATAAGGCCAATGCATCGTCAGTGTACTAAATCTGAATACGTTTTGTACACTTAATAAATTACTTAGTGATTTTGGGATTTTTACTTTCTAGTGTTATTTGTTGATTATGTGCATGTTAAACAACTATGTAAATTCATTTTAAAACATCCAGGTATTAGATAAACTTTCAAAAGGAATTTTATTTAAAAGCACTGGACTAAAAACTAATTAAAATACAAGGCGGTGCGGTGGTGCAGTGGTTAGCACTGCGGCAGCACAGTAACTCACCCTTGGCCAGGGGATCCTGGGTTCGATCCCAGCCCCCGACCAACAGTGATCTGTGTGGAGTTTGCATGTTCTCCCCATGTCTGCGTGGGTTTACTCCGGGATTTCTCCGGTTTCCTCCCACATGCCAAAAAACATGCAAGTTAGGTTAATCGGCATCAAACTGGGGATTCTAAACTGTCCTTAGATATGAATGTGAGAGTGAATGTTTGTCTGTCTCTCTGTGTTGGCCCTGCGATGGACTGGCGATCTGTCCAGGGTGTACCCTGCCTCTCGTCTAAAGATGCTGGGATAGGCTCCAGCCCCCCCACCACCCGAAAAGGATTAAGCGGAAGAAGATTAATGAATGAACGTTTCAGTGTTCATCCAAACACCATCATCAGTTGTCACACTGCAGCAGGAAGTGTCTTTGGCCAATAAATAACCTGCAAGGAGGTCACATGACTTGTGAGAAATGTAGTCCATGATATGCATCCAGAGAGGAGAAAAAAAATTGAATGTAGTCCCATGGTATGTGACCAAAGAGGAGAACAAAACAAAACTAGTACTCCTTTAAACCTGAGACGCCGAGCAAGTTCATTTGTCCATAAAGTGTCGAGGAATGGTTTTTAACACAGCATTGTAAGCTGAGGACAGATGATGTCTTAGTCTCCTTTCTCTGTTAAGGGAGGTGTTGTGTCCCAAATTAAGAAGGAGTCCGGGTGACGTTTTATGTTTTTTATTAAGAACGAGAACACAGGAAAACAGGAGACTCTAGAGTGAGCACAGGAGCCACAGCAAAGAGACAAGATGTCTCCCGCAGTTGGCGTATATATCCCAGCTGACGCCACCTCCCAGAGGCAGGGCGTCACCCCTCTCCAGCCCAGGGCACCACCATAATAATATATATATGATCCTACACCCCCCTTGAAAAAGTACAAGCACACTGACTGACCCACCTTTAGAATTTATACCCGGCTCACGTACTAATACAAAGGCATTTACAGACCTAACCACTCACACACCACACAGGCCCAGCGGAGCACTCCGCTATGCAAACAGTCATTGAACTTAAAAGGGCCACACACCAAAAATAAATTAATCCCAACATAAATGTACACACATAAGTATAAAATATACACAAATAAGAACAATGGCGGTACCCGACTCCTAACCGGCATTTCATTCCATATGTACACAGAGACACCTGATCAAACAGCAAAGCACACAACATAGGGCAAATCAGTTCAATTACACACACACTCCCTACTACTTTTCACACACAGGTGTTAACTGCACCTCCCACACACACACACAGAGGTGACCCTCAAGGCTACAAAACATTCACAGCACACAACGGTGGTCACAATCAAATTAAATTACTTTGCATTTGCTTGTAATTTCACATTTGTCTTTACTGTATACTTTCCTTTTTTTTTTTTTTGAACATTAACCTTAAACACACCACAAAGCACACTATAACAGGACACACCGTAAGCCCCAATAGAGTCCTGACACGGGTCTCCCGTAGGCCCCCCTCTGGAGTGTCATCTGGCGGCCCACTCCCAGAGCTCCTCTGTTTCTTCATTACCAGAGACGGGCTGCACTGGCATTCCTTCCTTCCTGAGCACCACAGTTCGTTCAGGTGCCGTCTCAACCCATCCGTCAATTTCAGGTAACCATCATCGTCAGCCCTCACCACACGCAGATCACCCTGTCCATCTCTCTGCTCCCTTGAACTGCGCACACGGCCTAGCCGAGGCTCGACCCTAGGGCACACACCATCGCCCTCGCCCAGGGGAGCACTCACTGGCTTCCTTCTTCTTCTGTGTCGTGAACCAGTACCCATATGGATCTTCAGCATTCCGCTAGGCTTGATCGAGCCTTGTCCCTTGTTTTCATTCTGGGCTCGTCTAGGGTTCGTGCCATCTGGTCTCACCCCAATCACGCTCATTTGCTGCATTGGAGCAGCACTGGCAGCGCCTGGCTCAACAGTAGTACTCGGCCGGCCACCGGAGCCACACTGCGCCTGCTCTCTGGAACCATCCACCTTCACGTGGGCTAAACCATGCCGTTCGAGTCCCGCATCTCCAGGACCGCAAACACTGGCATAGAGTTCCCATCGTGTTGGCGTACTCTGGTGCTGGCGGTGTCCATCTTCACCTGGAATGGACCACCCTAAGTCCCACGCTTCTTCGCCACTTCCCAAATAAAATGGCCGGTCCCATAGTCCACCACCTGACCATTCCTCCACTTCTCCACAGGTGATGGAGAACCCAAGCCCATAAAACAAATCACAGCCCATCAAACTGTTACCACTACGGGCCACCATGAACTCGGCTGCGCACACAGAGGCCATCCTGCACTCTACCAACAGCCACACCGAGCCCACAATGTCCAGGGTCCACAATGTCCACAATGTTACCATACCCATAACAGGCAATGTTTGTCTTATTCACGGTGTAATAGGGGAAGTACTTCTTTACAATAGCCAGATTCAAGATGGAGACCACCAACCCCATGTCCACCAACATCGGTATTGGCATCCCGTCCAACAGTATGTTGCAAAGGATACGTCCATCAGTGTTGGGCGAGACAGTGTGGATTACTGTAGGTGTCTTCTTAGTTGGGGTACTTTTCCCAGGTCTCCTTTCCTCCTTCTCAAAATTACGGCAATTCTGGCAAAGTGGTGGAACAAACCACACCGTCCACAACGCTTGCCCCTCGCTGTGCACTCCCTCGCTCTATAGCGGTGCTTACTGGATCCACAGCTGTAGCATCTCGGCGTCCCCGGGGTGGACCTAATTTTCACGATGGCCGCGTATTCATCTTCGCTGCCATCGTCCGAATCCAAGGCCAGTGCCTTCCACCGTTTGTCGTTCCTGTGCGGGGCTTCCGTGTCATTGCGATTCTTTGTTAGCCTTTCCACTGCCTCATGTTGTTGTGCTAGCTCCATGGCTGCTAGCAGTGTTAGCTCACCAGCATGGGTTAGCAGGCGGACTCTCGCCGAGGAATAGGCTACGTGTTCCGCTAGCTGGTCACGGACCATCTCCTCAAAAACCCCGAATCTGCACTCACCCGCCAGCTGCCGAAGGTCCGCCACGAACTGCTGAACCGACTCTCCGGGCCGCTGGCGCCACTGCCTGAACTGTATGTGCCACATTATGGTGTTCTCAGGGGCGTGGAAGTAGCCAGCCATGAACCTCACGACATCGCCGAATGAGTCACCTCCTCCAAGCGTGCTCAGGATCCTCTGGCCTTCCTTACCTAGGTTATGTACCAGAATAGCCCTTGCAGGCAATTTGTCTAGGTTGCCGAGGTCCAGTGTAGTAAGTTAGTTCTCGAAGGCCGCATACCATCTGGCCCATGGGACCAACGGCTCACCCAGAGCCTCTAAAAATGGATGAAATGCGGTAGCAGCCCTCTCCATCTCCGTATATCCTCATCACCAAATGTTGTGTCCCAAATTAAGAAGGCGTTGGGGTGACATTTTATGTATTTTTATTAAGAACGAGAACACAGGAAAACAGAAGACTCTAGCGCAACCACAGGAGCCACAGCGAAGAGACAAGATGTCTCCCACAGTTGGCTTATACATCCTAGGTGACGCCACCTCCCAGAGGTGGGGCATCACCCCTCTCCAGCCCAGGGCACCGACATAATAATATATATACACATATATATAAAATATACAATCCTACAGGAGGGCCATTCCACTTTAACATAGACGGCTTCTTTCAAGCCACCCCTCTTCTCTGTCCAAAATGTGCACATCTTGGTCTCGAAAGGTATGTTGTTTTTGTTGCAAGTGAGTATAGACAGCTGAATTTTGTCCAGACGAATTTTCTCTTCTATTTATCTTTTGTTCTTATTAAAGACAAGAATAGAAAGGAGATGTATTTACCTTCTTAACATGTTTCGACTGTACACTGCAGCCTTCGTCAGAAGAGTCAGCTGATTGCTGCCAGGTGACATTTATCAGCTGATTTTCATATATGCAATGTATATGCGATGGGAGACCCACTATCAGCCATTATGAGCAGCTTTTTCATGGAGGATCTGGAAAACAAAGCCATCAATACAGCACCTACACAATGTAAACCCACCCTTTGGAAGAGATACAGTGGGGTAAAAAAGTATTTAGTCAGCCAGCAATTGTGCAAGTTCTCCCACTTAAAAGATGAGAGAGGTCTCCAATTTTCATCATAGGTATACCTCAACTATGAGAGACAAAATGAGAAAAAAAAATCCAGAAAATCACATTGAAGGATTTTTAATGAATTAATTGGTAAATTCCTCAGTAAAATAAATATTTGGTCACCTACAAACAAGCAAGATTTCTGGCTCTCACAGACCTGTAACTTATTCTTTAAGAGGCTCCTCTGTCCTCCACTCGTTACCTGTATTAATGGCACCTGTTTGAACTCGCTATCAGTATAAAAGACACCTGTCCACAACCTCAGTCAGACTCCAAACTCCACTATGGCCAAGACCAAAGAGCTGTCAAAGGACACCAGAAACAAAATTGTACACTTGCACCAGGCTGGGAAGACTGAATCTGCAATAGGTAAGCAGCTTGGTGTGAAGAAATCAACTGTGGGAGCAATTATTAGAAAATGGAAGACATACAAGACCACTGATAATCTCCCTCGATCTGGGGCTCCATGCAAGATCTCACCCCGTGGGGTCAAAATTATCACGAGAACGGTGAGCAAAAATCCCAGAACCGCATGGGGGGACCTAGTGAATGACCTGCAGAGAGCTGGGACCAAAGTAACAAAGGCTAAATCAGAAACACACTACGCCGCCAGGGACTCAAATCCTGCAGTGCCAGACGTGTCCCCCTGCTTAAGCCAGTACATGTCCAGGTCCGTCTGAAGTTTGCTAGAGAGCATTTGGATGATCCAGAAGAGGATTGGGAGAATGTCATATGGTCAGATGAAACCAAAAAGAATTCTTTGGTAAAAACTCAACTTGTCGTGTTTGGAGGAGAAAGAACACCATACCTACTGTGAAGCATCGGGGTGGAAACATCATATTTTGGGGCTGTTTTTCTGCAAAGGGACCAGGACGACTGATCCGTGTAAAGGAAAGAATGAATGGGGCCATGCATCGTGAAATTTTGAGTGAAAACCTCCTTCCACCAGCAAGGGCATTGAAGATGAAACGTGGCTGGGTCTTTCAGCATGACAATGATCCCAAACACACCACCCGGGCAACGAAGGAGTGGCTTTGTAAGAAGCATTT
The DNA here is from genome assembly GCA_020510985.1 of Pholidichthys leucotaenia. NCBI lineage: Eukaryota > Metazoa > Chordata > Actinopteri > Cichliformes > Pholidichthyidae > Pholidichthys > Pholidichthys leucotaenia. The sequence goes on along the minus strand of CM035847.1, from coordinate 220,779,708 downwards.
CAAGGTCCTGGAGTGGCCTAGCCAGTCTCCAGATCTCAACCCCATAGAAAATCTTTGGAGAGAGTTGAAAGTCTGTGTTGCCCAGCGACAGTCCCAAAACATCACTGCTCTAGAGGAGATCTGCATGGAGGAATGGGCCAAAATACCAGCAACAGTGTGTAAAAACCTTGTGAAAACTTACAGAAAACGTTTGACCTCTGTCAATGCCAACAAAGGGTATATAACAAAGTATTGAGATGAACTTTTGTTATTGACCAAATACTTATTTTACTGAGGAATTTACCAATTAATTCATTAAAAATCCTTCAATGTGATTTTCTGGATTTTTTTTTTCTCATTTTGTCTCTCATAGTTGAGGTATACCTATGATGAAAATTGGAGACCTCTCTCATCTTTTAAGTGGGAGAACTTGCACAATTGGTGGCTGACTAAATACTTTTTTACCCCACCGTACGTGGATGACATTCTGGAAAAAATAAGGAAAGGACACACACAAATACTCACTGACCATCTGAACAGCACAGACAGCACTGGAAATATAAAATTCACACACGAAGAGGAGGAAAATGGCACCATAGCCTTTTTGGACATGAAAATCCACCACAACGATGACGGCAGCATAAAAATCACAGCCTACAGAAAACCAGCCCACACAGATCAATACCTACTATGGACATCGGAACACCCCACAGCACACAAGCTATCAGTTGTCAGGACGTTATATGAACGGGCCACCATCATCACAGACCAAGAAGACAGGAGGAGGAAAACCACATAAAACATGCACTTATATGCTGCCAATATCCAGTATGGGCCATAAACAAAGGGAAACAGCAAGTCAAAAACAAAGAAAACAAACAGGAAATAAGACACAGAACAAAAGCCGAAATCAAAAACAAGGACACCATAACCATACCATACATACGAGGGATCACGGAACCAATTCAAAGGATCATGAAAAAATACAAAATAAACACAGCAGTAAAACCACACAAAAAATTAAGACAGTTATTAGTACACCCCAAGGACAGACTAGAACAAGATAAAAAATGCAATGTAATATATGAAATATCAAGCAGATCATGCAACAAAACCTACATTGGAGAAACTGGAAGATCATTCACCACAAGAAAAAAAGAACACCAGAAGGAATGTGAGAAGGAAACACAAGGACGACTCACAATATCACAAAAAGAAAAGGCAGAACAAGAAACATTAAAATCAGCAATATCAGATCACTGCAAAAGAAATAATCATGTCATGGACTGGGACAACACAAAAATTATTGGATCAGAGAGCAACAGACACAAACGCTGGATCAAGGAGGCCATAGAAATCAGGAAGCGGGGAAAAGACACCATGAACCGAGATGAGGGGGCCTTTATGCTTTCCCACACCTGGGACCACATTCTCCAGAGACCATCTGACGGCGGAAGGCGGGGCCAGCTCGGTGGATCTGACAGATCTGCTGAGCTGGCCCCGCCTACAAAAGTCAGCTGATAAATGTTACCTGGCAGCAATCAGCTGACTCTTCTGACGAAGGCTGCAGTGTACAGTCGAAACATGTTAAGAAGGTAAATACATCTCCTTTTTATTCTTGTCTTTAATAACAAAAGATAAATAATTAAAAGAAGACAAAATGAACCTACTTGAGCTATTTTCTCTTCTATGTTGTGGCATACGTTTACAGAGCTGCTGTTTCATTTCCCCGATATAAAGATCGTCACACTCCTCACTACATTTGACAGCACACCTACTGACACCGATCAGTATCTCATGTTTGATTCACATCACCCACTTGAGCAGAAACTGGAGGTGATTCGTAAATTGCAACATTGTGCAGAAACCATACCCACAGATTCAGAAGCTAAGGAAAAGCAACATGTCTATACAAAACAAGCTTTAAAACAGTGTGGTTATTCAGATTGGACTTTCATTAAAACTCACAGGAAACGTAAAAAGAATTCTAGGCCTCTAGGAGTAGGAGAAATGGAGTTCAAAATCAAGAGGAAGCATATAGTCATTCCATATATGGCTGGGCTGTCTGAAAAGTTTTGCAGGATTTTCTCCAAATACAGCATACCTGTGTATTTTAAACCCAGGAACACTCTGCGACATTGGTTGGTTCACCCCAAAGACCAGATACCAAAACATAAAAAGAGCAACCAGGTATATGCTGTTAAATGGGCAGTGCAGTGGTGCAGTGGTTAGCACTGTGGCAGCACAGCAACTTACCCTTGGCCATGGGATCCCTGGTTCGATCCCAGCCCCTGACCAACAGTGATCTGTGTGGAGTTTGCATGTTCTCCCTGTGTCTGCGTGGGTTTACTCCGGGATTTCTCCGGTTTCCTCCCAAAGGCCAAAAACATGCAGGTTAGGTTAATTGGAGACTCTAAAGTGGCCCTAGGTGTGAATGTGTGTGTGAATGGTTAAGGGATAGCGCCGTACTGTGGCTGCTTCATCCATCCAGGTGGATGCCCTCAATTTCCCCTCTGGGGATCAATAAAGTATACAAAATCAAATCAAAAAAAAAAATTGTGGTGAGGAGTGCGACGATCTTTATATCGGGGAATCAAAACAGCAGCTCTGTAAACGTATGTCGCAATATGGAAGAGAAAATTTGTCTGGACAAAATTCAGCCATCTATACACACTTGCAACAAAAACAACACACCTTTTGAGACCAAGATATGCACATTTTGGAGAGAGAAGAGGGGTGGTTTGAAAGAGGTATTAAGGAAACCATCTATGTTAAAGTGGAACGGCACTCCCTTAACAGAGGAGGGGGACTGAGATACCAGTCCTCAGTTTACAATGCCGTGTTAAAAACCATTCCTCGACACTTTATGGACAAATTAACTTGCTCTGAGTCAGGTTTAAAGGAGGAGTACTGGGGGGGGGGGGTGTTGGTTTTTTTTGGGGGGGGGGGTTCTCTTTCTTCTTTTCGTCTCTTTGGTCACACCAGCGCATCTGGAAAGTCTTCAAAGTGCTTAAGTTTTTCCACATTTTATGTTACAGCCTTATTCCAAAAGGGATTAAATTCATTTTTTCCTCAAATTCTACACACAACACCTCATAATGACAATGTGAAAAAAGTTTGAGATTTTTGCAAATTTATTAAAAATTAAAAACTAAGAAATCACATGTACATACACTACCGTTCAAAAGTTTGGGATCACCCAGACAATTATTTTGTGTTTTCCATGAAAAGTCACACTTATTTACCACCATGAGTTGTAAAATGAATAGAAAATATAGTCAAGACATTGACAAGGTTAGAAATAATGATTTGTATTTGAAATAATAATTTTTTCCTTCAAACTTTGCTTTCGTCAAAGAATCCTCCATTTGCAGCAATTACAGCATTGCAGACCTAACATGATTGCACAAGGGTTTTCTAATCATCCATTAGCCTTCTGACGCAATGAGCAAACACATTGTACCATTAGAACACTGGAGTGATAGTTGCTGGAAATGGGCCTCTATACACCTATCTAGATATTGCACCAAAAACCAGACATTTGCAGCTAGAATAGTCATTTACCACATTACCAATGTATAGAGTGTATTTCTGATTAGTTTAAAGTTATCCTCATCGAAAAAAAGTGCTTTTCTTTCAAAAATAAGGAAATTTCTAAGTGACCCCAAACTTTTGAACGGTAGTGTAAGTATTCACAACCTTTTCCATGAAGCTCAAAATTGAGCTCAGGTGCATCCTGTTTCCACTGATCATCCTTGAGATGTTTCTACAGTTTAATGGGAGTCCACCTGTGGTAAATTCAGTTGACTGGACATGATTTAGAAAGGTATACACCTGTCTATATAAGGTCCCACAGTTGACAGTGCATGTCAGAGCACAAACCAAGCATCAAGTCAAAGGAACTGTCTGTAGACCTCTGAGACAGGACTGTCTCGAGGCACAAATCTGGGGAAGGGTACAGAAAAATGTTCTGCTGCTTTGAAGGTCCCAGTGAGCACAGTGGCCTCCATCATCTGTAAATGGAAGTTCTGTACTTCCGGGACTCTTCCTAGAGCTGGCCGTCCGTCTAAACTGAGCGATCGGGGGAGAAGGGCCTTAGTCAGGGAGGTGACCAAGAACCCAATGGTCACTCTGTCAGAGCTCCAGCATTACTCTGTGGAGAGAGGAGAACCTTCCAGAAAGACAACCATCTCTGCAGCAATCCACCAATCAGGCCTGTATGGTAGAGTGGCCAGACAGAAGCCACTCCTTAGTAAAAGGCACATGGCAGCCCACTGGGAGTTTGCCGAAAGGCACCTGAAGGACTCTCAGACCATGAGAAACAAAATTCTCTGGTCTGATGAGACAAAGATTGAACTCTTTGGCGTGAACACCAGCCATCAGGTTTGGAGGAAACCAGGCACCGTTCATAACCATGCCAATGCTGGAGCAGCATCATGCTGTTGGGATGTTTTTCAGCGGCAGGAACTGGGAGACTAGTTAGGATAGAGTGAAAGATGAATGCAGCAATGTACAGAGACATCCTGGATGAAAACCTGCTCCAGAGCGCTCTTGACATCAGACTGGGGTGACAGTTCATCTTTCATCATGACAATGACCCTGAGCACACAGCCAAGATATCAAAGGAGTGGCTTCAGGACAACTCTGTGAATGTCCTTGAGTGGCCCAGCCAGAGCCCAGACTTGAATCCAATTGAACATCTCTGGAGAGATCTGAAAATGGCTGTGCACCAACGCTTCCCATCCAATCTGATGGAGTTGAGAGGTGCTGCAAAGAGGAATGGCCCAAACTGCCCAAAGATAGGTGTGCCAAGCTTGTGGTATCATATTCAAAAAAAGCTGAGGCTGTAATTGCTGCCAAAGGTGCATCAACAAAGTATTGAGCAAAAGCTGCTAATACTTATGTACATGTGATTTCTTAGTTTTTTATTTTTAATAAATTTGTAAAAATTTCAAAAAAATCTTTTTCCACATCGTCATTATGGGGTGTTGTGTGTAGAATTTTGAGGGGAAAAATGAATTTAATGCTGTAACACAACAAAATGTGGAAAAAGTGAAGCACTGTGAATACTTTCCGGATGCACTGTACCATGGACTACATTCATTTTTTTTTCCTCCTCTTTGGATGCATACCATGGACTGCATTTCTCACAAGTCATGTGACTTCCTTGCAGGTTACCTAATGGCCAGAGACACTTCCTGCTACAGTCTGACAACTGATGGTGGTCTTCGGATGAACACTGAAATGTCTTGTATTTTAATTAGTTTTTTAGTCTTTAGCACCTTGGGGGAGCCAGATTATTTAGCATCTCAGACAAGAGACAGTGGATAAACATGGGAGAACAATGCTCAGGAGGTTCCTGGCGAGATAGCAGGAAGGAGTCAAGGATGAAGGGGGTTGAATGCAGTGTGATGCAAATGTCATGTTGTGTGTGGAGAAATGCCATGAAACTTAAGAGGAGAGTGCCTACTGAAATGTTCAGTCTGTTCTGTGCTAGAGAGATGTGAAGTGTGTAATAAACTGTGTGCCATGAGCCCGACTCTTATTTCACACACTCCACAAGTCCAGTATTTTTAAATAAAATTCTTTATGAAATGTTAAACAACTGTTTTTTGGTACTGTAAAAAAGAGAATTTGCAAGGATATAATCTTCACAAGATTATTACAGAACTAGAGTGCATGCCCCCACCAAGGTCTGTCTTTTTTTTTTAAATGACATTTTCACCAGAGGTAGCCCTTGGGCTACGGTGAACGCATTTGATCTTGGAGGTGATGTGGGCCAGGATGCTGACTCTGTGTCACTTTTTTTTAATGCTGCGAGCTTGGGCTTTGATGGAAGTACGGACTCTCAGAGCACCTCCAAAATCTAATGGGATCATTCGTAGCTCAAGGGCCACCTTTGGTTAAAACTTCATCAAAATCCATCCAGTAGTTTTTGTATAATCCTGCTAACAAACTGACATGATCACATTACCTCCTTGGTGGATGTAATTTAAGTGTTTTAAACCTTAAATTCTTCTTTTCTTCAATCTGAGGTTTTTGTTATACAACAAATCAGTTTCTCATTCATTGCCCTTCTCCATCCTTTTAAAAAGTAAACAGTGCACAAAATTATGAGTTTAGAGCAAATGCTAAATATTTTTTTTCAGATGAGTACACAGTTGAAATTAAAGGCATTGTGTTATGGGATAAAGCGTACGTTTACGGATATAAATGCGGTTTTATGAATGAAAGTGAACCTATAACCAAGTGACACCGATCCTTGGCGTAGGAGCATTATACCAAAATAACCATACCTGTGGATGCACACCCTATATATATCCCCTGCATCCACTCACTCTTCCCCTTTCTGATGACTGGGAGGAGCCTGCCTCCACCGATGAAGAACTGACTGGTTACAGGTTCACTTTGAATGAATGAATGAATGAATCTTTATTTCGGATAGATTAAAAGTAAAGATTAAAAGAAAGGAACAGAATAATATAAAGGAGGAAAAAAAAAACATCTTACACGGTCAAATTAAACAAAAACTCCTGATTATACAGTTCAACATAAGTTATCTGAAATGGCTGATGGCTGAAGCCGCAGCTTATATTGCCCACCCATATTACCACCATAAGAATTCAAAAGAAAAACAAGAGTGATTACAATTCAGAGCAAAGCTAAGACAAAACGTGACAAAAAACTAAGCAACAACACAACACGAACTGGATATGACAGTCCTTATGTGATTTTACATGTCATCTTGTATATACAGTTAGGCCCAGAAATATTTGGACAGTGACACAATCTTCATGATTTGGGCTCTGCATGCCACCACATTGGATTTGAAATGAAACAACTACAACGGAATTGAAGTGCAGACTTTAAGGTTTAATTCAAGGGGTTGAACAAAAAATATATGATTACATAGGAATTGTAGCTATTTTTTATACAAACGCTCCTCATTTCAGGGGCTCAAAAGTAATTGGACAAATAAACATAACCCTAAGTAAAATATTACTTTTCAACATTTTGTTGAGAATCCTTTGCAGGCAATGACTGCCTGAAGTCTGGAACCCATGGACATCACCAAACACTGGGTTTCCTCCTTTGTGATGCCTTGCCAGGCCTTTATTGCAGCTGTCTTCAGTTGTTGCTTGTTTGTGGGTCTTTCTGCCTTAAGTTTTGTCTTGAGCAAGTGAAATGCATGCTCGATTGGGTTGAGATCTGGTGATTGACTCGGCCATTGCAGAATATTCCACTTCGTTGCTTTAAAAAAACTCCTGGGTTGCTTTTGCAGCATGTTTTGGATCATTGGTGAAGTGCCGTCCAATCAACTTTGCTGCATTTGGCTGAATCTGAGCAGAAAGTATATCCCTATACACTTCAGAATTCATCCGGCTGCTTCTGTCTTTTGTCACATCATCAATAAACACAAGTGACCCAGTGCCATTGGAAGCCATGCATGCCCATGCCATCACACTGCCTCCACCATGTTTTACAGAAGATGTAGTGCTTTGGATCATGAGCTGTTCCAGTTCTTCTCCAAACTTTCTTCTTCCCATCATTCTGGTACAGGTTGATCTTAGTCTCATCTGTCCAAAGAATGCTGTTCCAGAACTGGGCTGGCTTCTTCAGGTGTTTTTTGGCAAAGTCAATTCTGGCCTTTCTATTTTTGAGGCTGATTCATGGTTTGCACCTTGTGGTGAATCCTTTGTATTTACTCTCATGAAGTCTTCTCTTTATGGTAGACTTAGATACTGATACACCTACTTCCTGGAGAGTGTTCTTCACTTGAGTGGATGTTGTGAAGGGGTTGTTCTTCACCATGGAAAGGATTCTGTGATCATCCACCACGGTTGTCTTCCGTGGACATCCAGGCCTTTTTGAGTTCCCAAGCTCACCAGTGCACTCTTTTTTTCTCAGAATGTACCAAACTGTTGATTTGGCCACTCCTAACATTTCTGCTATCTCTCTGATGGATTTCTTCTTTTTTTTCAGCCTCAGGATGGTCTGTTTCACCTCCACTGAGAGCTCCTTTGACTGCATGTTGTGTGTTCACAGCAACAGCTTCCAAATGCAAACGCCACACCTGGAATCAACTCCAGACCTTTTAACTGCTTAACTGATGACAGGTTAACGAGGGAAGAGCCCATGCAGCCTTGTTATTTTTTTTTTGCAGCTTTCTGAGTCAATTGTCCAATTACTTTTGGTCCATTGAAAAAGAGGCGGCTACGTATTAAAGAGCTGTAATTCCTAAACCCTTGCTCCAATTTGAATGTGAATACTCTCAAATTACAGCTGAGAGTCTGCACTTTAAGTCCATATTGATTATATAATTGTATCCTGAATGTTTTCGTAAACAGCTAAAATAACAAAACTTGTGTCACTGTCCAAATATTTTGGGCCTAACTGTATGGTTGGAGTATTCTTCCTTTAGTTTTTGTTTAAATGTCCAAGCGTTGTACATGATTTTAATTCAGGTCCAAAAGCATTCCACAATCTGACTCCTTGCACTGAGACACAGTGTTGCTTGGTGGTAGTTCTCACTGAAGGTTTTTTGAACTTTCATTCATTAGTGAACCTATAACCACTGAAGGTTTTTTGAACTTTCATTCATTAGTGAACCTGTAATCAAGTGACACCCATATACCAAATGAGTCCTGACGCGAAATGGGAAGGGCATCACCCACAGGTCGAGCGAGCACAATGCACAACACAGTCAGAGGAGTTTGGCTCCCTCATTACAAGTTAAGCCAGTTCCTACAGGTAACTGGAACTGAAACAAACCTCTTCGAGCACAAGGTACACCATGCCGGCTCACATGAGGGAGACTAAGACGCAACATAATCTGTTGCGATCTCCAGAACAGATGAGTTGATTCCTTTATTGTACTCAACTGGATACCTACAAGTTAAGCTGGTTCCTACAGGTAACCAGAGCTGAAACAACCCTCTTCGAGCACAAGGCATACATGCCGGCTCACATGCAGTAGATTAAGATACAACTTAAGAATCTGCTGTGACCCCCAGGCAGATGAGTTTGACTCTTTATTGCACTCAACTGGATACCTACAAGTCAAGCCAGTTCCTTCAGACAACCGGAGCTGAACAAAATCCATTCCGAGCACAAGGCACACATGTCGGCTCAACGAGGGAAATCTAAGATACAACTAAGAATCTGTTGCAACCCCCCAGAACAGATGAGGGGATGACTGATGAGGCCAGATGGAGCCTCTAGAAGTGGGTGAACGTTGAGGAAGAAGTCCAGCCAGCAGCTGCACATACTGCACATCCTCCTAGGTGCACCCCTGAACAACACCCAAGTAGTGGCCATTCCCCGTGTCGCGTCAGCCACCAGCCTATCTGGTGGTCCCGCGCCAATCTGTACATACTGTATGCAAAGCAATCAGGTCAACTATCCAATGGGACAGGTACTGCTTAGGAATAGGCCTGCCCATTGTGGATTTCCCATAGGACACAAAAAGCTTGTCTGAAGAACGGAGAGGCCTCGTACTGTCAACATAAAGCTTAAGGGCCCCACTGGGCACAACTATGAAGTCTCTCAGCCATTGAAGAGGTGTGCGAGGTGGGTAGAAGGCCTCAAGCACAAGAAGGCAGGAAACAACTCATTAGCCAGCACCCTGGGCTGAAAGCTGGGTTGGGCCACAGGTGAACCACCTGATCACCATCAAACCTAAGGCATGCTGCATCCGCAGACAGCGTATTCAGTTCACCGACCCTCTTGGTTGAAACAATTGCCAAGAGAAAAGCTGTCTTTCAGGAGAGCAGACAAAGGTCAGCACTGGGGAGTGGCTCAAAAGGGGGTAAGCATAGAGCCTTAATAAACGTCTGGAGATCCCAAGTGGGCAGCAACGGACGCTGAGATGGACGGCTGTTTCACGCCTCTCAAAACTGCTTAGCCAAGGGATGCACCCCCATGAGAAAAGCCATCACATTCCTCATGGACAGTTGACACCGCTGCCAGGTAGCCCCTGATAGTGGCATGACACTTGTCATTAGGGTGGCGTATAGACTTGCTGCCTGTGGGGGGGGGACTCCAGCCAGCAAATGCAAAGGCAGGGCCCACCTACAAGGCACCATCCAAGCCTTGCTCGGCAGCACCACTCAGAACACTGAGCCTAGAGCAAGGAGCAGCAGCCTCCCTTGGATGAGCCCACGACTTCTGCAGACAACCCACGGAGTCAAGATCACTGGCAAGAAAACCTGCCTGTGGGCTGCAGGATCCCTGTCCAAAACTGAAGCCCTAGGTGGAGAAGAATGGAAGAGGAGGCCCAGCAGCTGATGCTGCTTCTAGAGAGCAGCGCTCTGAAAGACCACCTCATAGGGCTCAGGAGGGTCTTTCTCGACCAGACGGTCACTGTTGTCTTCATCCTCAGAGACATCCAGTAGCCCATTGGAGCCACAGCAGGAACCGATGGTCTTACCAAGCTATCAGAGGCTGTGAGGGACACTGCATCAGATTGTGGTCCCAGGGCACATATGGGAGCCTGAGCGGCATGCCCAAAAGGCGATGTTGATTTACCGCCATATGCCAGTGGTCTTACACATTGATTTGCCGCCATATGTTCAATGGTCTTACTCATTTCCTTCAATTGCCCTCTGCATAAAGTCCACCCCGTGGTTGTGCAGCTGGCTTTCTTCAGTCTGCTTCCTGTTGGCCTTCCCGGCTCCAGCTGGAGCAGCTAAGGCTGGAGGAATAGAGCCCTGGGCTAGTGCAAACCAGTGTCTGGGCTATTTCCTCCTACCTTCACTCCTGCAGAAGCTATTACTCCTCTAGGAGAATAGGAGAGAAAACAAGTTATTCTCATTATTATTATTATCGTCATCATAAACAGGCCAAAGGGCTGTTCCATGAGGTACAAGCATGCTAGTCATAAGACAACATAGAAATATCAGATTTTAGTTCCCATCTGAATGCAATACCACTCCCCCACAAAAGGTGGCGAGAGTGCACCAAGCACAGGAGCGCTCAGTACCAAGACAAAGAAGACACTTTTTTTATTAGAGGACTGTCAGTCGAGAAAAACGGCAGAATTGTATCATGCGGTTAACTGTTAAGTAATTCCTCCTTGACAAAGGCACAGATAATATCGCATATCTCAAGCAGATAAATGTATTGTGTGCTGTTAAGCTGTAAAAAAAAACAGTTCTTCTGCCTGAAGAGAAGCACAAAATACATCACAAACCTTAAGCAGGTAAGGGTAGTACATACCTCACACCGCTAAACTTGTCAACAGTTCAGTCTGAAAAGATAGCAAGTGTATATTACATACCTCAAGTGGCCACAAACCATGCACGCCACGGTATACAGCTGCTGCAAACCTTCTCTCATTTAGCAGAAATCCACAATTTTATGACAGCAATGGGGTACCCAGAGTAAGGCAGCCCAAACAGCACAAGCATAACGCAAACAGATGGTATAAAGCTCTTACCGTACCAGGAGGAAAAGAAAGAGGAAGAGTGAGTGGATGCAGGGGATATAAGGGTGTGCATCCACAGGTGTGGTTAATTTGGTATAATGCTCCTACCCGAGGGATCAGTGTCACATGGTTACAGGTTCACTGAAATGAAATAACACTGCCCATTTTAGGCTTGTATTTTATTGTTCTTATCACAAAAAGTCATGTTGTGAAATCCACATTTTATATGCCACAACAGTGTGGTGGATAGATTAACTTGCCAAAGAAATCAGAATCAGAATCAGATTTATTGCCATTGTTCATGGTAGTACACAACACTAGGAATTTGTCTCGGTGCAATGCTGCAACATTAAACATGCTAAAATAAAAGAAATAAACTATACTTGCAATAAAGTGTAGAATAAGAGTGGAGTAATACTAGTCAGCAGTTTAAAATTATTAGCGAGCAGCAGATAATGGGAGGAACCATATAGTGCAGCGGTTAATGCAGGAAGAAACAGTGATGATTGACATGAGTCTGTTGAGCTGCTGTACATAGTGCACGAGGAGTCAATAAAGTCACTTAGTTGTCAGCATACTGATGGCAGGAGGGGAGAAGCTGGTCATGTGACGGGAGGTTTTAGTCTGGATGGACCGAAGTCTTCTACCTGAGGGGAGAGGGGCAAACAGTACGTGACCAGGGTGTGAGGGATCGGCTATGATCCGGCCAGCACGGCCTCCAGGGTCCTGGAGATGTACAGATCCTGGAGAGAGGGGAGCTTGCAGCCGATCACCTGTCTCAGCAGTGCGCACGACGCGCTGCCGCGGCTCCTGCGTACCACACGTTATGGAGGTGGTGAGGATGGACTCGGATGATGGCTGTGGTAGAACTGCACTAACATCTTGGTGGGTAGCTTGAGCTTCCTCAGCTGCCGCAGAAGACATCCTCTGCTGGGCCTTTTTGATGAGGGAGCTGATGGTCGGCTCCCACTTGAGGTCCCTGGTGATGGTGGTGCCTAGGAAGCGGAAGGAATCAGCAGTGGTGATGGGAGAGCCTGTGAGGGTGAGGGGGGCAGAGGGGTTGTGACTTTCCTGAAGTCCACAATCAATCTCCACTGTCTTCAGAGCGGTTCAGCTGCAGGTTGTTGTTGTTGCACCAGGGACGCCAGCTGGCCACCTCTCTCCTGTAGGGCGGACTCGTCGCCATTGGAGATGAGCCCGATGAGGTTGGTGTTCGTCCGCAAACTTGATCAACTTGACAGACTGGTGGCTGGAGGTGCAGGAGTTGGTATAAAGGGAGAAGAGTAGGGGGGGAAAGTACACAGCCCTGGGGTGATCCGGTGCTGATGCTAACAGAGTCTGAGACAGTCTTTCCCAGCCGCACATGCTGCCTCCGGTCCGTCAGGAAGTCGGTGATCCACCTGCAGAGGGAGTCAGGCACGTTGAGCAGGGACAGCTTGTCCCGGAGCAGATCGGGGCGGATGGTGTTGAATGCGGAGCTGAAGTCCACAAACAGGATCCTGGCGTAGGTTCCCAGGGAGTCCAGGTGCTGCCGGATGGAGTGGAGGGCCAGGTTGACTGCGTCGTCTACAGACCTGTTGGCTCGGTAGGCAAACTGCAGTGGGTCCAGGAGGGGGGTGGTGATGGACTTGAGGTGGGGCAGGACCAGGCGCTCAAAGGACTTCATGACTACAGAAGTGAGCGCTACAGGTCTGTAGTCGTTAAGTCCAGTGATCCGTGGCTTGTTGGGGACAGGGATGATGGTGGAGGATTTGAGGCAGGACGGCACGTGGCATAGCTTAAGGGAGGTGTTAAAAATGTCTATGAAGACAGGAGCCAGCTCTTTCGCACAGTGTCTCAGGGTGGAGGGAGACACGCCGTCCGGACCGGGGGCCTTGCGCGGGTTCAGTCTGGAGAACTGTTTAAGCACGTCCTGCTCACTGATGACAAGGGCAGGGGGGGGAGGGAGGGGGGGCGCCTTTGATGAAGTAGGGATCGTCGAGGCTGTGGAGCTGGAGGGAGGGGGGGAGTTGGACACAGATGACGGGGTGTCAAAACGGGCATAGTGTTGGGACAATCTTTGACAAAGGGCTTTGTCATCCTGACCTTTAGGAGCCTGAGGCCGAGAATTGGTGATTTGCCTCAGTCCTCTCCACACAGAAGCCGAGTCATTAGCAGTGAACTGCTGCTGGAGTCTCTCAGAATACACAGATTTAGCTCTCTTCAGCTCTCTGTTAAACCGATATTTCACCTCCCTGTAGCAGCCCGTCTCCACTTTTCAGCGCTGCTTCCTTCTCCTTCCTGGTCTGTCTGAGCTTAGCAGTGAATCAGGGCTTATCATTAGAGTACCTCACCCTGGTGCGCGATGGAAGAATGCTCTCCTCACAAAAGTGGATAGAGTTCACAGTGTTCGTGCACTCATCCAGATCATGCATGGCTCCTTTAAACATGCCCCAATCAGTTATTTCCATGCACGTTTCCAGCTTCTCCTCAGCTTCACTGGTCCATTTCTTCGTAGTGCTCACAACAGGTTTAGTGAGCTTCAATTTCTGTCTGTATGTGGGAATGAGGTGGACCATCACGTGATCAGATAGTCCGAGTGCAGCGCGGGGAACAGCGCGATATGCGTCTTTCACTGTGGTGTAACAGTGATCCAGCGTGTTTTTTCCTCTGGTGGGGCATTTAATAAACTGTTTGTAGCGGGGGAGATCGTGGCTCAGATTGCTCTGGTTAAAGTCGCCAACCACAATAACCAGAGAGTCTGGAAAAATCCGCTCCGTGTGTTGGATGTGATCCGCGAGCACGCGCTGAGCTTCGCGCGTGTCCGCGTCAGGAGGGACGTACACAGCGACGAGGATGAATGAGGCGAACTCCCGCGGGGAATAAAATGGCTTGCAGTTAATAAAAAGAAATTCCAGGGCGGGAGAACAGTGTTTGGAAATTACCGTTACATCAGAGCACCAGCTGCTGTTGATGTAGAGGCAGACTCCTCCTCCTGAGGATTTACCGGAGAGCTCTGTGTCATGATCAGCACGAAACAGCTGAAATCCCTCGAGGCGCAGCGCGCTGTCCGGTGTATTTTCCCTGAGCCACGTCCCTGAGTCAGAAATGTGCATCAATACATTTTGAGCAGCACGGTGGTGCAGTGGTTAGGCACTGTTGCCTTACAGCTTAGAAGGTTCCAGGTTCGAATCCCCAGGCTGGCAGGGGTTGAAACCTTTCTGTGTGGAGTTTGCATGTTCTCCCTGTGCTGCGTGGGTTTACTCCGGGGGCTCCGGTTTCCTCCCACAATCCAAAGACATGCATGTTGGGTTGATTGGTTGTTCTAAATTGTCCCTAGATGTCTGTTTCCTATAGGCCCTTGGAATAGAGGGTTAGTACTGGTGAAAGCGCTTTGAGTGGTCTTTGTGACTAGAAAAGCGCTATATAGGTGCAGGTTAGTTAGTTAGTAATTTTAGTTTTACATTTGTCCTCTAAATTAGATAGAAATTTGACTGTTAGGGTGGTCAGAAAATGTCACTTGTTAAAAAAATTAAAAGTAACATCCAAACTAAAGTCCATGTTGGAATTTCAAAACACCATGAGGTACTGAATTTATTTTGAATAGAAATATACAGTATATTCAAAATAACCCCAAAAGTTATATTCAACTGAACTCTTCATCTGTTAAAAAATAATCTATATATAAACCACTAAAATATATGAAATGTAATTCCTCAAAATATTAATCTTACATACAGCAGCAAACACTTATTAAAATAAGTTACATCCATTATAAACAGGGTCATTTAAGGATCAGGTTTTCCACTTTGTGAGCTTAATTAAGCACTAGTCTGTCTAGGAATAGCACTGTGTAATTTAACATGGAATAGATTATTACTGTTCGTACATATTGGTCATTAAATTTGTTTTTCTGCTCTGAAAAGAAGCAACCAAAATAATCATTTAGATTTAATCATGGAAATAATCCAGACAAAACAGAATGTCCAATTAAGATTGTACATATGACAATTTATTAAATTTATTTCAAATATTATTTTTCTATCTGCAGTCAATAAATGTATTTATTCATGTTCTTCCAGCCAAACTGTACATGAGGAGAGCCATTTAGTCACCATTTGTGAAGAACAAATTATCAAATACAAACCAGATTTGCATTTCATTCACTTGAAATTAAACAGAAAAATAAATGCAGTCCAGTCTCTGCAGCTCCAGAGGTGAATGTGTGTGGGGTGGTACAGAGGCGACTTAATGAAGGCACGACTGCATGAGTCAGCGCTAGAAATGAGGCCTCCGCTGACGTCCGGTGTATTTAGTGTCGGCTCGAACCTCCCTGCAGCCCAACAACAAAGAGAGAGGGGGTGTCACTGTCACCAAGGGCTACAAAACACGGTTATAAAATTCCCATATTCTCCATTTTCTAGGGATTACCTTTAAGTTCTAACATCTTCAAACACATAAATATGTAGTTTTAAAGACTAAAAACATTTATGTGTTGTTATGAAGCTCCCCAAACAAGCTATTAAATCTGATTGGGTAAACTTTTTCTGAGTGGGCTTCAAAAACAGTCTTGCATAATATGGGCCTTTAAAAGTGGAATTAAAACTAAACTTTACGCATGACTATACATGATCAGAACTTTTTAGCTCATCTTAATACGTGTGATCTTTAAAATACAGTCATGTGCATACCGTCCTTGTCGTCTCCTTCTCTCTTTCTTCTCCAAGATCCAGTCTCGTCCCTTCTTCACGGATTTCCCCTTCATGTTTTTGAAACGGCATCTTCACAAACACAAAGTGTAGCTGATCATCACATTAAAATACATCTTAGTCTATGACACTTCACATTCACAGCAATATTCTGATATTGTCCCAAATAAGATAAGATAAGATAAGATAAGCCTTTATTAGTCCCACAATGGGGAAATTCCAGGATTGCAACAGCTCAGGGATAGCAACACTCAGAGCAACAATCAGAAGGCAAGAGAAAAACAAGAGCAGCGAGTATACATATGTACATATAAATATAAATATATATATATATAGACACAGTGCAGAGCATTGTAGCTGGATGGAATAAATATGAGTATATAAACACAGTGCGGAGTATTGTAGCTAGACGAAATAAATATATGAGTATATAAACACACAGTGCGAAGCATTGTAGCTAGATGGAATAAATATATGAATATATAAACACAGTGCGGAGCATTGTAGCTAGATGGAATAAATATGTAAATATATAAACACACAGTGTGGAGCATTGTTGCTAGATGGAATAAATATATAAATATATAAACACACACAGTGCGGAGCATTGTAGCTAGATGGAATGAAACAGCACAACCGTCTACTTAAGTTATCCTACATGGTATGATTAAGTACCCATACATATTGTCACCCTCCGTAGCTACCAGTATTTTCCTAGTTGTATACCGGAAGGGACCATTGTGTAAGTCTATTGCATCTTTTGCATTCAATACTATTAGGTTGTCACGTCTTTTTGCTATCTCTGCGAGCAGCCCTGCTTAGGTTGTACAGTCTGACAGCCGTAGGTAGGAAGGACCTGCGAAACCTCTCGGTTGTGCACCTAGGATGATGTAGTCTGCTGCTAAATGAGCTCCTCAGTGCATTCAGTATGTCCTGCATAGGGTGGAACTCGGACTCCAGCAGAGATGACAGTTTAGCCACCATCCTTCTCTCTCCTATCTCCTCCACTGGGTCAAGGCGTTGCCCCAGGACAGAGCTAGCTTTCTTGATTAGTTTGTTCAGTCTCTTCCTATCGGCTGCTGTAATGCCACTGCCCCAGCAGACCACTCCAAAAGTGATGGCTGATGCCACCACCGTGTCATAGAATGTCTTCAGCAGCGCCCCATTGTACACCAAAAGACCTGAGTCTCCTCAGTAGGAACAGCCTGCGCTGTCCCTTCTTGTAGAGTGCGTCAGTATTGTGTGACCAGTCTAGTTTATTGTTCAGATGAACACCCAGGTACTTATAGGATGTCACCATCTCAATGTCTGTTCCCTGTATATTTACTGGTGCTGTGAGGGGTTGTCCTTGCCTGTGGCAGTCCACCACCAGCTCCTTAGTTTTCCTCGCGTTGATCTGGAGGCAGTTCCGATGGCACCAGTCCACAAAGTCCTGCATTAGCCCTCTGTACTCAGCTTCATCTCCGTTGGGAGATGAGGCAAACGATCACAGAGTCGTCAGAGAACTTCTGTAGATGGCAGTGTGTTGTGTTGTGTGAGAAGTCCGCAGTATAACGGGTGAACTGGAAGGGAGCCAAAACCGTTCCCTGGGGGGCCCCCGTGCTACCAATGATCGTGTCGGACACACAGTCCCGGGTTCTCACAAACTGAGGCCGGTTTGTGAGGTAGTCCAGGATCCATGATGACAGGTGCTGGTCCACCCCTGCGCACAGCAGCTTGTCCTTCAGGATCATCGGTTGGATGGTGTTGAAAGCACTGGAGAAGTCAAAGAACATGATCCTCACCGCATTCCCGGGCTTCTCCAGGTGGGACAGAGAACGGTGAAGGAGGAAGATCACCGCATCCTCCACCCCAATGCCATGCTGGAAGGCGAACTGGAGTGGATCCATCGCTGGTCCCACCAGGGGGCGGAGGTGAGCAAGGAGCAGTCTCTCCAGGGTCTTCATCATGTGGGACGTCAGGGCCACTGGTCTGTAGCTGTTCAGATCTTTGGGGTGGGAAGTCTTTGGTACAGGTACCACACAAGATGTTTTCCACAGCTGTGGTACCCTCCCCAGCTTCAGGCTCAGGTTGAAGATGTACTCCACAATCCCACACAGCTGGTCTGCACAGGACTTGAGGAGCTTTGCGCTGATGCCGTCCGGTCCCGACGCCTTCCTCGCCTTGATCTTCCTCAGCTCCGTCCTCACCTGGGTCTTAGCGAGGGTCAGGTTGGGGGGCTGTGTGTTGGGAGTGGGGGGGGTGCTGGTGGAGTGGGGTGTGGGCAGCAGGACTCAATGTCTTTAGAGGCAGCAGTGGTTGTTGTGCAGTCAGGGGGGAGGGCGGTTGGTCAAACCTATTGAAAAACAGATTCAGATTGTTCGCCACTCCCTGCCCCCCGTGGCCTGGGAGGAGGTATTCTGGAGCCCAGAGATGGTTTTAAGGTTTCTCCAGACCCCGCTGATGTCGCTCTGTTGCAGCTTGTCCTCCATCTTCTTCCTGAAGCTGTCCTTGCCTTCTCTGATCTTTCTCCTCAGCTCCCTCTGTACGGACTTCAGCATCTCCCTGTTCCCCCGACCTGAAGATCCTCTTCTTCTCTCTCAGAAGTGTTTTTATCTAAGGGTTGATCCAGGGTTTGTGGTTTGAGCAACACCGTATGGTCTTGGTGGGAATGGTGTTGTCCACACAGAAGCTGATGTAGTCCGTGATATTGTGAGTGAGGCCATCGATGTCCTCACCATGTTGATCGCAGAGCTGCTCCCAGGCGGTGGTTTCAAAACAGCCCTTTAGAGCGTCCATTGCCTCCTCAGACCATAACTTCACTGTGCGCATGGCCGGAGGTTGTCTGTGCACTAGGGGTTTGTACACCAGCCGGAGATGAACCAAGTTGATCATATTCAAAATAAGACAGCAGTTTCCTCTTACCTTATATAGAATAAGATCATATTCAGTCTTGGCAATGGAGTTTTAATTTGTGCGGAGTATTCTTATCTTTAATTGCACAAAAGGTTCAGACTTGCTGGCCATAGCTGCCAGTTCTGCTTATTTCATGCAACTTTGGGCTTGTGTTTTGTTTTTGTTTTTTTTCCCTCAGTAAGTCTGTTATAAATATCTTGCAGTTTCTGGGCTTGCTTCATAATGTTGGGAAGCTTATTTGGGATTATTCTCTTATAAAAGTATAAGTTTAGACTGACCAAGAATGAAATAACTTCTCAAATGTTCTAACAGTAATTCAAAGAGGTTTGACTTTATATTTGATGACTAGCAAGTAAAATGAAATAAAGGCCCTTGAATTTCCCCTCTATTAAATGTATTTATTTAATTATACTGCTGTTCATTCTGTGTCAGCCAACAGATTGGTTGTTGTTAGTGTAACATTTTCATTTGAGATTTAAGAAGGAGAACTGGCAGTTGTCCTCAGATTATTTTATTGGCAAAGTGATTTACAAGTTTTCCTCTATAGTTTATGAATTATATCATATTAATATATTTCTTTATATTATATAAATCAATGTAGTTTAGTTTTTAGTTTGCTTTTAGTGTTTATGTATGCCACTGATTTTTGCACAATCTGACAACATCACTACAAGTGTACAGTATATCACTGGCGAATTCAGAACATGCTGATTACAGGTAAATGTAACACTCCCATAACAGCTGCACATATAAACTTAATAAGACTATGGTGTACAAGTACAGTCATGTAGAAAAATTTGGACACCCCTTTAAATATTCAGTTATTAAGAAATGTTCTCATATCTATGTCTAACCTTGTTTTTGTTTTTATTTGCATTTGTTTTTACATTTATTTTAGCCATTTTAAGTGGGAATGAACGTGGGGGTGTTCTAAAAAAAGATGGGGGGTGTCCTAAAATTTTGAAAAAAGTCTTTAATTCATTTTTAATTGTTTAGTTATATTACATGAATCTCCCAGTATTTTTAACATTGATATTAAATATCCATGTGTCCAAATATGTTTAAAAAAAAAACAAAACACAGACTTATACAGGGTGTCCTAATTTTTTCACGACTGTAAATGTAGTCCATGTGACAAACCAAACTGATGCACAATAACGCAGACATTAACTCTGAGACTTAAACACCATCATGTAAAGGGGAGGAAAACCTGCCTGACAGGGTTTTAAGCCAGGCAAGACGACAACCCTTTATTGTATTTATTTTGGTCTTCAGGCCTCATAAGAACAGGTATGGCTGAACCTGCACATATAAAGGCTTCGACCTGCTCACGGTTGTGGGTGTTTCATTATTTATTCAACCTAGCAGCAGCTGGACAGCTTTAATTACATGGTTTTCAAGAGAGGCTGCCCTCCAACAGAAAATGCCCTATACAGGTACATCTCAAAAAATTAGAATATCATGAAAAAGTTCAATATTTTTTGTCACTCATTTCAGAAAGTGAAACCCATATATTATATAGATTCATTATACAGAGAGTGATATATTTCAAGTGTTTATTTATTTTAATTTTGATGATTATGGCTTACAGCCCATGAAAACCCCAAATTCAGTTTCTCAAAAAATTAGAATATTACATTAATTAAATTAAAAAAAAATAATTAAATTAATTAAAATTAATTAAATCACCCTTATTGTCATTCAACCATACAACCAATCATGTACAGCAGAACGAGATTGTGCTTTACCTATCTACAGTGTAAATCACACACACCCCAAGTGCAGAATCAGAGGGCTGCTGCCATGCAAGGCGCCGCCACAGAGTTCCCTCCTCCATTCCATTTATTGCTGAGCACCAAGCTGGATGGCAGGAAGTTCCACTTTTATATGGTCTTTGGCATGACCCAGCCGGGATTTGAACCCCTGCCTCCCGGGTGTGGGGCGGATGCTCTGCCAACTGAGCCACCACTCCGGTAATTAATTAATTTTAAAAAATATTTTTTAATAAAAATGTTGGCTGACTGAAAAGTATGTCCATGTACACAATCAATACTTGGTCGGGGCTCCTTTTGGATTAATTACTGTTTCAACGTGGCGTGGCATTGAGGTGATCAGCCGGTGGCACTGCTGAGGTGTTATGAAGGTCCAGGTTGCTTTGATAGTGGCCTTCAGCTCGTCTGC
Organism: Pholidichthys leucotaenia; assembly: GCA_020510985.1. Lineage (NCBI taxonomy): Eukaryota > Metazoa > Chordata > Actinopteri > Cichliformes > Pholidichthyidae > Pholidichthys > Pholidichthys leucotaenia. The sequence goes on along the minus strand of CM035847.1, from coordinate 220,758,540 downwards.
ATTGTTGGGTCTGGTGTCTCTCATCTTCCTCTTGACAATACTCCATCAAATCTCTATGAGGTTTAGGTCAGGAGAGTTTGCTGGCCAATCAAACACAGTGATGCCATGGTCATTAAACCAGGTTTTGATACTTTTGGCAGTGTGGGGGGGTACCAAGTGCTGCTGGAAAATGAAATCAACTTCTCCATAAAGCTTGTCCGCAGAGGGAAGCATGAAGTGCTCTAAAATTTCCTGGTAGACGACTGCGCTGACTTTGGTCTTGATAAAACACAGTGGACCAACACCAGCAGATGACGTCGTTCCTCAAATCATCACTGACTGAGGAAACATCACTTTAAACCTCAAGCAACTTAGATTCTGTGCCTCTAAACTCTTTCTCCAGATTATGGGACTTTTGATTTCCAAATGAAATGCAAAATTTACTTTTATCTGAAGAGAGGTCATCTGCTGGTGTTGGTCCACTGTGTTTTATCAAGATCAAAGTCAGCGCAGTCGTCTACCAGAAAATTTTACAGCACTTAATGCTTCCCTCTGCTGACAAGCTTTATGGAGAAGCTGATTTCTTTTCCCAGCAAGACTTGGCACCTGTCCACACTGCCAAAAGTATCAAAACCTGGTTTAATGACCATGGCATCACTGTGTTTGATTGGCCAGCAAACTCTCCTGACCTAAACCCCATTGAGAATCTATGGAGTATTGTCAAGAGGAAGATGAGAGACACCAGACCCAACAATGCAGATGAGCTGAAGGTCACAATCAAAGCAACCTGGACCTTCATAACACCTCAGCAGTGCCACAGGCTGATCATCTCCATGCCACGCCACATTAATACAGTAATTAATCCAAAAGGAGCCCCGACCACGTATTGATTGTGTACATGGACATACTTTTCAGTCGGTCCACATTTGTATTAAAAAAATATTTTTTAAAATTCATTTTATGTAATATTCTAATTTTTTGAGAAACTGAATTTGGGGTTTTCATGGGCTGTAAGCCTTAGTCATCAAAATTAAAATAAATAAACACTTGAAATATATCACTCTCTGTGTGATGAATCTATATAATATATGGGCTTCACTTTCTGAAATGAGTGACAAAAAATATTGAACTTTTTCATGATATTCTAATTTTTTGAGATGTACCTGTATAGTAATTTTACCACTAGGTATATGTACGCTTTGACAGTAGGTGATCTGTAGTGGTCTTGCAAAATAATGACATGAAGTGACATGGTGAAAGGTTATAGCTGCAATCTATGTATAGACTAGGCCGTCACTTTTTCCCCATCCATGACCTTAACATTTCCCTCAACTTAGCCAAGAATTTCTAGTGCTTAACCCTAACCACTATCCTAACTTTAGCAAACTAAAAAAATGTGTATTTAATAGCTAAAAGAAGGCAATTGTGAAACCGGAACCGAGTCGCAACTGAGAAAGTGAATGTAAACAGAGGTGGCAGTGACAAAAAGGCTAGATGGCAACAAAAACAGGGGATTCCAGCATGGGAGCTCTATTTTTAGAACAATCCTCCATTCACCTCTGTGCAAGGATCCAAGTGACTTTCATGCTGTAAAACGCGGTGTGGTCACTGCCTTTGACACAGTACATTTGGTCTTAATCGGACATCAGAAGCTCAATATATTAGGTATTGGCTGGATGACTCATTTTAAAAAATATCAACAAAAGGAGATGTTAAAATGTCAAAACAATTAGAATATCTGTTTACTACATTCCAGATATTGGTAAGAAATATGCACATTTTTCTTCAACAGCAGCAGCTCATCAAGAAACTCCAACATAACCTCTGGTTTATTACATCTGCCTGAGTCAGATGCAACAACAAACTAATGAAATTAAAATATCTGCTTTAAGTTAGTAACAGTTTCTGCCTGCTGTGATTGCTTTACCTCTGTCCTGAGTAGTGAACCTGGTTTTGAGCAGTTCTGTCTGATGTTTCAGATCCCAGTGCCTGAAACCATCAAACACAGATTTTAAAGTGATGAAGTTCATGCTGAAATAAAATAGCAGGCGTCCGCACAATAAACAGCTGATTCTGTGCCTCTTACTTTGGGAAGGACTCCAGTTACACCAGCAAACAGACACAAGAAGAACCTGAAAATGGATGACAAGAATTCAACAATCACATGCTGATTAGATAAACAATATAAAAGTGACTACATCCCCATTAGAGGTGAGAGTAACAAGTACATGTATTCAAGTAACTCCCACATAACTGCACTCAGTTACTCACTGTAACAAAGTACCTTCACTGAAAGGTACTTTTTGCTCTGAGCTGAGTACATTTATGATTGTACTTTGATTTCACCAATTTCAAAACTGGTTAGAAATGTGCCTGTTTACAGCGTAAACAGCTTGACCTTACCGGAAATTACTGTACCAGAAGTAATTTTAGGGAATTAAGGATTTTATTTTATTTAAAATATAAATTATTGTTTTGTATTCTGAATCAGGAAATATTTTATTTACTATTATTTACAGTTTTTATATTATTTAGTTATATTAGAGGGTAGGTATGTGGATATTTTATATTTTTTCAGAGAAAACCCTACACAGCACTGCAAATCTGCAAGAAAAATTTAGCAAATTTACAAGTAAAAAGATGCAAAGTTACATGAAAAGGTTATAAATTTATCACAAGTAATTCTTAAAAGTCAAAAATGACCCAAATTTATGAGAATAAAGTCTCAAGTGTACAAAATAAGTCACAAATTATGAAAGAAATTTTGAAAATGTATGAGAACAAAGTCGCAAATTTCCAAGAAAAATAAAGTTGTAAATTTATATGAAAAAAGCAAATTTATGAAAAAAAAAAACCCTTCAAATTACTGAGAAAATAATTGCAAATTTACGACAAAAAAATAGCAATGTGAAGAGAAAAGCTGAAAAAAGCCACAAATTCAAGAGGAAAAACCTCCCGAATTAGCGTGACAGAGGTTGTTACTGCTCTGGAAACTTTCTTCAATCCCCATCTGTCCAGCACCCCCTGACCAACACACACACACTCAAGCTCTCACTCACTCATTTGCTCACCATCACTCACACACGCACGCACGCACACACACAAACGTTCCACTCCTCAACCCATCCATTCATACAACCAAATTTATAATTTTTTTGTGACTACAATTACTGGTATTCATTCTCTTTACTGCTTGATCCCTTTGGGTCGTGGGAGCCTGGAGCCCATCTGAGCTTCTTTGGGTGAGAGCTCTTGGGTTTGAACCAGGACCTTCTTGCTGAGAAACGACAGTGCAAAACACTGCATCACTGAGCTGCCATTACTGATATTTCTGTAATTAATATAAGGCAAGAATAAATTTACTTGAGTAAAATTTCTGACTACCCACCGCTGGTTGTAATTTAATTAAGATGAATTGCAGGTTCACTGACCTGGGTTACAAGGTCACAGTAAACCAATAATGGAAATAATCAGTTTTGTCATGTATATATGTACTGAATAAACAGATTATTGGAGGGTAAACCACTGGCGTTAATGACCCCAGTTACATGGCATTTATCTGACTATTCTGTTTACATGGCCACTTGAATAATCAGATAACTCCAGAAACCGAATCATAACCGGTTTATTCGTGTACATGTAAACATGGTTATTGATTCTGACATCACAGACTATACAGAAAGAGTCAACCACAAAAAAACATAAAATAAAAGCACACTTTAAAGACCCACTGCAGTCAAAATCGACTATTATTAACTTTTAACATGTTAAAAAGTGTTTATCATCACTTCCAACACATATCAATAACAAGATCAGCCATAGAGCCTAAGACTCTGTATTTTAAGTGTGATTCTGACTATTTTTGGTTCAAGCCTAAATTGCGCTGTTCAGATCTGGACTGTCTCTTCTACGGAGAAAAGTCAAACCAATCAGCTCCAATCTCAACCTCCTATCGGGAGACTGTAGGGAATGGACCAGAGAAGGCTGTGGAAGTGGCTTTTGAGCCTCCGGTACACATGAGGAAGGAGCTGCCACACCTCCACCATATAAAGTTTTTTTTTCTCCCCTCTGGAGAAAGAAAAAGTGCTCATTCATTGTTTTCTGAATCTGGGAAAATGGCGTACTTTGGTGACACATGGGGAGTGCATAATTGTATAGCATCTTAGACAAGAACAAAGAGCAGAGTTTCCCTGGGAGATAACAGGGAGGTGTGAAGGATGAATGCAGTGTGATCTTTTGTGTGTTAGAAACTTCTGGAAGGATGTTAAAGGATTAAGGAAGTGAATGCAATGTGACCTTTTGTGTGTTAGAAGCTTCTAGAAGAATGCCATGCTTTTTAAGAGGAGAGTCTCTGCTGAGTATTCATTCTGACTATGCTTCTGTGTGAGATGTGTAATAAACTGTCTGAGTCAAATCCGCCTCGTTATTTACACGCTCCACAGTACAAGAAATGCTCTGTCCCTGGATGCAATAGCAATTCTTTGGACACGGATGCTCCAAGTTTTCAATGAGGTGATGTCATTATGTGAATGTGTCCCCATGTCCGTGGCACTTAAAATGGCATTTAAGGTGGTATTAGTGGTATGCCACAGCAAGCACACGTAAAATTGCATATTCACGTCTGAGGGGTAGCGCTAGCTTTGACATTCTGCCGTCATTGGAGTAAAAGTATCAACACTGGAGACTCACCTGGAGATAGAAGGACTGGGAGCTGTTCAGCTGAATCGGGATGTCGCTGTTATTTACCCACGGACTCCCAGCAGGAGCAAGCTCCATTTTTGGCTGCACAAGTGCTGCCACAGCCGCCACGAGTTTTAATGGATGCAGCAACAACTTTTTCAGGTGAGCCCCCGTCGGATAATGTAAACCTAAGCGTGATATTATTTTGGGGATTTCCACAGCAGGTTAAACACTACTGCAGAAGTTATAAACGCAACTTCACCTGTCTGCATCTCACTCAGTGAATTCATGTCTATTCATGTGTTTACATTGAGTTATAATGTAATCGTGCCACACGAAAAATTTGCCTGTTTGCATTTGGCATGAAGGAAGAAGGCTTAGTATCAGAAGGCTACACACTACTGCCGAAAACTAGCCTACATTAGCCACTAACACAGATACCGACAGAGAGGAGACAAGGGGGATGGGGGGGGGGGCAAGGGCCGCCCTCTAGCCAGAGGCACATACAGCCGTGGACAAAATTGTTGGTACCCCTCTGTTAATTAAAGAAAAACCCACAATGGTCACAGAAATAACTTGAATCTGACAAAAGTGGTAATAAATATAAATTCTATGAAAATTAACCAATGAAAATCAGACAATGCTTTTGAATTGTGGTTCAACAGAATTATTTTAAAAAACAAACTTATGAAACAGGCCTGGACAAAAATGATGGTACCCCTAGAAAAGATTGAAAATAATGTGACCATAGGGGCATGTTCAACCAAGATGTGTCCTCTAATTAACATCACAGGTGTCTACAAACTTGTAATCAGTCAGTCGGCCTATTTAAAGGGTGACAAGTAGTCACTGTGCTGTTTGGTGACATGGTGTGTACCACACTAAACATGGACCTGAGGAAGCAAAGGAGAGAGTTGTCTCAGGAGATTAGAAAGAAAATTATAGACAAGCATGTTAAAGGTAAAGGCTATAAGACTAAAGCAGCTTGATGTTCCTGTGACCACAGCTGCACATATTATTCAGAAATTTAAGATCCACGGGACTGTAGCCAACCTCCCTGGATGTGGCCGCAGGAGGAAACTTGATGAAAAATGGAAGAGACGGATAATACAAATGGTTACAAAAGAGCCCAGAAACACCGCTAAACACATTCATGGTGAACTCCAAGGTCAAGGTACATCAGTGTCAGATCACACCATCCGTCGTTGTTTGATCCAAAGTGGACTTCATGGGAGACGACCAAGGAGGACACCACTGTTGACAACAAATCATAAAAAAGCCAGACTGCAATTTGCCAAACTGCATATTGACAAGCCACAAAGCTTCTGGGAGAATGTCCTGTGGACAGACGAGACAAAACTGCAACTTTTTGGCAAGGCACATCAGCGCTATGTTCACAGACGCAAAAATGAAGCATACCAAGAAAAGAACACTCTCCTTACTGTGAAACATGGAGGAGGTTCTGTTATGTTCTGGGGCTGCTTTGCTGCATCTGGCACAGGGTGTCTTGAATCTGTGCAGGGTACAATGAAATCTCAAGACTATCAAGGTATTTTAGAGAGAAATGTGCTGCCCACTGTCAGACAGCTTGGTCTCAGTCACAGGTCATGGGTCTTGCAACAGGATAATGACCCAAAACACACAGCTAAAAACACCCAAGAATGGCTAAGAGCGAAACACTGGACTATTCTAAAGCGGCCTTCTATGAGCCCTGATCTAAATCCTATTGAACATCTGTGGAAGGAGCTGAAACATGCCGTCTGGAGAAGGCACCCTTCAAACCTGAGACAACTGGAGCAGTTTGCTCATGAGGAGTGGGCCAAAATACCTGCTGAGAGGTGCAGAAGTCTCAGTGACAGTTACAGAAATCGTTTTGATTGCAGTGATTGCCTCAAAAGGTTGTGCAACAAAATATTAAGTTAAGGGTACCATCATTTTTGTCCAGGCCTGTTTCATGAGTTTGTTTTTTAAAATAATTCTGTTGAACCACAATTCAAAAGCATTGTCTGATTTTCATTGGTTAATTTTCATAGAATTTTTATTTATTACCACTTTTGTCAGATTCAAGTTATTTCTGTGACCATTGTGGGTGTTTCTTTCATTAACAGAGGGGTACCAACAATTTTGTCCACGTGTGTAGCTAATGAGCACCAGGAATGGTGTTTCTTGTGGTTTATATTAATCATATCCCATACCTACATATGTATAAGCATATTAGAATGTTTAGTGATTACATATGTGCAATGACCTCACGCCTCAGAACAGGACAAGAGGTCTCGATCACCAGCGAAGATCAAAGAGCATACGGAGTCGCAGCGGTGGAGACCAGATCGATCTCCCTGACTTCCCAGAGCCAGGTGGAGGAGACAGAGGACAATGGAGGAGATCGATCGTCCTGACCCCCTTGGGTCAGGTGGAGGAGACGGAAGACAAAAGAGGGGGGATTAAGTTAATGCAGGATGTCAGCTTTGATATGCAATGTCTTTTGTTGTGTGTAAGTATAAGTATGAAGGTCTGAATGTGTTTGATCTCTTATTCTGCTTCTGCACTAAGATGAGACTTGTTAGAGGAGCGAAGCTGATATTAAACTTTGGTTTATAAATCACATCGCCTCGTTATTCCAAGCTCTTCTACACTGGTGACCCTGACGCGAGGATGGAACAGAGACGTTCTCCCGCGACTGACTCATCGGAGGCGACCCAGGCAAGCGCCGGCGCCCATGCAGACAGGGGAACAGATGGACGACGTTCCCCCACGGCAGAAGCTACAGAGAGGGCTCAACCGAGCACCAGCCCCGCCGTGAGAGCGGAAGAAAGGCGCTCTCACCCGGCGGACACATCAGGGACGGCCCACACAAACGCCGTCACCGTCAGGCTGCCAGAATTCTGGCAGGAAGACCCGAGCTCGTGGTTCCAGCAAGCTGAGGCTCAGTTTGCACTGGCGGGCATAACGGCAGACGACACAAAATTTTATCACATCGTCGCCAAACTTGACGCTGCCACGTCAAGATGTGCGCGGAGCATAATCCAACGGCCGCCCGCCCATGACAAATACAGAGAGCTTAAGGCGACCATCGTGGAGAATTTCGTCCCCTCAGCCGAGGAGAGAGCAGAGAAAATCCTGGCAATCTACGGCCACAGAGGATGCAGACCCAAGGCCCTCATGGAGGACATGCTGCAGCTTAAGGAAGAGGACAACAACAACTTCCTTTTCCGATATATCTTCCTCAGCACTCTGCCGCCACACATGAGAGGGACGCTGGTCAACATGCGGTGCTTGATTTAGGGGACAGAAAAGAAACAGTCAGCACTGACAGACTTAAACCTGCTTTCTTGTTGAGAGACGAACCTGCACGGGTGGTGAGGGCACCTCGGCAGGGTAGACCCCCCCCAAGAAAAAAGACTCAACCCCCTTGCAGGGAACAAATAACCACTCTCCTCCCCAAGCTGCAGATTCCTTACAGGGAGGTCCTGCCAGGACGCCAAAGCGGACTTACAGCAGATTCGGGAGAAGATTAAAACCCAGACGGCACAGGGACTGATGCAAATTAACCAAGAGTTGTTAACTATTTTATCAGATTATGCCGTGACAGTTTTAAGGCTGATTTGTGATATTACTACACTGTTATGGTTACCACTGAATTCTCTACAGGAGCATGACTGCTGGAAAGATTCTTCCTTGTTTTCCCTGTCAAGAGGTTTAACAGTATAGTATGTCATAGAAATTATCTTAAACTGTAGACTTACTTTTATTGTCCTTTTCTTAGTCGTTTGGGGGGGGCTGTGGTTTATATTAATCATATATCCCATACCTACATATGTATAAGCATATTAGAATGTTTAGTGATTACATATGTGCAATGACCTCACGCCTCAGAACAGGACAAGAGGTCTCGACCGCCAGCGAAGATCAAAGAGCATACGGAGTCGCAGCGGTGGAGACCAGATCGATCTCCCTGACTTCCCAGAGCCAGGTGGAGGAGACAGAGGACAATGGAGGAGATCGATTGTCCTGACCCCCTTGGGTCAGGTGGAGGAGACGGAAGACAAAAGAGGGGGGATTAAGTTAATGCGGGATGTCAGCTTTGATATGCAATGTCTTTTGTTGTGTGTAAGTATAAGTATGAAGGTCTGAATGTGTTCGATCTCTTATTCTGCTTCTGCACTAAGATGAGACTTGTTAGAGGAGCGAAGCTGATATTAAACTTGCAGTTGGTCTTTACAATAGATACTGACTGTGGGGGCGCTGGTGAGCAGCATCATGTGAAGACGTGTTTTTGGGGGGCTCCTGACCAGGGCAAACTTCTAACAAATATTTTAACTCCTCTGATCAACCTTGGGTAAAATGGGCTCAATATACACTGGATTAAAATGTTTAGATGCCAGAATTACGACTTCATACTTTTCCAGTGACTTTTTCTAAAGGCGCCATGAGCAGGAACAAGCCACTAAAGCCTCCGGCTCGACAAAGGCCTCTGAGGGGGAACCAACAGATCTGTCTGAGGTGATGGCCGCTACTGCAAGCAGCGAAAACAGGATCACGACCCCTCTCGCTCCCACATATGGGACCTTAACCAGTTGAAGATTTCTGTCGCAGATATGCATCATCTGCACGCACCCTCTGGTGGCGAAGATTTTTTTTTTGAAGAAAATATTCAATTTAGATATCATCAATTCCAAAGGCTGTAACTTGAAAGTGCTAAGAGATAATGGCTTACTGTAAATGAGAAAAATGTAAAATATAATCCAAAGTTTATGATAGTAGTAAATTTATGCATCTAATTTGCATAATGTAACGGCAGCCATATCGGATCACATAAATTTTGGTCAAGTGTACTTTGGACATCTTTACACAAAGGATGGTTTTGTTTGTTTTTGTTTTTTGTTATCTTCAAAATACACTACCGTTCAAAAGTTTGGGGTCACCCAGACAATTATTTTGTGTTTTCCATGAAAAGTCACACTTATTTACCACCATGAGTTGTAAAATGAATAGAAAATATAGTCAAGACATTGACAAGGTTAGAAATAATGATTTGTATTTGAAATAATAATTTTTTCCAGATACTCAACCTGTTCAAAGGAAGGTCAGTTTTATAGCTTCTCTAACCAGCTAAACTGTTTTCAGCTGTGCTAACATGATTGTACAAGGGTTTTCTAATCATCCATTAGCCTTCTGACGCAATGAGCAAACACATTGTACCATTAGAATACTGGAGTGATCGTTGCTGGAAATGGGCCTCTATACACCTATGTAGATATTGCACCAAAAACCAGACATTTGCAGCTAGAATAGTCATTAACCACATTAGCAATGTATATTAGATATTAGAGTATATTTCTGATTAGTTTAAAGTTATCTTCATTGAAAAAAACAGTGTTTTTCTTTCAAAAAATAAGGAAATTTCTAAGTGACCCCAAACTTTTGAACGGTAGTGTATATGATCCAGAAAATCAGCAGAATGTAAATAAACTGATAAAAACATCAGACGTACCACTCGTCATGTGTCGCCATGCATCCATGTGCTCATCCCCGGTCCTTATTTGGTCTTCTGTCGGTCATTTTCGCTTTCTCTCCCACATCCAGAAACTCTCACATTTATCTTCTGATTTATTCCACCTCGATTTTGGTTAGACAATGCCGCTGAACCGGCAGTATCCTCCTCTTTGTCAAGTGCAGCTTTGTTAATGGCGGACGAAAAGTGTACATGCTCAGGTCTATCTTGTGCTGTCACAGAAGGTAAATATTTCCCTTCAGAAGCTAAATAATCCCTTTTAGAATCATAGTTGGCAAAATTTGGAGCAAATGCTCCCTCCCTGTTGAAATATATGTTGCACAATTGTTTGTCTCTTCTTCTGCACCCCGAAAGTGACATGAGATTCAAATAAGTTCTCAATGGCTTAACTCCGTCCTCCAGAGAAGAGCAGTAAGCCATATGCGTCTACCATCTAGTGATGTGAAATGGCTGGTACATCCAGGGTTTCCACTGATAACATTTCTCTGTGGCGGCCCACCACGCCAGAAATCGTACTGCCACACCAAGCCGATATGATTTTATTAAGAGAAATATACGAAGCAATGACTTCCCGCAAGCACACTCACAAAGAATGTGCATGGCCGTCATTCGCGTGAGCTCACGAAGAACGCAAGTGGCCGTCATTCGCGTGAGCTCACGAAGAACGCAAGTGGCCGTCATCCGCGCGGAGTTCAGAAGCGCCCCGCCCACGCGAGTTCTCAACTCAGTCAGCAGGCAGAGTGTCTCGCTAAGCGTGACTGTCAACAAAAATATGAGTTTGTTTAAGTACTTTAAATGGGGAAAAAAATCAGAAGAGGTATGTATGTAAGCACTGGAGGCGTTTATCATGGTTTTAACCCGCTGTTAACGGGAACAATAATGGAAGAGTCGCTTCGCTAAGAGACGTGGTTAGAATTCATATGCAGCCAGCTTAATATGAAGGGAAAGGCAGCAGGGCTGATGAATTGCTGAGGATATATTTCACCAGGCACTACAATATTAAGTTATATTCTCTATTATGTACCTGACAAGTTAAAATGAACGAAATTCACTAAGTCAATGACTTTAATCAGCCCCACCCACGCCAGTTTTCCACTCAGTCAGCAGGCAGTGTCTCGCTATGCGTGACTGTCGACAAAAACATGAGTTTAAGTACTTTAAACGCGGAAAAAAATCAAGAGGTATGCATGTAAGCACTGGAGGCGTTTTATCATGGTTTTAACCCGCTGTTAACGGGAGCAATAATGGAAGAGTCGCTTAGCTAAGAGACGTGGTTAGAATTCATATGCAGCTGGCTTCACATGAAGGGAAAGGCGAGGCGGACTGATGAATTCCTGAGGATATATTTCACCAGCCACTACAATATTAAGTTATGTTCTTCAGGAATTGCAGGAATGAAGAGACTGTCAATTTCGCTTTTCTCGCACAAGCAGGCGTGCTGATTTTATTCTCCAGCGGCAGTGACAAAAAGCAACAGCTAAAAACGCTAGCTCTAAACTGAGGTCCTTCAGCAGCTGCCTAGAGAGGTGCCTGATGAGAAAACCTAAGCGCACAACTATAACTGCCCAAACAGATCATTCTGTACATGAACACATATTGTGGTGAATTATGTCTTTAGAGTCCGCTACAGTTCCCTATTACAGTATGTACCTGGCAGGTTAAGATGACCGAAATTCACGAAGTCAATGACTTTAATCCGTCAGCAGCCTTCAGACAAACTCAACGTGTCAACATTTGATTTCAAAATAAGGGAGGTTTTTCCTGCTGTCTGGGTGGTGAGGAGATTTCTTAAAACTATAAATATAAAAAAATATAACAGAAATAACGACATCCTTGGTCATTTAAGTTAATTTATTTCATTAAATACAATTTTATTAATATTTTTTCTTTGTAATCAGAGTTAAATTATTGTTCTGTTCTGACTGCAAAATTATGGTCAAAAATGTAAATTGTTTTAAGGAAAAAGTAAAAAAAAAATTACCACAGTCCGTTTCAAATTTATCTAAAAAACACTAATTTTATTTTAAAAAACAGACAAAAATTAGACATAAAATAATCCACAAATTTATAATAAAGTTTCAAATGTACAATAAAAGTCAATTTTACAAGAGGAAATTACAAATTTGAGGAACATGGTTTCAACTTTAGATTTACAGATTAAAGTAGAAAACTATAAGAAAATTGTTATAAATTTTTGAGAAAAACCTCAAACCTTCAAGACTGAAATCATTGCTCAAGTTTTTAAGTGGGTGCTCTTTGTACCCTTAACTCTACGAGAAATTTTTGGTTGTCTACTTTTAATTATTAATTTCAAAGCACTGCTTTTACATGAGTAGAATTTCTGATTACTATACCCACCTGATCATATAATTTAAGTATGCATGAGTACATTACTATTATGAATGTTTCTTTCCCTTCCCTACTCTCTCAATGGAAAAAAAGAAACACTAGAATAAAAAAAACAAAAAATACACATATTTTTGTCATTTATGTAAACCATGACAAAAAAATCCTGCAGGACAAAACATGACACTTGATATTTTCTAACCTGTTTGTATACCACCATAGACAGAGAGAGAACCTGAATTAGACAGAGCTCAGAGAGGGCAAGATGAGACAGAAGAGAGGAGCCAAGGACAGGAAAGTGTTCAGGCAAAGGAAGGGGAGAAGGATAACACCACTAAAGTCTCAACACAGGATGTCTGGGTGGGACCCCAACTGGCCCAATATTCAAGCCTCGGTTGTACAATACTTCAAATGGTAAGTTCCATATGCAACGTTACTGTGTAAAATTTTAAACAGAAATAAATAGTATAAAATTAAAATGGGGGAAAATATGTTGCCACCGCGCCAAGGTCTTTAAGCCAGAGGAAACACTGTACATCTGGGTCTATTTTTTTATTTTTTTTTAATTTTTTTTTTTTTTTTTTACATACTTTCTGACCTACCACATGACAGGTGCGTATCTGCGATACCAGCTGCAGGAGAATTACGTCATGTAATCAAATTTAATCCCTAAGGAGTTAAATTTTAAAAATTCTCCATGGAAATGAATGGCAAGAGTGAAATTATCTTTTGATCCCAATCAAATTTTGCCATGAGTTACACATATGATGTTTGTCAATTTAAAAGATAATTTTCCATGTAATTAAAGTTGTCGGCTGTCATATAATAACAGAGTAATATTTAGTTTTTGTTTCAATGATGAGCGGACAACGACTCCCATCATCCCACATCACTAAAGAGGGGCACGGCAGGAGATTAGTAAAACCTCACCTCCCATTTTCTGACCGATGAAAGAAGAATCTAAAGAGGAGAAAAACAACACAAAGGTATTGTTTTGTATTGTGAGAGCTGCAGCTGATCCAGAGAACTATTAGTTGCTTCACCGTGGGCGCGCTTTGAAAAGATGACGCAAGCGCCGTCCATCTGTGTTTGCAGTTTTTTAATTTACGTATTTTCATAACCTTATACCTTAACAGACAACAACCTACATCGTTATTTACATGGAAAACTATCTTTTAAATTGACAAACATGTGTAACTCGTGGCAAAATTCGATTGGGATCAAAAGAAAATTTCAGTCTTGCCATTCATTTCAATGGAGAATTTTTCTGATTTAAGGTCCCATATGTGGAAGTAGAGGGGGCGTGAATTAGGCTGCATTCACACCAGGATAGTCTGGGGGTCTCGGTTCGACTGCGCGAGGAATGCAGAGAATTTTCACACCTTCGCTTGGTTTGGTTTGCATTCACACTGCACAGGGCCAAACTGACTGAACAACGTCACGCCGTTACAACTGCTCGTTTGGGGCGCTATAGCCGAAGCCACCACTGACCAGGATGAAAAAATCTCAGCAAAGAAGAAAAATCAGGCTCACAGAATAGCCAGGACTGAAAACGGAAATCCATTCCCTTCAGCAGGGTTGTTTATCCACCACAAACAAGACATTTTTTAACTTTTCTCCTCAGCTTTCTCCAGTAAAAGGATTTCTCGGGTTCACGCGGTTGTCTTTATTGTTATTTTCTACCCCAAATGTACTACAGTAAATGCCACTTCCTCTTCTCAGACTATGTCTTGCTATGGTTACACAAATGCCGAGGGGCACTTCCGCCTTTTGGTCCACTGGATAGTCTATTTGGATTCACACTGCAAGCGGAGCACACCAGACTTCGTTTGCAAGAGAACCAAGACCCCCATTTTCAGGGGGACCAGACTTCGCTTGTTTGGTGCGCACCAGCACAGCACCAAACAAACCAAACTATCCACGGAAGCCACTGTTTGGTCCTTTGGTCCGAACCAAACAATGGCCATCTGAATGCGCCCTTAAGCTGGATTCATGCTGCACCTTCGCTGTCCGTGCAACCGGAAGCCTTGTGTGATGAAATTTACATCATCGTCTCCAATCTGCTAGTATTCACAGGGCTCTTCTGCGAACGACCGCATGCAGCCCAAATTTTATGACCACTCGGCCTGCCCATGACCTGACTGGGTTGATGGCGCATGCGCAAGACTGAACATCTCATTCACGAGATGGCGCTACCAACACAGTATACAAAGACAAAGTAGACATAGAAGACAATGAGGAAGTGGAAGACGAGAATAAACATACATGAATCGTTTTGCAGCAGCAGCAGCTTGATCGGAGAACTGGAAAATGGTAATTCCTCCTTTTCCTTGAACCAATGCCATTGTTGTTGCTACAAAAAAAATGTGTGTTACTCTCATGTTTACAGCCGGTGAACAAACTGGCATGTTAGCGCAGTTGCACTACCCATAGGGTGGGGCGAAACTACAAAGAACAGTTGTGCACATGCATCAACCGCTTGGCATTGTAGACGAAAAAAAGTGAGCATGTACAGCGCTGCGTGCGTGCAGGACTCGTCCAAAGCGCATGCGAACCAAAGCGGACCAGAGGGGAAATATAGTATGAATCCAGCTTTAGGCTCTCTATTGGCCCATATAGATCTAAAGATGAAAGATCTAGTTGCAAAATTTGATTCCATTATAGAGGATATGGCAAAACAAGAGACCCGCCTGAGAAACCTAGAAGATGGCCTGAATAAGTACTCAGGCAAGACAGTGAGCATGGAGGGAGACATTGGTCAGCTTAAGTCAGAAGCTGCCTTGTTGCACCTGAAGCTGGAGGACCTGGAGGGACAACAACATCACTGTAATGCAGGGGTGTCCAACCATGTGCCATGGAGAGCCAAGACCCTGCAGGTTTTACCTCCAACCAGTGTCTTCAACAGCAGATTTCTGTGAACTTCTTCCCACTGATTGCTGATAAGTGAAAACACCTGCTGAAGAGACTGGGTAGAAGAGAAAACCTGCAGGGTCTTGGCTCTCCATGGCACCTGGTTGGACACCCCTGCTGTAATGCATGAATTGTTGGTATAAAGGAAGGGCGAGAGAACAGTGAAGGCCAACGATCCACCGTAGCGATCACCAAGATACTATAGGAGCTACTGAACTTCGACTTCACCCTGATGCTGGACCGGGCCAATCGTAGCCTATGACCTACACCTAATTACTGAGAACTCTCTAGGGTCATTGCGGTCAAATTTCACTATTTTCAAGACAGAGAAGAGGTTCTCCATAAGGCAAAACATTCGGCCTCGCTTTCCCTTCATGGTAGGAGAGTGAGCATTTTTCCAGATTATACCGCTGCCGTGGCTAAGAAGAGAGTAGCCTTCTCTGAAGCTAAGCGGCTCCTCTGGGGCTGCCAGGGCATCAAGTTTGGGGTCCTCTTCCCAGCCGTCCTTCACGTCACTTCACCATTTGGGCAGGATAAATGTTTTGAAGACCCATCTGCAGCAATGGACTACAGTGGTGTGAAAAAGTGTTTGCCCCCTTCCTGATGTCTCATTTTTTTGGATGTTTGTCACACTTAACCACTTGCACTCCGTTGTTCCGCGGGCGGGCAAGTCTCTGCGTCCTAAGACGCACGAGGGCGCACGAGAGCGCCCTCGTGCGCGCTTGGACGCATGACGCATGATGGTGGTGATGTAGGTGGTGTGGCCTCCAAGCGCCACTGAAAAAAAAAGCTGCAGTCACAGCCGCGAACAGATTAGATCATCTGATTGACCTCTCATTCGACTAATAAGAGCCTTGAATTGGGTTTCTGAAACCTTGAAGAGCCAATGAATGAAAATCTAGGAAGGAGGACCCGCCTACTGTGAACGCAGGAGCCAATTGAAGCACAGAAATTCAGGCTGGGTGAAGAGAGATTTACTGCTGCAGCAGATGAAAACAAAGAACGCTGGACGAATCTACTACAGACCCCGGAGCATGGAGACCACCCACAAGTGGGACCTGCACTCATTCCAGCAGAATAGACGTTTAGGATTCTCTTCCGTCATCATAGACCGACGGAGGCCGACGACAAAAGTCGTAAATCATTCGCCAAAACGGCAATAATGGAATTATGTTTTGATCAGGATCCACGAGCGGAGCAGCGTCGCGTTCGTCTGACAATGGGGAAGAGATGTTCGCCACGACTCTGCTGCTTTGAAGAGGTAAGGTGTTATAAGCTAAATTATTATTTATCCCTGAAAACTGTAATCCAAAAATGACTTTTGACCGATCGGTAAATTACAACTGTACTGCGCACGAAGTACGTGCGCCGCGATAAACGGTTCATTTGCCGTGTTCGGACCGTGAAGGCCCCCCCCCCCGCTGCAGAAGAGGAGCGGAGGGGGGGCGTTCACGGTCCGAACGACCCCCGGTCTGCGGGGGGAAGCATATGAGTCTATTCCATCATGTAGCGATGGCCCTCTTCTGTAGCGAGGGGGGGGGGGCCTTCACGGTCCATTCACGGTTCCCCCCCCCCCCCCACACACACACAGTAGCGAGGGGGGGGGGCTGTGAAAACATGCAAGGAGTGGGCTGCAGGATAAATGGGCAGCACAGTGGTGAGGGCAAGGTGCCGAGGGCTGCACGGTGGCGCAGTGGTTTAGCACTGTGGCAGCACAGTTTTACCCTCGGCCGGGGGATGGCGGGGATCATGAGATCGTGGGTTCGATCCCAGCCCCCGACCAACAGTGAGCTGTGTGGAGTTTGCATGTTCTCCCCGTGTTGCGTGGGTTTACTCCGGGATTTCTCCGGTTTCCTCCCGCACACCAAAAACATGTAGGTTTAGGGCGCTCGCGCACGCAGCGACCAGCAGCCGGTGGCTTGTCACCAGACTGCAAACCAAGTCTACCTACGGGTACAAATAAGTAACAAAAAAAAAAGGAGTGTAATCCGTCATGTAGCGAGGGCCGAACTCGGTCCTTGGTAGCGGGGGGGGGGGGGGGACGACCCCCCGCCCACACACACAGACACAGCCCTGAGTGTGACCTTTCATTAGAGCCTAAAATGAAGATTCTACATTGAATTATTCAAAAGTTACAGATGTTTTTCCAAACTGTGCCATTTGGCACAATTTGGCACAGTTCCAAAACGCCTGGGAACAGCCTGAGAACAAAGCTGTGTAAAATATTCATTTTTTTTTGTATTGTTACCAAATTTGGATCTCAGCTGGATAACACTTGGTTCTACATTTCTGTTGCATTTTCCAGCCGGATCAGACAGCTGTGTGTTATTTACAAGCATTTGTATCCAAAAAAACACTGTGTCCAATTTTTTTTTCTTCAAGTTCAGTATGTTTAGATGACTGTAACTCAGTGGCCGGAACACGTAGAGAGATTATGTTTTTTTTTTGCCAAAAAATTCAAAGTGTTTTCTTTTAAATGAGACCAACCCCATGAAGATGCTGCAAAGGGTTGAATAACAGCTTTCGATTTACTTTGGGCACGTTATTTTTTGGCATTTTTAGGAAAATTGCCCGGAGTGCAAGTGGTTAAATGTTTCAGATCAAACAAATTTAAATATGAGGCAAAGATAACACACGTAAACACAAAATGTAGTTTTTAAATGAAGGTGTTTATTATTAAGGGTAAAAAAAAAAAAAAAATCAAAACCTGTATGTATGGCCCTGTGTGAAAAAGTGACCCCCACTGGTAAAAACATAAATTAACTGTGCTTGATTGCATCTTTGGAAAGCTGAGTTCAATTTCTCTAGACACACCCACTCCTGATTACTGCCACACCTGTTCTCAATCAAGAAATCACTTAA
The DNA here is from genome assembly GCA_020510985.1 of Pholidichthys leucotaenia. Taxonomy (NCBI): domain Eukaryota; kingdom Metazoa; phylum Chordata; class Actinopteri; order Cichliformes; family Pholidichthyidae; genus Pholidichthys; species Pholidichthys leucotaenia. Next base: position 220,740,248 of record CM035847.1, on the reverse strand, counting down.
ATAGGACCTGCCTGACAAAGTGAAGTAGACCAAAAGTTCCTCAAAAGCTAGAAATCATGCTGCGATCCAAAGAAATTCAGGAACAAATGAGAAACAAAGTAATTGAGATCTATCAGTCTGGAAAAGGTTATAAAGCTATTTCTAAACCTTTGGGACTCCAGCAAATCACAGTAAGAGCCATTATCCACAAATGGCAAAAACATGGAACAGTAGTGAACCTTCCCAGGAGTGGCCGGCCGACCAAAATTACCCCAAGAGCGCAGCGACAACTCATTCAAGAGGTCACAAAAGACCCCACAGCAACATCCAAAGAACTGCAGGCCTCACTTGCCTCAGTTAAGGTCAGTGTTCATGACTCCACCATGAGAAAGAGACTGGGCAAAAATGGCCTACATGGCAGAGTTCCAAGATGAAAACCACTGCTGCGCAAAAAGAACATAAAGGCTCATCTCAGTTTTGCCAGAAAATATCTTGATGATCCCCAAGACTTTTGGGAAAATACTCTGTGGACTGACGAGACAAAAGTTGAACTTTTTGGAAGGTGTGTGTCCCATTACATCCTGCGTCAAGTAACACAGCATTTCAGAAAAGGAACATCATCCATCCATCCATCAATCCATCCATCTTGTTCCGCTTAATCCTTTTTGGGTCCCGGGGGGCTGGAGCCTATCCCAGCATCTTTGGGCGAGAGGCAGGGTACATTCTGGACAGATCGGCAGTCCATCACAGGGCCAACACAGAGAGACAGACAACCATTCACTCTCATGGTCATACTTAAGGACAATTTAGAATCCCCAGTTTGATGCCAATTGACCTAACTTGCATGTTTTTGGCATGTGGGAGGAAACCGGAGAAATCCCGGAGTAAACCCACGCAGACACAGGGAGAACATGCAAACTCCACACAGATCACTGTTGGTCAGGGGCTGGGATTGAAACCAGGATCCCCCGGCCAAGGGTGAGTTGCTGTGCTGTCCCAGTGCTAACCACTTCGCCACCCTGCTGCCAAGGAACATCATACCAACAGTAAAATATGGTGGTGGTACTGTGATGGTCTGGGGCTGTTTTGCTGCTTCAGGACCTGGAAGACTTGCTGTGGTAAATGGAACCATGAATTCCGCTGTCTACCAAAAAATCCTGAAGGAGAATGTCCGGCCATCTGTTTGTGACCTCAAGCTGAAGCGCACTTGGGTTCTGCAGCAGGACAATAATCCAAAACACACCAGCAAGTCCACCTCTGAATGGCTTAAGAAAAACAAAATGACTTTGGAATGGCCTACTCAAAGTCCGGACCTGAATCCAATTGAGATGCTGTTGCATGATCTTAAAAAGGTGGTTCATGTTCAAAAACCCTCCAATGTGGCTGAATTAGAACAATTCTGCAAAGATGAGTGGGCCAGAATTCCTCCATAGCGCTGTAAAAGACTCATTGCCAGTTATTGCAAATGCTTGATTGCAGTTGTTGCTGCCAAGGGTGGCCTAACCAGTTATTAGGTTTAGGGGGCAATCACATTTTCACAGAGGGCCATGTGGGTTTGGATTTTTTTCCCTTAATAATAAACACCTTGATTTAAAAACTGCATTTTGTGTTTACTTGTGTTATCTTTGTCTAATATTTAAATTTGTTTGATGATCTGACAAACATACAAAAAAAATCAGAATTCAGGAAGGGACAAACACTTCTTCACACCACTGTATTACAAGCGATAAGATCCATGCAGAGCAACAAAGCCCCAGGTCCTGATGGTTTTTCCATCAAATTTTATAAAGAATTCGCGCTTAAACTGGCCCCAATACTTAAACAATTATATAAAGACATCTTCCTTCAACAGAAACTACCCTAGACCATGACACAGGCAATTATATCGGTTTTGCTTAACCTGTTGCACTTCGGTGTACCGCGGGCGGACACATCTCTGCGTCCTAGGGCGCACGAGGGCGTCCTAGGACACACACTGTGCGTCCTAGGAGGCACTGAAAAAAAAAAAAAAAAGCTGCATTTCCATTCTTCAACTACAGACACAGTCGCGAACAGAAAGCCAAAGGAGTGCTTTGATTGGTTTAGATGTGATTGACCTCTCATTCGACTAATAAGAGCCTTGAATTGGGTTTCTGAAACCTTGAAGAACCAATGACTGAAAACCTAGCAAGAAGGACCCGCCTACCAATGGGTGCGAATACAGCGAGCCAATTGAAGCACAGTAGTTCGAAAGCGTGCCTCCCTTGCAAAATCTGTTTTGTTTTAGCCGCTGGGTGACACACACGCGTTCGCCAGTCTTTTTTTCTTACTACTGTTCTTATTGGTTTTGAAAAATCGTTCACCAAAACCGCAATCATGGAAGCGCAAAACCGCATTAATGGAATTATGGTTTGACCGGGTCGCGTGACCAGAACCACAAGTCTGTAACAAGCGGACCAGCGTCATGTTCGTCTGACAATGAGGAAGAGAAGTTGGCCAACGACACTGCTGTTGTGGACAGGTAAGTGTTATAAGCTAAATTATTCTTTATCCCTGAAAATTATAATCAAAAATGACTTTTGACCAATCGGTAAATTACAACTGTGCGTAGTAGACCGCGGCGCACCGTGACCACGGCGCACCGGCCGATGTCTGTCCTCTGTAGCGGGGGGGGGGGGGGGGGGGGGGGGGGAGTTATCATCTTCTACATTACAGATATTTTAGTCCAATTTTTAGTGCACTGTAGGTTATTTTTTCTTGTAAAAAAAGCCACACATTTTTTATGTGGCATGCTTCTTTGTGTGTGGGGGCTTGTTTGTTCATTCATTCATTCATGAATGAATAAACAACCCCCCCCCCCACACACACACACACAGCCCTGAGTGTCACCTTTCATTAGAGCCCAAGATCAAGCTTCTATATTGAATCATTCAAAAGTTACAGACGTTTTTCCAAACTGTGCCATTTGGCACAGTTCAAAAACGCCTGGGAACAACCTGTGAAGAAAGCTGTGTAATATATTCATTTTTTGTGGTATTGTTACAAAATTTTGACCTCAGCTGGATAACACTTGGTTCGACATTTCTGTTGCATTTTCCAGCCCGGATCTGACAGCTGTGTGTTATTTGCAAGCATTTGTATCCAAAAAAACACCCAGGCGAAATTTATTTTCTTCAAGTTCAGTATGTTTAGATGACTGTTACTCAGTGGCCGGAGCACTTAGAGAGATTATGACTGTTTTGCCAAAAAATTCAAAGTGTTTTCTTTTAAATGACACCAACCCCATGAAGATGCTGCAAAGGGTTGAAGAACAGCTTTTGATTTACTTTGGGTACGTTATTTTTTGGCGTTTTTAGGGAAATTGACCAGAGTGCAAGGGGTTAAAGATAAAGATCCCTCATCCATTCATACCGCCTGATAAGTTTGCTGAATTGCGATTACAAAATCCTGACAAAAATTTTGGCCACTTGCATTGAGACAGTTACAGTATCAATTGTGAATCATGACCAAACTGGTTTTATACCCGGTCAGCAATCCTTTTACAACATGTGCTGCCTTCTGAATATGCTGTATTCACCAAACCCACCTCAATAGTCAGAAGTAGTGATTTCATTAGATGCTGAACAAGCATTTGATGGTGTCAAGTGGCAATAATTATTTGTTGTTTTGGAAAGATTTGGTTTTGGCCCACCACTCCTCGTTTGGATTAGAACATTATACGGTTCACCCATGGCAGCAGTGCGGACAAACACTACACTTTCTGACTATTTTAGGCTCTACAGGGGCTGCAGGCAGGGCTTCAGCCTTTCCCCCTACCTATTCGATTTAGTGATTGAACCGCTGGCCATAGCTATTAGAAAGAAAGATGAAATGAGGGGCATCTCTCAGGGTGGTAAACTCCATAAGATATCGTAAGTGGACGACCTGCTACTGTATGTATCTAACCCAGAGGAATCTACATCAAAATTATTACACATTTTAGATCATTTTGATCATCTCTCAGGTTATAAAATTCATTACTCTAAGAGCTTGCGATTTCCTGTTAATGATGCACGTGGTGACTACTCCAGGTTTCCGTTTAAACTTGAGAAGAATGCATTCACGTACCTAGACATTAAGATCACTCGCTCAATGAGTGGACTGTATAATCATAATTTTAAAAAATTACTTGAACGGACAGCACAAGACACTAAAAAATGGTTGAATTTACCCATTTCATTAGTAGGCTGCATTAACATAGTTAAAATGACAATCTTGCCTAGATTTTTATACATGTTTCAAATGATTCCCATATTTACACTTAAAACAGTCTTCTAACAATTAGACAGGCTGATCTCATCATTCATTTTGAACTGTTCTAACCCTAGGATGAAGAAGAAATGCTTGGAGGTACCAAGGGAAGCAGGAGGTCTGGGGCTACCTAATTTTATTTTTACTACTGGGCAGCAAATATGAAAAAAAAAAAAAAAGTTTCCTTCTTTTCCCTTCTTGACGCCAATGAATCACTTAAATGAAATTCTAGACTTGGACCCTTGTGCCAAGAAACATATTTCTATGATTTATGTAACAATACAAAATTTAGGTGCAATATCATGGGATAAGACAAAAGCAGAATGGGAGAGAAATCAGGGGTGAAGCTTTCTGAAAGAGAATGGTGCGAGAGCCTGACACGTATACACACTTCTTCATTGTGCGTCCGTGTTCACCGTCTTCACTATGCAAAAGATAACCTTGCTAAGATCTTCCCCACTCTATTGACCCTGGTTGTCCAAGATGCGGTCACACCCCAGCCTCAGCAGGGCACATGTTTTGGCTGTGCCCCTCTCTCACAAACTTCTGGGGACTTATATTTGAGGTTTTCTCACACATTTGCAAACAAGAAGTAACTCCCAACTTTCATACAGCCATTTTTGGCCCATTACCCCCAGATTGCAAACTCACAAGTCTTCAGGGTAATGCTTTGGCATTCGCCTCTCTCCTTGCTCACAGGCTTATTCTTTTTAAGTGGAAGTCAAATAACACTCCATCTTTCTCGCATTGATTGAAGGCAGTGCTTTCCTTTTTACCATTAGAGAAGCTTAGACATAAGGTCTGTAGAATATGCAGGAACTTTGTCTCGACATAGACTCCCTTTATACATTACGTTGAGGGCTTCTCTTTTTGCTGAAAATAATGTCTATATAACTGTAATGTGTGTCTGGCTGAAAAACTGGAAGGTGATTATAAATGTGTATCAGTTTGTGTCAAGTTAAGATATACAGCAAGACAACCCTGTTCCCCCCATTTTTTTTTTAAAGCCTTGAGGGGTGGTGGTGGGGGGGGTTCGTTTATGTACGTTTTCTTTTTTGCATATGTTCAAAAAGCAAAAAAATAAAAGTTGGGAAAAAAATAGTTACTGACTTTTTGGCTTTGCTGCTGTTGGGATAATCCACCACTATCCCTCCACTGAAGCCTGCCTTCATGGCCTGTGTTGTGATCAGCTGAAGCTTTAGAGAATTAAAAAAAAAAAAAATCAAATTTGTGAAGAACATTGTAGAAATGTTTGTAAAATTTTTTGGATTTTATTTATTTTTACCTGTTCTGAGTTCTCTGGGTAAAGCTGAAAAACTGCACGTGAGCCTCTTGACTGAAAGAGCAAGGAGAAGCACTTCTATTCATCATGAATTAAGATTTCTGCATGTTTGACTTTTTGAGGAGGAAGTCACCAACAGTAGTAAAACCTTACCAGAGCAGAGTACAGCGTGCTGAAGAAGGTGTAGAGTCTTTTTGGTGGACTGTGACAACTTCTGTCTGCATTACAGAGCCATTGCAGTGCTGAAATACTGACCAGAGGAAAACATACAATAAACACTTAAACATTAGTGTAAAACTACATAAACACATGTAGACCAGGGGTCAGCAACCTCTACCATGGAAAGAGTTATTTTTAGCAATTTTTTTGGCCAAAAAAATCTGTATGGAGCCACAAACATAAGTATAAACAGGCTTTTCAATATTGATAATATGCAAGTTTTGTCTTCTTAAATACAGCACTTTTCTCTTTAAAATTTCGGGGTTTTTTCACAAAAATGTGCAACTTTTATAGTGAATCTGAGGGTGTTTTTTCTGTTTTAAATTTAAGGTCTTTTTTGTCAATTTGATATTTTATTTCCATAAAAGTCTTTATTTACAAAAATTTGAGGCATTTTTTGAGTGCAAACTTGTAACAAAAATCTGAAATTTTAACATGAACCTAAAGCTTACTTTTTTAACATAAATTTGAGATTTTTAACCATCTCTTTATATACATAACAGATCTCTTTTCTGAGAAAAATTTGACTTTGTCATCAGACTTTTCATAAATATTAAATTTTCACTTTTCATAAATTTTAAATTTAGGAAAAGTCCCCCAGGAGCCGCAGTTTGCCGACACCTGATATAGACACACGTATCTAAAGCTGCACAAAGTAATTTTGCAAAAGTTGTTTTACTTTTGCTCTTGACTACCCCTTTAGAATACCAAACATCCATCACAAAGTCCCAGAAGTAAACATTTTAACCATTTAGCAGGAAGAAAGAGGAAGCTCTTATTACATAATAACCAAATCGTTACCTGATGCAACCATCAAATGTGCCGGGTCGGAAAGGCATCCCCTGTCCCATGTCCCCCAGTAAAAGGTCTCCTTCTACTTCTCTGTCTAGTGCTACATCTAACAAAGAAAAAAAAAAGAAATATCATTATTCATTATATCAGGGGTTCTATTCAAAAGTGGAGCTTTAATTTTTCAAAAGCAATACATAAGTCTGGTGAAACGATTTCTTCTTTATACAATTTAAATTTTTAGTTTCCAGGAACGGTTGGGCAGTAATGATACAAATATGACAGCAGATCAGATTCAGTGTCTATCGTAACATCAAAGACTAGATAAGACAACATTTCAAACAGCTAATAAGCAGAGAAAAGAGTAATAATATAGAGTAATTCAGCTTCTCATTTACTAGTATAACATTTAAGGGACTATACAGAACTTTGGAAATTCAACTTTCAGGGATAACTATGTTTTTAAAAGTTCCATACATAACTTTTAAAATTCAGTTCACAAGTATCAGTATTATTCTGCTTGAGATGTTAATGTCAAACAGACCCAGCATTGCAGTGCTAATGTCGATTCCAACCCAATAATGTCCCTCCTCCGTTAGGTAGTCTCCACTGAGACCTGAACCACACCTGCGGAAGATAAAACAGAAAGTCATGTCTACAATTTTACTGTATCCAAGTTCATAAAAAAGAAAATAAATGTTTTCCCGTGTCGGAATCAGTGCTACGTGTTGTTATTCCTGGCTTAGCGTTTCTGAGCTTTTAAAGGATCAATCCACTAGCTTTTTCAATAAACTCAGATTAGACTTTGTTCTGACATTTCAGAGAATCAACCTTTTCATTTTCTAAAATAACTACACCTAAAAGGCACTTGCGATGAAAATTTCACTTCTAATTTGTCTCCAGTTGAGACGCGAGAACCGCAACTCATTGGAATGATGCCATAATTCCAGCTAAATCTCCACCTATTTTAATGACGGTGGGAGTGCCCACATGAACATCTACAGTAAATCCACACATCAACAATGCTTGTTGACTACAGTTTTCTGCAGTTATCTGTGTTCCTAGCTAAATCATTTATCCACAGTCCATTATAGTATGTCATTATAGTCATTATAGTATGTCATTATAGTGTAGTCACTTCCAGGAATCCTTCTGGCTAAAGGTTTGTATATACTTGACCCAGGAGTCGTTGCGTGAGCAACTACTGATGTCACTGAACCCCTGCAAGCTCTCATACTCCCACTTGTTTTAATGAGCCAGCTGTGCAGTGCTCACCAAGTTACAAAAACCAGGAGGTGAACAACCAGCAGAAATGACACTCGTGACGTCATTTTAGGCACGGGGGTCCATTCACGAGGGCCAGTGTGTCAAGTATAGACAGCGCTTATTTTTTTTTTCCCCGGGGTGACCCTGTATCTACACCGGTAGCTACCCTAGTTTCCCAAGCATTTTCTTAGCATATCTCGCTCACCACATCCAACATCTGTGATCCCATCCAAATCATCTACGAAGACTTGACCAGATATCTCATTTCTAGACATTAGCTCATTTTACTATAGTTTACTGAGGATTTGCAAATGATGTCACTGGTCACATGCTGGTCACATGAATGCCCAAAATGGTAGGCAAGCGTTGTGAAAGGAACAATGACAGAACTGGTTTATCGTGGCATGTGACAATATTTTATTGAAATATGGAAAATCTCTCACTAAAAATCAACTGGAGTGTTACAGAAAGAAAACGGGTGATTAAGGGATATATATATATATATATATATATATATATCAAGGGATTCTGCGGTGTGGGTATGTATGTATGTATGTATGTAGGTACACTGGTGTGAAAAAGTGCTTGCCCCCTTCCTGATTTCTCATTTTTTTGGATGTTTGTCACACTTTAATGTTTCAGATTGTGGTGACCCAGCACGCTGCGGACGGACATTATCTCACACCCATCAGGGCTGGAGGAAGGGGAGGACAATTGTATGGACAGAGAGCCCCGGGGGGGGGGGGGGCAATCAGACTGGACTGTTATGTATGCCCCCCCCCCCGAGGATGGAGAGGACATCTGGGCGCCAGCTGATGTCATGCTAATGATGTGTATTAGATGACAATCACTATGCTAATGTGCCATGCATTCTCTCTGTCTGTATAACATGTATAAAAGAGCTTGTTATACATGCCTCAGCAGCGCAGTAGCTCACACAAGCTATGAAGTGTGTTTCAGTATGTTGGAGGAATAAAACCTTGTACCCTTCCAGCTCATTGCATCTCGCCTGTTCTATTCCCTCCACATTGGTGACCCTGGATGTGGCATGGAGCGTCTCGACTATGCCATTTTCTCCACATTGGTGACCTAATGGGAAATGGACTATTTTCCCCATTGCCGCGCTGTGGACTCGCCTCTTCATCCACACCGGAGCGCACTCACTGGAGCGGGCGGCGCTGGGACCAAGACGCACCATGATCGGCGACATGAGCGAACCAAAGAAAACAGCCTGAATGGGGAAAAATGGCGCCATCTGCGTTGGTTTCCATCTCTCCGACCCTGACTCACCTCCAGACAGCGGAATTTCAGCGCACAGAAGCCTCATGTGCACACCGCAGGATTATGAGGACAGTGCATCTGGAAGCTACGTGGCCGCAGTGCGCGCCACGCACCGGGGACAAACCGGCTCCATTGACTTATACATCGTCTTCTGCCGCTGCACATCCCGGGGTCCACGGCCGATCGCCATCCTTGAACCTTTAGGGCTGCCCTCGCACCTAAAGCAGCTGTGCAGCCCGCACACAGGACTTTGTATGCGTTTCTCAGCCGCGGCGCACAATGGGAATTTAGCAGATTGCTTTCCCCGATGCCTTTAGGGCTGCTCCCACACCTAAAGCAAAACTGCCAAGTCCCTGACACAGCTTCAGTTGTTTCACAGCCGCTACGCATCCTCGGGGAATTTGGCCGTTCGCCTTCCCCACATCCTCGCAGGACTGGGCCCACACGAGGAGTCAGAGACTAAATTTTTTTTTTCACAGCCGCTGCGGATCACCGTCAGGTTTACCGGGAAAGTCCCTCACCCATGGCTGATCCGCACGCAATTTTTGCGCAGCCCAGACACTTTTGACGTCCCGGGCCGGCACTCCATAGATTCCCACACTCCTCCCCCTCGTCCTCCACATTGTTATGCCCGCACCTCTGCCCCAGAGACCTGCCTATCGCCAGCTTCATTCCTTCAGCGCAATGCACACCGGCCCTGTGCGCCCACAATCCATGGCCGTTCAACGTGTTGCAACTCGGAGCGGAGCAGATTGTGTTTTTCACCCCTCCCCTGTTCCCCCCATGGACTGACATGCCTTCCAACACTCCTCTACAGCAGGACAGTTCTACCGGAGTGCTGTACCCCGCTGCAGCTTCCAAGGGCACCGGCTGGAGCCCAAACGACCAGGCGGTCACAGCCCCTTCTGAGTGTTCGGGAAGGGGGGTGGTGACCCAGCACGCTGCGGATGGACATTATCTCACACCCATCAGGGCTGGAGGAAGGGGAGGACAATTGACATACAGACAGAGATCCCCAGGGGGCAATCAGACTGGACTGTTATGTATGCCCCCCCCCCCCCCGAGGACGGAGAGGACATCCAGGCACCAGCTGATGTCATGCTAATGATGTGTATTAGATGACAATCACTATGCTAATGTGCCATGCATTCTCTCTGTCTGTATAATGTGTATAAAAGAGCTTGTTACACATGCCTCAGCAGCACAGTAGCTCACACGAGCTACGAAGTGTGTTTCAGTATGTTGGAAGAATAAAACCTTGTACCCTTCCAGCTCATTGCCTCTTGCCTGTCCTATTCCCTCCACAAGATCATCAAATAAATTTAAATATTAGACAAAGATAACAGAAGTAAACACAAAATGCAGTTTTTAAATTAAAGTGTTTATTACTCAGGATAAAAAAAAAAAAAATCCAAACCTACATGGCCCTATGTGAAAAAGTGATTCCCCCCCCCCATTAAAACATAAATTAACTGTGGATTATCACATCTTTGGAAAGCTGAGTTCAATTTCTCGAGCTACACCCAGGCCTGATGACTGCCACACCTGTTCTCAATCAAGAAATCACTTAAATAAATAAAACCTGCTTGACAAAGTGAAGTAGACCATCCATCCATCCATCCATCCATCTTCTACCGCTTTTCCGGAGGTCCGGGTCGCGGAGGCAGCAGTTCAAGCAGAGAAGCCCAGACTTCCCTCTCCCCAGCCACCTGCTCCAGCTCTTCAGAGAGGATACCAAGGCGTTCCCAGACCAGCTGGGAGACGTAGTCTCTCCACCGAGTCCTGGGTCTGCCCCGGGGTCTCCTCCCAGTGGGACGTGCCTGAAACACCTCAAGAGGGAGGCGTCCAGGAGGCATCCTAATCAGATGCCCATGCCACCTCAACTGACTCCTTTCAATGTGGAGGAGCAGCGGTTCTACTCTGAGCCTCTCCCGGATGACTGAGCTCCTCACCCCATCTCTGAGGTGAGTCCAGCAATCCTGCGGAGAAAGCTCATTTCAGCCGCTTGTATCCGCGATCTCATTCTTTCGGTCATTACCCAAAGCTCGTGACCATAGGTGAGAGTAGGAACGTAGACTGACTGGTAAATCGACAGCTTTGCCTTAGAACTAAGCTCCCTCTTCACCACAACAGACCGGTACAATGTCTGCATCACTGCAGATGCTGCTTCAATCTGTCTGTCGATCTCTCGCTCCATTTTCCCCTCACTCGTGAACAAGACCCCAAGATACTTAAACTCCTCCACTTGGGGCAGGAGCCTGTCCCCAACCCAGAGAGGACAATCCACCTTTTTCCGGCTGAGGACCATGGACTCGGACTTGGAGGTGCTGATTCTCATCCCAGCCCCTTCACACTCAGCGGCAAACCGTCCCAACAAGAGCTGTAGGTCATTGCTGGATGAAGCCAACAGGACAACATCATCTGCAAACAACAGAGATGAGATCCTGTGGTCACCAAGCATGACACCCTCCATTCCCTGGCTGCGCCTAGAAATCCTGTCCATAAAAATTATGAACCAATTATGAACAGGATCGTGACAAAAGGCAGCCCTGGCAGAGTCCAACTCTCACTGGGAATGAATCCGACTGAGTGTTGGCAATACGAACCAAACTCTCACAACGGTCATACAGAGACCGAATAGCTCGTAACAACAAGCCCGATACCCCATATTCCCGAAGCGCCCCCCACAAAAATCCACGAGGGACGCGGTCGAATGCCTTCTCCAAGTCCACAAAACACATGTAAACTGGTTGGGCAAACTCCCACGAACCCTCAAGGATTCTCGAGAGGGTAAAGAACTGGTCCGATGTACCATGGCCAGGACGAAAACCACATTGCTCCTCCTGAATCCGAGGTTCGACCAATGGCTGGACTCTCCTCTCCAGTACCTTGGCATAGACCTTCCCAGGGAGGCTGAGGAGTGTGATCCCTCTAAAGTTGGAGCACACCCTCCGGTCCCCTTTTTTGAAGAGAGGAACCACCACCCCGGTTTGCCATGCCAAAGGCACTGCCCCCGACCTCCACACAATGTTGCAGAGGCGTGTCAACCATGACAGCCCAACAACATCCAGGGCCTTGACATACTCAGGGCGAATCTCGTCCACCCCCGGGGCCCGGCCACCAAGGAGGTTTTTAACCACCTTGGCGACCTCAGCCCCTGTGATAGGCGAGTCATCCCCCTCGTCCCCAAACCCTGCTTCCTCCGTGGAAGGCGTATCAATGGGATTGAGGAGATCCTCGAAGTATTCCTTCCACCGCCCAACGATATCCCCAGTCGAAGTCAACAGTGTCCCATCCGCACCATACACAGTGTGGACGGGGAGCTGCTTTCCCCTCCTGAGCCGCCGGACAGTTTGCCAGAATCTCTTCGAGGCCGACCGAAATACTTGTTCCATGGCCTCACCGAACTCCTCCCATACCCGGGTTTTTGCTTCAGCAACCATCCAAGCTGCACTCCGTTTGGCCTGCCGGTACACCTCGGCTGCTTCGGAAGTCCCACAAGCCAACCAAGCTTGATAGGACTTCTTCTTCAGCTTAATGGCCCCACCAAGTTAATGGTGGGGCCAAGTTAATGGTGGGGCCAATCCTTCTTCAGCTTAATGGCCCCCCCAAGTTGCCACCACGAGATGCACTGACCACCTTGCGGCCGCAGCTCTGGGCCGCCGCTTCAACAACAGAGGTGGAGAACATGGCCCATTCAGACTCCATGTCTCCAGACTCCCTCGGAATGTGGTTGAAGTTCTTCCGGAGGTGGGAGTTGAAGACCTCCCGGACAGGGGCCTCAGCCAGATGCTCCCAGCACACCCTCACTATACGTTTGGGTCTACCAGGTCTGAATGGCTTCCTCCCCTGCCATCGGATCCAACTCACCATCAGGTGGTGATCAGTTGACAGCTCTGCACCTCTCTTTACTCGGGTGTCCAAGACATACGGTCGCAGGTCTGATGACACGATAACAAAATCGACCTGCGACCTAGGGTGTCCTGGTGCCAGGTGCACATATGGACACCCTTATGCTTGAACATGGTGTTCGTTATGGACAGACTGTGGTTAGCACAGAAGTCCAATAACTGAACACCACTCGGGTTCAGATCGGGCAGGCCGTTCCTCCCAATCACCCCCCTCCAGATTTCACTGTCGTTGCCCACATGCGCATTGAAGTCCCCCAGTAGGACAATGGAGTCTCCAAGAGGAGCATCCTCCAGCACCCCAGTCACAGACTCCAAAAAGGGTGGGTACTCTGAAACATCATTTGGTGCCTAAGCACAAATGATGGTCAGGACCCGTTTCCCAACCCGAAGGCGCAGGGAAGCAACCCTTTCGTCCACTGGGGAAAACTCCAAAATAGAGGCAGCAAGGTGGGGGGATACAAGAATACCCACCCCTGCTCGTCGCCTCTCGCCCGGGGCAACTCCAGAAAAGGCCAAGCTCCAGCCCCTCTCCAGGAGACTGGTTCCGGTACCGGAGCTGTGTGTTGAGGTGAGGCCGACTACATCTAGCCGGTATCTCTCAACCTCATGCACCAGCTCAGGCTCCTTCCTCACCAGAGAGGTGACATTCCACGTACCAAAAGCCAGTTTAGAAAGCTTGGGATCAGTCCGCCAAGGTCTCCACCTTTGGCCGCCACCTAATCCACATAGCACCAGACCCCCATGATCCCTCCTGTAGGTGGTGAGCCCACTGGAGGGCGGACGCATGGATCGTCGATGGATCATCGATTGAAGTAGACCAAAAGATCCTCAAAAGCTAGACATTATGCTGCCATCCAAAGAAATTCAGGAACAAATGAAACAAAATAATTGAGATCCATCAGTCTGGAAAAGGTTATAAAGGCATTTCTAAACCTTTGGGACTCCAGCAAACCACAGTGAGAGCCATTATCCACAAATGGTGAAAACATGGAACAGTGGTGAACCTTCCCAGGAGTGGCGGGCCAACCAAAATTACCCCAAGAGAGCAGCGACAACTCATCCAAGAGGTCACAAAAGACCCCACAGCAACATCCAAAGAACTGCAGGCCTCACTTGCCTCAGTTAAGGTCAGTATTCACGACTCCACCACAAGAAAGAGACTGGGCAAAAACGGCCTGCATGGCAGAGTTCCAAGATGAAACCCACTGCTGAGCAAAAAGAACATAAAGGCTCGTCTCAGTTTTGCCAGAAAATATCTTGATGATCCCGAAGACTTTTGGGAAAATACTCTGTGGACTTATTAGACTTTTGTTTTCTTATTAAAGACAAAGATAGAAAGGAGATGTTTTTACCTTCTTTACATGTTTCGACTATTCACTGCAGTCTTCATCAGAAGTGTCACACTTCTGATGAAAAATACAACTTAAAGGGGTAGTTCCGTCACAGGCCCGTGGCTCTGAGAGAGATCCGTCGCTGCCAGAAATCCACGGAGCTGCTCATCCGTAAGCTGCCCGTCCAGCGCCTGGTGAGGGAGATCGCTCAGGACTTCAAGACCGTCCTGCGTTTCCTGAGCTTCGCCGTCATGGCTCTGCAGGAGACCAGCGAGGCCCACCTGGTGGTCTCTTCTTTGCTAAGGGGGTCACCATCATGCCCAAAGACATCCAGCTGGCCCGCCGCATCCGCGGCGAGAGAGCTTAGACTTTCTGCTGCACATTCACCAACCAACCATAATGCTCTGCACTGTGTGTCTATATATACATTTATAGTAATATGGACATATGTTTACTAGATGTTGTTTTTTCTTGCCTTCTGATTGTTGCTCTGAGTGTTGCTATCCCTGTGCTGTTGCAATCCTGGAATTTCCCCATTGTGGGACTAATAAAGGCTTATCTTTATTTTCAGATCTACAGCATTTTTTACTTCATGCATAAAGTGGCACTTTGAATTTCATCTGAATGTTTACTTAAATACTCAGCTTCAAATTTTTGTATAAACTTGCACTTAAAACTTCAGAATGCAGGTCTACATGGGGCTGACCAGTGAAATGTTGCCAATGTTGCCAAGTTTAAAATAAAAAAAAGCAGCAGCGTTGCTGAACCAAGTCAAATTTGTTATACAGTGATCCCTCACTTATCGCGAGTTAATGGGTTCCAGAACCGACCGCGAAAAGTGAAAAACCGCGAAGTAGCATCACCCCTAATGACGTCACCCATAAATAATACGCATGTTCATTCTCTCACTCTCTCTCTCATATGATACGTGTGTGTGTGTGTGTGTGTGTGTGTAAGTATACATACATACGTAGATGTAAATAAAGTGTACATAAATATGTTTTTAGAACTCTTTTATTCTTATAACAAGATACGTAACTCAAGATGAAGATGATTTACTGCACAGGTTAATGAGAGCTTTACTGCTCCTCAGGTGACGCCTCATCGTCAGGTGCTAGAGGCGCAGGATCGTCGAGGGCAGCTTCCAATAGAGCTGGAGAAGCTGCAGGAGGCAGCGTAGTGGCTCGACGGGAAGACTACTTTGCACAAAAAGGCACAAGAGAACAGCGAACAATGAATGCGGTCTTCCTTTGCTGGGTATGGGCACTCGGCAGGGAGAGAATCTGGGTAAAACGTCTCGGCCAATCAGCTTGCGAGATTCCCGAGCGGTGAAGAGGTGGGCGGAGAGGAGTGGAGCGGTGGTCAGAGAGGTGGATTTTGAGTTGTGCGGGCTCTCCGTGTTGATACCTGATGTTCTAATGTAGTCTCCCTGCCTTCTGCTAGCGCCCGCCCATTTTTTCTCAATTTTGAATTTTTGATGAATATTTTTGAAAAATCCGCGATGCACTGAGGGCGCAAAAGGTGAAGCGCGAAGTAGCGAGGGATCACTGTATATTCTTTTGACTTTAGATTTCTGTTTTTATATGTGTACACAATGCAACTAGTCATTAACAAAGTACGCTCTGTACTTTTATTGTTTTAAATAAGAGAGATGGTATCGGGATTGGATCGGTATCGGCCGATACTCAAAGTCATGGTATTGGTCTTGAAAAAGTGGTATCAGCTCATCCCTACTAACGACTACTCGCACCACACACCCTGTCCCAATGATGCTTGATTTGGGGTTTTACATTCTCACTCTGGGTCAATTTTAAAATAGTCAGCTGAGGTATCATTCCAATAAGCTCTGGTTCTCTGACAATCAGTAGCCAGCTAACATTAGCGAAGGGCATTGGATTCATGTCAGACGTGAATGAAGAGGGCCCATGCAGACCCCAAATAGGGAGCAGACGAAAGTGTGTACCAATATTACAGTTGGGGTGTGTTATTTCCAAATCCATATATCACTTTAAAGTTATTTTGGTTACTCTGCATAGTAACACAGTCGGCATTACTCACCCAACATCTAACAGGAAACATGGCTGTCCCTCTGGCAGGTTTAAAAGCTCTACAGCTCTCTCTGACATATGGGTCTGAATCTCAATCATACGAGAGCTGTAAAGTGACAACACAGAACTCCTTTAACAAGCAAGATAAACTTAGGAAACTGTCTAAACTATGTATCAGTTTTTATTAAAGTATAGCTGGGCTTATATGGACCTAAATATTCCATTTATGATGGGAATCACGGCCCAGACAGACTAAAGATGCCTCACGTAAACACCTCAAAATCAGAAAAGACTGGCCCAATTGGAAGGAATTTTCTATCAGAATGAGAGCGGTAGTACAAGCAGTTTACAATCTAAAAAAGAAAATATTAATGATCTAATCACGCATTTTAAATGTTTTCTCTTTTTTCATATGCATGGCCCATTTGGGGGGAACTTTTTTTATGAGAGGCGTTGTAACAGATTATGCAATTGAAGGTGAAGCTCCATTTGTTGCTGGTTCACCTTGCCTCTCTCCCTTGTATTTGGACAGGAAAAATGCCAATTCAGTGATTTTAAATATAAATATTATTGAAATAATTAGAATCATTCAGAAATTACATTTAAACCTCCAAGGCAGATCAGTGGACAAATAATATTTACTTATCATGATGACAGGTGAAGTTCTGCCTCATCTGCTGCATGTCACTGCTGTGAACGATCATACTTACTTCTTGGAGTATTTCTTTGCCTCCTCTTCATTGTAGAACTGCAGAATGAGAGCACATCGGATTTAAAAAAAAAATAAAATAAAATCAACAATTCTTCAATATTGATTATGCTGTGGAGGAATGGACAAAGATGAGACACGAGCGTGTAGACGCAGACTTTATTCCTCCATCAGCAAAGGAAGACTGCTCTCTGGGTGCCAAAGCCAACCTTCAGGTTCAGGTTCAACCTTTTTATACATCTGCACATTCTCTCCTTTGGCACCGAGCGTACATGTCCTTATCATACATTACATCTCAATACATTCACACCTGCAGTTCCCGGTGTGAAGGCACGTCAAGAACTTTTCTCCCACCTGGCGCTCTGGTGCCTAAACCTGCTTCTCATCTTTTCAACTCTCCCGCCCAGGGTGCCACAGCACCTGTATTCCTCTCTCTCACCTGAGGCACTCGCATTACCATGTCTCCTTCCTTTCCCCCGTTCCCCAAAGTCCTGGGTGTGAGTCAGACCTCCTGCTGTGCCACCACATGCCCCCACCCCCCACAAACACCCAGAAGAGGTCTTAACTGTCCAGTGCCTTAGGCTTGATCAATCACCCGTACCGGCTGTAACGTGGAGCCGCCAAGCTGACTGAAGGGCCTTCCTGTTGCTGTGGACAGGGAGAAAACACAGTCTCCGATGCACAGTTCTCTGTAGGGGGAAAAGGTGGGAAGGGGAAAACTTTGGTCTCCTGCACACGGTTCTCTGAAGGGGGAAAACAAACTTGTGGGCCCCCTGCGGGTGGGCAACCCCCACCGGGAAGCCTGGGCCAGCACCACCTGCTCCTCTGCTAAAACACAAGCGGGCTTCAGCCTGTCTATGCAGATCGTTTCCTTCTGCCCCCCCCCAGGTCTAACACAAAATTTTTCACTCCCGTTTACAAAACCCTGAAGGGGCCATCATAAGGCAGGCGCAGCGGGGTTCGGTGGGTGACATGCCAAACAAAGACAAACTCTGTGTTCTCCAAACGCTTCGGAACGAAGGTGCGGGGAAAACAATGGTGCACCGGCCCTGGAACGCTGCTAGCCTCTGCACTGAAAAAAATGCGCATGGACGAGTCGGCCCCCAGCACAGGATTTTCCAGCAAAAATTCACCCGGGATCCACAACGGCTGACAAAAAACGAGCTCCGCCGGGGAAGCTGCCAAATCCTCCTTAGACACGGAGCGCAACCCCAGTAGGACCCAAGGCAGGCGGTCAACCCAATTTGCATCCGTCAATGAGGCTCTGAGTGCGGCTTTAAGCGACCTGTGGAACCTCTCACACAACCTATTAGCCTGCAGGTTCATACACGGTGGCTCGGTGGATTTTGACCCCCAGGCTCTCGGCCATCGTGGACCAGAGTTCTGAAGCGAACTGTGGACCCCTGTTGGAAGTGATATCTGGCGGGGAACTGAAACGTGCGACCCAGGATGACAAAAATGTGTGGGCCACGTCGGCAGATGTGGTGGAAGCCAGCGGAACCGCCTCTGGCCAACATGTGGTGCACTCCACTATTGTTAAAAGGCGCTTGAACCCCTGCGACGGCGGAATGGGGCCCACAAAATCGACGTGTACGTGGACAAACCTCCTGCTCGAGATCTGGAAAGGTTCGAGGGGGGCTTTGGTGTGCCTCTGAACCTTACTTAGCCTGTTGGCACACAACGCACGCGGCGGCCCAGTCTTTCACATCCTTGTGTAAGCGGGGCCAGACGAACTTAGATGCCACCAGCTTAATTAAAGCCCGGACGCCAGGGTGTGAAAGAGAAGTGGACAGACTCGAAAATGTGGCGACGCCACATGATCGGAACCAATGGGCAGGGCCAGCCGGTGGAGACGTCGCAAAGCAAGGGGGGGGGGGGGCGCAATCCTTTTGTACCGCCCTGCTTTTCCAGTTTTAGCCTGGTACCCGCGGAGCGTACAAGTGTCCACGTCCCCGGGTTGGTCGTGGCCATGGCGGAAAAATCAATACCCACATAGACCGGGGAAACTAGCGTGCGCGACAGGCAGTCAGCTATAACCTTAAAGAGTCCGTGACATAATTCAAACAAGACATCATTACAAAGAACTACTGTTTTTATTCTGTGTAGACAAAAAAAATTCAATAAAATTTTATTTCCATATACTACCATAAATTACATCATAATGCAGACGATTGCGATGTTCGTTTGTCGAAACTGTGTCAAACACCGTTGCCATTTTGTGACGTAATGAGGTGAACCAAAGATGTAAACAAGCATGGCTGAGTACACTGAAGCGGAGGAATTTGTGAGCGATTTCAGCGAAGATTTGAGCGATTTGTCGATAGTTTTTGACGAAGAAGCAGGATTGAGTGATGAAGAAGAGCGAGTTGGCTGAAGGACTGCAACCCTATTTATTTGAACCACATCGTTCAGGAAGCAACGATGACTCGCACGTTTCAGAGGATGAAGGGTCCGACGGTGAAGGGCTAGAGATGGACATCGGTCGCCTCCAAAACACTGAATGGTAATATACAGATAGATCTAAATTTCCCCGATCGGGTGGTTGGGGAAATTTAAAAAAAATGTTCAGATACTCAGTTTCGGTAGGCAATGAGATTTATAAAAAATGAAAACTGAAAAAAGTAATAAAGGTTTTTAACACAAAGTCATTCCATTTGGAGTAAAGTTAACACTCTACTTCAAAATTCATAGGGGAGGATTTTACTTTCGATGGAAAAATATAGGGCAGCACGGTGGTACAGTGGTTAGCACAGTGGCAGCACAGCAAGAAGGTCATGGGATCAATTCCACCCTTGACCATCGTGGGTTCAATCCCACCCCCAGACCATCGGTGACCCTTCTGTGTGGAGTTTGCATGCTCTACCCGTGTCTGCATGGGTTTACTCCGGGTACTCCAGTTTCCCCCCACAGGCCAAAGACATGCAGGTGAGGTTAATTGGCATCAATTGGGGATTCTAAATTGTCCTTAGGTATGGATGTGAGAGTGAATGGTTGTCTGTCTCTGTGTTGGCCCTGCAATGGACCGGCGATCTGTCCAGGGTGTACCCTGCCTCTCGCCCAAAGATGCTGGGATAGGCTCACAGCCCCCCCGCGACCCGTAAAGGATTAAGCGGTGGATGGATGGATGGATGGAAAAAATATAGCCAGTTCAGGAGGGGGAAGCAGCTCTCCATCCACACTGTATGGTGTGGATGGGGAACTGTTGACTTCGACTGGGGATATCGTTGAGCAGTGGAAGGAATACTTTAAGGATCTCCTCAATCCCACTGATCCACCTTCCACAGAGGAAGCAGGGCTTGTGGACAAGGGGGACGACTCGCCTATCAGAGGGGCTGAGGTCGCCAAGGTGGTTAAAAATCTCTTTGGTGGCCGGGCCCCGGAGGTGGACGAGATTCGCCCTGAGTACCTCAAGGCCCTGGATGTTGTAGGGTTGTCATGGTTGACACGCCTCTGCAACATTTCGTGGAGGTCAGGGACAGTGCCTTTGGCATGGCAAACCGGGGTGGTGGTTCTTCTCTTCAAAAATAGGGGACCGGAGGGTGTGCTCCAACTTTAGAGGGATCACACTCCTCAGCCTCCCCGGAAAGGTCTATGCCAAGGTACTGGAGAGGACAGTCCGGCTGTTGGTCGAACCTCGAATTCAAGAGGAGCAATGTGGTTTTCGTCCTGGCCGTGGCACATCGGACCAGCTCTTTACCCTCTCGAGAATTCTTGAGGGTTCGTGGGAGTTTGCCCAACCAGTTTACATGTGTTTTACGGACTTGGAGAAGGCATTCCCCCCACGCCCCTCATGGTTTTTTTGTGGTGGTGGGGGGGGGTGCTTCGGGAGTATGGGGTATCGGGCTTGTTGTTACGAGCTATTCAGTCTCTGTACGACCGTTGTGAGAGTTTGGTTCGTATTGCCAACACTCGATGGGACTCATTCCCAGTGAGAGTTGGACTCCGCCAGGGCTGCCCTTCGTCACCGATCCTGTTCATAATTTTCATAGACAGGATTTCTAGGCGCAGCCAGGGAACGGAGGGTGTCATGCTTGGTGACCACAGGATCTCATCTCTGTTGTTTGCAGACAATCTTTTGGTCTACTTCACTCTGTCAGGCAGGTCCTATTTAAGTGATTTCTTGGTTGAGGACAGGTGTGGCAGTAATCAGGCTTGGGTGGGTGGGCTAGAGAAATTGAATTCAGCTTTCCAAAGATGTGATAAACCACAGTTAGTCTATGTTTTAACCAGGGGGGCAATCACTTTTTCACACGGGCTGATGTAGGTTTGGATTTTTTTTTTTACCCTTAATAATAAACACCTTCATTTAAAAAGTGCATTTTGTGTTTACTTGTGTTATCTTTGTCTAATATTTAAATTTGTTTGATGATCTGAAACATTTAAGTATGACAAGCATGAATATGTATAAACCGTACTGTCAACATTACTTTTTTGGTGATTTTTTTCCTGATGAATACACAAATTTATGTTGAGTTTTATCTTCTAAAATTTTGATTGTTTGCCCTGTAAAATGGCAACCTTTAGATCCACAGGTTAAAAACAGACTTTTCTGTCAATCTGTAACCTTTTTCTTGTTAATATGCCGTTTTTCTTGCAGCTACATACCATTTTAACAAATCAAAGCTGCAGGCAGCAGGGGTTATGAACAGTCGCAGATTGTGGGGCCCTTAATTTAACATCCAGTGTTTTTTTAACTACTGCGTGAAGGAAGTTAGGAATTTCATGACATAGGTTTGTGACAATAAAGCTTCGGATTCTGAAATGTATAACCGATGGAAACAAAGATTTGTGTTTTTGACACCAGGATAAAAGCTTAGCTTTCTTTTTTTCTTAAGTGCGAATGTATATCAGTTCCAAATAGCTGTTACCGATCTACTTGTTTACCATCGGCTCTAATAATAATTGTCACCCACAAAGAGGCAACGATACACAACAAACTCCTACTGACCACATCTGGGGGCGCTGAGTGCTCCGGTCGTCGACAGCTGGAAGCCATTGTGTCTTCTGCTCTTTTTTATTTTTTCAAAGAAAGAAAATAGATAAATGTAACCAGAAAATGTAAAACGTTGTAACTACAAATTATGCCCACATGAAAGTCTATAACGTCATTTAAAGCGACGAGACGTCTTCCTTTTGGGTTTTAAACTTTTTAGGAGCTGTACCGCCCCCTACTGACCCGGAGACTAACTGTTAACTCAAGACATCAAAAATAGACTTAAAACAGCGTTTTATAAATAGCTCTATTCATAAATACATACACACGCACCCGACACACTTAGTTAATTAACCAAACTAATTGGGGGGGGTTTTAAATCACAAAAATATGCTATTTCTCCATGAAAGATGTCAACACAGTACACAAACATGGTAGAAATAAACACATATTCAGTGCCTCCGTGGAAGTGAAAATGGCACGATTGTATGCGTTTTGTGCGTTGGACATAATGCTAACGCATTTATTCACTTATTTACTTTTTATGTTTACTGCAAAATGGTTGGTCGGCTACTGTGAGCACTTCCTGTAAACAATAGCTCTGATTGGCTGTTTCGTTCTGCGACGTACCGGATGCTGTTTTCCGATCCTGCTCACGGGTGCCGTTCCTCCTCGGTAAAATGGCAGAGGTCGGTCGGAGGGTGGGGAGTGGGGTTTATAAGCTGTCCGGGTTCAGCTTCTCCCAGGGTCGGTCCCTGAGCGCCGGAGGAAGTCCCGGGTGTCTGTTAAAGAACTGTGGCTTCATTTATGGGCAAAGTCAACATGCACCAGTCCAGGATCAGCTTGATTTTCCTCGAGTTTTAAAGAGCAGAGAACTTGAAAGTGAACCAGAGAAACTTGACACGGTGAGAAAAATTGAGAGTCGGCAGGAAAATGTGGCTTTCTCTTTGGACTCATCCACAGGACTGACTTCATCCTGTTTCACTGGGGTTGTGCCAACAGGACCATGGTCCTCATCAGGACTCCTCCAAGAGAGGCTGGTACCTTACAGGAGGACCTGCTGCACCAGACCACCTGTCTCCATCCACCCTGACACCCTCAGGTCCCCTCAGCAGCTCCGAGCTCTCTGCACTGCTGTTTTCTTTCTGTCATACCAGAAACGCTTAAAAGCAAGTTTTACAACTAGGAGCTATAGCTGGAGAGCAGAAGATGCTCCTCTGCTTCACAGAAGTAAGACGGCCTATTATGACATCCTCAAAGTGTCTCCCAGTGCATCCCAGTCCCAGATCAAGACTGCATACTACAAGCAGTCCTTCATCTACCACCCTGACAAGAACTCAGGGAGCAAGGAGGCCACCCAGAGATTCTCTGATATCAGTGAGGCTTACACTGTCCTGGGCAACATCAGCCTGAGGAGGAAGTACGACCGAGGGATCCTGAGTCTGGCCGACATCCAGGGTGCAGGGAGACCCTCCTCCAAAGAGGCCTCAAGCAGATCCGCAGCCTCGCACCAACAGCAGCAACATCAGCAGAGAGCCAGGCGCTTCTCCCATATTGGGGGGAGGCCCATATTTGATTTTGATGCCTTTTACCAGGGTCACTATGGGGAGCAGCTGCAAAGAGAGAGGGAACTGAGAGCCAGAAAGAAGTACAAGGAAGAGATGCAGAAGGAGCTCAGCAGCAAGTGGAAGCAGAAGAAAATGATGGAGATGACTGTGGTGATGATGCTTGCCATGGCAGGGTTTCTTCTCATCAGTACAAAATGCATAAGTTAGAATCAGCCAGAGGGGTCCCTGCTGTTTTTTTATGATTCTCACAAGGAGGATGGAGAGAGATGCCTCAGACTGATCTACAAGTGTTGCACAATTTCCAGCAGTTAAAGAGAATTATTAGTTGGTTTGAAGCTGTTAACAAATCATCAAACTTTGCAAATTGGAGTTTTACTGTTCTCTCATAAATTGTATGTACTGTATTTATTGATTGTATCAAAGCTGAAGTTCTTAATGTTATCATCAGGTGCCCCTGTTTTTGCTTGTTGAACTCATTCCTCCTACTAGATAATAAAGGATCCACTGATGATGTGTGTATTGTGTTTTGTTTTTATAGGAAAGGATCATGAGCAATTTGGAGCCTCAAAAATCCATATGGAGCCTGAAAGTATATTTCAGCCTTAAAATGAAACTAAAGCCTTCCTTATAAATATAAAGTAGATTTTCTACCTTTTTTATAGTGTTATTATTTTTCATAAATTTGTGACTTTTTCCTCACAAATGTATTTTTCCCTTATCAATTAGTTTCCCTTCCTCCCAAATGTTTGTGTTTTCATGTAAATTTGTACCATTTGTTCATATACAGTTATGCAAAAAAATAGGACACCCTATGAAAGCCTGTGGTTTTTTACATATTTGGACATATGGATATTTAACATTAATTTTAACAATACTGGAAGATTCAAGTAATATAACTACACAATTAAAACTGAAGAAATGTAATTCTAAAAAATAATTTCTGGTGAGGAATAAATTGGGACCCCCCCACATTTATTCACACTTAAAATGGCTAAAATCACACACAGGTGTATCACATCAGATGCACATGATTAGAACATCATTACTCAGCATTTTGAAAGAGGCTTGTCCTATTTAAACCTCAGACATTTAGTTTGGTGTGCTCCTGACTGTTGAGGTGAGAGTGAATACCGTGGTGAGATCGAAAGAACTGAGACCTTCAGAAAGAAGATTGTAGCAGCTTATGAGATTGGTAAGGGATTTTAAAAAGATCTCAAAAGAATTTGAAATCAGCCATTCCACTGTCCGGAAAATAGTGCACAAGTGGAGGACATTCAAAACAACTGCCAACATGCCCAGGTCTGGCCGTCCAAGCAAGTTCACCCCAAAAGCAGATCATAAGATGCTAAAAGAAGTCTCCGAAAACCCTAAAATGGAATCACGGGACCAACAGCAGGCTGTTGCTACTGTTGATGTGAAAGTGCATGCCTCCACAATCAGAAAGAGACTGCACAAGTTTAACCTGTTGAACTCTGTTCAACTTCCCTAAAAACGCCTTGTGGCCACACATGGCCAAAACATAATGAGCAGCATCTTTGATAAGAACAAAGGGCAGACTTTCCTTGGAGATAACAGGAAGCTGCGAAATGTGACCTTTTGTATGCAGAGACGGCTTGGAGGATGCTTTGTGTGCCAGAGTCTGTGAGGGGGGGTATTAAAGGATTAAGGAAGTGCATGCAAAGTGATCTTTTATGTGAATGCAATGCATGTGACCTTTTGATATGTAGAAGGGCCTGAGTATATAAGTGAAGAGTTCTGTGTGAGATGTCCTCTTTTCTACTATGCTCATGAGAGAGAACGTGTAATAAACTGTTTGAGACCAACTTGCCTCATCATTTACACATTCTACACTGGTGACCCAAGACGAAGCATGCAACACGAAGAGAATTCCCCGGAGCCAGCCTCATTGGGAGCCCCCAGCCAAACGTATGCCGTTACAGTCCAGCTACCGGACTTTTGGCAGCACAACCCGCGCTCCTGCTTCCACCTGGTTGAGGCGCAGTTCGCCCTCCGGGGGATATCGGTAGATGACACAAAGTTCTACCATGTGATCGCAAGGCTTGACAGCCACACGGCTCAACATGTGGAGAGCCTTCTGGAGCAGCCACCAGCCAGCGACAAATACGGTGCGTTGAAGGCTGCACTCATCCAGCACTACACTCTCTCAGTTGAGGAGAGAGCAGAGAGACTCCTGGCGCTGACCGGGTTGGGAGATTGCACGACCATTGACCTGATGGAGAAGATGCTGAGGTTGAAAGGCTCAGACGATGACCACTTCATCTTTACCCACCTCTTCCTCAGGACCCTGCCGTCAGAGACGAGAGCGGCCCTGGCCAGTTCGCCGTTGTTGGCACAGCGGGACAACTGTGCGCTGGCACGGGAGGCGCATCGGATTGTCAACGCCAGCAGAGTGCGCGCGGCCACGGCGGCAGCGACGGAGCTCGGCGCGATGGTCGGAGATGGCGGGGAGCCAAGGACAGCGGTACCAGAACCACCGACGACAGCGGCGGCGGGCGCCAAGGAAAGCGGAGGAGACATCCTTTGTTTCTATCACCGCCGCTTTGCAGAGAAGGCACGCAAATGTATACCACCGTGCCAGTTCAAGTGCTCGGGAAAATGCCAAGACCAGGGGTCGGAAGCAGCTGCAACCCTCGGAGAGGAGAACAAGCTGCTCTACTTAACGGACGCACGCTCCGGGAGACATTTCCTCGTGGACACCGGCACCCATGCCGTCCTACGCTGACCGGCTGGCAGGTTCCAGCGGCCCCCAGATGGCAGCAGCAAACGGCTCGGACATTAAAACCTTTGGTGAGAGGACTCTGCTTCTGTCTCTACACGGCCATACATTTTGAGTGGACTTTTTGTCATAGCAGCATTGAATTTCAATATATTGGGGGCTGATTTTTTGTGCTCACATGGGTTGTTGGTTGATGTCGCTAACAGGCGCCTTGTTAATGCACTGTCTTTTGATTCTATTCCATGTACAGCTCGAGCGTCCCGGCCAACAGCACAAGCCAATGTCACAGCTGCAAGTGGTAAGTTCCACACACTGCTCACTCAGTTCCCAGCACTCACAGTCCCCACATTTTTGGCAGCTGTCGCTAAACACGGGGTGGAACATTTTATTACCACCACTGGGCCGCCCGTTTTTGCAAAACCTCGGCGCTTGGACGCAGCTAAACTGGCCATAGCGCGCGAGGAGTTCAATAACCTGGAGAGGTTGGGCACCATCAGGCGTTCAAACAGCCCATGGGCTTCCCTGCTACACATGGTCCCTAAAGCTGACGGTTCGTGGCGACCTTGCGGGGATTTCCGCAGATTGAACAACGCCACAGCGCACGACCGCTACCCAATTCCTCACATCCAAGATTTTTCCGTTCATTTGGCAGGAGCGTGCGTTTTTTCTAAAATAGACTTGGTCCGCGGTTACCACCAAGTCCCAGTGCGCGCTGAGGACATACCCAAAACAGCGGTGATAACTCCGTTTGGCCTATTCGAGTTTTTGCGCATGCCATTCGGGCTTAAAGGGGCTGCACAGACGTTCCAACGCATGATGGATGCAGTGCTGCGCGATCTCCCTTTCATATTTGTCTACCTGGACGATATTTTGGTAGCCAGCGCATCCGAAGACGAACACGAAACCCACCTCACGGCGGTTTTCCGGAGGTTGGGAGAGCACGGTTTCATAATCAATCCAGCGAAGTGTCAGTTCGGGGTGACGCAGATTGATTTTTTGGGGGCACCGCGTCTCTCCCGAAGGAGCGGTTCCGCTGCCTGACAAAGTGCGCGTGGTAGCAGATTTTCCCGGACCACAAACGGTCAGGGCGTTACAGGAGTTTTTGGGAATGGTGAATTTTTATAACCGTTTCCTCCCCCGCGCAGCACAGCTCATGCAACCACTGTACGCCGCACTCAAAAAGCAGAAACCCGCGAATAAGATCGAATGGTCCCCGGAGCGAGAGCGGGTGTTCTCGGAAGTCAAAGCAGACCTTGCAAACGCTGCGTTGTTGGCACATCCAGACCCAACAGCCCGCATAGCGCTCACTACTGATGCATCAGATGTGGCCATAGGGGCGGTCGTGGAGCAGCGTGTAGCTGGGGCTTGGCAACCGCTCGCCTTTTTCAGCAGGACTTTGCGCGATAGTGAACGTAAATACAACGCGTTTGACAGGGAGTTGCTGGCTCTCCACCTGGCTATTCGCCACTTCCAGTTCTGGCTGGAAGGGCGCTGTTTCACCGCGTTCGTTGACCACAAGCCACTAACATTCACGATGGCCAAGATTTCAGAACCTTGGTCGGGCCGGCAGCAGAGACAGCTGGCCGCGATCTCAGAGTTTACTACCAATATTCAGCATGTCTCGGGCAAACTGAATGTAGTGGCAGACTGCCTCTCATGCGCCGTGGCGGCCCCGGTCCGCGTGGGGATAGATTACGCAGCCATGGCCGCGGAGCAGGTTAGTGACGCGGATGTGCACGCGCTCCAGTCTGGACCAACAGGGTTAAGGCTGGAGAGCAGGGTGCTGCAAGACGGTGTGCCCCCCCCAGTCTGCGATGTCTCCACGGGGCGACCGCGTCCCGTGGTACCGGCTGCGTGGCGCCGCCGCATTTTTGACTCGATTCATTCTTTAGCGCACCCGGGAGTGCGCGCGTCAATCAAGATGGTAGGAGAGAAATTTGTGTGGCCGAGTCTTCGCAAACAGGTGAAAGAGTGGGCAGCAGCCTGCATGGCGTGCCAACGAGCCAAAGTACACAGACACACAAGGGCTCCCTTGGAGCCATTTCACATCCCGGCTAAGAGGTTCGACCATGTTCATGTAGACCTCGTGGGCCCCCTCCCGCCATCACAGGGGTGCACGCACCTTCTGACAATGGTGGACCGCATCACGCGATGGCCGGAGGTGGTTCCACTCGCGTCAACCACAGTCGAGGAGGTGGCGCGCGCGTTTGTAACTGCATGGGTGGCGCGTTTTGGAGTCCCGTCGGACGTTACGTCCGACAGAGGCCCTCAATTTGTTTCCGAACTTTGGTCAGCAACGGCCCACAGCCTAGGTGTCACAATTCACCGCACAACCGCGTACAATCCTCAGGCTAATGGGTTATGCGAACGTTTTCATAGGTCATTGAAAGCGGCTCTCAGGGCATCACTGACGGATGCAAATTGGGTAGACAAGCTACCGTGGGTTTTATTAGGGTTGCGTTCTGCGCCTAAAGAAGACTTAGAAGCTTCCCCAGCTGAACTCGTTTTTGCGCAGCCACTTCGGCTGCCCGGGGAGTTTCTCCCAGATAATCCTGTGCCAGGCAGCTCCCCGGCTCAGCTGTTGCAGCGTAGTATTGACTCAGGCACGCTGCCGGGCCCCGTTCATCACAGTTTTCCGCGCATTTTTGTGCCTAAAACTTTGAAAAACGCGGAGTTTGTTTTTGTCAGACATGACACGCATCGCCCCCCACTGCGACCACCTTATGATGGACCGTTCAGAGTGTTGGAAACAGGGGACAAGCATTTTTTGCTAGATTTGGGGGGTAGGAGGGAAAAGGTTGGCATAAACAGACTCAAACCCGCTTTTGTGGTGACGGACGAGCAAGTGCTGTTGGCAAGGGCCCCTCGGCGCGGAAGACCCCCACGGGGGGCTTCCCAGAGTAGAATTTCCCCAGATCACCCACAGGGGCAGACAAAAGGTTTTCACCCCCAGACAGCAGCTTCCCAGCATGACAGCCCCGCGGAGGCGGTGAATCCTGGTTACAGCAGATACGGGAGGAGATTGAAGCCCAAGCAGCTGGTGGATTGATGTGTAATGATTCAGCATACAGACTGTTATTCTTTTGTTCGATCCAATATGCTGGAGGGGTGTGTGTGGCCGCACATGGCCAAAACATAATGAGCAGCATCTTTGATAAGAACAAAGGGCAGACTTTCCTTGGAGATAACAGGAAGCTGCGAAATGTGACCTTTTGTATGCAAAGATGGCTTGGAGGATGCTTTGTGTGCCAGAGTCTGTGAGGGGGATATTAAAGGATTAAGGAAGTGCATGCAGAGTGATCTTTTATGTGAATGCAATGCATGTGACCTTTTGATATGTAGAAGGGCCTGATTATATAAGTGAAGAGTTCTGTGTGAGATGTCCTCTTTTCTACTATGCTCATGAGAGAGAATGTGTAATAAACTGTTTGAGACCAACTTGCCTCATCATTTACACATTCTACAGCCTAAAAATAACATGCTCAAAGTAAATCAAAAGCTGTTCTTCAAACCTTTGCAGCATCTTCATGGGGTTAGTCTCATTTAAAAGAAAACACTGAATTTTTTGGCAAAACAGTCATAATCTCTCTTAAGTGCTCCTGCCACTGAGTAACAAGAAAGTTTGCCTGGGTGTTTTTTTTAGATACAAATGCTTGCAAATAACATACAGCTGTCAGATACTGGCTGGAAAACACAACAGAAATGTAGAACCAAGTGTTTTCAAGCTCAGGTCAAAATTTTGTAAAAATACCACAAAAAATAAATATATTACACAACTTTTTTTCTCAGGTTGTAACAAGGCTGTCTCTGTACTGGAAGACTGGAAATACAGCTTTTTTTTCAGTGCGCACTGAGAAGCACTAAGATGCAGAGACGTGACCGCCCGCGGAATTCACAGAGTTCAAGGGGTTAACTTGTTTCTCTCTAAGAGAAACGTGAAGGCCAGACTGAAGTTTGCCAGAGGGAATGTAGACAAAGACCAGTACTTCTAGGATAATGTTCTTTGGACAGATGAGTCTGAAATTGAATTACAGTGGGGCAAAAAAGTATTTAGTCAGCCACCAATTGTGCAAGTTCTCCCACTTAAAAGATGAGAGAGGTCTCCAATTTTCATCATAGGTATACCTCAACTATGAGAGACAAAACGAGAAAAAAAAAATCCAGAAAATCACATTGAATGATTTTTAATGAATTAATTGGTAAATTCCTCGGTAAAATAAGTATTTGGTCAATAACAAAAGTTCATCTCAGTACTTTGTTATGTACCCTTCGTTGGCAATGACAGAGGTCAAACGTTTTCTGTAAGTCTTCACAAGGTTTTCTCACACTGTTGCTGGTATTTTGGCCCATTCCTCCAAGCAGATCTCCTCTAGAGCAGTGATGTTTTGGGGCTGTCGCTGGGCAACACGGACTTTCAACTCCCTTCAAAGATTTTCTGTGGGGTTGATATCTGGAGACTGGCTAGGCCACTCCAGGACCTTGAAATGCTTCTTACGAAGCCACTCCTTCGTTGCCCGGGCGGTGTGTTTGGGATCATTGTCGTGCTGAAAGATCCAGCCACGTTTCTTCTTCAATGCCCTTGCTGATGGAAGGAGATTTTCACTCAAAATCTCACGATACATGGCCCCATTCATTCTTTCCTTTACACGGATCAGTCGTCCTGGTCCCTTTGCAGAAAAACAGCCCCAAAGCATGATGTTTTCACCCCCATGCTTCACAGTAGGTATGGTGTTCTTTCTCCTCCAAACACAACAAGTTGAGTTTTTACCAAAAAGTTCTATTTTGGTTTCATCTGACCATATGACATTCTCCCAATCCTCTTCTGGATCATCCAAATGCTGTCTAGCAAACTTCAGATGGGCCTGGACATGTACTGGCTTAAGCAGGGGGACACGTCTGGCACTTCAGGATTTGAGTCCCTGGCGGTGTAGTGTGTTACTGATGTAGTCTTTGTTACTTTGGTCCCAGCTCTCTGCAGATCATTCACTAGGTCCCCCCGTGTGGTTCTGGGATTTTTGCTCACCGTTCTGGTGATCATTTTGACCCCACGGGGTGAGATCTTGCGTGGAGCCCCAGATCGAGGGAGATTATCAGTGGTCTTATATGTCTTCCATTTTCTAATAATTGCTCCCACAGTCGATTTCTTCACACCAAGCTGCTTACCTATTGCAGATTCAGTCTTCCCAGCCTGGTGCAGGTCTACAATTTTGTTTCTGGTGTCCTTTGACAGCTCTTTGGTCTTGGCCATAGTGGAGTTTGGAGTCTGACTGTTTGAGGTTGTGGACAGGTGTCTTTTATACTGATAACGAGTTCAAACAGGTGCCATTAATACAGGTAACGAGTGGAGGACAGAGGAGCCTGTTAAAGAAGAAGTTACAGGTCTGTGAGAGCCAGAAATCTTGCTTGTTTGTAGGTGACCAAATACTTATTTTCCACCATGATTTGCAAATAAATTCTTTAAAAAACAGACAATGTGATTTTCTGGATTTTTTTTTTCTTATTTTGTCTCTCATAGTTGAGGTATACCTTTGATGAAAATTGGAGACCTCTCTCATCTTTTAAGTGAGAGAACTTGCACAATTGGTGGCTGACTAAATACTTTTTTGCCCCACTGTATGTGGACATCAGAACAGAGGACATGCTTGGCACAGACCAAATACAGCATTCCAGGAAAAGAACCTCATACAAACTGTGAAGCATGGAGGTGTAAGTGTCATGGTTTGGGGATGCTTTGCTGCAGCAGGACCTGGTCAGCTCACCATCATAGAATCTACCATGAATTCTATTGTGTATCAGAGGATGCTTGAGTACCATGTGAGGCCATCTGTTAAAAAAATTAAAGCTGAAGCAGAACTGGACCCTGCAACATGACAATGATCCAAAACATACCAGTAAATCCACCAGGGACTGGCTAAAAACTAAGAAAGGGAGAATCCTGGAATGGCCGAGTCAAAGCCCAGATCTTAATCCGACTGAGATGCTGTGGGGTGACTTGAAATGGGCTGTACATGCAAGAAACCCCTCAAACATCTCACAGCTGAAAGAATTATGCATTGAGGAGTGGGGCAAACTTTCCTCAGACCAATGTCAGAGACTGGTAGATGGCTACAAGAAACATCTCACTGAAGTTATTTTAGCCAAAGGGGGTAACACTAGCTATTAGGCGGCAGGGTGTCCTAACTTTCTCCTCAGAATATGCAGTTTTGTTGATATTTTTTGTTTAATGAGTAAAACAAGGTTAATTTTTGTTATTTACCTGCAATTAAATCACTTTCTTTTCCAGAGATAAATAAAAACAAGATTAGACATCAATATGTGAACATTTCTTAGTAAGGAACTGAAGATTAAATGGGGTGTCCTAATTTTTTTCACATGATTGTATATATTTATATCTGGAATATAAAGTCAACCCCCCCCCACACACACACACACACATCATCATCATCATCATCGGCAGTCACTCGTAGTCGAGTATGACTGTCCTCCCTCTTGGTCCTTGTGGGTCTTCAGGTGGGCATAGAGGCCAATTCTGGACCCGATTATTCTGCTGCAATGTGGGCAGGGGAATGTAATGGTGGTGGGTTTGGGTTGGTCCTGATTGTTGGTTGCTCTCTCCTTCCTGAGTCTGCGTTTGTCTTGTGCAGCATGATGGAGGTCAGCGTTGTACTGTGCGGCACCCTCACGGACAATGTTTCTCCAGGTCGCCCTGTCGGTTGCCATATTTTTCCAAGCTTTTAGGTCTATGTGGCACTTCTTTAGGTTTGCTTTTATGTTGTCCTTAAATCTCTTCTTCTGGCCTCCTGGAGCCCGCTTCCCTTCAGCTAGCTGGGAGTACAGGACTTGTTTCGGGAGGCGAGAGTCAGGCATTCGGATAACATGACCAGTCCATCTGAGCTGGTTTTGGGCAATGGTGGCAGTGATGGTGGGAAGGTTAGCCTCCTCCAAGACACTGGTGTTGGTGCATCTATCCTCCCAACTAATCCCGAGGATTTTTCGGAGGCATCTCTGATGGTGTGCCTCAAGTGCCTTTAAGTGCCTGCTGTATGTAGTCCAGGCTTCTGATCCATACAGGAGAGTGGGGAGCACCACCGCTTTATAAACCAGGATTTTGGTTTTCACTTGGAGATCGCGGTTCTCAAAGACTCTCCTCCTTAGCCTTGAGAAAGCCCCACTGGCACTGCTGAGGCGGTGGTGTATTTCATCATCGATGACGGCTTTTGATGAGAGGAGGCTGCCAAGATATAAGAAGTGGTCCACATTTTCCAGTCGGATGTTATCAATGGAGATGTTTGGGGGTATGGCAAGTGTACTGCAGTTTGGTGATGGCTGGTGGAGTATTTGTGTCTTTTTTATATTGACGGCCAAACCGAGCTGTTTGTATGCTTTGGCAAAGGCAGACAAGATGCACTGAAGGTCCTCTTCTGAGAAGGCTACGAGAGCGTTGTCGTCAGCATACTGCAGCTCCATAATGGATATGGTGGTGGTTTGACCTTTAGCTCTAAAACGGTTGATATTGAGAAGTTGACCGTCGATTCTGTACGTGATTTTGACTCCCCGGGGCAGATGTTGGTTCGTGAGATGGAGAATAGCAGCAATATAGATGGAGAATAATGTTGGAGCGATGACACATCCCTGTTTGACTCCTGTGTCAACCCTGAAGGGTTCTGTTTTGTCTCCACTGCCACTGAGTACCGTGGCAGACATATTGTCATGCAGCAGTCTCAGTACCTGGATGTATTTTTCTGGGCAGCCAATCTTTGCCAGAACCAGCCAAAGGGCCTGACGGTTTACTGAGTCAAAGGCTTTGGTAAGGTCTATGAAGGCCATGTATAATGCTAGATTTTGTTCCCGGCATTTTTCTTGCAATTGGCGAGCAATGAAAATCATGTCTGTGGTGCCTCTGTTTGGGCGAAAACCACTCTGGGACTCGGGAAGAATGCTCTCTGACAGGGGGGTGAGTCTATTGGCCAAGACCCGGGCAAAGGCTTTCCCTATGGTGGACAGGAGAGAAATGCCACGGTAATTCCCACAAACTGCCCTGTCCCCCTTTTTAAAGATGGAGACAATCAAGGCATCCCTGAGCTGTGCAGGGATTTCCTCTACTTCCCATATTTTCAGGAGAAGGGCATGGATGTGCTTCAGAAGATCAGGACTGCCTTTCTTCAGGACTTCTGCTGGGATGCCGTCAGGTCCAGCAGCCTTGTTGTTTCTCATCTTCCTGATGGCGTCCTGTACCTCATCCAAGCTAGGTTCCCATGCTTTCCTCTATGGGCTGTTGAGGGAGTTGATCAAGGGCCTCCATCTCAGGAGTGGTGTCCCTGTTTAAGAGGTCCTTATAATGCTCTTTCCCCCTGTCTGCAATTGCCTCCTTGTCCTTCAGAAGCAAGAGCCCATCTCTGGAGCGGAGGGGGGTTAGGCAGCGGTGGCTGGAGCCATATACCGCTATTGTGGCATCGAAGAATCCTCTCGTGTCTCCAGAGTCGACAAGCTGCTGGATCTCCAGGGCCTTCTTTGTCCACCACTGGTTCTTCAATTTCCTAACAAGTGTTTGTACGGCTGCCTTCGCTTTGGCATGGGCTGCTCTTTTAACCATGCAGTGAATGTTGTTTTGCCAGGTGATAAAAGTTTGCCGCTTGATGTCGATGAGCTGTTGGATCTCACTGTCATTCTTGTCAAACCAGTCTTGATGTCTCCGCTTCTTATGACCGAGGATGCTTCTGCAGGAGTCCACGATGGCAGTGGAAAGTGTGCTCCAGTGTTTTTCAGTATCCTCTGGGTACTGTTTGGGCAAAGCTGCCCTAAGAGTATCCTGCAGCTGTTGTTGGTAGATAATGTCGTCCAGCAGCACGATGTTAAGCTTTGGCCGGCTCTGTCCTTTCTGCAACCTTCTTTTCCGCATTAAGCGAATAGACATGGTGGAGCGAATGAGGCAGTGGCCAGTCCAGCAGTCATCTGCACTGGTCATTGCTCTGGTGTTAAGGACATCGCGGTGGTCTTTGGAGCGGACTATGATGTAGTCAATGAGATGCCATAATTTGGAGCGGGGATGCATCCATGACGTTTTGAACTTCGTTTTCTGACGAAAAAGTGTGTTGGTGATGACCAGGTTGTGCTCTGAGCACTTGGTTAGCAGTAGCATGCCATTGGAGTTTGTGTTTCCAACCCCTTCTCTCCCCAGCGTGCCGCTCCATAGATGATGGTTTCGTCCCACTCTGGCATTAAAGTCTCCAAGCAGGATTAACTTATCCTCCTTTGGGACTTCAGATAGTATTTTGTCCAGGTCAGCATAGAAGGCCTCCTTTACTTCATCCTGTGCATCAAGCGTTGGAGTGTAGGCACTAATAACAGTGGCCATTTGACTGCAGGCAAGCATCAGACAAATGGTCATTAGGCGCTCGTTGATGCCCACAGGGAGTTCATGGAGGTGGTTGATGAGGCAGTTCTTAATAGCAAATCCCACACCATGGATTCGTGGCTCATTTGCAGGCTTTCCCTTCCAAAAGAAAGTATATCCGCCTTTTTCCTCCTTCAGCTGCCCTTCATCAGCCAGTCGGGTCTCGGAGAGTGCTGCGATGTCGATCCGGAACTTCCTTAGCTCTCTGGAGATGATGGCAGTTCTCCTTTCAGGTCGATCACTGGCTTTGTTG
Organism: Pholidichthys leucotaenia; assembly: GCA_020510985.1. NCBI lineage: Eukaryota > Metazoa > Chordata > Actinopteri > Cichliformes > Pholidichthyidae > Pholidichthys > Pholidichthys leucotaenia. Next base: position 220,704,279 of record CM035847.1, on the reverse strand, counting down.
TCCATAAGGGTTCGCACATTCCAGGCTCCAATATGTAGTTTTGTATGTTTCTGACTGCGTGGTGGTGATCCCTCTGGATGCGGTATTCCAGACAGGATTTTGTGAGGCAGGCTATGTTTGGGGTACCTTTTCTAACCCCCTCCCCTACTGGGGTGAGCAGAGTGGATCCTGAATAGGGCTGCTCAGTCATGAGTGCAGCTGCCGAGAAGCTCTTTCTGCCTCAGTCCAAGAGCTTAATGACTGTATCACGCACCCATCGCCTGTGTGCCAGGTCGTGGCTAAGAACTCCCAGACTTCACTGTCCTGTCCCCGTTACCACTTCCTGATCGCCACAGGACTTTATCTTATCCAAGATGTAAAGTGGATGGGCTCCCTTCGGGAGGACGCCTGCGCGTAACGTCTTTTATCGTGGGGAGACTGATGCGCCTGCAGCCACCACACGGTCCTTGGCAGAGAGGGGCCTGAATCCAGTGGCATGGAATCCAAAATGACTGGAGACCACTCTCTGTTGCAGCCTTCATCCGCCTTCAGTGCCGTTGTGACTCATGGTGTCATCCTCCGCCACTCCCACCGTTGAGGTCTTTCTTTCTTTCTTTGGATCGCTCTTGGTCTGGGACCTCCCCCTCGACCTTACCGCCATGGGTGACCCTACCAGGAGCCAAAAGGCCCCCGACGGCATCGCTCTCGGGATCATTGGAACACACAAGGTTCTCCACCGCGACAAGGTGGCGATCCATGGAGAACACACACACACACACACACACACACACACACACACCGCCACCACCATCTGCTTCTCTTGCACAAAACACATCAATAGGCATCCTCTTAATGGCCAGCATGACCAAGTGGAAGGATTTCAATATGTTTATTGTGAATTTTTGGAAGGACAATATGGACTTACAAAAGTTGTGAATTAGTCTTGGATCCAAAAAGTTCCCCACACACAATGGTTAACACTGTTGCCTCATAGAGAGAAAGTTCATGTTGGAATTTTGTTGTCAGCAAACATCTGTGTGTGTGAAGTTAGAATGATCTTCATGTGGGTTTCCTCTGGGTGAACACGTTTTTGTCTGCAGGGTGAGATGGAGGTAGATGATCCGCTGTGGCAACCCCTAAAGGAAACCAGACATGTAGCAAGACATGTTCAAAGACATAAACTGACTGTAGTAGTTTTTATATATTAATTATGGTTATTATTATTATTATTATTATTATTATTATTATTGTGTGTCGTGGGTGACGGCTACACCTTTCCAGTTCTGCCGCCACCCAAGGTATAAAAGGCCTACCCGGAAGAGGCACGGTCTCTTTACAACCAGCGGCTCTGCCTCAACGGGAGCGCCTTAGGTTCTGTGAGTTACCACAATAAAGTTATGTTATACTGTACCTCCGGCTTCATCATTGGAGTATTGATTATGGACATAACATTTGGCGACAAGGATAAAACTATGGAAAAAGGAGTTTCTAGTATTAGGCCATTTTTGGAGCTCCCAGGCGAGCCGCCAGTTCCCTGGGTGAGGGGGTTTGCAGCATTCCAAAATTATTTGGTGGCATTGAACCTCGGCGAATTGGAGAAACTACGTGCATGAGCAATACTAGTCCATAATCTCGGCATGGAAGGGCAATGTATTCTCAGCGCATTGGGAGAGAGTGATAGTTTTGAGGACGTGGTTGAGCTAATGACGCACTATTTTTGTGCTCCTGAGAACATCATCATCTGGCAAAATTCAGTTCTGACAGCGACACCAGCAGCCGGGAGAGTCGGTGCAACGGTATGTTATGGACCTGCGCCAGCTGGCTGGAGAGTGCCAGTTTGGGGCTTTTGAGAAAGAAATGGTCCGTGATCAGTTGGCAGAGCACACGCTTTGTTCTGCAGCATGGTCCAGGCTCCTCACACACTCTGGTGAACTGACGTTGACTGCAGCTGTGGAGATAGCTCAACAGTACGAAGCAGCAAATAAACTATCAAAGGACCTTGGTGAGAGAACAACGTTGAGGCAGCCTGACTCACAATCAGCGGCGCAGGCTGTGGACCCGGGTAGTGATGACAGCGCAGAAGATAAAGAAGACTACACTGTCTCTATTAAGATTAGGTCTGTCCCGGGGTCGCCCAGATGTTTGGGCTGCGGGTCCACCAAGCACCGATACAAGACGAGAGTGTCCGGTGAGGGGCAAATGCTGCGGCAAGTGTGGACTCCTACATCATTTCGCCAGGGCCTGCAAAAAGTTTGAGCAAGGGGAACGGCGACATAGAACGGATTTCCCCGCCACGACTCCTACGGTTATTCACACCGTCATCCCGAACACAGATGGGCGGATTTACTGTGATATGATACTGGACGGTGTGGAAGTGCTGTTGTTGGTGGACACGGGCGCAGCAGTGTCTGCGTTGAACTTGCCTACTGTGAGGAGTTTGTTCCTGCATTACCGTGTAAGAGGACTGTTAACGTCGTATTGTGGCTATGGAGGTAACAGGTTAGCCATTGTGGGTTCGCTGGAGCTGACGGTGAGGTACAAGTAGGCTGTAGTCTCAAACATCCAGTTTGTGGTAACTGTCAAGGGGTCGAACATAAGATAAGATAAGATAAGCCTTTATTAGTCCCACAATGGGGAAATTCCAGGATTGCAACAGCACAGGGATAGCAAGTCTCAGAGCAACAATCAGAAGGCAAGAGGAAGAAAAAAAAACAAAACAAACAAGAGCAGCAAGTATACATATGTACATATAAATATAAATATATATATATATATATATATATATATATATATATATATATATAGACACACAGTGCGGAGCATTGTAGCTAGATGGGATAGATATATAAATATATAAACAGTGCGGCGCATTGTAGCTGAATGGAATAAATATATGAGTATATAAACACAGTGCGGAGCATTGTAGCTAGATGGAATAAATATGTAGATATATAAACACACACAGTGCGTAGCATTGTAGCTAGATGGAATAATATGTAGATATATAAACACAGTGCGGAGCATTGTAGCTAGATGGAATAGATATATGAATATATAAACACACAGTGCGGAGCATTGTAGCTAGATGGAATAATATGTAGATATATAAACACAGTGCGGAGCATTGTAGCTAGATGGAATAAATATGTAGATATATAAACACACACAGTGCGGAGCATTGTAGCGAGATGGAATAAATATGTAAATATATAAACACACAGTGTGGAGCATTGTAGCTAGATGGAGTAAATATATAAATATATATATAAACACACAGTGCGGAGCATTGTAGCTAGATGGAATAATATGTAGATATACAGTATAAACACAGTGCGGAGCATTGTAGCTAGATGGAATAAATATGTAGATATATAAACACACACAGTGCGGAGCATTGTAGCTAGATGGAATAAATATGTAAATATATAAACACACAGTGTGGAGCAGGGGTGTCAAACTCATTCCATGGAGGGCCAAGACCCTGCAGGTTTTAATTCCACCCAGTCTCTTCAGCAGGTGTTTTCACTGATCAGCAATCAGTGGGAAGAAATTCAGAGAAAACACCTGTTGAAGCCACTGGGTGGAGGTAAAACCTGCAGGGTCCTGGCCCTCCATGGAATGAGTTTGACACCTGTGGTGTGGAGCATTGTTGCTAGATGGAGTAAATATATAAATATATATATAAACACACACAGTGCGGAGCATTGTAGCTAGATGGAATAAATATGTAAATATATAAACACACACAGTGTGGAGCATTGTAGCTAGATGGAATGAAACAGCACAACTGTCTACTTAGTTATCCTACATGGTATGATTATGTACCCATACATATTCTCACCCTCCATAGCGACTGTTATTTTCCTAGTTGTATGCCGGAGGGGACCATTGTGTAAGTCTATTGCGTCTTTTGCATTCAAAACTATTAGGTTGTCACGTCTTTTTGCTATCTCTGCGAGCAGCCCTGCTTAGGTTGTACAGTCTGACAGCCGTTGGTAGGAAGGACCTGCGAAACATCTCGGTTGTGCACCTAGGATGATGTAGTCTGCTGCTAAATGAGCTCCTCAGTGCATTCAGTATGTCCTGCATAGGGTGGAACTCAGACTCCAGCAGAGATGACAGTTTAGCCACCATCCTTCTCTCTCCCATCTCCTCCACTGGGTCAAGGCGTTGCCCCAGGACAGAGCTAGCTTTCTTGATCAGTTTGTTCAGTCTCTTCCTATCGGCTGCTGTAATGCCACTGCCCCAGCAGACCACTCCAAAAGTGACGGCTGATGCCACCACCATGTCATAGAATGTCTTCAGCAGCACCCCTTGTACACCAAAAGACCTGAGTCTCCTCAGTAGGAACAGCCTGCGCTGTCCCTTCTTGTAGAGTGCGTCAGTATTGTGTGACCAGTCCAGTTTATTGTTCAGATGAACACCCAGGTACTTATAGGATGTCACCATCTCGATGTCTGTTCCCTGTATATTTACTGGTGCTGTGAGGGGTTGTCCTTGCCTGTGGCAGTCCACCACCAGCTCCTTAGTTTTCCTCGCGTTGATCTGGAGGCAGTTCCGATGGCACCAGTCCACAAAGTCCTGGATAAGCCCTCTGTACTCAGCTTCATCTCCGTTGGAGATGAGGCCAATGATCGCAGAGTCATCAGAGAACTTCTGTAGATGGCAGTGTGTTGTGTTGTGTGAGAAGTCCGCAGTATAAAGGGTGAACAGAAAGGGAGCCAAAACCCTTCCCTGGGGGGCCCCCGTGCTACCGATGATCGTGTCGGACACACAGTCCCGGGTTCTCACAAACTGAGGCCGGTTTGTGAGGTAGTCCAGGATCCATGATGACAGGTACTGGTCCACCCCTGCGCACAGCAGCTTGTCCTTCAGGATCATCGGTTGGATGGTGTTGAAAGCACTGGAGAAGTCAAAGAACATGATCCTCACCGCATTCCCGGGCTTCTCCAGGTGGGACAGAGAACGGTGAAGGAGGAAGCTCACCGCATCCTCCACCCCAATGCCATGCTGGTTGGCGAACTGGAGTGGATCCATCGCTGGTCCCACCAGGGGGCGGAGGTGAGCAAGGAGCAGTCTCTCCAGGGTCTTCATCATGTGGGACGTCAAGGCCACTGGTCTGCAGCTGTTCAGATCTTTGGGGTGGGAAGTCTTTGGTACAGGTACCACACAAGATGTTTTCCACAACTGTGGTACCCTCCCCAGCTTCAGGCTCAGGTTGAAGATGTGCTCCACAATCCCACACAGCTGGTCTGCACAGGACTTGAGGAGCTTTGCACTGATGCCGTCCGGTCCCGACGCCTTCCTGGCCTTGATCTTCCTCACCTCCGTCCTCACCTGGGTCTTAGTGAGGGTCAGGTTGGGGGGCTGTGTGTTGGGAGTGGGGGGGTGTTGGTGGAGTGGGGAGCAGGCAGCAGGACTTGATGTCTTTAGAGGCAGCAGTGGTTGTTGTGCAGTCAGTGGGGAGGGCGGTTGGTCAAACCTATTGAAAAACAGATTCAGATTGTTCGCCCACTCCCTGCCCCCCGTGGCCAGGGGGGAGGTATTCTGGAGCCCAGAGATGGTTTTAAAGTTTCTCCAGACCCTGCTGATGTCGCTCTGTTGCAGCTTGTCCTCCATCTTCTTCCTGAAGCTGTCCTTGCCTTCTCTGATCTTTCTCCTCAGCTCCCTCTGTATGGACTTCGGCATCTCCCTGTTCCCCGACCTGAAGATCCTCTTCTTCTCTCTCAGAAGTGTTTTTATCTCAGGGTTGATCCAGGGTTTGTTGTTTGAGCAACACCGTATGGTCTTGGTGGGAACGGTGTTGTCCACACAGAAGCTGATGTAGTCCGTGATGGTGTGAGTGAGGCCATCGATGTTCTCACCATGTGAATCGCAGAGCTGCTCCCAGGCGGTGGTTTCAAAGCAGCCCTTTAGAGCGTCCATTGCCTCCTCAGACCATAACTTCACTGTGCGCATGGCCGGAGGTTGTCTGTGCACTAGGGGTTTGTACACCGGCCGGAGATGAACCAAGCTGTGATCCGATCTCCCGAGTGGGGGGAGTTGTGATGAGGTGTACGCCTCCTTAGTGTTTGCATAGAATAAGTCCAGTGTTTTATTGTCTCTAGTGTGGCATGTGACATACTGGGTAAACGTGGGTAGAATGGGAGATGACATGATGGGCTGCAACCTGTTTTACGGACTGGGCTTTACAATCACCAGCGGTACTGGAGAGGAGTGGTCGGGCCGTGGTTTGTGGGACCGACCGGTTCCATGTGTGGTGGACAATATGGTATGGGACGAAGATTGGCCTAGTATTCTGGGAGATGGACAGGACCAATCCCACCCAGGGCTATTGTGGTGCGGTTCTGGTGCCAGGGCTCAAGTTACCCTGGATGTGAGAACTGGGCAGCATGGTGGGATGCCTGTGACAGCGGGTGGGGCTGTAAGGATGGCTCCCTCTACTTCCGGAGTTCAACCTGGAGATACCGAGAAGCAAGGGGCTGCAACGGCTTTGCCGGTGTTTAAAATGAAGGCGAGCGCAGCAGGACCGGCTGGGACGGTGGACAGACGTGCCACACAGCAACACTGGAGGCCGAGTCGGGCTTCGCATGGAGTCGGTGTAGCGGTTCGACCCAGAGAGGAAACCTGGTCTAGATGTTGTGGACGTTTGAAGCCGAGTCAAGCTCCCCTGCGGGTCACTGACGTATAGTTCAACCCAGGGAGGAGGCTCGGCTAAAAGGAGTTCATGGCAAGAGGAAGCAACAAGAAGACCAGGGACGGTTGCAAGTGGTGGCCGTCTGGGAAGGACGGTTATCTTCAGATGTCCAATGGGTAGTGGAGACACCCCAACGAACTGAGACGTGCCGGTGAGGAGAAGGAAGGGTCGGGCCGCTGACGTGGTTCATCTCCAGGGGCGAAGTGTAGAAGAAGTTCTGGTCAGGACCTGCCAGACTGGTCTCCGGGGGGTGGTCTCCCCATCGAGACTGTATGGTGGCAAGGGGGTGATATGTTTTGGGGTTGACCTATTAACATGCTAATGTTTGAAATGTTAACGTGTGCACTACCAGGGCTGTGTTATTGTTGCGTTGACGTGGTTTTTGCATAAAAATGGCTGGGTTGAGTGCTCATTTTTGAAATAAAAAGAGTGTGGGCTACTTTTATCGGGGTTGGTGCAGTATTTGTTAATAGGTGTGTATGTCCTGAGCCATGGAGGTAATATGTTTCACACTTACTCGCTGTGGGATTGCCCTATGTGTGTTTTGGAAAGAAAAAAAAAAAAAGGCCCAACATTGTCTGTATTGTTGCATTGACTTGCATGTGTGATGTGTGATTTGCCCGAGTGTGGGGTGAGGGTGTTGGGTGGGGGGCTTGCACAGCGGGGTGTGGATGTACATATTGGCTGTTTATGGTGTGTTTTTGAAAAGTTTTGGACTGTATATATATATATATATATGTACATATTGTGGAGCGTGTAAATAACGAGGCGGATTTGGCTCAGACAATTTATTACACATCTCACACAAGAAGCATAGACAGAATGACAACTCAGCAGAGACTCTTCTCTTAAATAGCATGGCATTCCTCTAGAAGCTTCTAACACACAAAAGGTCACATTGCATTCACTTTCTTAATCCTTTATCATTCCTCTAGAAGTTTCTAACACACAAAAGGTCACACTGCATTCATCCTTCACACCTCCCTGTTATCTCCCAGGGAACCTCTGCTCTTTGTTCTTGTCTAAGATGTTATACAATTATGCACTCCCCATGTGCCGCCATAATATATATGTTTTGGAATTATTTTCTACATATTATATTAGGAACACGGCAGCCCACTTTGTCTTATGGACTGTTTATGATAGAGACGGCAGAATAACCCGTCTGGCCGTGTGGAGGTGGGGCAGTAGTCCACCTGTCCCCCTCTAGTTTTAGTTATTTGTATGCATGGATAGGCCCTATTATTGTATTTACTGTTAGTGTGTGATTCAGGTCGAAATTTGGGTGGGCCTAATGGTGTGTGTTCTGGACTTTTCTAAAGGGATGGGAAAATGTTATATATTAATTATGGTTATTATTATTATTATTATTATTATTATTATTATTATTATTATTGTGTGTCATGGGTGACGGCTACGCCTTTCTGGTTCCACCGCCACCCAAGGTATAAAAGGCCTACCCGGAAGAGGCACGGTCTCTTTACGACCAGCGCTTCTGCCTTGACGGGAGCGCCTTAGGTTCTGTGGGTTACCACAGTAAAGTCGCATTATACTGCACCTCCGGCCTCATCATTGGAGTATTGGTTACGGACATAACAGTAGTCTAACTAAATACAGTACATCTTGCTGCACAGATTTAGATTTTTTTCTAGTAAGTCTAAAAAATACAATATAATACTGTAAATGCAAGCATTTACTGATTCTAACAGAGGCAAGTGATATAAATGAAATTATCGAACCTTAATTGCAGATTGTTTATTTTAAATTTTACACTTTCAGCTGTTGGCAAAAATAAATCAAATGTGTCTTGTTTGAAAGAAAGTTTAAAATTTGTGATAAGGTTGAATAACTGTGAGTGCAACTATGGATCAGAAATGCATTTCACATCACAGGAAGTTTGCTAATTTATTCCTACAATTATTGAAGAATCCATTATTAGATTATCACCTAATATTCTGGTAAAACTACAGTATATAATAATCAAGAGACTGAAATTTTTTCTCATACTAATAAGTCTAAAGCCATGCAGTATCTGTCTGATTAAATCGATCTCTTTTAATTTACTGTGTGTACCGTAGAGAAAGATTCAATCAAACTTCATGCTTGCCAACAGTTTCTCACCTTTTTGCAATGTAAATTAACCACTGCAATGGTTTGTTAATATTACATTTATACACATTTGACATCTACTTCCAGTTTATAGATGTGTGTATTGCACAAAAAGGAAGCCCAAGTTATGATTAATGTTGATATAGATTTTTAAAAAGTTCATTCTATATAAAAAGAATGAGATAAAAACACTTCTACTTCTGAGAGAGAAGAAGAGGATCTTCAGGTCGGGGAACAGGGAGATGCTGAAGTCCGTACAGAGAGAGCTGAGGAGAAAGATCAGAGAAGGCAAGGACAGCTTCAGGAAGAAGATGGAGGACAAGCTGCAACAGAGCGACATCAGCGGGGTCTGGAGAAACCTTAAAACCATCTCTGGGCTCCAGAATACCTCCCCCCAGGCCACGGGGGGCAGGGAGTGGGCGAACAATCTGAATCTGTTTTTTTAATAGGTTTGACCAACCACCCTCCCCCCCGACTGCACAACAACCACTGCTGCCTCTGAAGACATCAAGTCCTGCTGCCCGCTCCCCACTCCACCAACACCCCCCCATTCCCAACACACAGCCCCCCAACCTGACCCTCACTAAGACCCAGGTGAGGACGGAGCTGAGGAAGATCAAGGCGAGGAAGGCATCGGGACCGGACAGCATCAGTGCAAAGCTCCTCAAGTCCTGTGCAGACCAGCTGTGTGGGATTGTGGAGTACATCTTCAATCTGAGCCTGAAGCTGGGGAGGGTACCACGGTTGTGGAAAACATCTTGTGTGGTACCTGTACCAAAGACTTCCCACCCCAAAGATCTGAACAGCTACAGACCAGTGGCCCAGACGTCCCACATGATGAAGACCCTGGAGAGACTGCTCCTTGCTCACCTCCGCCCCCTGGTGGGACCAGCGATGGATCCACTCCAGTTCGCCTACCAGCATGGCATTAGGGTGGAGGATGCGGTCATCTTCCTCCTTCACCGTTCTCTGTTCCACCTGGAGAAGCCCGGGAATGCGGTGAGGATCATGTTCTTTGACTTCTCCAGTGCTTTCAATACCATCCAACCGATGATCCTGAAGGACAAGCTGCTGTGCGCAGGGGTGGACCAGCACCTGTCATCATGAATCCTGGACTACCTCACAAACCGGCCTCAGTTTGTGAGAACCCGGGACTGTGTGTCCGACACGATCATCGGTAGCACGGGGGCCCCCCAGGGAAGGGTTTTGGCTCCCTTCCTGTTTACCCTTTATACTGCGGACTTCTCACACAACACAACACACTGCCATCTACAGAAGTTCTCTGACGACTCTGCGATCGTTGGCCTCATCTCCAAAGGCGATGAAGCTGAGTACAGAGGGCTTATCCAGGACTTTGTGGACTGGTGCCATCGGAACTGCCTCCAGATCAACGCGAGGAAAACTAAGGAGCTGGTGGTGGACTGCCGCAGGCAAGGACAACCCCTCACAGCACCAGTAAACATCCAGGGAACAGACATTGAGATGGTGACATCCTACAAGTACCTGGGTGTTCATCTGAACAATAAACTAGACTGGTCACACAATACTGACGCACTCTACAAGAAGGGACAGTGCAGGCTGATCCTACTGAGGAGACTCAGGTCTTTTGGTGTACAAGGGGCGCTGCTGAAGACATTCTACGACACGGTGGTGGCATCAGCCGTCACTGTTGGAGTGGTCTGCTGGGGCAGTGGCATTACAGCAGCCGATAGGAAGAGACTGAACAAACTGATCAAGAAAGCTAGCTCTGTCCTGGGGCAGCGCCTTGACCCAGTGGAGGAGATGGGAGAGAGAAGGATGGTGGCTAAACTGTCATCTCTGCTGGAGGCCAAGTTCCACCCTATGCAGGACACACTGAATGCACTAAGGAGCTCATTTAGCAGCAGACTACATCATCCTAGGTGCACAACCGAGAGGTTTCGCAGGTCCTTCCTACCAACGGCTGTCAGACTGTATAACCTAAGCAGGGCTGCTCGCAGAGATAGCAAGAAGACGTGACAACCTAATAGTATTGAATGCAAAAGACGCAATAGACTTACACAATGGTCCCCTCCGGTATACAACTAGGAAAATACCGGTAGCTACGGAGGGTGACAATATGTATGGGTACATAATCATACCATGTAGGATAACTAAGTAAGATAAGATAAGCCTTTATTAGTCCCACAATGGGGAAATTCCAGGATTGCAATAGCACAGGGATAGCAACACTCAGAGCAACAATCAGAAGGCAAGAAAAAACAAGAGCAGCTAGTATACATATGTACATATTAATATAAATATATATATATATATATATAGACACACAATGCGGAGCATTGTAGCTGGATAGAATAAATATATGAGTATATAAACACACAGTGCGGAGCATTGTAGCTAGATGGAATAAATATATAAACACACACAGTGCGGAGCATTGTAGCTAGATGGAATAATATGTAGATATATAAACACACAGTGCGAAGCATTGCAGCTAGATGGAATAAATATGTAAATATATAAACACACACAGTGCAGAGCATTGTTGCTAGATGGGATGAAACAGCACATCCGTCTACTTAGTTATCCTACATGGTATGATTATGTACCCATACATTTTCTCACCCTCCATAGCGACCAGTATTTTCCTAGTTGTATGCCGGAGGGGACCATTGTATAAGTCTATTGCGTCTTTTGCATTCAAAACTATTAGGTTGTCACGTCTTCTTGCTATCTCTGCGAGCAGCCCTGCTTAGGTTGTACAGTCTGACAGCCGTTGGTAGGAAGGACCTGCGAAACCTCTCGGTTGTGCACCTAGGATGATGTAGTCTGCTGCTAAATGAGCTCCTCAGTGCATTCAGTATGTCCTGCATAGGGTGGAACTTGGCCTCCAGCAGAGATGACAGTTTAGCCACCATCCTTCTCTCTCCTATCTCCTCCACTGGGTCAAGGCGCTGCCCCAGGACAGAGCTAGCTTTCTTGATCAGTTTGTTCAGTCTCTTCCTATCGGCTGTGGTAATGCCACTGCCCCAGCAGACCACTCCAAAAGTGATGGCTGATGCCACCACCGTGTCATAGAATGTCTTCAGCAGCGCCCCTTGTACACCAAAAGACCTGAGTCTCCTCAGTAGGAACAGCCTGCGCTGTCCCTTCTTGTAGAGTGCGTCAGTATTGTGTGACCAGTCCAGTTTATTGTTCAGATGAACACCCAGGTACTTGTAGGATGTCACCATCTCGATGTCTGTTCCCTGTATATTTACTGGTGCTGTGAGGGGTTGTCCTTGCCTGCAGCAGTCCACCACCAGCTCCTTTGTTTTCCTCGCATTGATCTGGAGGCAGTTCCGATGGCACCAGTCCACGAAGTCCTGGATAGGCCCTCTGTACTCAGCTTCATCTCCATTGGAGATGAGGCCAACGATCGCAGAGTCGTCAGAGAACTTCTGTAGATGGCAGTGTGTTGTGTTGTGTGAGAAGTCCGCAGTATAAAGGGTGAAGAGGAAGGGAGTCAAAACCGTTTCCTGGGGGGCCCCCGTGCTACCGATGATCGTGTCAGACACACAGTCCCGGGTTCTCACAAACTGAGGCCGGTTAGTGAGGTAGTCCAGGATCCATGATGACAGGTGCTGGTCCACCCCTGCGCACAGCAGCTTGTCCTTCAGGATCATCGGTTGGATGATGTTGAAAGCACTGGAGAAGTCAAAGAACATGATCCTCACCGCATTCCCGGGCTTCTCCAGGTGGGACAGAGAACAGTGAAGGAGGAAGATCACCGCATCCTCCACCCCAATGCCATGCTGGTAGGCGAACTGGAGTGGATCCATCGCTGGTCCCACCAGGGGGCGGAGGTGAGCAAGGAGCAGTCTCTCCAGGGTCAGAGCAATAATTTAGAAGATAAGAAAATAAGAGCAGTGAATATACATATGTACACATAAATATATAAATATATATACGTACAGTGCAGCACATTGTAGCTAGATGGAATAAACAGCATAAAGCATAAAAACAGCATAAAAAGCCTCTTCAGTCCTGCCTGCCAATTAATCTAACTTGCATGTTTTTGGCATGTGGGAGGAAACCGAAGAAATCCCGGAGTAAACCCACGCAGACACGGGGAGAACATGCAAACTCCACACAGATCACTGTTGGTCGGGGGCTGGGATCGAACCCAGGATCCCCGGCCAAGGGTGAGTTGCTGTGCTGCCGCAGTGCTAACCACTCCGCCACCGCGCTAACTGGCATCAAACTGGGGATTCTAAATTGTCCTTAGGTATGACTGTGAGAATGAATGGTTGTCTGTCTCTCTGTGTTGGCCCTGCAATGGACTGGCGATCTGTCCAGGGTGTACCCTGCCTCTCGCCCAAAGATGCTGGGATAGGCTCCAGCCCCCCCGTAACCCGAAAAGGATTAAGCGGAAGAAGATGGATGGATGGAGTCCTGCCTGCCTCTTTGGACCTGACCTAGTAGAGGAAAGGTGGTCCTCTTTCAAACTCTACTACCGTCTGTTTGGTTTGCTCTCACACACATGATCATTCATCCAAACACAAACTTACACTACTGATTTATTGACATTTACATATTTATCTAAGCTAAATATGTTTCAGTTTGAATTGGCCTTCTTTATTCACTTGACTTGTCTCCCTTCTTTGTCATGATCCCTGAGTCAGATCATGACAAATGGGGGTTCGTCCGGATTAGCAGTATGATTCTCTTTTGGGGTAGAAATCACAGATGAGCCCCCTGTGGTGATGGTGTTTGACACCTTATTGTGAAGTGCAGTGTAGTGGCGGGCACTTCCTGTTCCGCCACTGCACTGCCCTATAAATAGCAGAGGGCATCCATGATGCGGCATCTTTGACCGGTGCCTTCTGCCTGGTGTCTACCATGTGTCTGCTCTTATTACCAACGTTCAATAAAGCTGTGTTCGTCCAGCCATCTGGCCTCATCCTTTATAGAGGTATTTTACCATACATAACATTTAGCAATCGAGGATTAACTCATGGAGGCGTGTATCACACCACTTCGCCCCTTCCTTGGGCTCCCGGGCAAGCCGCCTGTGCCGTGGCCAAGATGGTTTGAAGCGTTCCAGACCTACATCACCGCACTCGACCTGGGTAAGCTTGACAACTTAAGAGCATGTGCGCCACATGTTCACAACCTCAGGATTGAGGGCCAGTGTGTCCTGCGCACACTCGGAGCTTCGGACTCTTTTGAAGATGTCGTCGAGCTGCGAGCAAGCCACTTTTATACCCTGGATAGCGTGACTGTCCGGAGGATTTGCTTTCGGCATCGACATCAACGTGTGGGTGAGCCTATACATCAGTTTGTCGCCGACTTGAGGAAGTTAGTTACCGAGTGTCATTTTGGGCCACTGGAGGATGAATTGGTACGTGATCAGCTTGCGGAGCACACGAGTAGCGCCAGTATAAGGGCTAGGCTACTCACAGCACCAAGTGACCTGACGCTAGCCAGGGCTGTCAAGTTAGCTTTCAAGTTGGAGGCCGCAGACAAACTAGCTTCGGCACTACAGTATCTCACAAAAGTGAGTACATCCCTCACATTTTTGTAAATATTTTATTATATCTTTTCATGGGACAACACTGAAGATATGACACTTTGATACAACTAGTGCATACCCATGCATGCCCGTAGAAACCCGTGCATGCCCGTAGAGGGGATGCATTGGAACAGAATTCTTGCCAGTTACAGGACAGTTGCTATAGCAACACAGCACTAAGTGGCAATCACATGTGACGGCTTTTGTATGCAGCAAAACATAAAAATCACACAAAATATGTCCTGCCATCTGGAGCTGTTTGCCCCTGCTTGTTACTTCTTCTCCTGCCTGTCACTGTTCTGTGTTATGTTGCTTACCTGTGTCTATATACAGTATATGTCTTGTAGGGAGTCATGTGCTCTGTCTATGCGCCGTCATATAGACATCATCTGGTGGGTCTTCTTTTTCATTCAGACCACTGAAGGGTCTCCTCCTGTCTCAGATGGCTGCGTTGTTCACAGTCATGCCTGCAGCGTACTGGTGGAGCCTGAGGTGTTTCATGTTCATGGCATCCTTTGTGACGTGCAGCAGTTCTCCTCATTCTATTGCTCTCCATCTGGTGGGTCTTCTTCTTCGTTCAGACCACTGGTTGAGGGATAGGTGCGTCGTAATTCCAGTTCATGGGCACGATCCTGAATAAGTGGCTTTCGACCCTGTTCAGGAAGGCCCGTGCATGCCCGTAGAAACCAAGAAACCGGAGCAGCTGGAGAAAATCAGCGCTTTGCTTGGCATTTTACACATTTGTAGTGTAGACTGGCATTCGTCAAGGTTACACATTTGCCGTCATGTAGGCATGGCGAGTCGTCCTATGATGACTGAGTTCATAGGACGTGCTATGATAATGAGGCAGAGATCATAGGCCGTCCTAAGATGTCCTAGAAACGTGCTTTAAAGTCTGTCGTACCCTATGCTGGTGAAGGGTGTTCTCCTGTCTCAGACGGGTATATGACATCATAAAGACACATTTGTCTATGTGTCCTACGATGCCTGAGTTCAAAAAGACATGGTCTATATGACATCATAAAGACACATTTGTCTATGTGTTCTATGATGCACATCTGTCTATGTGTCCTATGATGCCTGAGTTCAAAGACACATGATCTATATGACATCATAAAGGCACATTTGTCTGTGTCCTATGATGCACATCTGTCTATGTGTCCTATGATGCCTGAGTTCAAAGACACATGGTCTATATGACATCATAAAGACACATTTGTCTGTGTCCTATGATGCACATTCGTCTATGTGTCCTATGATGCCTGAGTTCAAAGACACATGGTCTATATGACATCATAAAGACACATTTGTCTATGTGTCCTATGATGCCTGAGTTCAAAGACACATGGTCTATATGACATCATAAAGACGAGAGATACCAGAGAAGGACTGGACTGCTGGACACGTTTGAGTGGAGTGAGGACTGTGGAATCCAGCTAAGGGTAGAGAGCCTTGGAGGACTAGAAGGCGCTGAAGAGAAGAAGAAGGAGATTGGGTCTGCATTTACATCTGTGTTCGGCTGGCGGTAGGATTGATCTGTTTGTGGCGGATAGCAAAAACTGTACGCTGTCTATAACATTATAGCATCTAGCTCTGACGGGTACAAAAAAGATGAGGTGGGCTGGACACTATCCAGGCCTGGGGGCCAGAAAAGAGCAGCTAGGGGGGCAACAAGACCTAGAAGCGGGTCAGATGAGAGTGATGCGGGAGGAAGTAACAATGCGAAGAAAACACGAACTGGCCAAAATGGATGGCAGTTTGACAATGTAGGGAATGTGGAGTAAAAGAAAATGTCGAGCACATCTTATTACACTGTCACAAATACGGAAATGAAAGACAGATAATGGAAAATGAAGTTCAAGAGGCTGGTAGGGAATGGAATTTAACTGGGATTCTGGGAACAGATGGAGATGGAGAGGCAATAACAATCACGAGAAGGGCTCTTTTCTCTTTTTTAAATAACACAGAATTAAGTCATAGAATTTAGGGGTTGGGCTCAGATGACCTAATGTTCCACACTCCTGTACAGTAGGTGGCGGTATGCGCCTTTCAGTTGTTTGCTATCCACCAGTAACCGAGAGAAGAAGAAGAAGACATCATAAAGACACATTTGTCTATGTGTCCTGTGATGCCCGAGTTCATAGGATGTCCTACGATGTTCAGGCAAAGATCATAGGCCGTCCTATGATGTCCTATGAAGCGTGACAGACACACAGATTTCTTGCTTTTATAGAGTGATGTAAAGTAGTCAGTGTACAGCTTGTATAACAGTGTAAATTTGCTGGCCCCTCAACTCAACACACAGCCATTAATGTCTAAACCACTAACAACAAAAGTGAGTACACCCTGAAGTAAAAATGTCCAAGTTGTGCCCAATTAGCCATTTTCCCTCCCCGGTGTCATGTGACTCCTTAGTGTTTCAAGGTCTCAGGTGTGAATGGGGAGCAGGTCTGTTAAATTTGGTGTTATCACTCTCACACTCTCTTATACTGGACACTGGGAGTTCAACATGGCACTTCATGGCAAGGAACTCTGAGGATCTGAAAAAAGAATCGTTGCTCTACATAAAGATGGCCTAGGCTATAAGAAGATTGACAACACCCTGAAACTGAGCTGCAGCACGGTGGCCAAGACCATACAGTCGTTTAACAGGACAGGTTCCACTCAGAACAGGCCTCACCATGGTCGACCAAACAAGTTGAGTGCACGTGCTCAGTGTCATATCCAGAGGTTGTCTTTTGAAAATAGACGTATGAGTGCTGCCAGCATTGCTGCAGAGGTTGAAGGGGTGGGGGATGGGGGTCAGCCTGTCAGTGCTCAGACCATATGCCGCACACTGCATCAAATTGGTCTACATGGCTGTCGTCCCAGAAGGAAGCCCCTTTTAAAGATGGTGTACAAGAAAGCCCACAACAGTTTGCTGAAGATAAGCAGACTAAGGACATGGATTACTGGAACCATGTCCTGTGGTCTGATGAGACCAAGACAAACTTATTTGGTTCAGATGGTGTCAAGCGTGTGTGGCGGCAACCAGGTGAGGAGTACAAAGACAAGTGTGTCTTGCCTACAGTCAAGCGTGGTGGTGGGAGTGTCATGGTTTGGGCCTGCATGAGTGCTGCCAGCACTGGGGAGCTACAGTTCATTGAGGGAACCATGAATGCCAGCATGTACTGTGACCTACTGAAGCAGAGCATGATTCCCTTCCTTCAGAAACTGGGTCGCAGGGCAGTATTCCAACATGATAACGACCCCAAACACACCTCCAAGATGACCACTGCCTTGCTAAAGAAACTGAGGGTAAAGATGATGGACTGGCCAAGCATGTCTCCAGACCTAAACCCTACTAAGCATCTGTGGAGCATCCTCAAATGGAAGGTGGAGAAGCACAAGGTCTCTAACAACCCCCGGCTCCGTGATGTCTTCATGGAGGAGTGGAAGAGGATTCCAGTGGTAACCTGTGAAGCTCTAATGAACTCCATGTCCAAGAGAGTTAAGGCAGTGCTGGAAAATAATAGTGGCCACACAAAATATTGACACTTTGGGCACAATTTGGACATTTTCACTTAGGGGTGTACTAACATTTGTTGCCAGTGGTTTAGCCATTAATGGCTGTGTGTTATTTTGCGAGGACAGCAAATTTACACTGTTATACAAGCTGTACAGTAACTACTTTACATTGTATCAAAGTGTCATATCTTCAGTGATGTCCCATGAAAAAATATAATAAAATATTTACAAAAATGTGAGGGGTGTATTCACTTTTGTGAGATACTGTAAACTGGCGCCAGCCACAACGGCTGCCAGAGCATCCCGCCGCGGCAAATGTAGCGGACTTGGATAGCAAGGATAGCTTGGACGATGACACTATGGAAGCCAATGCTGCCAGCTGAAGGTCTGCCTCGGGAAAACCCCTTTGCAAGGGTTGCAGGTCCACGATGAACCGAAATAAGGCTAAGGACTGCCCGGCTAGAGGCAAGCGCTGTAACAGATGTAGACGCTTGAACCATTATGCTAGAATGTGCCATGTATCTGAGCCGGAGAGCCCACGGAAGAAATCACTCCGCCCACCCCGACAACCATCCATACGGTGTCTCCCAGTACCAACGGGTACACTTTCTGCACAGTGGAACTGGATGGTGTGGAGGTACCGCTGCTGCTCGACACAGGGGCGGAGGGGTCATTGCTGAATTGGGCCAGGGTGAAGAAGTTTTTCCCCCACTACAGAGTAAGAAGTAACCCAGCACCGCTTTATGATTATGGAGGTGGCAAGCTGTGCACAGTTGGGACGTTGGAGTTAATGGTTTGGTACAAGTTTGTGATGTTGGCTGACTTCATGTTCCACGTGATGGCCCAAGGCGACAACATCACGGACTGTGACTTGTTTTACGGACTGGGTTTCATCATTAAAGATGATGCTGGGGAAGAATGGTCGAGTTTTGGCCAGTGGAACCCTCTGGTTCCGGTGGTCGATGATGATATTGTGTGAGACAAAGAACTAACGGGACACCACTGCGGTCAAGCAGGACCAGGCTCATGCAGTTTGGCGCAGGAGGGCCTCAGTGCCAGCACTCAGGAAACAGTAGAGGGGGGCACCGAGCGTGGCGGTGAGGCGCCTGCGCTGGCGAGTGACGCCGATGTGCTAGTCCCAGATTCCTCTGGAACTTGGCTGCAGACGGATGGAGGATCTGCAGCTGCAATGGTGAATGCTACGACGGCTTCAGAAGAGGACAGGGCCAGACCGACAAGCACAGGAGAACCACGTGCTCAACAGCACCGTGTCAGGCCAAGCCGAGCCTCTCTTTGGGTTATGGACTTGCTTCGGGTTTGAGGAGCAGAACGTCCACGGCGAAGATAGGCCAGACGACAGCCAGCGAAACATCAGGAGCGTCTGCACATAGTGGCTAAACTGGGCGCAGCACACTTCCAGCTGTCTGATGGCTCAGCGAGGCACGCCAATCAGCTTCAGTGTGTCCGGGAAGAGGCTTCTGGTGACGGGGCTGGACGAGAGCGGGAGTTGGCGGTGATGAGGAGAGGTGCTTTCGTTTGGGAGATCAGCCATTGTCCCGGGGGCCTGCTGCTTCCAGGGGCGCGCTTGCTGAGGGGCTGCCCTGGGCCCTCCATGCAGGTTCTGCTCCTCCTGCCCAAGGAAAAGTGCTGTAAATTTTGTGTTAATACTTCTGATGTTCTAATGTTCATGTATGTTGTAAAATGGGATTGTTTTGTGTGTTTTATTAGTTTAGGAACATGGCAATGATTTTAGTTTATTAATGGACTTTCCTTTTAGCTTATCAGGTGTCAGAATAATCCACCATGCTGTGTGGGCAAGACGGTAGTCCACCCGTCCGCCCTACTTTAGGTTTTGTTGCGTGAATGTGTTAGGCCATTTAGATACATCAGTTTTCGTTTTGTTAGTGCGTGATTCAGGTCCCAAATTGGGAGGGGAGGGGTTAATTGAGTGAGTGGTTCTGGACTTTTCTAAGGGGGGAGATGAAATGTGGTGTTGGTGTTTGACACCATATTGTGAAGTATGGTGTAGTGGCGGGCACTTCCTGTTCTGCCACTGCACCACCCTATAAATAGCAGAGGGAAACCGTGATGCAACTTCTTCAACCGGTGCCCATCGTGTGTCTGCTGTTATTACCAACATTCAATAAAGCTGGGTTTGTCCAGCCATCTGGCCTCATCCTTTATAGAGGTATTTTACCATACATAACACCCCTGTTTTTTTTACAGGGGTGATGGCGCCCACAGCGGTCGACATGGTGCTTCGCTGCGCTCTTTGTTTGTTTTTGTTTGTCAATTGTGTGTCTGCTTGCACTTATACCCGTGAAGAACTTTTAAATATCAGGACTTTGACCCCCACGGACCTCCTCCCAGTTTTTCTAGCCCCTGCCGCCGATCTGGTTTATTGTTTGGCTCGGAAAGTGAGACGGCGGAAGAGAGGAAGACGAGCGGGCGCTCTCGTGCGACTTCGCAGGAGAGGCTCGCGAACGGCGCTGCCTGGCATATTTCTGTCCAATACCAACTCTCTCTCTAACAAGGTGGATGAACTGAGACTGCTGATGCGTTTTAAGGACCTCGCCTCCTCAGCTGTCCTCTGCTTTACTGAGACCTGGCTCCGGGAAAATATACCGGACAGCGCGCTGCGCCTCGACGGCTTCCAGCTCTTCCGTGCTGATCGTGACACAGAGCTTTCCGGCAAGACCACAGGAGGCGGTGTCTGCTTCTACATCAACTGTAGCTGGTGCTCTGATGTAACGGAAATTTCCAAACACTGTTCTCCTGCCTTGGAATTTCTTGTTATCAACTGCAAGCCTTTTTATTCCCCACGGGAGTTTGCTTCTTTTATACTGATCGCTGTGTACGCCCCTCCCGACGCGGACACGCGCGAAGCTCAGCGCGTGCTCGCGGATCACATTCAACACACAGAGCGGAGTTTTCCAGACTCGCTGATTATTGTGGCTGGCGACTTTAATCAGTGCAATCTGAGCCACGATCTCCCCCGCTACAAACAGTTTATTAAATGCCCCACCAGAGGATTAAACACACTGGATCACTGTTACACCACAGTGAAAGACGCATATCGCGCTGTCCCTCGAGCTGCGCTGGGATTATCTGATCACGTGATGGTTCACCTCATTCCCACATACAGACAGAGATTGAAGCTCACTAAACCTGTTGTGAGCACTACGAAGATACGGACCAGTGATGCTGAGGAGAAGCTGGAAACGTGCATGGAAATATCTGACTGGGGCATGCTTAAAGGAGCCACGCATGATCTGGATGAGTACACGGACACTGTGAACTCATATATCCACTTTTGTGAAGAGAACATTCTTCCATCACGCACCAGGGTGAGTTACTCTAATGACAACCCTGGTTCACAGCTAAGCTCAGACAGATCAGGAAGGAGAAGGAAGCAGCGCTGAAAAGTGGAGACAGGGACTGCTACAGGGAGGTTAAATACCGGTTTAACAGAGAGCTGAAGAGGGCTAAATCTGTGTACTCAGAGAGACTCCAGCAGCAGTTCACTGCTAATGATTCGGCTTCCGTGTGGAGAGGACTGAGGCAGATCACCAACTATCGGCCTCAGGCTCCTAAAGGTCAGGATGACAAAGCCCTTTGTCAGAGACTGTCCCAACACTATGCCCGTTTTGACACCTCGTCATCTGTGTCCAACTCCCCCCCTCCCTCCAGCTCCACAGCCTCCACATTCCCTACTTCATTTAAGGCACCCCCCCCACCTCCCCCCCTCCCCTTATCATCAGTGAGCAGGATGTGCTCAAGCAGTTCTCCAGACTGAACCCGCGCAAGGCCCCCGGCCCAGACGGCGTGTCTCCCTCCACCCTGAGACTCTGTGCAAAACAGCTGGCTCCTGTATTCACAGACATTTTTAACACCTCCCTTAAGTTATGCCACGTGCCGTCCTGCCTCAAATCCTCCACCATCATCCCTGTCCCCAAGAAGCCACGGATCACTGGACTTAATGACTACAGACCTGTAGCGCTCACCTCTGTAGTCATGAAGTCCTTTGAGCGCCTGGTCCTGTCCCACCTCAAGTCCATCACCACCCCTCTCCTGGACCCGCTGCAGTTTGCCTACCGAGCCAACAGGTCTGTAGACGATGCAGTCAACCTGGCCCTCCACTCCATCCTGCAGCACCTGGACTCCCCGGGAACCTACGCCAGGATCCTGTTTGTGGACTTCAGCTCCGCATTCAACACCATCCGCCCCGCTCTGCTCCGGGACAAGCTGTCCCTGCTCAACGTGCCTGACTCCCTCTGCAGGTGGATCATCGACTTCCTGACGGACCGGAGGCAGCATGTGCGGCTGGGAAAGACTGTCTCAGACTATACTAGCATCAGCACCGGATCACCCCAGGGCTGTGTACTTTCCCCCCTACTCTTCTCCCTTTACACCAACTCCTGCACCTCCAGCCACCAGTCTGTCAAGTTGATCAAGTTTGCGGACGACACCACCCTCATCGGGCTCATCTCCAACGGCGACGAGTCCGCCTACAGGAGAGAGGTGGCCCAGCTGGCGTCCTGGTGCAGCAATAACAACCTGCAGCTGAACGCTCTGAAGACAGTGGAGATGATTGTAGACTTCAGGAAAGTCACTACTCCTCTGCCCCCCCTCACCCTCTCAGGCTCTCCCATCACCACTGCTGATTCCTTCCGCTTCCTAGGCACTACCATCACCAGGGACCTCAAATGGGAGCTGACCATCAGCTCACTCATCAAAAAAGCCCAGCAGAGGATGTTCTTCCTGCGGCAGCTGAGGAAGCTCAAGCTACCCACCAAGATGTTAGTGCAGTTCTACACAGCCATCATCGAGTCCATCCTCACCACCTCCATAACCGTGTGGTACGCAGGAGCCACTGCCAGGGACAGACTAAGGCTGCAGCGCGTCGTGCGCACTGCTGAGAAGGTGATCGGCTGCAAGCTCCCATCTCTCCAGGATCTGTACATCTCCAGGACCCGGAGGCGTGCTGGCCGGATCATAGCCGATCCCTCACACCCTGGTCATGTACTGTTTGCCCCCCTCCCCTCTGGTAGAAGACTTCGGTCCATCCAGACTAAAACCTCCCGTCACATGAACAGCTTCTTCCCCTCTGCCATTAGACTGCTGAACACTAAGTGACTCTCGTGCACCATGTACAGCAGCTCAACCAGACTCATGTCAATCATCACTGTTTTCTTCCTGCATTACCGACTGCACTATATAGTTCTCCACAGTATCTGCTGCTGGCTAATATATATTTTAACTGTTGACCAGTATCACTTAATCTTATCCTACACTTTATTACATGTATAGTTTATTTCTCTTATCTTATCATGTTTAATGTTGCAGCATTGTACCGAGACAAATTCCTAGTTTGTGTACTACATGAACAATGGCAATAAACCTGATTCTGATTCTGATTCTGTTTTCGTCACAACCTGGGAGAAAACACAAAGTGCCGATTAACTCAAAAAGGAACTTTATTTAAAGAAACATGAATAAAAATATGTAAATATCAGTGGTATCATGTGTGTTGGATGCGTGAGAACACAGAAGGCATGCAGTTGCTAGCTAACCGAACTGAGTTTCTGGAGGGGGCATCAACAGGTACAAAGGTGTGGATTTTATTGGTGAAACACCTTGACCAGGGGAGGATTACCGCAACGCCACCTGCAACACAGAATGGAAAAAACCAAGACCTGCTCCAGAAGGAGTGTGGCCGTAACATTCTTTAATTCTGGCTCAGGAAATTTTCATTGTTAATCATTATTTAGGTATTTTAGTCATATTGTCGTGTTTTAGTGTATTGAATATATTCATTACATGTTAAGTGTTGGTGCTGTTATTCATACAAGCTGCTGCACAACAAGCTTCTTACTTGGGACAATAAAGAGAAGTGTATTTATTTGAGTTCTGTTATACTAGAGGGAACATATGGATAGTTTTCCTCAGTCTTGGAGAAAAATCTTCCAACCTATCAAGAGTAAAGTTGCACATTTATATGAAGAAGTTGTAAAATTATTAACTAAAAAAATCCCACAACTTGGTGAGAAAAAGTTATTACTCAAGTCACTTTTTCGTAAATAATTTCTTACTTTTATACAGGTTATTATTCTAGTGAATACTCATTATATTTCAGCAGTTAACATCAAAAACTAATGCTACCTTTACTTGAGTACCATTTTTGCCTACTCTGTCCAGCTTTGTATTGTCTTGAAAACGACTGAAGTGGTCAGTACAAAACTGCAAATTATTCATATGCTAGCATACTTTCATTTTCTGTGGACTGTATTAGAACTAAAAGTGTATTTTCCTTATATGTATTATATATCCTCTTCATATTGAACACACTACAGATAGTTTAAAAAGGAAAAATTTAAAAACATCACAGATCAGCTTTTATGCTTCTAATACAGAGGTCACATAAGTTTAAATACATTAATAAGCTTGTAACCCTGAAGCTGTTGATGTATCGTGAGTGTTTTATTGGTCATACTTCATTCTGACTATGACTTTTAAGGGTGAATAAGTGCAGACGTTATCAAATTGTTCACATTTTATTCACAGAAATATAAAGTAGTATGTCAAGTACATCACTTTGTACAAAATTGCACAGACTCTTCAAAACTCAGTCAAACAACAGAAAAATCAGCTTTGTGATAAGAAAATAAATGGGAGACATGAGCGATATGTGATATGGTTTCTTGCAACAGGCAACATCCACTGGGTGTTTCATCAAGAAGAATCAGTCGGTTGTACATAAATAAGACTCAATAGGAAAAATGTAATTTACAACAGCTGAAGAATAAAACATTTCTCCAAAATAGGATTTAAATTGGCACATGAACGTCTTCTCCACATTTGCCCCTCAACTAAAGTCATCTGCTAAGCTAAATGGCCATGCTTGAAAAGACAGATGTTTACTCTCGATATGTTTCAGAACAAAAAAATAATGCATATTCAGATATTATGCTGCTTTGCAATTCTTTGCAAATTGTCTTAATTTTCAGGTGTACGTAATCACATTACAGCAAAGTCTGGCATGTTGAGAAGTCTGCATACTTGATGTCTTGTCTAAAGATGAATGAGAAAGTTGATTAAAGTGAATTTGACACTATGACATACCCAGCTAACTTATTTAAGAGTAAACACAGCTGCAGCAGAAAAATAGTTATGATTTTCAGATTAGTGGGCCTAGAAAAAAAAAAATTAAAATCATAATATAATGCCCACATTTTATTCACTAAATAAAATAAGGCGTAGCTTTCTGTTCAGTAAAGTAAAGATAATCTGCAAATACCTTAAATTTACATTTAATCTAATGACCCCTAGAGGGCAGCACGTGTAGCTACAAAAGTAAACTGATCATTAGAGGCATTGGGTAACCAAGCCAGCTTTCTTTATACATGTACAGGGACGCCCCCAGGGGGCACCACTTGGGCCCCCGGCGGCCACCCCGGTCCCTGCCACTGGACAGTCAAACATAATTTTATAACTTGTTTTTCAATGTCATATTTTACATGTAGTACATGTTTAAGAATAATTGATGTGTGCTGTATATAATTAACAAATATTAACAAAACACAGCAAAATAGCACAGCTCACACTGTCAAGGTGCGTTCAGACCAAACGTGAATGGGCGGACAGCGTGATTACATTTTAAATTAATTTTGATGTGCCACCCCAAGATTTTCAGTGGCCCCCACTATGAAGAATTTCTGGAGGTGCCCCTGTACATGTATACCAATTAAACTGATAGTTTTATATCATATTGAATGCAACTGATAATTTTATATGTTACAGTCAAATAGAAGATAAGATAAGAAACTAGCTTCATTTTTCCAGCTAGACTGTCACATCAGTAGTCGAAAGAGCAAGACAGCTGTGGTGAAGAGTTTAATTTGAGCTTTCTTATTGGGACTCTTGAAAACGTCAAAATTACCGTCTGTCTTTTATAGCAATAAAGCATCTGCTTGACAATCCTATCTGTTACCAAAAAAACCCAACAACAAAAAAAACCAACACTGAAATATTATGGGTGGAAGCTGCACAACCAGTAACGTTACAGATCAAGAACTTCACTTTTCATAAATTGCTAAACCAAAAACTTAAGCCTTCCAGAACAAAGAAGCATACCTTAGGCAAACAGATATGAACCATTAGCATAAGAATCTATAACCTCTACAGTAAAAAATACAGTTGGGCTTCTATAATCCTTTAAATCTGACACAATTTGACAGAAGAGCTTGAGACAGAAGCTGGGGAGAACCAAAATACTATAAAAGGACTGATTTTAAAAGTGTGCAATTTTAATGACAGTGTTGTTTGGAACTGCCTTCACTAACTGGAATAGCTTCCTACAACAGAGCTAACATTAGCTTTCTGCAGGCTAACGTCTCCAGATGACCTAACAATACCTAATGTTTTTATACTGGTAAAAAGTATTGTGAAATCATTTTAAGGTTTCAGCCCTTGGTTGCATATTATGGAAGCGACTGGCCAAGTTGGCCACTGACTTGCAGCGAAGCTTCCAATAATACAGACATAGTGTTATAAAGCAGGAAAGGGTAAACATGGGGAGGAAAATATTTCGAAATAAATCATATGTTGCCAGTGCAGATGTCTGACTGTTTGTGTGTTTAATCATAAATATTTATCACAAATATTTTGTGATATAAAATGTATGTTCTAAATCAGTGGTACTCAACCTGAAGCTCTTGAGCACACGTGACTCTTCAAAGGCCAGTTGCAGCTTTTAAGTCCTCCTTAAGAAAAAAAAAAGTCAGTAGATTTCTGTCAAATTTTCATTCAAAATCAATTAATTACATCCTCACCCCATAACAATCTTAAAAAACACACATACAATCACAATGCACTTCAGGTCTTGCTTGCTAGACATACAAACTAGTAAACAATGGTAAACTATTTGACAAAAATGGCCAAAGTATATAGACAGAGACACAAACATGAAAAGGATTTACAGGCATTTAAAGAAGAATGGGAACAGAAGTTTTTCTTTGTGTCAAACAGTGTGGGAAAATCTGCTTTGTGATAAAAAAAAAAATCAGCAATGTGCTTTCTGTTTTGCAGTTACTGATCATCACTTGGAAATCATTTAATAATATTGGAAAACTACCAGTAATAATTGCATTTGTTGTTCCAGTGATAATGATAAGTCACAATTCTTACATCATGCTTTAAATTAGGGCTGGGTATTTAACTGGAAAAAAAAAAAACAATGTTCGGGACATGTAAACAACATAAGCTTGTTCACATGTGTTATTCCTGTTTTTCCCCTCTCCCTGTTGTGTGCGTGTGTATGGCTCCTTAACTCGTCTCCTGCGTGTGCGGTCACATGTCTCCATCCAGTCTGCAACTCTGAAGCAGCGCAATCATACTACACAGCACTGGTCAGAAGCAGCATGGAGGAGAACACAGTGGAAAACTTAAAGCGGCTTGAGGGGAAAACAAATGCGGTGTCCATCCACACAGTATGTGGTGATTGACACTATTTCATCTGAAGATGCCAAGAAAAAGCAAGCGAAGTGCACAGAAACTAACATGGAAATGCACAGATGCTAAATCGCTGTTAGGCTCTAAAAGCTATCTATGGACAAGCCGAGGATGGATTTATCATCCCGATCAGAGATTAGAAATCCCTATGTGGTGATAACATAATCATGGTTGTGTAAAGGACTCCCTCAATGCAGCTAACAAGCCACCAGTGTGAGTCATGTGACTTTAAAAAAACCCTCAACAGGTGGGCCGAAATGTATATAAACACTGGCATCTGCATGGGACAATAGTTAAATTGGTTGCATGTGTGTGCAATGACAATATTCCTATTCATTTCGATATTATGCTCATTTGTGACTGAATCCCTGCAGTGATATATTCATTGATACCATGCTCCCTCTCAAGTAATTTTGCTTAATTATGAGCCTTGTCAGTGACCTACAAGGAAGAAGAAGAAAGTAGGAACCACAATGCATGTTTAAGTCAAATTGCCCAGTCCTACTTTAAATCTCCTCCTTATACTGAAATGCATCATGGTCTCAGGAATCAAAGGGGTGTTTTTGGTTTGTGGCTCTTGCAAAAAAAAAAAGCTTTTGTCAATGTATCTTTTGGAAAGGGCAAGGCTGAGTGCCACCATTCTAACTCCTTAGCTTAAATAGGTCCATACTGCGTCAGCATACAATAAAGCAACATGACACGTCTTTCCATTCAAGCATAGCCATCTAGTACTGTTTGTTTGCACCTTTCCAGTTTGCACCCACAAGCTCACCTGCAGGCCACAGCAGTACACAACATACCGTCGACACTTTCATTCAAAAGAAATGTGCCTCTCTTCCCTCCAGTAAATGCTGGAATTGGTACAAAATCTTCAAGGCATTGCTTAAAGTGATCTATATTTAAAGCATATATAATCAACAGGATATTTGTATGAGTTTCACAAAAGGACTGTTACCATGCGGTGGGACCCTGAAAACCATGTTGTAGAAACACAACTATAACACACCGATCATTTAAAAATATTTGGACTCTAATATACCACCACATACTCAAAGAAATAACCCAATGGACATCAACATGGGAGCCACTCTGTTGTCCACACTAGAACTGTTCACGTACTGTTTATACAAAACATATGACCACATGTGCACACGCTGTAGCCATCAGTGAAACTATGAAGAAATAAATGTTCATGTTTAACCAAAGACTAAGAGTAAAATAATCATCTGCAGCTAAATTTTTGGGATTGTTGCAATGATGGTGCCAGCGTCAGTCCATTCAAGTCCTATGTAATTATCAGGCACTAAGACCCTATAGGCGGTACATGTTTAAGTAAAAACACCTCCAAACTAACAATAGCACACCCATGATTTCTGTACTGATGTTAGTGTGGAGCGGGACTTTGTAGAGAAAACCCACAGGAAAAGTGAGGATATCCGGGACAGACTCGAAGCAGCTTTACAAACATTAACAAGATGCTCTCGGGAGCTCCGATGGGAGGGTCCGTCTCTTCAGGGTGAATTTAAGCTCTCGGTCGTTAAGCAGCGTGGTGACACAGTTTCAGCTCCCAGTGAACTGTGGGTGAGGGTGAACAGGAAGTGGTCAGGAGAGGTGAATCAAAGCCATATGACTCTACTGGATAACTTCCTCTTGCTCTCTCCACCCACATGCATGCTCACCACTAGATTTACTAATTCTCCATTCTCATTTTAACTATTCCTACTATACCCATGGGCCTGTGTCTAATGCACATTCTTGCAAATTAAACCTGAAGCAAATCCACAGAGGCTGACAGATTCATATGAACTGACACTGCTCTACATGTTTGTCCTCCCTTATCAAATCCACCAACAGGAAATTGCCTTGAAACAAAGACAAACAAACAAAATGATGGTTGATCCAATGATTTGGACCTTTTTCATCACCAGCAATGCTCCCCATGTTACCTCCAACCCTGTGCAGAAAATGCTCAGCTGAACCCGGCCCCAGGCTGTTCAGTAGAAAGAGTACTGGTTCTCCACTGCCCGGGGTCTGCGAGTCCCGTCAGCATCGTGGTAGTCCTCAGATGTACCACTAGAGGCCTCCAGCAGGTGCTCAGAGCTGTTACTCCTGCTCTGTAGCCCTCCTCCTACTCCTCCTCCAGTGCCTGGGTCACTGCGGGACATAGAGGGAAGGGCGGTAGGTGAGGACGAGGTGCTTGAGGAAAGTGGGGCATCAGAAGGAGATCCCACAGGTGCAGCGATTCCAGAAGGATGCAAAGCTGGCTGGGCTGTATCTGTCCGGCAGGTTGCCTCCCATGGTGGTGTGTGGACTGGAGGTGTGGTCACGTCTGAAGCAGCAAGAGGGGAGAGAGTGTCTTTTAATGGAGTACATTAATAATACATATTAATCTGTGCTGCTGAGTTTGTTTGCTGGATTACACTCAGGAGTAAAAGGATCATTTATATAGCAGTATGCATACACAGGCAGTGCAGACCCCCTTCATTATCCTTTTCTCCTGGTGGGCACTAACACCGACAACAGTGGGGCCAAAGACACGCCTGACTGGTGTATCAATACAGTCTTTTACACCCTGAAGCAAACCCTCACTCTTTGTGTACATGTCAGTGAGTGCATGAGCGTGTGTAGCTGCAGCTGAGACAGAGAGGCTCTTTGTGACCATGAGCGCGGGCTGGAGCCGGAGTCTCGGCCTGCATGCAAAACTCCTGCGGTATAATCGCCCCCTCACTCTCCTGTACAGGAGGGCATTTATCCTGTACCGGGGGAGTGAAGGGCAGGCGCAGTGCCGGGGGGGGGGGGGTCGTATTGTTTACATTTGAGTTTACCAGCCCTTACTTTGCTTTTGCATTTAAGTATACCATGTCATGTTTCTGCCATGAGATGAGTACAGTCTGAGTGACAAAGCTGTCAAACGAAGGGGTCTGCGATCAGTGGCTCCCTGTAGCTTTGACCAAAAAAGCGTAAAGCAAAACTCAGAGACAAGTAACAAATTCACAAGAATACAGTCATCAATTTAGAACAAAAAAGGTTGCAAAATTCGCATTAAAACTAAAAATAAATAATCCATTCATCCATCCATCCATCTTATAACGCTTTTCTGGTGGTCCAGGTCGCGGAGGCAGCAGTTCAAGCAGAGAAGCCCAGACTTCCCAGACTTCCCTCTCCCCAGCCCTTCAGGGAGGACACCAAGGCATTCCCAGACAAGCTGGGAGACAGTCTCTCCAGCGAGTCCTGGGTCTGCCCCGGGGTCTCCTCCCAGTGGGACGTGCCCAAAACACCTCAAGTGGGAGGCGTCCTGATCAGATGCCCAAACCAAAAATAAAGTCACAAACTTGTGAATCGCCAGTATATAAGAGATTCTGCGGTGTGGGTATATGAAGGGGGGGCTGAAAAGTTCATAGGCTGAAAAGTTCATAGTGGTCAAATTTGACCAAATGTGGTTTATTTTTCAACCACAGGGATCCAAGCGCTGCAATACTGATGGAAGAAGTGTGTGGACCAAAGGGGAGACTACGCTGAAAAATAAACCACATTTGGTCAGATGTGACCACTATGAACTTTTCAGCCCCACCCCCACCCCGTGTGTGTGTGTGTGTGTGTGTGAGAAACTGTCCCTGTACTAACTGAGAAGTCACTTGACCGTGGGCTCTCATCTCTTGCATGGCGATGCTACAATACCTGAAGAGTAACCTTGACATGGTTTCACTGATCACTTGACCATAAAAGAGGTCAAAGGTGACTTTTTTAATCAACCTGTACTGGTGGAGGTGTACACCCTGGAAAGAATCAAGCGCACTTGCCACTGTTGGCAGAATTTATTTATTTTATTTTATTTTTACAGGGGAGTTCCACTGAGAGACAGTCTCTGTTTTCAAGAACACCCTGTTCCCCTTCACACAGTTACACATTCACACTTGGAAGCTGCCCAGTACAACTACAGACTGACCTGTGGCCACTGAGCAGCTCCACTGGAGCAGTTGAGGTTAAGGGCCTTGCTCAAGGGCACCACAGTGGGGTTAAGGAGGCAAACACTGCTATGTTATCTATCCCACCCAGATCTGATCCTGACAGTCCTGGGATTGAACCAGCAACCCTCCAGTCACCAATCCACATCCCTAACCATTAGGCCACCAGTGCCCCACTGTTTAGGATCCGCGGGTCTCTCTCTACAATACAGGCGTTGTGGACTGACAGGGAGACAGAGGTACAGGATACCAATGGTGCTGGGACACCAAAACTATATTTACATTTAACTATATTAACATTTATTTCTTTAATCCACTCATATAACCCATATTGAGGTGTATGCTGGTGACAGAATCAAGCACACCCTGGCCGTTCGTGTCGGCTCTGACGGGGAGCTGGATGTGTTTGTGCGTTACCAAAACAGTTTTCTGCTGTGTCCAGTAACTTCTATTCAAATTGTTTCAAGAGCGGAGAACAACTTCTAACACACTCCCTATGTACACCCTCTGCTGTCATGTAATTTAACACTGTATATAATTATTAGCATTAGGATGAATCATACAAATGTTCTGTATCTGCTAACTTCCTCAATATCTTTTGAATTTGGACTGCTGTTTATCTCACTTGCTTTGTAAGTGGGGGAAATATTAACAGCATACTGATTGAAAGTGTGAATTATTGAAGATTAAAAATGTTTGTAAAAACCCAGAAAAATTTCTTTTTTTGAATATCCATCCATCACCAAAACCTTAAAATGGACCAAAAAAGAAAAAAAAATTCTCTTCCAAAAAAACCATTAAAAAATAAAAATGGATCATAGTCCAGATGTGCAGAAAAAAATAAACCATTACATAGAACAAAAATTTAACCAGCATTCCTATGAACATTGCAAATTTACCTGAAGCAGTAGCAGATTTGAGGCTGCTTTTAGTTGCTATGGCCCACATCTGTGGAACAGCCTGCCAGAGAACATCAGAGCTGCCAAGAATGTTTATGTTTTTAAAGGCAGGCTCAAGACCTACTATTTTAACCTAGCTTTTTATTAGTTTCCTATTTTAATTGTCTCAATTTATGACTTTAAACCTGTTCTGGTCACAATTATTTATTTATTTATTTTACTACTAATTGTTCATACATCTCAATTTATGTCTGTTTAATTGTATTTAAGTGTTGTTTTATTCTTTTAATTATCTTAACTGTCTAGTCTTTTTTTTTTTTAACCAACAAATGATCTTATTACTGTTTTATTTTTTATCACCCTGTCCAAGCTCCAGCATTCCTTCATGGGGAGCCCTCCCACGGGGAATTGCTGGTGCTGGCCTGTGATTGCCCTGGTCTACCCGGCTGAGAGGATCGTACACTGCAGTACCACACCTGCAGTGTCGACCCCTCGGACTGGACTTGGGTGGTCTCAGGGGTGGTGTTCCTGTAGCTGTGAACTCAGCCCTTTCCCTGCTGGTGATGGCTCCTTTAGTGATGGTGCTTCCACACCTGGATTCTTGGTGCTCAGCTATAAGTCGCACACAGACAAAAGTTGTGTGTGTGTGTGTGGGGGGGGTAGTTTAATTGTGTTTTATTTCAATGTATGAAACACTTTGCGCTACAAATTTTTGTATGAAAAGTGCTATATAAATAAACCCTTGATTGAATGATTGATTGAAAAATTAATACATGTTTAATGCTCTATATACCCTTGAGAATGCAGGAATGCTGGAGCAATAAATCTCCCTGAATGCTACACAAAAACAAAGCATTACCAACGTTTGGAAACATTAGCTTTTTTAAGTCACGCTGACACACCACATTATGTAATGCCAACATTGTCACATGTAGGGTGCTGTCTGGGAAAGGGACCAATTGTATGAAAGGCCATCCTATTCAAAACATTGCCACGATGTGTAGTTACATTTCTGGAGAGACACATCAGGTCAACATAAACTATATATTCATTGCAGCCCAGCTGAACTCTGGGAGGAGCAGAGGTTGGTCAGCAGGTCCTTGATATCACTAGCCATGTTTACATGGACAGAAGTAATCAGATTAAAAGCCTGATCGGAATAAAAATGTTTCATGTAAACACACCAATCTGAATATTTTGATCCGATCGCACTCCTTCGGATCAAAAATTCCTTCCAACTGAGACGGGTGAGTTATGCCAATTGTTAATCTGATTGGTGTGCATATAAACACTTATTCTGAAGTGTGGGTAGAAAATATGTTTACTGCACATGTCTGTACATCAGCCACATGTTGATGTGATGTATTTCCGCCTTTACAGCAGCTAGCGGAAGACATGGCGGGAGTAAAACAGAACTGGTCTGTATCGTCCTGCTGTCTCCCTCTGTTCATCATATGCAGAAGTATGTACTGCTGGGCTTGTAGCTTCATTACGGAGACCAACAGAAGCAAAAGTACAGTCTAAATAGCACAATAGAGGTCCATTTCAAAAAGAGAAAGACACAAAGCGGGGTTTGTTTACATTGGAAGTTGCTTCTTCTTCTACTATTTCCAGAATGTCTGACAATTCTGTGCATGTCAAAATGATTTAGTCAGTGCAAATGTGTGACACATGTAAACGCACGTCATAATCGGACATCTGTTTGGCCCTCCAAGCACCAGACTTTGAGTCACTGGAACGGGTGCTCACGGAAGATCTTGCCAAACTGGACCAGTTCTGCAAAACCTGGCACCTAAAACCAAGCCCAGCAAAAACCGTCTCCAGTGTATTCCATCTCCACAATGTAAAAGCTGCCAGAGAACTAAACATCCACCTGAGCGGACTCAAGCTTAAGCATGCCTCGAATCCAACCTACCTTGGAGTGGCCCTTGGCAGGACCCTATCCTTCAAGGAACATTTTAAGGGGACGGCTGCTAAAGTGAAGGCACGAAACAACCTGCTCTGCAAGCTCGCTGGTGCAAAATGGGGGGCGGCAGTCTCCACCCTGCGCACCTCAGCACTGGCCCTTTCATACTCTGTAGCAGAATATTGTGCCCCTGTCTGGTCCAGGTCATCCTACACACACCACGTAGACACCCAGCTCAACACAACCATGAGAACCATAACTGGGACAATCCGCTCAACACCACTCCCCTGGCTCCCTGTACTGTCAAACATAGCCCCCCCACACATCCGGCGAGCAGCACTAACTCAAAGGATGCTTCAAAAAGCCAAAGACTCTCCTCACTTACCAATCCATGCAGATATCTACACCCCACCCACTGCCCGACTTCCATCCAGATGGCCAATTTGGAAAAACCCTCCCCCAGCTGACTTTACCATCCAGACAGCTTGGCAAGAGGAATGGGAGACCAAGGAGGTCCCAAACAAACAGCTGGTGACAAACCCCAACCAACAGGTCCCGGGCACCAACCTCCCAAGGAGACAGTGGTCTACACTCAATCGCTTCAGGACTGGACATGGCCCCTGCTTGGCCAGCCTTCACAGATGGGGCAGTAGCCCTAGCCCACTGTGCGCATGTGGAGAGGAGCAAACAATGGAACACATCATAGAGGCTTGCCCGCTCCAAAGACTGGAAGGAGGATTACACACCCTCCATACAGCAAACCAGGAGGCAACTGCTTGGCTTGAGGACTTTGCATTCGCTAAATAAATAAATAAATCGGATCATCTTTT
Organism: Pholidichthys leucotaenia; assembly: GCA_020510985.1. Lineage (NCBI taxonomy): Eukaryota > Metazoa > Chordata > Actinopteri > Cichliformes > Pholidichthyidae > Pholidichthys > Pholidichthys leucotaenia. The sequence continues at coordinate 220,669,344 of CM035847.1, read as the reverse complement.
TCAGGGTCCATGTAAGCAGTAAAGTTCTGATCTGAACTGTAATCAGACTGAAGAAATTTTGCACATGTAAACATGGCTAATGTTGTAGTATCATCAGGACGAAAGACTGCATGTCTTATTCGCCGGGTACTGCTGCTAGCAATGTAATAAATTTAGCAGAAAAAAGTTGTGCAATTTGGAGAGTTTTAGGTGAACTTTTAGCCATTACTTTTATCGTGCTTACCAGGCACGTGAACAGATAGACCTCAGGTGGTGCTCTAGCACCCGCCCCTTTGCCCTCTGAAGTGCATTTAAGTACAGCAAAGTTTGCGCTACTCCATGTAACTTTACTTTTTTCAGCATTTAGGAGTGCTCATTTTTGGTTGAGCACCTGCACCCCCCCCCCCCCCCAAAAAAAAAAAAATCATCTGTGCACGACACTGATGGTTATCTACTTTTATTAGTAACTTGGTTCCTGCGCAGTGCTTTGGTCATCTATAGTTGTTTTAAATGCACTTTATAAATGAAAATGACTGAAAAAAAGGGCAAATTCACAAGAAAAAAAAATATGAATTTACAAGATAAAGCAGCAAATTTATGAGAAAAATGTTGCAAAATCACAAAAAAATGAGCTTTTTAATATCCACACCCTTGTAACAGTATAAGACAGAATAACACACAGTCCGTTTCAGTTTAATGCTTGCCCCTTTTCTCTCACGGTGCAGGTAATTTTATATTGGTGCAAACACAGAAATGGTACTTGGGTGCAGGCCCTAAGTGGCCCACAGGGAGAGTCGGGAGGATTCCCGATGGGCCGCTTCATTTATGGGCCGGTGCTCCAGTTGGAAGGAAAATTAATTAACATGAATATCATGATAATCTGATCATCTGCATCAAGCAGAATCAGCAGGGTGCAGGACTCCAGAAGTTGTCTTTATATTTCAGAAAGAAAAATAGTCAGAAGGCGGAAGAGGAGGCAGCGGAGGAGTGTGTTCTTTTTTGCGGCAGAGACCATGAGATTCCCAGCACTTCAGGTTAGTGACTTGACTCTCAGAGCAACTTCTTAGTATTTAGCTGCTATCAAACAGTTCACACTTCTCTAACTCCAACATCTCTTTTCTCATGTAGACCTAATTTAAAAGGAATTAATTCCTCATTACGAAGATTTTTAAAGTTCTAAATTTCCAAGAAAAAAACAGGCTACATCAACCTATATGTTAATATGAAAATGTATAAGTAAAAGCTGCAATTTTATGGAAAAAGATTTTTTTTTAAATTATATTAAAAAGTTCTAAAGTTAAAGAAAAAATGTTTTTATGTGAAAAAAGTCACATTTTATATAGAAAAAGCTGCATGTTTATAATAAACATTCCTAGCAGTTACTTTTTTACCTATTATCTTGACTTTAAGCTAAAATACTGCTCCATGCAGATTTTTGTTGACACATTTGGTGAAAAATGCCACTTTAGTACATGTTGCTGAATGAAGAAAAAATATCCTGCTTGTTCTCAGGTGATTTATTATTTTTTAACAAGATGGATAGTAGTGATGGTAATGGTGGACTCACAAATTTAGTATAAAGTCTATAAATGTAAATTAAGTATAAATTTTCACAAGTAATGGTGCAAAACTATGACAAAAGATGCTAATTTACAAGAAAATTGCAAATTCATTCATCTTCTTCCGCTTAATCCTTTTTGGGTCGCGGGGGGGCTGGAGCCTATTCCAGCATCTTCTGGGCGAGAGGCAGGGTCCACCCTGAACAGATCGCCAGTCCATCGCAGGGCCAACACAGAGAGACAGACAACCATTCACTCTCACAGTCATACCTAAGGACAATTTAGAATCCCCAGTTTAATGCCAATTAACCTAACGTGCATGTTTTTGGCATGTGGGAGGAAACCGGAGAAATCCCGGATTAAACCCACGCAGACACGGGGAGAACATGCAAACTCCACACAGATCACTGTTGGTCGGGGGCTGAGATCAAACCCAGAATCCCCCGGCCAAGGGTGAGTTGCTGTGCTGCTGCAGTGCTAACCACTCCGCCACCGCACTTTTTAAGAGAAAAAAATCACAAATTTGTGAGAAAAAAATGATGAATGAGGGGCAGAAATAATACAATTCCACACAAAAAATTCTATAAATTGAGAGGAATGAAGTTGCAGATTTATGAAAAATGATTCAGTTTTTCTCTCATAAACTCCCCATATTCTATGCAATTAGTAAGGCTTTTCTTGTAAACATCCTTGGATATTTATAACATTGTTCTGGTAAATGTGTGACTCTTCTATTAAGTTTATCACTTTTTTCAAATAAATTTACTACTTTCTGTGATAAATTCCTCTTACCTACAGTGGTGTGAAAAACTGTTTGCCCCCTTTCTGATTTCTCATTTTTTGTATGCTTGTCACACTTAAATGTTTCAGATCATCAAACAAATTTAAATATTAGACAAAGATAACACAAGTAAACACAAAATGCAGTTTTTAAATAAAGGTGTTTATTATTAAAGGCCAAATGTCACGTAATTTTTTTTTCTAAATGACAACGAATTTAGATAAAATACACATAGCTTAAACCAAATATTCATACCGGAGACCATATCACCCACCTGTATTTACATAATTGCACAAAATACACCAGGTGAAGGCCCCACCTTGCTTGCTGGCTTGTGACAGCCAGTCCAGACCACGCCCATGTTTTTGACATCACCAGTTGTACCCTGGCTGCCCTGCCTATCCACATTCACACTTATCAACATTGGACAATCATGACGGAAAGTGACCGCGATTGTGAACAAATTAGTTTAGTTTTGTCTCTTTTTTTTTTTGTCTTTTTTTTGTCAGTGGTTCAGACAGTGACAGAGGCATAGAAACTTACCGGTTCGAGCCGTCCGAGACGGAATCAGATGCTTTGTCTGATGACAATAGTTCCAACGATGACCAGAGAGCAGAACCAGTGGAAAATGTCATTGAACTGGACATTAATCGCCTCCAGAATTGCGAAGCCGAAGGGGGTCTGTCGAGGGCGCACCATAAATATTGATTTTTCGGAAGCCATTATTATTACAGTGGAGGAGAGCCGCTGCTGTCAAGAAATTGACCAGATCAATATGAAAATGGAGGCGCATACCTGTCAAGTGAGATGTTTTCGCCGTATTTTGGTGCCAAGCGCGGCTGTGGGGGACGGCGGAGTGGTGGAGAACACTTTTCTGGGAAATGTTTTAAATGTAGTTCGTGTTGTTATTGTCAAATATTTTAAGGAAAATACGGGGAAAATGCAATTTTAGCAAAAACGGGCGTATTGCCATTTCTGTACGCCCAAAACAAAAACATACGGGAAAAAAAAATTGAGTGTGTTGAGGAACACGTTCTGTGTGTGATCCCCCACAGCTGGTGCTGGCAGATGGCTCAGCCTGAGCTATTGTCACTACAACGAGAAGTGTGGAGTCAGTCATTAGTTTGATTGTCGGGGCGGGCTGATCGCTCAGCGTGAGCTATTCTCACTACAATGAGAAGTCATTAGGACAATGGTTTAACACGTTCAGCTGTGCAGCGGTTGCGAAACAGAGAGATCGCCTTACAAATACAGAATTCTGCTTTTTTTTTAATTTTGCGCCGGACGCTGAGTTGTGTTGTTATTGTCAAATATCCATGAATCCTTAAAATATTTGACAATAACAACACGAGTTGCATTTGGGGCATTTCACAGAGAGGTGTCCCTTGTTGCTCCGCCGTCCCTTATAGCCTCTTTTTACAGTGTTGAAGTACGGCGAAAACGTCTCACTTGACAGGTATGAAAACATTTCCCAGAGAAGTGTCCCTTATTACCCAGCTGTCCCTGATAGTCCCGTTTTAAGGTATGGGTGAAATATCCAATTTTTTCTTTCTTGTTGCTCACTTCAACCTTCCAGTCTCCATATAAACAATCAATTGAAATACCCCAAGCATCAAACTCGGGTACAATCGATTTCGTCACTTCCGCCTTCTTCCCTAGGCGATTCCAGGGGCCGTGTCAGGCCAAGCGCGGCAGTTTTAAATTAACGAATATTCCGTTGTTACTGAAGCATATGCACCAAGACCCGAACGGATCGGTTCCCTTTTATATCTAGTTTCAAGATATTTAAAGTACCCTGTTACGTGACATTTGGCCTTTAAGGGAAAAAAAATCCAAACCTACATGGCCCTCTGTGAAAAAGTAATTGTCCCTAAACCTAGCAACTGGTTGGGCCACCCTCAGCAGCAACAACTGCAATCAAGCATTTGCAATAACTGGCAATGAGTCTTTTACAGCGCTGTGGAGGAATTTTGGCCCACTCATCTTTGCAGAATTGTTCTAATTCAGCCACACTGGAGGGTTTTTGAGCATGAACCGCCTTTTTAAGGTCATGCCACCGCATCTCAATCGGATTCAGGCCAGGACTTTCACTAGGTCACTCCAAAGTCTTCATTTTGTTTTTCTTAAGCCATTCAGAGGTGGACTTGCTGGTGTGTTCTGGATCATTGTCCTGCTGCAGAACCCAAGTGCGCTTCTTCTTGGGGTTACGAACAGATGGCCAGACATTCTCCTTCAGGATTTTTTGGTAGACAGCAGAATTCATGGTTCCATTTACCACAGCAAGTCTTCCAGGTCCTGAAGCAGCAAAATAGCCCCAGACCATCACACTACCACCACCATTTCTTACTGCTGGTATGATGTTCCTTTTCTGAAATGCTGTGTTACTTTTACGCCGGATGTAATGGGACACACACCTTCCAAAAAGTTCAACTTTTGTTTCATTAGTCCACAGAGTATTTTCCCAAAAGTCTTGGGGATCATCAAGATGTTTTCTGGCAAAACTGAGACAAGCCTTTTGCTCAGCAGTGGTTTTCATCTTGGAACGCTGCCATGCAGGCCATTTTTGCCCAGTCTCTTTCTTATGGTGGAGTCATGAACACTGACCTTAACTGAGGCAAGTGACTTTGGATGTTGCTGTGGGGTCTTTTGTGACCTCTTGGATGAGTCGTCGCTACGCTCTTGGGGTAATTTTGGTCGGCTGGCCACTCCAGGGAAGGTTCACCACTGTTCCATGTTTTCGCCATTTGCAGCTAATGGCTCTCACTGTGGTTCGCTGGAGTCCCAAAGCTTTAGAAATGGCTTTATAACCTTTTCCAGACTTGATAGATCTCAATTACTTTGTTTCTTATTTGTTCCTGAATTTCTTTGGATTGCAGCATGATGTCTAGCTTTTGAGAATCTTTTGGTCTACTTCACTTTGTCAGGCAGGTCCTATTTAAACGATTTCTTGATTGAGAACAGGTGTGGCAGTAATGAGGCCTGGATGTGGCTAGAGAAATTGCACTCAGCTTTCCAAAGATGTGATAAACCACAGTTAATTTATGTTTTAACGGGGGGATCACTTTTTCACACAGAGCCATGTAGGTTTGGATTTGTTTTACCCTTAATAATAAACACCTTCATTTAAAAACTGCATTTTGTGTTTACTTGTATTATTTTTGTCTCATATTTATATTTGTTTGATGATCTGAAACATTTTAGTGTGACAAACATACAAAAAAAATGAGAAATCAGGAAGGGGGTAAACACTTTTTCACACCACTATATTTGGGACATTTTCCTCTTAGAAGTATTAGTCTGAGGAAAATCATAAAAATAGGAGTCATGAAGGTACAACTTTGTGAAAAAGCTACTTGAGTACATTAATGCAGTTCGTTATTATGCTATCCTTGCACTCTTCAGTGGCATGGAGGGTTGGTAGCTTAGCGAGAGGGGTGATTTGGGTCTTTTGCTAGCAAGGGAGATGGCATCCCCCTTCATTCCCCCATCAAATTGCCTACTGCTCAGGTACCCCATCTCCTAATTACTCAGAAGGAGGTTGTTCAGTCAGACAATCAGGAGGATAAGGATATAACCACAAATCTATAATGCTGCAACATGCATACATGCTGCTGTCAATCTAAACAAAAACATATTACAATAATATGTAATCGTATATACAGTCATGTCAGTTCAGTGTTAGAAATGATATCAACAACAAAAAACATGAATATTTGACTGCACTTTGTGTAATTTCCCCATATAGCTTTTTTGGGCTGTTCATATACTGTATATGTACGTATGTCTGTGTACTCAAAGATAATATTTATAAGTTAAGGTACTATGTTGTTCCTTGTTTACTGTGTATTAATGAAATCTACAGGTCACAACTGATAGACGTACTGGCCTATAGGAAACCCAGATGTTAATAAGCGTTGACATTGTGAATAAAAATGAAAACAAAAGCCTGTCAAAATTCAGTTAATGAATATACAGCAGGGAAAAAAGTACTTAGTCAGCCACCAATTGTGCACATTCTCCCACTTAAAAGATGAGAGAGGTCTCCAATTTTCATCATAGGTATACCTCAACTATGAGAGACAAAATGAGAAAAAAAAAATCCAGAAAATCACATTGAAGGATTTTTAATGAATTAATTGGTAAATTCCAAGAGGCTCCTCTGTCCTCCACTCGTTACCTGTATTAATGGCACCTGTTTGAACTCTTTATTAGTATAAAAGACACCTGTCCACAACCTCAAACAGTCAGACTCCAAACTCCACTATGGCCAAGGCCAAAGAGCTGTCAAAGGACACCAGAAACAAAATTGTAGACCTGCACCAGGCTGGGAAGTCTGAATCTGCAATAGGTAAGCAGCTTGGTGTGAAGAAATCGACTGTGGGAGCAATTATTAGAAAATGGAAGACATACAAGACCACTGATAATCTCCCTCCATCTGGGGCTCCACGCCAGATCTCACCCCGTGGGGTCAAAATGATCACCAGAACGGTCAGCAAAAATCCCAGAACCACATGGGGGGACCTAGTGAATGACCTGCAGAGAGCTGGGACCAAAGTAACAAAGGCTACCATCAGTAACACACTACGCCGCCAGGGACTCAAATCCTGCAGTGCCAGACGTGTCCCCCTGCTTAAGCCAGTACATGTCCAGGCCCATCTGAAGTTTGCTAGAGAGCATTTGGATGATCCACAAGAGGACTGGGAGAATGTCATATGGTCAGATGAAACCAAAATAGAACTTTATTGTAAAAACCCAACTTGTCGTGTTTGGAGGAGAAAGAACGCCATACCTACTGTGAAGCATGGGAGTGGAAACATCGTGCTTTGGGGCTGTTTTTCTGCAAAGGGACCAGGACGACTGATCCGTGTAAAGGAAAGAATGAATGGGGCCATGTATCGTGAGATTTTGAGTGAAAACCTCCTTCCATCAGCAAGGGCATTTAAGATGAAACATGGCTGAGTCTTTCAGCATGACAATGATCCCAAACACACCGCCCGGGCAACGAAGGAGTGGCTTCGTAAGAAGCATTTCAAGGTCCTGGAGTGGCCTAGCCAGTCTCCAGATCTCAACCCCATAGAAAATCTTTGGAGGGAGTTGAAAGTCCGCGTTGCCCAGCGACAGCCCCAAAATATCACTGCTCTAGAGGAGATCTGCATGGAGGAATGGGCCAAAATACCAGCAACAGTGTGTGAAAACCTTGTGAAGACTTACAGAAAACGTCTGACCTCTGTCATTGCCAACAAAGGGTATATAACAAAGTATTGAGATGAACTTTTGTTATTGACCAAATACTTATTTTACCGAGGAATTTACCAATTAATTCATTAAAAATCCTTCAATGTGATTTTCTGGATTTTTTTTTTCTCATTTTGTCTCTCATAGTTGAGGTATACCTATGATGAAAATTGGAGACCTCTTTCATCTTTTAAGTGGAAGAACTTGCACAATTGGTGGCTGACTAAATACTTTTTTGCCCCACTGTAGCTGAATTAGTTTTGTGCACAGCACATTTCACATTCATAAACTCAAGGTACTAAATACTAGAGCCCAACCCTTAAAAATCTAAAATTATAAAATAAATACTAGGCTAAAATAATTTAATGAATAGCAAATAGTTTTGTTTCAGTAAAATCTTTATGCTACTAAATTGATTTTCCAGTTTGTCATTTGTCTTTCAGTTTTTCATTTATTTGACTGATGGTTTACTGAATCAGAATCAGAATCAGAATCAGGTTTATTGCCATTGTTCATGTAGTACACAAACTAGGAATTTGTCTCGGTACAATGCTGCAACATTAAACATGATAAGATAAGAGAAATAAACTATACATGTAATAAAGTGTAGGATAAGATTAAGTGATACTGGTCAACAGTTAAAATATATATTAGCCAGCAGCAGATACTGTGGAGAACTATATAGTGCAGTCGGTAATGCAGGAAGAAAACAGTGATGATTGACATGAGTCTGGTTGAGCTGCTGTACATGGTGCACGAGAGTCAATAAGTCAGAGGGGATACTGAGGGGAACTATTATTTATGCTCTATATTCTTAACAAAACATGACTGAAATAAATGGATAGAAATAAAACTTTTGCTCTGATTTCATCCACCTGACAAAAAAAAAAGAAAAGTGAGCTGGTCTTGGGTATGAAACTCCCAGGCTGAAAACTGGTCCCACTACGGCCCTGCTTGGGTGTACACCAAAACAACCAAACTGCGACCTACACAAAAGCACAAAAATAGTGAAATGCATTCTTTAGCCAACATCTAAGGGAAATTGGGATTGAGAAGTCTGCTGCACAATGCTGCATCAAAGCTAAAAAAAAAGTCACAACTACAATAAAGTGCAAGCTGCGGTGCTACATCAGAATCTGTGACCTTACTCTTACCGTACATGCATAATAATGAATTCATACATCAAAATAACTGTTTTCAAGAGCTCTTTCCATCATCAAATTAATCTAGCTGGTTAATATAGGGAATGGGCATGTGACATCACCCGGTGGAAAAACTGCAAGGAATTGTGGGAAAAGTGGTCTGCCTGTCTTTGATCAGTAGTGAGCCACAAAAGTGGTTAAGTTGAAGTTTATGAGAGGGTTGCTTTAGTGTGTTATTATCATTCATACAAATACCACGCAACATTAGAATGGGGAAGTTTTGCTGCGTTATCAAATGCAACAATCGCTCTCACGATTGGTGTGGGAAAAGATTCATAACGGCATAAGCTTCTTTAACATCTTGACTTGGAAGAAAAGTGGAGAGAATCGGGTCTCCGAGCTAACAAAGAGGCGTCGGATGGAATGGACTGCAGCGGTCAGAAGGAAAGACATCAGCTTCGACAACATTCCTGCACACTTGGTCATGCGTTCACTGCATTTTCACGAAGGTAAGTTGTGATTTAAACACATATAAAGATCACTTGTATGCGTGTGGAGCTGTTGCTAGCTTTTAACAAGCTAGCTGGGAATTCCCAGAGCACATGTTGTTGCCTTCATTGCAGATGGATTTAAAGTCAGCTGAGGACTAAAGTCCATAGAATATTTGGTATCATTAGATTCAGCAGCTTCTCCTCTTTCAGGTGAATATAAAGATTCAAAGATTTTTATTTGTCAATACTTCTATATGTACAGGACACACAGTAGAATTGAAATGCCGTTTCTCTCTCTTTTAGGAATGTGTGCAATATATAAGACAAGAAGGAATAAGGATGGAAAACATCAACAACCTACAGTATGTACAGTAATGCTATTCATAGTGCAAATAATGGTAAAAACACAGCATTCCTATGTACAGTAAACCGTAATACCGCCAAATTGCAAGTTCAATGCGGTAACGGGGGTGCAGACAGTGACAGATTGGTCTATGCATGATCAGTATTGCAATGACAGACAGCAGCAGGTGTGGCATTTGTGCAAATGGTTGCAGTAAGGTGCAAGACATACAGCAGCAGATGTGGTACTGTTAGTGTATCAAGTCGTTCTAAAAACGTCACTGATTTAGTATGTTTTTATAGTGGCTAATTATATCGGTAATTTTTTTGGTGTGCCGGTGCGAGCGTCAGGCTTATCACATTACCTGATTAGTATTTCATGTCCAGTTGTGTAATAATGTGTACTGTACTGTGTATACTTATCAAGCATCATATTCTTCTTTCGTATGACTCCCAAAGTCACGAAGCAATGTCATTGCTACAATTATCTCGAACTGCAGCTTCGTCCTTAAGGCCAGTGATGGACAAGTCAGTAGACTCCGCCGGTTGACAAATGGCGTCCCCCACGGCTCTGTTCTGGCACCTACCTTCTTCAACATCCACATAAGCGATCTACCACGGACAACCTCCCTACAAGTACGGCTATGCTGATGATCTTACTTTGCTGTACTCCAATGTCAGTTGGTCCAAGATGGAGGAAATTCTCAATGAAGACATTGCTGCCATCTCAGACTATCTAAGGACGTGGGGGCTGAAACTTGGTATGGAAGAAACTACTGTTACAGCATTTCACCTCGCTAACAGGGATGCTAACCGCCAGCTCAATGTCACCCTGGGAGATTCAACCTTGACATACACCCCCATGCCAACATAGCTTGGAGTCAAACTTGACAGACAAGCATCATATGGTAAATGGTAAATGGTGTTCACTTATATAGTGCTTTTTCTCATCTTTAGATGACCAAAGCGCTTTACAGATCCTGCTATCCATCCTTTCACACACATTCACACACTGATGGCAGCGGAGCCGCCATACACAGGTGCTGGCCCAACCCACCAGTAGAAACTGGGGGTTCAGTGTCTTGCTCAAGGACACTTCGACATGCAGACTGCAGACAGAATGGTAAAATGAACCCCTGACCCTCCAATCAGTAGTCGGGCACACTACATCTGCGCCACAGTCCCCCTCTATTTGACAAATTTGAACATAAATCCAACATTTCACCGCTGGGACTTAGAAATGCTTGTAGCTGCAGAGACACATGCTAGTGCAGAAAAACCGTGTAGAAACAATGATTGCTTACCTTTGCGCTAATGACAGTTTTCTGGGCGTTCATCTAGTAGATTTGAGGCGGCTGGAACCATCCATTGGTGAATTAAACATGAGCCACTGATGATTTATAGCTCTTAACCTCTTGCACTCCGGGATACCGCGGGCGGTCACGTCTCTGCGTCCTAGTGCATCCTCGTGCGTCCTAGTGCGCACTGTGCATCTCAGTGCGCACTGAAAAAAAAAAAGCTGCATTTCCGTTCTTCCACTACAGACACAGTCACGAACAGAAAGCCAAAGGAGTGCTTTGATTGGTTTAGATTTGATTGACCTCTCATTCGACTAATAAGAGCCTTGAATTGGGTTTCTGAAACCTTGAAGAACCAATGACTGAAAACCTAGCAAGAAGGACCCGCCTACCAACGACTGCGAATACAGCAAGCCAATTGAAGCAGAGAAGTTTGACGATTGAAAGCGTGCGTCTCGTGCGTAAAATCTGTTTTGTGTAAGCCGCTGTGTGTAACGGTAGCGTTCGCCAGTCTTTTTTTATTACTACTGTTCTTATTTGTTTTGAAAAATCGTTCGCCAAAACCGCAATCATGGAAGTGCAAAACCGCAATAATGGAATCATGGTTTGACCGGGTCACGTGACCAGAACCACGAGTCGTAACAAGCGGACCAGCTTCATGTTCGTCTGACAATGAGGAACAGATGTTCACCAACGACACTGCTGTTGTGGACAGGTAAGTTATAAGCTAAATTATTCTTTATCACTGAAAATAGTCATAAAAATGACTTCTGACCGATCGGTAATTACAACTGTGCGTCATGGCCACATGACGGACCGTTGATGGACCGTTTTTTTTGTGCGCCGCGCTCCTCTGTAGCGGGGGGGGGGGGGGGGGAGTTGTTATCCTCTACATTGCAGATATTTTAATATAATTTTTATTGCACTGTAGGATATTTTTTCTTGTAAAAAAAAAAGGCTACACATTTTTTACGTGGCATGCTTCTTTGTGTGTGGGGGGCTTGTTTGTTCATTCATTCATTCATGAATGAATAAACAACCCCTCCCACACACACACACACACAGCCCTGAGTGTCACCTTTCATTAGAGCCCAAGATAAAGCTTCTATGTTGAATCATTCAAAAGTTATAGACATTTTTCCAAACTGTGCCATTTGGCACAGTTCAAAAACGCCTGGGAACAACCTGACAAAAAAGCTGTGTAATATATTCATTTTTTGTGGTATTGTTACAAAATTTGGACCTCAGCTGGATAACACTTGGTTCTACATTTCTGTTGCATTTTTCAGCCCGGATCTGACAGCTGTGTGTTATTTGCAAGCATTTGTATCTAAAAAAACACCCAGGCGAACTTTATTTTCTTCAAGTTCAGTATGTTTAGATGACTGTTACTCAGTGGCAGGAGCACTTAGAGAGATTATGACTGTTTTGCCAAAAAATTCAAAGTGTTTTCTTTTAAATGAGACCAACCCCATGAAGATGCTGCAAAGGGTTGAAGAACAGCTTTTGATTTACTTTGGGTATGTTATTTTTAGGCGTTTTTAGGGAAACTGACCAGAGTGCAAGGGGTTAAATTGCTCGTGGGTGTATGCGCTCAGCCCACAAACCAGGTAGACAAACACATCGGACAGTGAGAGGCAGTTGGTCGAGATCCGTGGTCCATTTCTTGTGCTCATATCGATCAATCCCATTTATTTCTTTAATTTTTTGGAAGTAGCGCTCCTTTGCATCCTTATTCAGCTTCTCTGAAAAAAGGAATTTTAATTTTCTGTTTGCTGCGTTCCATCACACGCATGTCTGTTCCCTTTAGCAGTTGCAGTAGACCACAAGTAAACAAAGAAGCCAGACCACGACAATGACAACGACAGCCCAGAATGCAACGCGGCATGACGTCAATACCCATTCTCTATATTCTTATCGTTGTCGACTACATACATACAATGTGCAACATCCCGATTCTGGCTGTCACAGATTTCAGTGCAACACTGGTGAAGAATAAGACTTCCTGTATTTACCTCTCTTGTTCTCATGGCAGACTCATCTGACCAATAAGCTGAAAGGACATTAATGCATTGTTTGAAATGACACATTTTGACATGATGTGCTCATAGAAACTGAACTATGGGAAAAATGTTAGAAGTTTACAAGTAATCTGTACCAGAGCAAACAAATTAAGGTGGGAAAGTACCCTAAGGAAAAAACATAGTGGTTCTCATTTAAGTCAGTGAACAGAGTACCTGTGGAGGAGCTTCGCTGCACTTGTACATAGGAACGCAACGTGATGTCAGCGGAGCCTCCAGATTCAAGGGGGATGGGGTGGGTATGAAAGTGTCTCAACATGTCTGACACGGTGTGGAACCACAAGTGGTGGACATGGCACTGCCCGTTCTCATTAACTGATAGACGCAAATGCTGCAAAGTAAAGGAAAAGGACACAGGACATCAGCAAAGTAGAGAAAGAAATAATAAAGAAAGAAAGGAGAAGAAAGGAGGGAAACAGTGGAAAAAGAAAGAAGAGAAATGAAACGCAGTGTAAAGGCACAGTGAAGATCAGAAGCAAACAGGCTAAGACAGAGGTCAGGACATTATTAGAGGCATCTTTCCTGTTAGAGCAGAGCAGCCAGAATGCCCAACGCTGACACCAGAGGAAGAGGTGGCAGCTAAAACTTCCTCAACACTGCCGGCTGGCAGGGACGTGATGAGCAGAGATCATGTTACATGTGAGAACACAAAACGTTAACATCGCTTGCAGCTTTTCCAGGACAAACCTGCCTGCAGTCAGCTGCAGAGCTGCAGCTTGAGATGTCAAAAGCATAATGTTTAAACTAGATATTTTAAGTCATGTTGTTCAGGTTAATTATTTTAACATTATGTAACTCCATAAATCCAAGGTAGCTGGGGTTGCCTGAAAACTGTACTCAAGTAAAAGTAATGTTTCCTAAGGCAAAAAATTACTCTGAGTAAATATAACTAGTCTACTACCCATCTCTGTATAAATGTGACCCGTGCTGGCAAAATGAGTCGGAATGCACACCCGCGTCATTATGAGCTACAGGCACGAGAAGTCATAAATCATGACTATTTGCTTGCTAGCGGCAAGTCCCGGGAAAAACCCTCATGAGTGCCTGGTATCACTGGAAAGTTTAAAAATCGTACTTTCTAAAAATCATATGTTTTTTGCGGAAGACGTAACTCCTGACTGATCGAACGCGAGTTTTCAACCTAGCCAAAATATAAACAAATCGTCTTTTCCCGGGGGTCCGTTTTTTGCGCACTTCCTACAAATTAAATATCATTTTGAAGGTCTTTCAATACAGAATACGGAAAAACGTTACCTCAGTTTTGATCATTTCCTCAAAGTGACTCATTTTGCCAGCACGGGTCACAAATGTGATTTACTTGTTTGTTTGTTCAGAGAAAACAGGCAAACACAATGTGATAGTCTACAGTCTAAAACCTTTACCCATAATGCAGTTTGACTCCCCTCCATCATCTCACCTTAGCCTTGCCTTGGAAGTTGAAGGTCAGAACATACTCTCCTGGACGGGTCTCACTTTGACGAATCACAAATAGCCCGTGACTCCTGGCCCCACCTGCGAGTACCAGCTGAGCCGCCCGCACACGAGACAGTGTGCCATGGAACCATGGGTAGCCCGCCAAGCTCGCATCACCCTCTGAATCTTTTGCTCCTTCAACACCACCTAAGAATTCACATTGCAACATTCATGGTTTTTTTTCCTTCCTTTCTTTTTCACCTACTTACTAATCTACTTCCATTTTGTTAAATAGGAAGCTGCAGAATTTGCATTAATCACACGGTTTAAAAAAGATTCCAGTGGAGTTTTGAAGCAAAGAATGGTGTACGTGTGTGTCGGAGTAAGGAGGGCCTTGCAGAAAAGTCTGAGAACTCCTGCACTAACGCATTGTGTCATTACCTGCGGAGGTGTTTGGAGTTCTGAGCCTCTGGAGACTGCAGGAAGCGTTCTAAAGGCATATGTGATGGGTGCTGGGTGAAAGGAGGTTCCCTGCAGCGGACCGAGGGGGCACTGTAATGCTCTGCTGCCATAGAACATGACCTCTCCGGAGCACGATACACTCCTAAATGTGTTTTTAAATGTTATATTAATTAGGGTAAAACGTGTAACATGATGGTGCACAAGAGAAGACAGGAGTTCTTGCTCACACCTCGAAAGCAGCTCACAGCTCATGAGGCCACCATAGAGCAGTCTTTGGAGGCTTGACCATGAGGACATGACGCCAGCTCAATGTCATCGCCGCTGTCGCTGTACACAAGCAGGTAGGTCAGGGTAACCACAGGAATGTATACACACGTGCAAACAAACAGCCCTAACACACAAACCATACACACATCTGGATCCCGCAAGCATGGGACACAAGTGAACTTTCTGTTTGTGTTCTGAGCTGCACGGACAAACGTCCTCTAATCCCAGAAACTTGGAGAGGAATTTCTGCGAACCTTGTTTACACCTCAAGCAGCCTGTCAAAAATTCCTCTAATTACATGATTAATGAACATGTGTGTGTTCACCCTCCTTCCCCAGTTCCCATCCACCCTTTCCTGCCTGTCTCTCCATCCCTCCTTCCCATCTCCGGTCAACAGCAAATATTTATCTGGCAGTTTACCCAGGGTCTATGCAGTCCTGGATGTCAGCAACCCACGATTTTTCTGGTAGTCGAGTCGATAGTTTTCCAGGATGTATTGCTCCCCCATTTTCCACCTGTGGAAACAGCCAAACACTGCAGTCACACACTGAGTTCTATCCACATTTATCAGAAACTTTGCTTGTGTTGTTCTTTTTAAGCATTCTAACTAATGCAGATGTAGTTGTAAGGTAGTTTTTGGACAATCATACCTTTAGAACAAAGGTGTTGTCCTTGTCAGGCATCTCCAGCGGCATGGTGGTCCTCACCTCCACAATGGCCGACAGAGGGATGCTCACTTTGGGCTTTGAGGACTAGGACAATCATGCAAGGAGATTAATACTAATGACACTGCAGTCAATGTAAATGTATACTAAAGGAAAACTGGACATAAAATAAGCATTGGTATCAGCGTGCTGCTCTTTCCTTTTGCAAAATGCTGAGATGAAGAAATTAGCAGATCAGCTGTTAAGAAACAAAAGAACAAAAGTAAAGCACTTTTTAAAGGTTTCATTCATTAAAAAAATGGTCTGTTTAAACTGTCAAAAATGCTTTCTTGTGTCATAGAATACCATGTTTAAAACCTCTTTTTATTTCTTTAGAAATATTTATATTTATACTCTCAGCAGAAGGCTGCTATAGCTCTTTTGGGTTACATTTTTCTATGTCACAAATGGAAACCTGCCTTAGGTTACTCCCCTTCACCATGCTATTGACTGTGATACCAGTCCAGGTCA
Organism: Pholidichthys leucotaenia; assembly: GCA_020510985.1. NCBI lineage: Eukaryota > Metazoa > Chordata > Actinopteri > Cichliformes > Pholidichthyidae > Pholidichthys > Pholidichthys leucotaenia. The sequence goes on along the minus strand of CM035847.1, from coordinate 220,653,119 downwards.
CCCCCATGATTCCCCACAACAGGAATCCTAGTCATTAGCATCAGAGCAAACAATAACAACAATACTGACTGGACAAAACAATGAACACATTGTACTGGGGACAAAAATTTTTTATGCACTTTACTAGAATTTTTAATAAACACAGCATTCCTGGAGATGGGAGGTTATTGCTATACAAACATCGAAGAAGCTCCAATAGAGAGCCTAAGCCATGCCCCCTCTACTTATGCACATGGCACTTTAAATCGGAAAAAATCTCCATTGAAATGAATGGTAAGAGTGAAATTATCTTTTGATCCAAATCAAATTTTACCACACGTTACACATATGACGTTTGTCAATTTAAAAGATAATTTTCCACGGAAAATAACAGTGTAGGGCTGATTGTCTAATTGTTAAGGTAAAGGTTGTGAAAATACATAAATGCAAAGACTACAAACAGTCACGTACCTTATGTCACGTGTTGAAAGCGCGCCCACGGTGAAGTAACTAACAGTCCTCTGGATCAGCTGCAGCTCTCAAAATACAATACATTTGTGTTGTTTTTCTCCTCTTTGGATTTGTATTGGTCAGAAAAAAGGAGCTGAGTTTTGAGAGGGAAGCCACCATGATTGTGTTTGGTGATGTCGGATGGTGGGAGATGTAGACCACTAAGCATTTTCACAAAAACTAAATATTATTCTGTCATTATACGACAACCTACAACTTTAATTACGTGGAAAATTATCTTTTAAATTGACAAACGTGTAACTTCTGGCAAAATTTGATCGGGATCAAAAGATAATTTCGCTCTTGCCATTCATTTCGCTGGAGATTTTTTCCGATTTAAGGTCCCATATGTGGAAGTAGAGGGGGAGTGATTAAGGCTCGCTATTCTACCACCATGATCACCACTTTTCCCCCCATGATGAACATCTTCTGGGTCCATCTTTTGTCACCATTTGCACTACAGGTTGCATTACTGTACACAGACTGCTGTTGTTGTTGTTTGTTTTCCAGCCTTATTCCTTTTTCTTTTTTATATTGTGCACGCCACTGAAGCAAGAGATAAACACCATCTCAATTCTCCTGTGTGTCCTGTACGTATAGTAGCATTGACAAATAAAATCTTTGAATCTTGAATCTTTGAATGATACTGGCTCATCAGGCTGGACAGCCTTCACTCATTAGAGCCAGGGATTAGCAGGGCCTGCTAGCATCTATGCCAGCATAAGTGCCAACAGTTTATCTAAAACAAAGTTTACTTCACTGTGAAGCTACTTCTTAGGGACGCACCATCTCCACACTGGTGAGCCATGCTTCGGACCAACAACCTTCAAATGAATCATTTAAATATTTTATCTGACGTGGACCCCTGGTCAGGTCACCCAAGATAAAGTGGTCCTGGGTGAAGGGCCAGACTAAGAACGATCCAACAGACTCCCATGATGAATGTAAGAGCAAGGATTCAGTGTGCCCCGCCCGGTATGGGATTATTGGAGCCCTACCTTGGAGCCAGGCCTGGGGGAGGGGCTCAATGGCTAGCGCCTGGTGGTCGGGTTTCTGCCCATGGGACCCGGCTGGGCTCAGCACGAAGGAGTTATATGGGTCCGCCCCTCCAGTAGGCTCACCATCTGCTGGAGGGACCATGGGGGTCTGGTGCAATGTGGCTCAGGTGGCGGTCGAAGGCAGAGACCTTGGCAGTCTGATCCCCAGACTTCCTAAACTCTGGATTTTGGATGTGGATGTCACTTCTCTGGTGGAGAGGGAGCCTGAGGCTGGTGCATCAGAGGTTGAGAGATATCGGCAAGTATTAGTAGGTCGGGCCGTGCCTCAACACACAGAGCTCTGGGTTCGGGAACCAGTCTCCCTGGAGGGGGGGTTAGGAGCTGGAACTTACGTCTGGAGTTGGCCCTGTGTGAGAGACGGCCGAGCAGGGGTGTGGTATTCTTGTATCCCCCCCCACCTTGCTTGCCTCTATATTGGAGGTATTTCCCTGGTGGACGAAAGGGTTGTTTCCCGGTGCCTTTGGTTGGGGACACAGGGCCCCAACCATCATTTGTGCCTATGCACCAAAATGATGGCTCAGAGTACCACCCTTTTTGGAGTCTCTGACTGGGGTGGCTGGAGAGTGCTCCTCTTGGAAACTCCATTGTCCTACTGGGGGACTTCATGCACATGTGGCAATGACAGTGAAACCTGGAGGGGGGTGATTGGGGAGGAAATGGCCTGCCCGATCTGAACCCGGAGTGGTGTTCAGTTATTGGACATCTGTGGTAATCAAAGTTTGTCCATAACAAACACCCATGTTCAAGCATAAGGGTGCCCATATGTGCACCTGGCACCAGACACCCTAGTCGCAGGTGTCAATGATCAATTCTGTTATCGTGTCATCAGACCTGCGACCATATGACTTGGACACTCAGGTAAGGAGAGGTGCAGAGCTGTCAACTGATTACCACCTGGTGGTGAGTTGGATCCGATAGCAGGGGAGGATGCCATTCAGACCTGGAAGACCCAAATGTATAGTAAGGGTGCACCAGGAACGTCTGGCTGAGGCCCCTGTCCGGGAGGTCTTCAACTCCCACCTCCGGAAGAACTTTGACAACATTCCGAGAGATGTCTGGAGACTTGGAGTCTGAATGGGCAATGTTCTCCACCTCCATTGTTGAAGTGGCTGTCCAGAGCTGAGGCCGCAAGGTCATCGGTGCATCTCATGGTGGCAACCCCCGGTGGACACCAAAGGTGAGGGGGGCCATCAACCTGAAGGAGGAGTCTTATCGAGCTTGGTTGGCTTGTGAGACTCCCGAAGCAGCTGAGGTGAACTGGCAGGCCAAGCGGAGTGCAGCTTGGGTGGTTACTGAAGCAAAAACTCGAGGGTGGCAGGAGCTCGGTGAAGCCATGGAACAAGACTTTCGGTCGGTCTTGAAGAGATTCTGGCAAACTGTCCAGCGACTCAGGAAGGGGAAACAGCTCCTGTCCACACTGTGTATGGTGTGGATGGGGCACTGCTGACTTCGACTGGGGATATCATCAGGCAGTGGAAGGAGTACTTCGAGGATCTGCTCAATCCCACTGACACACCTTCCACAGAGGAAGCAGACGAGGGGGACGACTCACCCATCACAGGAGCTGAGGTTGCCAAAGTGGTTAAAAAAACTCTTCGGTGGCCGGGCCCCGGGGGTTGATGAGATTCGCCCTGAGTACCTCAAGGCCCTGGATGTTGTAGGGCTGTCATGGTTGAAACGCCTCTGCAATATTGTGTGGAGGTTGGGGGACAGTGACTTTGGGGCATGGCAAACCGAGGGTGGTGGCATGTCAAGGTACTGGAGAGGAGAGTCCGGTTGGTTGAACCTCGGATTCAGGAGGAGCAATGTGGTTTTCGGACTGGCCATGTCACATTGGACCGGATCTTCACCCTCTCGAGAATCCTTGAGGGTTTGTGGAAGTATTGCCCAACCAGTTTACATGGTGTTTCGTGTGACTTGGAGAAGGCATTCGACCGCGTTCCTTCTCGGTTTTTTTTTGGGGGGGGGGCTTCAGGAGGATGGGGTATCGGGCTTGTTGTTATGAGCTATCCGTTCTATTACGACCGTTGGTGAGAGTTTGGTTCATGGTTGCCAACACATCAGATTGGACGTCATTCCCATGAGAGAGTAGTTGGACGTCCCGCCAGGGCTGCCCTTTGGTCAGCCAAAGCCGTTGTCATAAATTTTATGGACAGAATTTCTAGGCGCAGCCAAGGAATGGAAGGTGTCATGCTTGGTGACCACATGATCTCATCTCTGCTGTTTGCAGATGATGTTGTCCTGTTGGCTTCATCCAGCAATGACCTACAGGTCTTATTGGGATGGTTTGCTGCTGAGTGTGAAGCAGCAGGGATGAGAATCAGTACTTCCAAGTCCGAGTCCATGGTGCTCAGCCAGAAAAAGGTGGATTGTCCTCTTCGGGTTGGGGACAAGCTCCTGCCCCAAGTGGAGGAGTTTAAGTATCTCAGGGTCTTATTCACGAGTGAGGGGAGAATGGAGCGAGAGACTGACAGATCAGAGCAACATCTGCAATGTTATGGACATTGAACTGGTCTGTCATGGTGAAGCGGGAGCTGCGTTCTCAGGCAAAGCTGTCAATTTACCGGTTAATCTACGTTCCTACCCTCACCTATGATCATGAGCTTTGGGTAATGACTGAAAGAATGAGATTGCGGATACAAGCGGCTGAAATGAGCTTTCTCCGTAGGATTGCTGGACTCACCCTTAAAAACAGGGTGAGGAGCTCAGTCATCTGGGAGGGGCTCAGAGTAGAACCACTGCTCCTCCACATTGAAAGGAGCCAGTTGAGGTGGTTTGGGCATCTGATCAGGATGCCTTCTGGATGCCTCCCATTTGAGGTGTTTCGGGCACATCCCATTGGGAGGAGACCCCGGGGCAGACCCAGGACTCACTGGACAGACTATGTCTCCCAGATGGTGTGGGAACGCCTTGGTATCCTCTCTGAGAAGCTGAAGCAGGTGGCTGGGGAGAGGGAAGTCTGGGCTTCTCTGCTTGAAGTGCTACCTCTGCGACCCGGACCTCCAGAAAAGCGGTAGAAGATGGATGGATGTGATGTGGAAAAAATGGAGATTGTTGCTGCTTTTAGTCTAACATTTATATGCTGTTAAAAGAAGGAAGAGGAAGATTTGCTTTGGTATATATGACTCCATTGGTGGTGGTTTCATTTTTTTTATTGGTTTTATTTATTTATGTTCATCAAGTGAATTTCAATTTCATTCCTCTTTGTTTGACTGCATCAACTGCTTTAGCTGCCCAAATTGCCTAATGTTTGTTATTAGTACTCATTAGCATTAGTATTTAGTATCAAGGCATGCTGAGGAGTTCTATTTGCCTGTGTGTTGGTGTGTGTGTTATTAGCATCCATTAGTATTAGGATTGAGTTATTGTTATTGTGTTATTACCTTATTAGTGTCATTGTGTACTTATTACCTTGGCATTCGTTCAGAGAGCAAAGTAAGAATTTCATTGCTCAGGAAATGTAGCATTTCTTAACTGTGCCCATGATAATAAAGTCTTTGAATCTTGAATCTTGCTACTGTCCTACTTCATACGAAAATTCCTGTTATATGCAGGAGAGCACATACCCCGTCCTTCCTGTTAAACTTTCCCCAGCTCTGCAGGCAATCAGCTCCCCTCCGTGAGTGGACGCACCTGCCGCCTCTTCCTAGCCAGCGCTTATAAGGACCATCAAGTGGAAGCTTCAGCGCTGGCTCGTTGGGTATACTGCCTGCTGTTCATTCTATCATTATGACAGAACGAGCCAGCCACAACACAAGCTCAGCGGGGGCTGCATCAGCAGAACACACCGCTCTTCACCGCCTAGACACCACAGAGAGGCAGGTGGCCGTGCTCACGTAGTAGCTGGAAACAATTACGCAGCAGCTGAGCACGGTAGCTGAGCATTTGACCCACTTATCTCGCTCAGGTCCTCCCACTCCACCTGCTGTGCCCGTTTCTTCTGCCGAACGCCGCACTACTTCCGTTCCCTCACCTGCCCCGTATGCAGGGAGGTGGGGAAATGCAAGGATTTTCTTTGTCATGTGCAGCTTTATTTGGGCCAGGTGGGGGGAGACTACCGACGACATTGCCAACATTCATTTTATGACCCTCCTGCTGCGTGACCCGGCTCTTAGTTGGGCCCGGTCAGTTTTCGACATCCTGGAGGGTCCGCACTACACATTCGATCATTTTGTCTCTGAATTCACCTGTACTTTTGACCGTCCAGAAAGTGAGGGTAACATAATGAGCCACCTCTTGTCTCTCCGCCAAGGTAATCAGTCTGCAGCCGGCTACTCGGTGGAGTTTCGGGTCAAAGCAGCAGACTCTGGATGGAATGATGTTTTGCTATGAAGCGCCTTCTGCCAGCGTTTAAACTCCAACCTCTGTGACGACCTAGCGGTTCATGCTGTTCCCTCCTCCTTGGACGGTCTAAATGATCAGACTGTCGGCTTGGATAACCGGTACCGCGAGCGTACGAAGGCATGCAAATCCTCCTCTCACCCGTCTTTCACGTGTGTGCCCCCCCCCCCCCCCAGGCTACTGACACAGGTGGAACCGACTCCTCCTCCGGACCTATGGTGTTCGGCTGCTCTCAGTTGACTCCGGAAGAGCACCAGTGGCGGAGGAGAGCCGGTGCATGCTTGTACTGTGGTTCTTTGAAGCATAGATTGGACGAGTGCCACCTGAAGCCAAAAAGACGCAGCCCGTCAGTAGCCATGGGGGGTCTGACAGGCGGGACTCATTCTCATGCCCCTGGTAATTTCTCTATTTCGGCCCTGATTCAATTGCCGGGGGTCGAGAGGAGGGTTACGGCATTGATAGATTCAGGGGCGGAGCAGAATTTCATCTCTTCCCAACTTGTACGGGAAATGGGTATTCCCACAACCAAATTGTCCACTGCATTAAACGTCACGACTCTATCTTGCCAGAGTGTGGCATCAGTCTCGGAAAGCACGGCGCCGATTTCCGTCCTTCTTTCCGGGAACCACCGGGAGCAATTATCGTTTCTAGTCTTCCCAAATTCATCCTCCCCAGTGGTTTTGGGGTACCCTTGGCTCCAGAGGCATAACCCTATTATTAATTGGGCACTAATTCCATTTCCTCCTGGAGCCCACATTGTTTGGCTTCCTGTTTGAGTTCGGCTGAGTGTTCATCATCTCTCCCCATCTTCTCCCCTCCAATGGAGCCACCGGACCCCACCCTCGTACCCGAGGTCTATCACCACCTTGGGAAGGTCTTTAGTAAGTCAAGAGCGCTCTCTTTACCACCTCATCGCTCATACGACTGTGCTATAGACCTCCTCCTGGGTGCGCAGCTGCTGTCCAGCCTGCTTTACAGCATTTCCGGTCCAGAGAGGGAGGCAATGGAGAGATATATTAAAGACTCATTGAGCGCCGGCCTCATTCGGCCTTCATTGGCTCCTCTTGGGGAAGGGTTCTTTTTTGTTGGTAAGAAGGACGGACCTCTGCGCCCGTGTATTGACTACCAGGAGCTGAATGCTATTACCACCAAAGACAAATATCCTCTGCCCCTGATAAACTCCGTGTTTGAGCTCCTTCAGCGCGTGGGGGTGTTCACCAAGCTCCATCTACGCAATGCGTATCATTTAATCTGTATTCGTGAGGGGGATGAATGGAAGACAGCATTTAAAACACACCTGAGGCAGTTTGAGTATCTGGTTATGCCTTTTGGGCTGACTAACGCCCCTGCCGTCTTCCAGCATCTCATTAATGACGTTCTCCGGGATATGGTGAACCAATTTGTCTTTGTTTATTTAGATGACATTCTCATTTTTTCTCGCATGCCGGAGGAACACAAGGTCGATGTCAGGGTCATGTTACAACGGCTCCTGGAAAACCAACTTTTTGTGAAGGCTGATAAATGTGAGCTTTCCATCAGCTCCACTTCCTTCCTGGGATTTATCGTGGCAGAGAGGGAGCTGAGAGCAGAGCTGAGGCAGCACCTAAGATGAAGGCTGTGCTGGATTGGCCTACACCTCACTCTCGCAAGGAGCTCCAGCGCTTCTTGGGGTTTGCAAATTTTTATCACAGGTTCATCAGGAACTACAGTGGGGTAGCACAGCCTCTTATACAGCTGACCTCCGTTAAGGTGCCATCTGGTCTGAGGCAGCCAAGCAGGCTTTTTTCAAATTAAAAAGCCTGTTCTCCAATACGCCCATCTTGGCTCAGGTTGACCCTCAGCTCCAGTTTACTCTAGAGGTGGACGCTTCCCATTCGGGGTGGGTGCTGTCCTTTCACAGCGCTCAACCTCCGATCAAAAGCTCCACCCGTGCGCGTTTTTCTCTCGGTGGCTCACCTCAGCCGAGAGAAATTACAACGTAGGGGATCGAGAGCTCCTAGCCATTAAGTTGGCATTAGAGGAGTGGAGACACTGGTTGGAGGGTGCAGTCCATCCTATAGTCGTGTGGACCGACCACAAGCATTTAGAATACCTCCAGTCGGCCCGCCGACTTAACGCCAGGCAGGCCCGCTGGGCCTTATTTTTTCTCAGATTCAATTTTACCATCACTTATAGGCCTGGCTCACACAACATCAAACCGGACACTCTCTCCCGACAATTCTGTGCCCACCAGTCAGCCCCACCCCACCCCCCGTCTCTCTCCCAGCTGATTGTCTCGCCTTCTTGCCTCCTAGGAGCCCTTACATGGGAAATTGAGCAGAGGGTCCGACAGGCCCAGTCCCTGTTGCCCGAACCAGCAGGGTGCACATTCAAGACTTTGTGAACGCTTGTCAGACCTGCGCCCGTAACAAGTCCAACTCCTCAACCCCTGCTGGCCTACTCCATCCCTTACCCATCCCCAGTTGACCTTGATCCCATATTGCCTTAGACTTTGTCACAGGACCACCACCCCCCCACCCCCCCAATGGCAAGATCGTCATCCTCACCATCGTCAACCGATTCTCCAAATCTATCCACCTGGTCCCCCTCCCCAAATTACCCTCTGCCTCAGAAACCACCGATCTCCTCACCACTCATGTGATTCACTTACATGGTATCCCTATGGACATCGTGTCTGACTGGGGCCCTCAGTTCATGTCACAAGTTTGGAAATCCTTCTGTCGACTGCTTGGAAGCACTGTTTGCCTCACGTCTGGGTATCATCCTCAGAGCAACGGGCAGGTTGAGCATACCAACCAGTTCCTGGAGGCTGCTCTCAGATGTGTAGCAGCTGAAAACCCGTTCTCCTGGAGCACGCATCTGACCTGGGTGGAATACGCTCACAACTCCGCTGTCTCCGCTGCTACGGGGCTCACACCTTTTGAGGTCTCGATGGGTTATACACCGCCCCCCCCCCCCATTGCCCATGGCAGAGAGGGAAGTCACGGAGCCATCCGTAGGGGCTCACACACACCGTGTGTAACCGCAAGTATGCGGACCGGAAGTGGACCACAGCTCCTGAGTACACGACTGGGCAGCGTGTGTGGCTATTGGCGGACCAGACACCCTTGAAAGCGGAATCAAGGAAGTTATCACCTCGCTTCTTGGGTCCGTTCCCCATCACCAGGATCTTCAATGACGCCACGGTCCGCCTCCAGCTCCCACGGACTCTCCATGTCCACCCGACTTTACATGTCTCCCAAATCAAGCCCCTCTCCGCCAGGATTCTGGATGTTCACCGCCGAGGCTGAGGCTTACAATATCTTGTCTACTGGGAGGGCTACGGCCCTGAAGAAAGGTCATGGATCCCAAAATCCTATTTCCACAACAAAGGGATGGTTCAGGCCTTCCACCAAGCTCATCCGGATAAGCCCAGTGGACCACCAAGAGGCGTTCCTTGAGGGGGGAGCACTGTCATATGCAGGTGAGCGTGCGCCCCCTCCTTCCTGTTAAACTTTCCCCAGCTCTGCAGGCAATCAGCTCACCTGTGTGAGTGGAAGCACCTGCCGCCTCTTCCTCGCCAGCGCTTATAAGGACCATCAAGTGGAAGCTTCAGCGCTGACTCGTTGGGTATACTGCCTTACCAACAACAAGTAAGTTGATTAATCTCTTGAGGAAAATATTACTCACTTTCCTTTCTCCTCTTCCTTTTTCAAGTTCCTGCCATCTGTGCGGTGTGTCTCCGGGGATAATTGTGCACTCACCTGCTCCATTGTCCTCACCCCACCTCAGCTTCCTATCTCAACCCAGTCAGACTCCACTCAGCCCATTCCTCAACCAGCTTCATCCTGCTGGTTCGTCTATTCATGCTGGTGCTCTGTCGGGTTCTCTGCTCAGTGCATGTAAGTGGCAATTTGTCTTCCCACTTCACTGCCTTCCTTCTCTTACTAATTGCTATCGTCTCTCCTCACAGGCTGCGCCTTCCTCTGGCGAGTGACGTTTTCTCTAACAGTGCTCCTCTTTTTGAAATTTATAATAAACCATTTAAACGTTGCTTCTCTGTGTTGTGAGTGTTTTCTCTAGCGTTGTTCTCCGCACGTGAGTTGTTCATTCTATCATTATGGCAATTCCAGTTGTGGTAAAACAGACCAAATTTAACAATGACCCTGTTTACATGGTGACAAGTAAACCGATTACTGGAGTAAACCGATAAAGGTAATTAATGGCTTATGGTGTTTACATGCACAAGTCAACAGTTTATTGGGCAAATAAACTTGGTGTGTTAATCCGTTTTCTCATAAACTGATAATGACCTTTAACTGATAAAGGGCAATGGATCAGCGTTCTCGTCGCGCCCTCCGCCAGTACCCGGGCTCGCCTGGGGAAGCTAATGATCCTACCAGCAGACTAAATTCGAAGAGACGACGCCTCTGTGCCAAGTCAAAGAAGAATCCTAGTCACAGTCCTAAAGCCGAAAGCAAACAGCCCCAAGAGCACTTTGTGGTAGGATCTGCCCTTCGCATATTACTGTCACGCCGCGCCATTCATCAGCGGCGCCACCTGCTCACGCACCTGCTACTCGTCAGCGGCGAAGGATAAAAGCCGCCTCGCCCTGAGCGTCGGCCTGAAGCCGTAGACTTCATTTCCTTTGTATGGACTTCTACCACATTCTCTTCAGCATCCTCATCTCCGGTAAGAAGTTCACTTACCTCATCTCTCCAGTCTGCTCCCCTGTGCACAGGTGGATTCCTCGGCGGCGGACAATCCCGTCCCTCGTCTCTCCTCGCTGCTGCACCGAGCCCTGCAGGTGGCTGTCTCCCGGGCTTCCATCCTTGAAGCGCCAGTCATCTGCCCAAACAAGTAAGCTTCTCTCCCTCGCCTATTCTCCTCCCGTGTTGGTGAGTGCTCATCACCCTGTGTCTGATTTCTCCCATAGGGTTGCCGGCTGAACGGTCTCCTGCCTCTGGGTCCGAAGCAGACGCCACCACCAACACATTAACATTCCGCAGACACGCACCCAAACATCCCTGTTGTTAATAAACAGTTTGAACTACTCTGAGCCTGTGTGTGTGCGTCTCCTGAGCCGAACGTTATGTCAGTACGGCTTCAGCAGAGCGGCTCGGCGGACGGCGGGCTCGCACACCGGTTTACCATCCTCGAGGCTCGGGTGGATCAGATTGTTTATCAGCAACAGGTGGTTCTTCATCAATTATTAGAACTGACTAACCGATTGAACCGCTTGGACCCCCAACAGCCGTTCCTCCCGACTCACCAGGGTGGCGCGGCTCCTGCTGTTCCAGCGGCCGTCCAGCCGGCTCCAGTGGCACCGGTTCGGCTCACGCCGATTCCGACCCCAGCCCCCGCTTTAGCGGTAAGCTCGGCGGAGCGCGGGGGTTTATTATGCAGTGTGAGTCCGTGTTCCCACCGTGTGCCCGGAGATTTTCCCTCGGATCACAGCCGAATTGGTTACATAGGGAATCTTCTGGAGGGCGTGCGTTAACCTGGACCTACGCCGTAATGGCGAGGCCCAGTTATGCCACCCTCACCTATGACCAATTCGTGAGGCGCTTTCTGGAGGTCTTTGGACCCACTCACAAACCGAAACGGTCCAGGTCGATCGGCTTCTCGCTCTCCAGCAGGGAAGCCGGGTCGGCAGCGGACCACTCGGTCGACTTCCGGGTAGCGGCGGAGGAATTGGGCTGGAGGAACGCTCCCTCTGTGGCCTGTTCCTCCGCAGCCTCAATAGTGATCTGAGGGATAACTGGCTGGTCGGGATATCCCTGGGACGCTAGCGGAGCTGACATCCTTAGCGATAAGTTTGGATAACAGGCTGCGCGAGCGCTCCTCGGGGCGGAGGTCTTCCTCTTCTCGCCCTCGTGGAGCCTCGCCGCACCTGTTCCAAGCTCGCCCCCTGGCGGCGCCGCCAGCATCGCGCCCCGAGGAGTCGGAGCCGATGGTGACGGGCTGGACTAAACTTTCCCCTGTGGAGAAACAACGCCGCCGTGAGTTGGGCCTCTGCATGTATTGCGGAGGCGACCAACACACCGTGGAGCGTTGTCCACGGAAAGCCAGTCGGTGGGGTCCGCGAGTCACTGTTGGAAGCCTCGCGGATGTCAATCGGTTAGGATCACTTACTCAATTGAAGCTGCCCATCCGTTTCTGCCATAACCCTACTGGGCACCTCACCCACGCACTGGTGGATTCGGGCGCAGAAGGCAGCTTCATTTCACAAGGCCTGGCAACCCGATTGGGCATCCGCTGCCAGGCACTCAACACTCCCATCTCCCTAATCCACCTCTCCCGTGCCACCCTCGGGAGAGTGACACATCAAACTGTTCCCCTACCGGTCATCATCTCGGGAAACCACCGGGAGGAAATGACCTTTTACGTCCTTCCCAACTCTGTGTCGCCCGTCATCCTGGGGTATCCCTGGCTCCGCCTTCACAATCCGGTCCTGGATTGGAAATCAGCTGGGATCTCGGCATGGAGTACGTTCTGTATGGGCACCTGCCTTCAGTCCGCTGCCTGCTCTCCGTCCGCTCCTCCCCCTGCTACGGACGCTGCACCCCCGGACCTGTCTCTGGTGCCCCCAGAATTTCACGACCTGGGTATAGTGTTCAGCAAAGCGAAAGCTATGTCTCTTCCCCCTCATCGGCCCTATGACTGCGCCATCAACCTCCGCCAGGGGGCTCCCTTACCTTCTGGTCGCCTTTACAGCCTGTCTGCGCCGGAGAAGGAGACGATGAATGCCTACCTGAAGGAATCATTAAGTGCTGGGATTATCCGCCCATCATCGTCACCCGTGGGGGCAGGGTTCTTCTTCGTGGGGAAAAAGGATGGGTCCCTCCGCCCTTGTATCGACTACCGGGCCCTCAACAATATCACGGAGAGGGACCGTTACACCCTGCCTCTCATGGACACTGCCTTCCACTCCCTCCAGGGGGCGACCTGGTTCACCAAGCTGGACCTACGCAGCGCTTACCACCTCGTCCGGATCCGGGAGGGAGATGAGTGGAAAACGGCCTTCCGTACCCCGAACGGCCACTTTGAATATCTGGTGATGCCGTTCGGGTTGACCAACGCTCCTGCAGTCTTCCAGCGCCTCATTAATGACGTCCTCCGGGACTTCATTGGCCTTTTCGTGTTCGTCTACCTGGACGATATCCTCATCTTCTCCAAGTCCAGGGATGAGCACCAGGTCCACGTGAGGCGGGTCCTCCAAAGGCTGCTGGAGAATCGTCTGTACGTTAAGGCGGAAAAGTGTGAATTTTACGCCAGGAGTACATCCTTCCTGGGGTTCATCATCGCCCACGATAAGGTGCTCCCCGACCCAGAGAAGGTAAAGGCGGTGGTGGAATGGCCCACACCTGCATCTCGGAAACAGGTGCAGCAATTTGTTGGCTTCGCCAATTTCTACCGCCGGCTTTGTCCCCAACTTCAGTGCCATCGTGGGACCACTGACCCGCCTCACGTCCCCGAAGGTCCCGTTCCGGTGGACCGAAGAGGTCGCTGCCGCCTTTGAGGCGCTGAAGGCGGAATTCTCCTCCTCCCGGGTCCTTCGCCAGGTCGACCCCCGCGCTGCAGTGCATTGTAGAGGTAGACGCCTCGTGACACGGGAGTGGGAGCAGTGCTGTCCCAGCGGTCACCGGACGATGGCGCCAAGCGACCGTGCGCCTTCTTCTCCCGGCGCTTGTCCCCGGCGGAGAGAAAACTACGATGTGGGGGACAGAGAGCTCTTGGCCATCAAGCTCGCCCTGCAGGAGTGGCGCCACTGGTTGGAGGGGGCAAGCCTGCCGTTTGTGGTCCTCACGGACCACAAGAACCTGGAATACTTACGGTCTGCCAAGCGCCTGAACGCCCGCCAGGCGCGCTGGTCCCTGTTCTTCGCCAGGTTCCAATTTTCCATCACCTTCAGGCCTGGCTCTAAGAACGTCCTGCCTGACGCCCTCTCCAGGCAGTTCGCCCCCCGTGGAGTCGGAGGAGGCGCCCCACTCCATCCTGCCCAGGTCGTGCGTCGTGGGAGCCATCTCGTGGGACATTGAGAGCAAGATCCGGAAGGCACAGGAGGTGGAACCTGACCCTGGCGGCGGACCGGAGGGGAGGCTGTTCGTGCCATCCGCGGTCCGAGGAGAGGTCATCCACTGGCTCCACACCTCCAAGCTCACCATGTCACCCTGGCCCCTCCCGGATGATAGATCTCCTCCAACGGTCCTTTTGGTGGCCAGGCCTGCGGAGGGATGCAGCCCGCTACGCCGGGCTTGCCCAATCTGTGCCACCTGCAAGTCGGGGAAATGCCCCTCCAGCGGTCTGCTCCAGCCCTGCCCGTCCCTGGCAGGGCCCTGGTCGCACATCGCTCTGGGATTTCGTCACCGGACTCCCCATCTCCAACTCCTATGACACCATCCTGACCATCGTGGACCGCTTCTCCAAGGCCGTGCACTTCGTCCCCCTGCGAGGCCTCCCTACTGCCCTGGAGACGGCGGACCTCCTCATCCAACACGTGGGTCAGGCTGCATGGGATTCCGGTGGACGTGGTCTCCTACCGGGGGCCCCCAGTTTTCATCTGAGGTTTGGAGGTCTTTCTGCAACGCCATCGGAGCCAAGGTGAGCCTCTCCTCTGGCCATCACCCCCAATCCAACGGGCAGTGTGAGAGGACCAACCAGGAGCTGGAGGCTGCGCTCCGCTGTGTGTCCAGATCCAAACCCGCGTCCTGGAGCAAACCATCTTGCCTGGGTTGAATATGCCCACAACACCGCTCGCTCTTCTGCTACAGGGATGTCCCCCTTCAAAGCGTCCCTGGGTTACGACCCCCCGCTGTTTCCGGAGCAGGAGAGTGAGGTAACTGTCCCGTCAGTTAGGGCCCATCTCAGGCAGTTCCGCTCCACCTGGGCTGCCGCGCGCCATGCGCTATTGCGCACAGCGGAGCGCAACAGGACTGTGGCGGACCGGCGTAGGAGACCTGCCCCGGCGTACAGAGTTGGGCAGCTTGTTTACATTTCCACCCAGGACGTCACTCTAAAAGGCGAGAGGAGAAAGCTGGCACAGCGCTTCATGGGTCCCTACCCCATCACCCGGATCATCAACCCGGTGGCTGTGCGCGTGGCTATTCCCCCCTCCCTCCGCATTCATCCTACTTTCCACGTGTCGAAGGTGAAACTGGCGGTTACTGACCCCCTTTGCCCTCCTCCTGCAGCGCAACCCGCGCCCCGGATGATTGGTGGCCATCCGGCCTGGTCCGCCTCCTCCATCCTGGACTCCCGGCGCCGGGGTCGTGGGTTGCAATACTTGGTGGACTGGGAGGGCTATGGGCCCGAGCATCGACAATGGGTGCCCCCGTCGTTTGTGTTGGACCCATCGCTCATCGCGGACTTCCACCGAGCGCACCCGGATAAGCCATCGCCAGGAGGCGCTGCTAGAGGGGGGAGTACTGTCACGCCGCGCCATTCATCAGCGGCGCCACCTGCTCACGCACCTGCTACTCGTCAGCGGCGAAGGATAAAAGCCGCCTCGCCCTGAGCGTCGGCCTGAAGCCGTAGACTTCATTTCCTTTGTATGGACTTCTACCACATTCTCTTCAGCATCCTCATCTCCGGTAAGAAGTTCACTTACCTCATCTCTCCAGTCTGCTCCCCTGTGCACAGGTGGATTCCTCGGCGGCGGACAATCCCGTCCCTCGTCTCTCCTCGCTGCTGCACCGAGCCCTGCAGGTGGCTGTCTCCCGGGCTTCCATCCTTGAAGCGCCAGTCATCTGCCCAAACAAGTAAGCTTCTCTCCCTCGCCTATTCTCCTCCCGTGTTGGTGAGTGCTCATCACCCTGTGTCTGATTTCTCCCATAGGGTTGCCGGCTGAACGGTCTCCTGCCTCTGGGTCCGAAGCAGACGCCACCACCAACACATTAACATTCCGCAGACACGCACCCAAACATCCCTGTTGTTAATAAACAGTTTGAACTACTCTGAGCCTGTGTGTGTGCGTCTCCTGAGCCGAACGTTATGTCAATTACAACTAAGCGTTGAAGGCCTATCTGCAGCCAAGCGAAGCCTTATCGATGTCCTCGCCTTCCAACATTCGATTGATGTAATCTGCCTCCAAGAGACTCATATTGGCACAGAAGAAGCTGGCCGCTTCACCATCAAAGGCTTTGACCTCCTGTGCTATGTTCTACATGCTAAACATGGACGTGCCACCTATGTGCGTTCTGACATAGTTGAAGCAAATCACCTGATAACAACACATTTCTCAGACACCATAATCATTGGTGGCTTCCATATTGTCAATGTGTACAAGCCCCCTAATGCCAACTGGGATCTGCAGGTCTTACCCACCCAAACCCACCCCAGCCATCTATGTGGGGGACTTTAACAGCCATCACCCTGACTGGGGTACCCAGCAGTGGACAGTGATGGGGAGGCACTTTCAGACTGGGCATCCAGAAATGACCTCGCTTTGATATACGACCCCAAACAAAGAGGAACCTTCCACTCTGCTAGGTGGAAGAAGGACTATTCTCCTGACCTGTGTTGGGCCAGCTCTTTGAATGGGGAGCCATATCCTACACAGATCCTCATTCTTGATGATTTCCCACACAGCCAACACCGGCCCCTGCTTGTACACATTGGCCTACAACTTCCAGTCATATACAGCCCAAGGAAGATGCGCTGGAACTTCCGCAAAGCCAACTGGAAGAAATTCAGTGAAACTCTGGACCGGAGCGTTGTTACCATCCCACTCCACACCATCACTGTAGATGAAGCATACAACCGCTTCTGCAGCGCAATCTTCAAGGCTGCCCATACTGCAATCCCACGAGGCTACCGACCCCTCTATGTCCCATGTTTGGACGGAGAAAGTGCTGCCCTCCTACAATCCTATCAAACATCAGGGGACCCAGAGATAGCAGACCATCTCATTGAATCGCTAAATACAGCCTGGCGAAAGAAATGGGAGGAGACAGTTGCTGACCGGAGCTTTACCCACTCTAGCAGGAAATGTTGGAGCCTCATCCGTCGCCTAGGAGCTGCACAGAAGCCCCCTAGCCAAAGCCGAGCATCCGTCACACCCAACCAAGTTGCATCCCACCTACTGACTATCGCCAAAGCACCCCAAGACAAAGATACCAGAAGAGCAGTTACAACTGAGCTAAAAAAACACCAAAAAATGCCTGTAGAGGAAACGAACCCTGAACCCTTCGAGGCTGCTGAACTGGAGAAAGTCCTACAGGGCCTGAAATGTGGAAAGGCAGCAGGATACGATAACATCTTCCCAGAATTCATGAAAAATCTTGGCCCCCGAGCTCTAACCTGGTTGACACAGTTCTACACAAGGATCACACAAACAAACTCGATCCCAAAGAAATGGCGGACAGCAAAGGTCATTGCCATCCCAAAACCTGGCAAAGACCACAAACTACCAGCAAGCTACCGCCCAATCTCCCTACTCAGCGTTCCTTACAAAATCATGGAGCGCCTAATATTACAACGCATTTCCCCAGAAATAGAGGATATTCTAAGTGTGGATCAAGCAGGTTTCCGCAAGGACCGCAGTACAGGAGAACAAGTACTGGCCCTAACCACCTTCATCGAAAATGGCTTCGAGAGCAGACTGAAGACAGGGGCTGTGTTTCTCGATCTTACAGCCGCCTATGATACGGTCTGGCACAAAGGCCTCCTCCTGAAACTTATAAAGGCGATCCCTGCTTGGGCAACAGCAATTATAAAAACCCTGCTGACCAACCGAAGGTTCAGAGTCCACCTCAGTCAGAACACAAGTGCATGAAGAATGCAGAAAAACGGACTCCCACAAGGCTCAGTTCTAGCTCCAACTCTGTTCAACCTCTACATAAATGACCTGCCTACTACAAAATCCCGCAAATTCATTTATGCAGACGACATCTGTTTGGCATTCCAAGCACCAGACTTTGAACCACTGGAACGGGTGCTCACGGAAGATCTTACCAAACTGGACCAGTTCTGCAAAATCTGGCGCCTAAAACCAAGCCCAGCAAAAACCGTCTCCAGTATATTCCATCTCCACAATGCAAAAGCTGCCAGAGAACTAAACATCCACCTGAGCGGACTCGAGCTTAAGCATGCCCCAAATCCAACTTATCTTGGAGTGACCCTTGATAGGACCTTATCCTTCAAGGAACATCTAAAGGGGACGGTTGCTAAGGTGAAGGTACCAAACAACCTGCTCTGCAAGCTCGCTGGTGCAAAATGGGGGGCGGCAGTCTCCACCCTGCGCACCTCAGCACTGGCCCTTTCATACTCTGTAGCAGAATATTGTGCCCCTGTCTGGTCCAGGTCATCTTACACACACCATGTAGACACCAGCTCAACTCAACCATGAGAACTATAACTGGAACAATCCGCTCAACACCACTCCCCTGGCTCTCTGTACTGTCAAACATAGCCCCTCCACACATCCGGCGAGCAGCATTAACTCAAAGGATGCTCCAAAAAGTTAAAGATTCTCCTCACTTACCAATCCATGCAGATATCTACACCCCACCCACTGCCCGACTTTCATCCAGACGGGCCGATTTGGAAAAACCCTCCCCCAGCTGACTTTACCATCCAGACAGCTTGGCAAGAGGAATGGGAGACCAAGGAGGTCCCAAACAAACAGCTGGTGATAAACCCCAACCAACAGGTCCCGGGCACCAACCTCCCAAGGAGACAGTGGTCTACACTCAATCGCTTCAGGACTGGACACGGCCCCTGCTTGGCCAGCCTTCACAGATGGGGCAGTAGCCCTAGCCCACTGTGCGCATGTGGAGAGGAGCAAACAATGGAACACATCATAGAGGCTTGCCCGCTCCAAAGACTGGAAGGAGGATTACACACCCTCCATACAGCAAACCAGGAGGCAACTGCTTGGCTTAAGGACTTTGCATTCGCTAAATAAATAAACTGATAAAGGTAATCGGATTACTCTGTTTACATGACAGTTTGAATAATCAGGTAACTCCAGAAAGCTGATTATAATCGGTTTACTCGTGACCATGTAAACATGGTCAATGTTTGCCATTAGCAAAAAGCTCAGCTGGTTATTTCTTACTTTAATTGGCCTTTACTGCCTTTAACCCAGAAAAAACAAAACAACAACAAAAAAAACTGCTTGATCAGAGAAGGGGCTCACAGACGTTAATGAGCAGAAAATGGTAAATTGTTATTATTATTATTATTATTATTATTATTATATTATTATTACAATAAAATTATTAGAGAAAAGTTATACTGTGGAGGAAGGAAGCAGACGAGGCAACGAGCTGCATGACACACAAACTTTATGGTCACTCATGGTCAGAGGGTGGGATCGAACCCACGAAGGTCAGGGATGGAATCGATCCCATGACCTTCTTAGTGTGCTGCCGCTGTGCCATTGCTTTATTTTCATTTTAAACCTCAAATATGTTCGGCTGCTCCATGACATTCATAAAATTACTTAGAATGGACTTTTATATAAAGGCTGTCATACCCCTTCATACAAAATTCAGGTTGGTGGTTGGTTTATGTACAGTGCCTGCATGTTCACATTGAATATTACAGCATCAAATATATAAGAGTAATTAAAATAACAGATGAGAGGAAGTACAAATTATGCAGGCATTGATATTTACACCTATCCCAAGTAACTGAGATTAAAAAAACTGATCTCAGTGTTGAACAATAAACTTCAGACAAGAATGCAGGGTCTCACTTTCCCCAGCACAGTTTTATCCTGGCGTACCATCATCAAAAACAAGAGGAAGCAATTATGAATGGTTGAAGGCTAGATTAAGTCCTGCATTACATCCTGTAGGAGGAATTGAAACACATAAAAGTAGAAACTGTATTCTTTCTACAGAAAGTCCAGCTTGAAGCTTTAAATTAGTAGCACAGGTTTAAACAGCACCACTTCACCCTCTGTTTTTAGTGTATGAAGGACAAGTCCCCCAAACCTCCAAATGACTCCTTCACACATGATAATTAAGTGGCAACATGCTGTCAAAAGTGGCACCAAAGAGCTACACCCACAGATCACAAAACTCATTGGAATGAAATGAGGAATGCATTAAACAAGTCGAAAATAGTTTAGAAAAGACTGCACAGTCTGTAAAAATAACTCCCAGTCTCCTATTCCGCAGCAATAATTCCTGCTGACTGACAAATAAAACAGGAAGAGTGGCGGCGGGGAAGACAGAAAACAAGCTGGCCTCAGATTGGCCTCCACAGAGAGTTGGATCCAGACGATAATCTTAACAGATCTGATGAATGTTTACAGCGATGAGCTCTGAGTGTGTGTGTGTTTGTGTGTGTGTACTTGTGTATTTATTTCTGGATGTGTCGGGAGAGGCAGAGTGAGGTGAGAATGATTGACTGACAGTCGGGAAGAATCTTATCAGCTGATCCGTCTGGAGAAACCAGCTCAAGTCCTGATCCACCTGTGCAGCTGCAGTCCACGCCCACAATTCCTCTCTTCGGCCCAGATGTGAAAAAATACTTCCTGGATTAAACCATTTCCTGTGTCGTTACAATGGGGGGACATGGGCCTGGTCTGAGTGGGCACTGTTGTCCACAAAGCAACATATTACAAGTGGAAACAATGTTAAAAGTAAAATCTGTCTTTTCCAAAAAGTCAGTGAAATGCTTTTGTCTGATTCAGTTAGATGAACCACTGTGGTCTAAATTTGTTTCCCCTTTATATAGGGCATTTGAGAGGTTTATAAATATTTTTACTTTTATATCATGTGGGCTTTTTGATACCTTTTTGGACTTTTATTTTTGGTTTTACTTCCCATTTAGTAGTTTCTTGGTTATGTTTTAGTTTTTCCAACCACACCCTCTTTCAGGAAGCATCAGGGTCTTCTCATCAGGCAATCATCAACTCTTTGCTCATTGGCCATTTCTGAATTTGTTTAAATATCCCTGTTTATTGACAAAAAAAGATATGCCTAGGAAGAGTAGCGATTCCCATGAAGTGTGGATGGACGGACACCACGTCATCGCATCAGCTCCCTTCAGAATTAGCTAAAAAATCTGGAACAGTTTACCTACAGGGGCTTTAAAACCATCCTTAGTTGATGGCAGAACTAGGGCAGCAACTTTACTTTCTTCAGGAATTTCTGCCATTAGAATGAAAGCACCAAGGTGCTGATGCCTCGGTACCGGAGCCTTGGCGGAGGTAGGCGTTCCCGGATTATCACCAAAATATTATGGGTTTCTCTCTAGCCCAAGGACCACCTCTGGTAAAATTTCATCCAAATCCATTTTGTAGTTTTGGAGTACAAGCATTCATTCATCTTCTTCCGCTTAATCCTTTTTGGGTCGCAGGGGGGCTGGAGCCTAGCCCAGCAACTTTGGGCGAGAGGCAGGGTACACGCTGGACAGATTGCCAGTCCATTGCAGGGCCAACACAGAGAGACAGACAACCATTCACTCTCACAGTCATACCTAAGGACAATTTAGAATCCCCAATTTGATGCCAATTAACCTAACTTGCATGTTTTTGGCATGTGGGAGGAAACTGGAGAAATCCCAGAGTAAACCCACGCAGACATGGGGAGAACATGCAAAATCCACACAGATCACTGTTGGTCGGGGGCTGGGATCGAACCCAGGATCCCCCGGCCAAGGGTGAGTTGCTGTGCTGCCGCAGTGCTAACCACGCCGCCACAGATACCAACTTTACCACAATTTTGGCCAATTGTTGTCAACTTCTGCCAATTTCGCCAATCAAATTTGTCTCTCAGTAGCGTGCAGATGTGTACGTCATCAGGCTGATCAATCAAATGCGGCGCTGCACCGCACTCACTTCTATGTTTACAATGAGAATATACCGAACACATCAGCAAAAAACAGTGTGTGATTTAAAAAAAACACACTCACCTGCGAGTTTTCCCACATCATTCCTTCTTCCATCTCCCCCGGTCCACCAGTGAACGTCTCCTCGAGTTTCCATAATGACCGCGTGTATGAAGTGCCAGGTTTGTGTTGAAAAACGTCCGCCTGCCTGAAAGCACCTCCGTCTCAGGAGCGTGTGCACCCAGACACACCGTAAAACCACACAAAAAAACAAGTGAATCTAATATTACAGCAAGTGTTGTAACAGTTTATACGTCTTTAGAAGTAAAAGTCACTACTACATCTTGTCAGTGAGTTTTAAAGTTGGGACTCTCTGGGCTGGACATAAGCCAATGCGCGATTCAGGCAATCCCCAAGGAGAGCCCCACACTTACCGCAACAACAGAAAAAAAAATCCTGCAAAATCCTGGAGGGACTGGATTATTATTATACTGTACCTTGCAACCTAGGCACACAGTAAATGGTAAATGGCGTTCACTTATATAGCACTTTTTGTCATCTCTAGATGACCAAAGTGTTTTACAGATCCTTCTATCCACCCATTTACACACTGATAGCGGCAGAGCCGCCATGCACAGGCACTGGCCTGACCCACCAGGAGCAACTGGTGTGTCTGTAGTATGTCTGTGTGTGCCAGTGTTACCAGGTTTTCAGCTCGCATGGTGAAAATCAAGTGAAAATAAAGGTTTGTATCAATGTAATGTCATGTTTTCTCGACTTAATTTGCCAGAATTTTGAGATAAGGCTTTGCTATCAAGTAGAAAACAACAAACATTCACATTGAAAAAGTTTAATAACTATGCCAGGCCAGAAGGTGGCAGTGCAACTTTTTTACAGCACCCCATATGACCTCCTGTAGACCGTCAATCATGTGCTGAACATTTAAAGTAGTGGTTGCTAGTGAAAAGTAAACACATATTCAGCAACTATACCATTGACTGTATGTCTTGCCTTGGTGTTTTCAAAGACATTTTTGCTATTTTGTTTTGAAAATATAGGACAAAGTATTTAATGTCCCGGTGGTATCTTGGATGCAGGTAAACAGACTCCCCACAGGTGGATGCATTGACCAATGAGATGCAGCTCATGTGCTTTGCAATGGTGATTTCAGCGTCACAGGTGTGTGAATGGGGCATGATTGACGTATGTACAGCTACTGGCTGTTTTGAACTGACAATACTTAGATATCACATGTCATTATTGGCCCTTTCAGGGCAGAAATCAAGACCCCACTCGCCAGCTGTGAGTTTACGTATTTAATAATAAGAAACAGAAATAAACCACTAAGGGCAACTTACAGATTACAGACACAACGGAAAACCCACGAAGGGAAACTTACAGAAAAAGGCAACCCATGAAAACCACAAAGGGCAACGTACTATTAGTCAGGCGAGGCCGAGTACTGAGCAGAAAATAAAACAGGAATCAGATGGGGGGATTCCTGTCTGCACAAGGTGAGGTCACAGCGAGGAATGAACCCCGCAAGCGAGCTTAAATAATAAGACAGGGAAAAACCAAATGTGGATCAGGTGTGGATGCATGAGTGAAAAAGTAATTAAAGACAACTATATAGCTTTGACAACCCGCGAAAAGATTTGACCGGAGGAAGTCACATAACGGCACTGTCAAAATAAAAGCACAAACCATAATGGAAGAAAATCAAGAACAAATACATATACAGAAAATGAGAAGTAACCAAAAGACCCGAGCATGGTACTGGCCCACGCTCAGCATCATGACAATGTCCCTCCCTTAAGGGGTGGCCCCAGACACCCCACCATAACATCAAAAAGGGATGAAAGTACACCCACCCACCCACCCCCAACAAGAATAACTTCAAAAACAGACCCCGGGAGGTGGGGGTGGGGGATCCAGGCCTGGAGGGAGAGACACAAAAACCAACAAAACAAAACACATATGACCCACAACACCTACCAAATAAGGTGCTGAGAAAACCAAGCAATACTGGGCAAACAAGGGAACAGTTCAGGTGACCTTTCAGAGTCCCAGCTCTACCCGACCATCAGGTGGAAAAGGTCAGGCGGCCTACCTGGTCTCCTGAGCCACCAAAATGGAGGAGTGAGTTCAGTGGGTGGTCTTCCAGAATTCAGAAGCCACCCAAGCAAACAAGAGAGTTTGTCAGGCGGTCTCTCCGCATCTCTGGGCCAACAGGCTGCGGAGCACCACACACCTCCCCCCAGAGGCGGCAGTTGGAACCCGTGCTTACTGCGGACCACGGAAGCCAGGAAATGGGCACCCAACAAAGGGGATGGCGGAGAAGGAACCACGACAGAACCAGATGAAGATTGAGGACCCGCAGCGACCTTGGGCATAGGTGCAGCACCCCCGGTGGCCCCGGACTGGGGCGAAGCAGCACCCCCGGTGGCCCCAAACTAGGGTGAAGCAGCACCCCTGGTGGCCCCGGACTGAGGTGTAGCTGCATCCCTGGTGGCCCCAGACTGAGGCATAGCAGCACCCCTGGAGACCTTGGACGATGAGGCTGGACCCACGGAGACCTCTGGCGATGTTGGGTGACCCTCAGTGACCCTGAGGAGAGGCTCTGACAAGAAGGACAAAGACACAGAATCAGGGTCACCAGCGGCAGTGGAGCCTGGCAAGGTGAGCTCAGATGCAGCTGACGGCTGCACTTGGCCCTCCCCACCAAGAGCCAGGCAAGATCTCTCCAAAACAGAAAAAGTGAAAACAAAGAAGAGCACTTGTCTGAGCTCAAGCTCCACTGCCGTCCAGGATTCCGTCAATTCAGGCGGGGATGTCTCGTGCCAGGTCCTCTTGAGGTCCAACTTGGACTCTGCTGCGGTGGCCCCTACAGTAGGCATGGTGGTTAGTGCAGTCCTAGGGCCTCCAGGAGAAGCGACTGACACAGGTGGCTCGTCCGGCGTGGCAGCTGGAGGTCGCCTCACTGCTGGCGTGGCCTCCCGCATACCTGAAACCAGGGGACACTCAGTTGTCGGCACAAGCTTCAGCTCGCAGGCAGCGCTGCATCCCACTTGAATCAGTTCACGTACCTGGGGTCCACGATCAGCAACAACCTCTCCCTTGATACAGAGATCGACAAGAGGATTGGAAAATCAGCCATCACACTCGCTCGCCTCACCACACGAGTGTGGGAGAATCCCAAACTCTCTGTCAAGATGAAGATGGCAATGTACAACGCCTGCATCATCAGCACACTGCTCTATGGGAGTGAGACGTGGACAACATACGCCCAGCAGGAAAAGAGACTGAACTCCTTCCACTTGCGCTGCATTCGCCACATCCTGGGCATATCCTGGCAGGACAAAGTGCCCAACACAGAAGTTCTGTCCCGCGCCGGCCTTCCCTCCATGTTCACTCTACTCAGGCAGCGCAGGCTCCGCTGGCTAGGCCACGTTCACCATATGGAGGATGGCAGAATCCCCAAAGACATCCTCTACGGAGAACTGGCAACTGGCAGGAGAGACGTTGGCCGCCCACAGCTGCGCTTTAGAGACGTCTGCAAGAGAGACATGAAGGCACTGGAGATCAACACAGAGCGCTGGGAGGACCTTGCAACGGACCGCTCCAAATGGAGAGGCACCCTGACCAGACAGCTCAAGGCGGGTGAAGAGAGACTGACTGCTGCTGCAGATGAAAAAAGGACCCGCAGGAAGAACCGCCACAGACCCAGCAGCATGGAGACCACCCACAAGTGCGACCTGTGTGACAGGGACTGCCATTCGCGCATCGGCCTGTTCAGCCACAGGCGGTGCTGTTCCAGCAGAGTAGACGTTTAGAATTCTCTTCCATGGTCATCATAGACCGACGGAGGCCGACGATACCACTACCACAAAGTAGCTCAAATGGGAAAAGGGTAGCAATCCCAATGAGCTTAACTCTGAGTCTGAGGGTTGGATGTACTTCTCAGCCCAAGCCCAAGGGGTGCAGTGTACTAGTAGGTGAGGGAGGAACAAGTTTGGGCATACATTTATATAGTTTGCACATAGTCACACCCATACTATCAAGCCTTAGGCGGATGGAAAATGGCCTGTTAAGGAAAGCCCATATGTTTGTGATGTGTCACCCAAGAAAGGTTAAACTCATGGCAGCAGCAGTCGCCTGTATACTTTATGCTCTCAATAAATATGGGCACACGGTCTGTGCTTGCCATTTTGCAAGTTTACATTGAGCAGTGACTAGGTTGCACAAGGTCTCTACTATAAGCTCACTGTTCATGTGAAAATTATCTGCAATCTATATATGTTTTATATCTATATGGGTACAAGGTAGGCCTAATGTTATAATACCCTATGGTCCATATAATATGTTTTCAGATCTAAACAACCTTGATCCAACATTTGGCTACCATCGTGTGTGCTATAGCCGTTTTACGGACAAAACAAGAGTGGAACGTTCTGAAGCTCGTAAAAAACAACTGGCCAAAGCCCACATTCCTGAGCCTCAGGAGCAAAGCGGACCAGAACTTAGTCCCCCAACACCATCTCCTAAAAAGCGACTGTGATCTCACCATGCTGCAGCAACCATCAGCCAAGCATCTGCAAGGTCAAGCAATGTGTTGCCAAACATCTGCATCATCTGCAAGAAGGAAACGCTCAGAGAAGGGCCACGGACAAATCGTGTCACTGTAAAACTGATGCAAGCTGAGACATGTGATGCTGGTAAGAAAATTGGTAGATCTTACAATTTGGAGTGGTGAAAGTTTAAAGAAAAATAATGTCTATTTAATCTTAACACATATTATATTACTGGTATGATATTTCTCATATCTTTGATACTGAAATACTTGTGAGCCATTAGTGATGGAATAGAACAGGGAGGTTGACTGAGTTTTACTATTAATTTAGTTAATTTCTTATTAATGTGATTCTAGGTGGACTGATTAAAAAAAGTTCATCCATCCATGACGGCCATTTTTGATTTATGCAAATAAGCGGAGTTCTTTGACCCTCAATCACATATTTGACCTCAGAAATCGATTCCTCGGGTCAACATTATGCAGAAAAGACATCTCAAACGTGATTCTAGGTAGAATGGTTAAGAAGTTGGACTATCCATGCCTGTGGCGGCCATCTTGGATTTATGCAAATGAGTGGAGTTCTTTGAGCCTCAATCACAAAAGTGACCTCAGAAATCGATTCCTGGGCATAACATGATCGGAAAATGATGTCTCAAACGTGATTCTAGTTGTACTGATAAAAAAGTTAGGCCATTCATGGCAGCCATCTTGGATTTATGAAAATTAGTGGAGCCCTCAATCACATATCTGACCTCAGAAATCGATTCCTCGGGTCAACATTATCCGAAAAAGACGTCTCAAACGTGATTATAGGTAGAGTGGTTCAAAATATAGTCCATCCACACCCATGGTGGCCATCTTGGATTTATGCAAATTAGTGGGGTTCTTTGACCCTCAGTCACACTAATGACCTCGGAAATAGATTCCTCGGGTTAACATTAGCCAAAAAGGACGTCTCCAACGTGATTCTAGGTAGAATGGCTAAAAAGTTAGTCCATCCATGGCAGCCATCTTGGATTTATGCAAATTAGCGTGGTTCTTTGACCCTCAATCACACAGTCGACCTCAGAAATCGATTCCTCGGCTCAACATTATCCGAAAAAGAGGCCTCAAGCATGTTTCTAGGTAGACTGGTTGAAATTTTAGGCCATTCATTCCCTTGGTTAGTCGTGGCAGCCATCTTGGATTTATGCAAATTTGACATAGCTATCCACACCTTTGACAGTGGGAACATCGATTTTCGGATTCAGCAGGTTTTTTTTTTACATAGAAATCATCAAAGATCCCGTAGTTCCCAGTTGGGTGCCACGAAAATCATTTTCTAGCCACATTTTGAGGGAGCTGCTCACGGCCTATATACAGCAGTTCCTGTGATGGTCTGTTCCCGTGCCTATTCCCTTTAGCTGTGCGTGCGCCTGCTCCTCATCATGGCCTGGGCTATATAAATCACGCTACCCTGGGATCAGTGTGGAGTCGTCTGTCTTTACTCCAAGAGACCTTCTCTTGCCTTCATCGTTGTTCCTGAGTTCCAGCCTCAGCCTACCTTAGTCCTCATTTCCAGCCTCCTGCCCACCGGCGTCTGGAAGAGTCTCCCTCCAGCTCAAGTAAGCCTCGCTCATTCCTCTAATCCCTCTCTCAGTCCCCTGTGCACAGGCGGAGCTCCATGGCGGCGGATCTCTTCCTTTCTGTGGCGGAGGACCTTCTTCCTTCCTGGCGGCGGCCTAAGCTGCACTACTCACCCTTCACACATCCACCTCCTTCAGCCGCAACGGGATCGGTGAACACTGTCCTCCTGGCCATAGCCGCTGAACTGAACCTGAACCACCCTACATCTCCACAAAGAGTAAGCCTTGGACTAAACTGCACATTCCCACCTGTGATTACCTCTAACTGTCCCTGCTTCTGTTTATCCCTAGGGTTGCCAGGTTGAACGGTGTTCTGCTCTCCCCCTGCGGCTACAGACTAAACACCCATGCACTCACACACACTCATTGTTGTTAATAAACTTAATTGTATCTATCCTCGAGTCAGAGTCTGTTCACTGAGTCTATTCACCATGTCAGTTCCATCACATCACCCAACATGCTGAAAAGTTATCGTCACAGTTTATGTCAAAATACAATAACGTATTGTTAACTGACTTCAGATTTCACCCCATGAATGTAGACAAATCACGTTTTTGCTTTTCTTTTGTCTCCTCCAATTTTTTACAAATAAATACTTGGTTATGTCAGACAGTAAAGAGTTAACGTTTCTATCACCAAGCCAAAAATATTTACAGTTGTATATCACAGCATTTTCCTATTACATTTTTTGACAATAGATGACTAAAGAAGCAGGCTAAAATCTTCAATCCAACATTGTGCTGTTCAAATAAAATGTGAAAATAGCAATCAAGACCACAAGCTCATCAACTCAGTTGTGGGCCATACAACAAATAAGTAGTAGTTATTTTTTTTTATCATGAGATCAGGCTTCAGACTGCTCTAGTTTCCCAGTTTTTGTCTGATACTTTTTTAAAGAAACTATTTGTTTGCATCTCCGAAAATAGTAAATTGTAAGAACCTAGAACATTAGGGTCACCAACTGTATACAGACGAGTGTCAGGGGTGATCTGTGACAGAAGGATAGCAGCAAGAGTGAAAGGGAAGATTTACAAGATGGTAGTGAGACCTGCTATGATGTATGGTTTGGAGATGGTGGCACAAAGAGGGGAGGTTGAGCTGGAGGTGGCAGAGTTGAAGATGCTTAGATTCTCATCAGGAGTGACTAGGAGAGACAGGATTAGAAATGAGTATATCAGCGGGACAGCTCACATTGAGCAGTTTGGAGACAAAGTAAGAGAGGCAAGGCTGAGATGCTTTGGACATGTGCAGAGGAGGGATAGTGGAGATAATGGACAAAGGATGTTGAAGATGGAGCTGCCAGGCAGGAGGAAAAGAGGAAGACCACAAAGAAGATTCATGGATGTAGTGAAGGAGGACATGGAGAGGGTTGGTGTTACAGAGGAAGATGCAAGGGATAGGGTGAGATGGAGGCAGATGATCTGCTGTGGTGGTGTACAGTGATTTTTGTATGTTTTCATGATTGTGTACCAATAATCTGATAGCATTTCTATTTCATAATGGATTAAAGGTAAACTGCAGACATCACAAAAAAGGAAAAAGTATTTCAAAGGGTAGAAATGCAACCAACATTCAGGATTTTTACTTAAAACTTCAATATTTTCTTGTACATTATGTCAAACCAGAGGTCTGCAACATTTAGCTTTGGAGCCATATGTGGCACTTTTGCAGACAGCCGGTGTCTCCCTGAGGCCTTGATGAAAAACTCCCAAATAGCTGAGAGAATAAGTCTGAAGGTTGGACATTTACGGAAAAAAAGATTACAAATTTATGAAAAATGCAGAAAATGTATGCCAAATATATCAGAAATTTAGGGTGGAAGAGTTGTAATTTTTTAAGGAAAATGCCCACATAAATGTTAAAAACAAAGTTACAACATTTTTGTAAAAAAAAATAAATAAAAATCCACACACATACAAAAATTTACTGGAAAACATTGCAATTTCATGAGAAAAATTTAACAGATTTATGTGAAAAAGACTGCAATTTTACCTGAGAAAGGTCATAACTTTACAAAAAAATGACAATACTAAATTTCTTCTGAAAAACAGATGCAATTTTATGAAGAAAAATGCCCCCACAAATCTGCAAGAAAACCATCACATTTTGTAAAAAAAAGTCAAACATTTAACTGAAAATATTTCAATTTTATAAGGAAAAATGACAACTGTGCCCTTCAGAGGTAAAGTGGGCTATCCCACAAAACCATTATTTTGAGAAAATGAGCTCTAAAGTTGAAATATTCTCAAAAAATCAGTGTGCCCCAAAAAAAGCAGTGTGTTACCCCCTATTTATTATACTTTTTAATGATATAGGCACACTGATCTTTTGAGAATATTTCAACTTTAGAGCTCATTTTCTCAAAATAATGGTTTTGTGGGATAGCCCACTTTACCTCTGAAGGGCACAACTGTAAATTTATAACTTTTCCTTGAAAAGGTAACAAATTGACAAAGAAAAATGCAACAAATTTTTGAGAAAACCAGAAAATCTATGTAAAAAATATCATAAATTTATGAAAAAAGTTACAATTTTATGAGGAGAAGGTGACAAATTTACAA
The DNA here is from genome assembly GCA_020510985.1 of Pholidichthys leucotaenia. Classification (NCBI taxonomy): domain Eukaryota; kingdom Metazoa; phylum Chordata; class Actinopteri; order Cichliformes; family Pholidichthyidae; genus Pholidichthys; species Pholidichthys leucotaenia. Next base: position 220,622,707 of record CM035847.1, on the reverse strand, counting down.
GCAAAAAAAAGGTTGCAAATTTATGGAGAAAAAATCTCCTAGCAGTGATGTTTTCAGGCCAGGCTGTACCTGCGGTGCTGCTCTGCGGACGACACGGATCGCAGTGCTGCAGCTGCATAGTGTTTTAAGATAAGATAAGATAAGATAAGCCTTTATTAGTCCCACAACGGGGAAATTCCAGGATTGCAACAGCACAGGGATAGCAACACTCAGAGCAACAATCAGAAGGCAAGAAAAAAAACAAGCAAGCAAGAGCAGCTAATATACATATCTAACTAACTAACTAACTAACCTGCACTTATATAGCGCTTTTCTAGTCACAAAGACCACTCAAAGCGCTTTCATTAATACTAACCCTCTATTCTAAGGGCCTATAGGAAACAGATATCTAGGGACAATTTAGAACAGCCAATTAACCTAACATGCATGTTTTTGGCATGTGGGAGGAAACCGGAGAAATCCCGGAGTAAACCCACGCAACACGGGGAGAACATGCAAACTCCACACAGATCACTGTTGGTCGGGGGCTGGGATCGAACCCACGATCCCACGATCCCCACAATCCCCCGGCCAAGGGTAAACTGTGCTGCCGCAGTGCTAACCACTGCGCCACCGTGCAGCCCATATGTACATATGTACATATTACTATAAAATATATATATACACACACACACACACACACAGACACACAGTGCAGAGCATTGTAGCTGGATGGAATAAATATATGAATATATGAACACACAGTGCAGAGCATTGTAGCTAGATGGAATAAATATGTAAATATATAAACACCCACAGTACGGAGCATTGCAGCTAGGTGGAATAAATATGCAAGTATATAAACACACACAATGCGGAGCAATGTAGCTAGATGGAATAATATGTAGATATATAAAAACACAGTGCGGAGCATTGTAGCTAGATGGAATAAATATATAGATATATAAATATAAACACACCCAGTGCTGAGCATTGTAGCTAGATGGAATAAATATATAGATATATAAATATAAACACACCCAGTGCAGAGCATTGTAGCTAGATGGAATAAATATGTAAATATACAGTATAAACACACACAGTGCAGAGCATTGTTGCTAGGTGGGATGAAACAGCATAACCGTCTATTTAGTTATCCTACATGGTATGATTATGTGCCCATACATATTCTCACCCTCCATAGCGACCGGTATGTTCCTAGTTGTATGCCGGAGAGGACCATTGTGTAAGTCTATTGCATCTTTTGCATTCAAAAAACTATTAGTTTGTTACGTCTTTTTGCTATCTCTGATTTTATCAGAGATAAAATCTATCTCTGATTTTTATGATTATAATTCACAAATGATGTGAATTTCTCCCTCTTGCCGATATCAGAATATAAACACTGTTGACTATGTGTTGTTTTAAACTTGTGACTGAATGTGAATGCAGCATCTTCGTAGCACTGCCATCCAAGACAAACTTCCCGTGAGGGACAATAAAGTTCATTCTGATTCGGATTGTAACTGCTGTCTTACCTTAGTTTTCAGACTCAGATATTTTTATGGCTCCATCCAGAGGTTTTTGAGAGAAAAATCACTGAAAATGGCTCTCTGTGCAGTGGAGGTGGCTAACCCCTGGGTTAAACACTGCTTCTGATGTGCTGCTTTAGTTAATGTACGTTGACCATAGAGGGTCATTGTGAGGCTTTCTACTGCGTCATAATGCAGACAGTTACCAAGCTGCAGTGTGGCACCTCCACCACACAGATGGATGACAGAGCTGCAGCCTGAGCGGGGAGCAGGCAGGAGAGGGAATTTATGAATCAGTCTATCGCACTAACGCTGATGACGCTGCACTGTCATATATGACGTGAATAGGACTGCAGCGTCAAAAAAACTCAGAAAAGGTTTGATGGCTGTTACCGATACTCTGAAATCACCCAATTTTAGTCCAAATCTTAGTTGACAATAGTTCTCTGATCTTTGGTGTTAACAGAACACATCATATGAAAGTGTAGAAACATGCCCATTAAGCTTTATTTCAGTTCATAGTTCCCACTGACTTGACGGAGTTTAAGTGACTCACAAAACTATTTTGGTTCCTAGTTTGAGTTCGTCATCGTGGTTAGGTTGCCAAAGCTAAGGAAGCAATTTTTGCAAAGGAAGAGAAACTTTCTAATCCCCTTGCTTTATAGAAATCAGTGTAACATCTCTCTCTCTCTCTCTCTCGGGTTTGTTTTTTTTTTTGCCAGCACCTTCTCATCCCTCCCAACGCCTGCCTCCCACCTGTCCTCACCCCTCTCCCCCACTGCGCTGCCTTACCCCCACATTCCCACAGCCACGATCAAAGGACAGTGGCAGATTTACACACACTCAGCTGCACAGCCTCGTGGCCTTCTTAAGGTCAGGGGCAATGATCTGGAAATCCCATATAGACAAATGTGAAGGAAGCATGCAGACACGTGAGTGTTAGTCTGCGTCAGCACTGCAGGGTCAGCAGCCTGAATTTAACTCAGGAAGTGCTGCGACTGGTGAGCGCTTTGTTATTAACTCAAAGAAATGATCATTGGTTTCTTGAAAGGCTTAAAATAGGTGCCATCTTGGAAAATCTAAAAGCTACAATAAAAATGGGTTGAGGAAAAAGTTCAGCATGATTGCATGATTAAAAAGAGCTCAGAGAGCACATACCTCCATCATCACTTAAGAAACTATTTCTAAAGGGGTCAATGATTGCAATTTTTTCCACATTTTAACAGCTCACAATGTCTTAATGAAATAACTTGTGACATATTTTGGTCAAATTTTCTTTAATTATTTAATTATTGCAGCCTTTCTCTTTAAACCTCTCAGACCGCATTCTGAGCCAACTCGTATAAAATGGTCTCAAAGAATGAATGAACCAACGCATCACTGGTAGACAGGGGTGTGTGGTTTCAGTGGTCAGTAGAATATGACCAGTCCCTGGAGTATACAAGAAGCACAGAAACATTCGTGAATAAGTGGCTAAATTGCTAGCTTCAGCTAGCCGCCTTAGTGGTGCTAACAGTGCTAATAATGTAGCATACAGCAAAAATGTAACAAAATAAGCTGCAATGACACAAATATATTATCAACTGTTAATTAGTGAACCAGGTGGAAACAGTGATGTCTATTAGGCTGACTGAAATCTGAAGAAAATAACAATATAAACATGAGCTTCCTAGTACCACTGTTAGCTCTTAAGCTAAAACCTTTGGCTCTACATGACAGACAGTTAGGCCGGCCAATAATAGCAGGCAGGTATCAAGGGTAGCGACATTTACTTTTTAGTGACATTTCTCATTTCTTGTCATACAGGAAAATACCCGGAAGAGTCAAAATTGTTTCTTGGATAGAAAAACAAGATAAATGCTGTGTGTGTTTTTAAAGGGTGTCTGCAGTGAATTTTAATCAAAAGCTACGTCAAAGGATCAAATATGATACTAGTGGTTCCATCCAGTAATTTTGGTCATGATTCCTTCTCAAATATGAGCGAGTTTCAAGTCACTGCTCTCTCAGTCATGGTGAGCGACATCTTGATTCCTCCATGGCCAGTTTCAGCACGGCAGTGACACACAGTCGTTGCTTTGTGCGACTGACTGAGCTGCAGTATAGCAGTCAACAAAGTTTCAACATCAGAATTTTATGGAATTTTTTACAACCTTGTACAATCAAATCTATCTGCATATAATTTAATGAAATAAAATTCTAGTATATCAAGATTTATTCAACGTATTCTGAAGTTACTTGACTGGGAACTTGCCTGTTTGTCAGGTCCCCTTCAGCTGCTGGTCCCCGGAGGTAACTGCAGATCATGTCGTCAATAAAAGCCATTTCCAAGGACGGTTTGTGCAGTATATACCCGTGCAGATTTTGCGCCATTTTCAACTCGGATCTTGACCCACTGAGCATCTGCTGAACATGTTTACTTGTCCGCAGTAAATACGTTACTCGTCTGCAGTAAAGCCAGAAACAATGAGAGTACGTGACTTCCGACTGGCGACGGCTGCTCCCCATCAGTTTTGACCGAGCGGTTTTCATGGGATAAAACTATTCAATATACTGACTCTAGGGGGTTATTTTTACTGAATAAACACATTTTTGGTTTATAAATAATACTTAAAGCAGGATTAATGTTGTTATAATGACCAGTACAGGTTTCCTTTAAGAGAAGTGAGTGTTTTGATATTATTTTTGAAAATCACATGACCAATAGATGCATTTCAGAAGATTAAAATCTACAAAAACACAATTTTTCAGTCAATGACACTTTTAAATTCACTACATCCAGAATTTTGTTTGGATCTACAGTTACATACTGTATTTTATATTCCATCCATCCATCTTCTTCTGCTTAATCCTTTTCGGGTCACAGGGGGGCTGGAGCCTATCCCAGCATCTTTGGGCGAGAGGCAGGGTACACCCTAGACAGATCGCCAGTCCATTGCTGGGCCAACACAGAGAGACAAACAACCATTCACTCTCACAGTCATACCTAAGGACAATTTAGAATCCCCAGTTTGATGCCAATTAACCTAACTTGCATGTTTTTGGCATGTGGGAGGTTCCGACCGAGCAATTTGATTGGACAACAGGGATTCCAGGAGTTACTAAAATCCATGATAATTGCACTCCAATGTTTCATTGGATATGTATCACTCCGCTTCAAAGGTGTTCATGTAACCTTTAATTACTAACACTAATTTACTGTCAACCAACTCTCAGTGACAATTACAATACTGTGTTGAATATCTTAATTTCCACAGTGAGGCGCTGTTTGAAAAGATTTCTTACCTGACCCGGAAGTCTCTGTCATGGTTCGAGCGCCGATCTCGTCCGCGCTCAAGCCATGCATCATCCTCACCGGGTTTGACAGCGGTGTGTACCTTCCGGCTCCCCGAGCCTTTATTGTGACAGCGCTCGGAGGGGCTTCCGGCTGTCAAAGTTTGACAGCTGAGCTGCATTTCGGCTCATCAGCGGTCCTCCATTTAAGAGGGCAACTGGGAGCGGAAAGACACGGCAGTCTCGTCAAAACCCTCCCATGGTCAGACGTTATTCGAGCATCCCGCTGTTCAGACGTTTGACCATCCTTCTTCTATGATAGCAAGTGTGCCTCTTGATGTATCCGTTATTCCCGGTCATTGAGTGCATTCATTGTAGTGTGTTTTAGCCCCCTGTGGCTTCTTATTTTGTGTCTTTTCTGTTCCTTTAATAAACTGTGCAAACTCACTGGTGACTTGTGGCATCTTATGATGGCTCGCGAGGGCCATCTATGACAGTCTCACCCTTTTGAATAAAGTTTTATACAGATTACAGTCTGCCCTAGTATAAGCATTGTGAAGCTATTTCACGTCTGGTTTTAAAAAAAAAAGGCAGTGCTAGAGTTGGATTTATTGTCTCGATTAATAAACCACAATACCTTTGTGGTGATGGACTCTTTGTTTCATCTGACAATGCGAAGAAAAGCGAACAAAGTGTGCCAAAGTGTGCATGCTAACTACTACCCACCGGCTAGCTACCGGCATTGGTTATTAGGGATGTAACGATATCAAAATCTCACGGTACGATACGATTTCGATATTGATCTCACAGTACGATATTTGTTGCGAAATTGTGGAGAGGCTCACGATATTGTAAAATAGCTCATAATATTGTATTTGTGATGATAATAACCAAAAACTGCCATTAAATCTGTTTTTGCCAGTCACCAGGCCATTTATTTTTATATTTATGGATCATGACAACATAAAATGCTGATCACTTAGTGCTTTTAAAGTGCAAGTTCAAGTCAGGAACATCAGTATACCATTTGGTAATATTTGGTCACATAACTGATTCTTCTTATGTGCAAGGATCATACTAAGCAGCAACTAGAACAACTGTAAACAACAATAGGGAATTCCCTTTAAGAGCAAACAAAGATCAAGTTAAGCCAGGTTCAATGTGTAAAGTAAAATTAATCATAAATGTGCTAGGCAAATAAAAACAGCCTGTTGAAACAATTAAGTCAGGCAAAAAGCCTACTGGAAAACACTGACCTATCCTTTAGCTTATGTTCAAGTTTTTCTTCAGAAAAATCAAAAGATCTACATTGCAAGGGAGAAGAAGAGACCTCTGGGCATTTACAATATCCCCTGCTGTAGAAAATACTCTCTCACTGGGCACTGAGGTAGCGGGTAAACATAGGTAGGTCTTTGCTAATGAGGACATTATTGCTAATAATGTCTGTCCGCTACCCTCTCTCCTTTAGTGTTTTTAGACACGGCAAAACCAAAATGCCTCCACACATCTGATTTAAAAGTTGCTGGGGCTTGCACAATCTCAACTTCGGGGGTGTTTTCTTCAGTATTTACGTGAGCCGAACTTTGTCCGCCGCATGTTTGTTGTGTGGACAGCGTGCAGCATGCACTCCTATTGGCTCAACAACAGTTCTTGTGACGACGCAACGCAAAAGATCATGGTCTGTGTAGTTTACAATGCTTTGTTGCGCGGGAGCCTGCTTATTTCTTGTTGTTTTTTGACAGATACCCGCCCTCTTAATACCGTAACACGACCACGACGGTATCGAGACACTTTTACTACCGCAATATCGCGATAACGTCAATATCGTTACATCCCTATTGGTTATGTTCTGATCTTGGGTCTTCTGCAATACCAACTCATCAGGTATATGTTTTAGAAACACTTGACAATATTTAATTTGTTTACATGTGTGTGAAATAACAATAGACGTCTTCATGCTGATTGAGATGTTTAGCAACAGGTACTGGCTACATTTAGAAGGGACTATTTTTTCTCAGCTGCTCAAAATAACTGGTTAAACAAACAAATCATAATATTTTGTCCAGTATTACTGTCATTTAATAAACTGTGCTTACGGAACTGTTGTATAAAAGCAATATTACACTCGAGGTCGTTACGGTATCATGAATATACTAACTACAGGTGTCACACCCACACTTACAATATCCATTGATACCGTACTCCCTCTCGTGTAATATTGCTTAAATAACACACAGATTACCCACCTTCCATATATGTCTGAATCCTTTCACTACATTCCAGGTAATACTCAAAGAAATTCATGGAAGTGTTAAAAACTATCTTGCATCAACTCCAAAATTTAACATGTTCACAGTGGCTAAAAGCTACACCTTTCCACCGAATTTGAATTTGAAGTTGGGTCAGCAGTTTTTGTGTAATCCTGGTAACATAAACCAACATAAAATCGACAAAAAGATAACCTCCTTGTCGGAGGGAATGAAGATGACATGGTGGCTGGTTTAAGCTCTCAGATAAGAAGATAGTGAAACAGACGGGAAGCAGTGTGGCACGTGAAAGCATGAACAGATGTACAACTAGAAGAAAAGTGTCTGAAATAAAACACTTGGGCCCTATTTTGACAGTAATCAGTGGATTTTTCCACCAGACTATCCGCTGTACGCCAGTGTTTTTGTTAGTTTCTGTCAGCGGATTGTCTGTTTTTTACGCTTTGCATCACGCCATCTATTTACCAGTAGATAGCGCGCCCGCTATGCGCTGGGAGGAGGAGGTTCACTTCAAATCTCAGGCACATCACTATTATCATCACTATGACACCAATTTTCCTCTGGGATTAATAAACTATACAAAACACAAATCCAAATCAGGAAAAAGGTGGTCTGTTGTCAGAAGCGCATTGTTTAATGCTATTTCAGTGGCGTGTTTTGAAACTGCGCCGCTCCAGAGCTCATGGGCAGCTCGGTGGAGCAGTGGTTAACACTTTGGCAGCACAGTAAGAAGGTCACAGGATCGATTCCACCCCTCACCATCGTGGGTTCAAGCCCACCCCCTGACCATCAGTGACCCTTCTTTGTGAAGTTTGCATGTTCTCCCCATGTCTGGGTGGGTTTACCCCAGATACTCTGGTTTCCTCCCACAGGCCAAACACATGCAAGTTAGGCAAACTGGAGACTCTAAAGTCACCCTAGGTGTGAATGTGTGTGTGAATAGTGAAGGGATTGGCGCCGCACCTTGGCTGCCTCATCCATCTAGGTGGATGCCCGTTAATTTCCCTCTGGGATTAATAAAGTATACCCAAAATAGAAACATCACATGCTGGGTTTTTCTATTATTTTAATGGAGAGAGATGTAACAGTCATAATATAATCGACCGTCATGTTAATTATAATATGATCACACACTAAATAGTTTTTTTATTCCATCCACATTGTCATTTTCATTGCGGACTCAACGTTGGAGTCTATAGATTAGGCATTAATGTATGATTTTTTTAGGGGAAAGAATGAATGAAGGGAGTGTGCGTGCGTTCCGGCGTTGGTGTGCGGTGCACGGGGGGGGGGGGGGCAGGCTACTGTCAGTCTGAACCTCTTCTACAGACCACTTCTTTGAAAACATTTTTTTTCCACTCAACTGTCGTGTGTTGAGTCATCATATCACATCATCGTGTCCGTTTGTGCTCGCACGTCCCGATTAATGAAAAAACACACTCAGCCAGTGTTTTCTGTTAAATGAGGACAGTTAAATATGAACTATTTGAAGACACAAGAGGGTTTTTCACTACACAGACGAAAAACACATTATGTGGGTTTATGATTCAGTTCCCTACTGGACTGCAACTGGATCAGTCTGTCCTACCAGGAAAACAGCTGTCACCACGACCCAGGTATAGGCATACAAACCCAATATATTACCTAATGATGCCAGTTTTTACAATTTTAACCTCATTCACTGTCATTCTTTTAAAAGAATGATTCAAAATGAAAATATCCCAACAGTTGTTTTGAATTAAATCTACAATTTTGCATTCACCAGAGCAGATTAATACAGCTCAGGTCACGATGAGCGGCTCCTCTTTCTTGGTTTAAAAGAGAAGCTCTGATGAACAATATGGTTTTTTTTTTGTGATATTGAGTTGATGATAATATAACTGAAGGAAACTCTGTCAACCTCACGGACAAAGAGAAAGACTGGCATGATCTCTGAATTGTAGCCAACAGCTCTCATCCATGGGCAAGCAAGGCTGTGGCATTAAAAAGATCCTTGCTTTTAAATGCATTTTCCCTTTGTGAATGAGCCCACATTGTCCTCAGGAATGGAACTGTCTTCCCACTTAAACCTCTTCCCAGTTAAACCTCTTTTGCGTTAGCACCACACCTTTGATCTTGCGCCCCTGCTTATTAAAGAGAATGAGTGCAAAGACAGTGATTGGTTTATTTCACATTACGCCCCAAACACACCTCTGAATAATTAAGAGCGCAATGACAACCCTTTTCGACTTTGCGTCCAGCAGAAAATTTGTTTCTGTGCTGTTGCGATAAGGAAATGAACTTGGAAATGCCCCTAAACGCATTCTGTGTCAGTGACAACTGACTGACCAACCACGTCCCTGAAATACGATCCTTGGTCTTTTCTGTCTGGAAGTTTTTCTGAGAGTAAACACATTTAAGAAGAAAAAAAGTCCCAAAATGGTGAGAATAAAGTTGGAAATTCATGAGAAAAGTTGTACATTTATGAGAAAAAAGTTACATATCACATAAGTCAAAAGTGTATTTTAAAAAATTAAGTTGTAGATTAGCAAGAAAAATGTATCAAATTAATTTTAAAACAAACGCAAACATATCTAAAAAATTTAGTTACAAATGGACAAGGGCAAAGTCACAAATTTATAAGAAAAAAATTGTGGAAAAAAAAATTGCAAATTTATGGCAAAAAAGTTTGAAATGATTGCAGAAAAGCAGTAACTTTACAACAGAAAAAGCCACAAATTTAAAAGAAAAGGATTTTTTCTTAGTTTTAAATAACTTACATTACATTTTTTACAGTATATTTTCCAGGTGCTCTGCCTGCATCAGTTGAGCATACAGAGTAATATTAATCACAATTTGTCAACTTAGATTTTAAAATTGTGAATCTTTACCACTTTCTGATATCACAAAGAAGACTCCTGACTAGAAACATTTGCATGAAGCTGAAATGACAAAACCTTAATGTTCAGCTCACCAATGTGTCCAAACTACCTACAAACACTGGGCGTCATGCAAGAACATGTTAGTAAGAGTATGTGTAAATCACTTGTGTTTTGTTAGTAAGAGACGTTAGTACTAACGAGCCACTCCTGATTCAACAAATGCTTATATGTTCTCCAAACGTGTTTAAACAGCATGTGTAAAAATGGTGGATTTCACCCACGTGTAAGTGAGTGGGTGTACATGTGAAATGAAGAGTTAGATAACTGACACCCTAAAACTACCATATAAGGTCACACTTTATGTGTGGGGTGGGGATCTTGTATTATTGTCATACTACTTATACTCATGATGCAGACAAACTACAGTGGTGCATAAAAATGACCTAAAACTCAAATATCACAGCATCCTAACCTTTGGCCATGTGTGTAACAGTAATGCAGAGAACACTTACACTCTAAGGAGGAGATGCTCATTTTAAAACATTTAACATGTCCCATCAGCTGCAAGGGCTGCTGGGAAATGGGAAGCCTGTTTTCTTTTTGGGTGCCAAACTGATACTAGGGTTCCTCAAAACGCAATCATCCATAGGGCCCCCCCAAAAACAATAAAACAGCCCTGATGACACATTTCAACAATTTGGGCTATTGTGCATCTAACATGATTTAAATGTTGATGGAAGGATACTGCTTTTAATTATTTTTAACTATATTTAAATTTTTAATTATAACTTGAATCAAAGTATAGAATCTTGTCAACTAATTATTAGTTTATAGGGTGCACACTCTTATACTTGATTTAGACATATAAAATATAGAGCCATTTAGTGAAAACTAAGGTTAGAATAACAGCAAACTATTTACACATACTGTAACTCTTACAACTGGTCTGGACCACTTGTAAATTTTGTTAGTAAATGTACTAAAATATCTAGACACTAACAGATTGGTGAATCCCAAAAGTTCACGCAAATTGATTGTACAGTACGTCACATTTATGAACAAATCTGTTTGTAATAATGGTTCTGGCATGAGGCCCATTGTCTTCAATCTCTGTGTTTGTTGATGTACCTTGGGTGGTACGTAGAACTCCAGCAGGAACCTCTCCCCACCTTCGTCCCTCTTCGTTTTCCTCAGTAGCAGGCGGCACTTCTGCCACTGTGCAGCACCCATACAGTTTGTGTCATCGGCCACCATGTACTTCAGAGCTCCCTCCCTCTGGATTTCCAGCAGCTCGGCTTTGTGGCCCTGGGAGCCCCTAGGAAGCCGCAGTTTTTGAGACCACTTCTCCCCCACTGCTGCCTCACCTCCTCCACCTCCTCCTCCTCCATTAGCCTTCCTGGTCCCGGAGGAAGCGTCAGGTTCTGGAGAAGCCCGTCTATGCCACATCTCCTTCACCCCGTCTACCACACAAAGACTCATGTTCCTTAGGGAGAAACCCTTCTTGAAGCGGGCCTTTGGGTGACTGACTGACACATCCTCAGAGCTCCGGGACTGCCCTAGTGCAGAGACCTTGTGGGTTGTCTGAGGGCCTCGGGAGGCGGGAGTGCCACTGCCTCCCCCATCTATCCCTCCTCCACCACTGTCCATACTGTCCAGGGACTCACTAGAAGCCCCGGCGTCCTTGCGTCTCTGGTAGAGGTCGTGACTGTAGGACAGTGGGCAACCTTGAATTCCCACAAAAGGAACAATACTGTACTTGGGAGCAGTGTTGGGGCCTTCCTCCCCCAAAGAAGATGTCTGGTTCTCCCGTGCTTGGGTCAGCGCTGCAGAGAAGCACTCCAGGAAGTGGTGGGCAAAGTGCTGGGAAAAGCTGGCATCGGCGCCCGGCGAGTTGTAACACGGGTTCTCCAACAGAAAGCGCTGGAATTTGTCAGCGAAGTCTGCAGCAGAGGCTCGAGCATGCAGCTCACAGAACTCTCGCCAGTCAGGCAGTGGGCACGAGGAGGAGAGCTCCGGGCTACCAGGCACCACTGCTCCGTTCATCACTGGGCCATGCCAACCCACCAAGGAGAGGCTGAAGAGGAGGAAAAGAGCAGAATGTTAGTGAAGATGCTAAAAACAACTGCAGGATACAACTCCTACTGTATCTGTGGATTACACATGCACAACAGCTGGATAATTTGCATTTGTGATGGTGCAAAGAATAAAAATGTGAATGAAGCATATTGCAAACCAGCTTGTGTGCTATTAAAATATTTATATCTTGTTCATACAGAAATAATAAGTCTATGCATATTTTGGGAGATAAATCCCTCCTTTCTACACCTCCACATATCCATTTACCAAAGTTATAACCAGGACTTGTGAGCCATTCACTCCATGCAAAATGTGACACTACAGGAAACATGTAATCATTGTGTTATTAGATTTATTACCTTCATCATGTAGGCTATCACTCTATTTACACCTGTCATTAGAATATGTTTTTCTTGATCAGCTGGCAAACTGATAAAACTGGACCACATACATTTAGACCTGCATTAACATGGGTTTCCAGAGATCACATTCCTATCTGATCACGCTCCTTTCCAGCAGTCCACTGAAGCTGCTTTCAAAACTACAATTGGCGACTCACAGTTGTGGGTACCATTAGCATAAATTAACACCTCAACAACCCTCCATGCCTTTTTCAGACTTTAAGGAGAGATGGATCTGATCTCCCGTAGATAACAGTGCATTTCTCCAGTGTATCAAGTTTGATGTCCTCACATCATTAATGTCACACAAACGCACCGTGAGTCTAGAAGCTGGTGATGCTGGCCACTACTGATTAGATAAGTCACTGCCATTTTTACAGGTCTTTTAATTTTGTCACCCATGTCAAACTTAGTGAGGGTCAGTGGTGGATATAGGAATACATGACTGATCTATATAGTTCAATGGTGACTGCTCTCTGTCCTCTATTATAACAGAGAGGGTTGCAAAATGTATGTGACATTTTACATAATTACTGTAATTTCCATATCGGCACAAAATATTTACCTGAAGAGACACTGTGTGAGTGTTTGTGTGCGGGGACTTGCACTTGGTGGGGACGTGTTTGTGTGTCCCGTTTCATGTCCAGCACCACGCAAAGTTGGGTACATTTTATTTCGGAAGGGGCTGTCGCAGGAAAAATAAAAAAGAGGAGCAGAAGATAGGTTAATGTGGGGTGAACCGAGATGCACAAACAAGCACAGAGAGGAGCTGAACAGTGAGACAGCCCCTCACCAAACCAGAACAGGCTACTATCAGCTCCACAGCAACCATGGATGGTTAGATCACTGGAGGCTCCGTGGGAGTGACAAAAATGCTCTTTAAAGACAACTCTAACTCTCAGCCGCTGTGATATTTGTGCAATTGTGACACACACAGTTGTCTGATAATGCTTCAAAATTAATATAATCTGTCAGAATGATGACAGACAGCCTTCTGATTCATTTCCACTCTGTCAATGTGCTGTGACGTGGTGACTGTAATGCCTACCTCACTGTGTGTTTATTCACGTTGTCCTATTCAACCTATTCATTGGAACTGAGATGAGGTGGCCAACGACCCATGTTGCTTGCAGGGTCATTTGGCCCATGTCAAGTAGCGCGGGCAAACTATTTAGACAACAGAGTGAACCTGGATCATACTGGGTTGCTGGGGGACTCTGAAAGGGGCTTGAGTGAAGTAATAAAGTTTGTGTCTGAGTCAGTAATTGGAGAATAATGTACTGAATTTATTAATTGGAAATTTAAAAAAAAAAATCTCCAACGGACCTGCAGCAGGTGGGAACGTTTTTTTTTTAAGTTGGCTGAGAGCCAATCTTATAACTTTTGTTACATAATGAACACAACTAATGCTCTTTCATCCATCCATCTTCTAGCACTTTTCCGGGGGTTCGGGTAGCAGAGGCAGCAGTCCAAGCAGAGCAGCCCAGACTACCACCCAGCTCACACAGCACCATGATCCCCATGATCCCTCCCACAGGTGGTGAGTCCACCGGGGGGCAGACCCATGTGGCTCCTTTGGGTACACTAGGTCCTTGATGTAACTCTTTCATAGGGATCTACTGGACTAGTCTTGGTCTGGCCCTTCACCCAGGACCAATCTGTCCTGGGAGACCCTACCAGGGGCAAACTGCACCTGATAACAGCTCCTGGGATCATGAGGGCACGCAAACCCCTCCACCACGATAAGGTGGCGATCCACAGATGGGAACTAATGGTCTTTGAGTTGCTAATTTAAAAAATGATGAGACACTCTCTACTCAGTCTAATTTTTTCTATCAGTGTTGTTCCTTAAAGCAGCACTATGTAACTTTATTGTTCCAGGAAGGGACACTGAAAAGACTACAACTATGGTGAATATGACCTCGGTCCCAACAGCCAATCACAGAACACAACTTTAGGCATCAACAACTAAGCACCCTGTGATTGGCTGTTGGGACTGAGGCCATATTCGCCATAGTTATACTCATTTCAGTGTTCCTACCAAGAACAGAGCTGTTGCAGGCAATGTGGGCAGTGATATTCAACTCATCAAAGGCTGATGTGCCATCAGAATAATTTTGGAAACATTACTGAATGGTGAAAATTTTACATAGTGTTGCTTTAAGGTAAGAACATTACCTGTTCCAAGGGTTCTTTCCTGTACATTTTCTATACATCTGAGTGAGTAAAAAAGTCAAAGCAGGTATGTGGAGAGTAATGTATTGAACTAATTAATAGGGGGGAAAAAAAACTAAAATTTCTGACTGACAGAAGAAGCCCAAATAATTACCATTTTAAGGTAAGGTTACTATTTCTTGATTCATTTATTTATTTATTTGTTTATTTATTTTTACATTTGATCGCTAAATTTATTTGTAAAGCTGCATATCTTAAAACAAATGTGGTAAGACAACTAGATGCTGAATTGTGCTTTAACTATAACTACATCATTTTTAAGGCTTAATAAAAAGGCATTGTGTTAGTTCTGAACATCTGAGTCTTGATCCATTATAACTTTTATAACAGTAGGTTAAATAACCCTGAGATGTTGCGAAACAAACAAACAAACAAAGACATGAAGGTTTTTTTTTGTTTTTTTCAGATGTCAGTTCAAAGAGCAGAGTGCTGAAGCTGTGGGGCTCTGGTTTATGTCCAGAAGGTTTAACGATACCTCAAAAATTGATTCAATGTGGCAAAAAAGGGGAAAAAATATCAAATCGAAATGATGTAGAAAGCTTTGGTCCCTCACAGACAAACAACTTCTGACATGTACGGAGTTAATCCAAATTATTTGGAATAGTGTTCTGTCACAGCAGTTTAACACCAACTTGAATTAAACAGAAACTGATGCTGGATCCTCCTCATGTCAAACCTCACACATTATTTGGAAAGCAGTACTACGACTATTTAGAGCTGCACTGGTCCATTCGTTCATTCTTGCATTGGTCTGTTTGAATGATTCATCCCTCAGCTCTGCCTCCAAATCACATCACATCACTGCAAAAACTCTACACAAACATTAGCAACATTTTGTTAGTAGCAACATCCAGCGACAGCTTTCTGCTCCCTCCTCTTTCTCTCTCACTCTTAGCACAGCAGTGACTAATACAGCATCAGTGAAGAGTGCCAAATGGTCAGACACATGTTGGTTTGGCGTTGCCAGAAAGTGCACAGATAAAAAAGAAGATATCGTGTGAGTGGGCGGACTGGGCAACATTAGCAAGGGGACTGCTAACACTCCCCGATCCGTTATTCGCAGAGATGCTTTGGCTTCTCTGGGTGGTTCATTCACAACATGAGCTCAAATCTTAACATTCTTTTTAAACCAAATCATGCAAACAGAGTTTCCTGAAATTCCTCCCACGAGCTGCTTTATTGTCATTTTCAAACACGCCAGTGTGGGTTGTCTTTTCAGAAAGAATTAGCGCAAAGGAGTCTAAACTGAAAGGAAATCTGACAAGCAGGTTCAACTACAAACCAATTGCTTTTTGCCATTTCTTCTGCAGATCTGAAACAAACAATATGCCAGATTGGCTCAGATGAGACGGACATCGGCTCTCTGAAACACAATTTTTCAATCATCATGTAGAGAAACTTGTGGAGAGTCGGTGTCAAAATTTCAGTGGAATGCTGTGATGGTTTGAGACACTATAAAGCAAAGGAAAGGGTGGGATTAAAGAATAACAATAAAAAGGAAATATTTTTATGAACTGTTTGGCTGTCTCCAAAGAATTGTAACAGCAAACAGGACATTTTAGCTTCATATTCTGTCTTTATTTCTTATGTCCAAATGTGGGTGATGTAAAGGGGGGTGGGGGTGCAGGGGCTCTTAAGTATTTTTAAGTATTTACGCATTTCAGATCATAATCTGAGGGACTCAACTTCTGAATTATCTGACTGAGCATTCAGTAAAGGAGAAGGATTACTGTGGTGCTGCTTTGTGTGTTTTATGTGTTATGCAATGCATTTTTACACCCTGTTAGAAAAAATAAATACTAACAGGCTTCACACAGACAGAAAGGTGATGGAGGGGTTTAATTTTGTGATATGATTCCCAACACTGAAGTTTGTAATAATGGAAATCACCCAGCCACAGGGGGTACACAAGCCAGTGTACTAGTGCCGGTCCCAAGCCCGGGTAAATGGAGAGGGTTGTGTCAGAAAGGGCATCCGACGTAAAACCTTTGCCAAATCAAACATATGGATCATGACGAATGAGACTTTCATACCGTATTGGTCGAGGCCCGGGTTAACAACGACCGCCACCTGTGCTGTTAACCGACAGGGTGCCGGTGGAAATTGGGCGACTGTTGGTCAAAGACTGAGGAGGAGAGGGGAAAGGTGTGTTAGGAGGGAGAGAGAGAAAAGGAAAGATAGAAGTGTGGAGGTGAGAGTAGGGACTTTAAATGTAGGGACTATAACTGGTAAAGGCAGAGAGTTGGCTGATATGATAGAGAGAAGAAAGGTAGATATACTGTTTGTTCAAGAAACCAGACGGAAGGGAAGCAAGGCTAGGAGCATTGGAGGGGGATTTAAACTGTTCTACCATGGTGTAGATAGGAAGAGAAATGGAGTAGAAGTAATCTTAAAGAAAGAGTCTGTGAAGAGTGTTCAGGAGGTAAAGAGGAAGTCAGACAGAATCATGAGTTTGAAGCTAGAAGTCAAAGGTGTGATGTTGAATGGTGTCAGTGTCTGCCCCACAAGTTGGATGTCAGGTAGAAGAGAAAGATGAATTCTGGAGTAAGTTGGATGAAGTGGTAGAGAGTGTTCCCAGTGGAGAAGAGTGGTGATAGGAGCGGACTTTAATGGACTGAATGAATTCCTGAGGATTAGCAAGGTGGAAGTGAAGGCAGCTTTGAAGAGGATGAAGAATGGAAAGGCAGTTGGTCCAGTTGACATACCTGTGGAGGTATGGAGATGTTTAGGAGAGATGGCAGTGGACTTTTTAACCAGATTGTGTAACACAATCTTGGAAAGTGAGAGGATGCCCGAGGAGTGGAGAAGAAAGGTTTTGGTACCAATTTTCAAGAACAAAGGTGATGCTCAGAGCTGTAGTAACTACAGAGGCATAAACTTGATCAGCCACACTATGAAGATATGAGAAAGAGTTGTTGAAGCCAGGTTAAGAGGAGAGATGACAATCAGTGAGCAGCAGTACAGTTTCATGCCAAGAAAGAGTACTACAGATGCAATGTTTGCTCTTAAGAGTGCTGATGGAGAAGTATAGAGAAGGTAAGGAGGAGTTGCATTGTCATTGTGGATCTAGAGAAAGCATATGATAGGATGCCAAGAGAGGAAGTGTAGTACTGTATGAGGAACTCAGGAGTGGCAGAGATGTGAGGGTGGTACAGGACATGTATGAGGACAGCAAGACGGTGGTGAAGTGCGCTGTAGGAGTGACGGATGAATTCAAGGTGGGTGTGGGATTACATCAGGGATCAGCTTTAAGCCCCTTCTTGTTTGCCATGGTGATGGACAGGCTGACAGATGAGGTCAGGCAGGAGTCTTCATGGACCATGATGTTTGCAGACAACATTGTGATCTGCAGTGAGAGTAGGGAGCACGTAGAAGAGAACCTGGAGAGGTGGAGGTATGTTCTGGAGAGAAGAGGAATGAAAGTCAGTTGAAGCAAGACAGAATACATAAGTGTGAATGAGAGGGAGGCAGGTGCAACTGCGAAGACGGAAGGAGTAGCGGTAGTGAAGGTAGATGAGTTTGAATACCTGGGGTCAACCATCCAAAGCAATGGAAAATACACAAGAGAGGTGAAGAAGAGAGTGCAGGCAGGGTGGAGTGGGTGGAGACAAGTGTCAGGGGTGATTTGTGACAGAAAGGTAGCAGCTAGATTGAAAGGGAAGATTTACAAGATGGTAGTGAGACCTGCTATGATGTATGGTTTGGAGATGGTGGTGCTGACAAAAAGAGAGGAGGTGGAGCTGGAGGTTACAGAGTTGAAGATGCTATTTTCACTGGGAGTGACTAGGAGGGATAAGATTAGAAATGAGTATATCAGAGGGACAGCTCACATAGAGCGGTTTGGAGACAAAGTAAGAGAGGCAAGGCTGAGATGGTTTGGGCATATATTGGACAAAGGATGTTGAAGATAGAGTTGCCAGGCAGGATTAAAAGAGGAAGACCACAGACAAGATTCATGGATGTAGTAAAGGAGGACATGGAGAGGGTTGGTGTTACAGAAGAAGATGCAAGGGATAGGGTGAGATGGAGATAGATGACCTACTGTGGCGACCCCTAAAGGGAGCAGCCGAAAGAAGAAGAAGATTCCCAACACTGAAGTTTGGAATAATGGAAATCAACCACAGTATTGAAGTGGTTAGCCCTGTCACCTCTTTGCCACAACAGCTTTTTCTGTGGAGTTAGCCTGGAAGCCGTTCCTCCCACCATGCTTGTGAAGTTAATCAGTGTTTAAAAATTGTCCGTAATTATGAGCATTACATTGTCTATGTGTGTGTGCTTGCCCTATGATAGACTAGTGGTATGTCAAACTCAGCATCAGAATGGGAAAGAAATGTGATTTAAGTGACTTTGCAGATTAGTGTTACGTAAAAACAGCTAACATCTCATTCATTCATCACATCATTCATTCAAACATCTCTCCATTCATTCCTTCACCTGACAGGATTTGTAAGCTAATCAGTTAATCACTGTGCATTATCTCACCCCACCGTGAGAGAGTGTGCATGTGTGTGTCTGTGCGTTTGTGCGCTGCTGCTGTTTCTGGCAAGAAAGTCAATATTCATTCAGCTATTTAAGAAGCAGCTCTGGGCCAACTTTCCACTCATTCAGGATGAAAAAACAACAACACTCAGTGAGGAGCGATTCTCAAACTCCTGCCCTTCCGTAAAAAGGAGGATGTGCCTCTCTCAACGATACTGAAATTACTGTACACACACACACACACACACACACACACACACACACAATCATTGAGTCAGCATGAAACTCAAGCCATGAGATGCTGGAGGAAGTGGACAGCATTATGGTTTTCTGGGGCTCAGCAGACTAAAGTAGACTACATATTGAAAATGAATACGAGGATATAAAGTTAAAATAACAGCAAGGACAGCAAAAAACACCACAATAAATAGAAATGGAAAAACCAGAGAGGGATTTTCATGCATTTCAATTTCTGTACTGTTAACTAGTTATTATACAGGTGCATCTCAATAAATTAGAATATCATCTAAAAGTTAATTTATTTAAAATAATTCAATTCAAAAAGTGAAACTCATATAGATTCATTGCACGCAGAGTGATGTATTTCAAGCATTTGCTTCTTTTAATTTTGATAATCACTGCTTACAGCTCATGAAAACCCAAAATTCTGTTTCTCAAAAACTTAGAATATTACAGAAGATCAATTATAAAAAATGGATTTTTAATAGAAATGTTGACCAACTAAAAAGTATGTTCATGTACACACTCAATACTTGGTTGGGGCTTATTATGCATAAATTATAGCATCAATGCAGGACGGAATGGAGGCGATCAGCCTGTGGCGCTGTTGAGGTATTATGGAAGCACAGGCTGCTTTGGTAGCGGCCTTCAGCTTGTCTACATTGCTGGGTCTTTTGTCTCTCATCTTCCTCTTGACAATACTCCTTAGATCGCTATGGATTGTAGGTCAGGCCAGTTTGCTGGCCAGTTATGCACAGTGATATCATGGTCATTAAACCAGGTTTTGGCACTTTTGGCAACGTGGCAGGTGCCAAGTTCTGTTGGATAATGAAATCAGTATCTCCATAAAGCTTGTCAGCAGAGGGAAGCATGAAGTGCTCTAAAATTTCCTGGTAGATGGGTGCACTGACTTTGGACTTGTTAAAACCCAGTGGACCAACACCAGCAGATGGCATGGTCCCCAAATAATAATAATAATAATAATAATAATAATAATAAATTTTATTTGTAACACGCTTTACATTAAAAAATCTCAAAGTGCAACATGTAAAAAGCATAAAACAAATTCATAAAAGGAAAAAAAAGGGGATAAGAAGATAAAACCAAAAATAAAAAAGAGAAGAGGTTAAAACAGCAACTCAACGATCAAATGTCCTGCTAAAAAGGAAGGTTTTAAGTCCTCTTTTAAAACAGTCTATGGATTGTGATGCCCTCAAGATGTCAGGGAGGGCATTCCACAGATGTGGGGCAGCAGCACAAAAAGCCCTATCCCCCATGGTGCTGAGTTTTGTCCTGGGTGTATGAAGGAGGTTTGAGTGAGTGGAACGGAGGGAACGTGTTGTGGTTAACGGAGTTAGCAGTTCTTTGAGGTAGGGGGCGGCATTTCCGTGGATGCACTGGTGAGTGAGGAGGGAGACCTTATATTCGATCCTGATGGAAACAGGAAGCCAGTAAAGTGATTTAAAAATGGGTGTGATATGTTCATATTTTTGCACCCACATCAGGGGCCTCATGTACAAAGGGTACTTATGCACAAAAACATGGCGTACGTCCTTTTCCACGGAAAATTTCAGTATCAAGAATGAAATGACCATGGAAATATGTGCAGCCCCACGCAACTTCATGGCTGGCATACGTATGTTTCTATTGTTATTGGTCCATTGGCAACACTTAGAGGTGATGTTGGGAGACTGATAAGGATGTGAAAATTATTGTACACACCAGAGACACATGATGAACAAACATCCAAGTGCACACAATTAAATGAGTGGATATAAAAGCAAGCGCAAAGAAGTGCTAAAAATGCCTCTAACAACAGAGGATTAGAGGATATTGCAAATCACGCAATGAGAAGAGAAAGGGTATTTAGAGACAGAAGATTTTCTGGCTCAGGATGACCACTGGTTTGTCAGCCAGTGCAGGTTTCTATGGGCAGTCCTTGTGGAACTGTGCTCAGAGCTACGGCCACTCTTGGAGCGCGACACGGTGAGAAGCCGTGTGCTGCCCATCCCAGTGCAGGTGCTGACAACTCTGGGGTTTCTGGAAACGGGCATTCCAGAGAGAGCTGGCAGACCCATTGGGAATTTCCCAGTCAACCCTGAGTCGAGCTATGCCAGCTGTGTGGGATGACATTATCCGACTGTCACGTAGGTACATCATATTCCCATACAATGCAGTTGAACAGGCCAACATCAAAGAACAATTTGCAGCGAGAGCTGGTTTTCCTCATGATTCTAATGAACAGCATTGTTGGAAACAAACTACAAGCTGGCATTGTGCGCATGGGTGGCTTCTTGGTGAGTAAATTCATGTAATTGTCCTAATAATAACCCACCTCATGCGCAACATGCCCATGCGCCCCAGAAATATCACCCTGTCTTCAAGGCTTCATTGCAACTTCGTGGTTTGAGTAAGTGACTTCCTTTTTTTGCTGATTAAACTACAGTTTCATAGCATTCTACCAAGCCCTAATTGCCTCTGTGTGTACAGTTGTTATGTCAATAAACACATGCGTAAAGTTTGAAATGCAACAGTCTCACCCATTCCCTGGCGCACTTCATTCATTTAGTAGTGTGTAATCCCTGTAAGTTGTATGCAACTATAAAGGATGAGATTTGCATTTTGGACATAAAATATGTACTTGCCGAGTCTAATATGATCTGCTTTCAACTGACAGGTGATCGTGGCAACCCACTAAATAGATCTACTATATTGTCTTCTTTTTCATGACTTTTCCTTTAATTCAACCAGCTGATCCTCCCAGCTGGTCACAAATTGATTGATTGATTGATTCATTGTTTAAAACATTGTATAAAAGTTACAACATACATTTAAAAACAATGTGATGACACAAGAAAGTGTGCACACTTATTTCCATTGGGGTCCCTAAAACAAACTGCAGCTGGTCTCATACCTGCAACCTTCTGCTTTGACAACTGGTAGTTTAACCACTGAGCTATACACACTCCAACCCACAGCGATCAGCTGACGCTTCTGAGAACGACTGCAGACATCGGTCTATACATGTCAAAGTTAAAAACATTTCCTTCTCTTTCTCCTACGTAGGGTAACTAAATAGACGGTTATGCTGTTTATTCCATCTAGCTACAATGCTCCGCACTGTGTGTATATATATTTATATATTTATGTGTACATATGTATATTCACTGCTCTTATTTAATTTTCTTATCTTCTAAATTATTGCTCTGAGTGTTGCTGTCTCTGTGCTGTTGCAATCCTGGAATTTCCCCTTTGTGGGACTAATAAAGGCTTATCTTATCTTATCTTATCTTATCTTATCTTATCTTATCTTATCTTATCTTCTTATCCCTGTCTGAATAAAAGAAACAATAAACTAATCTTCTATGACTCTGAGCAGGCTATTAAATTACCTGTATCTGGCGCTAATGCCGGAGGACAGCGTGCCAAACAAAATGTTTTTACGTGCCTCTGCCTCATTCAGAAGTACCTCCAACTCACATTCCGTGAAATTCCATTAAATCCATTATTTTTGATCGTGGATACAGGAGAATCAAACATGTTGGGCTTGTATATATCTATTTGCATACCTATTTGCATCTAATTGCATATTCAAATGGAGGCGTGTCAAGGGAGGAGTCCGGTATTTCCTCATGTGCGTTCAATTTCAAGCAGATCGGAATGTACAAAGGAAATGTGCTTGGATTCCTGCGTACAGACGGTTTCATACACCTGGATTTTTTTTTTTTTTTTTGCTTACGGCATTTTCTTGATTTTAACGTATATCATCTTTCAGTAAGAAATCCACGCAAGTCTTTGTACATGAGGCCCCAGGACCCTAGCTGCACAGTTTGGGATATACTGCAGTCTTTGAAGACTCTTGCCAGGGATCCTAATGAGGAGCACGTTGCAGTAATCCAGTCTGGAGGAGACAAAGGCGTGGACCAGCTTTTCAGCATCTGGGAGGGTGAGAGAGGGGCGGAGTTTTGCAATGTTACAAAGGTGATAGAAAGAGATCTTACAGAGGTGATTTACATGTGATTCGAAGGTGAGGTTTGAGTCCATTTTTACACCGAGATTGGTGACTAATGAGGAAAAGGAGATATTGTGACCAAAAATGATGAAGGTGATGGATGATGACTGAATCTGGTGAGGTGTGCCAACCATGATGGCTTCAGTTTTGGAGCTGTTGAGCTGAAGAAAGTTGTGCTCCATCCAAGCCTTTATCTCCTCCAGAGAGATGGTGAGAGGTGATGGAGATGATGGTGACAACGAAGACGACAATGGAGATGGAGTTGCAGCAGCGGTTTTGACATACAACTGTGTGTCATCGGCATAACAATGGAATGAAATTCCTTGGCGCCTGATGATTTGGCCAAGGGGGAACAGATAGATGATGAAGAGGATGGGGCCAAGGACTGACCCCTGGGGGACCCGGCAGGTGACTGTATGTGGGTTTAATAGAGCCTGTCCAAGGGAGATGTATTCTGTAACAAATCTACCTATGGGTACAAATAAAGTAACCTGAACCTGAACCTGAACCTGTCCGGTAAGTGAGATATGAGTGGCACCAATTGAGGGCAGTGTCAGTGAGTCCAATGAGATGGTGAAGCTGGTTTAGGAGGATGATATGGTCAACTGTATTAAATGCAGCACATAAGTCGAGGAGGATGAGGAGAGAAGGAGAGTCAGTATCAGCCGCCATTAGGAGGTCATTTGTGACTCTCACAAAAGCTGTCTCTGTACTGTGTGCAGAGTGGAAACCAGACTGGAATTTTTCAAAGAGGTTGTTCTGATTGAGATGATCATGTAAATAGGTAGCAACTCCTTTCTCCAGTACTTTAGAAATAAATGGGAAATATGAGCTGGGCCTGTAGTTTGATAGGATGTCTGGGTCAAGGGTGGGTTTTTTGAGCAATGGTTGAATAAATGCATTTTTAAGAGCAGGAGAGACATGACCAGATTGGAGGGAGTGATTGATAACAGCGGTGATCAATGGGCTTAAATTAGAGATGTAAGTTTTTATCAGGATGGTTGGAAAGGGGTCTAGAGCACAGGTGGAAGATCTCATTCTCCTGATGATATCCTCAACCTCTTCCTGAGTAGCAGTCCACTGGCTCATCAGCTGATGAACAGTTGGTGGGAAGATGCTGTAAGTCTGCTGAAATGGTTTCTGTGTTGATGTTTTTTTATATTCCTGAAACAGATTTGACATTTGTTTTAAAGTTCATTAAGGCCAGATGAGGATGGTAACTCCATGAAAACAGCCTTATGGTCAGATACATCTAAATCATAAATCTGCAGATTAATGAGAGGGGCAGAGTTTGTGATGACTAAGTGAAGAGTGTGATGCCTGGTGTGTGTCGGAAGATCAACAAGGTGCCTCAGATTGAAGCAGTCCAATAATTGGAGGAAGTCTGCTGCAGAATGGCAGGAGGGAGTATTAACATGGATATTCATATTGCCCAAGATTATAACATCAGAGGAAGATGTAAAGAAGGTTGTGAGAAGGTTAGATATCTCAGAGATAAAGGAGACATTTGGTTTGGGTGGTCAATAAATGAGGAAAAGGATCATGGAAAATGAGGGCTTAAATTTAAATGCAACACATTCAAATGAATGGAGTTCAGGTATGGGCAATGGGGACAGATCCAGGTTGCTGTTATAGATGACTGCCACGCCACCACCACGACCTGTGTTGCGAGCTTTCTGGAGGTAGCTGTACACAGGAGGACAGGTCTCATTGAGAGCAGAAAATATGTAACGTTGATGCCAAGTCTCTGTAATGCACATCAAGTCCAGACACTTATCCAGAATATGGTCATGAATAAGGCAGGATTTATTTGTGAGTGATTGTGCATTAAACGGTTTCATTTTGATACTTGCTGGAGCAGTAAGTCTTTGTACTGGCCGGAATAGGCTAAAATCCACTCCATGTTTTCCACCCTGCACTCTCGAAGATGTTGCCTTGGAAATGTCTGAGCTACTAGTTCAAAAGGAGACAGCACTCTGATGACATGATTGAGACGTGACCGCTGGAGTGGCTGACCAGACAGACAAGATTGCAGTACCCATTGGGGAGTAAACAAACTTTCTTCGGGAGCTACGATGAACATATCATGGTCGGCAGAGAATTCCAAGTCTTTTGATAAGTGCAATGCATGGTGGAGTAGAAAAGTTGTTAAGGCTCATCAGCTGGTTGAAAGGATAGTTCAGCATGTTTATGCCAGTGCCGGAAAGTTAGCATGTAGCTCTGTAGCTGGGGGGCTCGGAGGACTAGCCAGAGGGCATCAGTGACAAACCAGTCCAGTCAGGCCAGGTGAAGCATCTCGGTAACGGCAGCCTCAGACAGTAGATTCTGCCTGCCCGCTCAGATGGATATCAAACAGCAGCCACAGCAAACCAAAAGCAACAGCCCAGGAGGTTTCCACACAACAACGAGCAAACCCAGAGAGTCCACTAGCAGTGCAGCAGCAACAGGTAAATTTTTACTGGACTCTGTTTAATCCATATAAAACTTCATTGATAGCAGGAAAACTTGACCGATTGTAAAGGGAAAAGTTAGTTAAAAGTTAGTTAAAAGTTCAGATGGAGAAGCGGCGAACAAACAACGCCAGCGTCCTCTCCACTTCCAGCATCAACAGAGGCTGAATCATCCCTGACTGTAGAAATTTCACACTGGACCTGAGGCAACTTGGATTCTGTATCTCTCCACAATTCCTCCAGACTCTGGGATCTTGATTTCCAAATGACAGTACTTGCCACCTGCTTTGAGGAGTCATGTCATCCGCTGGTATTGGCCCACTGTGTTTTATCAAGTCCAAAGTCAGCACAGCCGTCTACCAGCAAATTTTTAGAGCACTTCATGCTTCCTTCTGCTGACAAGCTTTATAGAGATGCTGACTTCATTTTCCAGCAGGACTTGGCACCTGCCCACACTGCCAAAAGTATCAAGACCTGGTTAGATGACCATGGTATCACTCTGCTTGACTGGCCAGTACATTCAACTGACCTAAAGCCCACAGAGAATCTATGGGGTATTATCAAGCGAAAGATGAGAGACACCAGACCCAACTATGCAGACAAGCCGAAGGCCACTATCAAAGCAACCTGGGCTCCCACAACACCTCAGCAGTACCACAGGCTGATCATCTCCATGTCACACTGCATTGATGCAGTAATTCATGCAAAAGGAGCACCGACCAAGTACTGAGTGCATATATGAACATACTTTTCATTAGGTATAAATATTCTAATTTTTTTGAGAAACTGAATTTTGGGATTTCATGAGCTATAAGCCATAATCATCAAAATTAAAAGAAACAAATGGTTGAAATATAACACTCTGTGTGTAATGAATCTATATACTGTATATGAGTTTCCCTTTTTGAATTGAATTACTGAAATACAGTGGGGCAAAAAAAGTATTTAGTCAGCCACCAATTGTGCAAGTTCTCCCACTTAAAAGATGAGAGAGGTCTCCAATTTTCATCATAGGTATACCTCAACTATGAGAGACAAAATGAGAAAAAAAATCCAGAAAATCACATTGTCTGGTGTTTAAAGAATTTATTTGCAAATTATGGTGGAAAATAAGTATTTGTCAATAACAAAAGTTCATCTCAATACTTTGTTATATACCCTTTGATGGCAATGACAGAGGTCAAACGTTTTCTGTAAGTCTTCACAAGGTTTTCACACACTGTTGCTGGTATTTTGGCCCATTCCTCCATGCAGATCTCCTCTAGAGCAGTGATGTTTTGGGGCTGTCGCTGGGCAACACAGACTTCAACTCTCTCCAAAGATTTTCTATGGGGTTGAGATCTGGAGACTGGCTAGGCCACTCCAGGACCTTGAAATGCTTCTTACGAAGCCACTCCTTCGTTGCCCGGGTGGTGTGTTTGAGATCATTGTCATGCTGAAAGACCCAGCCATATTTCATCTTCAATGCCCTTGCTGATGGAAGGAGGTTTTCACTCAAAATCTCACGATACATGGCCCTATTCATTCTTTCTTTTACACGGATCAGTCGTCCTGGTCCCTTTGCAGAAAAACAGCCCCAAAGCATGATGTTTCCACCCCCATGCTTCACATTAGGTATGGTGTTCTTTGGATGCAACTCAGCATTCTTTCTCCTCCAAACACAACAAGTTGAGTTTTTACCAAAAAGTTCTATTTTGGTTTCATCTGACCATATGACATTCTCCCAATCCTCTTCTGGATCATCCAAATGCTCTCTAGCAAACTTCAGATGGGCCTGGACATGTACTGGCTTAAGCAGGGGGACACGTCTGGCACTGCACGATTTGAGTCCCTGGCGGCGTAGTGTGTTACTGATGGTAGCCTTTGTTACTTTGGTCCCACCTCTCTGCAGGTCATTCACTAGGTCCCCCCCGTGTGGTTCTGGGATTTTTGCTCACCGTTCTCGTGATCATTTTGACCCCACGGGGTGAGATCTTGCATGGAGCCCCAGATCGAGGCAGATTATCAGTGGTCTTGTATGTCTTCCATTTTCTAATAATTGCTCCCACAGTTGATTTCTTCACACCAAGCTGCTTACCTATTGCAGATTCAGTCTTCCCAGCCTGGTGCAGGTCTACAGTTTTGTTTCTGGTGTCCTTTGACAGCTCTTTGGTCTTGGCCATAGTGGAGTTTGGAGTCGGTGACTGTTTGAGGTTGTGGACAGGTGTCTTTTATACTGATAATGAGTTCAAACAGGTGCCATTAATACAGGTAACGAGTGGAGGATAGAGGAGCCTCTTAAAGAAGAAGTTACAGGTCTGTGAGAGCCAGAAATCTTGCTTGTTTGTAGGTGACCAAATACTTATTTTCCACCATAATTTGCAAATAAATTCTTTAAACATCAGACAATGTGATTTTCTGGATTTTTTTTTTTCTCATTTTGTCTCGCGTAGTTGAGGTATACCTATGATGAAAATTGGAGACCTCGCTCATCTTTTAAGTGGGAGAACTTGCACAATTGGTGGCTGACTAAATACTTTTTTGCCCCACTGAAAATGAACTTTTCACTGATATTCTAATTTATTGAGATGCACCTGTACAAACTAATATGTAGTGACCCGATTGGTGATTTACTTAAGGCACTTTTCCACTAGCCCAGCACACCTCGGCACGTCTCGATTCACTTCGACACGGTTCGGCTCGCTTTTGTCTCCATTACAACCATGTTAAGCTGGGGTGGGTGGGATTTCTATAACAGCGAGTCGGTGCCACACTCCCGTGACGTAAAGCATGCGACCCAAGCAAAACATAAACACATGCGGCTGTATAAGGCGACTCCTCGGTCTGTGGCTTTTTTCACCGTAAATGCCAAAAAAGGACCGCCAGACAAGGGTACAGGCAGCGAGATGAAACACTCTGGAATAGTTCTGAGCTTCTGGGAGAGCCAAAGACGTGAGGATACAAACTAGGTCATATATGACAGTAAGCTAATGTTGCTAATGCTAGTTTGCTATAAGTACGTCGTACTACAGTGTAATGTCTGCAAGTTATCACTGTTAGGGACTAAAATATGTATGCTGTGTGTGCATTTCAGATGGCTCTGTTGTGGGGAAATTACTGCTTCAGTCGGTCTGGGCGTTCAACACAGCCTGTCACTGATGTCAGCACAGCTTCACAAACGATCAGTGGTTATAGAGCTTAAGAATGTCTGTAGAAACGTTTATTTCCTGTACAACAAATTGCTCTGATCTGCGTGAAAATCATGGAGAGACTGTTGAGACATCATGGACGTACCTGCATCTGCAGAACTGAGTCTGAGGTGGTGTCATAGAAAAAAATGATCAGCTGACACAACTTGATTGCCATGTTAATAACTATATTAGCCACAAAATATATATTCAAAAAGTAAACAGTACTGAGTTAGGTATAATAAGCTATATTTGACAGTTATCATGCATTTTAGGCCAAAACAAACTTGATCTAGGATTAAAAGCAATTAAAATAATGCAGTCACAAGGTTACATGGAAAATACTTGATTTACTAGATACATGTACTGTAGAAATATATATTCTCTGCATCAACAATGTACTAGACATGCATTCATGTAGTATTGCACTGGGAATTGCACTGACAATAAACCTCTGAAGTTTTTGCAGATGTCTCTTTTTTTATATGTGAAGGTTACCACCATGTGGCATAAATTAAATACTGAAAGATTGGAAAAGCTAAGAATAATCCAGCAGTTTGAGAAATCACTTTTGGTTTGGTGTAAGTCTGTCAACAGAATTATGAACAAAAAGCAGTTTTGTGTTAAAATGTTAAATCCCATTAAACCTAATCCGGGGGCTTCCAATCATGTGTCATGGGGGGCCAAGACCCTGCAGGTTCTCTCTTCTACCCAGTCTCTTCAGCAGGTGTTCTCACTGATCAGTCAGTGGAAGAAGTTCAGTGGAATCTGCTGTTGAACACACTGGTTGGAGGTAAAGCCTGCAGGGTCTTGGCCCTCCATGGCACATGATTAGACACCCCCGCCCAAACCCATTATGATGAAGAGCAGATGCTAATAAGACCCAGAATTCCTCCATATACTGGTACTGTCACTAAAGTATACAGGGTCTTCTGCGGTGGCACATTCAACAATACAGTCTTCAGGTAATAAAATAATTGTTTTGGTTGCTTTTTTCTTAAAAATGAGCCATTATTTTCAAGGTCACCGATAAATCCTTTGTACAGTTGACTCTTTTCCCACCGGTGTCTTAACAGACAAAATAGAAAATCATGATGCAAACACATAAGTCACTAAGTTGTTTATTACAATCAGCAGCAAATTCCAGATTATTCAGAATGTGCAAAATTCAAACTGTAAAAAAAAAAACTGGAATGGTCACACACGGCAGCCACGCTGCCTCACTGAGAAGCAACTGGATCGGCCCCTCGTACTGGTCCTGGTTCAGCAGATCTTCAGCCTGCATCTCTGTAAATAGTGAGGCAAGGTCCAGTTGGGGTGACAGTTTCCCTCTTGCCTAGACAAAAGACAAATGGGTGGTGGTTAATTAAAGCAAGTTTAAAACATATTTGGGAAATACACTTGTTGCTAAAAGCCAGTGGTGGAATGTGAATTAATGAATGGATCTTTATTTCGGATTGATTAAAAGTAAAGATTAAAAGAAAATAGAATAATATAACAAAGGGGAAAAAAATCTAACAAGGTCAAATTAAACAATAACTCCTCTGATTATACAGTTCAACATAGGTTATCTGAAATGGGTGATGGCTGAAGCTGCAGCTTATACTGCCCACCATATTTCATCCATGAATTCAAAAGAAAAACAAAACAGGAGGGATTACAATTTGAATGTGACAATAAAGTACTTCGTTGTTGTGTTTAACCACAATTTTCATGTAGCTGCGCTTCGGTAGATTTTACAAGGGCTGCGTTACATTTAAAATCATCTCTTTTTACTGTGGCCTCAGCAATCAGAATGAATTAATACATTCACTTGAATGGAATCTAGTACTTTAACTGAAGGTGTGCATCACCGAGTATGGAGTCGCTCAGTCAAAATATGAAGTTTTATCAATAAAAGTTTGTCCTGTCTGTAAAAGTGTCTCTTGTTGCCCTGGCTTCATGTGTGGGCGGTGTTTTGTACTAGCATTGCTAAAATATAAAAGGAAGCACTACAATGGGTCTCGAATATTTGTAATGTGTCCTGTTACTGCATGAGTTTATTGATGATAGACTATAAACTACACATATAAAGTAAATTATATTGACGACTGAACATCTCACATTCGCCAAAACATACAGTTATGAACATAACTCACAAAGGATCACACAAGTGATCTGACAGAAAAAATAAATACATTAACAATT
This sequence comes from Pholidichthys leucotaenia, assembly GCA_020510985.1. NCBI lineage: Eukaryota > Metazoa > Chordata > Actinopteri > Cichliformes > Pholidichthyidae > Pholidichthys > Pholidichthys leucotaenia. The sequence goes on along the minus strand of CM035847.1, from coordinate 220,591,551 downwards.
GGTTTATTTTACAGTTGATGTGCCATATTCACACAATCAAATAAATCTCATTTCAGTCCCTTTTATATTAAGTGGAAATTGTGCTACTTTGGTTTTGACACTTTACCTATAAAAGCAAACGATTTCAGTACGTTCCACAGTGGCGAGGTAGGTTGTGGGGAGGCTGATTTCCTCTTGCCTAGATGAACGACAGAAATGGATGGTGGTTAGTTTCAAGCAAGTTCAACACATATACAGGCACATCTCAAAAATTAGAATACCGTGAAAAAATTCAATATTTTTTTCACTCATTTCAGAAAGTGAAACCCATATATAGATTCATTACAGGGGACAGTGGATATATTGCAAGTGTTTATTTTAATATTGATGATTACGGCTACAGCCCATATTAACCAACACCTCAGCGGCCAACATTTATATTTAAAAACTATTTTTTAAAGTTAATTTTATGTAATATTCTAATTTTTTGCCAAATTGAATTTGGGGGTTTTCAGGGGCTGTAAGCCATAATCATCAAAATTAAAATAAATAAACGCTTGAAATATATCACTGTCTGTGTAATGAATCGATATAATATACGGATTTCTCTTCTGAAATGAGTGACAAAAAATATTGAAGTTTTTCATGACATTCTAATTTTTGGAGATGTAACTGTATTAGGGAAATACACCTGTGAAAGTCAGTGGTGGGATGTGACAAAAATGCTTTGTTTCCCTGACAAGCACTGCAGGATCCACAGAATAGGTGTGTGGGTCTATTCTGACGCTTTAGAAAATTATATGAATGACTTTATAAATCACTGGTTTGAAAAAGCAATTTTAATATGACGAGATTTCGGCTCCTGTGGTCCATTTCAACCAGTATCCACAATATAAACAGGGAGGCTAACCCCTGGCATGTGGAAACACATTCTAGCATTAAATTGCACACAATTTAATGCGCAGCACCAAGTGCAATACGTACACAAACCAGGACCTTTAACCAGGATTAACATATTTCATTGTTTTGCTCTCACAAAGCGAATATTTAGGAGAAAACAAGTGCGAATCAGCAGTTGGTACTAGCTAGCTACTAGCTAAAACTCATTAGCTAACACTCGTTAGCCAGCACAGAACAGCGCTGTATGGCCTCAAAAAAGTGAGCTTACCAAACAGGATTAAATAAGCGAACAGATGCACATTATTACAAATCACTCACCATCGATGGTTCTCTCACGTTCGTCTTCAGCTTGTCCGTAGTCGGTTTCTGTGCTGGGCTGCCATCTGTATCAGTCCGGTCACTCCTCACTGTGGATCTGCCACCAAGCAGAGAAAACCCCGCACCTCTTCGTTGGACCACGGTGCTGAATTTCCGCAAAACCTACAACGCTGTCTGTATTAATATCGTATTTACTCCATGACCGAGTTAGTCCGTGAAATATTGCAAATGGCGGTCCGTGTGTAGATTCATCAGAAGACGGTCGCTTTGTGACGTTACACCTGACCAATCACGCGAGCAGTCTTTTGACGTCACAACACGGCACGACTCAGCACGGTTGTACCCTGCCCTCGAGCAGAGACGAAAATTGCGGCTGTTAAACCGTGTTGGGGCTAGTGGAAAGAGTTACAAAGCACGCTGAGCTGTCCCGTGTTGGGCTTAGCGGGGCTAATGGAAAAGGCCCTTTAAAAAGAGCAACAGCTGGGGTTTTTTGTTTGTTTGTTTTACAACGTGTATAACCGGCTATGTACTACAAATAATTTACTTCAATAATTACAGTGTAGCTGAACCATAATCAGGCTCTAATGTATTAACATGTGTGCAAAAGTGATGATGAATTAAAAACTTAGTGAAGGAGTTCTACAGGGCTCTGTTAGGTCCCATTCTTTTTTGCTTTATATATGCTTCCGCCACACAATATTAGAAAACATTGCATAAATTCCCATATTGAACTGAAACTGAATTGAATGTGCACTTGAAGTTTTGCACCCATAAATCAAATGACTCTTACACAGTATTGCTATTTGTAGCAGTTCCCCATTTTAACATCCAGTGGTTATAATGTAATGTAATGTAATGTATTTTATTTATATAGCCCTTTAAAACAACCCGTAGGTGACCAAAGTGCTTTACAAAAAATAAACAGCATTAAAAACACACAGAGCATTAAAAACAAATAACATAAACAAAAACAACCTAAAAATAAAATAAAAACAAATGTCAAGACAAATATCACCACTACTGGGTATTAAAAGCCATCCTAAACAAATATGTCTTAAGTTCTGATTTAAAAAGGGTCAGGTCAGAGATAGCACGTAGGTCAGGGGGGGAGATTATTCCAGAGCCTGGGGGCGGCAACAGAAAAGGCTTGGTCACCCCAATGTTTATACCTTGACCTAGGCACATCCAGCAAAAGCTGATTGGATAACCTCAAAGCTCTGCCTTGGTCACGGACAGTCAAAATCTCAGACATATAAACCGGAGCAAGGCCATTAAGAGCTTTAAAAACAAAAAGCAAAAGTTTAAAATAAATTCTAAAATGGACTGGAAGCCAATGAAGTGAATAAAGGATTGGAGTAATGTGCTCTCGCCTAGGTGTGTTGGTCAAAAGACGGGCCGCTGCATTTTGCACAAGTTGAAGGCGGCCAAGAGAAGACTGAGAGATGCCAACATAAAGTGCACTGCAGTAATCAAGTCGAGACGTGACTAAAGCATGGATGGCTATCTCAAGATCATGACGGCTCAGGAAAGGTTTGGCTTTGGATAACAAACCGTAATTGATAAAAGCTCATTTGACTACATTGTCAATCTGTTTATCAAATTTTAAATGGCTGTCAAAAATCACCCCCAAATTTCTGACAGCTGAACTAAGCCTTAAAGAGAGGGTACCAAAGCCAGCTGTTACAGTATCCCCAAACACAATACATTCTGTTTTTTCTTCATTTAAGTGGAGAAAATTTTGGCTTAACCACAACTTAATATCAATAATGCAATCCAATAGAACACTTTGTGAGTTAGTTTGTTCTGGGTTCAAAGGTAAATAAAGGTAAAGGTAAATAAAGGGCAATACTCTCATTCTCAAGTTCAGAATGGATTCACTGACAACCACTGACAATTCACTGACAACCTCTCAGACTTGAAAGATGTTAACTGTGAATTTTTAAAAAATGGCACCAACACAGAAATACCTGTTGTACATGAGCATTAGACCCTCAATAGCCTTCATCATATGAGTGATGATGCACACATATGTATGAATTGATTTCTAAGGCCCATGAGGTTTTCAAAGTAGTAAACACAGAATTAAAAATCTTTCAATAGTATTTAAAACTACTTCAAAAATTACTTCAAGACAAATATTTAAATGGACTCTAGAAACAAGGGCAATTCTGAGAATACTATATTATTTAAAACCAGCTACAAACTGAAGAAACCTTTACATGTCTCTGATTCATGGTTAGAATACTGTTTACTGCATTACTGCAGTAAGCAGGGCTCTTACCCCTGACCTATTAAATGAATTCCCCCACGTTAAAACTGTCATAGTACATGTTGGATGCAACAACATCCCAGATGAAACGTCCGAGATCTTAAAGAGTGACTTCAGGAGCCTCTGTCCACTCTTGCGAACTGTGGCAGACGTGTATTTATCTCTGGGCCTTTGGCACCTTTCAGACGAGGTTGCAATTATTTTAGCAGAACTCTCAGTCTTAATATTTGGTTGTGTTCTACATGTCCTACTTTTAACATTGGTTTTATTGACAATTTTAACCTGTTTTGGAACCGCCCATCACTTATGAGGCCTGATGGCATCCATCCAAATAGACTTGGTGCACGTGTTTTAAGGGACAATCTGTTCTATTCCATTCAGCGTTTTTTAATGCAGTGACTGGAGTTTGGTGCGTTAACTCACTCCAAAGTTCCTGGGTCTGCAAACCAGCCCTTTTTTGTTTCCACTTCTCATATTAATCCCATTAATCCAAATAATCCTCACTGTTTGGTTCAGTCTTTGATTTATAACCCTACAGAGATTGTGTCTGTCTCCCGTTACCCAAAATATTATAACCCAAGACAAACACAACACAACTTGATAAATTCACGTCTTTCTGCAGCTCCTCCTCATTCGCTACCCCTCAACTTTGCCCCTGTCTTCTCCCTTAGAGAACCTTTGTCTACTCCCCCCAAAGTTAATAAAATATAATGCATAAACATCCCAAAGTGTTTACCTCAAGTCTCTAAATTTATTAATTTGGCCTCTGTTCCTCCTTATAATTTAAAAATTAAATGTGGTTTATTAAATATTAGGTCTTTAACTCCCAAGTCTCTACTAGTTGACGATCTATTAATTGATCATCAGATTGTTTTAATATCCCTCACAGAGACTTGGCTAGGGCAAGATGATGATGTTGGTTTGAATAAATCAACTCCCTCTGGTTATCTAAACTATCATAATCCCAGAAGTTCTGGTCATGGAGGTGGAGTAGTGGCAATTTTCCATTCTAAATTACTAGTTAATGTACAGCAAAAATCATGTTTTAATTCCTTTGAGGGCCTGGTCCTCAGTGTGGGGTATGTTGGCTATCTTGGCTTGAACCCAATTTTCTTCGCCATAGTTTACTGTCCTCCCTTGGCCTACTCAGAGTTTTTATCCGAATTTGCTGAATTTTTAGCTGATTTAGTGCTGAAATCAGATAGAATAATTATTGTGGGGGATTTTAATATACTGTACATGTTGATGTAGATAGTGACTGTCTTAATAAGGCATTCAATTCAATTTTAGACTCAATGGGGTTTTCTCAGAAAGTAGAAAATTCTACCCATTATCTCCACCACACATTAGACCTTGTTCTGACTTATGGTATAGAAATTGAAAATCTGGTAGTGTCTCCTCATAATCCTTTACTGTCAGACCATTGTCTGTTAACCTGTGATTTCACCATTTCTGATTATTTGACTCTTAAAGAAAAATATTACAACAGCAGATGTCTTTCAGATGACGTTGTTACCAAATTTTTGCAGACTGTCTCCTCTATACCATGGGTCAACACAATGGAATAAAAAATGGAGAGCCTGCTCCTTCCGTAATTGATAGCATGGTAGATCGTGTTGCAGCGTCTCTGCATCAGACTTTAGATTTGGTGGCCCCTTTAAAAAAGAAAAAGTCTAACCTGTGGTGCACATATGTGGGTTTCATATGCTTCACATGTGTATTACTGTATGCTTATTGTATGCTTCACGTCTCAGAGAAACAAAAGGTCTGAACCTCCTAGGGGTAACAGGAGGATGTGAAGTCTAGCCTTTTGTATGCAAAGAGATGGCCTTGAAGGATTTCCTGACCACCAGGACTTTAGGTGGAGACGAGAAGACCTGGAGGGGGACGCATTGTGATTTGGGATTAAAAGACAATGTGACTGTGTGCTTTGATGTCCTGGGGTATTAAACGGACAGATGTTGGGGGATTGCTCTCTCTTTCTGTTTTTGGATGTTGGAGAATGTGAATGTGAATAAAACTGGACTTGAGAAATAAACTCAGCCTCGTCCTTCCCACACTTCTCCACACTGGTGACCCTAAGACGTATCATGAGCGGAGACGAATCTCCCGAGCCAGACTCGTCAGGAGCCAGCCAAACGAATGCAGCCACAGTTCAGCTACCGGACTTCTGGCCGAACAATCCACGCTCCTGGTTTAACACAGTCGAGGCACAGTTCCACCTCCGGAGGATTTCGGTGGACACCACAAAGTTCTACCATGTGGTTGCAAAGCTGGACAACCACACAGCCCAGCGGGTGGAGAGCCTGATCAACCACCCGCCGGACAGCGACAAGTACAGCACGTTGAAGGCTGCGCTCATCCGTTACTTCACCCCCTTGGTGGAGGAGCGAGCAGAGAGGCTCCTGGAATGACTGAATTTGAGAGCGACAGACCTGCAGACCTGATGGGGAAGATGTTGAGTTTGAGAGACTCCGAAGATGATAACTTCATCTTCACCCACCTTTTCCTCAGGACCCTACCGTCAGCGGTGAGAGTGACCCTGGCCAGTTCACCACTGTTGGCCCGACGAGACTACCACGAGCTGGGCCAGGAGGCGCAACGACTCGTCGACGCCAATAAACAGCGCGCGGCTACGGCTGCGGCAGCGGAGCTAGGCGCAATGTCCGGAGATGGCAGGGGGCCAGAGGCTGCAGCACCAGACTCACCAACGATGGCGGCGGCAGGGGCCAGGAAACACGGAGGGGACGATGTCCTTTGCTTCTACCATCGCCGCTTCGCAGAGAGGGCACGCAAGTGCATTCCACCGTGCCATTTCAAGCACTCGGGAAACGCCAAGACCGGGGGTTGGTAGCAGCTGCGGCCCTCGGAGAGGAGAACAAGCTGCTCTACTTGAGGGATGCGCACTCGGGGAGGCATTTCCTTGTGGACACGGGCTCCCAGCTGAGTTTCATCACACCTTCCTACGCTGACCGGCTGGCGCCTTCCAGTGGTCCCCGGGTCTCAGCAGCGAACGGCTCGGCGATTAAGACCTCGGTGAGAGGACTCTGCTTCTGTCTTTACACAGCCGTACATTCGAGTGGACTTTCGTCATAGCGGCAGTCAATTTCAACATGTTAGGGGCTGATTTTTTGTGCTCACATGGTTTGTTGGTCGATCTTGCTAACAGACGCCTGGTTAATGCACTCTCTTTTTATTCTATTCCCTGTACAGCTCGAGTGGCCCCGCCAACAGCACAAGCCAACGTCACAGCTGCGGGTGGTAAGTTCCACACACTCTTCACTCAGTTCCCAGCACTCACGGTTCCAACATTTTCGGCGACCGTGGCTAAACACGGGGTGGAACATTTTGTTACTACCACCAGACCGCCCGTTTTTGCAAAAGCTCGGCGCTTGGATTCAGCTAAACTGACCGTGCGAGGAGTTCGCCAACCTGGAAAGGTTGGGCATCATCAGGCGTTCGAAGAGCCCATGGGCTTCACCGCTTCACATGGTCCCGAGAGCTGATGGCTCATGGCGACCTTGCGGTGATTTCCGCAGGCTGAACAACGCTACAGCACATGACCGCTACCCGATCCCGCACATCCAAGATTTTTCAGTTCATTTGGCGGGGGCGTGCGTTTTTTCTAAAATAGACTTGGTACGCGGTTACCACCAGGTTCCAGTGCGTGCTGAGGACATACCCAAAACAGCGGTAATAACTCCTTTCGGGCTTTTCGAGTTTTTGCGCATGCCGTTTGGGCTTAAAGGCGCGGCGCAGACGTTCCAACGCATGATGGACGCGGTTTTGCGCGATCTCCCTTTCGTGTTCGTCTACCTGGACGACATATTGGTAGCCAGCGCGTCTGAAGACGAACACGAAAACCACCTCACGGCAGTTTTCCGGAGGTTGACAGAGCACGGGTTAATAATTAACCCAGCGAAGTGTCAGTTCGGGGTGACGCAGATTGATTTTTTGGGGCATCGCATCTCCCCAGAAGGAGCGGTCCCTCTGCCTGACAAAGTGTGCGCAGTAACAAATTTTCCCCAACCACAAACGGTCAAAGCGTTACAGGAGTTTTTGGGAATGGTGAATTTTTATAACCGTTTCCTCCCCCGCGCAGCGCAGCTCATGCAACCATTGTATGCTGCACTAAAAAAACAAAAACCCACAAATAAAGTCGAATGGTCTCCGGAGCGAGAGCGCACATTCTCTGAAGTCAAAACAGCCCTGGCAAACGCTGCGTTGTTAGCACATCCAGTCCCAGCGGCCCGCATGGCACTCACTACGGATGCGTCAGATGTGGCCATAGGGGCGGTCGTGGAACAGCATGTAGCCGGAGCCTGGCAACCGCTTGCCTTTTTCAGTAAGACCCTGCACGACAACGAACGAAAATACAGTGCATTCGACAGGAAGTTGTTAGCTCTCCACTTGGCCATTCGCCACTTCCAGTTCTGGCTGGAAGGACGCCGTTTCACCGCGTTCGTTGACCACAAGCCGCTGACTTTCGCGATGGCCAAGATTTCAGAACCTTGGTCGGGCCGGCAGCAGAGACAGCTGGCCGCGATATCGGAGTTTACTACCGATATCCAGCATGTGGCGGGTAAATTTAATGTAGTGGGGGACTGCCTCTCGCGCGCCGTGGCGGCTCCAGCCCACGTGAAGATAGATTCTGCAGCCATGGCCGCGGAGCAGGTTAGCGACGCGGAAGTGCGCGCGGCCCTGGTCCGCGTGGGGATAGATTATGCAGCCATGGCCGCGGAGCAGGTTAGCGACGCGGATGTGCGCGCGCTCCAGTCTGGACCAACAGGGTTAAGGCTGGAGAACAGGGTGCTTCAAGACGGTATGCCCCCCCTAATCTGCAACGTCTCCACTGGGCGGCCGCGTCCTGTGGTTCCAGCCGCGTGGCGCTGCCGCGTTTTTGACTCGATCCATTCTCTAGCGCACCTAGGAGTGCGTGCGTCGGTCAAAATGGTAGGAGAGAAATTTGTATGGCCGAGCCTGCGCAAACAAGTTAGAGAGTGGGCGGCAGCCTGCATGGCTTGTCAGCAGGCCAAGGTTCATAGACACACGAGAGCTCCCTTGGAGCCATTTCACATCCCAGCTAAAAGGTTTGATCATGTCCACGTGGACCTCGTAGGCCCCCTCCCGCCCTCACAAGGGTGCACACATCTTCTGACAATGGTTGACCGCACCACGCGCTGGCCGGAAGTGGTTCCGCTGTCGTCAACCACAGCCGAGGAGGTCGCGCACGCGTTTTTAACGGCATGGGTAGCGCGTTTTGGAGTCCCGTCAGACATTACGTCCGACAGAGGCCCTAAATTTGTTTCTGAACTTTGGTCAGCGATGGCCCGCAGCCTGGGGGCAACGATCCACCGCACGACCGCGTACAACCCGCAGGCTAACGGGTTATGCAAACGTTTTCACAGGTCACTGAAGGCGGCTCTCAGAGCGTCGCTTACGGATGCAAATTGGGTGGACAAGTTACCATGGGTTTTATTGGGGTTGCGTTCTGCACCTAAAGAGGATTTAGAAGCCTCCCCAGCTGAGCTAGTTTTCGCACAGCCACTTCGGCTGCCCGGGGAATTTCTCCCAGATAATCCAGCGCCAGAGTGCTCCCCGGCTCAGCGGTTACAGAATAGCACAGGCCCGAGCACGCTACCTGGCCCCGTTCACCACAGTTTTCCGTGTGTTTTTGTGCCTAAGGCTTTAAAAAATGCGGAGTTTGTTTTTGTCAGACATGATGCCCATCATCCGCCTTTACGCCCACCTTATAACGGACCATATAGAGTGCTGGAAACAGGGGATAAGCATTTTTTGCTAGATTTGGGGGGCAGAAAAGAAATGATTGGCATTAACTGTCACCATGGGTTGAGATGCCGTCTCGGCACTCAGCCCATGTTTTCCCTCATCCCTGCTTCCCATTGAGCAGCGTCTCAGCTGGCCCCCAGCTGGCAGCATTATGGACAGCTGGGGCCAATTAGTCTTCATCAGCTGGGGCGCTGCCAATGAGGATAAATAGGAGCAGCCTCGATGACTCGGGGCTGCGACATAAACACATTGCTAAGCTGAAGCCCCTTCGTCTGGTGTCAGCTTATACTCCTCTTGCAGCATTCCTGTGTTTGTATCCCGCTGTGAGGATGTACGTCTTGCTACCCCCACGTCCGGTACGAGCTGCTTACCTCTGCGCTGTGCAACCTGTGAGTGTACGTCTGCATGAGTATCTGTGCTCTCCTCATCCCTTCCCCTTTACCCTGAATAAAATATCACGACTCACTGGCTTGTCCCTGGCTCTGATTGCCCGGCTCCCTAGAGCCGGATATGACAGTATGTCGCAGCCAGAAGAGCTACCGGCGGCCGTGAGTCGCCGTGGAAATGTACCTTTCTGTCCGGGTGTCAGCGCTGCTAGCATGCCGTTTCCCAGGAGTCACTTCCGGCGCCAGCGCGACGAGCTGAGGTCCATCTCGGAGGCTGTCGACGGGACGTTCTTCACCCTGCACGACGCCTCCAACGCGAGACGCTGGCATCCGGGCCATGCTGAGGAACTCCTGGACTGTCACCCTCACTCTCTGTACCATCTGGAGGACAGTGCCAGGATAGACGCTGCAGGTACACAGCGAGAGAAGCTCCACGGGGTGGATGGAAATCCCGGCAGGGAGTCGAAGTGGGCGACGTCTTTCCCCGCTTCGGAGTCCCGTTCCTGCCGCCATTCCAGTCCGGGAGTTCGCGCCAACCAGAGGACTTCCCCCGACCTGCGCCACGTCACTCGGGATTCCCTTCAAGGAGCCGCAGCTGACAGCAGTTATGTCCGGGGTCGAGTGGCTGTCGCGAGCTCTACTGTGTTTCCTGTCACCACCTTCAGGCATGTGGCGGCGGCAGTGAGATTGATGGTGAGGACTTCAGGGCTACGAAGCTTTCCCGTGCTCGACGCCTTCCTCGTCTCGATCTCCGATCTGGAGCGGCGAATCCTGGGTTTCCCCCTCGCTTCGTCCCCTGGGAGTAGTCGTCATCACATCGCCGAGTCACCTCTGCACGAACCTCGTCCGGATCCAGTTCTGGGTCATCGTCAGGATCGTTCCTCCCACGCAGCTGTCATCCCTTCGCCTCGTCAGTGTGGAGATTCTACAGCCTCGTCCCCTGAGCCTCGTTCCCCCGCTGTCATTCCTGGACATTCGGGCTGGCTCACCCCGGCTGTTTCCCCCTCCTCCTCGACGCGCTTCCTGACCGCTGTGTGTGCCTGGAATCCCGGCCTGGTGAGCTCTCTGCTGGAGACAACGCGAGCGACCCTCAGACGAATTCCCGGGGGGTCCTCCGTTATCGCCGGGCGGGGAGAGGAAGAAGCAGATTCCACTACAGCAGGCGATACTCAACCTCCAGGGGGCAGGCAAGTCATTGTTTTTTCACACCTGCTTAATGATTTGCTCTGTCACATCCCTGGAGGAGAAGTTCAGGGTTCGCAGCTCCCTGAACTCTCCCCACCTGCTGTAACCTGTATGCCTAATCCCGCATCCTCTGTGTCTCTCTCCGCCGAGCGGTCCCCGGCTCCGGGTCAACGTGGTGGGATATGGAGAGGGCCTGTGGTTCCGCAGCTACATTGCGGACGGAGGAGGGGGACTGACTGCTGCGTGGAGTCTACGCCGACGACTGAGCGTCCCCGGGTCTCCACGGAGGAGCGGTTCGGTCCGGCGGGACGAGATTCTTCTGGCTTCACGCCGAGTGGATCGTCGGCGGGGTTACCTGAGCTGGAGGGATCTCAAGCTGCGCTGACCATCGTGCTGGCTGCGGGGCCCGACGCGGCTAGATGGGAGCCTGACAACGACCTCCTGACGACGGATCCTGGATCTTCGCAGTCCTGGACGGCGTCAGAACCCGAGATCAGGCGAGTGCTCTCCTTTCTTTTCTCTCTTTTTATCCCCGAGCACTTCAGCCTATCTCCAGGGGAGACGAGCCGGGTGCAGCCATCCGCTGCGTCTGAGCTCGTCTCGCCGGGTTCTGGCGCTGCCGGTGATCCTGATCCCGGTTCTGTTTTCTCTTCTGAGCCTTCTTCCAGGGTCACCGGCAAGGAGTTGCTGTTCCTCGTGGTGCTGGAGGGTCCGGGTTCAACGTTGGAGGTCGGTTCTGGTGCAGTATTCAACGTGGGTTCGCCCGAGACCCAGTCGGGGTCCAACGTGGGTTCGCCTGAGGCCCGATCGGGGTCCGACGTGGGTGCTGCCCCAGTATTGTCCAGGTCCGGTGAGGAGGTGGCCGTTTTCCTGCGGCCTGACGCCCGCCGCCCTCGTCATCGGCTCTCCCCTGAGCCTCTTCCACCGGGATCCGCTCTGATCCTTCGCCCGTCTCAACGGTCCTGGTGGTTGAGTGATGCGGGTCGACGACCCGACCCACAGAACTTTCGGTTCGGTGATCTGGTTCCCCCCACTGGTCTGTGTTTCCCTCTGGGCAGCCTGGTTCGGCTGCCGGTGGACTGGATTCCTGGGATCTGGGTCCAGAGTTCGCCGTCCGAACACTTCTCTTTCCCTGATTCGCCAGCTGGACGATGGGCGGGGAGATCTCTGGAGCCATCTCGGCCATTTTTGGACTCTGCCTGCCATTCACCTCGGGTGTCACTTTTTCTTTTGTTATTAAGGTCACTCGGGTGTAATGTTCTGTCCTGTTGGTGGATTTGTTTTTATAGTGCTGTGTTTTCCATCGCTCATGCTCAGCATTTTACTTTTTGTGCCATGTTTTTAGCCTCGTTTTTTGTATTGTAGAGTTATGTTTTGTTTTCCGTAACACCATGCTCTGCAGTTATCCATTTATTCCAGTCACTTTCATTTCTTTAGGTGACTGGGTATTTATATATTCGTGTGTGTGGGTTTTTCTTTGCCTGCACTCAGTATTTCTTTTTTGTCCTGTTGGTTCATTATAGAGTCATGTGCCTTGTTTTTCGTAACACCATGCTCTGTAATTGTCTATTTATTCCAGTCACCCTCACTTTTCTTGGTGACTGTGTGTATGTACTTAAATTAGCGCTGTGTATAGGTTCCCTTTTATTTAACCGTACTCAGCATTTTTGCCCTGTACCTTTTTGGTGGTTCTTTTTTCCTTGCTCTGGGTCACGCATGGTTGGTACTCTCTGGGTAGTATGTAACCGGCGTGCTGACCCAGTTCTTCTCCCCATCTGTACCTGGGTTAATTATTCTGTTTTGTCAGTATTGTATTTGGGTTTTTCTTTCCCGCTACCCTACATTGCCCCATTGGTGTTGTCCTTCCCTTGGCTTCTTCCCCTCCGGTCCGCCTCCCTTCCTCCCACCCTAGGTGGGGGGGGGGGGGGGGGGGCTGGGATGTTCCTGGTCGTTCAGGAGCCCGACCTTGAGGGAGGGGCTCTGTCACCATGGGTTGAGATGCCGTCTCGGCACTCAGCCCATGTTTTCCCTCATCCCTGCTTCCCATTGAGTGTCTCAGCTGGCCCCCAGCTGGCAGCATTATGGACAGCTGGGGCCAATTAGTCTTCATCAGCTGGGGCGCTGCCAATGAGGATAAATAGGAGCAGCCTCGATGACTCGGGGCTGCGACATAAACACATTGCTAAGCTGAAGCCCCTTCGTCTGGTGTCAGCTTATACTCCTCTTGCAGCATTCCTGTGTTTGTATCCCGCTGTGAGGATGTACGTCTTGCTACCCCCACGTCCGGTACGAGCTGCTTACCTCTGCGCTGTGCAACCTGTGAGTGTACGTCTGCATGAGTATCTGTGCTCTCCTCATCCCTTCCCCTTTACCCTGAATAAAATATCACGACTCACTGGCTTGTCCCTGGCTCTGATTGCCCGGCTCCCTAGAGCCGGATATGACATTAACAGGCTCAAACCCGCTTTTGTGGTAGCTGACGAAGTTGTGCAGTTGGCTAAGGCTCCTTGGCGTGGCAGACCCCCTAGAGAGCATTCCCCAGAACACCCACAGAGGTTGACTAACAGTTCTCATCCCCAGGCAGCAGCTCCACAGCAGGAAGATGCCGCAGAAGTGGTACAGCCTGCTTACAGCAAATACGGGAGAAGGCTGAGGCCCAAGCGGCACGTGGACTGATATGTAGTGATTTTATCATGACATGCAATCTGTGGTTATGTTGTTTCATCTTAGACGTTTGGGGGGGGGGGTCATGTGGTGCACATATGTGGGTTTCATATGCTTCACATGTGTATTACTGTATGCTTATTGTATGCTTCACGTCTCAGAGGAACAAAAGGTCTGAACCTCCTAGGGGTAACAGGAGGATGTGAAGTCTAGCCTTTTGTATGCAAAGAGATGGCCTTGAAGGATTTCCTGACCACCAGGACTTTAGGTGGAGATGAGAAGACCTGGAGGGGGATGCATTGTGATTTGGGATTAAAAGACAATGTGACTGTGTGCTTTGATGTCCTGGGGTATTAAAGGGACAGATGTTGGGGGATTCCTCTCTCTTTCTGTTTTTGGATGTTGGAGAATGTGAATGTGAATAAAACTGGACTTGAGAAATGAACTCAGCCTCGTCCTTCCCACACTTCTCCACAAACCAGAGATTTCTAACCCCTTGGTTTAACACAGAAACTCGTAGCTTAAAACAGAAGACTCGTCAATTAGAAAGAAAATGGCGTTGCACTAATTTAGATGAATTCTATTTAGCGTGGCGAAATCATCTCTTAATTTATAAAAAATCTCTTAGAAAAGCTAGAACAAGTTATTACTCTGCATTAATAGAAGAGAATAAGAATAACCCCAGGTTTCTTTTCAACACTATAGCCAGGCTGACAAAAAGACAGGACTCGGTCAATCCTCGCATCCCCCTTGAGCTTTCTAGTCGGGACTTTTTGAACTTTTTCAATCATAAAATTTTATCTATTAGAGATAAAATCAGTCAGATTTTTCCCACCGTAAACTTAAGTACATTAACTACTACAACTCCTTCAACTGATATCTGTTTGGATAAGTTTAGTCCAATTGACCTTTTAGAGTTAGATAAAATAATCTCCTCATCTAAGCCTTCATCGTGTCTTTTAGACCCTATTCCTACCAGGTTATTTAAAATAGTCTTCCCAATTATTGGTAGCCGTATTCTTCATATAATTAATTCTTCTTTAACTTTGGGTTATGTACCGCAGGCTTTTAAAATTGCTGTAATTAAACCCTTACTCAAAAAAGCCAACGCTCGATCCAGGAGTTTTGCTAACTATCGACCAATCTCTAATGTGCCTTTCATTTTAAAAATCTTAGAAAGAGTTGTTGCTGCGCAACTGTTTGACCACTTGCAGGAAAATGGTTTATTTGAAGAGTTTTAATCTGGGTTCAGAGTTCATCACAGCAGTGAAACAGCCTTAATGAAGGTCACTAATGACCTCCTTATCGCATCTGATAATGGACTTGTTTCTGTACTTGTCCTTTTAGATCTTAGTGCAGCTTTTGGTACTATCGATCATGGCATTCTACTTGATAGATTAGAACACTATGTTGGACTAAATGGAACTTCGCTGCAGTGGTTTAGATCTTATTTGTCCGATAGACTTCAGTTTGTTCACATCAATGATGAGTTTTCTTCCAACTCTAAGCTCAGTCACGGAGTTCCACAGGGATCTGTGTTAGGCCCTACTCTTTTTAGTTTATATATGCTTCTGTTAGGCAATATCATTAGAAAGCACTGTATACATTTTCATTGTTACGCAGACAACACACAATTATAACTGTCAATG
This sequence comes from Pholidichthys leucotaenia, assembly GCA_020510985.1. Taxonomy (NCBI): domain Eukaryota; kingdom Metazoa; phylum Chordata; class Actinopteri; order Cichliformes; family Pholidichthyidae; genus Pholidichthys; species Pholidichthys leucotaenia. Next base: position 220,576,411 of record CM035847.1, on the reverse strand, counting down.
AAGCCCAATGATTGTAATCAATTAGCCAAGTTAGATGCCTACCTTAAGGAAATTAAAGCCTGGATGACTTGTAATTTTCTGCTATTAAACCCAGATAAGACTGAAGTCATTCTTGTTGGTCCAAAAAACCTTAGAAATTCCTTTCCAAATCAAACTCTTAATTTGGATGCCGCTATGCTCACTCTGAATAGTTCTGTGAGGAACCTTGGAGTTATTTTTGATCAAGATCTGCTCTTTAATTCACATATTAAATTTGTTTCTAAGACTGCCTTCTATCATCTGTGCAATATTGCCAAGATTAGGAGCATCTTGTCTCTAAATGATGCTGAGAAACTGATCCATGCCTTTGTCAGCTCGAGATTAGATTATTGTAACTCGTTATTATCAGGTTGTCCTAAAATATCTTTAAAAAGTCTTCAGTTGATCCAAAATGCTGCTGCAAGATTTTTAACTAGTTCTAGAAAAAGAGATCATATCTCTCCGGTTCTGGCCTCCCTTCATTGGCTTCCCATAGAGATTAGAATTAAGTTTAAAATGCTTCTTCTTACTTACAAAGCTCTTAATAATCAGGCCTCCTTATATATAAAATATCTGATATTACCCTATCATCCTAACAGAGCACTATGCTCCCAAAATGCTGGATTACTTGTAATACCTAGAATCTCCAAAAGTACAATGGGAGGCAGAGCCTTCTGCTATCAAGCTCCTTTTCTGTGGAACCAGATACCACTCTGGGTCCGGGAGTCAGACTCGATCTCTGTTTTTAAGAACAGGGTAAAATCCTTCCTTTTCAATATAGCCTACGATTAGAGAGGGATCTTGTGTCTCTTAACCCCCCTTTTGTTTTGCTGTCAATCGATTCAGACTGCCGGGTGACCTCCAATAATGTACTTGGCTTCTCACTGTTCCTGTTCTTTATGTCTGTTCTCTTCATTGTCTCTATCCCCTCACCCCCAGCCAGTTGCAGCAGAGGACTGCCCCTCCCTAAGCCTGCTACTGCTAGAGGTTTCTTCTTGTTAAATGGGAGTTTTTCCTCTCCACCGTCACTAAGTGCTTGCTCACAGGGGATGATCTGATTGCTGGTTCTTTCTGCAATTGTGTGGTTTTCCCTGCATTTGGTAGTGCTATGAGATGACTTTTGTTGTGATATGGTGCTGTATAAATAAAGATGAATTGAATTGAATTGAATTGAATTGGGGCAGTGCGGTGGCGGAGTGGTTAGCACTGCGGCAGCACAGCAACTCACCCTTGGCCGGGGGATCCTGGGTTCAATCCCAGCCCCCGACCAACAGTGATCTGTGTGGAGTTTGCATGTTCTCCCTGGTGTCTGCGTGGGTTTACTCCGGGATTTCTCCGGTTTCCTCCCACATGCCAAAAACATGCACGTTAGGTTAACTGGCATCAAACTGGGGATTCTAAAGTGTCCTTAGGTATGACTGTGAGAGTGAATGGTTGTCTGTCTCTCTGTGTTGGCCCTGCGATGGACTGGCGATCCGTCCAGGGTGTACCCTGCCTCTCGCCCAAAGATGCTGGGATAGGCTCCAGCCCCCCTGCGACCGGAAAAGGATTAAGTGGAAGAAAATGGATGGATGGATGGATGGATGGATGAATTGAATTGAATTACTGCATGATGTGAACCAACAAAGCATTTCTTATTATTTAAATATAACCAAGTACAGTGGTTGGCATATTTTTTTTTGCCAGAGGGTGAACACCATCTGAAGAAATGACATCATGTTGCAGTCCATAACAACAACAACAACCCAGTAAATCAAAATCCTTTTTGTCCATCAGTTTTTTAGGCTAATTTAACCAAAGCACATCAGCATTTTGCTGATCGTTCTCGGGGTTAAAAGGATCCTAACTTCTTTTTCTTGTTTCATTGTACAAGTTGAAGGAACCTGTCTATTCTAGCCAGTTCACCAGTTCATTGCTAGTAACACCCACTGAAAGCAACTCAGCACACTGTAATTTATGTATAAAAACAGCATAGCGACACATTCAGAGATTTCCACTGGCAACATTTCCACATGGCACACCAGCAACCCTGAAACTATGCCACCACACTAAGGAAATACAAATTTAAGAAAAATAAATTAAGGAATGATGCTTTGTAAGTGTGCACATGAACAACACGCGTGACAATCATCTGCACGTCAGCGTTCGGAAGCATGCTGCCCGCGTGACCATCAGTCGTCAGAGTGTCTCTCTAGTGTCACTGTCCAAGAGAAGCATGAGCTTATTAAAGCACTTTAAACGTGGTAAAAAGCAGAAGAGGTATGCAAGCAGTGGAGGCATTTATTGTGGTTTGAACCTGCTGGTAACGGGAACAACAATGAGTCGCTTAGCAAATAGGTGTTGTTAGGCTTCATATGCAGGCTTCATATGCAGGGAAAGGCAAGACTGACTGATGAATTGCTGAGGATTTACTTCACCAGCCACTACAATATTAACTAATTTATGTTCATTATTATATACCTGGCAAGTTAAGATGAATGAAATTCACGAAGTCAATGACTTTAATCTGTCAACAGCCTTCAGACAAACTAAACATGCCAACAATTGGATTTCAAAATAAGGGAGTTTGTTCCTGATGTCTGGTTGGTGAGGAGAGTTCTAAAAAAACTATAAATATATAGAAATATAACAGAAATAACTGCATCTTGTTACGATTGCCCCTCCGAGGCAAAGAAGGTGATGACCCAATTGCAAGGCGAATTTGGTCAACTATAATTTACTAATAACAGACAATAAGGTAGCGTGGGGGCTGAAACAAAAAAACACAAGCAGGGCTCAGTAGGAAAACTCACAGGCTAGGAAAACACAAAACAGGCAGGGACTAATTAGGCAAAACAGAAGCGTGTGTTAGAGGCCAACGTTATTCAAGGACACCGCACAGGACACAGACTGAGACGCACAGATTTATCGAGGTAATTTTTATAACGTTTGTATACCACTGTTAATAGTCTCTCGGCACCACACCAGTCGGCTGCCTTTTGCAACAGCGGCTCGATTCCGAGTTTTTTTTTTCCCCTTCCTCTCTCTTTTGATGCTCTGAGTGTTGCTATCCCTGTGCTGTTGCAATCCTGGAATTTCCCCATTGTGGGACTAATAAAGGCTTATCTTATCTTATATAGACAGGGTGTGTGTGTGTGGGGGGGGGGTAATCAGGAAAGGTGAGAACAATCAAGGGCAATCAGAGATAGCACAGGATGGATGGGGCTGAACAAACAATCACAGAGGGAAAGCATACGAGATGACAATGAACATACAGGACAACAGCACAGGAGCAACACAAAGAGGACGGCAGCTACAGGTATGGAAAACATGAGGAGCTGGAACAATAGGGAAACAAATACACACACAGATCCAGGACCAAACAGGGGATTGCTATGTCCACAAACCTGGAATGAAGATGGACGAGGACGCTGTGCTCGAACTGAACTTTATTACACAACGTTTAACCCTTTAGCCCTCCCAGTCGCCGTATGGCGACTGTGACGGTTAAAGGGTGGTCAAGGCCCCTAGGGGTCAAGAGTTGTAAATATTTTTGTCAATAAAATAGTTCAAATTTCCAAGGCTATAACTTGAAAGTTGCAAGAGATAATGGCTTACTGTCAATTAGAAAGATGTAGAATATGATCCAAAGTTTCAGATAGGAATAAATTTACGCATCTAATTTGCATAATGTCACGGCAGCTATATAAATTACATAACTCAGTCAAAAGTGGACTTTGGACACATTTACACAAAGAATGGGTTTTTTTGACACCGTTTTGTCTACAGGGGTATGCTTTTATCAAATCTTCAAAGAATATGAACCAGAAACTCAATAAAATGTAAAAAAAAACCCATAAATTCATGAATTACCATGGGGGGGACTTGCTCGCCCGCTCGCGTGGTCAGTCCGTTTTCGCCCATCGTGGTCGTTGTTTTGCATTTGGTCGGTCATTTACACTCTCTACCACATCTACAAACTCCTATGATTATCCCACAGGAATTTCGTTTGTATTGCGCGGCTATTTTTCCTGTAAAATGCAGTTTTCTGTGATAATCCATGACGATGATGGGCACGGCCATCTTGGTGTTGTGAGCTCAGTTTTCGCCCATTGTGGCCGTTGTTTTGTGTTTGGTTGGTCATTTACGCTCTCTACCACATCTACAAACTCTTATGATTATCCCACATGAATTTCGTTTGTATTACGTGGCTATTTTTCTTGTAAAATGCAGTTTTCTGTGATGATCCAGACGATCGTGGTGGTGGTCATCTTGGTCTTGTGAGCTCATGGCAGAAAAAGGAAAAAGAATAATGAGGATTTCTTCTTCTTTACTGTATTCCATGTCAGCCATGATTCCTCCGACGCGTGTCTGCCCCCTTCTGAACTGTCAGATCAGTACAGCTCAGTACAAATCTTCAGGAGAGCCGGGGACGTCAGAGGAGACAGCCAGAGAGTTGACAGGCGCAGTTGCTGCACTTTACCACTGGGGCGCGCGACCCGTTCATGAAATGTGGACAGTAAAAAGGTTAATAAGTTCAGCATAAATGGCTTCAGGATGAGGAATTTGTTAAGTACATAGAAAAACAGATAGATGAGTTCTTTGATATCAATACTACACAAACATCAGCATGTATAAAGTGGGAGGCTTTCAAAGCTTTTATTAGGGGGTATATTATTTGTTATACAGGTTCAAAATCTAGGAAGACTCGAGAGGAGAGAGTCCAATTGGAACGTAAAATAAAAATTCTTCAAGAAAAAGTGTATGCAGGAAGTAATCCAAAATTAGAGAACGAATTACTGATTCTGAGAGCTGAATATGACAAAAAATCAGCGAATAGAGCTGCCTCGAGTCTTCTAAGATTGAAGCAAACCTTTTATGAACAAGGTGAAAAATCAGGAAAATTATTGGCATGGCAGATTAAACAATTAGAATTTAAAACTAACTAACTAACTAACTAACCTGCACTTATATAGCGCTTTTCTAGTCACAAAGACCACTCAAAGCGCTTTCATTAATACTAACCCTCTATTCAAAGGGCCTATAGGAAACAGATATCTAGGGACAATTTAGAACAGCCAATTAACCTAACATGCATGTCTTTGGCATGTGGGAGGAAACCGGAGAAATCCCGGAGTAAACCCACGCAACACGGGGAGAACATGCAAACTCCACACAGATCACTGTTGGTCGGGGGCTGGGATCGATCCCACGATCCCCACAATCCCCCGGCCAAGGGTAAACTGTGCTGCCGCAGTGCTAACCACTGCGCCACCGTGCAGCCCAATTACCAGTATTATAAGTAACAGACAGGCAGTTGTAGATCCTTTAGAAATTAATAGTGCTTTTAGAGATTATTATGAAAAATTATATGATACAAAAAATGAAACTGACTTAACAAAACTAAATGGGTTTTTGGATGGATTATCTATACCATGTATTCCAAATGAAAATAGGGAGACATTGGAGTCAAAAATTAGTCAAGAAGAAGTTGGGCTAGCCATTGATAATATGAAATCAGGAAAAAGTGCGGGACCTGATGGTCTTCCAGTTGACCTCTATAAAAAATTTAAGAATAAATTAATAAAACCATTTTTGGAAATGGTTTTAGAAACATTTCAAAATAGTAATTTACCACCATACATGAATAATGCCTTAATTATACTGTTGCCAAAACCAGGTAAACCCTTTAATAAATGTGAAAACATGAGACCAATAAGCCTATTAAATGCTGACCTTAAGATAATCTGTAAAATTTTAGCAAGACGACTACAAGAAATATTACCAAATATTATTAACCGAGATCAGAATGGCTTTATAATGGGAAGACAAGGCTTCCATAATGTAAGAAGACTATTTAATATTATTTATTCTAATAAAGAAGCACCGGATACAGCTCTCCTATCATTGGACGCTGAAAAGGCCTTTGATAGGGTCGAATGGCCCTTTCTTTTTGAAGTCCTACAAAGGTTTGGAATTGGAAATAATTTCATAAAATGGGTTCAGATAATATACAATAATGCTACAGCAGAAATCCTAACAAATAGCAATATTTCAAAATCAATAAAAATCAATAGAGGATGTCGACAAGGTTGTCCACTTTCACCTTTACTGTTCACTATGGCAATTGAACCTTAAGCGATGGCAGTACGTTTACATCCACAAATATATGGAATTAAAGTAGGACCAACAGAACATAAAATCTCCCTGTATGCTGATGACATAATTTTGTTTATGTCGAATCTTAAAAAATCAATTCCGACCTTGTTAAATTTAATAAAGAACTTTGGGGAAATATCAGGATATAAAATAAATAAAACTAACTCTTCAATATTAATGCTAAATGAGACCCAGAGAAATCACCCAGCTCCTGAGGTAAATCAATTCAATGTTGTAAATCAGTTTAAATATTTAGGAATTCAAATTGTGCCTAAGTTAGAATCAGTCGCCAGTGCCAACTATGAAGCCTTAATGACAGATATTAATGAGTTGCTTCAGAGATGGATGTCACTACCAATGTCAATGATCAGGAGAATTAATATACTTAAAAGTAATATCTTACCCAAAATTCTATATTTATTTCAATACATTCCTTTACCACCACCTTCAGATCTATTCTCTAGAATTAAAAAAAAGTTAGTGGAATTTATATGGAACAATAGGAAAGCTAGATTACATCTGTCCTTACTATATTTACCATTTGATCGTGGAGGTCTGAAATGTCCAAACTTTTTGTTGTATTACTGGTCAGCACAATTGAGGTCTATGACATATTATTTTTCATCAAATGATCTCCCTCACTGGACTGAAATGGAATCAAACAATTTACCTTTACCTCTTCCCTTATTCATATACTCAGACTCGGCTAAAAAATTACAGAAACAAGTTAAAAATCCTATTGTAAAGCATATGATCAAAATATGGTGTGAAATCAAAAAATATTTAAAAGAACCACACTTATTGTCACAATTTAGCCCAATATGGGGTAATCAATATTTTACACCAGGGAGAGCGGATGCTGTATTTAAATTATGGAATTTAAAAGGGATTCAAAAGATTCAAGACTTATATTTGTCACGTTCAGATAACATAATGTCTTTTGAAGAACTGAGGGTCAAATTTAATCTTAATAGAACACATTTTTTAAAATATCTTCAGCTTAGGAATTTTATTCGATCAAATCAAAATAATGTTCTCACCCGACCTACTTATTCATCCTTGGAAAAATTTTTGACGAAAGATAGTAAGAGAAAGGGTATTATTTCAGAGTTTTATAACTCATTGACACTATCCTCAAGTGAAAACTCACAGAAAAGAATGAATTATTGGAAAGAAGACCTGCAAATTGAAATTTCAGAGGAACAATGGGAATTGGCTTGCACAGAAGCTCAAACCAAATCAATAAATGTACGTCTTAAATTGATACATTTTAAATGGTTAATGCGGATGTATGTTACACCTGTGGAGTTAAATAGATATAACAAAAACATACCAGATATGTGCACAAAATGTATGGAAAGTAAAGGAACCCTATTTCATTGTTTATGGGAATGTAGTAAAATTAGAATGTTTTGGGAAGAGGTGAGGGTAACAATTGAAAAAATAATTTCAAAACAATTCATATTGAACTCTAAACTGTTTTTGTTGGGTCTGTATCCAGAAAAGCATAATTTTAATAAGAGTGAAAGAACATGACTTCCGGTTATGGCTGCCACGTAGGACGGACGTGTCTCGCTCTGCTCTGCTCCTGAAAAAAAAAATCGGCAAATAACTCTCTCATTTGGGACAGAACGTATCCCAGCATTTGGGCGAGGATATGTCGGCGAAGCCTAAGGCTGGAAAACCAGGAAAGGAAAAAGCGAGCCGCCGAAACAGTCCAAATTAACGGACTTTCAGGTCTGTGACGCAGCAAACAAAACTCCATATATGGCGGAGGAGGCTGGCAACGCTGCGATTTCTGCGGGGAATGGCGCAGATGCGCTGATGGCAGCCATGAGTTCAATGAGAGCGGACTTTTCCTCTAGATTTGATGGGATTATGACAGCGTTGGAAGGAATAAGAAAGGAATTGGGTGACTGTGTAGAACGAACGGCGCAGATGGAGCTCCGTCTCGCTAGTGCTGAAGATGACGTCACCCGTCTTCAATTAAAGGTGCGCACTTTGGAAAAAAAAATAAATCTCTGGAAGATAATATTTTGGATTTGGAATCTCGGTCGAGACAGAATAATTTGAGGCTGGTGGGTCTTCCAGAGGAATCAGAAGGTCGGGACGTATGTTCCTTTCTGGAAAAGTGGATTCCGGAGGTGCTGGGCAGCGAGGAGTTGCAATCAGCAGTGGTTCTGGAAAAAGCACATCGTATTGGCCCACGGAGAGATAAGGGACCGCCGAGGACCTTAATTATGAAGTTTCTTAGCAACAGAGACAGGATGAAGATCTTCAACGCTGCACGTGCTAAAGGAGAGATTAAACACCAGGACCAGCAGGTGCGGTTCTACCCAGATTTGGCCACAGGAATCCAGCAATTGAGGAAGCAGTTTGATCCCGTACGTAAGGAGCTGCGCAACCTTGGGATTCGTCATGGTGTAATCTATCCTGCGAGACTGCTGACCACGTATGAGGGCAGAACACACATCTTCAAGACCCCAAAGGAGGCGCAGGAGTTCATCAAGAAGATCAAAGAAGAAGAAGAGACTGGTGGGAGCTAAGCATGAACAAAATATAAGGTAGAATAATTAAGCATTTGCACAGGCATCTGACTGACTTGAAGTAAATAGTAAGTTTACAAAATATAGATTGTATTATATATTAAAAAACAAAACAAAAACAAAACAAACAAACAAAAAAAAAAACTATGATGTACAAAGTTGTTAAAAATTTTGGAGTTAAGTTGGAAAACTACAGAGGAGAGTTAATGTTACGTCATTAAAAGCAGTAGAGTTAGGGTGATTGGGAGGATGAAGAAGGAGTGGCTTAGGCTGTTCCCCGTGGGTGTGGAACGGTCGATGGCTATATCGGGAGACAGAATTTTTCTTTTGATTTTGGGGGGTTTGCCACAAGTGTGGGAAGGGGAAATTTGTTTGTGTGTAGTTTGTAGGATGAATGTTCAACCACTCATGTTTTTGCTTCTCTGTATGAGCATGTTTACACTGCAAGGTAATCCCAAACTCTCTATTGATCATGGACCAAAGTGTTAATCTTAATTTAACTTCATGGAATTGCAGAGGTCTACAAAATTTTAAAAAACTTAAACAAGTTATGAATAAAATAAAGGACATGGGTTCAAAAATTGTGTTTTTACAAGAAACTCATCTGATAGAGGAGGATGTTAAAAGAATTAGGAGTAGATGGCAGGGAAGTGTATTCACCTCTTCATTTTCATCCCGAGCCAGGGGAGTTATGACTCTCATACATAAATCAGTTCCTTTTCAAGTGAAAAATGTAATTGGAGACAAATTTGGAAGATATGTAATCATTCAAGGTTCTTTGCTATTAGAAAATATAAATCTTGTGAACTTATATGGTCCCAATATAGATGATCAGAAGTTCTTTGCTAATTTATTTCTCATCTTATCATCACTTACAGGGCAACATATAATAGCAGGGGATTTTAATTGTACATTGAATCCAGGTGTGGATAGATCAACAGGACTGGATTGTACGCACATTGGATGTAGGATGACTATTAATCATTTTATGAAAGAATTGAGATTGTTAGATATATGGAGAGAAATGAAACCACAAGTTAAAGCCTATTCTTGTTATTCCAGTACCTACAAGACATTCTCACGTATTGATTATTTTTTGATTTCCACAGAATTAAGGTCCAAGATTCAAAACTGCTTTTATGATAACATCGTGATCTCTGATCATGCACCCTGTTGTCTAATATATGTAGATAAAAAATTGACAAAGGAATCAGGTAGATGGCAATTTCAGCATAAATGGCTTCAGGATGAGGAATTTGTCAAGTATATAGAAAAACAGATAGACGAGTTCTTTGACATCAATACTACACAAACATCAGCATGTGTAAAGTGGGAGGCTTTCAAAGCTTTTATTAGGGGGCATATTATTAGTTATACAGGATCAAAATCTAAGAAGACTCGAGAGGAGAGAGCTAAATTGGAACATAAAATAAAAAATCTTCAGGAAAAAAGTGTATGCAGGAAGTGACCCAAGGTTGGAGAATGAATTACTGATTTTGAGAGCTGAATACGACAAAAAATCAGCGAATAGAGCTGCCTCGAGTCTTCTAAGATTGAAACAATCTTTTTATGAACAAGGTGAAAAATCAGGAAAATTATTAGCATGGCAGATTAAACAATTGGAAATTAAAACACCAATTACCAGTATTATAAGTAATGGACAGGTAGTTATAGATCCTTTAGAAATTAATAGAGCCTTTAGAGATTACTATGAAAAATTATATGATACCAAAAATGAACCTGATTTAACAAAACTAAATGGGTTTTTGAACGAACTATCTATACCGTGTATTCCAAATGAAAACAGGGAGATATTGGAGTCTAAAATTAGTCAAGAAGAAGTTGGGCTAGCCATTGATAATATGAAATCAGGAAAAAGTGCAGGACAAGATGGTCTTCCAGTTGACCTTTATAAAAAATTTAAGAATAAATTAATAAAACCTTTTTTGGAAATGGTTTTAGAAGCATTTCAAATAGTAATTTACCATCATACATAAATAATGCCTTAATTATACTGCTGCCAAAACCAGGTAAGCCCTCTAATAAATGTGAAAATATGAGACCAATAAGCCTATTAAACGCCGACCTTAAGATAATCTGTAAAATTTTAGCAAGACGAATACAAGAAATTTTACCAAATATTATTAATCGAGATCAGAATGGCTTTATAAAGGGTAGACAAGGCTTCCATAATGTAAGAAGACTATTTAATATTATTTATTTTAATAAAGAAGCACCGGATACAGCTCTCCTATCACTGGACGCCGAAAAGGCCTTTGATAGAGTTGAATGGCCCTTTCTTTTTGAAGTCCTACAAAGGTTTGGACTTGGAAATAATTTCATAAAATGGGTTCAAATAATATACAATAATGCTACAGCAGAAATCCTAACAAATAACAATATTTCAAAACCAATAAAAATCAATAGAGGATGTCGACAAGGCTGTCCACTTTCACCTTTACTGTTTACTATGGCAATTGAACCTTTAGCGATAGCGATACGTTTACATTCACAAATATATGGAATTAAAGTTGGACCAACAGAACATAAAATCTCCCTGTACGCCGATGATATAATTTTGTTTATGTCGAATCTAAAAAAATCAATTCCAACCTTGTTGAATTTAATAAAGAATTTTGGGGAAATATCAGGATATAAAATAAATAAAACTAAATCTTCAATATTAATGCTAAATGAGACCCAGAGAAATTACCCAGCCCCTGAGGTAAATCAATTCAATGTTGTAAATCAGTTTAAATATTTAGGAATCCAAATTATGCCTAAGCTAGAATCAGTCGCCAGTGTCAACTATGAAGCCTTAATGTCAGATATCAGTGAGTTAACTCAGAGATGGATGTCACTACCAATGTCGATGATCGGGAGAATCAATATACTTAAAAGTAATATTTTACCTAAAATACTTTATTTATTTCAATACATTCCCTTATCACCACCTTTAGATCTATTCTCAAGAATAAAAAAAAAGTTAGTGGAATTTATATGGAACAACAGGAGGGCTAGATTACGTTTGTCTTTATTATATTTACCATTTGATCGTGGAGGTCTGAAATGTCCAAATTTTATGTTGTATTATTGGTCGGCACAACTGAGGTCTATGACATATTATTTTTCATCAAATGATCTCCCTCACTGGACTGAAATGGAATCATACAATTTACCTTTACCTCTTCCCATATTCATATACTCAGATTCGGCAAAAAAATTACAAAAACAAGTTAAAAATCCATTTGTAAAGCATATGATCAAAATATGGTGTGAAGCTAAAAACTATTTAAAAGAACCACAGTTATTGTCACAATTTAGTCCAATATGGGGTAATCAATATTTTAAACCAGGGAGAGCGGACGCTGTATTTAAAGTATGGAATTTAAAAGGGATACAAAAGATTCAGGATTTATATTTGCCATGTGCAGACAACATAATGTCTTTTGAAGAGCTGAGGATCAAATTTAATCTCAATAGAACACATTTTTTTAAATATCTTCAACTTAGAAACTTTATTCGATCAAATCAAAATAAAGCTCTCACTCGACCTATTTATTCATCCTTGGAAAAAATGATGATGAAAGATAGTAAAAGAAAGGGTATTATTTCAGAGTTTTATAACTCATTGACACTATCTTCAAGTGAAAATTCACTGAAAAGATTAAACTACTGGAAAGAAGATCTGCAAATTGAAATTTCAGAGGAACAATGGGAATTGGCTTGTACAGAAGCTCAAACCAAATCAATAAATGCACGCCTTAAATTGATACATTTCAAATGGTTAATGCGGATGTATGTTACACCAGAGGAGTTAAATAGATATAACAAAAATATACCAGATACATGCACAAAATGCATGGAAAGTAAAGGAACCCTATTTCATTGTTTATGGGAATGTAGATTAATAAGAATGTTTTGGGAAGAGGTGAGGGTAACAATTGAAAAAATAATCTCAAAACAAATCATATTGAATCCTAAACTGTTTTTGTTGGGTCTGTACCCAGAAAAGCATAATTTTAATAAAAGTGAAAGAACATTCATAGACCTCAGTTTGCTTAATGCCAAAAAATGTATTGCACTATTATGGAAAAAGACTCATAGACCAGATGTGACTCAGTGGTTAAGACAGATGTTAACAAACCTTCCATTAGAAAGAATAACATATATACTAAAATCAAAGGAAATTGTGTTTGAGAATATATGGAGACCTTTTATTGATTATGTAAAAAATTTAAACATAACTCTTGAAGAAGAAGGTGAATGATGTGTGTGGACCTTGTAAATTCCAAACTGGTGAACATAATATGTATACTTATGTATTGGATTGTCTAGACTAAACAGAGGAGCATTGTTGAAGATTTGATTTTGTTGGTGGTTGTTGGTGTTTTTAGTGCATTTTTTTTTTTTTTGTAGTACTTTAGTTTTAGTGTTTGATTGTTTGTATCATGTTTGTTAAAAAAAAAAAAAAAAAAGGTTCAATAAAGATATTGTGGAAAAAAAAAAAAAAAGAGTGAAAGAACATTCATAGATCTCAGTTTGCTTAATGCCAAAAAATGTATTGCACTATTGTGGAAAAAGACTCATAGACCAGATGTGACTCAGTGGTTAAGACAGATGCTAACAAACCTTCCACTAGAAAGAATAACATACATACTGAAATCAAAGGAAAATGTGTTTGAGAATATATGGAGACCTTTCATTGATTATGTAAAGAAATTAAACATAACTTCTGAGGAAGAAGGTGAATGATGTGTGTGGACCTTGTAAATTCCAAATTGGTGAATGTATAATATGTATACTTATGTAATGGATTACCTAGACTAAACAGAGGAGCATTGTTTGACTTGCTTTTGTTAATGGTTGTTGGTGTTTTTAGTATTTTTTTCTTTTATTTTTAAATTACTTTAGTGTTAGTGTTTGATTGTTTGTGTCATGTTTGTTAAAAAAGGTTCAATAAAAATATTGTGGAAAAAAAAAAGGTTAATAAGTACACTGCACACTTAACACTCAGTTATATCCCTGAGGATGAGCCGTAGCTAAGAGGGCCATGAGATGGTCGACTCTCCCCTATATACGATGGCATGATGACATCACCAGCTGGCTGCATCATCACGCCGCCCATTGTAGTAAATCTCATCACTACATTCTCCTCCCCCTTGCAAAACACAGTACACAAACAAATCAGCCCTCCCCCAATTTGGTACACATGCAATCGAACATTCAGAACTACGAACTAGAGTCAGCGGGTAGACCACCACTGGACCTGACACGGCTGGGTGGATTATTCTGCCACCTCCTCTTAGCCACACTCCTACCTAAACAGTCCCTGTTTTTTGTTGTTTTGTTTTTTTTTGTTTTTTTTTTTTTTGGGGGGGGGGGTTACAGTCTTCCATGGGGAAGGCGATTCTGCCAGAGAGGCCTTGTAGTGGTCCCGCGGAGGACGCACCCCTGGAGATACTGGGCCCAGGGCCAGGACCGATCTTCATAACGTTGAGGCCCGGGTCCCACACTGCATCAGCTGACTCCCGCGAAGGCTCACCATCTGGAGCAGTCACCTGGACATGCCGGAATTGATTTGCATGCCAAACCGAACCATCTGTAAGCCGAAAACACACTGATCCTAGTTTTGTCATGATCCTCAACGGCGTCCGCTGTCCCATCAGTTGTGACTTGGTCAGCCACTGTTCCGGTCTCTCATCGGTGCAGACTCAAACCCAATCCATGACTTTGAGTGGTGCCTTGCTCGGTCTCATATACCACTGTGATCGCTGTGGTGCTGCATGCTCATCTGTTTTGGGACCTCCGTCGTGCCGTAACAGTTCTGCCATTACCGTGTTAGTCGCAGACCCTTCACCCGACTTCTCCATCATTGTTTCTGTAGTCCGAAGCTGTTTGTGGGTACGTAAGGTGTCCAATGTCTCTCCCGTGTTGTTCGCTGTTGTGGACTCTTCACCCGTCAGCTCAGTCGTAACCCCCGTAGACTGATACTGAGCGCGGGTATTGAAGCAATCTGGTTCCTCCTCTCTCCCATCTGATGTGCTTTGTTGTGCCATGTCATAGATAATGTCTGTGCCCGGTTGTTGTGCTCTGAGGTTCTCTGCGTGCACGGGCTCCCTCTCCTATAATTTCACAGCAGTCCACCTTCTGCGCCCCCCCCCCCCCGGGCAGCTCTCCTGCTGTGTGCACAGGACAGTTGGTGTGGTGTCAGTGTCGCCCATTGTAAACACGTCCCAATTACCGTAGCTTGACAAATTGAGTCCATCACTGTCATGGATGGTGAAGCCCAGTCGGAAGAAGAGGCCACCTCCCATAATGTTTACACGATGTGTAGTCACTTGAAACTCAAAATCATAAGCAATCGTCGACCTGTTGTAGACCGTTAGCTCAATTGTCCCAACGATGCTAACTCTGTGACCCCCATAGCCATGAAGCGCTGCTGGGTTCTACCTAATTTTGTGGTTGGGGAAAAATTTCTTCACCGTAGTCCAATTCAGCATCGACTTAACCACCGCACTGTCGAGCAGCAGCGGCACAATCATGTCATCCAATTCAGCCATGCCGTATGCACATTAATTAATTTCAGGGCTTACTATGTGGATGGTGGTCGTTGGCAGGTGGCTTTGCTTGCTTGGTGGGCTCCACGGTGCCAGCAACCGGCACACTTTGGCAAAATGGTTATAATGTCCACACTTGTTACAACGTTGTCCTCTTGCCAGGCAAAAACATGCTCTCTCATGGTGCATCGGGGAACCACAGTTACCACATGTAGGGCCTCTCAGAGTGGTCCTTCAGTTAACGGTATTCTTGTACTCATCTGCCATGTCTTCATATTCCTCCGTGCCCACCGCGTTGGCTAACATCATCTGTCCTGTTAGCTTCTGTTGATGGTGCCCACCTAGCTCCGATGCTAACTTCTCACATTTCACTGTACAATAACTCACTCTGATGTTGTATTCTGGTCATAACTATGCTGCCATACTGCACCTTACAGTCTAATTGGTACCGCAAATCTCACTCTGCTCCTGATAGTCCTGAATTGTACACTGGGTATGATTCATGTGTCTCTACAGGTCACCATCTATTCATCTATGATGTAGATAGGCTTTTATTATAGTAGTTTTAGTTTTACTTTCCACGGGTAATCCCTTTGTCTGTTATGCTGTGTGTGTTTCTGTCATTTGGTTGTCTACTGTCATACTGCTGTTACAATGCAATTTCCCAGTTTAGGATCAATAAAGTATATCTATCTATCTATCTATCTATCTATCAACCTAACTCAAGCTGGAATGCTAGCTCTATGGTGCTAGCTAGCGTCATGTCATTTGACACCGTTAGCATCTCAGCCCTTAGCCTTGGGTTACTCGTGTATTCAGCTAACTGGTCCCGCACCATCTCGTCCTCTAACAGTCCAAATCGGAACATGCTAGCCAGATGTCTCAAATCAACGACAAATTGCTGGGTGGACCCACCAAGTCCCTGTCGCCTCTGGAGGAATCAAATTCATCATGCTATCAAGTTGTCCGGTGTAGCAAAGTAGCAAGCTAGCAGCTCAACAGCATCCACATACAAGTCCGTCGGACCAAGCATGTGAAAAAATCCTCTGACCTTCTACGCCCAGGTTGTGGACAAGTAGTACCTCCTTCCTTACTTTATCCAGTTTTCCCAGGTCCAACGCTGTGACGTAGGTCTCGAACGCATCCAGCCATCGTGGCCACGGGACGTCCAGTTCGCCTGGAGACTCGAGGAAAGGCCTTAGCGGTCTTAGGCATGCTTCCATGGTTCATAAATCCTCATCGCCAAATGTTTTGTCCACAAACCTGGAATGAAGATGGGACGAGGATGCTGTGCTCGAACTGAATTTTATTGCACAACATTTAATAAGTACACCACACACTTAACACTCATGTCCCTGAGGACGAGTTGTAGCTAAGAGGGCTGGGCCATGAGATGGCCGACTCTCCCCTATATATGGTGGTGTGATGACATCACCAGCTGGCTGCATCATCACGCCGCCCATTGTAGTAAATCCCATCACTACAGGGATGACAGAAGAAGGGAACACAAAGGGCAAATAATGCAAATAATATCATAAATAATCACAGAGGGAACAAAAATAAGCATAAAGTATGGGCATGATCTCATGATCATGCATAGACTATTACAAAGCCCGCCACCTCAAGGGCGGATTTCAGATGCCATCCAAACAAAACAACAAACATCCCGATCAGGCAGGAGGAGGAAAACAAAGAACATCTCAATCAGGCAGGAGGAGGGGGACATGGGCACAGCGGGACCAAACAAGAACACAAACAAGGAAAAAATGTTGATCGGGTGGTCGACCAGAGTCCCAAGATCACCAAAACGCCGGCTGCGGAGGGTCAGGTGGCCTACCAAAGTCCATGGACCACCAGATGGAGGAATATGGCATATCCGGTGGCCTACCAAAGACCAAGGGTCACCAGACAAATGAACATGGCACGTCAGGTGGCCTACCAAAGTCCAAGGACCATCAGACGGATGAACACAGCACCATGGGGGCGCTGACCTCAGGAACTTTTAACACAGGAGCTAACATAGGAACTTTTTGCTCAGAAGGTGACAACATAGGAACGTTCTGCTCAAGAGATGACAACATAGGAACTCTTTGCTCAGGAAACAACATAGGAGCCTTAACAGGAAATAACAGCTCAGGAAATAATGACAGAGAACTTAAACTCATAAGATGCCACAAGAGCTTCTTGCTCTGGAGATAACATAGAAACTTTAAACTCAGGGGATAATGACAACATAGAACCTTTAAACTCAGGAGACAACATGCAAGCATTTTGCTCTGGAGAAAACAACATAGGAGTTTTAAACTCAGAAGATAACATTGGAGCCTTTTGCTCTGGTGATAACAAAATTTGGAGTTTTTTGCTCTGGAGATAATGGCATAGGAGCCTTTAGTTCAGAAAAAAAATATACAGGAATCTTTGGCTCAGGAAACAATAATACAGGAGCTTTTGGGTCAGGAGACAATAATATAGGAGCGTTTGCCTCAGACATTAATGCAGGAACCTTTAATTCAGAAACTGGTAACAGGGGAACTTTTAGCTCTCGAGCCAGTAATGACGGAGCTTTTAATTTAGAAACTGATAACAGGTAACTTTTTAGTTCTGGAACCAGTAATGAAGGAGCTTTTAGTTCCACAGCAGTTGGCTGTGGTGCACTGCCCTCAGAAACAGCTGACAAGCATGTGGTGAACTCAGGAACAGACAATTGTTGCCCACTAACCTCAGGTATCGGTGATGGGGGCATGCTGACAGCAGCGTGCAGCCCTCCGGAGTGGGTGTCAGCAGCGTGCTGAACTTAGTAACCAATGATAGCGGTGTGCTGACCTCAGAGGCTGATGGTTGGAGCACATCACTCTTAGCGGCTAATGGCGGAGGCTCACTGGCCCCTGGAACAGACAGCAGAGGGGCTTCTAGCTCCAGGGACAGCCCCAGAAGATACTCTAGCTCAAAAGACTGCAGCACGAGAGCCGCCATCTCAGCGATCTTTGACAGCAGGAAAACATTGGTCTCAGTGAGAGATGACAAGGGCGCGTCAACCACCACAGCAGTCTCTGGAGCCAATGGTGGATGCACGCTGATCTCGGGAGCCAATGATTGGGGTGCGCTGAGTACAGGAACACATGGCGAGGGCGTGCCAGTCTCCACAACAAACAGCAGATGCGCACCGGCCTCTGGGACAAACGAAGGATGTGCACCGGCCTCAGGGATGACACGTGGCGGTCCCCCGACTTCAGGAACAATGAGTGGAGGTCCCCCAACCTCTGAAATGATAGGTGGAGGCCCTCCAATCTCTGGAACGATGGGTGGAGGTCCCCCCAACCTCTAAAACGACGGGTGGAGGTTCCCCCGACCTCAGGGATGATGGTTGGAGGTCCCCCAACCTCTGGAATGATGGGTGGAGGTCCTCCGACCTCTGGAAAGACGGGTGGAAGCCCGCAGACCTCCAGAACAATGGGTGGAGGTCCCCCGACCTCCAGAACAATGGGTGGTAGTCCCCCAACCTCCAGAATGACGGGTGGAGGTCCCAAGACCTCTAGAACATGCAGCTCAGATGATGGCGAATCGTGCACCTCGGAGACAGCTGGACACAGACTCCTCGGATGTGAAGGGAGAGATGGAGGATGGGTCAGTACAGGAACAGGCAGGGGAGCTCGAGGGAGGAAGGCCAGAAGCAGATGAGAGCTGCAACTGGGATCCCCTGTCAGGAGTTAGGCAAGACCTTTTAAGTATACATAGATCTTAAGAATACAAAATAAGGTACTTGCCTCAACTCCTGCTCCACTGGCGGCAAGGACCCCAGTGACTCTGCTGCTGGAGAGGTGATGACAATCTCAGGAGACACTAGAGAAACAGCAGATGAGGCAGTCTGAGGTGCAGCAGTGGGCGTGGGCACCAGCATAGAAGACGTAGGAGCCTGCACTGCAGGCATGATGACAGGTGAAGTTGCTGGCATATTGACAGGAGAAACTGCAAGCACGAAGACAGGCAAAACTGCAGGCATGAAGACAGGCAAAACTACAGGCGTGAAGACAGGCGAAACTGCAGGTGTGAAGACAGGCGAAGCTACTTGCGTAATGAGAGGTGAAAAAGGTGGAAGGCAAGCTGATGTGTGCGCCAAGGAGAGAGCTGGAGCTGGTGCGTGTGCCTTGGGGACAGCAGGAGCCGTTGTGTGCACCTCGGGGACAGGAGGAGCAGTTGCATGCACCTCAGGGACAGCGGAAGCCGTTGCGTGCACCTCGGGGACAGCGGGAGCCATTACGAGCACCTCGGGGACAGCGGGAGCTGTTATGCGCACCTTGGGGATGGCTGGAGCTGTGAAACACACCTCGCAAACAGCTGGAGCTATCTGGAGAGAAGCTGGAGCAGGTGGTGGTACCTGGCGTCAAAAGGAGCGGTGTCTCTTGGACCCTTCCTTCCACCCGGGGCCCCCGAATGCCAGCTTGCTGCCACAGAACTCTCCCCACTCCGCTGGACAGAGAATAGGCGGCTGGAAGGCTGGCTCCAGCAAGGAGGAGGCAGATGGCAGTGGTGGTAGCGGAGGAAGGGAGAGATTCTGCACCCGGGGGTGGGAGCGCACGTTCAGTCTGGCTTCCAGCAGATTAGCAACTCCACCACAGCAAAGCATCTCATCCTCTCGGGAAGAGCAGCTCCGAGCGTTGGTCACCATGTCCTCGATCATGGCCACCACCTCCAGCTCATCCCGACTCCACTTTTTTCTCCTCCTGCCAGACTTGCCTGCTGGATCCACATCTGGCAGTGTCCTTCTGTTACAATTGCCCCTCTGGGGCAAGGAACAAAAGGACCCAATTGCAAGGCAAATTTGGTAAACCATAATATATTAATAACAGAAAATAGCAGAACAGGGGCTGAAACAAAAAACACAAGCAGGGCTCAGTAGGAAAACTCACAGGCTAGGAAAACACGAAACAGGCGGGGACTAATTAGGCAAAACAGAAGCGTGTGTTAGATGCCAACATTATTCAAGGACACTGCACAGGACACAGACTGAGATGCACATATATAGACGGGGGGTAATCAAGACAACACAGGACAGGTGAGAACAATCAAGGGCAATTAGAGACGGCACAGGACGGGCGGGGCTGAACAAACAATCACAGAGGGGACACACACGAGACATGACAATGAATATACAGGACAACAGCACTGGAGCAACACAGAGAGGACGGTGGCTACAGGTATGGAAAACATGAGGAGCTGGAACAATAGGCAAACAGATGCACACACAAATCCAGGACCAAACAGGGGATGACACAGAAGACAATGACAAGGGACTCAGGGGGACAAAGAGGGCAAATAATGCAAATAATATCATAAATAATCACAGCGGGAACAAAAATAAAGTGTGGGCATGATCTCATGATCATGCCTAGACTATGACACATCTTTGGTAATTTAAGTTAATTTATTTCATTAAATATAATTGTATTATTTTTTTTTCTTTGAAATCAGAGTTAAATTATTGTTCTGTTCTGGCTCTGCAAAATTATGGACAAAAGCGTAAATTGTATAAGGAAAATAAGTTAAAATTTTACCACAATCTGTTTCAATTTTTTTTTAAAAAAGGTAATTTTATTAAAAAAATAGACAAAATTTAGCTATAAAATAATCCACAAGTTTATAATAAAGTCACAAATATACAATAAAAGTCATAATTTTACAAGAGGAAATTACAAATGAGGTAAATGGTTGCAAATTTAAATAAATTTACAGAGGAAAGTAGAAAATTAAAAGAAAATTGTTAGAAATTTTGGAGAAAACCGTCAAACCTTCCAGACTGAAGTCATTACTCAAGTTTTTAAGTGAGTGTTCTTTGTACCCTTAACTCAACTAGAAATTTTTGGTTGTCTACTTTTAATGAATAATTTCATAGCACTGCTTTTACATGAGTAGAATTTCTGGCTACTATACCCACCTCTCATCAGCCGTATTTATTTTGACAGGACACAAGTAGTCCCACAGTTGGGGTGGGTCCTCTTACAATTGAAGCTGAGTTTTTACGCCGGATATCCTTCCTGATGCAACCCTGCTCCATTTTATCTGGCCCTGGGACCGGCGCAAGGGAGTACACTTGACTTGTGCACCCACTGTGGCTGGGTAACCAACATTTTCCTCCTCCGTTACATTATTGCGCACCAAGCTGGATGGCAGAAGTTCCACTTTTACATGGTCTTTGGCATGACCCAGCCTGGATTTGAACCCCGGTCTCCCAGTTGTGGGGTGGATGCTCTACCCCTAGGCCACCACTCCGGTAATATCATCATATAATTTAAGTATGTATGAGTAAATTACTATTATGTCTTTTCCCTTCTCTTTCCTACTCTTTCTTAATAGAAAAAAAACACTACAACAAAAACACAAAAAATACACATATTTTTGTCATTTATGCAAACCATGACAAAAAAAGTCCTGCAGGACAAAACATGACACTTGATATTTTCTAACTTGTTTGTATACCATCAGAGTCAGAGACAGAACCTGAATAAGACAGAGCTCAGAGAGGGAAAGATGAGACAGAAGAGAGGAGTCAAGGAGAGGAAAGTTTTCAGGCAGAGGGTCCAGGAGAGGTGGGAGCAGAGGGAGGAAAGAAGGATCAAACCAGTAAAAAGTCCAAACACAGGACGTCTGGGTGGGACCCCAACTGGCCCAGTATTCCAACATTCATGCCTTGGTTGTACAATAGGTCAGTTCCATATGCAAAGTTACTGTGCAAAATTTAAAAAAAAAAGAGAGAGAGAAATAAATAGTATAAAATTAACATATTCCAGTTACAATAGTATCATGTGTTTTCTGCTCTCCCGCTCCCTAGAAAATATTTTGCTACTGTGGCAAGGTCTTTAAGCCAGAGGAAACACTGAACGTTTTACTGAATTGCGCGTTTGATGACAGAAGTGCTAACGAATAGTACGTTTTTTGCTACCATTGATGTGTAGTGCCTGGGCACAGCCATCTTCCTTTGTGAAGGCGGTCATGCAACTTCAGTCTGACTTTATGAGCCTAAAAACTGACCTCACAGCTGGAAGTACTAGAAAGATACAGTATATCCCCCTTCTGACTTCATCAGAGAAAAGGAACACAATATTAGGCAGCCTCATTAGCAGAAACAAAAGCCAAAAAAAAAAACAACAAAAAAACAAAGATCCAAACAGGACATGAGCCATGCTTACTTCAGCCACTTGTGACATTTTTAACTCCTCTATCCTCCATTCTAGTTATTCAAAATTTATTTATTGTTGTTTTGGCACTAAAGCAAAAGAAAATAAGATTTTTCTGTTTTGTTTTGTTCCACTGAAAGGGGTCAGGTTTTTTGCTTCCCAAACCAGATGCTAAAACAATCAGCAAGTGTGTGGAGGTGGAGGAGACCAGGGGAACATAAAAAAAGGATATACTGCAGGACAAGTGGGAACAGAAGCACCATGGAGGCTCCCAAATCATCACCCCCTCAAAGTCTCAACTGGAATGGCAGAAATAATATAAATAAATAAAGATAAAAGGGGATAAATAGAGTCATAGGAAACATAAAAATGTTCACCTCCATCCTCCAGGCCTTCATGTATCTCATCCCTATGTGCTGTAAAAAACCTACCACTGCTGTGCACCCCTTCCTCTGCCAGGTCTTTACCCAGGGGAGCAGGACAGATATCTCTGTCAGATGGTTGGGAGTTCTCTCTGTAACTGTAAACTGAAGGAGAGGACAGCCGAGAGACATTACTGCACAGGGAGAAGTAATCAACTACAGCCTGCAAAACACATCATACCAGATCTGCTTGCTCCATGTACCTTAGACCCCTCACGGGACTAAAGCCAAGCAGACAGGAATTACATATGACTGATTAACAGTGTGGCATTATGGGTAATAGTATAGAGCTACTGAGGAAATGAAAGAGTAGCCAAGCATAGAAGAAGCACACGGATTTGTGTTTTTTAAGTTGCTTCTACCTGTACTTTCAGACGTAAACACTGTGTTTGGACTTTAACAGACTTGCGTGTCCTATATGCTGTGAGCTGTTTCATGCCAGCAGCTCGCCTCCACTGATTGGCTGATGAGGATGATTGGTGATGTTGTGTTCCCACCCCAGGGAGTTTGAGCCTCGCCATGTTTTCTAAGATTAGCTGCTCCACAGCACGGCACATTCAGTACTGTACAGTGATGTGGACACACAACATCTTGAATGCTTGGCAGATCTATTAATCATACGTTCTTATAAAAGATTAAAGCATTACTGCACGTCAGGGATATTAAGGACACTAGATTTGATAAATGGATAAACAACACATTTAAACGACTGTTTTAAAATTGCACAAGGATTTTCATGTACCATCCATCCATCTTCTACCGCTTAATCCTTTTCAGGTCGCAGGGGGCTGGAGCCAATTCCAGCATCTTTGGGCAAAAGGCAGGGTACACCCTGGGCAGATCGCCAGTCCATCGCGGGGCATTTTCATATACATGTCAACCTATTAATATTATATTTCTATTTACATTTATTTTTGCCTATGCACACAAAATAATCGTTAATCGTTTATCTCTAAGGAGGTCTGGGTCTTTCTTGTCGCATTTGGCACCACAGGTTGCATTACTGTATATAGACTGTTGTTGTCGTTTTGTTTTCTTCCAGCCTTATTCCTTTTCTTTTTATATTATGCACACCAATGAAGAGAGAGAGAAATGCCATTTCAGTTCTCCTGTATGTCCTGCACGTATAGTAGTATTGACAATAAAATCTTTTTATCTTGAATGTTGAAAATAGTGGCAACACCAACAAGTGCATGATGTGTAGAGCAATAAATCGGTCAAAATTAGGGATGTTAATGATTAACTGACTTTCGATTAATTGTCGATAAGAATTTAGTCGACTAAATTAAATTAGTTGTCAATTAACTGATAACTCAGCAGTCCTTTTCAATGGGAGCTTATTCTATGAAATGTAGTGGTGTCAGCGTCCAGGCGGGGGCGTACGCGATCATCCACTGCCACATTTCAACCAAAAAAGTAGAAGACGCTAAGCCCCCAGAGCACATGTGCGTTGTGCAGAGTGAAAAAACTCGCCCTTCCGGGTTACGTCGGAGAGCCACAACAAGTTCCAATGGCACGTTCCAATGTCCATCCATCAAATCAACTGGGCGGAGAAATGGATTGCAGCAGGCTACACGAGCACAAAAACCTACCCCCGCTGCCTCCCTTCCTGCAGCCATAAAACTTGTGGCGGCACTCGTGGCAGCTGTGGCTACATCCATTATCGCAGCCACAGTATAACTCATGGCTGCTGTAGTTGCAGTCAGCAGCCACAAATGGAGCTTGCTCTCTCTCCTCCCTTCAACCTGCCACTAGACTGGAAAGCAGACCGGACACAAGTCACCACTGAGATAACAAACAACAGAGGCAGCCTAGATCGTACTGGGTTTGCCTGGATTGCCGGGGTACTGTGATAATGTTTAACATGCAACAGATGAAGCAGCTCACAATTTATTTTCCTGTTAAAACAGTCTATCAGTGCATCTCAGTAAATTAGAATGTGAAAGTTTTTTTTAATATAACTAAAAAAGATGATATTGGTAGTAGTTTTTAGGATAAATAAAAAAAATCATGACATTTGTAATTTACTGAGATGTATCAGCACATAGTACACAATATACAGTGCAAAATTTGTTAAACAACAAAAAATGCCATTGTCTGTAATTAAAAAAAGGCAAATGGTACAATAAATCATTGAGGAATATGATGATCATGTTTTATTCAGTATATAGAAAAACTGCAACTTTTTATATGTTAAAGATGGACCATATTGTACCAAGGGAATTGCAGATTCTCAGGAAAAACGCCGCATATCAATTAATCGTTAATCAATCAATAAGGTGAATCAATTATCAGTTAACGAATTAATTCATGACTTGCATCCCTAGTCAAATGCATTAAAAAAATTCCTCAAGGAATTTGAAACATAAAATTAAATAATACAAGAATAATGAATGTGTTGACATTCTGGATTGCTGATAGGAACCAGATTGTCCATGACAGAGTAGTACATTCTAGTGTGATGAAATCACCCCAAGAGTGCTCTGATCTCCTGACCCCTGACCTTGACGTTAGCACAACCTAGATGCAGACCAGCTGAGGATCATGGTGCGTGAGTTTGGTGAACATCGGGGCAATTGCCTAGGAGGCATAGATTTTTTTTAAATGACATACATGTGAAGATCTTCTGACCTTTAACCCTGACCTTGACCTTGAGTATGACCTGGATGCAGACCTACTGAAGATCATTGTGTGCACATTTGGTAGCAAATCCCATAAATGTAGGCAGTCGGACAGATGTGTCATTGCATTAGCTGCTTTCAGCTTCGCCAGAATCAGCTAAAACTAAAATGGAACCAAAAACAGGTTTATTAGTCTTCAACAATATTTTAGATTACTGTATTCTTCAACAGTCCTCTACTTCTAAACAAGAGTTGGTAGCAAAGCATGTCAAGGCTCATCTGAGTCTATAAATGCCTTAACCTGAGCCTTATCATTTCCTACAATGCCAACAACACAGACAACATTGGGGCTAAGGCTCATGTTCATCTTGGGGTCTTGGCCCTTTCAAGCTATTAAAAAAAGCATAGGGGATGTGAGAAATTTAAAAAAAAAAATGGGGGAAAAAAACCACAAATTTAAGGAAAAATGCTATTTAAAGGGAGTGAAATCTTGCAAAACTACAAATTTACACGTAACATAAAATCCCCAAATTGACTAAAAATATATATTAAAAGTTTAATGTTGACTAACTTGTTTGTACCATATGCACTAGACATTCTGTGTAATTGTAAGCACCATTTTTTTTTTAATTTGTAATTCCTAAAAGAAAATGAAGCGAAGTTCAACATCAAAATGCAAATTATCTCCATGTTTATGGTCCACTGAATTCATCCTTGGGTCTACTGACCTAGATAAGCTAAAAATAACAATACCTCTATTTGTTTTTCCTACTTGAAAACTGACATCTTTGAGGGGTTTTAATTGTGTCATGTTTGCCCCTTTCAGGGCATAAATGAGGCACCAGATGCCAACAGAGCGTTTGTTTGTTTATTATAGAGGATACAAAATAATGAGCCACGTGGGGCAAAACACACACTAAACTAGAACACAAAATAAAGAACACTAACATCAATGCAAGAGCGTAGCGAGGGCAGAACCTGACGCTATAGAATAAACACTTACGAATGATGAAGCGACAAACGGAAGGAAGACTGGAGCTGGGGATAGGAACTCCAGTCCTGGTAGACGTAGGTCACAGTGAGGAGTCAGCCTCAGCTGCTCCCTTAAATACTGATTAAAAAAAAGCCATGAACCAAACAGGAGAGGAGGAAGCGTAATGACCAAAATCATGATCAGCTGTGACAGTGCCGGCTAGACTTTGACAGCCGGAAGTTTGGCCACGGCGCTGTCATAGTAAAAGCCCTGGGAGCACCAATAATAAACTACGCAGAAATGAAGAAGAAAAAAGGGAGAATACTGAGTGGCCTGGGCACGGATAAACTCAGCGCTCGGATCACCACAGTACCCCCCGTTCAAAGGACGCATTCCAGGCGTCCAAAGAAACATCCAAAGAGCCCCCCCCCCCCAACCAGAAGGCTAACAAGACCAACCTAGGGTGGGCGAAGGGCGAAACAGGCTAGGAGGGAGAGAAACCCAAAAGAAAACAGGCCCAAAATGTCTAAAAGAAAAAAAAACCCACAAAGAGCAGAATGAAAAACAAAGGCTCAAGGACAAAATAGCACGGTTAATACACGCATACAACATGAATAACGAAACAGAATGTCCAAAACCAGACAAACAAGTGAAAAAACTATACGTACACCATGTACACTTCAACTTAGAAAATGCTCAAGTAAAGCAGAATAGGTGAACACAAAAATATACAAATACACTGCAACTCAATCACAAGGCAGGAGAATTTTTTTTTTTAGCAATATACGAGAGAGAGAAAAAAAACCACCATGAAAACACAAGTATGGGGGATACCGGTAGGTAGAGAGGGGGGAAAAAAAGGCAGTTCAAGGTGGCCTACCAACATCCCGACTCCACATCAGGAGAAAAGGAAAAAAAAACAGTTCGGGTGGCCTGCCCAAGTCCCAGAACCGGGGAAACAGTACCTCAGGTGGCCGACCCAGGTCGCCCAACCAGCAAAGCAGTCTGCCAGGCGGCCGACCCAGGACGCAGAACCGGCGGAACAGTCCTTCAGGCAGCCGGCCCGCGTCCTTAGACCACCAGGACCGGAGGGGGACAGAGAGACAAAAAAATCAAGGCACTGCGTTCAAAGGTGGTGCAATAATCAGTCCCTCCAGGATTTCACAAGATGTTTTAATGATTGTTGTGGCCCCAAAAGCCTGAATTCGCGGGAGCTTTTTTAAAAAGTTGCGATAAAAAGTTGCAATGTTTTGAGAGGTCTTTTTGCACTAAAAGTTGTGGGAAGAATTACAAATTTTAAAGCATTTGTTTTTTTTTCCAGCTCATTGCAGTGATATTAAGATAAGATAAGATAAGATAAGATAAGCAGTAGTAGTAGTAGTAGATTAGTTTATTTGACAGGGACAGTGCAATAAACATAGACAATTAATCAAAGACAATCAATCTGATGTGTTGCACATAGAGTGTATAGCTATTAGCTAATTCGCAACTCTTGTCCCTGGATGGGCTTTAGAAAAAAGAATCAAGATAAAAAATATACACAATAACCACATACATCAATGCAGAAAAATTATAAATACACAATTATAAATATTATAAATACACAAATATAACAGCCTGACTCACATTTAACATAAATATTATAAATATTATAAATACACAAATATAACAGCCTGACTCACATTTAACACATATAACATAACTCACATTTGCCTATTTCAGGCCTTCCTCCCTCCGTCACTCACTATAAACAAACACATTTATTCCTTCCCTTCATTCACTCTCACTTTGCAGACAATTAATTCATACATGAGTACATTCTTGTTTATTTTTCAGCCAGTTTTTAACATTTTTAGTGAATGTTTTAAAGTCCGTTATTATTTTAATTTCATTTGGCATTGTGTTCCAGATGTGACTGCCCTTTATAGAGAAAGCTGTTTGTCCAAATGTGGTTCTGCGGTGGAATATTTTACAGTTATTGTTAACAGAACTCCTGGTGGCTCTGCTGCTGTCCTGTCTTTGGACGAAACCAGCAAGTGGCTCGGGTGCTGATTTATGGAAACATTTGAACGTTAATTTCAGAAGACAGAGGTCAATGAAGCTCTCAAAACTCAATAGGTTGTATTTTTTTAAAACATTACAGTGATGCCACCTAATGGGCTTTTTGTCCAAGATTTTTAGGGTTTGATTATATAATGAACCTATATGTCTTATTGTGGAAGGGGCTGCTTGAGCCCAGACTGTCAAACAGTATGATATATGAGAAAAAACCATAGAATGCATATACAGTGCAGCTGCTTCGTAAGGTATGTAATATCTAATTAATTTAAAGCAGTTCAGATTTTTTTTTTACTGTTTTTGAAATTTTCTTTATATGAAGATTAAATTTGAGTTGAGGATCTAGTACAATGCCAAGGTATTTGAATTCTGTAGCTAAACTGATGTCATGATCATGTATATTAACTTTAAAATGTTGCAGGTTACATTTTTTGATTGAAAAGCACATTGAGACTGTTTTCTGAAGGTTCAGCAATAGATGGTTCTTGAGGAGCCACTCTTGGACATCAACCATACTTGTAGACAGTACATCTGCAGCCTGTGCTGGAGTCTTGGCAGCTGTGTAAATAACTGCATCATCTGCATAAAGTTGGCATGTTGCAGCTGAGCAGTGTAACGGCAAGTCATTAATAAAAATGCTGAAAAGTAAAGGACCAAGAATGGACCCTTGTGGGATACCCATGCGGTTGTTTAAAAATGAGGATTTATCCTGGTGAACTTTTACACACTGTTCTCTATTCTGGAGATAAGATGCAAACCATTCTAATGTATTTGGGGAGAAGTTAAAAGATACCATTTTGGATAAAAGCAAACTGTGGTTTACAGTATCGAAAGCCTTTTTGAGATCTAGAAAAACAGCTCCTACCACATTACCCCTGTCCAAGGACTGTTTGACGTTTTCAATAAGGCAACAATTTGCTGTTTCTGTTGAGTATCCTGGTCTAAAACCAAATTGATGTGGATGAAGAAGTTGACTGTCTTGTAAGTAGTCTATCAGCTGTGTAGCTACAACTTTTTCAAGAACCTTAGATAGGACTGGTAAAATAGAGATTGGGCGGTAATTGCATATATCGTCTTTACTGCCTGATTTATGAACTGGTATGACGACAGCTTTTTTCCAGCCAGATGGAAATGTACTAGACCTAATGGAGAGATTAATGAGGTGAGTCAGTGGTTTGATTAATATTTTGCTGTGCATTTTGAGAAAGGAGGTGCTCATATTGTAGATATCATTAGTTTTTGAGTTTGACAGTGTTTTAACAATACCAGCAATTAACTTCTCATTTACCTCATCGATGTGAAAAGTATCTGTTGGAAGTATGGAATTTGTGTTGTTGAGCACATTTGGCAGCACAAAATTTTTTGTTAAGTCTTCCACAGAGCCCACAAAGTGTGAATTAAATTCATTTGCCAAAGTAGCCTTGTCACTGACGGTCTTGCCATTGATTCTAAGTTCCTTTACCCCCTTCTGATCGTTTTTTTTATTAGTTAAGTTATTTAAATGCCTCCATAGGGAACTGTTGTTACCCTTTGCATGATCTATCAGTTTATTGTAATAAGATATTTTTGATTTTCGCAGCTCATGTACCACTTTATTTCTTAAACTTTTGTACACAAGGTGATCATTTTGTAGTTTGGAGGTTAGTGATGTTTTCAGTGCATAGTCTCGCCTCTTCATAAGTTTTCTTATTTCATTATTTAACCATGGTAGGCTAATCTTCTGTTGTCTACTTTTAATTTGCTTTGAAAATTTTTCTATAGACTTTGTGATTGTTGCAGTTATAAAATTACAACAATCATCTACTTCACATGTTGACATGAGCTGCTCCCAATTTTGATTCTCTAAGTAATGTTCAAACTCCTCATTTTTTGATTTGGGGATAATAAAATTTGATTTGTCAATATCGACTCCCCCAAAATACTGTAGTCGCTTTTTAGTAAGTTTCCTGACAGCAAGAACCATGTTATGATCTGAGAGACCAGTTACAAGATTATAGGTTCTGGTTATTCGTTCTGGTTTATTAGTAAATACCATGTCAATAAGTGTTCTGGATTGTTTGGTTATCCTGGTGGGTCCTTTGATGATTTGCTGGTAATTAAATTTAGTCATGAGGCTTTTCAGTTTTTGTTTGTCTTTTTTATCAGACCAGTTGATATTAAAGTCACCATGAATTATCGTTTCTCTGTTCTTCTCAAGTTGTTTAACCAGATCACTTAATTCATTATAAAAGGAAGAGTTGTGTGACGGTGGGTTGTACACTACTGCAATGTTGAAATTCATTACCGGAGAGAGACATACATTAACAGCTAAACATTCAAGTGAAGTATTCAAATCAACCAGTTGACATTTATATTTCTCTTTGATGTAAATTAAAACACCTCCTCCCCTCCCTACCTGCCTGTCTTTTCTAAAACACTGGTAGCCCACAATATCGATCATATTAGTGTCTATGTTACTGTGTAGCCAGCTTTCTGAGAGACAAAGGTAGTCCAGATTTGAGTCCAACAACAACACCGAAATCTCATCTCTTTTGGGGATTATGCTCCGTATGTTTAAATGACCGCCGAGGATCCCCTTTGGTTTAGCCTTGGTGTCCCAAAGAACTCGTGCATGATTAACAGTTTGGAAAAATAAATGTTGTTTTTGCTTTTGTACAGCTCGGTTTTGTGCTAACCCAGTGGTCTGCTGTTTAATAGTGGCAGGTCCAGGGTTAAGGTGAATATCTCCTGCCAGAAGTAGCAGAACTAACAGAACTTTAATTGTATATCCTCTGCCATATTGTGATTTTTGCTTAACAGCCATGTTTGCCTTAATTTGGAAGTTTTTGCTCAGGGCTTTTAAAGACCACATAGAGTGTAGGGTGAGATGTCCAAGCCCAAATCCATACAGATAAAACTTTTTAACTTCACCTTTGGTTGAGTTTGTCGGAAAATCCTTCTTGTTGCAGGTCCAGACACACAAAGACAAAACGAAGAGGAAGTAGAGAAGTAGAGAAGGCTTATTAGTGGTGCCCATCAGCCCACTTTTTAATCCGGTGGCAGCCATCTTCAGTCTTTCTTGGAAAGAAGGAAAAAGAAAATCTGTGGATAGTAAAATAAATTCTGCTTATATCGCCAGAATCTGATCCGATCGTCCTCGAATCCAGCTGGGCCTCAGCTAGCCAACTAGCCCCTTCCGTTGCTGGTCTCGTTGCTCATAGTCGCCGTAACTGGTCTCCCGTCCCGCTCCTCCAACCGAGTCTCGTCACACACCGCCGCTGCCACCGAGCTCCGCTGAGGTCACGGTAAGTCCTCCGCTAGGCACCGCCACCTACCGTCGTCTGCCTGGGTGAAATCTCTGCTGAGCCCCGTCAACAAATAGCCGCTTGCCTGGTAGTATCTCTGCTGGGCCTCGCAGCTGGGCTTCGATTCAGGCTGGTGTAAGGTGGAATGACTGGCGCCAGCATTAAGCTAACTAGCGTTAGCTTAGCAATCGCTTCAGGTAGGGCACATCAGTGAATCACAAGGAAGCGCTGGAATCGCTGGTCAGTTTACTCACAGTGGCCGGATAAAAGCGATCAAAGGGGTAATCCACCGGAGGTATATCCGATCGCTGTAGGTTAGTTATTTAACCTACAGCCTTTATTAGTCCCACAACGGGGAAATTCCAGGATTGCAACAGCACAGGGATAGCAACACTCAGAGCAACAATCAGAAGGCAAGAAAAAAGCAAGCAAGCAAGAGCAGCTAATATACATATGTACATATTACTATAAAATATATATATACACACACAGAGACACACAGTACAGAGCATTGTAGCTGGATGGAATAAATATATGAATATATAAACAGTGCAGAGCATTGTAGCTAGATGGAATAAATATGTAAATATATAAACACACACAGTGCGGAGCAATGTAGCTAGATGGAATAATATGTAGATATATAAACACACAGTGCGGAGCATTGTAGCTAGATGGAATAAATATATAGATATATAAATATAAACACAACCAGTGCGGAGCATTGTAGCTAGATGGAATAAATATGTAAATATATAAACACACACAGTGCAGAGCATTGTTGCTAGATGGGATGAAACAGCATAACCGTCTACTTAGTTATCCTACATGGTATGATTATGTGCCCATACATATTCTCACCCTCCATAGCGACCGGTATTTTCCTAGTTGTATGCCGGAGGGGACCATTGTTTAAGTCTATTGCATCTTTTGCATTCAAAAAACTATTAGTTTGTTACGTCTTTTTGCTATCTCTGCGAGCAGCCCTGCTTAGGTTGTACAGTCTGACAGCCGTTGGTAGGAAGGACCTGCGGAACCTCTCGGTTGTGCACCTGGGATGATGTAGTCTGCTACTAAATGAGCTCCTCAGTGCATTCAGTATGTCCTGCATAGGGTGGAACTCGGACTCTAGCAGAGATGACAGTTTAGCCACCGTCCTTCTCTCTCCTATCTCCTCCACCGGATCAAGGCGCTGCCCCAGGACAGAGCTAGCTTTCTTGATCAGTCTGTTCAGTCTCTTCCTATCGGCTGCAGTAATGCCCCTGCCCCAGCAGACCACTCCAAAAGTGATAGCTGATGCCACCACCGTGTCATAGAATGTCTTCAGCAGCGCCCCTTGTACACCAAAAGACCTGAGTCTCCTCAGCAGGAACAGCCTGCGCTGTCCCTTCTTGTAGAGTGCGTCAGTATTGTGTGACCAGTCTAGTTTATTGTTCAGATGAACACCCAGGTACTTATAGGATGTCACCATCTCGATGTCTGTTCCCTGTATATTTACTGATGCTATGAGGGGTTGCCCATGCCTGCGGCAGTCCACCACCAGCTCCTTAGTTTTCCTCGCGTTGATCTGGAGGCAGTTCCGATGGCACCAGTCCACGAAGTCCTGGATAAGCCCTCTGTACTCAGCTTCATCTCCATTGGAGATGAGGCCAACGATCGCAGAGTCATCAGAGAACTTCTGTAGATGGCAGTGTGTTGTGTTGTGTGAGAAGTCCGCAGTATAAAGAGTGAACATTGAGTGAACAAGAGTGAACAAAGAGTGAATTGTTATATATTCTATATAACAATACAAGAAACGCACAGGATTGTCAAACATTTCCTATTACAGTGATTTGTAAATTAAGCAGAAACTTGTGCTATACAGAAAAACTCTTGTGTAGCAGCCGATACAGACTTTATCACAATATCCATTACAACAGCTAAATTGGACTGAATGCACATTAAAGAGTAGAGATTTGGAAATTATTTGCACCCCTTCATTTGAAAACTCCCTACGGTCCCCAAACACTCAGTACCAAGCGGAGAGGAAAAAAGAAATAATTTATTCTGTTAGTCTGTATTGTCTATTGGAGTCTGTTTTTCTGAACAAAATTACAGACAATATTCAGTCTCTTTCCATGTAACTGTAACTCCTACCTGTCTGTCTGCTGTGCGTCTTCACACACACACACACACACATCTTTCAGTTACGGGATGGGGGGGGGGGGGCAGGTGTTATCCGTGTCCAGATCAGAGATTCACAGGTTTAAAGCTCATTGACAAGAAGTAGTAATAATTTTACCTCTAAAGATGTTTGAAACGATCAAACACTGACTGTAGTATTAGATTTGCTTGTTTGTTTATGGGTCTATGGACTCTCTCGTCACGTGCGCTCCCACGACGGGGTGCTTTTGGGGCAGGCGCACATCTTTCAACACAAACCCAGCACTTCATACACGCAGTCAGGATGGAGGTGTGGCGAGATGTCCACTGGCAGGCTGGGGGAGATGGAGGAAGGGACGGTGTTGCACACCTCGTGGGTGAGTGTTTTTTTTTTAAAATCACACACCGTTTTTGCTGAAGTGTTTTGTTAATACTTACTGTAAACACGGAAGTAAACGCGGTGCAGCGCGATGCATTTGATTGGTTAGATTGAGCATTTCAGAGACAAATTTGATTGATGAAATTGGCGGAAGTTGACGAGTATTAGCCAAAATTGTAGGAAAGTTGCAGTGATTGGACAAAGTTGCAAGGTCGCGCAATAGTTGCAGTGATTGGCTGATTTTGCATGAATTGACATGATCGCGACATCACAAAATCCTGGATGGACTGTATAATAAACACTTTTACGTTTTTGCAAATATCTTGAGAATGACTCATCATTCTATTCGCTGAAACCTTCTGCAACTTTTTGTCAAAGGTGGCAAACTCTGAAAATGAAGTTTTCTGCACCATGTTTTCAAAAATGTGCAAGTGAACTCAAAATGAACTCCTCCTAAGCCAGGGACGGGCAACTGGCGGCCCGTGGGCTGCCTGCAGCCCCCAACATCATCCACTGCTGCCCGCCAGTCCATTTCCAAAAATCAGTTATTTATATCCTGTTTGACCATTCATGTAACAGTTATAGAGTTTGCCAGCAGAGGGAGCTCTAATCAAAACCTAGGTGCCAGTGGTCAAGTGAGTGTGAGGGAGCCAGAGATAGTGGGAGCAGTGTGCCCCAGAGTATGTCTTTTAAGGAATGTATGTGTTGCATGCTGAGACCACATTAATAGGCTGACAACAGCAGTAAATGTAGAGTAGGCTGCTTTTAAACAACAATAAATGCTAAAGCTACTTACTGAGGAGTATTTACAGTAACAAGTTTCAAACTGAAACGTACATTTATACAAGAAGCAGCAAATTTACTAAAGAAAAACTCACTAACTTAGAAAAAAAACCAGGGCAACTAAAAAGTTCTAAATTTTTAAATAAAATGATGCAAATTTATCAGTAGAAGCTTGCACATCTAATACCAAAATAAAATATAGATTTGCAAAAAACAGCTAATTTAAACTAGAAATGTAGCATATTTATCAGTAAAACTATTTTTTACTCTGATCATTTTCTTCAAATAGACTTATTATTTTAACCTTGCTTTTGATTAGTTTCACATTTTCTTCTTCTTCTTTCGACTGCTCCCTTTAGGGGTCGCCACAGCGGATCATCTGTCTCTATCTCACCCTATCCCTTACATCTTCCTCTGTAACACCAACCCTCTCCATGTCCTATTTTAATTGTCTTAATTTATGATTTTAAACCTATTTTAAGTCACAATTATTTATTTTACTGCAAATTATTACCTCCGCCAGGCCGCAGGCCAGGAGGTTATGTTTTTGCTGGGGTTTGTCTGTTTGTCTGTCTGTCTGTCTGTTGGTTAGCAAGATAACTCAAAAAGTTTTGGACGGATTTCGATGAAACTTTCAGGTGTTGTTGGAAATGGTACAAGGAAGAACTGATTAAATTTTGGGGATGATCCGGATCGCCGTCTGGATCCAGGAATTTTTTAAAGGATTCTTTAACATTGTGACATAGGGCCATTTTCAACACACAGGATGCGGAGAATCACCGTGCTGCAGCGACAGAAGAAATGCACCGACTCAGGCGCTATTGAAGCTCGTCGAGCTTAGTTTTATTTATTTATTTATTTTTTTTTTTTCTTATTACCTCCGCCAGGAGGTTTTTTTTTTTTTTAAAGAAGATCTGCTCGATATTGCCAGTCATGCCTCGTTCAAAGTCTAAAAGTGTGAAACACAGAAGGCAACAGAGTGCAGAGTGCATGAGAAAGAAAAAAAGGCAGGGAGATAACACAGAGGATGCGGAGAATCACCGTGCTATTGCTAGTCATATGTTTTCAGGGTCAAGGAATCTCAAAACGTACACACAAACACTGTATGGGGGGAACTGTCGCCGCCATTACAGAAAATGCCATTTTCGTGAATAACTACTGAACCGCTAATCCTATCATTGTGAATCCAATTGCTAGTCATATGTTTTCATGGTCAAGGAATCTGAAAACGTACACACAAACACTGTATGGGCGGAACTGTGCCGCTTGGCGGAGGTCTGCGCTCTCCGAGTGCTTTTCTAGTTAATCCTTCTGAATATATGTCTGTTTGACTGTATTTAAGTGTTGTTTTATTCTTCTTGTCATCTTAACTGTCTAGTCTTTTTATCAGCAAATTATCTTCTTACTTATCAGTGACAGCTTTATTTTTTTTTTTTTTTTATCACCCTGTCCAAACTCCGGCGTTTCTTCATAGGGAGCCCTCCCACGGGGAGTTGTGTGTGTTTTCTGGCTGCGGGGTGCTGGTCTGCATGTCCTGGTCTACCCGGCTGAGGGGATCGTGCACTGTGGCACCACACCTGCAGTGTCAACCCCTTGGGTTGGCCTCAGGTGGTCTCAGAGGTGGTGTTCCTGTAGCCGTAGGCTTGGCACCTTCCCTGCTGGTGATGGCTCCCTAGTGATGGTGCTTCCACACTTGGATCCTCGGTGCCCAGCCATAAGCCATAAGTTTTACACTGACAAAAGTTTCTTTGTGTTTGTATGCGTGTGTGTGTGTTGGGGGGGATTGTTTTATAATAATTATTTTTTATTATTATTATTATTATTATTATTATTATTATTATTATTATTATTATTATTATTATTATGTAATATTTATCTAATATTGTGTATTATGTTATATTATTATGTAATTATTTATTTCAATGTGTGAAGCATTTTGTGTTGCATCTTTCTGTATGAAAAGTGCTATATAAATAAAGCTTTGATTTGATTGTAATATTTCAAAAACATTTTTCTTCATCATCATATTTCCTTTTCTTTTTGGCTTTTTCGTTAATTACCGTTCGGAATTTCTCTTTGCTCGTCATTTTGATGGAGAGAGCTTTAAAGATTAGGTCATGCTATAATTTTATCAGTAATTTTAATTCTAATATGATAAAACACTGAGCAGCTTTTATTTTAATTTCCAGTTTTAACTGTGAAGCTTTTGACTTTGAAGAAAATACCCCCCACACCCACACACACACACCCAGGTTAACATGTAAATCTGGTCCTCAAGAAGTGAGGAAAGAAATCTGTGGCCCTCACTACCACCAAAGTTGCCCACCCCTGTCCTAGGCCAGTCATCCAAATTGGTTGAAATTAAGCAGAGATCATCTACAGACATTGATAATGAAAAGTTGTTAAAAATATCCCAAAAAGTCATTTGATTTTCTAGGCCAATCAAGTTGTACAGTTTCTCTTTGGCATGTAGTTTTGGTTTAACTCCAGATATACTGAATCAAATTTGACTAAACTTCAGACTCACAATCACAACAGGATTATTCAGCTAACCACCATATTTCGTGCAATTTTGTTAATGTTCAAAAAATCATGTTGATGAAATGGCTCAGCCATTTTGTCTTGTCAGTGGAACATTTTATTTTATTGTGTGTACCCTAAAGCAGTAGTGTGGTGTAGGGGTTAAGATACTTGTCTGTCATACAGAAGCCCTGGCTTCAAATCTTTCTGGTAATGTGTCGTTCCTCTAAAGTGCAACATACCTCTTCTGTGCATTTGAAAATAATATATAGTGCACATTAAGTTTTAAATGCTGTACTACTGCTGCTGGGAATCCTTTCAATTGAACAATTATCATTTGAGAAAGAATAAAAACTAAAGATGTTGTGGTTATGGTGAGTGCTTGGAAAGCAGGAGGTCCTGGGTTCAATTCTTGCCAGGGAGGTTTTGTTCTGCTTAACAACAGCATGGCTCTCCTGTACATTTTAATGCAGCACTATGTTAGATTTTCACCTCAATATAATGTTTGTAAAATTATTTTGATTGAACACCAAGATTTGACCGAGTGAATGTCACTTCATCCATAGCCTGATTGTGCTCACATTGCCTTCAGCAGCTCGTTTTTTTGTGTGCCATTACTGAGCAGAGAGTAGATGTGGCCTCAGTCCCAGCAGTGAATCACAGGGCACGACTTTAGCCACCAATGACAAAAAGCCCTGTGGCTAACTGTTGGGACTGGGGTTGTGGTCAACGTCGTTATGGCCTTGTCAGTGTTCCTACAAGAAATGAGAAAGTTACATAGTGCTGCTTTAAAAACTAATGTGTAGCGGACTTTAGGTTTTAAATTAGTGCTGAAATGATTATGTAACCCACATGATAAAATGGGCTACATATGAGGCACTAAACACGCAGAACATCAAAGATAAAATAGTTAATTAAAATTAGTTATTTTCTTAAATCTTTGCAAAGTGAAAGATGTCAATTATTGCGCTAAGAGAGAAAGAATATATTTTTATTTCATTTTTATTTGCTATTAATTGTCAAATGTGAAGTGGCACATTTTCACCCAAAGAACAGTTCAGAATGGAGTTACAAGATTGGCTCGGCCAGTCCGAGATGTTGCCCAAGGCAGTTAGCCCCACCCACCTGTTAGGAGAGTGGGTAACGCTGTTTGTGAGTCAGAAAGATGTTGGATTCAGCAGCAGGGTACATAGTCACAGTGTACGTGATCAGGAGTACACGATAAGAAGTGGAGCGAGAGTGAAACGAGATAAACACAATATACTGAAGATAAATTACTTTTACTGAAGCGGTGACTTGTAAACAGTAACCATAAGTGAGCTAAATTAGCTCAGTAGATACTGATTAGCACTAAATGCTAAGTTAAGTCTCCGTTTAACTGTCGCCCCTCGTGCAGCTGAAAAAGTGAAGCTTCCCAACAGTTTTCTACAACTTGTTCTTTACTGCCTGAAGCTGAAAGGAAACACATATGACATTCAATTAATGTAGTTGTTTACTTTGGTCGTCAGTGTGAACTAACTTGTCTGGAAAGTAAACGATTGCACTGCTTTATGTTTGTTTACAGGCCTGTGGTTTAGCTGGGCGCCTCCATTTCGTGCCGTGTGCAAACCCCCCCAGAGAGCTCGGTGAGCATGAGTTTTACTTTCCCATAGAGGGATTTCATTCACTTTGCACCTTGTTAAGTTGTTTATTGCATAATTCTGGATTTTTCTACTGAATTTATAACTGTTGAATCTAAGGTTTATTTATCATGTTGTTCAGTGAATATAAGCTATTGTATTTTTCTACTTGTTAAAGGAAAAAGTTATTTCATGGTAATTAAATTGCCATATGCACTGATTCCATGGTAAAACATTTTAAGGAAATGTAAACAGTGAAACATTTCATGTCAATTGATGTATTTTATTTTATTGTTAAAAACAAGTCAATACAGATTTCATGATGTGACTGCAGTTAAAAAAGAGAACTATTTAGATATTTGACTTATATTTCTCTGACCCTGTCTGTTGACAGGTCAGGGTTTTTTTTTTATGTGCCTTGATTCTACGATGACTGTCCTGCGTGAATCTGTCCTGTGAGGATCCACGCTTTGACTTTGATGGTGAGCCGTCCCAATAGGATCTAGAAAGAATCATCAAGATATCACTGGATGCTGGACCAGTTCTGCTGCACTCCTCGGTGTGGTAGGCCCAGTATCTGCAGACGCCTTCACACTCAGCCCATTACACAAATTCTCCTTTCCCCCAACATCACACACACACTTCCCCTTCTTCCCTTGGACTCTGGACACTACTGACATTTTTTTTTCTTTTCCTGGGAACTGTGGACTTATTTTTATTATTTTGACCTTTTTAATATTTTGGACTTGATTCAACCCATTATAATTTCATTCCCAAAATTGTATTTTGGTGCTTAAGTGTTGGGAATTTCCCTTAAATGAATGGTGTTGCTACTGGAAAGGATATAGACTTTTTACCTGTAAACTGTGAGTCTATAAGGGAAGTATACACTTTGAAATTGATAAATTACATTCCAAATTCAGGTAAAAAGGGTGCACCCAAAAACTGAAATTGAGGAAGATACCGATTTTGTTGATTTGATGGTAAATATTCATTTGGTGAATATTTTATGAATGTCATTTTTATTTTGTTTTCATCTTCATTTATTCACTAAAGCCGGCAATTATTCAACTTTATATTGCTGTCTCTGTGCTTCATTTAAATGCTCCACTTTGCTCCAGCAGCCGAACCTACTGGTCCAATTGAGTAACTTGTATTGGCTAATCACTTATTTATATTGAGTGACACAAATTATACACACAAGTTACATACCCATGCCGGTTAATATATGCTACAGGTGTTATTACCGAATACAGGGTTACAATGAGAAAATACTCGCAATTAGTCAACTAATCGAAAAAATAGTTGTTAGATTAGTTGACTACCAAGATAATCGTTAGTTGCAGCCCTACTTTAAATGCTGTTGCTAAGCAGTACAAGACGTTGAAGTCCACACCTGCTTGGAATCCAACGATCGCTGCTTGCGGCTATATTTCATGTTGCTTTTGGAGTAATGGCTTCTTCCTCGCTGAGTGAGCCCATGTTGGTACATGACTCATTTCACTGTGGATTATAACACTCTTTTACCAGCATCAGTCAGTAACTTCACAAGTTCTTCTGCTTTTGTTGTGGAGTTGATACGCACATTTCACACCAAAACACATTTCTGGAACACAGAACCTGTCTCCTTCCTGAACGGTATGACTGGATATTCCCATGGTGTTCATCAGTCCCTCCAGAATTTTGCAATGATGCGATCGCGTCAATTCACGCGAAATCAGCCAATCAGCGCAACTATTGCGTGACCTTGCAACTTTGTCCAATCACTGCAACTTTCCCGCAAAAAAATTTCACCAATCATTTGTCTCTCACTGGCGCTAAAATGCTCAGTCTAACCAACCAAATGCATTGCTACACCACGTTCATTTCCATGTTTGCAGTGAGTATTGACGGAACATATCAACAGAGTGTGTGATTTTCAAAAAACCACTCACCCGCGAGGTTTCCAACATTGTCCCTTCCTCTGTCTCCACCAGCCTGCCGGTGGACGTCTTGCCACGTCTCTGTCCTGACCACGTGTATGAAGCGCTGGGTTTGTTTTGAAAAACATCTGTCTGCCCCAAAGCACCCAGTCGCGGGAGCGCATGTGAGGAGAGACGCCATAAAACTATTAACACTACAGCGAGTGTTAACATTTTACACATCTTTAGAGGTAAAATCATTACTACAGCTGGTCAATGAGCTTTAAAGCTGTGAATCTCTGGTCCGGATGGACAAATGCACCCCCCCTCCTTCCCGCCATAAATAAAAGAAGTGTGTGTGTCAAGACTGACATGCAGCAGACAGACAGGTAGGCACGGGAAGAGAGAGAAAATTCTTTTTTTTTTTCAGAAAAATACAGATTCCTATAGACAATACAGAGCAACAGAATAAATTATTTATTTTTTCCTCTCCACTCGATACCAAGTGGTTGGGGACCGCAGGGAGTTTTCAAATGAAGGTGCTGCTAATAATTTCCAAGCCTCTGTGTTTGCTGTTGCACAAAAGATTTTTTCTGTATAGCAGAAGTTTTTGCCTAATTTACAAATCACTATAATAGGAAATTTTTGACAATCCTGTGCTTTTCTTGTTTTGTTATACAGAATATCACTGCAGTAAACTGGAAAAAACGTCTGCTAAACAGAAGTTACCCAGTGTTGCCAACTCTCACTTTTTAGCCCTCTCTATCTCACACCACAAACCTTATTTCTCACTCCATGTTGAAGCTTGTTTAAAATTTGCTGCATAACATTTAGGGCGTTAACGTTTAGGGCGCTCGCGCACGCAGCGACCAGCAGCCGGTGGCTTGTCACCAGACTGCAAACCAAGTCTACCTACGGGTACAAATAAGTAACAAAAAATAAACAAAAAAAAATAACATTTGGGCAAGCCAGTAAAATCCTGGGAGAATATAGTCTGGTCAGATGAGACCAAAACTGAACTTTTTGGATGCCACAATACACAGCATGTTTGGAGGAGAAATGACACTGTACATCAGCCCCAAAACACCATACCAACAGTGAAGTTTGGAGATGGGAGCATCATGGTGTGGGGGTGTTTTCAGCACGTGGTACAGGCAGACTTCATATAATTGAAGGAAAGATGAATGGACAAATGTACAGAGACATCCTTGATAAGAACCTGTTGCCATCTGTCAAGATGCTGAAGATGAAACAAGGGTGGACATTTCAGCAAGACAATGATCTCAAACACACAGCCGAGGAAACTCTCAGCTGGCTCCAGAGAAGAAAAATAAAGCCACTAGAATGGCCCAGTCAGTCATCTCACCTGAATCCAACTGAAAATCTATGGAACAAACTGAAGATCAGAGTTCATAGAAGAAACCCACGCAACCTTCAAGATTTGAAGACAGTTTGTGTGGAAGAATGGGCTAAAATCACTCCTGAGCAATGCCTGCACCTAGTTTCTCCATACAGGAGGCATCTGGAAGCTGTTATTACCAACAAAGGCTTTTCTACTAAATATTAAATGAATTTCACCAAGCGTGTTTAATACTTATTCCCTGTGTCATTCCACTTTATTAAATATAACTTCTTTTGTGAACACAGTGGCCTTGATTTCTTTGTATGTATGGATTACTTGGGTTGCTACTGATATCTGGTGAAAATCTCAGTTTAATGGCCCCATCAGAAATACTTTATGTTAAATGAGAAAAATGTTGATGTGTTCAATACTTGTTGATGTGTTCAATACTTATTTTTCCCAGTGTATATGTTTCTTCTGCTGCAGGATGAGACTGTTTACACCGCTGCTGCAATCAGTAATCTTAAAGGATGTTTTTTTTTTAACTAGACCAGTACCTTGGGCAGAGAAAAAAATAAGGAGAAAAGCAAAAAAAGTGAAATTATTCACCTGATTTTTCTCTCAGCTCCAGACTCCGGACTGCCACAGGTAGGATGAAGTGAGCACATAGCAAAGCAGAATCATGTGGGCTTGCAAATAATTAAAAATAGGATGATAATAATAATAATAATAATAATAATAATAATAATAATAATAATAATAATAATAATAATACTCATTATATAAATTCAAGAAATCTGTGTGTCTGTCTGTCCTGTGTGTGTGTGTGTGTGTGTGTGTGTGTGTGTGTCACAATCATAGGCACATCATAGGACGGCCTATGATGTCCCTATGACGTCTGCATCATTGGAGAGCCTATGATGTTCCTATGATGTCTCTATGATGTCTGCATCATAGGGACATCAAGCCGTCATGTCTTTGTGATGTCATATACAGTGATGCCTGCCTGACAGTGGATATGACGCTGTCCTTGATGTCTTTATGATGTCATATACAGTGAACATCAGGACTCGCGATACCGTCATATAGACAAAAGGACCATGCCGTCATATACACAATAGGACACAGCACTTTAAACCACACCTATTCGAAGCAGTAAATCTGGAAATCTTAAAAAAATATCACTCGATAAATTCAAGAAATCTCTGTCAGTTTATGTGTAAATCTGGAAATCTTTCACCCATTCGAAGCAGTACATCATCGCTATGCCATCATCAAAGATCATAAGACATAGGACATCTTCAAAGATCAAACGCAGGCATGACTCACGATCATAGCACTCGCTATGACATCATCAAAGATCATAGGACTCACTAAGACACCATCAAAGATCAAAGGCAGGCATCACTGAATGAGTGCTGATGTGCTTGCTTACACCCTTGCTTACACCTGCTTTCTACGGGCATGCAGAAATACTTGCTTATACTTGGTTT
The DNA here is from genome assembly GCA_020510985.1 of Pholidichthys leucotaenia. Classification (NCBI taxonomy): domain Eukaryota; kingdom Metazoa; phylum Chordata; class Actinopteri; order Cichliformes; family Pholidichthyidae; genus Pholidichthys; species Pholidichthys leucotaenia. Next base: position 220,532,440 of record CM035847.1, on the reverse strand, counting down.
CTATGGGCATGCACGGGTATGTACTAGTAATAATACTTTCAGTTTGGATGCATTGAGCTGTCAATGATCATTTCTCCTCCTCCTCCACCTATTGCACACTCAAATCCTGCTGAAAGCAGGTAGATTCACCTCCCCAGCCTCTGCCATTTAGTTCAGCCCTACTGTGAAAACAGGTGACAGTGATGGTCGGATGTTTTCTGATTCAATGAAAGTGTTTTCTTTCTTTCTTTCAAAGGTCTTTTTATTATTATTAATTGAAGTATCAATACAGTACAAAGTATTGGAAATTTTCATTTTTGTTTTAACCAAACAGTGCAAAACTACAATTTAAAACTAACAAATGTGGATGCTTCAAAACACAAAAACCTTTAAAAAAAAATAAAATACAAAAATACAAAAAAAAAAGGAAAAAAAAGAAAAATTGTGTGTGTGAGGTGGGGGTGGGGTAAAGGGGATATGAGCTACTCAGAAACTATAATCGTGGGTCTTTCAAAGAAATCAAGAAACGGGCGCCATAATTTATAGAATTTGTTTTCAGAGCCACGAACTGTATATCTGATTTTTTCTAAATCCAAACAGGACATTATATCTTTTATCCACTGTAAATGTGAAGGGGACGAAGAGTCTTTCCACTTCAGTAATACAGCACGTCTGGCCAATAATAATGAAAATTTGAATACTTTTAATTTGGAATTTGGCAAGACAAGTTCTGGAGCCACACCAAAAATGGCGCATAATGGATCAGGTTTAATTTGATATTGCAGGACTTCAGACATAGTAATAAAAACAGAATGCCAAAAATTCATCAATGCAGGGCATGACCAATACATGTGAAGCAAAGTGCCAGGAGCGCTACCACACTTTTCACAAGTTGGGTCTATATCCGAGTAAATACGTGCTAACTTAACCTTGGACAGGTGCACCCGGTGTACAATCTTAAATTGAATAAGAGCGTGACGAGCACACATTGATGCAGTGTGAACCTGGCCAAGAATAGAGTCCCACAGTTCATCAGTAAAAGTAAAATTAAGATCTTGTTCCCAATTCAATTTAATAGCGTAAATTTGAAATTAAATTATATAAAACTGACATTACCCCCTTAGAAGTTGGTTTAACTAATAAAAAATCATCTAGAGGATTATCAGAAGGTTTTTGAGGGAATTGTTTTGTCATGGTTTGCACATAATGTCTGACCTGGAGAAAGCGGAAAAAATGTGTAGAAGTGATGTCGAATTTAGTGGAAAGTTGAGAAAAACTTGCAAATTGACCATCAAAATATAAATCCGCAAAAGATTTTAAGCCTTTTCTGTGCCATATATGAAATGCACTATCAATAGTTGATGGGGTAAATAAATGATTTGCGGCAATTGGACTTCTAATGGAGAAAAACTGAAGACCGAAATTTTTCCTGAAATGAGACCAAATTCTAAGAGACTGACGAACTACTTTATTATTACCCAGTGTAGACAAAGCAAGGGGAAGTGGTGAACCTAAAATTGCCGGTAGGGAGGTTTGATTGTCCACATGTGACTCCATTAAGGATCCAAATGGGTGATTTGGGTTCCAGATAGAAATGTTTCCAATATAACATGCACCTGATATTTGCTGCCCAGTAGTAATATTGAAAGTTAGGCAGAGCCATGCCACCCACTGATTTGGGTCTTTGAAGAAAAACTTTCCTCAATCTCGGATGTTTACCATTCCAAATAAATGAGGTAATCAGAGAGTCCAAAGACTTAAAAAAGGATTTAGGAATAAAAATGGGGAGACACTGAAACAAATATAAAAACTTTGGAAGTAACATTATTTTTACAGAATTGATTCTGCCAATTAAGGACAAGGATAATGGGGACCATTTGGAAAGTATTAGCTTGCACTGGTCAAATAAGGGGAGAAAATTATTTTTAAACAAGTAATTAAGTTGTTTAGTGACACATATCCCAAGATAATTAAAATGATCAATAACAACCTTGAAAGGAAAATTTTCAAGATCCTGAACTCGAATCTTTTCATTAATCGGAAACAATTCACTCTTATTAAGATTAATTTTATAACCAGAAAACCTACTAAAACTATCCAAAATGTTGAGTATAGCGGGTAATGAAGTAAGTGGGTTGGAGAGAAACAGTAAAAGATCGTTGGCATAGAGTGTAACCCTATGCTCGATGCCACCCCTATGAATGCCTAGAAAGTCCCGGCTCCCAAGGATTGCAATAGCTAACGGCTCAATTGCCAAGGCAAAGAGCAACGGGCTCAAAGGACAGCCTTGCCTCGTACCACGGTAAAGTCTAAAATAGTCAGAATAGCGACAATTAGTTAACACTGAAGCTAAAGGACTAGCATAGAGAAGTTTAATCCAGGAACAGAAGGAAGGACCAAAACCGAACCTCTCCAAAGTAAAAAACAAATACTCCCACTCAACCCTATCGAATGCTTTTTCAGCGTCCAAACTAATAAGACATTCAGGTATGTTGTGGTGAGGAGTATAAATAATATTAAACAACCGCCGCAAGTTAAAAAAAGAATGGCGATTTTTAATGAAACCGGTTTGGTCCTGTGAAATTATAAAACGAAGAATCTTTTCCAATCTTGAAGCTAACAACTTTGACAAAATTTTAACATCGGTATTTAACAAGGAAATAGGCCTGTAAGAAGCACAATCAACAGGATCCTTATCTTTTTTAAGCAACACAGTGATACAGGCCTGATAACATGAAGGAGGAAGTGTACCGGAGTCAAGCAACTCTGTAAAAACTTGACAAAGGAAAGGGGCAAGGTCGTCAGAGAATTTTTTGAAAAAATCAGCGGAAAACCCATCAGGTCCTGGAGATTTTCCTGATTCCATGGATGATATTGCCAGCTGAATTTCTTCTTTTGTGATGGGAGCTTCTAGAATTTGCCGAGATTCTGAGGAAATCGAAGGGATATCAATAGAATCAAAAAAAAATTTCAAATCCTTTAAGTTTGCTGTATATTCTGAGGTATATAATTTGGAATAAAATGACCTGAAAATATCATTAATCACTTGTTGGTCAGATGTCACCTCTCCTTTATCTATCCTAACTCCAGTAATAATTTGCTTAGATCTAATACCATGCAGTTGATTAGCTAGAAGTTTACTGGTTTTTTCGCCATGTTCATAAAATTCACTCTTGTTCCTTATTAAACAACCTTCAATTTGTCGAGTAGAAAGTAAATTAAGTTTAGTTTGTAATGTCATACGTTCCTTGTACAGAGCGGGTGATGGAGATTGAGCATATTGTCTGTCAATGTCCAAGATTTGATCTAAAATAGCCTTCTGTTCCTGTATTATGGATCGTCTTTTAAATGCTGCCAATGAGATAAATTCCCACCTAAGAAATGCCTTCATGGCCTCCCATATTGCTTTGTTTGGCATACCAGGAGTTTTTTCTTTCAAAAAAAAATTAATTTTAGAAGAAATATTCGCAACCAGTTTTTCATCTGTAAGTAATAATGGATCCAATCTCCAATGCTTTCTCATGGAGTCACATCCATGGAGGATCATTTTAAGTACAAGAGGGGCATGATCAGAAACCGAGATGCTATCATAACTGCAAGAGCAAAGGTTATTAATTAATAAATTGTCAACAAAAAAATAATCTATTCTGGTATAAGTATGGTGTATGTGAGAGAAAAAAGAATAGTCCCTGCCGTTAGGATGTAAAAAACGCCAAGGGTCTGTAAGGCTATATTCCTCAAGAAAAGACTTAACATAAGTTGCAGATTTATTAAGACTAGCAGGTTTTGAGGATGAGCGGTCTAAGATCGGATCCATATACAAATTAAAGTCACCCCCAAGAATTAGAGAATGAGTATTTAAATCTAGAAGTTGTGAAAAAAGGTTGCGAAAAAAGTGTACATCATCAAAATTCGGTGCATACAGATTAGCCAAGGTGACATGTTTATTGCCAAGTTTACCTGATACTATTACAAATCGTCCATTTTTATCTAATACAACATTAGAGGGAATAAATGGGATATTTCGATCAATAAGAATAGCACCGCCCCTGGCCTTAGCTTTAAAATTTGAATGAAAAAATTGTCCTGACCAACATTTTGACAAGCGCAAGTGGTCGGAATCCTGCAAATGGGTTTCCTGCAAAAACAGTACTCTTTCGTTTAATTGGATGGTTCAACCCCTTCACATTCCAGCTTACCAAAGTAAGATTACTATTCATTCAGAGAGTAAAATTTATATATTGTGTTGTGTAGCCCAAAAAAGAATAGGGTGAGGTATGGGTAAAAAAAAAAGGGGGGGGGAGGGGTAAGGGGGTGTAAATAAATCCATAACAAAAAAAAAATAAAAAAAAAAATTCAACAACCAAACCTATAACAACACTCCAGCCGGTTGCAAAAAACAGCAACCGCGCCATCTCCTGCTCTATTCTCATCCTAACAAAATACTCCCATACAACTGGCTTCAATCCTGCATAGTATGAACATTTTACCCTAAAAAAAAAAAAAAAAAAAAAAAAAATTAAGTAAACAACAACGTATAGGGAGCCAATTTTACCTTGTTTTTGAACATCTAAAAATGCATCAATGTTCAGTCGGTGCAGCTTTAATGAAGTAGTAATCAAGTAGTCCAGTGTGGTAGTTGGTCAACCCAGGAATGTCCAGTTCAGGGCGAAAATCGCTGGTTTCTCTCCACGGTTTGCATGAAGCGGGTGGCCTCCGAGACGGACGCCAGCCACTGGTTTTTGCCGTCTGGAAGAGTTATCCGGAGCCTGGCGGGGAAGAGAAGAGAAGGACGAAAACCTCTCTTGTACAATTCAGACATAACCTCCTTATATTTGGCTCGTTGCTTCTGAACGTCGGCGTTATAATCCTCGTAGAACTGAAGTTTATGTCCACGATATTCCAAAGTCCCACGGCGTCTCCGCGCTTCTCTCATCACCAAGTCTTTGGTCCGAAACCGGTGGAAACAAATAATGACAGCGCGCAGCTTCCCGTTTGGACCCGGCTTGAGCGTGAGGCTGCGGTGGGCTCTATCCAGCTCTGGGAGAGATGGCAAAGTTTGTGTGCCAAAGACGTCCACCAACAGCCGAGAAAAAAATTCAGACGGCTGTGGACCCACATCAAAGGACTCCGGCAGACCCACCAGACGAATATTCAGCCTCCTGCTTCTTCCCTCCAGGTCAGAAAGTTTGTTTTTCAAAAGCTTGTTCTCCTCCTGCATTGACTCACACGTAACTTCAAGCGCCGCTAGGCGCTGGCTGACGTCCTCCGCGTTGCTTTCAAGGTCGCCAATGCGCTGCTCCTGGTTCGCCACATCTGCTTGAATCTTGTCCAGTTTACCATTATTAAGTTCAAATGAAGCTTTAAAGTCAGCAGCTATGGACATTCTGTGTTGCTCAAGCAAGGCAACAAGTGCAGGGTTAAGGCTTATATTAGCCTCCTCAGCTAAGCTGGTGTTAGCATTGTTCACTGCTGCCTCCTTTTCAGTCTGCTTTCTTGTTTTGGACATATTTCTCAACTCAAAACAGATTCCGCACGTATTAAATGTCCAAAACGTTGACAGCTTACAGCAAAGTAGGGTTTAAAAAGTAAGACTGAAAAAAAATATAGCAGGAGCCAGCAACGCACACACCTACTCCATTGCCAGCACACCTGATGCCCCAAAGTGTTTTTATCGTTAACGTGAGTTTATTATTTTAGATGCAGTTTGAGAAAACTACAACCTGCCATAGTGGCTAGTGGAAGTGGCTGTCTTACCTGCCACTGGTGAAATCCACCCACCAGTGGCGGGTTGGCAGGTGTTAATGTAAAGCCCTGCTGTCATATGTGGAAGAGGGTTATCAGCTAACTCTAGCTAGCTTGATAAGCTTATACCATCCTGTCGTCTACAAGTTCCCGGGATAAATTCTAGCCCTCAACGATGCCAAACAGGACAAACTAGTAAGGAAAATGAACAGACTCCACTTTGGAGCAATCTTCAAAGTGGACACTGCAGAAACAGTAGTTTATGGCAAACTTATTTAGCCTCAGAGGTCACTTTCCAGGTTAATGGGTGTTTATTAGCATTAATAATAATAATAATAATAATAATGATGGATTAGATTTATATGGCACTTTACATTTCAAGTGAACATCTCAAAGCACTTACAGTGAGTCCGTTATTCATTCACTCCAGACAGACATTGATAGTGGTAAGCTACTACTGTAGCCACAGCTGCCCTGGGGTAGACTGACGGAAATGTGGCTGCCAATCCACGCCAACGGCCTCTCCGACCACTTATACACATTCATACCCAGTGTCATGGACACTGGAGGCAAGGTGGGTAAACTGTCTTGCCCAGGGACACAATGGCAGGATGGATGGCTGGGGAGAGCGGGATTCGAACTGCCAACCCCCTGGTTATAGGATGACCCACTCCATCTCCTGAGCCACTGCCCCTCCTCCATTCCATTTTTGCTGAGCACCAAGCTGAACGGCATGAAGTTCCATTTTTATATGGTCTTTGGCATGACCCGGCCGGGACTTGAACCCCGACCTCCTGGTTGTGGGGCGGATGCTGTACCTCTAGGACACCACTCCGGAGTGGTGTCCTAGAGAGAAATTGCTCTTCTCCATGGAGCAATTTAAACTGAAAATGATAAATATTAGTGGTGATTATAATATTCTGGCACTTGAAACAAAACTGCTAAACATATACAAACAACTTCAAAAGCTAAAAACCTCTTAACCTAAGATTATGGCTGCCTTTGCAGGACAAGGTGACAGACATCCAGAATGAAGAGACAGTCTGTTTTGTTTGTTGCTTCGTGTCAGGGAGGACAGACACCGAAGCAGACACTGACAAAAACTGACTCACCTACACAAGTCACAACACAGATTATTACAGCAGACTCTGGTGTGTGTGGGAGTGAAGTGTGAAGATGACAAAAAGGAGAAAGGAAGAGCTACAAACTCCAGCTTTACCTCAGGATAAAAGGAAAACAGAAAAGATTCAGACCAGATAAAACCCCACAGACTGGAGACAGCGTGATGAGGGAAACAGATCATCCAGGAGGAAAAAAGAGCAGAAATAAGGGTCACAAGAGGCAGACCCCCACCTTCACCTACTTTTAGATCTGGTCACTTCACAGGACCCCATCAGTGACCTTTAACCTGACAGCGATAACCCTGGGGCTCCTGAATGGTGTCAAAGGAGAGTCTGAATCTGGCACAGAGAGACTGGATGAATCACAGCACACAGACAGACATTATGAATGCTATCGTTCTGATCCAGACACTGATAAACCCGGGTGAATAAAGCTGTCTAAGTGTATGTGAGTGTTTGTGTGTGGAGACAGACAGATGGAACCCATGATAAAAAAGAGACACGGTGGAGAATGAGCATTCCTGAGGAACAACGTATCACCTAAGTGTACCTGCAGAGAAATACAGTTTACCTGTGGGAGATTTCTAATGATGGAAGCACCTCATCACTCAGATATTAAACACATGAATTAACCGATCCTCTACAGGCAGCCTGTTCCCTCTCACTCACTCGCTCTCTTCCTCTGGCAGGCAGCGACAAAGTAAATGTCGAGCGAGCTCCATATGGCGACCAGCGATAAAGGACAGAGTGCGTGGGAGATGCACATTACACCGCTGACTTCCATTTCCTGTGTCTCACCCACCAGATCTAACAAACTTCACAGATGACCACTGAGACGCACACAGATGGAGGAATACTGTACAACCCCTGTTTGACATGAGACAGTCACTGGAACAGATGAGCTTTTAATTTGAAGGGATGAAAAAGCAACAAAACAGCCTGATGACGGTACAGAAAACCGTTTTATACACCCTTGTGTAGGCAGAGGTTGGTAGAGCAGCCAGAAATTGCACTTAGGTAAAAGTAGCATTGACTTATTATATTGCTTGCTAAGAGTAGTCACCAAAAAAATTACCTGAGTAAGAAAGTATCTACCAAAATAGTAGCGTGTAGCTTTGAAGAAACTTAATGTTTCTAGTAGGGATGGTCCAATTGTGATTTTCGGCCACTACCCATGTTGCGAATACTAAGTTGGCCAATAGCCAATACCGACTGATTCAGGGCAAAGTCGATGCCAAACAACTGAAACACACCAAAAATATTATCTACAACCAATATCTTATTTCAGTTAATAAGGTGAATATCGGCCAGTACCAGTGTTAAGCCTACATCAGAATCAGAATCAGAATCAGAATCAGCTTTATTGGCCAAGTATGCACAACACATACAAGGAATTTGACTTTGAATTTGACATATTCCCTCAAATACAGTGGGGTAAAAAAGTATTTAGTCAGCCACCAATTGTGCAAGTTCTCCCACTTAAAAGATGAGAGAGGTCTCCAATTTTCATCATAGGTATACCTCAACTATGAGAGACATAGTTTAAAAATCACATAGTTTAAAAATCACATTGTCTGATTTTTAAAGAATTTATTTGCAAATTATGGTGAAAAATAAGTATTTGGTCAATAACAAAAATTCATCTCAATACTTTGTTATATACACTTTGTTGGCAATGACAGAGGTCAAACGTTCTCTGTAAGTCTTCACAAGGTTTTCACACACTGTTGCTGGTATTTTGGCCCATTCCTCCATGCAGATCTCCTCTAGAGCAGTGATGTTTTGGGGCTGTCGCTGGGCAACACAGACTTTCAACTCTCTCCAAAGATTTTCTATGGGGTTGAGATCTGGAGACTGGCTAGGCCACTCCAGGACCTTGAAATGCTTCTTACGAAGCCACTCCTTCGTTGCCCAGGCAGTATGTTTGGGATCATTGTCATGCTGAAAGACCCAGCCACGATTCATCTTCAATGCCCTTGCTGATGGAAGGAGGTTTTCACTCAAAATCTCACGATACATGGCCCCATTCATTCTTTCCTTTACACGGATCAGTCGTCCTGGTCCCTTTGCAGAAAAACAGCTCCAAAGCACGATGTTTCCACTCCCATGCTTCACAGTAGGTATGGTGTTCTTTCTCCTCCAAACACGACAAGTTGAGTTTTTACCAAAAAGTTCTATTTTGGTTTCATCTGACCATATGACATTCTCCCAATCCTCTTCTGGATCATCCAAATGCTCTCTAGCAAACTTCAGACGGGCCTGGACATGTACTAGCTTAAGCAGGGGGACACGTCTGGCACTGCAGGATTTGAGTCCCTGGCGGCGTAGTGTGTTACTGATGGTAGCCTTTGTTACTTTGGTCCCACCTCTCTGCAGGTCATTCACTAGGTCCCCCCGTGTGGTTCTGGGATTTTTGCTCACCGTTCTCGTGTCATTTTGACCCCACGGGGTGAGATCTTGCGTGGAGCCCCAGATCGAGGGAGATTATCAGTGGTCTTGTATGTCTTCTATTTTCTAATAATTGCTCCCACAGTTGATTTTTTCACACCAAGCTGCTTACCTATTGCAGATTCAGTCTTCCCAGCCTGGTGCAGGTCTACAATTTTGTTTCTGGTGTCCTTTGACAGCTCTTTGGTCTTGGCCATAGTGGAGTTTAGAGTCTGTTTGAGGTTGTGGACAGGTGTCTTTTATACTGATAATGAGTTCAAACAGGTGTCATTAATACAGGTAATGAGTGGAGGACAGAGGAGCCTCTTAAAGAAGAAGTTACAGGTCTGTGAGAGCCAGAAATCTTGCTTGTTTGTAGGTGACCAAATACTTATTTTCCACCATAATTTGCAAATAAATTCTTTAAAAATCAGACAATGTGATTTTCTGGAATTTTTTTTTCTCATTTTGTCTCTCATAGTTGAGGTATACCTTTGATGAAAATTGGAGACCTCTCTCATCTTTTAACTGGGAGAACTTGCACAATTGGTGGCTGGCTAAATACTTTTTTGCCCCACTGTATAATCTAAATTATATCACACACAGTTCCAAGGTTGGTTCCAAGGTTGTCATAGCCAGGAGCGGCACTGGGGTTAAGCTCCTAGTGCTCATAAAATGCTCCTTACGGCGTGCGTCTCGAAAAGCCTCTGACAACTAAGTCCAACTCCTAGCCTGCCCATATGGTTTAGTCTCTAAGCCTGGCGGAACTGCTTTTACTAATAGGAGAAGGGGCGAGGGCGGATCTCTGGCGCCTTAAAACCAGATGCTTCGGGTAGATGGTGGCTCGTCAACCTGGGAAGGTAGCCCATCTAGGGGAAGGTAAACCCTGATTTCAAACCTCCGCTGCCTTGCGGCACACCCGGTCACAGGAAAGGCTTCGGGAGTCAACCCTGAGGAAAAATCCGGAGTCGGAGCCCCTAAGGCAGTTCTCTGTTGTGCTCAACATTGTTCTGGCAGCTCCTGCGATGGCGCTGGTGCCAAACTATAGCAGCCCTGCTGTTCCTTTTGATTCATCAGTGACGTGGAGAGGGGGGACATGCTGCATGGGTAACATCTTGTCCTCCATATCTTCCTGCCCAGGCTTGAATCCTACCAACGCCCAACGCTGGAAGGTAGAACACCGGTGCGCATCGGCCTGTTCAGCCACAGGCGGTGCTGTTCCAGCAGAGTAGACGTTTAGGATTGTCTTCCATGGTCATCATAGACCGACGGAGGCCGACGACGAGAGATCACACACAGAAACAATACATGTTAGGAGTTTTCTTTTTCCCTTTCAAAAATTGAGCTTTTCTTTCATAAATGTATAATTCTTTTTCTTGTAATTTTTTTCTTTAATTAGCAAAGTTTTTTTTTCTCATAACAGTGAATTTATTTCCTGTCAATTTGTGAGTTCATTCTCTTAAATTTCCATCTTTTTCTTGTAAGTTTGCTACTTTTTCACAGACTTTTCTAGCGAAATTTAACACCTTTTTCCCAGAAATTTTGCACATTTTTCAAATAAGTCAGCAAAATAAATTTTGAAAAAAAAAAATTGCATGTTTTTTCTTACATTTGTAAATTATATATTTCCTCAGTCAAAAGTGAAGATTAAATATTTTAACTCTATTCTGAATTACATAAAATTATAATTTTATTTAAATCACTAAAGTTTTGGTCACTTCTGGTAAGAACAAATACTTTCAGTATAAGAAAACAGAAAACTTTGTCAAATCAGTGAGCTCAAAAGTAGCTCGGAGATTACGACCAAATGTACTTGTGTAAAAGCACCCTTCCAACATAAAAATATTCAAGTAGGAGTAAAAATACCCTATCACAAAACTATTTATAAAAATCCAATTGTGTGAAAAAGGTACTTGAGTACATTAAATTTGCAACTTCTCACCCTTGTGTGTAAGATAATTATAACATGGCTATATGACCAGCTATAGTTTTGGACAGACAGACATGGAAATATTAATAACGGATAGTATTTATATAGTACTTTTCATGACACCCAAAGACACTTTACAATGAGTCCATTATTCTTTCATTCCACAGACAATGGTAGTGGTAATCTACTTCTGTAGCCACAGCTGCCATGGAGCAAACTAACAGAAACGTGGCTGCCAATCCCCGCCAGCAGTATCTCCGACCACCATTGAACATTTATTTATATTCACACACCGGTGTCACAGACACTGGAGACAAGGTGGGTAAAGTGTCTTACCCAAGGACACAACGGCAGGGTGGTAGAAGGAGGATTCGGACCACCAACCTTTCGGTTACTGGACATCCTGCTCTACCTCCTGAGCCACTACCGCCCAAATATTGGTCTAAATATTTATTTTTGCTACAGAGGTTATGGCAAACATTGACTACTAAATCCAGAGGAAAAGACTAGTAGGCAACTAAGGTTTTCCTGGCTGATGTCGCATCACATTGATATTGACTAGCTAATGTACCATATCCTTGTAAGAAATTCACAAAAGGTGGGTCCTGTCTATATCACAACAACATAACGCCCTTTATTCTACTGTAGATACTGGTTCAGATGATGGAAGATAATCAATTTGCAATCATCACCTGCATTTATACTTAATTCACTTAAATTTTCACCAAGATCTTGTGCTGATGATGAGAGAGTTGATGAGGAAGATGATGTATCACCGCTATCCTCCCAGGTTTAATGTGTTGGGCAGATCTTAATCCAAATTTAGTACTTTCAGCAATCTCCTTAGTTGTCTTTTTACTTGATGCAGGCCGACAATTTGACCTCTCTAAAACAGAGTAACATCTTTTTCACAACCACAGGACATGTGGTTGGACATACAGTCAGAAACTACTCACTGCATCAGTGAGTAGGGCCTGGAGTGGAGCGGAGTGGAGTGGAGCAGGCCCGGAGGCTCCACAAGACTGCTAAACAGCTTTGTTCACCAGGCCATCAGGACCCTGAACTTTGTCCACTCCCCCTTTGCCCCCCAGACTGCAATACACTCACCCACACAATAACTACCTCAGCTGTTGGCACAGAAAGACTGGCACACCAACAATAATACATCTGCTACTGTAGGTCTCTGCACTTTACTGCAACCATTTACACAAATGCCATACAGTATCTACTGTTGTCTGTTACTGCAGCACTGATCATGTGCAGTCCTATCTGTCACTGCATCTACACTACCACTCCAAACTTGCAACTACAAGCATTACTGCTCTACTTTTTCTGTATATAGGATTGCTGGGTTTTATCGTTTATCTTTATTTGCACTATGGGATGTCTGCGTCTATCTTTTGTCGCTATTTGCACTACGGGTAGCATTACTGTACACAGACTGCTGTTGTTTTTCCAGCCTTATTCCTTCTTTTTATACTGCGCACACCACTGAAGATCCATCCATCCATCCATCTTCTACCGCTTTTCTGGAGGTCCGGGTCGCGGAGGCAGCAGTTCAAGCAGAGAAGCCCAGACTGCCCTCTCCCCAGCCACCTGCTCCAGCTCTTCAGAGAGGATACCAAGGCGTTCCCAGACCACCTGGGAGACATAGTCTCTCCACCGAGTCCTGGGTCTGCCCTGGGGTCTCCTCCCAGTGGGACGTGCCCGAAACACCTCAAGTGGGAGGCGTCCAGGAGGCATCCTAATCAGATGCCCATACCACCTCAACTGACTCCTTTCAATGTGGAGGAGCAGCAGTTCTACTCTGAGCCTCTCCCGGATGACTGAGCTCCTCACCCTATCTCTGAGGGTGAGTCCAGCAATCCTACGGAGAAAGCTCATTTCAGCCGCTTGTATCCGCAATCTTGTTCTTTCGGTCATTACCCAAAGCTCGTGACCATAGGTGAGAGTAGGAACGTAGATTGACTGGTAAATCGACAGCTTTGCCTTAGAACTAAGCTCCCTCTTCACCACAACAGACTGGTACAACGTCCGCATCACTGCAGATGCTGCAGATGCTGCTCCAATCCGTCTGTCAATCTCTGTTTTTTTTTTGTTGTTTTTTTTTTCACCACTGAAGACAGAAAAAAAATGTCATTTCAGTTCTCCTGTATGTCCTGTACGTATAGTAGCATTGACAAATAAAATCTTCGAATCTTGAATCTTAATGCCAACTGAAACATATTAATCACTTCAGTAATTATCCAATATCTGCTTTACTAAATCCAGGTGATGAGCTTTTGGGTTGGCAATGTATAAAATTACACATTTATGACAGTTAGCTCTGACCAAGCAATGTGACTGGAAACTAGGGATTTCAGGAGTTAGGACATTACCGTTAACTGCACTTCGATGTTTCGCTGGGTGTGTAGTGCCCCCCTTCAGCAACATTATCTATAATTACAATAACGGTCTGTCAGTTAATTTCCACAGTGATGTGTTGTCTGAAAACAGACAGACTTCCCAGGTCAGAAATTGTTCTTGGGTTTTGAATTCGTGCTACTAGCCCTGTTAGCTGCATTAGCTCAGATCTGTTACTAAATTATAAAAGATTTTTAGATTAAAACCCCACAGTGTATAGTCTCTACTGAACCCTCAGAATGAAATGAATGCTGCTGACTCATTAATTTATCTGAAGATGTCTTTAAGAAGACAGTAAAGAATATAAGCAAAAGTGGAGACACCAATCGTATGCCAGCTAGCTAGCAGGCTACTCAACTACAGAGACTATTTTTTTTTTTGATTTTGTATACTTTATTGATCCCCAGAGGGGAAATTGAGGGCATCCACCTGGATGGATGAAGCAGCCACGGTACGACTAACTGGAGACTCTGAATTGGCCCTAGGTGTGAATGTGTGTGTGAATGGTAAAGGGATAGCGCCTTATGGACTCATATGTAAAATGACAATAAAGCTATTGTATTTATATTTTGCTCATTGCTTTGATTAGTTAGCAACATCCAAGAGTAGCAGTTGGGAACTACTTGTTTTTGTACAGTCTTGGAACAATATATCATTAGAAAAGAAAACAATTTAATGTCCCTTATTATACTGTCAACTTGTAGGCTGTAATTGAAGAACACTGGAAGGCATGTAGTGTCAGGAATAGAGCACCTCAATGATGTCTTTTGTCCTCCACTGCACATCAGTCTTCAGAGAGCCTAAAGGTGCCTTCAGACCAAATGCGAACGGGCAGCACGAATACATATAAAGTCAATGGAAAGAGGCAAGCACACACGAATCTCGCACATTCACGACCAAGGGATAGCACTAGCCTTGAGATTCTGCCATCACCAGAGTAAAAGTATCAACATTGGAGAGTAAAGTAGTTTGAAAATGAGACTGCCACTCACCTGGAAACAGAAGGACTGGGAGCTCTGCAGTTGAATTGGAGTGTGGGAGTTTTTTACCCACAGACTCCTGCAATGGACATGCTAACAAGGCTAGCAGGCTAGCAGTGTCAACAACCCATCATCCAGGTGAAATTTTGGAGGCAGGGACAATTTTTTTCAGGTGAGACACCATCGGATAATGTAAACCTAAGCATGATGGTGTTTTGGGAATTTCCACAGCAGGTTGAACACAGCTGCAGAAGTTATAAAGGCAACTTCGCCTGTCTGCAACTCACTCAGACTGTGAATTCATGTCTATTCGTGTCTTTACACTGAGTTAAAATGTAATCACGTCACGCAAAAACTTTGCCCGTTCACGTTTGGTCTGAATGCACCTTAAAGGTCTGATGACACGTTTTTTACCTTTTTTAGCATGTTGTGTAAGCCCAAAAGTCATTGTCAATGATCAATATAATATTTACAACAGCGCCTGCATAAACTATTTATCATCAAAAAACAGCAGCCGCTGACCGGACTGTGGAGCCACCCACTGAATTAAGGGCGGCACCCCCATAACGTAATCGCAGGAATGGACTCCGGTGTTCTTGACTGGAATGACAGCAGCTTTGTGGCTCACAGTTTCTCTGGTTTCTTGTTTTAATTTTAACGTTATGCCTTCGCATTGTGTCGCAGACTTAGATAAAGTGTGTGATGTGTGAAAGACCACATCACACGCTTCAGACATCACACGCTTCAGCTCGAGCCTGCCCCCAGATTCTTCATTGTCATCCCATTCTTCGGAACTATAATCGTCTGAAGACTGGACAACACAAACCAATTTCAGACTGCATGTGCTGCAACAGAAAGACTACAGAAGCAAAGTCAAGTTATGTCATTATTTTCAAAAAGATCCAGGAAGGAACAGACTAACAGTCCTGTCGATTAGCTGGAGCTCTCAAAATACACTATAATACATTTGTATTGTTTCTTTGCTCTACAGATGCTTCTTTCATCGGTCAGACAAAAGGAGGTGAGCTTTGACAAGGTAACCGCCATAATCGTGTTTGGTGACATGTATAGCCAGGAGATGTAGTCCACTAAGTGGTTTTACACAAAACTAACTAGAAAAGCACTCAGAGAGCACAGACCTCCACCAAGTACCTCAGTTCCCCCTAATATTGGGATTTTCCCCAAATATAATAGTCCTACATTTATTTTATCTTGTAGCACCTTGGGGGAGTCAGATTATTTAGCATCTCAGACAAGAGACAGTGGATAAGCATGGGAGAACAATGCTCAGGAGGTTCCTGGCGAGATAGCAGAAAGGAGTCAAGGACGTAGGGGGTTGAATGCAGTGTAATGCAAATGTCATGTTGTGTGTGGAGAAATGCCATGAAACTTGTGAGGAGAGATTTGGGTAAAAGAAGAGTGCCTGCAAAAATGTGTCAGTCTGTTCAGTGCTTGAGAGATGTGAAGTGTGTAATAAACCGTCTGCCATGAGCCAGCCTCTTAAGGGCCTTTTCCATTAGCCCCGCTTAGCCCAACATGGGACAGCTCAGCACGCTTTGTAAGTCTTTCCACTAGCCCCAACACGGTTTAACAGCCGCGATTTTCGTCCCCGCTCAAGGGCAGGGTACAAGCATGCTGAGTCGTGCCGTGCTGTGACATTAAAAGACTGGTCGCCGCTGATTGGTCAGGTCGTAACGTCACGAAAGCGACCGTCTTCTGATGAATCTTCACACAACCGCCATTTGCAATATTTCACGGACTAACTCGGTCACGGAGTAAATACGATATTAATACAGACAGCGTTGTAGGTTTTGAGGAACTCTACACCGTGGTCCAACGAAGAGGTGCGGAGTTTTCTCTGCTTGGTGGCAGATCCACAGTGAGGAGTGACCCGGACCGATACAGATGGCTGCCCAGCAGCCAGAACCGGACTACGGACAAGCTGAAGACAAACGTGAGAGAACCATCGATGGTGAGTGACTTGTAATAATGTGCATCTGTTCGCTTATTTATCCTGTTGGTGGTAAGCTCACTTTTTTTGAGCCATACAGCGCCGTTTTGTGCTGGCTAACTCGTTTTAGCTAACGATTTTTAGCTAGTAGCTAGCTAGTACCAACTGCTGATTTGCGCTTGTTTTCTCCTAAATATTCGCTTGTGAGAGCAAAACGATGAAATATGTTAATCCTGGTTAAAGTCCTGGTTTGTGTTTTGTATTGCACTTTGGTGCTGTGCATTAAATTGTGTGCAATTTAATGCTAGAATGTGTTTCCACATGCCAGGGGTTAGCCTCCCTGTTTATATTGTGATACTGGTGAAATGGACCACAGGAGCCGAAATCTCGTCACATTAAAATTGATTTTCAAACCAGTGATTTATAAAGTCATTCATATAATTTTCTAAAGCGTCAGAATAGACCCACACATCTATTCTGTGGATCCTGCAGTGCTTGTCAGGGAAACGAAGCATTTTTGTCACATCCCACCACTGACTTTCACAGGTGTATTTCCCTAATACAGGTACATCTCCAAAAATTAGAATGTCATGAAAAACTTCAATATTTTTTGTCACTCATTTCAGAAAGTGAAATCCGTATATTATATAGATTCATTACACAGACAGTGATATATTTCAAGCGTTTATTTATTTTAATTTTGATGATTACGGCTTACAGCCCCTGAAAACCCCAAATTCAATTTGGCAAAAAATTAGAATATTACATAAAATTAACTTTAAAAAATAGTTTTTAAATATAAATGTTGGCCGCTGAGGTGTTGGTTAATATGGGCTGTAGCCGTAATCATCAATATCAAAATAAACACTTGCAATATATCACTGTCCCTGTAATGAATCTATATATGGGTTTCACTTTCTGAAATGAGTGAAAAAAATATTGAATTTTTTCATGGTATTCTGATTTTTGAGATGTGCCTGTATAAGTGTTGAACTTGCTTGAAACTAACCATCATCCATTTCTGTCGTTCATCTAGGCAAGAGGAAATCAGCCAGCCCACAATGGACCTCGCCACTGTGGAAAGTACTGAAATCCTTTGCTTTTATAGGTAAAGTGTCAAAACCAAAGTAGCACAATTTCCACTTAATATAAAAGGGACTGAACTGAGATTTATTTGATTGTGTGAATATGGCACATCAACTGTAAAATAAGCCGCTTGTTAATGCATTTATTTTTCTGTCAGATCACTTGTGTGATCCTTTGTGAGTTATGTTCATAACTGTATGTTTTGGCGAATGTGAGATGTTCAGTCGTCAATATAATTTACTTTATATGTGTAGTTTATAGTCTATCATCAATAAACTCATGCAGTAACAGGACACATTACAAATATTTGAGACCCATTGTAGTGCTTCCTTTTATATTTTAGCAATGCTAGTACAAAACACCGCCCACACATGAAGCCAGGGCAACAAGAGACACTTTTACAGACAAGACAAACTTTTATTGATAAAAACTTCATATTTTGACTGAGCGACTCCATACTCGGTGATGCACAACTTCAGTTAAAGTACTAGATTCCATTCAAGTGAATGTATTAATTCATTCTGATTGCTGAGGCCACAGTAAAAAGAGATGATTTTAAATGTAACGCAGCCCTTGTAAAATCTACCGAAGCGCAGCTACATGAAAATTGCGGTAAAATACAACAACGAAGTACTTTATTGTCACATTCAAATTGTAATCCCTCCTGTTTTGTTTTTCTTTTGAATTCTTGGATGAAATATGGTGGGCAATATAAGCTGCAGCTTCAGCCATCACCCATTTCAGATAACCTATGTTGAACTGTATAATCAGAGGAGTTATTGTTTAATTTGACCTTGTTAGATTTTTTTCCCCTTTGTTACATTATTCTATTTTCTTTTAATCTTTACTTTTAATCAATCCGAAATAAAGATCCATTCATTAATTCACATTCCACCACTGGCTTTTAGCAACAAGTGTATTTCCCAAATATGTTTTAAACTTGCTTTAATTAACCACCACTCATTTGTCTTTTGTCTAGGCAAGAGGGAAACTGTTACCCCAACTGGACCTTGCCTCACTATTTACAGAGATGCAGGCTGAAGATCTGCTGAACCAGGACCAGTACGAGGGGCCGATCCAGTTGCTTCTCAGTGAGGCAGCGTGGCTGCCGTGTGTGACCATTCCAGTTTTTTTTTTTACAGTTTGAATTTTGCACATTCTGAATAATCTGGAATTTGCTGCTGATTGTAATAAACAATTTAGTGACTTATGTGTTTGCATCATGATTTTCTATTTTGTCTGTTAAGACACCGGTGGGAAAAGAGTCAACTGTACAAAGGATTTATCGGTGACCTTGAAAATAATGGCTCATTTTTAAGAAAAAAGTAACCAAAACAATTATTTTATTAACTGAAGACTGTATTGTTAGAAGACTGTACAGAAGACCCTGCATACTTTAGTGACAGTACCAGTATGTGGAGGAATTCTGGGTCATATTAGCATCTGCTCTTCATCATAATGGGTTTGGGCGGGGGTCTCTAATCATGTGCCATGGAGGGCCAAGACCCTGCAGGCTTTACCTCCAACCAGTGTGTTCAACAGCAGATTCCATTGAACTTCTTCCACTGACTGATCAGTGAGAACACCTGCTGAAGAGACTGGGTAGAAGAGAGAACCTGCAGGGTCTTGGCCCCCCATGACACATGATTGGAAGCCCCCGGATTAGGTTTAATGGGATTTAACATTTTAACACAAACTGCTTTATGGTTCATAATTCTGTTGACAGACTTACACCAAACCAAAAGTGATTTCTCAAACTGCTGGATTATTCTTAGCTTTTCCAATCTTTCAGTATTTAATTTATGCCACATGGTGGTAACCTTCACATATAAAAAAAGAGACATCTGCAAAAACTTCAGAGGTTTATTGTCAGTGCAATTCCCAGTGCAATACTACATGAATGCATGTCTAGTACATTGTTGATGCAGAGAATATATATTTCTACAGTACATGTATCTAGTAAATCAAGTATTTTCCATGTAACCTTGTGACTGCATTATTTTAATTGCTTTTAATCCTAGATCAAGTTTGTTTTGGCCTAAAATGCATGATAACTGTCAAATATATCTTATTATACCTAACTCAGTACTGTTTACTTTTTGAATATATATTTTGTGGCTAATATAGTTATTAACATGACGATCAAGTTGTGTCAGCTGATCATTTTTTTCTATGACACCATCTCAGACTCTGCTGCAGAAGCAGGTACGTCCATGATGTCTCAACAGTCTCTCCATGATTTTCACGCAGATCAGAGCAATCTGTTGTACAGGAAATAAACGTTTCTACAGACATTCTTAAGCTCTATAACCACTGATCGTTTGTGAAGCTGTGCTGACATCAATGACAGGCTGATGACATCCGTGACAGGCTGTGCTGAACGCCCAGACCGAGTGAAGCGGTAATTTCCCCACAACAGAGCCATCTGAAACACACAGAGCGTACATATTTTAGTACCTAACAGCGATAACTTGCAGACATTAAAGTGTAGTACGACGTACTTATAGCAAACTAGCATTAGCAACATTAGCTTACCGTCATATATGACCTAGTTTGTATCCTCACGTCTTTGGCTCTCCCAGAAGCTGCAGAACTATTGCAGAGTGTTTCATCTCACTGCCTGTACCCTTGTCTGGCGGTCCTTTTTGGCATTTACGGTGAAAAAAGCCACAGACTGAGGAGTCGCCTTGTACAGCTGTATGTGTTTATGTTTTGCTTGGGTCGCGTGTTCTACGTCACGGGAGTGTGGCGCCGCCTTGCTGTTATAGAAATCCCACCCACCCCAGCTCAACACGGTTGTAATGGAGACAAAAGCGAGCCGAACCGTGTTGAAGTGAATCGAGACGTGCCGAGGTGTGCTGGGCTAATGGAAAAGTGCCTTTATTTCACACACTCCACAATCTATATTTTCAGATTCCTTGACCATCAAAACATACCTTTAGCAATTGGATTCACATTGATATCTTTATTAGTTCAGTAGTTATTGACAAAAATCACTTTTTCGGAAATGGCGGCTTTCTTCTGGATATAGCTCCATAGCTTTTGAAGATACAACAAATCCATTGGCACTATCTGGATTTTTTGCAAGATTGGGATCAGTCTTTGATATTTCGTAGAACCTACTGAGATCTTATCCTGTATTTTTTTGGCAAGCGTCCTGACCATTTATTGTGGAGTTATACAGTATACACATATGCTAAAAATGGCCCTATCTCGCAATGATAAAGAATCCTTTAAAAAATTCCTGGATCCAGACGGTGATCCAGGTCACTCCCAAAATCTAATCATTTCTTCCTTGTCCCATTTCAGACTTGTCCTGAAAATTTTGTCAAAATCCGTTCATAACATTTTGAGTTATGTTGGTAACAGACAGACAAACAAACAGACAAACAAACCCCGGTAAACACATAACCTCCTTGGCAGAGGTAAATATTACTCTGTTATTACATGACAACCTACAACTTTATTTATGTGGAAAAATACAGACGTGAACAAAATTGTTGGTAGCCCTCTGTTAATGAAAGAAAAACCCAGAATGGTCACAGAAATAACTTCAATCTGACAAAAGTGGTAATAAATAAAAATTAACAAATGAAAATCAGACAATGCTTTTGAATTGTGGTTCAACAGAATTATTTTAAAAAACAAACTCATGAAACAGGACTGGACAAAAATGATGGTGCCCCTAGAAAAGATTGAAAATAATGTGACCATAGGGACATGTTCAACCAAGATGTGTCCTCTAATTAACATCACAGGTGTCTATAAACTTGTAATCAGTCAGTCGGCCTATTTAAAGGGTGACAAGTAGTCACTGTGCTGTTTGGTGACATGGTGTGTACCACACTAAACATGGACCAGAGGAAGCAAAGGAGAGAGTTGTCTCAGGAGATTAGAAAGAAAATTATAGACAAGCATGTTAAAGGTAAAGGCTATAAGACCATCTCCAAGCAGCTTGATGTTCCTGTGACTACAGTTGCACATATTATTCAGAAATTTAAGATCCACGGGACTGTAGCCAACCTCCCTGGATGTGGCCGCAGGAGGAAACTTGATGAAAAATGGAAGAGACAGATAATACGAATGGTAACAAAAGAGCCCAGAACAACCTCTAAACACATTCATGGTGAACTCCAAGGTCAAGGTACATCAGTGTCAGATCACACCATCCGTCACTGTTTGAGCCAAAGTGGACTTCATGGGAGACGACCAAGGAGGACACCACTGTTGAAAACAAATCATAAAAAAGCCAGAATGGAATTTGCCAAACTGCATGTTGACAAGCCACAAAGCTTCTGGGAGAATGTCCTATGGACAAACGAGACAAAACTGGAACTTTTTGGCAAGGCACATCAGCTCTATGTTCACAGACGCAAAAATGAAGCATACCAGGAAAAGAACACTGTCCCTACTGTGAAACATGGAGGAGGTTCTGTTATGTTCTGGGGCTGCTTTGCTGCATCTGGCACAGGGTGTCTTGAATCTGTGCAGGGTACAATGAAATATCAAGACTATCAAGGTATTCTAGAGAGAAATGTGCTGTCCACTGTCAGACAGCTTGGTCTCAGTCGCAGGTCATGGGTCTTGCAACAAGAATAATGACCCAAAACACACAGCTAAAAACACCCAAGAATGGCTAAGAGCCAAACATTGGACTATTCTAAAGTGGCCTTCTATGAGCCCTGATCTAAATCCTATTGAACATCTGTGGAAGGAGCTGAAACATGCCGTCTGGAGAAGGCACCCTTCAAACCTGAGACAACTGGAGCAGTTTGCTCATGAGGAGTGGGCCAATATATCTGCTGAGAGGTGCAGAAGTCTCATTGACAGTTACAGAAATTGTTTGATTGCAGTGATTGCCTCAGAAGGTTGTGCAACAAAATATTAAGTTAAGGGTACCATCATTTTTGTCCAGGCCTGTTTCATGAGTTTGTTTTTTAAAATAATTCTGTTGAACCACAATTCAAAAGCATTGTCTGATTTTCATTTGTTAATTTTTATTTATTACCACTTTTGTCAGATTCAAGTTATTTCTGTGACCATTGTGGGTTTTTCTTTCATTAACAGAGGGGTACCAATAATTTTGTCCACGTCTGTATCTTTAAAGGTGACAAACCTCATATGTGTAACTCACGGCAAAATTCAATCAGGATCAAAAAATAATTTCCACCTTCGTATAGGACTTTGGCTCTCCATATTGGTTGATACCACATGCTCTCTTGTGCAATATTGCTTAATTATTCTGAGCTGCTGGCAGCAGCAGAACAAAGTAGTCATTCTTCCTGCATGCATGACATGACATCCAAAAAAGAGTGGCATTCAACAATAAATCAGTTTAATCACAGTACTGCAAACACACAGCTCACTCACAAAAAACAAAGTTTAATCATATAATTTGAAACAATGCAACTTTATAAGCATCATCAGAGCATTTCATTTTCCCAACTGCCTACACAACACATTTTGTATATTATTACCCACACCAACGATAGTCGGTGTGTGGGTAGAGTGTTTAAGCATCTGTCTATATGTTTGTCAGTGCATCAAAATAGAAACAACTGAAGATGCAACCACCAAACTTGGTACGGGGTAGATCTGGAAAAACTCTGGAAAACCCTTGCTTTTGAGGTCACAAGGTCAAAGGCCAAAACCACAATGTCAAAAAATTGTCATGCTGCCTATCTGTTTCTCAAAAAGTGACTGGGCATTCAGAGCATGGGTCTGCATCTCTGTTGAGTGCCCTCTAGTTCTGTACTGAACTGCTTTACATTGTAACATCTGAACAACTGATGATGTGGTATCAGCTTCTGAAAAGCTTTGCTTTATCTTTGCTAAAGAAAAACTATTTTTCCTTCTACAATGGATATTGCATAATTGGCACAAAAATTAGTACATACGTATATATATATACTGTATATATGTACTAATTTTGTAAATGTAAAGGCATACAGTAAATAGGCCATACGAAACTTTTTATTATTTTGTCAAATTAACATAAGATAGATCAGGGTCACTAGTTGGTTGACTGCAGCCTAATTGGAGACCCTGGAGGCTTTGATTAGGATGGCAAAGTTTTTTCTGCATAAAGCTGAGGGAATGCATGCTTTCTTTAGCACTTGGTTAGAGTCATTTCAGATTATTTTATTCATTTTTAATTACTGATTTTAAAAAAAAATAATCACTCCTCTGTCTGATCTCCTGACCTTTGACAGTGACCTTGAGCGCAACCTGGATGCAGATCTACCGGAGGATCATTGTGAGTGAGTTTGGTGACCACTGGGACAAATGCATAGGAAGAGTAGCATTCCTATGAAATGTGGACAGACACCAGTGTCAATTACAGTCACGCCTTTCAGCTTTGTAAAATTATGAGCGGAGAGAAATGTAAGTCAAAAACAAGTCACAGTGTTTTTTTAATAGCACTTTCTTGATCTTACTTGAGTAGATTTTCTTGTAACTATTACTTACCCTTGAGTAGTTGATATCACAAAGGTACCACTCAAACTTTAGTACATCATCTAGACACTCTACCCAGCTTTGACTATGAGTGAAATCATTCCTGTACCTTGAAAAAGCACAGTTTTATGGAAAGATCCCAAAACATTCTAACAAAACTCTACCAGTAATAGAATTTGGCGCAAGAATGTTTTCTTAGATTAAAAAACTATTTGCCTCCAGAGATTGCAGGTCTGCAGATGTCCAGTAAACACACATGTGAGCAGGCCTGAATGCTGCTCACATCAGACGTGTCAGGTTTAATATTAACTGACTGGTGTGGCCCATGAAGAGTTAGAAACATGAGGAAAGAGTCGTTCAGGCCTAAAACGGGCCTGAATTCTGCAGGAACGGGGAGCCCGTTTCGAGGCAGCAGTGGATGACTGTGCAGGGTGTCCACCGGACTTCATGAATGGAAATGAGCAGCAGACTCCTGCTGAATGGCTCACAGACACGGGCCCAGAGACCGGGATGAATGGGAGCCTGAGTGTGGGGTCTGGACTCCCGAGTCTGGGTCCTTTTTAGCGGACTTACACGTCACATCAGGCCCCTGAGCCGTCCGGAGCCTGACCAAACTGAACTTCATCAAGTCTGTTAAATTGGTTACTAAGAATAAAAGCCTTTACACCGCCCCAGAACAGGACTCCCTCCTCACCACATCCCTCCTTCTGCCTTTAACACCACAAACAAACGGCTGCACTGGAAAGCCGATTCTGGACGCAGGTTTGAGACCGACTGCGAGGATGGATCGGGTTTACCACCAAAAACCACAGCGGACAGCCTCCCCTCCGCCTCACCTGGAGGTCCTTTAGCCGCTGTCCTCCACATATCACGATACTGGAGCGCAATCACGGCCATCCCTCTGCAGAGATGTCTAATCGTGAGCGTCAGTATGGTCGAGACACGCTACACCGGGAATCAAAACGCAGCAGCGGCGATGTCAGCGGCGCTCACCTCAGTGCAGGACTTGGCTCATGATGCCGGTGTGTCTGAGCTTATCCCGGTCTGCCGTGAACCGTGTTCAATCTGCAGGTTTAAAGATGATTCCCCCCCCCCCCCAGGTTATTGCTGTGGTCCCTCGCTCAGCTCTCCCTCCATCCCTACCAGACGCACAATTCTACCGCTGCTGCTGGTGAACACTTGGATCTGTTCTCCACACAACCATCACTCCCCAAAAACTACAACAAGCGCCTCTTCCGACCAATACTTTCAAAATAAGGCTTTAAACGGGTTGTCTTGTTTCGGGGGGGCCAGACCCCTACCAGACAATTCCCATGTTCATATAACACTATTCAGATTAAAAGTGCCTTATAGACACATAAAAATAGAGCTCTTAAAAAATAAAAATGCATTAAAATAGAAAAGATGTTAAAATTACAGTTAAATGTCATGATGCAAAACTCAATGTTCCATGGTTTTCTAACCGTAAGTGTCTTTATCCTGTCCCTAGAAGGGAGAAATTTTCATCTTCTCTCTTTTGCCGGCTCTGTGGCGGCATGAAATAATAAGCAGCGAACTGAGGTTTAAAAGTGGGTTTTATTTCATCGCCATCACAAGAACTCACTCCAGCGCCGTGCAGGCACTCCGGAGTGAGCCCGGAGGCTCTCATCAGGAGACACGGAATGCGTGTAGTCAGAAGCAGTAGTCAGAGAGAGAGAGAGTTACAGAGCAATATGCAGTTTAAATACCCCACTACAGACAATGCATGAATGGCACATTAACATCACAGTAAACGGCAGGAAGGCAATGGGACATTTGCATCACAGTACAGAGCAGGAAGGAACATTTGCCTTTGAGTCATACATATCAGCAGCAGGACACTGGCAGGAAGGAGCTAGACAAAGAGAGGCTGCCCATTGATCTCAATACACACATCTCATTGTTCTGCTAATTGCTCCAGCTGAGCGCTCTGCTTGTCCCAGTATGTTGTGGGGGTTACCCACACTACTCCCCCCCAGAGGGCTCAGCTGGGGGCTGAGGCGTCGATCGTCCGGCTTTGGGAGCGAGCTGCGGTGAAAGTTCCGTGCCGGAGGAGGGGGAGGGAGGAGGGTGGGGGTAGCAAGTGCCGGCCCGGGACGGCGAAGTTGTCTGGGCCACGCAAAAATTGCATGTGGATCCTTGGTGTTGAGGGGCTGTCCCGTTGAACGTGCGGTGGTCCACAGCGGCTGTGAGAAGAAAAATTTGTCTCTGACTCCTCTCGCGGCTATGAAGAAAAAAGGAGCTGCAGCAGTGTGGGACTTGGCGTGTTGACTTTAGGTGCGCGCGCAGCCCTAAAGCCCTCAGGAACAGCTGACGGCTGAATTCCCATTGTGCGCCGTGGCTGAGACCCATACAAAATCCTGTGAGCGAGCTGCGTGTGTGCTTCAGGTGTGTGAGCAGCCCTGAAGGTTCCGATGTGCAGCGGCGGAGGACGATGGCGGTCTGTGGAGCCGTTATTGTCCCGTGCGTGGTGCGCTGTCCTCGTAACCCCCTGGTGTGCGCGCGGGGGTTCGGTGCGTGGGTGTCCCGCTGTTGAGAGGCGAGTCAGGGTCAGGGAGCTTGATGGAGATCAGCGTCGTCGGCGCCGATGGTCCTCCCTGTCTTGGCTGTTGCTGTAGTTCGCTGGTGCCGGGTCATGGTGCGTTCTGGTCCAAGCACTGTGTTCTCCGTCGTGCGCGCTCGTGTCGATGCAGAGGAGCGGTGAGAGGGAGTAGACGGTCTTCGTCCCTCGGGCTCGTGTCGATGCGGAGGAGCGGTGAGAGGGAGGAGGAGCGGTGAGAGGGAGAAGACGTTCTGTGTCCCTCGGCCGGTCCAGCGTGGATGTCCCGATCTCAGGCGAGGGTCGCACCATGACGCTTTCTGCGGCTTTCCCGGTCGTGGGTGATCTCCGGAGAGTTCGCCTGGTGTTGGTTCTGCGTCGAGGTCTCCCTGTAGCCGAAGGGAGGGCAGTCCATTTGCGTCAGGCTGCTGCATTCGCTTGTCGTCGGAGAGTCACCGCCGGGGGCTGCCAGCGTGTTCTTTTCTTGGGGTCACCAGTGTAGATGTCCAGATCAGAAGGTTGCGTTGCACAAAGCGTGTGCTTTCGTTCGGGGTCACCAGTGTGGCAGTATAAAATAATAAGCAGCGAACTGAGGTTTAAAAGTGGGTTTTATTTCATCGCCATCACAAGAACTCACTCCAGCGCCGTGCAGGCGCGCTGGAGCGAGCCCGGAGGCTCTCGTCAGGAGACACGGAATGCATGTAGTCAGAAGCAGTGGTCAGAGAGAGAGAGAGAGTTACAGAGCGATATGCAGTTTAAATACCCCACTACAGACAATGCATGAATGGCACATTAACATCACAGTAAACGGCAGGAAGGCAATGGGACATTTGCATCACAGTACAGAGCAGGAAGGAACATTTGCCTTTGAGTCATACATATCAGCAGCAGGATACTGGCAGGAAGGAGCTAGACAAAGAGAGGCTGCCTATTGATCTCAATACACACATCTCATTGTTCTGCTAATTGCTCCAGCTGAGTGCTCTGCTTGTCCCAGTATGTTGTGGGGGTTACCCACAGTTCCACTTTTCATAAAGACATACTCCGGTGGATACAAATCCCCCATAAAAACAAATCTACATTGTCTAAAATGGTATCTTGTGCCCTTTTTCTACAAAAAAAAAAAAAAACCTTCATTGTCTTACAGTTTTGTGTCAAAATCTTTTCACTTTTTCTTTTCCTCCTCCTTCATACACCAGGTTCTGTGACTAGGCCCACATACCACAAGGCTAATAGTGGCTAGCACTACATTAAACAGAATAAATCCTGTGATCAAAAGACTTAACAGTTGAACAACAAATAAGCTGTATGCACAGTGGCTCAGGATACTGAAACTGCATTGGTCCTTAAAAGCAGTTTAATGGTAAAATCCATTTTAATTTGGTTCAAGTTTTCAAAGTAGCTGTCCAAAAATGATAACTAGCCTGGAAGCTAACTTCAGTTAGGCCAGAGAGTCTCAACTGGCTTAATACTAAGGACCTGTATAGTTGCATCATCAAAAACATTTCGTCTAAACTCCACCTAACTGAAATTTTAAAGCACAAAACAGAAACATAACACATTTGAGTGATTTCACTATTGATATATCATCCATCTTTTACCACTTATAATCCTTTTCGGGTCACGGGGGCTGGAGCCTATCCCAGCATCTTTGGGCGAGAGGCAGGGTACACCCTGGAGAGATCGCCAGTCTATCGCAGGTCCAACACAGAGAGAAAGACAACCATTCACTCTCGCATTCATACCTAAGGACAATTTAGAATCCCCAGTTGATGCCAATGAAACTAACCTGCATGTCTTTCGCCTGTGGGAAAAAACCGGAGTACCCGGAGAAAACCCACACAGACACGGGGAGTACATGCAAACTCCACACAAAAGGGTCACCGATGGTCAGGGGGTGGAATCAAACCCACGACCTTCTTGCTGTGCTGCCACAGTGCTAACCACTGCACCACCAAGCTGCCCAGATATATGCCCTGATATATCTTGTATGCCATAAAAAACAAGTTACAGACATGTTAACAAGGAAAAAAGACTCAGTTTTTGGTGGAATGTCACTGTAAAAGGTCTTCTCAAACGTCAAGGTCAGAAATTGTTTCTTTTTAATGTCAACAAAGGAGAAATGACCTCCCACTATCAGAGCTAGTAGCAGCTAGCCATCTAATGTTAGCCTCAAAATGGTGCCAAGAGACATACAGTAAAATCTGTTGTTGAGAGGAAGGGTGCTTGGTGTTGGTATAACATGGTGTTTAAGTATTTAAAGTCTGAGATGTCTTGACCAATATGACTTAGACATTTCATTAAGACCTCTGGGAGCTGTGTCATTGTGTGGAATGTGGACATATTGTGAGACCTTTTAAAAACCAATCTATTCTCTAATTCTTTTCACATCCTGACAGCTATCAGTAATTAAAAAGGCTTTTAAAAAATAAAATCCATCCAATCCAAGACTGCAGAAATGTCGGCCAATCCTTTAATTCTGATGAAGTCCAATGATTGGATGGTCTACCTGTTAATATAAACCTGCACTTGTGTGCAGTCTGGCTACACATTCACCCGCTTGCCTACTGGATACTTGGTTACTCTCACAGTCCATGCAAAACACCTCACAATGCATTATGGTTGTGGTGTTGCAACATTCTTTAAATAAGTTTAAAATAGCAGTTACTGATGTAAAAAAGTAAACAAGCAACTTATTTCTTTTGACTGTTTGGTTTTGAAGAAATGGGCGACAGTTTCCCTGAAGAGTTGAAGCTGTTACATCTGCAAAGGTGTTCTGTCCACAAACCTGGTGATGAATGAGGCAAAGAGAATGGTAACGTCAAACACAGCTTTATTGGTGGTAATCAGGAGCGGTACAGGGCAAGCACCCAGCGGGATCATCCGGCACAAGAGGAAGTGCCTATGGCGGCCATCCCCACTATATAGGGCAGTGAGGTGATGCGACAGGAAGTCAGCATCACCACACTGCACTTCACATTAAGAGCTGCCATCACATTCCTCCCCCTTTTACAAAGTCCAAAACCACTCAAACAATTCAAACCCACCCCCAATTTAGAACCCGAATCACACACTAAATAATGTAAACCGACATTTCCAAAGGCCTAACACATTCTCTCACAGAGCAACCTAAAATCGAGCCAGTGGGTGTACAACCACACGATTCTCACGGCATGGTGGATTATTCTGCCACCGAACTAAACTAAAAGTCTTTATTGAAACTAAAATCTCTGCCATGCTCCTAAGCTAAACACAATAACACCAGACCTAGAGACAAGGCTTTCACAGCACAGTCACTTGGGTGGGAAAGGCGGAACTGGCATGGGGGGACCCAGGGCAGCCCCTCAGCGGGCTCGCTCCTGGGGTCAACAGGCCCCCAGAGCGATGGCTGATCTTCTGGACGCCAGAGCCCAGATCGCAAACCACCTTCATCGACTCCTGTCCAGCCTCACCACCTGGAGCGTCCTCCTAGACATGCCGTAGCTGGTTGGCATGCCTCATCGAGCAGTTGGACAACTGGAAGCACGCTGCTCCCAACTTTGCCACTATCCACAGACATGCTTGATGTTTCGCTGGCTGTCATCTGGCCCATCTTCGCCATGGTCGTTCATCACCTCGAACCCGAACCAAGTCCATAACCCTAAGTGGGGCCTAACTCAGCCTGGTGTGCTGCTGCTGAGCATGCGGCAACTCCATGCTCGTCGGTCTGACCCCGTCCTCTTCTATAAACATTGTAGCTGTCACCATTGTAGCTGCAGACCCCCCACCCAACTGCAGCCGAGCACCGGAGGCATCTGGGGTTAGCATGGTGTCACTCATCAGTGCGGGTGCCCTGCCGCCACGCTCAGTACCCCCCACTACAACTTCTCGAACGCCAGCACTGAAACTTTCCAGCGCCAAACCTGAGCGAGGCTGGTCCAGCTCAAAAGTGAGGGTGTCCGTTAGTCCTTCATTTCAAACCATGTCCCCTTCAGCCACCAGAACTGTCGGGTTCCAGCGGCCACAACCCAACCATTCATTTCCAGCACCATCTTTGATGGCGAAACCCAGTCCGTAGAATAGGTCACACCCCATGATGTTATTGCCACGCACCATAACTTGGAAAGTGAAGTCACTCATCTTCGCTGACTTGTAGCGAACAGTTAACTCCACAGTCCCAACAGTGCACAACCGGCTACCTCCATAGTCATACAATGGCGCCGGATTGCTTCTTATCCTGTGGTAGGGGTAAAACTTCTTCACCGTGGCCCAATTCAGCATCGACCGCACCGCCACCATGTTGAGTAATGGTGGCACCTCCATGCCGTCTAACTCCACTGCGCAATATGTATACCCATTGTTACTGGAACTCACTGAGTAGATGGCTGTAGGGGGCGGGTGGGGTGATTTCTTCAGTGGGTTCTCCGGTTCAGATAAGTGGCCCACCCTGGCATAGTGATTCAAGTGTCCACATCTGCTACAATGTTTTCCTCTTGCCAGGCACTCTTTCGCTTTATGGCGATGCATTGCGGACCCACAACCCCTGCATGGGGGTCTTCCCGGCATTGGTTTCTGAAAAATCTTCATCCAAGCTATCCTCGCTATCCGAGTCCACAACATTTGCTGTGGTGGGCGGCTCAGGCAGCTTCTGTGAGTAGCGCCAGTTTAGCTCCAAAGCTAGCTTGTCTGCAGCCTCCAACTGGAGAGCTAGCTCAATGGCTTTAGCTAATGTCAAGTCACTCGGTGCCATTAATAGACTAGCTCGCAGTCCAGCGTTGCACGTGTGCTCTGCTAGTTGGTCGCGCACCATTTCATCTTCAAGCTGCCCAAAATGGCACTCGCTAGCTAGCTGCCTTAAGTCAGCGACAAATTGGTGGATGGGCTCACCTACACACTGGTGTCACTGGCAAAAACAAATTCTCTGTATAGTCATGCTGTCTGGAGTGTGAAATGGCTAGCTAGCAGCTCCACGACATCCTCAAACGAGTCCAATGCACTGAACGTCCATAGGACTTGCTGGCCTTTGATACCCAGGTTGTGGACAAGACACGCATGTGCCCTTACCTTATTGAGCTTCCTGAGGTCCAGCACTGTGATACAGGTCTGAAAGGCCTCGAACCAAAGCGGCCAAGGCACCGGCGGCTCGCCTGGGAGCTCAAGGAAGGGACGGAGTGGTGTAATGCATGCCTCCATACGTTAATAAGATAAGCCTTTATTAGTCCCACAACGGGGAAATTCCAGGATTGCAACAGCACAGGGATAGCAACACTCAGAGCAACAATCAGAAGGCAAGAAAAAAACAAGCAAGCAAGTCCATGGTAATCCATGGTTGCCAAATGTTTTGTCCACAAACCTGGTGATGAATGAGGCAAAGAGAGTGGTAATGCCGAACACAGCTTTATTGATGGTAATCAGGAGCAGTACACGGCAAGCACCCAGCGATATCATCCGGCACAAGAGGAAGTGCCTATGGTGGCCCTCCCCACTATATAGGGTGTGACGTGACAGGAAGTCAGTGTCACCACACTGCACTTCACAAGAAGAGCCGCCATCACAAAAGGGTGCTTTCTACAAGGTTTAGGAGTGTGTTGATGGGAATTTTTGACCAGTCTGTCAGAAGTGAATTTGTGAGGTCGGACACTGATGTTGGATGAGAATGTCTGGTTTGCAATCTCTGCTCGAATTCATTCTAAAAGTGTTCTATCAGGTTGAGGTCAGGGCTGTGTGCAGGCCAGTCAAGTTGCTCCACACCAAACTCACTCATCCATGTCATTATAGACCCTGCTTTGTGCATTGGCGCCCATTCATTTGGGGGGTTGTCCCAATACTTTTGGCAATATAGTGCACCACCACTAATTCTTGTTTTGAATATTGTTTTGATGATTTCAATTCAATATTATGGGTTTGTTGCATATTCTGTGTGCAGGCAGGTGAAAATTGAAGTGTTCCTTTAATATATTTTAATTTCTTGCAGTTAATCAGTTTTTAAATGTGTCTTATGAGATTGCTTTTGTACAGATTTTACTGTCACAACAACCGCCTATACTTCACTATATTATTTACTGAAACATAATTTGCCTCTGACGTTCCACTCTCACTTTCTGGCTTTTATTTTGAAGGCGTGCTGCAGGGACACATTCCCTGTGTTCGTCTTTGGCCAACTTGACCGCATCTTGTTGCTTTGGGGGGCTGTGTCACACTGATCTAGTTAATGCTGCCCTTAAAGGAGCCACGCCCTTTTATTGTTGCCATAACTCGCCACTGACACTGTGGTGTGTCCAGTGTGAGTTAGTGAATGAGTAGGGTTATATACATGTTCTTTGATCATTGGACAAGTCATCTTCAAAAACACGTGTAGTTCAGTATATGGACTCACTCTGCACTAACCAGCCAATAGACCTCCATCCACCCATCCATCCATCCATCTTCTTCTGCTTAATCTTTTTCGAGTCGCGGGGGGGGGGGGGGCTGGAGCCTGTCCCAGCATCTTTGGGCAAGAGGCAGGGTACACCCTGGACAGATCGCCAGTCCATCGCAGGGCCAACACAGAGAGACAGACAACCATTCACTCTCACAGTCATACCTAAAAATAATTTAGAATCCCCAGTTTGATGCCAATTAACCTAACTTGCATGTTTTTGGTATGTGGGAGGAAACCGGAGAAATCCCACGCAGACATGGGGAGAGCGTGCAAACTCCACACAGATCACTGTTGGTCGGGGCTGGGATCAAACCCAGGATCCTCCGGCCAAGGGTGAGTTGCTGTGCTGCCGCAGTGCTAACCACTCCACTACCGTGCTGCCTGCCCAATAGACCTCATACACTGTAATACAAATGTATTAACAATGTGATGTTTTCCACCTCTCCTAGAAATGGAACAATTTCTTCCTATATATTCTCAACATACTCAATGGCTTTATTGTGCCACTTTTCACGTTTCTTTTTTCACACATACCATTGTCATTTTTTAAAGAACATTTTTTTTTTTTACACTGGTTGTTTCTGCACTCCCTGCTGGTTGTTGGTCCTACCCACTTTATACCACTTCATTCAAAAAGATCCTACTAAATCCAGGATGAAGCAGCAGCTGGTCCGAGGACACATCCAGTAACACTGTTTGATGCAATTCTACTGGTGTACTTTTTAAAATGAGCGTCAGTGAGTCAGTTCATCTCAACCAAAAGAATCTCATCACCTGACTTTAATTTGTGTTATTAGAGTTGATGGTGATTTTATTGACAGTGATGATTTGAGTGATAAAAGGCTGAAAAGTGATGTGATATTGAAAAGAAAGAGGTGACCATCAGGAGGAAGGTGACTGCTGTTCTGATGACAAAAACAACTTGATGAAGTAATTAAGGTTAATAGTGTACATATTAAACGTAAAATAAGTGTCCTCACAAAAATTTGCGAGGTTTAAAGAGATTTATTTATGCAAAATTTTTGAATGAAAAAGATCCAAAAATAAAGTCCCAGTAAATCAATCAAAATGTGTATTTTCTTTGTTGTTTAGGTTTGCTGCATTTCAAAAGAAAAGGAAATAAAATTAATGTCACTCTTAGTATTACATAAATGCTGTTATGAATAACTGGACTTTTCCTGCAGAACAGAGATGCACAGGTCTCCATCAGGGGCATGGCTTATGGTTGTGATAATCCCCTGTGAGCGGATTGAATCTGTGAAGCTAAGGATTAAAATAAGGGCCTGGTCAGTCAACAAACAGGTGCTAGTGGGAGACGATGAGCTGCTCTCAAAGGTCAGTTTTTAATCTCAGCATTTCCTCCACATCAGCTTTAGCCATGCTCAAGCTACCATGCTGTGATGTCGTTTTCTTGATTCAAAGATATCAGTTTTATCCCCCCCCCCCCCCACTGAACTGTCAAGGATTCCCATATATTTTCAATACTATGGTATTGAATGTTTAGATGAGAGACTCTGTCATAATGTTACTGGTGCTGTCACTCTTTGTTCAAAATATAGGAAAGTGATACTGTGAATCACTCACATTTCAGCCTGCTTCTTATAACTTCCTTTTATCTTTTTATAACCTTCTTAGCTGCACAGAAGTCTGGTGACCTCATACTGAAAAACATTGAAAACACATTAGAAACCATTTAATGCAGTGTATTTTAGAATTATACCATGAATAATTATACCAGCATTACTCTAACACATTTTACATTAATAGTGTTAAAGGCAGAGTTGTCACTGCAATCTTCCTTCTGGTGTGTAGAGGATAAGCAAAGCTCAACGCTTTTCTCTCTTGAGCTGTCAGGCGTATTTATTAAGCAAAACATGGAGTGGTATAGTCATGTCTCCTTCTCTGCAGCTCAACACAACACACAGACTGTAATGGCTGTAATGTAATGGTGCTCTATGTGCAGACTCAGGTAAGGCAGAAGACCTGGAAATGTGATCATGTGATGACATCATATTTTGACACACTATCATCATAACAACAGTAACACAATGAATACAAGCATGCAAAATGAATAACTCTCAACACCCCCACTCAACCTTAGCTCAGTTGTGTTACATGGAAAACAACATTTAGGTTTCTCTTTTACTCACATGAACAAATCCTTCCACACCTCCAAGTGCCAAACAAGTCCTGTGTAAATTGCATCAATTTCTGCTTCGTGGCTAGCTTTTTCATTACATCAACCATTTTCTCGGTAGGACAATAATGTAGTGCCACTTTTCTACTGTTTCCAGTTTCTTTTATTAATTGATGTCCAGTATCAGTGTGCTTGCACATTTGTCTACTCACTGGGGTTTTGGCTAGTGCTATTGTACCCTGGTTGTCTTCACTCATTTTTAGTTGTGCATATTGGTTACCTCTGCCAAGGAGGTTATGTTTTCATCGGCGTTGGTTTATCTGTCTATCTGTCTGTCTGTCTGTCTGTCTGTCTGTCTGTCTGTTTGTTATGGGGGGAACTGTGGCGCTTGGCGGAGGTCTGCGCTCTCTGAGTGCTTTTCTAGTGGTATTTGTCTATGCCTGCTTTCTGATCTTAAACTTTTGGTGCAAATCTTGCTTTATATTTCTCTGACTTATCAATGTTACTCTTGAGGGCATCAACCCATTTCCCCCCACTGCCTTTTGCCTGGTGACAACTAGGTGAGACTGTAGGTCTCGTTTTCCTTTAGTGACCTCATCCCCTCATTTTTCTTTCCACTGCCGCAATTCACTGATGTCAAGGAATCCTTGCTGGTTTGTGGTATGTCACACAGTGTTCTGTAACAAAGACCCACACACATTCCCAGCTTTCCTATTGTATCCTCAGTCTCGAAATCATTCAGATGAACAGGTTTCCTCCTGGATACTGGAGGTTTCCTTCTGATAGCAGTCTGTTTCACTTGTGCACATTCAGTCTGTTCAGGCAAAGTCTCAGAAACATCATTTTTATTTAGTACATTTTCCACGTTTTCATCATTATTTACTTTGGAATATATTTCTTTATTACCATGTTCTATGCCTGCCTCAGACTTTTGTTTCTTT
The DNA here is from genome assembly GCA_020510985.1 of Pholidichthys leucotaenia. Classification (NCBI taxonomy): domain Eukaryota; kingdom Metazoa; phylum Chordata; class Actinopteri; order Cichliformes; family Pholidichthyidae; genus Pholidichthys; species Pholidichthys leucotaenia. The sequence continues at coordinate 220,496,327 of CM035847.1, read as the reverse complement.
CTCCTTTTCTAGATACAGTAATACAGAAGTATGAAATCTGAGTAGTCATTTGAAAAAGACTATGGTATATCTGTACCCTTTACATTGGTCAGTATTGTTCTCAGTGGTTGGTAGGTAATACAAATTACCACCTTCATGAATATCAAACCTGTTACATGCAGCTGTCTCCTTTCTTGAAGATCATTGTTGCTCCTGCTTTTGTTGCTCCCACCACTTGCTCTCCTTCTCTGCATGTCAACACAACACATAGACTGTAATGACTGTAATGTAATGTGCTCTAGACTCATGCAGACCCAGCGCAGAAAACCCTGGAATGTGAATAGGTGATGACATTATATTTTGGTGCACTATCACCATGACAACAGTAACACAATGAGTAGATGAAAAATGAATAACTCTCAACATATAGCAATTTTGTTTGTATTGAAAAAAACTTTTTTTTATAAGCATATGGAAATATTATTGACAGGTGAGCTCTACATTGATGCTTTCTGGTGAGCCAGCCTATGCTCAGTTTAAGTAGAACCAAAGTTCTACTACCTCCCCATTGACAGTACTACTCAACAAACAAAGCCGGAGGAATAATAAAAATTTTAATAACTAAAAAGCACTTAGAGAGCGTATACCTCTGCCAAAGCTCCTTCCGTCTGTCATGGATCACTTCCAAAATGTAATGGGTTTGTGTGTAGGCCTAGAGCCACTTCTGGTGAAAATTGCATCAAAGTCTGCCCATTAGTTTTGGAGTATTGTTGCTAACACACTTTGAAAAGATAAGAGCCTTGGCTGAGGTATGCATTCTCAGATCATCACCAAAATGTAATAGGTTCGTCTGTAGCCCAAGAACCACCTCTGGTGACAATTTAGTCGAAATCCATTTAGTAGTTTTGGAGTATTGTTGCCAACATTGTGTGAGAAGATAAGAGACTTGGCGGAGGTATGCATTCTTGGATCCTCACCAAAATGTAATGGGTTCCTCTCTAGCCCAAGAATCACCTCTGGTGAAAATTTCATCCAAATCTGTTCTGTATTTTTTGTGTAAGTTTACACAAAAAATTTTACATTACCTCTCCACCAAGGGAGGAGGTAATGTTTTCAGTCATGCTGGTTGGTTGGTTGGTTGGCTGGTTTGTCTGCAACCAACATAACTCAAAAAGTTATGAATGGATTTTGATGAAATTTTAAGGAAAGGTGTGTAATGGCATGGGGGAACAGATTAGATTTTTGGTGATGAGCTGAGAGCGCATACTTCCACCAAGGGCTTTGTTTGTATTTGTGCAGCAGGATTACACAAAAAATACAGAATGGATTTGGATGAAATTTTCACCAGGGGTGATTCTTGGGCTAGAGAGGAACCCATTACATTTTGGTGAGGATCCAAGAATGCATACCTCCGCCAAGTCTCTTATCTTCTCACACAATGTTGGCAACAATACTCCAAAACTGCTAAATGGATTTTGATTAAATTTTCACCAGAGGTGGTTCTTGGGCTACAGATGAACCTATTACATTTTGGTGATGATCTGAGAATGCATACCTCAGCCAAGGCTCTTATCTTTTCAAAGTGTGTTAGCAACAATACTCCAAAACTAATGGGCAGACTTTGATGCAGTTTTCACCAGAAGTGGCTCTAGGCCTACACACAAACCCAGGTAAACAAATCAGGTGGGGGGCAAACACTTTTTCACACCACTGTATATTTAATGAGAAAAATGTTGACGTTGTGGGGGATCCACTCAATATGTTTCCACTCAGATGGAAGGACAAGGGGAATCGTCATGGGGGGTTGGTGTGTTGATGAGAGCAGTGACAAAGAGAATGGAATTGCAAAGGCTTTCATGTTAATGCAGCACCACAGGTGACTGAGCGAGTTGTATAATATAAAAGGAGAGGTGCCTGCGACCTGTTAGTCTTTTTGATGCTTGTGATTCTGAGGAATGTGAGAGAGAGAAATTAATAAAGCCTGTTCTGCCCTGGACCGCTCTGCCTGATTATTCCTCTCTCCACACTGGTGACCCTTGACGCACAATGGAACTCGAGGCGAACATCCCAGAGACAACCTGGACTGGAGGTGCCGGCAACGCATGCATCATTTCGGTCAAACTCCCAGACTTTTGGCTACACGACCCGAAGTTTTGGTTCCTCCACACCAAGGCCCAGTTTGCGCTCTGGGGAATAACGGCGGATGACACGAGATACTACTACGTGGTTGCAGCCCTGGATGCACGCACAACTCAGCAGGTGGCGAGCCTGCTCCAACGGCCCCCAGCCCACGACAAATATGAGGCTCCCAAAACCGTGCTGACCCAGCGCTATACGCTCTCAGACTGCGAGAGAGTGGAAAGGCTCCTGACGTGCTCCGAGTGGGAGACGGGTCGGCAGTTGAGCTAATGGAGAAGATGTTGGCGTTGATGGGCACAGATGATGGGCATTTCCTCTTTGCCCACCTTTTCCTCCGGAACCTCCCAACGGCGGCCAGGGCGGTCCTTGCAAATTCGCCGCTGCTGGCCGTGCGCAACTACCGGGCGCTAGTCCAAGAGGCAGATCAGATTATCCTCACCACCAGAGCCTTTGCAGTGAAAGCAGCGGCATCGGAACCCAGCGAGACGGCCAGCGGGAGTGAGGAGCCAACGACGGTGGCTACAGCGGAAGCCAAGAAGCATCGGAGAGACACACTCTGCTTCTACCACCGCCATTTTGGAGAGGACACACGCCAATGCATGCCACCGTGCCAATTCAAGTGCTTGGAAAACACCAGGGCCGGCAGTCGGTAGCAGCTGCGACCGCCAGTGAAGTGAGCAGGCTGCTCTATATGACAGACTCAAGCTCGGGGAGACGGCTCCTCGTTGATTCTGGCTCCCAAAAGAGTCTCATCCTGCCGTCCTACGCAGACCGGCTGGCGGGAACTAGCGGCCCTGAGCTGACGGCCACAAACGGCTCAGACATTAAGACTTTTGGTGAGAGGACACTGACTGTATCCTTGCACGGCCGTACATACCAATGGACATTTGTCATAGCGGCGAATGGTCCAGTTCAGGTCCTGTTCAGACACTTCAATTTAGTTCAATTCAACTTTATTTATATAGTGTGGAGGAATAACTTCAGGCGAGATATGATGAGCTGGAAGGTTGCAGAGTTTTATTTCCTCCATCAAAATGAGATGCACTTGTAGCGCTGTGCGCTATTGTGCTGTACTGTGCTGTGCTGCTGTGTTGTGTTTTGCTGTGCTCTGAGGCATGTATTGACAGCTCTTTTATATGTTATACAAACAGAAAGAATGCATGGCACATTAGCATATTGATATACATATCAGTCAATACATATGATGTATATCCGGGGATGTATAAACAATAGTCCATTGTTCTGGTTGTCCCCCCAGGGGCTCTCTGTCCGTATGTGAATGGTCCTCTGCTTCTTCCGGACCTTCTGAGTGTGAGGATGAATGTCCCTGTAGATTGTGGTGGGTCACCACAGGGCTCCCCCCAGAACACTTAGAAGGGGCTGTGACCCCCCCACCCCCATCCCATCGTTTGGGCTCCAGCTCCAGTAGAACTGTCGGAGGGCATGTCAGTCCATGGGCGGGACAGGGGAGGGGTGGAAAAAAACAGTGTGCTCCACTCCGGGTTCCAGCACGTTGAACGGCCGTGGATCGTGGGCACACGGGCCGGTGCGCTTCGTGCGTAATGGAACAAGACGGCGATCGGCTGGCTTTAGGGAGTGAGGTGCGGGAAGAGCGCTGTGGAGGAGGAGGGGGAGGGGGATGGGAGTAAGTGAGTGCTGGCCCGGGACGTCAAAGGTATCTGGGCCGCGCAAAAATTGAGTGTGGATCTGCGATGGTGAGGGACTTTCCCTGTAAACCTGGGGCAGTGATCCACAGCGGTTGTGAAAGAAATAAAAATAAAAGTCTCTGACTACTCTCGCGGCTCGGTCCAGCGAGGATGTGGGGTAGGTGAATGGCCAAATTCCCCGAGGATGCGTAGCGGCTGTGAAACAACTGCAGCTGTGTGAGGGACTTGGCGGTTAGGCTTTAGGTGCAGATGCAGCCCTAAAGCCATCGGGGACAGCAATCGGTTAAACTCCCAGTGTGCGCCGTGGCTGAGAAACCTATACAATGTCCTGTGTGTGGGCTGCACATCTGCTTCAGGTGCGTGAGCAGCTCTGAAGGTTCCGAGGGTGGCGATTGGCTGTGTTTCTTGGGCATGTGCAGCGGCGGAGGACGATGTATCAGTCTGTGGAGTCGATTCATCTCTGACCACATAGCTGGCAGTTACGCTGTCCTTGTAATCCTGCGGTGTGTGTGCGGGGCTTCGTTGTCGCGAGCTGAGTCAGGGTCAGGGAGCTTGGTGGAAATCAACGCAGTCGGCACCAATGTCCTTCCCCGTTCAGGCTGCTTCCTTCGGTTCGCCCGTGTCACCGTTCATGGTGCGTGTTGGTCCCAGCGCTGCCCGCTTCGGGGAGCGTGCTTCGGTGAGGATGAAGAGGTTGCAGGCATTCTCTGGTCCTCTGGGGTCCACAGCGCGGTGAGAGGGAGCAGACGGTCATTCTCTCTCGTCAGGTCACCAATGTAGAAGGAAAAGATCAGGCGAGGGGCGCACCATGACACGTCGTGGGTCACCAGTGTGGAGGAATAAGTTCAGGCGAGATATGACAAGCTGGAAGGTTGCAGAGTTTTATTTCCTCCATCAAAATGAGACGAACTTGTAGCGCTGTGCGCTACTGTGCTGTACTGTGCTGTGCTGCTGTGTCGTGTTTTGCTGTGCTCTGAGGCATGTATCGTCAGCTCTTTTACATGTTATACAAACAGAAAGAATGCATGACACATTAGCATATTGATATACATATCAGTCAATACATATGAATAGCCTGACCAACTGGCGCCCGGACGTCTTCTCCTTAATCCGGGGATGTATAAACAATAGTCCATTGTTCTGGTTGTCCCCCCAGGGGCTTTCTGTCTGTATGTGAATGGTCCTCTGCTTCTTCCTGACCTTCTGAGTGTGAGGATGAATGTCTCTGTAGATTGTGGTGGGTCACCACAATAGCACCATTTCACAACAACAGTCACCTTATAGCACTTTCAACTGTAGGGGAAACCCCCACAACTGCAGAAAACCCCCAGCAATCAGGGGATCCCCTGTGAGCAAGCGCTAGGCGACGGTGGAGAGGAATAACTCCCTTTTAACAGGAATAAAATCTCTAGCAGAACCAGGCTCACGGAGGGGCAGTCATCTGCTGCGACTGGCTGGGGGGTGAGGGGATAGAGACGACAAAAAGAACAGACATATAGAGAGCAAACAGTACAACGAGAACTCAATCTATGGGAGAGAACAAACACTTAATGACCAGCAAAAATATTTAAGTGAAGAAAGGAGTGAAGCCCAGTGTACTGTTGGAGGCCCCCCGGCTGTCTAAACCTATTAGCAGCATAACTAAGGGAGGGTTCAGGAGCACATGATCCCTAATTATAGACTATATCAAAAAGGAAGATTTTAACCCTATTCTTAAAAACAGAGATTGAGTCTGACTCCCAAATCCAGACTGGAAGCTGGTTCCACTTCTTGTGGCTGCCGTCCATTTCATGACGTAACCCTGAGCCGGCTGCTGCAGGTGTCGCTGGGTTCCGCCCACGAAAACAAGGAAGGCTGAACAAACTCCTAAATCTCCCACAGCCAAAGACACATTTACGCCACTTAGAAGACACTGTCTTACGTAAAAAAGCAAACAGTGACATAAGGTCTGACCCAGGGAACACACACACAGGCTCGAGTGTGATTCAATAATTTTATTGTGAGAAAAGCAGGTGTATGGGTGCGTGTCTGTGGAGTGATATGTGTTGCAGGTGAACAGGATGCGTCGAGGGCGAAGCGGAGCGCCGTACAGCCAGGCAACCCTAAGGGCAGAGCAGAACAGAGATTAGCTGCCGGTGCACACCCAGCGGAATTAATATACAGTCTTGTGCTTACTTGCCGATGGTAATGTGGCTGGCGTTGGCTTAAGCCGCAGGTCTCCCACCTGGAAGACAGTGTCCTAGGAGCGCGCTCGGCGCAGTGAGGAGAGTGATGGCGAGGATGAGGGAGGAAATGCGCCGCCAGGGAATCCACCTGTGCACAGGGGAGAAACTGGAGACAAGATAAGATGATTATGAGCTTACGTGCAGACGAGAAGCAATCCAGAGAGCGCAGGCTGTCAGGGAATTGGTGTGCGCTAAGACGATGAGCGAAGATTAGCAGACGGCTCCAGGCCGAGGCTCCAGGCGGAGCGGGCTATATAGCCCGAGACTGATGAGGCACAGGTGTGCGTGCAGCTGAGGCGGGAGACAGGCGAGCGCGAGTCGTAACAAACAGTTGTTGTCACGGAGCAGATTAGGTGCAAGAGGAACTACTTCTTCACAGCGTCAATGCTAAAGTGAAAGAGTTTTGCCGATCACCGCTCCGTTAGCTGCGTGGAGAAAGTGGGTGTGTGCGTTAGCCTGGGGGCAGTGCTGCCAGCACAGGCACTTCCTGGAGTGGGCGGCTCACCCACGTTCATACGTATGAACGTGGGGACCCAGTCATTATCAGGGACAGGGCTGAGTAGCAGCTCAGAGAGCAGGGTTTAGGAGGAATATTCAGAGATGCGTGAATGGAGCACAATACCACTTTGGGGGTGTTTGTGGTGCGGAATTAACATTATAACATGCTTAAAAACTCAAAAAAGTCGATTTTTCATGATACAGGCCCTTTAAATAAAAAGGGGCCTGATTATTTAGAGCTTTGTAAGTCAGAAGAAGGATTTTAAACTTAATTCTAAACTCTATGGGAAGCCAGTGAAGGGAGGCCAGATCCGGAGAGATATGATCTCTCTTTCTAGTACCTGTTAAAACTCTTGCTGCAGCATTTTGGATCAATTGAAGACTTTTTAAAGATGTTTTACAACAACCTGATAATAAAGAGTTACAATAATCTAATCTAGAGCTAACAAACACATGGATTAGTTTCTCAGCATCACTCTGAGACAAGATGCCCCTAATCTTGGCAATATTACGCAAATGATAGAAGGCAGTCTTAGAAACAATATGTGAATTAAAAAACAGATCTTGATCAAAAATAACTCCAATGTTCCTCACAGAACTATTCAGAGAAAGAGTAACCGCATCCAAACTAAGAGTTTGATTTGGAAAGGTATTTCTAAGGTTTTTTGGACCAACTAGAATGACTTCAGTCTTATCTGAATTTAATAGCAGGAAATTACAAGTCATCCAAGCTTTGATTTCCTTAGGACAGGCCTCTAACTTGGCTAACTGATTATTATCATCTGGCTTCGTTGACAGGTATAATTGTGTGTTATCTGCATAACAATGAAAATGTATACAGTGCTTTCTAATAATGTTGCCTAACGGAAGCATATATAAACTAAAAAGAATAGGGTCTAGCACAGATCTCTGTGGAACTCCATGACTGAGGTTTGAGTTGGAAGAAAACTCATTATTGACATGAACAAACTGGAACCTATCAGATAAATAAGATCTAAACCACTGCAACAAAGTTCCATTAAGTCCAATGTGGTGTTCGTGGTGTTCCGTCGTCCGTGCCCATTAACACCAACATCTTCTCCATCAGATCGACGGCCAAACCATCTCCTAACTCGGAACACCTCAGGAGCCTCTCTGCTCTCTCACAGTCCGAGAGCGTGTAGCGCCCAATCAGCGCAGCTTTGAAAGCCTCGTATCTGCTGTGGGCTGGGGGCTGGTAGAGCAGGCTCGCTACCTGCTGAGCTGTGCGAGCGTCCAGCGCTGCAACCACAGGGAAAAACTTGGTGTCGTCTGCCGTTATTCCCCAGAGGGCGAACTGGGCCTCGGTGTGGTGGAACCAAGAGCGCGGGTTGTGCTGCCAAAAGTCCGGTAGCTTGACTGCAATAGCGCACGCATTGCTGGGGGTTCCCATGCGGGCCGTCTGTGGGATGCTTGCCGCGTTGCTGGGGCTTCCCGTCCGGGCCGACTCCAGGGTTCTTGCCTCGTGTTCCATAATACGTCTAGGGTCACCAGTGTGGACAGTGTGGGAAATGAGGAGGCCAGTTTACGAGCAGACGAAATTTATTAACAATCTCAACATTCATACACAGAAAAGCAATGAATGAGCCAAACCAGGGTTCTCCTTATAAGCTCCACAGATCATCTCACATCCACATGACATTTCACATCACACTGTATGATATCCAGCTCCACAATACATTTGCCTTCAACCCCCAGCTCCCTCTTCCTGCCAACTCCCCAGGACGTCCTTGCCTATTATTCTCTTATGTTTAATCACTGCCTCCTGACTGAGACGCTGTCTGCAGATTCCCCCACAATATGCATCTCCACAAGACTTCTTTAAATAACCTGGTAGGAATAGGGTCTAAAAAACAAGTTGAAGACTTGGATGAGGAAATTATTTTATCTAATTCTAAAAGGTCAATTGGAGTAAACTCATCCAAACAGATATCAGTTGAAGGAGTTGTAGTAGTTACTGTATTTAAGTTAACGGTGGGAAGAATCAGACTGATTTTATCTCTGATAGATGAAATTTTATTATTAAAAAAGTTCATGAAGTCCTGACTAGTAAGCTCTAAGGGAATGCTGGGACTGACAGAGTCCTGACTCTTTGTCAGCCTGGCTACAGTGCTGAAAAGAAACCTGGGATTATTCTTGTTCTCTTCTATTAATGCGGAATAATAACTTGTTCTAGCTTTTCTAAGAGATTTTTTATAAATTAAAAGATGATTTCTCCAAGCTAAGTCAATTTCATCTAATTTAGTGGAGCGCCATTTTCTTTCTAACTGACGAGTCTACTGTTTTAAGCTACGAGTTTCTGTGTTGAACCAAGGAGTTAGAAATCTCTGATTAGACTTTTTCTTTTTTAAAGGGGCCAACATGTCTAGCATCTGAGGCAGAGAAGCTGTAACACTATCTACCATGCTATCAATTACAGAAGGAACAAGCTCTCCATAGCTTATTTCCATTGTGTTGTGTACACTTAAATTAACTTAGGTGAGGTTCACAGCTGCATGTCAGTCAAACATGTTAAACATGTAACACTGAGTGATTTTGACGTACAAGTATAAATTGGGTTTAAGTAGCTGAAGATGTGCATTTTACCACCGAAGTTACAAAGGGGCTGCTGGTGGAAACATAATCAGTGTGATATTAGTTATATTTTTCAGCATTGTGGGTCTTCATTTTTTCTAGTTTCTAGTTTTCTCTTTAGGGAGAGAGACAGACAGAGAATGGGAGTAACTTTCCCTCTCTCCTGCCATATTTTAAACCATTCACTTTGTCAACCAAAACAAGTTTGTCAGAGAAAAATGTGCATTTCTGAGTACGTGAGTGACACATTTTTAATCCAGTTAAACAGTGCTGTGGTTTATATATTTTAAAGCAATATTGCAAATTAGGGACTGAAAAGAATAATCAGGAAAGCACTGGTGAGGGGGTGATCACCATTATTGTAATTAGCAGTGATGAGCGGGATTTTGATTAGGAAAAAAAACTTTTAGCTCATTATTATCGATTCAAATCCAGAATAGAGCAAGGAGCTGCTTAATGAAACAAAAAGAGATCTGAGGTTAGCGAAGACTCTCTCTGTCTGTCCCCTGAGACCCTTGCTACTTATTGATCCTTAAACACTTCCTGCCGGAAGGATGAATCGACAGGGGCCTTGAGAGGACAGTGGCCAGCTCAACCTCCTACCCATCATTCATTGTCTCCACAATATCACATCTGGTTTTGTTCCTTTCTGCCAATGTCTCAATCCATCTTTCCAAATTACCATCTTATCCCACTGTTGCTCCTTAATTCCTCCTGTTGCACCATAAAAGGTCACTGCATTTGTGCATTGTACTCATAGCGTTAAAATGCAGGGGGCCTGTAGCTTTATTGTGCACACAAACAAGTCACCCCTTACTGAGGGTTTCATTGATCAGCAGTTCAAGCAGTCTATGTACCATATTTAGACGTCAGAGGGGTGAGGCACCAATGGGAGGGAGATGGAAGACAACATGGGGAAAAAGGGAGATGCTTTAGAGTTGATTTCCTGTGAAAGCATTCAAAGTGGCTGAGATGGAGATTGCCCTCTTGGGGGCTGTTTGAGGATCGGTGTCTCAATGCACTTTAATAAGAGACCAGCTCATAAGAGACCACATTATCTCCTGACCAAATTTCACAGAAAAACTCTTGCCTTCAAAAGATACATATGAGAGACTAACAGCACCATGCTTTCTTCATCCGTTCATACATGTGTAAATGTGCAGTCTGCATGTATGAATTTCTAATGCTGAAACCTGAAGCTGAAACAAGCTGAACTGTCTACTCGTGTTCATTTTCCACAGAGGATGATGCAATGGCAAATGCTTTTCAGTGTTAACTGACTGGTTTTCCAAAGTGCTCCTGAGTCCACGTGGTAAAATTCTTTACAGAATGATGTTGGTTCTTAATGCAGTGCTGCCTGAGAGATCAAAGTTCACGGGCAGTCAATGCTAGTTTTCAGCTGTCCCGCTTAAGTGCAGAAATTTCTCCAGATTCTCTGAATCTTTTGGTGATATTATGGGCTGTAGATGATGAAATCCCTAGATTCCTTGCAACTGTACATTGAAAAACAATGTTCCTAGACTGTTGGACTGTGGCTATGCAGTTGTTCACAAAGTGGTGAACCTCACCCCATCCTTGCTTGTGAATGACTGATCCTTTTGAGGATGGTCCTTTTATACTCAATCATGACACTCACCTGTTTCCAATCAACTGGTTCCCTTGTAGAATGTTCCGAAAAGATGTTTTTTGAGCATTCCTCAACTTTCTCAGTCTTTTCTTGCCCCGTCCCAGCTTTTTTGGAACGTGTTGCAGGCATCAAATTCAAATATTTGGTTATAAAATTAGGTTAATTGGCATAAACTGTCCTTTGGTATGAATGTGACATTGAATGGTTGTCAGTCTCTCTGTGTTGGCCCTGTGATGTACTGGAGATCTGCTCAGGGTGTACCCTACCTCTGACCCTAAGATGATGGGATAAGATCCAGCCCCCTCCACGACCTGAAAGGATTAAGCTGTTAAGAAAATGAACGGATAGAATAGATTATTTAACACACACACACACACACACACACACAGAGCGATCCAGCAGATCAGATGATCTACTGCTGAACTTCTCTGTGTGTGGTATAACCCTGAACCCCAGTCTGCCTCCCTCCCTCTGAGGTGACAGGAGATGATGCATGATGTGTGTGATGATGTCATAAGGAAAAAAAAACCGTCACACATTTAGAGGCAGGTGTGTAGGGGAAAAACATACACATACAGGAGACGGAAAAACTCCTACACACTGCCTAAGGTTGCAGGAAAACCTTGTGATGTTTAGACCTTCATCTGCCAGGATTTTTTTCTGTCTCTTGTATGTGATGATGTCATCCCATCCACTGTCACCAGAGTTCAGCCTAAGATAGCAGCACCCTGTCCACGACACTGTAAACAACACATGGGAATAACAGCAGGAAGGAAAGCACGTCAGCGAGGTAGTCATGTGCCGGAAAGTCTCTGCCAGAATCTTCACGGGGGAAACATAAACCGAGTACATTTATTTTCATTCTCAAAGTGAATATGTTTACCTGTTTTCATGTTTCTTCACTGTTTTCTTCATAAGCAGCCTTTCACATTGAAATGGCCCATATTGGTCATTTTCAATTTAATGTTTTGACATCCTCGAAATACTGTATATATTGTACATGTAGTTTTATAGACTAAAGACCACTTCTATGTTGTTTTAACGGTTCTCATAACAGCTGTCTTTAAACCTTTCAGAAACAGCTGTCGGCCTACTCTTTATATTAATGAGCTCCTAATATGATTGGGTAGTTTTTTGTGTGGGTCAGCCACAAGTAAAGAAGCAGCCAGACTAAGTTTCTTTTGCTAAATTAGGGGAAATGACACTGATGTTTATTACCTAATTGTTATTAGGAAACAAATTCGGATCATGTGGACATATGGACATGCAACAAAACATCATCCTTATTCATTTCTCTTCATTTTATCATTCATTAATATCACATGTGTGCCCTCCATTTGCTGCCAGCAAAGCCTCAATTCTGTGTGGGACTGATGACGCTAAGTTGACAATTTGATGCTGAGGAATGTGGTCCCGTTCAGCAACCATTCAACGCCGTCTCAAGCTCAGCATGATTTGCTGGTGCAGCAACCTGACGCCGTACTCGTAAAAGAGATCATTTTGATCTCAAGCATCTGCCTGAAAAAATAAACGTTAAATAAAAAATAAAAATTGTGTACACCCTTATCCAGAACATGCCACACATGTTCTGATGTGGAGTTTTATGCATTGAAATGACAGGGATTATTTTACTGTACATGCGCTAACACTAAAAAAAAAAAAAAAAGGATTTAAAGCACATAATCAATGATATGCAGGATTTTGTTTTCTTTGCATGTTATGTTTTAAATGCCTCTCAGTATACAGTATTAATCACAGTATTTCTATCCTAATGAATCTCATGTCAAGCTAAAAAAAATGCTCAGAATGCATGGGTCTGCTAACATCTCTAATTTCCAACTCTTCTACAATGTCTGGATCCACACCAGGTCCTTAACATCTGCATCTACAGCATTATCTGCAAAGTCACAGATACTCACCACCAACATACACCTGTTTGTTTTCCATCAAGATCCAACTATATAGCCTAACTATCGAACAAGTAGAGAATTAACCCTAGCCTTTTTGGGGCGTGAATAAACATTTAAACTCTGCCTGGCTGGTCATTTCTCATCAGTTTCTCCTGCTGATGTAAGATGAAGCTACGGATGGAAAAGAGAGTTCAGAGGGGGGTGCTGTGATAGGTGGGTGGGGTGAGCAGGGGTTACAAGAGAGACCAGCTCCATATTCAGCATCTGGACTGGCTGATGGTGGACCACGTGGCTGAGTGATTCAGCCAGACAATGTCAGAGCAAATCAGAGCACAGGGGAGCATTCAGCATGGATCTACCTGACAGTGGAGGCCTTGTTTCCATAGCAACACCCAGGAGGGGAGGAGGGTGACACGGGGGTTGGGGTGGGGTGTTACCTCATGCAGACAGAATTGAGGACTGAGAAGAAAGAGGAGAGAGATGTCTGTGAGCGGAGTTTATGAGAGGCTGAAATACTTCTTTTTAAATTAAATGAATGACGCCCCCACAGCATCCATACAGGCGCCAAACTCTCTCCTTGTATCCATGCAACAGTACCCAGCAGTTTATGGTCTGAGCTACTTAGTGACACAAAGGAGGAAAATCCTGAATGGTGTGTTGGTTCAATGAAAGCAGTGAATGAGATTTTCACAGCCGCCGCAGAGGGCTGAATGAAGCTGATGCAGCTGAATGGGAGGAACTAAGTCTTACCTGCCAAGCTTAAGGAGGATTCATAGGGACTGATACCCAACAAACGAAACTTCAGAAGGCCCCAGAATGGAACGTGTTTGGCCCAGAAATCCAACACGTGCACAGAAGCTGTTCCGTCACGTGTAGAATTATCTTTTATTCAAACATGCTGTGAAATGAAATCTGAATAAAGCACTACAAATTTCTTGTGTGTTTTGAGCTTTACTAAAGTTTTCTTTGGGGTTTTGTAATGCCAATTGGTGTCTTTTGTATAAATTCTAAAATCATGTTTTCATTAGCCAAAAATCTAATTTAATTTATTCCTATTTGATACTCAGTATATTCCATGTATTTCACTACATTATAGTCTACATGTTTTTTTAAACGTGTTAGAATTAATCTAAATATACTTATTTGTCTTTACAAAGGAGATAATTAGTTTTCTTAAAGGTCTCATATTGTAGTGAACTCAATATGAGCACCCTACTTGGCTTGCCAAGTGGGTTGACCCTATTGGCAACACAGGTAGAGTGTGGGACTCCGGAGTGGGAGGCGTGAGTTCAAAACCTCCTGGTGGGACGTCGCCATGTCGAGCAGCACGTTACAATATTGTATATTTTCCTGGAGTTAATTTTAAGTGATGACATCCAAGGACATGCAGTGCATCTTAAAAATATAATGTCATGATTAAGTAATTTAATTGGGACAGCTAAGTCATAATTATAATAATTTAAAAGAAAAAAAGGCTTAAAATTGACTGTATGTGGTGAATATAAACCACTTGTGTGGTGTCTGTGTTTTGTCAGTTTGATTATATTAATGAGCTCTTAAATCTGATTGGATAAAGGCTTTTATGAGTGGGCCAACCACAAGTAAAGCTGGATTTATAGTAGCATGTCCCTGACCATTCAGCCTCACAATGTCATCTTCCTGTCCATGAAGGACACCTGCGGACGACTGCACGCAACTTAAATTTTGTGTCCATGCAGACAGAACGCAAGGGATCTGCTCTGAATTGTACGTGGACAGCATATACTCAGCTTCTTGTGCAGAGATTGAATATATATTTTTGCCTTTTAACTTTAGGTCTGTTTCTCCTCACACGTCAACAACAATACAAAAGATCCTTGTACTGTTCCTATGCTCTCATACCTCTGCCATTATTTAGACAGAAATGAGCTGCCTTTCTATTCTCCCTCCTCATTTTATTTGATGGTGGTTATTCAGATCAGATTGGTGGTGTATGACGGCCACAGCAGTGTGAAAGCAATTTTGATAAATGCTCTGATTTTTGGACCAAACAAGGGATCTATGGCAGCTGAAAAGGGGGGAAAACTGCAGCAGAAGAAGTGAAAAATGTCTGTTAGTGGCATAAATAGTCCATTTTTTAAAATCATAAAAAATGCAGAAGCCTACCAGATATTTTCAGAGAGGATGAACAATGCCACCTGATGATCATCACAGCCAATGAGAAGGAAAAACACCCTTTTTAATGAAGACCTGGATAATATTCTAGCCGCATTAAACTAGTTCACTCCCTAGATAAAAACTTTTGTTTTTATCACTGAAGATATCTATTGTTATGCACACCAAAACATTGTCAACAGTAAGTGACATTTTATCTAGCACCTTGAAACTCAAGTTTTGTCCACATGAATAGCTACACCTCCTCCACCTTTGTTTTTCCAATCGATATGCAAAAAGTCATATCTTTACAGCTCAAAGTTCATCTCTTTTTCTGGGTTAATCCAAGTTTCACATATTGCAATAACATCAAAAGGTTGTATGAAATGATTTAAATAGTCCTTGATATGTATAAAATTTCCATACAGACTTGTGGCCATATTGCTCTTCTGTGTAGTAGCAGCAGTTGTTATTGATGAAGTTGAGGACATAAAAAAGGCACCAGATTTTCTTACTGAGGAAGTTTCAGCTGTGAGGACACAGAAGAAAAACATCTTGGTGCTAGCTGATGAAGTGAAAGCTCTCCATTTGCAAAATGCTGAGAAGGACAAGCGGCTCGCCTTCCTCAAAAGTCAAGTCTCAGACCTGGAGCAGTAAACCAGGATGAACGATGTTGTCATCACAGGGATCCAGATTAAACCCAGGTCCAAATGTGATGGAGTCTTCCCACAGTTTCGACTGAATGCACAGTTACCACAAAAACTCCTCAGAGGGTGAGTAGCATGTTTGCTAACTAAGCAGCCTGTGTTAACTACGCAAATGTCATGATAACAAGATGTAGGTACATTAATAAATTTATTTGGTTCACCTGGATAAGGAGCAGTGTGAGAAAAAAACCTAACTGTAGACAATGTAACAAAAAACATCAACTTTGGTCTGGACCTTGAAGTAGACTGTTAATTTATGGATTTTTTAAAAGTTGTTCTCTGTTTTTCCCTTAAGCGTTAACTAAACATATCAATCACTGTTACACTGTATTTTGATTCAAATATGTTCACCTCTTTAGACTGCCTTTACCGTCTCCCACCACATACATGCAACCTGTTAATGTTTCATTTTCCTAGTTCAAGGCCTGCATTCAGGCCTGTTTCAGCTGGTTCTTAGTAGCAGTCTCGCAACAGTTTCTCACAGGATTCAAGGACAGAGAGTATTTAGTACTCCCATGCCTTTGTGTCAGACTGGGCAGGTTGCTGATCTCTTTGCAAAGATAAAAAAAAAATGAAAAGGCTTCCTTGTGTGGGTCCCTTTATTTCAACTCTCCACAAACATACAAATATAGGATTATCAGTTATTTGCCGCTATAGTTCTTCCCAGTGTGAAAACGCCATTAGAGAACTGAAGACGGGGCTTATTGGGTTGTGATGTCATAAAAACCAGAAAGTCTTTTATTTAAAGTGACACTGGCAAAAATCAATTTTTTATGTTGTTAGCATGTCTGTAACATGTTTTTTGTGACTTACAAGACAAATTAAGAGCAAAATCATTGAAATGTCTCATATCTGCTTTTTTTAGAAGAAGACAGTTTTATTGTTATTCAATCCATACAACCAATCATGTACAGTAGAACAAAATTATGCTTCTCCTAGCTACAATGTTAATCACATCTAGAATCGGAGGGGTCACTGCCATGCAAGGCACTGCCACAAACAACTTTTTCCTTCCCCATTCTATTATGCTGAGCACCAAGCTAGAAGGCAGGAAGTACCATTTTTATATGGTCTTTGGTATGACCCGGCTGGGGCTTGAACCCATGACCTCCAGGTTGTGGGGAGAATGCTTTATCAACTAGGCCACCACTCCGGTTGTTGTAAAGTTTCATTTAAGCTCCTCCTTTCCCCCTCCCCAAACGGGCAACTTTGGACAGAGCGTTTCTAGCTACGTAAGCCTTCGCGCTTAGCCTGATTGGTTATAACATTAACCAGTCAGGCTAAGCACTGGGCATGGCTACAGACCTTGGGGGAAGAGAGTGGAGTGGAGGACAAAAAAAAAAGAGGCCAGGAGCAGCAGGAGCTTTTACAAGTTGGGAAGATGGCAGATTATACATGTTCAGTTTTGGGCTGTGTGAGCAAGAAATCCTCTTCTTTTAAATTACAGTCTTACCCACAGAAATGAAAATACAACAGCAATGATTAATTTTATTTGAAACAAGAGCACTCTGAGGCGAGTGCAATATCCCCCACCTCCGTTTTCTTTGAAGATCCCAATACTTACAGATGGAGAGCAGTTTTCAACTTTTCAGTATAATTACTGTGGCAGAGCTAAATTTTGATAAACCCATCATCTATGAATATACAACCCATAGTTGTAGGGTAGGATCCCGAGGTGAACCTGTGTAGTAAGTTTGGTGACGCTAGAGGGCTTTCCACATTCTATAATAAGAGAGCATAGCGAGTGTCAATCTTGACCTTTGACCTTTTGACCCCAAACCTGTAGTCAGAGGTCATGGTCTCAGAGTGAACCTGTGTAGCAGGTTTGGTGACCCTAGCTTTCCTTGTTGTTGAGATATAGTTTATAAGCCATTATGAGGTTGACCTTTGACCTTGCAATCCCAAAACTGTAGTCGCACTTCAAGATCCCAAGCTGAACCTGTGAATCAGGTTTGGTGGCCCTAGCTTTACTCATTTTATAGTAATAGCACAAATGGAATGCTAACCTTGCTCTTTTGACCCCAAACCCATAGTCAGAGTTCAGGATTCCAGGGTGAACCTGTGTAGCAAGTGTGGCTACCCTAGCTTTCTTTGTTGTTGAGATATAGTTTATACGCCATTAGTCAGTTATGGTCTCAGAGTGAACCTGTGTACATAAAATAAATTTTAAAAAATGGATTTTTAATAGAATTGTAGGCTGACTGAAAAGTATGTCCATGCACGCACTCTATACTTGGTCGGGGCTCCTTTTGCATGAATTACTACATCAATGTGGTGTGGCATGGAGGCGATCAGCCTGTGACACTGCTGAGGTGTTGAAAGCCCAGGTTGCTTTGATAGCAGCCTTCAACTCATCTGCATTGTTGGGTCTGGTATCTATCATCTTCTTCTTGACAATACTCCATAATAATAATGATAATGCATCAGATTTATACATCACTTTTCATAGACACTCAAAGATGCTCTTCAGCATAGATTTTCTGTGGGGTTTAGGTAAGGAGAGTTTGTTGACCAATAAAGCACAGTGATACCATGGCCATTAAACCAGGTTTTGGTACTTTTGGCAGTGTGGGCAGGTGTCATGTCCTGCTAGAAAATGAAATCAGCATCTCCATAAATCTTGTCAGCAGAGGGAAGCATGAAGTACTCTAAAATTTTCTAGTAGACGGCTGTACTGACTTTGTATTTGATAACACACAGTGGACCCACACCGCCAGATGACCTCTTTTCAGATTAATGTAAATTTTGTATTTCATTTGAAAATCAAGGACCCAGGGTCAATTTATCCTGGGTTGGGGACAGGCTCCTGCCCCAAGTGGAGGAGTTTAGTATCTTGGGGTCCTATTCACAAGTGAGGGGAGAATGGAGCGAGAGATTGACAGATGGATCGGAGCAGCCTCTGCAGTGATGCGGACATTGTACCGATCTGTTGTGGTGAAGAGGGAGCTGAGCTCTAAGGCAAAGCTGTCGATTTACCGATCAATCTACGTTCCTACCCTCACATATGGTCATGAGCTTTGGGTAATGACCGAAAGAATGAGATCACGGATGAGCTTTCTTCGTAGGATTGCTGGACTTGTGGCAGACTGAAGTATCTCTCAACCAGTGGGATTTGGGGTTAGGGGGCATGGTTTGTGTTTCCTGGTTTTGGAGTTCGGAAGTGTTCATAGTTAGTTGTTCAGTGGTAGTTGAGGAGTAAAAATAAAAACCCACCTTCGTCTCTTGTATGTTTCCTCCTCCTGCCACAGACTCACCCTCAGAGATAGGGTGAAGAGCTCAGTCGTCTGGGAGAGGCTCAGAGTAGAACCACTGCTCCTCCACATTGAAAGTAGCCAGTTGAGGTGATTTGGGCATCTGATCAGGATGCCTCCTGGACATCTCCCACTTGAGGTGTTTCAGGCACGTCCCTCTGGGAGGAGACCCCGGGGCAGACCCAGGACTTGCTGGAGAGACTATGTCTCCTAGCTGGTCTGGGAATGCCTTGGTATCCTCGCTGAAGAGGAAACTGGAGCAGGTGGCTGGGGAGAGGGAAGTCTGGGCTTTTCTGATGGAACTGCTGCCTCCAAGATCTGGACCTCTGGAAAAGCAGTAGAAGGTGGATGGATGGATGGTCGCAGAGTCAGGAGGAAGAGTGGAGAGATACAGAATCCAAGATTCTTGAGGTCCAGTGTGAAGTTTCCACAGTCAGTGATGGTTTGGGGAACCATGTCATCTGCTGATGTTTGTCCACTATGTTTTATCAAGTCCAAAGTCAGCGCAGTCATCTACCAGGAAATTTTAGAGCACTTCATGCTTCCCTCTGCTGACAAGTTTTATGGAGAAGCTGATTTAATTTTCCAGCACGACTCGGCACCTGCCCACACTGCCAAAAGTGCCAAAACCTGGTTTAATGACTGAGCTTGACTGGCCAGCAAACTCTCCTGAACCTACACTCCATAGAGAATCTGTGGGGTATTGTCAAGAGGAAGATAAGAGACACCAGACCCAACAATGCAGACGAGCTGAAGGTCACTATCAAAGCATCGTGGGTTTCCATAACACCCCAGCAATGCCACAGGCTGATTGCCTTCATTGCACGCTGCATTGATGCAGTAATTCATGCAAAAGGAGCCTCGACCAAGTACTGAGTGTGTACATGGCCATACTTTTCAGTCGGCCAACATTTGTATTAAAAAACTATTTTTTTAAAATGAATTTTATGTAATGTTCTAATTTTTTGAGAAACTGAATTTGGGGTTTTCATGTGCTATAAGCCATAATAATCAAAATGAAAAGAAATAAACATCTGAAATATATCACTCTGTGTAATGAATCTATATGAGCTTCACTTTTTGAATTACTGAAATTAATCAACTTTTTGATGACATTCTAACTTATTGAGACACACCTATAAATATAAGCAGTGTGCATGCTCACCAGCCACTGTGGCCAGTGATTTTCCAAAGGTACTAGCCACTTTGTCTTTTCACTAGCCACAATTTTGTGGTTGGAAAATTATTATGATCAAATTTGACTATCGCGTGCTAAAATTTACTTAAAACTTGAACTAAATTCACAACCTTTTTAAATGTAAGTTGTGGAGTGTGTGAAATAAGAGGCTGACTCATGGCAGACGGTTTATTACACACTTCACATCTCTCAAGCACAGAACAGACTGACTCATTTCAGCAGGCACTCTCTTTTTACCCAAATCTCTCCTCACAAGTTTCATGGCATTTCTTCACACACAACATGACATTTGCATCACACTGCATTCAACCCCCTACGCCCTTGACTCCTTCCTGCTATCTCGCCAGGAACCTCCTGAGCATTGTTCTCCCATGCTTATCCACTGTCTCTTGTCTGAGATGCTAAATAATCTGACTCCCCCAAGGTGCTACAAAGTGACCTTTATACATACATAAAAATAGCAAGAGAAACACTATTTCTGAACAGCGGTAAATATTGTAAAACAGCCGAGAACAATATTTGTAATGTCAGAGTGAAGTACAGGTAAATTTGGGGTGTGTAACAACTCTAATTTGTACCTCTACCGCTTCACCTTCATCTGCCCCTATGAACTGGGACACCTCTTCATGACTGCATTACATCATTAGTATTTGCTGAAGGATTTAACCTAACCTGAAGAAGAAGAGAAAGAAAAAGAAAACTGATTAGAAAAAAAAAGTCTCATCTTAAGGAGGAAAATGTCTCAAATTTACATGAACTATTCTTATCAGTAAAAATGGTCAGAAATTTACTAGAAAGCACGCTGTAAATTCACAGAGAAAAATATGCACCCCTGGGCCCGTGGGGCATATGTTTGACACCCCTGGACCAACCCATTAAAAATATGTAATTAGAGGGTAAATGACAACTTCTTTCTCTAAAAAAAAAAATAAGCTGATGTGGGGGGAGCACGTGGATTAGCTACTCACTGCTGGGACAACAGGGATCAGGGGCAGCTCTCCTGGTAATCTGATCGCTGAGAGCGGGGACAGGTGTGTTCTGCAGGCTGCTTTCTGTTTGTCACATTTCTCCAGACTGGCTGCAAAATGAGCTCACCATGGGTGGAGTCTGGCTAAACACCGTACTCAATACAGGAGAAGCCACCACAGCATTTCTTCCCACTGGGCTGAACGGGGGCAGGCCGGGAGATTGACCCGTGGAGCAGACCGTCCATGGCTACTCCAGACTCTGACCACAGTGACAGTGGACCAATGAGTCCACAGTGCGCAGACGGTGCTTATGGAAGTTGTAGTTTTGTAGTCTCACATTGCAATAGCTTTATTACTTTAGATGCCTTTTGAGAAAACTACAACCTGCCAAAGTGGCTAGTGGGAGTGGCTGTCTTATGGGCCATTGGCCGGAGTCAATATCAAGCCCTGAGTGTGCATGTCTCTGCAATGTGAGTGTTTTAAAAATTGAGCAGTACAAATGCAACTCACGTTCATATTCTTTAAGGTTGAACGCGTGAAAACACAATTTTGTAAAGTACGGGGCCTTTAAAATTGTGTAAGTTTCAGTTCTTTGTTATATCTTGATCTGCCGTTGGACTGCTTAACCCACGCCATCCATAAAATGCAGTTATTTATTTTTTAAACTACAAAACATAAAATGATAAATCAAATTTCTTAAATGAAGCAAGAGCATAGAGAGACGTCTGCGGTTGGTCAGTCAGCAACATATTTACTATGAGATGACACTTCAGCCTCTCAACATGTTTGGATAAAACTATAAAATTATTACACAGGTAATGAAAATATATGCCTGAACCAGCTTTATCCCCACATAAAGGTGCTATCAAAGATGACAGAAGGGGACAGGAAGAGAAAATGTTAGGAACTGATGATGTTTTACAAACAGGGACAGTGAGACTGCAGACAGGAGAGTAAGCTAAATAATTCATATTAGTCATAAAACCACTTTACTGCCCTCTGCTGAATACAACATAGAAAAAAGTAAGACTGTACTTCCTTCAGACAGCAGAATGACATTTGCTCCTTGGATCAGTCTAAGCACAGACATGACATTGCAAAAAAAAAAAAAAAAAGCTGAGCCATCACTGTGCAGTCTTGGTTCAGGGGGATCAGTCTAAGCGAGATAGCCTACCCAGCACCATAAAAATAACATCAGGCCATTAGGCTTACTTAAGACCTTTGTTATTCCACAGATGGAGGCTGTTAATATTTAAGGAGCCGTCTGAGATGAGGCATATAGAGGAAAGCGGGATGGTGGGAGGAAACATGAAAGGTGTGTGCAGCCAAGGTTGAGGTTAAAGGTGGACGGGGGTCTGAAGGGCAGAATGAGGCTGTAATGGTGCTGAAATAAGCTCCCAGTCTGCTCTGATTGATAAGAGCAATGGGGCTTAAGATACAGAAGAGGATTAGCAGGATGTCTGAAGCATTGACGGTATTTAAAAAAAAAAAAAAAAAGCTTGAATGGGCATATTAGGGTTGATTGTGATTGAGAGATCAGATCAGGAGAAACCATTTTGTTTGTTTTGGAAGTAACCACTGAGAGATGCTGAAATGCCAGTGAACGTACAATAATTCTGATGAACATTTTGGGATGTGCTTTCAGTTTTTAATTCTTCACTCATATTAGTTCAACTGACCCTGGGCTGTGTTACCCTGTGGGGTTGTAATGGCGGGGCTCTTTGCACCTTATGTCAATTATGAATTCCCTGATCGATCGGGAGATTGTAAATGTTGCCATACGGAGGTGGTAAAATAAAGGTTGTTTCCGTCAAAATTTAAACTCTCTAGCACAGACATTCTGCAAGTTAGGGATGCTGCAGGCGTAAATGATGATGTACCTTTCATGTTACATAACTGAATAAAATGCATTTGACACATCAATGCAATGCTTCTGTCAGGTCAGGCATTGGTTTGCTTGCTACCGGATAACCATGAAAACCAGTACTACCTGTCTCATGGGTCGGGCTGTTGGCGACTCAACTGGCAACCCCGCCCTTCCAAGGGCGTGGAGGGTGAAACTGGGCATCCTGGCAGAACTAAAAACAATATCTGTCACAGGTCTGTGATGGACCACTCCCAATTACACGGGGTGAGACTGGACATCCTGGCAGATAAGCACATCTGTCGCAAGGTCTGTGGTGGACTTTTGCCAGTTTGTGCATCATGACATGCACTACACAAAGAGCAGAGATAAACAAACCTATCATCTGGTCAGTCACTGCAACAGATACTGGAGTGAGTTTGTCTTGGCCTGTCCTTACTACTGATAATACCTCTATCTGCCAAGAATGTGCCGCTAGTCCAGCAAAAGCTAGCGGTACTCAAATACTTTGAAAGCAGTTTCATGAAATGGTCGGTCAGAGGGCAGCCCATGCTGGCTCGGACGTTGCCTGGGTTTGCAGGGTTGGGAGTTCCTGGCAGTGGAGGGCGGGGGACAGAGCTGTGTAGAGGAATCTGATCAGACCTAAATGAAACAGTCATCGCCCACAACAGACTGCTATGATGATGATGGCACACCAATGCTAAGCATAAATGAAAAAATTACTGGAAATTCTCTACCTTTTCCCTTTTCTTTCTTTTTGTGGTAAATTTGCAACATATTTTAACATCAATTTTCAACCTTTTTCTTGTAAATTTTAAAGTTTTTTCCTCTAAACTGTCAATGTTCATATGGATGCTGGTTACATTTTTTTATTTTACGTAATGGTTAGTTTTTTCTGTTAATCTTGGCAATGTCTCAAGTTTATTGTTTGTTGGGGAATTATTATTATTTTTTTTTTTGTAAAATAGGGCCCCTAAAAAGCTAGAAATGACTGACTGCAATAATATAGTGTCCTCCCCAATATTTAATCTTGAGAAAATGTTCTGTTTATGGTTCCCCCAACAGTGAAATAAAACATCTGCTCATAGTTGTAGTAATAAAAAAAATGTTGCATCTATCCATGGTCTCCCTACAGCTTCAGTCAATTTGGGTTATTTCAATATAATACTGAGCCTTATAATTTCCACAATACCATGTTTTGCATTACATTAGGAATAAAAAGAATCAGTGTTAATCACCATTTAAAAAAAATTACAATGCACGTATACCTTTTAGTCATCAAAAAGTTACCCAAAAGTACCAACTAAAAAAGTGACTTAAGTAGGAATACCTTCACTCTTTTGTTTATGAATTGTTCCTTAAATTCAGAGCCTTTTCCCTTCTAAATGCAACTCTCAGAAATTAATATTTTTGCATACATAAATTTGACTCTTACAGTGAAATTTTCTTCTAATTTTTTTTTTAAATTTCTGACTTTTTGTGAATTATTACTTTTTCCATAAATCTGCAATTTTTAACAGTACATTTTTAACTTTTTTCCCTTGTAAAACTGCAACTTTACTCTCGCCAGTTTGGGAGATGTTACCAACTCCCTTTATTCCAAAAATAAATGGTGAAAAAAATTAAATATTTCAGCAAGAAAGGGAAACTTTTCAACTTTGATTACAATAAAGAAAATCACATATTTTTTTCTCTTTATAAATGTACTCACATAAGAGGGAAAAGGAAACTACTCACTAAAGCACCAGTTTGATTAAGAAGCTACTCACACATACTTGAGTAAATGTACAGACAGCTGGATGGAGCCCATTTTAGCCATTATTAGACCATGGGACACACAAATCAATCCCAGCTGTTAGGATCAGAGTTGGGAAGAGTAGCCAGAAAATGTATTCAAGTAAAAGTAGTCTACTTTATGACATTACTAAATTATAAACAATTAATTGAGTAAGAAACTCTTTACTTCTTTACTCTCACCATTTTAAGATAAGCCTTTATTAGTCCCACAATGGGGAAATTCCAGGATTGCAACAGCACAGGGATAGCAACACTCAGAGCAACAATCAGAAGGCAAGAAAAAACAAGAGCAGCTAGTATACATATGTACATATTACTATAAATATATATATATATATATACAGACACACAGTGCGGAGCATTGTGGTTGGTGGATGTGCAGCAGAAAGTCTAAGCTCTCTCTCCCTCCGTGGGTGCGGTGGGCCAGCTGGATGTCTTTGGGCATGATGGTGGTGACCCTCTTGGCGTGGATGGCGCACAGATTGGTGTCCACAAAGAGACCCACCAGGTAGGCCTCGCTGGCCTCCTGCAGAGCCATGACGGCGGAGCTCTGGAAGCGCAGGTCGGTCTTGAAGTCCTGAGCGATCTCCCTCACCAGGCGCTGGAAGGGCAGCTTACAGATGAGCAGCTCCGTGGATTTCTGGTAGCGACGGATGTCTCTCAGAGCCACGGTACCGGGCCTGCAACGGTGAGGCTTCTTCACTCTGCCGGTGGCCAGAGCGCTTTTTCGAGCAGTCTTGGTGGCCAGCTGCTTCCTGGGGGGCTTTTTCCTCCAGTAGATTTACGGGCGGTCTGCTTGGTTCTTGCCATTGCTCTTTAATATTCTGTCTTATATTTCTTGCACGTCGCCTAAACTCCAGCCCGGCACCCGCGTCGCTTTCGCCACAGTTCCTTGGCATGTCGAGCTTCTCCGTTAGCACCGGGTGGTGGTTGGAGCTAGCTAGCCAGCTAGCTCCGTCCCCCGCTGCTAACAGTGGCTCTGTCCGCCGACTCGGGAGACCCTTGGGGCGATCTGTGTGTCCGTGATATATATATACAGTATATATAGAGTGAAAGGTGTAGAAAGAAGAAGGAAGATAAGAGAAGGGCAGTTGCAAACGCCGGTCCGGCGGAACCGGAAATTTTTTTTCATAAATTGACTTTTCTTAAAAATTTACTACCTTTTTATATAAATTTTGGACTTTTCATAAATATGGTCAACAAGTTGAGGATTTTCACAAACCTGTAACATTTTTCTTGCAGTTTTTTTTAACTAATAAATTTGTGGGGTTTTCCTTATAAATTAATGATATTTTTCTAATAGATCTAATAGATATTTTTCTAATAGATTTCTAATAGATCTAAACTTTTTCTTATACTCCCAATATCACTCCCAACAAAAATCTTAGCATCTTCAACTCTGCCACCTCCAGTTCCACCTCCTGTCTTTTTGTTAGCGCCACCGTCTCCAAACCATACATCACAGCAGGTCTCACGACCGTCTTCTAAGTCTTTCCTTTCACTCTAACTGCTACCTTTCTGTCACAAATCACCCGACACTCGTCTCCACCCACTCCACCCTGCCTGCACTTTCTTCTTCACCTCTCTTGTGTATTTTTCCATTGCTTTGGATGGTTGATCCCAGGTATTTAAGCTCATCTACTTTCACTACTGCTACTCCTCCCATCTTCACCTTTGCACCTGCCTCCCTCTCATTCACACTCATGTATTCTGTCTTGCTTCTACTGACTTTCATTCCTCTTCTCTCCAGAGCAAACCGCCACCTCTCCAGGTTCTCTTCAGTCTGCTCCCTAGTTTTTTCTTATATGAAATAAGAAAAAAGCTGTATATATATATAGTTAATTTTTATCTTCTCTCACACACACAAACAAATAGAATTTGACAGCATTACACAGGGACAATCACATACTCTCACATGCACAATTTTGGACAGAACAGTGGTAATCAACCTCAGGACCACACTGGCAAAAAATATTTTTGCAAGAGCCGCATTCAAAAATTCCCCTTTCTTCCCCGACACTTTGTGGATCACCATTTTCCTTGAGAATATTTGGAGTATTTTCTGAAATAAGAAATCCATCTTAGCTAGAAACTAACAGGTCATTTATTTGCATTTTGTGTTCCTGGTCAGGAAACGGCAGCATGCAATCATTCACCAATTCTTCACCAGTTCCTGCAGTTGGGTCACCCTTTCACTAGTATTAATGTGAAAAAAAAAAAAAATGTATCCTGAGAAGTTCTGCTGTATTTGTGTCTCTTCAACTTTTCAGCTCAGAGATGTCCACTCTTTGGAAAGCCTGTATTGAACTTTGAGTGCTTAACGTCATGACGGTGCAGCAGGCCAGACCTTTTAAACTGCAAAATGATGTAATAAGAAAGCAGATGGCTGCGTTGTTCACACTGCTTGACACAAAAAGGTGAGTTCCCATTCCTCTTTACATGCTCAGTACACTTCAATGCATCCCTTAAATTTTTGCTAAATACTAGTTTCCCGGTGCTCACTCATTGTGTCTCAATCAACAGTGAAACCTGGGGTGCATTGTGATTGTGTTTTCCAGCTGGTTGAAGGGTGGGTCAGTAACAGACTGAGGTGCATGAATGAAAACTGAATGAAATGATTTTTTTTTTCCCCAAGTAGGACTTAACTGGCCTTTGATAGGCTACTTGGGAAAATATCACCGATTTAGAGGCTTACAAAAACTGGCACTAGTCTGCAGATTTAACTTTCAAATAAACTCAAAGAGGTTCATCTTTATATTTTGTCACATTCAACATTAAAAAAATATATCTCACAACCAGTCACTGCATAGACTTTATTTGGGGTACATGTGCAATTGCAGAAAGGGGAAAGCAATCAGGTGAACATGCAGAGTTGTATCGAGTGCTTGAACCACAGACTCAGTAGCCACTGGTGCATTTCTGTTGTCCCAAACTATCCGCTGAGGAGAAAACAGTCTCCTAACAAGCCTGCACTCACAATCACTCAATCGCATTAACTAACATTAGGAAGAACAAAACTAAGAAGGACCTGCAAAAAAAATTCTTCAGTAGGTATCAAAATGGTTTATACCGCACCAATTTAAATCATATCAGCAATTCCAGTTCAAGAACAGAGAATGATGGTCCCTTTGGTAATCACAACCTTAACTTCATTAAATCTACATTAAAACACCACATCATATTTAGTATCAATGATTGAGTTGAAATATGGTGTTAATCTACGAGCAGAAGGAACCTCAAGTTACAGTTTTGCTAGACGTGCCACCTAAAGGGCGATCAAGAAATAAACAGGAGGTGAGAGAATCCCCAATTTGATTCAGTTACAGCCCTAAACTGCCCTCTAGTGGAGAAAATGGCAACTGCAAGAACATTACAGGAGGGTCAGCTGAACCGTCCCATCTCTGGACACAACATCACATCACTGAGGGGGCTCTTAAAGGTTTTGGTCGTTCTCATGGAAACGATGGAGATGGTCGGCATACCTGGAACAGAAAAATACTCGTAAGACTCTCAACATGTCATATTTAGGTCGCAGGAGAGGAGAAATGTAAATTCAGATGTGAATCAGCTGCATAATGAGCACTCACTTTTTAGCACAGAAAGCTGAGCAGTCTCGGCCAATGCTCTCGCTCCAAGCAGTTTTATACAGCACCTGTGGTGGGTAAAGAAGTCACAAGTGAAGGGCGAGTCCAGTTTCTCTAAAGGTGAGTGAGCTGTTTAGTGTTGAGAGAAAATGTACCAAAAAGACCAAACAGTGCAGGAACAGGGTGTAGAAGAAGGCAATGGTCCTGGCCATCTTGTTGGAGAGAATTGCGCGTCCCTGAGACACACAAGAACCGAGGGATGAGGAATTCACACCGAACACATTAGGAGTGTCTTGGCGTAAATGTGAAACTTACCAGGCTCAGAGTTGCTTTGTCCCAGGGGCTGAGGCTCTGGTATCGACGCTGACGCTCCTGGGAGGGGAAAAAAGGCAGAGCCTTGAGAATGCTTCTTGGTGCGAGTGTGGACTATATGATCTATGTGAATTATTAGCATTATATTTTTTCTCTTTCAGTGAGCCAGGATATCTTGTTTATAATGGATTCATACAATGTGAATGTTGGTGAAATTACATTCGTGAGCAGGATTATTTTTAATCCAGCGCAGACCAACTTTTATGAATGTCTGCAAGTGTTTGGCAGTGTCTGCAGCGTTGCATTCCTTTTCTATTAGCAGAAGCAAACTTTTGCCAACTTAGGTCAATTTAACAAACAAATTCTCAGCATAGGTCAGCGTCAGGCGACGCTCATATCAAGGTCAGTGTTTGTAGAGGCTTCCAGGCATTCTGGACCAGCTTTTTGACTACACATCTCCCTGTGTCACTTCTTGGGTATACTGTTTGTCAATTTCATTGGATAATTTTAAGTTTGTTTTTATTCCTGCTTGGACTGAAACTGAGACTGCTCTGA
Organism: Pholidichthys leucotaenia; assembly: GCA_020510985.1. Taxonomy (NCBI): domain Eukaryota; kingdom Metazoa; phylum Chordata; class Actinopteri; order Cichliformes; family Pholidichthyidae; genus Pholidichthys; species Pholidichthys leucotaenia. The sequence continues at coordinate 220,467,321 of CM035847.1, read as the reverse complement.
CTTTTATTTCTTTTTTTGAGAGAGAGAGACTTAACGGTCTATATGGGGTAAGTCCTACATTTTTCACTGAAGCAAGAAAGAGTTTGGTCTAAAAACATCTGCTTCCACCAGCTTTTCAGTTGACAGTCACCAACAAAGCCCAACTTAGGCCGACTTAGGCCAGCTCTGCACAAATTAGCCCAGCGCTCAGGAACTTTTACAAAGTGAGCACAACTTTCACCTGCATTTATTTCCAAACAGCAGTAAATTTTTAGAAAGCTTGGGTACTATGTGGATTAGGTGGCGGTCAAAAGCGGAGACCTTGGTGGACTGATCCCAAGCTTTCTAAACTGGCTTTTGGTACGTGGAATGTCACCTCTCTGGTGGGGAAGGAGCCTGAGCTGGTGTACGAGGTTGAGAGATACCGGCTAGATATAGTTGGCCTCACCTCAACACACAGCTCTGGTTCCGGAACCAGTCTCCTGGAGAAGGGCTGGAGCTTGGCCTTTTCTGGAGTTGCCCCGGGCGAGAGACGACGAGCAGGGGTGGGTATTCTTGTATCCCCCCACCTTGCTGCCTCTATATTGGAGTTTTTCCCGGTGGATGGAAGGGTTGCTTCCCTGCGCCTTCGGGTTGGGAAACAGGTCCTGACCATCATTTGTGCCTATGCACCAAATGATGTTTCAGAGTACCCACCGTTTTTGGAGTCTCTGACTGGGGTGCTGGAGGGTGCTCCTCTTGGAGACTCCATTGTCCTACTGGGGGACTTCAATGCGCACATGGGCAACGACAGTGAAACCTGGAGGGGGGTAACTGGGAGGAATGGCCTGCCCGATCTGAACCCGAGTGGTGTTCAGTTATTGGACTTCTGTGCTAACCACAGTTTGTCCATAACGAACACCATGTTCAAGCATAAGGGTGTCCATATGTGCACCTGGCACCAGGACACCCTAGGTCACAGGTCGATGATCGATTTTGTTATCGTGTCATCAGACCTGCGACCGTATGTCTTGGACACTCAGGTAAAGAGAGGTGCAGAGCTGTCAAATGATCACCACCTGGTGGTGAGTTGGATCCGATGGCAGGGGAGGAAGCCATTCAGACCTGGTAGACCCAAACGTATAATGAGGGTGTGCTGGGAACGTCTGGCTGAGGCCCCTGTCCGGGAGGTCTTCAACTCCCACCTCCGGAAGAACTTTAACCACATTCCGAGGGAGTCTGGAGACATGGAGTCTGAATGGGCCATGTTCTCCTCCTCTGTTGTTGAAGCGGCAGCCCAGAGCTGCGGTCGCAAGGTGGTCGGTGTATCTCGTGGTGGCAACCCCCGAACCAAGTGGTGGACACCAGTGGTGAGGGGGGCCATTAAGCTGAAGAAGGAGTCCTATCAAGCTTGGTTGGCTTGTGGGACTCCTGAAGCAGCTGAGGTGTACCAGCAGGGCAAGCGGAGTGCAGCTCGGGTGGTTGCTGACGCAAAAACCCGGGTATGGGAGGAGTTCAGTGAGGCCATGGAACAAGACTTTCGGTCGGCCTCGAACAGATTCTGGCAAACTGTCCGGCGGCTCAGGAGGGGAAAGCAGCTCCCTGTCCACACTGTGTATGGTGCGGATGGGGCGCTGTTGACTTCGACTGGGGATATCATCGGGCGGTGGAAGGAATACTTCGAGGATCTCCTCAATCCCACTGATACGCCTTCCACAGAGGAAGCAGGGTTTGGGGACGAGGGGGATGACTCGCCTATCACAGGGGCTGAGGTCGCCAAGGTGGTTAAAAATCTCCTTGGTGGCCGGGCCCCGGGGGTGGACGAGATTCGCCCTGAGTACTTCAAGGCCCTGGATGTTGTTGGGTTGTCATGGTTGACACGCCTCTGCAACATTGTGTGGAGGTTGGGGGCAGTCCCCTTGGCATGGCAAACCGGGGTGGTGGTTCCTCTCTTCAAAAAAGGGGACCGGAGGGTGTGCTCCAACTTTAGAGGGATCACACTCCTCAGCCTCCCTGGGAAGGTCTATGCCAAGGTACTGGAAAGGAGAGTCCGGCTGTTGGTCGAACCTCGGATTCAGGAGGAGCAATGTGGTTTTCGTCCTGGCCGTGGCACATCGGACCAGCTCTTTACCCTCTCGAGAATTCTCAAGGGTTTGTGGGAGTTTGCCCAACCAGTTTACATGTGTTTTCTGGACTTGGAGAAGGCATTTGACAGTGTCCCTCGTGGTTTTTTGTGGGGGGTGCTTCGGGAGTATGGGATATCGGGCTTGTTGTTATGAGCTATTCGGTCTCTGTACGACCATTGTGAGAGTTTGGTTCGTATTGCCAACACTCGGTCGGACTCATTCCCTGTGAGAGTTGGACTCCGCCAGGGCTGCCCTTTGTCACCAATCCTGTTCATAATTTTTATGGACAGGATTTCTAGGCGCAGCCAGGGAATGGATGGTGTCATGCTTGGTGACCACAGGATCTCATCTCTGTTGTTTGCAGATGATGTTGTCCTGTTGGCTTCATCCAGCAATGACCTACAGCTCTTGCTGGGACGGTTTGCCGCTGAGTGTGAAGCGGCTGGGATGAGAATCAGCACCTCCAAGTCCGAGTCCACGGTCCTCAGCCGGAAAAAGGTGGATTGTCCTCTCTGGGTTGGGGACAGGCTCCTGCCCCAAGTGGAGGAGCTTAAGTATCTTGGGGTCTTACTCACGAGTGAGGGGAGAATGGAGCGAGAGGTTGACAGACGGATTGGAGCAGCATCTGCAGTGATGTGGACGTTATACCGGTCTGTTGTGGTGAAGAGGGAGCTGAGCTCTAAGGCAAAGCTGTCAATTTACCAGTCAATCTACGTTCCTACTCTCACCTATGGTCACGAGCTTTGGGTGATGACCGAAAGAACAAGATCGCGGATACAAGCGGCTGAAATGAGCTTTCTCCGTAGGATTGCTGGACTCACCCTCAGAGATAGGGTGAGGAGCTCAGTCATCCGGGAAAGGCTCAGAGTAGAACCGCTGCTCCTCCACATTGAAAGGAGTCAGTTGAGGTGGTATGGCCATCTGATTAGGATGCCTCCTGGACGCCTCCCACTTGAGGTGTTTCGGGCACATCCCACTGGGAGGAGACCCCGGGGCAGACCCAGGACTCGGTGGAAAGACTATGTCTCCCAGCTGGTCTGGGAACGCCTTGGTATCCTCTCTGAAGAGCTGGAGCAGGTGGCTGGGGAGAGGGAAGTCTGGGCTTCTCTGCTTGAACTGCTGCCTCTGCGACCCGGACCCCCGGAAAAGCGGTAGAAGATGGATGGATGGATGGATGGAGTAAATTTTTAGCACGCTGAAAATTTTCAACGAACACGATGTTTGCCAGTATTCGCCAACAAACACAAACTACCATTAACTTTTACCAGCAGAGCCAGACGTTTGCCAAAACGTCAGTAAACATCGGTAAACATTGTAGTCTGAATCCAGCTTTACAGCTGACATGTTTGTGAGAACAGGCAGAGCAAAATTTGACCTTGAGACCTTTAGATCAGAACATATTAAATTCTGGCTGGGCTGAGGCCGGGTCAAGGTGTTGTGCATTCATTCTGTTACAAATAACATGGATGATAAGTTGGATCTAAGCCACGTGACAGACTGGCAGATATTTTCAGTATAATATAGTAACTCAGTATAGGTAGTATCTTACTGGGCTGCGACAGCTCATGACTAGTTTGGAGATTTAAAAAAAAAAAAAGTGACAAATATGCAAATTAGAGACAAATTTCACTTGATGTCACATTGATTTGGCACATCTGTCTCTGTCGCACAAATGTCACAAATTCTGGGCCAAAATTTGCCAGGAGTTTGCATACATACCATGCCCATGTTGCATGACATTCATGCAACATGCACACAGCAAAATTGTGCATTTTTTTGCACTCAAGACTGTGCAAACCCTGTGCTACATTAGCACAGCTGTTATCCGGCACATTGGACCTCTTGGACAATGTAGAATGACGTACTTCTGCATTCTGAACCCTGAGCAGCTCCAGGTCTGGTTCCATTCCCTGGTGCTTTCTCTTCAATAAATCAATTGTATCACTTTCACTTATCATTGTACATCCTGGCAACAGTGTACGGGCAGACTGTTTTTTTCTTTACAGCATCCGCTCAGTGTGATGAGAGCCAGACAGCCCCAGAGACGTCTGTGCAACAAGAGTTACAATGCAGATAAAGTGATTCCGCATAAAACCCGACATCCATATGCAGTAAGATGTCATGGTTTATATTATTTTCTGGTAATATATGCCAGAAAATAATTTGTTCTGTATATATGATACAGTACAAAAAAATATTTTAAATTAAATCTGAGCTGCTGTTTATAAACTGGAGAAATAAGAGTTTTTGTTTTGTTTTTCCTGAATATGTTGAATGTAAATAACGCTGGCCTGCAAAACTGTTCTTTTGGCATAAGTTTAAAAGAAAAAAAAATTGTATTCTGTAATATTGTGAAAAAAATATTCTTATTGTGAAAATTCACATAAATATCGTGATACCATTTTCAGGCAACACTGCCCACCCCTAATGGCAATATCCCTTAATTGATCATTACTGAACTGAATCAGGACTTGTGAACTGGAATTAAATCAATTCTGGGAATCACTGATGGTACCCAGCCCCAATGGACGCTACAGTATGAATCCAGCCTGGTGTTCATGTTTTGGGCTCCCAGTTTGATTTTGGCCTGGCTGAGCAAACATTCATACAGGGTGAAACTGAGCCTAGCAGTGTTCCACAAACTGCAGCCAAGCGCACAAAAAACACATTGGCTGTGACAGTGTTTTTTAGGTAACTGTCTCGTACCCTCTTGCTGAAGGAGGCAAATGGATCCAGTCTCTCCTCGTACTGGGAGGAGTAACGCATCACGGTGTCATCACTCCCTCCACCCTGCAGCACACACAGAACACCAACACAACTAAGACAACTAGATTTAAATTTGCCACCAGTATAGACAAAATGAGGTTCAATTTCCCACCAAGCAATAAAACTGTCAAATCAAGACTTTCACCCATGTAACACACACACACGCACACACACATACTCTGCCTGGGTAGCTCTGCAGGAATTTAATTTTCTCGTAGAGTTTGATGTTGTCTGCTCTCAGGCTGTCCAGCTCGCTCTGCAGCGCCTGCATGGTCTGCTGCATGGAGCGGTTCTCCTGCAAGGGTGAGAGGCAACACAATGTATGAGGAGTTACATGGGTGCGCACGAGTGTGAGAGAGAAAGACAGAGGTTCTGACTCACGGCTTCCAGCTCCTGGTTGCGGGAGCGGAACCTCTCCCTCTGGCTCGAGATGATGGAGAGCAGTGAGTCCATCTGACCCTGAGGCAACTCTGGATGGGGACTCACACCCGAACCTGGAGGACAAATCCACACTGGTTGTAAAAATCAGGTTATCAGCTGGTTTAATTGAAATAAAAGCTTTTTAGGGTCAGAGGATCAAATTTCAGACCTTACCTTTGCTGGGTTTTAGCTGCCTGGTTGAGAGTTTTGTCAAACATTAAAGGTCCCGCATTGTGCAAAAATTGTGTTTTAGTGGGTTTTAATCATAAAATAAAGCTATAGATTACAAGTTTGCATTAACATATTGAAACACTCTAAAAAGAAATACACGCTATTTAATTAAACTCAAAGATTACTACATGATTACTTTGAGATTTATTAATATTAATGCGCAAGCTGAAAACGGACTGTTTCAGACTGAACTTTCACCCAAATTAATCTCTAGAAAATGCACAATATAGGTAAGATGAAACACAATTTAGTAATTTTCTTTTTCTGTAAATATATGCATAAAGTATATTAAAAGTACAGTGTGTAACAATTATTGACAACTAGGCGTCAAGTCAGAGATGGCATCAACCTCAAAGGCTCTGTAGGCAGCCCTACCTTTCAAAGATTGATTGTGATGGTCAGGTGCCAAAATTCATCCAAACATAAATTTGCAAACACAGCATCTTCATCTTTCCAACTCCTATATATTGCTGGACATACTAGATTCAATGTAGCATTTGATTATTTAATTTTTCTTTATCTGTATATATACATACTAGTGCATTGCCTGTAGAACGCAAGTATTCCTGTCTGAAACAGGTATCCCAGTCAGGCTTTACAGGCCCACATGTAGGCTGTGTTTGAAAGTGGAATACAGAGGTGTAGCCTATATGCAGGCAATCACATGTTAGACTCTGACAAATACGAACGGGACTAAATGGCATTAAGATTTATTTGACTGTGTGAATATTAATTACAGAATACCTAAATATTGAAAATGAATGGGACATCCAGTATTAGCGACTGTTTAGGATCCCTTGTTTATTTGTCAGATCACCTATTTGCATGATCTTTTAAGACTTATATTCGTAATAGTGATCTTGCACAGTTATAATTATTTTAGTTTATATCACTATGTGTATCATCAATAAACTAATGCAGATATACTATAATAGAACACGTTTACAAACATTTAAGACCCAATCTAGTGCATCCTTTTATATTGTATTAATACTTAGTTGTTAAAAGGTTTTTAAAATTATAATCAATCAAATTAAGTACAAAACAACCAACATTATACACAGCAGAAGGCCCTGTTTTACTGCAACCATTGCATCAGTGTTGCCCCTTTATTCAACTAACATTTATTTATTTCATTATCTGGGTGTTTTTGTGTCCTGTCTGGTCATGGTCATCTTTTAGTCAAAGCGTACATATGTGGCCACATATGACATACAACTGATCCGGCCATTCCACTCCACAATCATGGCGGTATTATTAAGTTTTCATTTTTAGATACTTGCGCGAGTACTCTGGGAAGAGCACCATCAAGGACCCATGGTCCTGCAAAACACAGTAGTAGCACACCAAGTAGCAGCCAGGATGCCAGTCTACCACTGACCTGGCAGGTTGGGCCTGCCTGCCTCCCCGCAAAGGACCGCGGTCCACTGGTCCAGCCACTGTTTCTGTCCTGTGTTGGATACACCGGTGTTCTTTGCCAGACCCCCGAGTCCTCACTGGCGCTCCTCCCATTATACTCACATGCCTCATGTTCTCAACATATGCCGACTTATCCTTTAGACCTATGCAATCACGGCAACATTATGGTATAATTTTTTAAGTATCTAGTCAAATTTGTTGCTTTTCACTTCCTTGTTTTGCTCATGGACTGCTGTGGTGACTGGTCGTGATACCGCGTATTATCCAATCAGCACAAAAGCAATCCGAAACCCTGCCCACTCTTCTACAAGCTTGGGCATGAGGAGAGAGTGATGACTAAACTTTTATTGATAAAAATAACATATTTTGACAAGGGATGAGCTGATACCACTTTTTCAAGTCCAATACTGATGAACTGTGACCGAGTATTGGCCGATACCGATCCAAACCCAATACCGTCTCTCTTATTTAAAACAACAAAAGTACAGAACATACAGTGCATCCGGAAAGTATTCACAGCGCTTCACTTTTTCCACATTTTGTTATGTTACAGCCTTATTCCAAAATGGATTAAATTCACTTTTTCCTCAAAATTCTACACACAATACCCCATAATGGCAATGTGAAAAAAAGTTGTTTGTTTTTTTTAGATTTTTGCAAATTTATTAAAAATAAAAAACTAAGAAATCACATGTACATAAGTATTCACAGCCTTTGCTCAATACTTTGTTGATGCACCTTTGGCAGCAATTACAGCCTCAAGTCTTTTTGAATATGATGCCACAAGCTTGGCACACCTATCTTTGGGCAGTTTCACCCATTCCTCTTTGCAGCACCTCTCAAGCTCCAACAGGTTGGATGGGAAGCGTCGGTGCACAGCCATTTTATGACTGGCGCCTAGCGGCTGCCCCGGCCTTAGATGCGCTCTGCAGAGCGTGCCCAAATGCCAAGTCACGTTTCGTTACCTTGTATTCATACATGTGTAATGACAATAAAGTTGAATCTCATCTCATCTCATTTTCAGATCTCTCCAGAGATGTTCAATTGGATTCAAGTCTGGGCTCTGGTTGGGCCACTCAAGGACATTCACAGAGTTGTCCTGAAGCCACTCCTTTGATGTCTTGGCTGTGTGCTTAGGGTCGTTGTCCTGCTGCAAGATGAACTGTCGCTTCAGTCTGAGGTCAAGAGTGCTCTGGAGCAGGTTTTCATCCAGGATGTCTCTACATTGCTACATCCATCTTTCCCTCTATCCTGACTAGTCTCCCAGTTCCTGCCGCTGGAAAACGTCCCCACAGCATGATGCTGCCGCCACCATGCTTTACTGTAGCGATGGTATTGGCCTGGTGATGAGCGGTCCCTGATTTCCTCCAAACATGGTGCCTAGCATTCACGCCAAGAGTTCAATCTTTGTCTCATCAGACCAGAGAATTTTGTTTCTCATGGTCTGAGAGTCCTTCAGGTGCCTTTTGGCAAACTCCAGGTGGGCTGCCATGTGCCTTTTACTAAGGAGTGGCTTCCGTCTGGCCACTCTACCATACAGGCATGATTGGTGGATTGCTGCAGAGATGGTTCTCCTTCTGGAAGGTTCTCCTCTCTCCACAGAGGAACGCTGGAGCTCTGAAAGAGTGACCATCAGGTTCTTGGTCACCTCCCTGACTAAGGCCCTTCTCCCCCGATCACTCAGTTTAGACAGCCGGCCAGCTCTAGGAAGAGTCCCGGTGGTTTCAAACTTCTTCCATTTACGGATGATGGAGGCCACTGTGCTCACTGGGACCTTCAAAGAAGCAGAAAGTTTTCTGTACCCTTCCCCAGATTTGTGCCTCGAGACAATCCTGTCTCGGAGATCTACAAACAATTCCTTTGACTTCATGCTTGGTTTGTGCTCTGATATGCACTGTCAACTGTGGAACCTTATATAGACAGGTGTGTGCCTTTCCAAATCATGTCCAGTCAACTGAATTTACCACAGGTGGACTCCAATTAACCTGTAGAAACATTTCAAGGATGATCAGTGGAAACAGGATGCACCTCAGCTCAATTATGAGCTTCATGACAAAGGCTGTGAATACTTATGAACATGTGATTTCTTAGTTTTTTATTTTTAATCTATTTGCAAAAATCTCAAAAAAAGTTTTTTCACACTGTCAATATAGGGTATTGTGTGCAGAATTTTGAGGGGGAAAAAAAGAATTTAATCCAAATAAGGCTGTAACATAACAAAATGTGAAAAACATGAAGCGCTGTGAATACTTTCCGGATGCACTGTACTTTGTTAATGACTGGTTGCATTTTGCACACATATAAAAACATGAATCTAAAAGTCAAACAAAACACGACAAATTTACGGGAACTGGAGGCCTTTTGGTCCTATGGGATCAGCTGAGTCGCCGTGTAGAAGCCTGTAACCCTGCACTCCACAACCTCAATGACCTGAGGGCCGCCCTTCATGAAGAGTGGAATGTCATGCCTCAGCAATTCAATTCAATTCAACTTTATTTATATAGCGCCATATCACAACAAAAGTCATTTCATAGCACTTTCAAATGTAGGGGAAACCCCCACAATTGCAGAAAGATCCCAGCAATCAAGCGATTCCCTGTGAGCAAGCACTAGGCAACGGTGGAGAGGAAAAACTCCCTTTTAACAGGAAGAAACCTCTAGCAGAACCAGGCTCAGGGAGGGGCAGTCATCTGCTGTGACTGGCTGGGGGATGAGGGGATAGAGAAGATGAAAAGAACAGACATGTAGAGAGCAAACATTAACAAAGAGAAGCCGAGTACATTATTGGAGGTCACCCGGCAGTCTAAATCTATTAACAGCAAAACAAAGGGAGGGTTAAAAGACACAGGATCGCTCCCTAATCGTAGGCTATATTGAAGAGGAAGGTTTTTACCCTATTCTTAAAAACAGAGATCGAGTCTGACTCCCGAACCTAAATTGGTAACTGGTTCCACAGGAAGGGAGCTTGATAGCAGAAGGCTCTGCCTCCCATTGTACTTTTGGAGATTCTAGGTATTACAAGTAATCCAGCATTTTGGGAGCATAGTGCTCTGTTAGGATGATAGGGTAATATCAGATATTTTATATAAGAGGGGGCCTGACTATTAAGAGCTTTGTAAGTGAGAAGAAGGATTTTAAACTTAATTCTAAACTCTATGGGAAGCCAATGAAGGGAGGCCAGAACCGGAGAGATATGATCTCTCTTTCTAGTACCTGCTAAAACTCTTGCTGCAGCATTTTGGATCAACTGAAGACTTTTTAAAGATATTTTAGGACAACCTGATAATAACAGGTTACAATAATCTAACCTAGAGCTAACAAAAGCATGGATCAATTTCTTGGCATCACTCAGAGACAAGATGCTCCTAATCTTGACAATATTGCGCAGATGATAGAAGGCAGTCTTAGAAACAAATTTAATATGTGAATTAAAAAACAGATCTTGATCAAAAATAACTCCAAGGTTCCTCACAGAACTATTCAGAGTAAGAGTAGCCACATCCAAATTAAGAGTTTGATTTGGAAAGGAATTTCTAAGGTTTTTGGGACCAACAAGGATGACTTCAGTCTTATGAGATCTGGGTTTAATAGCAGAAAATTACAAGTCATCCAAGCTTTGATTTCCTTAAGACAGGCATCTAACTTGGCTAATTGATTACAATCATCGGGCTTCATTGACAGGTATAATTGTGTGTCATCTGTGTAACAATGAAAATGTATACAGTGCTTTCTAATGATGTTACCTAACGGAAGCATATATAAACTAAAAAGAGGAGGGCCTAACACAGATCCCTGTAGAACTCCATGACTGAGCTTAGAGTTGGAAGAAAACTCATTATTGATATGAACAAACTGAAGTCTATCAGACAAATAAGATCTAAACCACTGCAGTGAAGTACCATTTAGTCCAACAGTGCTCTAATCTATCAAGTAGAATATCATGCTCAATAGTATCAAAGGTTGCACTAAGATCTAAAAGGACAAGTACAGAAACGAGTCCATTATCAGATGCGATAAGAAGGTCATTAGTGACCTTCACTAAGGCTGTTTCAGTACTATGATGAATTCTGAACCCAGATTGAAACTCTTCAAATAAACCATTTCCCTGTAAGTGGTCAAATAATTGCGTAGCAACAACTCTTTCTAAGATCTTTGAAATGAAAGGCAGATTAGAGATTGGTCGATAGTTAGCTAAAACTCCTGGATCGAGTGTTGGCTTTTTAAGTCAGGGTTTAATTACAGCAATTTTAAAAGCCTGTGGTACATGACCTAAGGTTAAAGAAGAATTGATTATTTGAAGAATACGGCTACCAATAAATGGGAAGACTTTTTTAAATAAGCCGGTAGGAATAGGGTCTAAAAGACAAGTTAAAGGCTTGGATGAGGAGATTATTTTTATCTAACTCTAAAAGGTCAACTGGAGTAAACTTATCCAAACAGATATCAATTGAAGGAGTTGTAGTAGTTGCTGTACTTAAGTTTACGATGGGAATAATTGGATTGATTTTGATCTCTAATAGATAAAATTTTATGATTGAAAAAGTTCAAAAAGTCTTGACTAGTAAGCTCTAGGGGGATGCGAGGATTGACAGGGTCCTGACTCTTTGTCAGCCTGGCTACAGTGTTGAAAAGAAACCTGGGATTATTCTTATTCTCTTCTATTAATGCAGAGTAGTAACTTGTTCTAGCTTTTCTAAGAGATTTTTTATAAATTAGGAGATGATTTCTCCACGCTAAATAGAATTCATCTAAATTAGTGGAACGCCATTTTCTTTCTAATTGACGAGTCTTCTGTTTTAAGCTACGAGTTTGTGTTAAACCAAGGGGTTAAAAATCTCTGATTAGACTTTTTCTTTTTTAAAGGGGCCACCAAGTCTAGAGTCTGATGCAGAGAGGCTGTAACACTATCTACCATGCTATCAATTATAGAAGGATCAGGCTCTCCATCTATTATTTCCGTTGTGTTGACACATGGTATAGAGGAAACAATCTGCAAAAAATTGGTAACGTCATCTGAAAGACATCTGCTGTAGTAATATTTTCCTTTAGGAGTCAAATAATCAGAAATAGTGAAATCAAAGGTTAACAGACAATGGTCTGACAGTACAGGATTATGAGGAGACACTACCAGATTTTCTATTTCTATACCATAAGTCAGAACAAGGTCCAACGTATGGTGGAGATAGTGGGTAGAATTTTCTACTTTCTGGGAAAACCCCATTGAGTCTAATATTGAATTGAATGCCTTATTAAGACAGTCACTATCTACATCAACATATTAAAATCCCCTACTATAATTATTCTATCTGATTTCAGCACTGAATCAACTAAAAATTCGGCAAAATCGGATAAAAACTCTGAGTAGGCTGAGGGAGGACGGTAGACTATGGCAAAGAAAATTGGGTTTAAGCTAAGATTGCTAACATGCCTCATAGTGAAGACCAGGCCCTCAAAGGAATTGAAACAGGTTTTTTGTTTCATATTAACTAGTAATTTAGAATGGTAAATTGCCACTACTCCACCTCCACGACCAGAACTTCTGGGATTATGATAGTTTAGATAACCAGAGGGAGTTGATTCATTTAAACCAACATAATCATCTTGCCCTAGCCAAGTCTCTGTAAGGGATATTAAATCAATCTGATGATCAATTAATTGATCATGAACTAGTAGAGACTTGGGAGTTAGAGACCTAATATTTAACAAACCGCATTTAATTTTTAAATTATGAGGAGGAAGAAGAGAGGCCAAATCATTAAATTTAGAGACGTGATGTTTAATTTGAGTTTTACCAACTTTTTGTTTAATTACTTTAGGATGTTTATACATTATATTTTTATTAACTGTGGGGGGAGTAGACTAAGATTCTCTGAGGGGGAAGACAGGGGCTAAGTTGAGGGGTGGCGAATGAGGAGGAGCTGCAGAAAGGCGTGAATTTATCAAGTTATGTTGAATTTGTCTTGGGTTATAATATTTTGGGTAACAGGAGACAGACACAATCTCTATGGGGTTATAAACTGAAGGCTGATCTAAACAGTGAGGATTATTTGGATTAATATGAGAAGTGGAAACAAAGAAGGGCTGGTTGGCAGACCCAAGAAGTTTGGGGTAAGTTAACGCACCAAAATTCAGTCACTGTACTAAAAAACGCTGAATGGAATAGAACAGATTGTCCCTTAAAACACACGCACCAAGTCTATTTGGATGGATGCCATCTGGCCTCATAAATGATGGGCGGTTCCAAAACAAGTTGAAATTGTCTACAAAACCAATGTTAAAAGTAGGACATGTAGAACACAACCAGGTATTAAGACTGCAGCAGACAATAAGCTGACTTGTGAACAGCATGAGACGATGTTGTCAAGCTGTAATTGATGCTCAACGGCACATGACAAGTTATTGAGACACTGACATTTTTGTTGTGGTATACCCACCACTGTTGTTGGCTTTGGTTTCAATAAATTGTTTGAGATGAGGACATCACCACTGCATGCTTCTACTTAAATGCCCTACTTTCATGATATTATATCACTGTAGCATGAACTTTTTACATTTTCCATAAATTTCACCTGAAACTCAAATATCCCTAACTTTTTGTGAGTAGTATACATATATACATCCTATATTTAATGTTGTACACAGAGAGCAAAGGCAACCAGAGTCAAATTCCTTGTGCAACACATACTGTACTTGGCCAATAAAGTTGATTCTGACCAGTAGCCTTCTTTCCCACATTGACTACAGTACATTATACAACAGTGAGTTCCGATCAAACAATCTGATTGGACAGTAGAGGTTCCAGGAATTACTACATTCCCCAACAAGCACACTTGGATGTTTCAAAAAATAGGTATCACTCTGCTTTAGTGGTGCTCTAATAATCTTTAAATTATAGTTAAAAGCAGTGGCTTCTTATAATATGTGAGAACTGTCATGTTGCATTGGATACCTTAATTTACACAGTCAGGCGCTGTCTGAAAAGAGACGATCCTAAAAATCCAGACCTCTGTGACCCGGAAGGGCTGCCCTTGTAAACACCTGGCTAGTCACATTTATTTACAACAAAATAGGCAAGCAAGAGTTGGATTTTTTTGTCTCGACTAGCAAACCATAGTACTGTTGTGGTGATGAAGTCTTTATACCATCCAAAATATGACAGTATTTGAGTTAGTAATTGAGTTTTTAATTTTTGATTTTTAGTGCTCTCTATTTTTGATTACACACTGCACCTTTAATGCAAAAATGAGATCTCATTTTAGAAGAAACAGATGTTTTGTATCCTTCCTCACACTGGCCAAGCTTGCAGTATTTACGTACCAATAAACATTGCAGTAGCCTCTTTGATCGGCTCTGGGATGTTCCCCATGTTGGCGACCTCTGAACCGTCTGCATCGGGGCGTGGCAGGGAGGACATGGCCTGGATGGTGCTCAGGTCGTGCTCCAGCTTCAGGATCAGCTCCTTCTGCTCAGCACTGGTGCGGACTGCAGAAGAAAACTCCACCTGAAGCTCAGCGTAACGGCCTGTCGAGTGAAGAAAGATACAGACTGTTAAATTCTGGGGGGGGGTTTCCCTCGAGATTGTATTTATTTCAGAGGTAACTCACCTGTAGCAGCTGAAAACAGCAGAGGCATCCAAAACTTCTACGAAACTTTGGCAAAAATCAAACTTTCCTGGTTTCTAACAAGCTCAACCGATCTTTTTCTCTGAGAATACTTATTTTACAAGTTTATTATTTTTTTAAATGACAACCACAGCACACTTTTAGTATTTGTATAAAAGAGATTTACTTCAATTATCACACCTAGGGTGCATGTGAATAATAATGATGATGAATCAAATGTCAATCATAACAAATACATTGTGAACGTTTCATACAGTGATATTGCTTTTCAATGTCGTAGAAGGGACTGTTTTACAGTGCTGAGAACAAACAACATGATACGTTTAGTAAATAGAAAGATAAAGAAACAATGATACATGAGGAGAAACCAAAGGAAGAGAGACCCTGGAGGAGTAAAAAGCATCTCAGGAGTGACAGAAGTGCAAAGGAAACGATTTAAAAAAAAATTAACCATCCCTTTACAGTCATGCATCCTTTTGTACTATAACACACACGTACACACACACACACACGCACACTCACAAAAAATAAGCAGTGGGAGAAGCTAAGAGAGTTATTACTTCCACATCATTGATGACGGGTTGGAGAAAATAAATCCTCTAAAAAAAACAAAAAACAAACGAACAAACAAAAAAAACACTCTGAACTCGCTAAAGCCTCAACAAGCATCTTAAAGCTTTCCAAAGGGAGGGTGGGGTTGGGCGGGTGGGGGGTGTGAAGATCTCCCCAGGTCATTTGGTTGTCAGACTACACTGCGATTTAAGCTACGGGTGAACTGAAGCGACGACACTAGGTAGCAATGTACAGAAAAACCGTCGGCAACCTTTCGACAGATGTGGATAATCACTACATCACTATTTGGCTTTTTGCTTCCTCTTTTTTTTTTTTTTCATTTTTAAAAACGTCTTGCAAGTATTGACTGAAATGTTTATTGTTCCAGAGTTGATCTCTGGCTATTAAATTCGTACAGTCAAGCATGAAATAACTGAGGAGATAACAAGGAAATGGTTTAAGACTTAAGGAGCCAATATGAGAGAAAAAAAACACACAGGCGCACGCACACCCACACCCACACCCACACACACACAAAGTAGATTGGGGGAGCTGAAAGGATGAGTGTATTATTGTGCCGTATTATGTGTGTATGTATTACTGAATGTGCTATGCATACAGCACCGCTGATTCAGAAAGTGTTTCCTTACAAAACCCACTTCATAAGATATATTTTAAAAGTATTACAAAAAACATCTGAGTTATTTTTTTTTTTTCTCTTTTTTCCTGAATATGGTGACCAGTGCTGCTGCTGCTGCTGCTGTTGGGGCTTCCATCACAACTGACGTGTCAAATGAATAACCACTACTTCGACAGATCATACAGTAAAGCTTTACGACTTCAGAAAACATGATATGATATACAGCATCTGTTACACCTTTACAATGCTATTCAACAGTGTATAGAATCATCTGATTTAAATTTGTAGAAAAATATCTGTGGATCATGGAAAAAAGTCCTGAATCGTCTATTCTCTCCTCCTGCCTTCAAAAATGAAAAGGGCACTGTGACAATAGCGAACCGATAGCTACTTGATCGACCGTATTTACACGTCTCTTTTCCAAATAACCATTTAGAATTGGCACGTCATTATTATCAATACCTGTAGTGCCGTTATTTAATGTCACAGCAAACCTGACACAAACAGAAAAAATACAAAAATGCCCTGTGAAGAATAAATTCAGTGTTATTACAGTGTATGCTGTTTCTGCATGCTTCCTCCTTCATTCAATGCTCTGGCCTTTTCGCTGCTAGTTTATGTACAACGTAAGTAATGCATTGTGGAAAAACAACTGGCTACACAAATTTTAACAAAAAGAAGACCAAGACTGAATTGGGACTGGAGGTTAGTAAAGATGATAAAAAATTTCACTGCACTCCAATTAGATACAAGCCTCTCCTGAGAGCTGAGAAGAGTCTACGCTTCAGTACCAATATGGAGTCGATGAGAAACAAATTTGGATCAGAATGACATGATGTGTTGTCAATAAAACACATGAAATCGTCAGCATCTAAAGACATCACTAGTTTGGTGCCCTGCTTGGCAGTTAAAGGCACAAATCTGATGATCTCACATGGTTTAGCTGCGCGGGTGGATACCGATGGGTGAAGTGCGTCACTATTCTTTACAGTAGCTATTCATTACAATAAAACATACTATGGGTGTTCAGTCCACAAGAAGGCAGTGTTCCTTCAGCGTACTGCGGATGGCCAATGTCACACATCAGACGTTCGCAGGTAGAGCCAATGTTTGGGGGAAATTATTAATCAGATGCATTAGAAAATCCAATTTTGACTAATGCACCCAGTGCAGTGGGCTGCTCTTTGATAGGCTACCAACATACGAGAATGTACATTCAGGAAGGGGTTGGACAGAGGAGATTTTTCAATAGAATCCAAAACATGTGGTTATTCATAATATCTACAACTGTACAGGAAAACGGCCCTTTCTGTCACACAGTCAACTGCAGTTTGAAAATAAATGGGGTAGCTGGGGAGGGACAATTCATCACATAGAAAACAGGGGTACAGCTATCCTACGATTTCAGTTTTAGTGTCGGGATGTGGATAAGAGTCTGTGCTTGGTTTACAACCACTTTACTTTTTTTTTTCTTTTTTAAAAAGGCATACACTTCCCAGGCTCCTGGGATCGTACTCTTTTGTAGTGTTTACAGACCCTGTCCTAGGCAAGTCTTAAAAAGATCCTCATAAGTGCTTTTTTTTTTTTTTTTTTTTTTAAACTCACTGCAATATAAATTCTGCATAATCGTAGACTGGCTATCTCTGCTCAATCTGACGTAGTACACCTGCTAGCTGATACACTTCTCTAATCTCAATTTGGCAGATATGACCTCTTTCAAGTTTATATGTGTTGTCATGTTTAGGTAATTTCATTTGACCTATTTGACAAAGTGTATAAATTTGGATGAGTTAATCATGTTAATGTGATTAATGAGTGGGCGAATGCCGTCAAAAGAAAAGCTGCATGCCCCACGGAGCATTAGTGTTGGGCTGGCCCAAGAAAAAAGCAAAAACAAAAATAAAACTGGCAAGTAGAAAATACAGATATTCAGCTATCATATATTCAGTGATCTTGATATGTCCTTTGATTCTCTAGCTAGCAGTTTTTGAGCATAACAGTTGTGGTAAGAGCTTTATGCTTACGGGAGCATGAACTGTAGCAAAACACATCTTTCAAAGCTATTGAAATGACACTAAATTTTAGGATTCATGAATATACAAACAAATGAGAACTAGTACATCTTTGTAAATATTAACCAATACTGCCGGCAGTCTATACGTCTAATAAAAATGTTACTTGCCCTCAGGAACAGTATAATCCCTTAAAAAATAGACAACTCAAATGATAAGACATTAAATGAAAAAATACAGCACCTATAAATAAGCAGAATAAAAACCAAACTATAAATGCAAAATAGCAATAAAACCAAGCTACAGTAAATCATAGTATTACACTACTTTGTGAGAAGGTTAATGTAATGGTAACGCATCAAACAACTTAAAGAAGGGTGTCAGTTGTGCACTAGTAGTGTGTGCAAGATACAAAATATGACCCCACTCATTGGAAAAAACACTGAACGCTCAGTCTTGCACACTTGTACACACGCATGTATCGACAGACACGCGTGTACATGCATCCACGCCGACGCACACGCACACAGAGGGGAGGCAGTGGGCTGACAGGCACTGAGGGCTTATGTGGGACGGGAAGGAGGTGATATGCCTTATAATTTGTAGTGTATACAGTAGAATTCAATGCAAAAGACTTACATCCCTGGATACAGGAGACACTAGAGGAGAGTGGTCACTGCTCACACCAGGGCTGGGGTGAATTCACTCTTGACGGCAGCCGGCACAAAATACAAATTTACAAGTTCTGTACACTGCAGTTAATTTATGAAAACCCCATTTTTTTTTTTCAGTCAGGAATTTCATTATTGACAAACGCCTTCTTAAATCTGAGTGAATTGACCTCAACCCTGAATAACATGCAGGCAAAAAACGACATACAAACGCACACAGACGCACACTCTTCCTGATTTGGCCTATAGAAAAGACGCGTGTTTGTGAACGGAGCAAACCTCGTCAGTGGTGGTGGTGCAGACACGTACCCACACACAGCCACACACTCGCACACACAAACACCCACCCAGCAGGTTTCAGTGCCAGGGCAAAGTTGTGACGTGCACAACCTAAAAGCAACAAGCGACATGTGTAGTATCACCATGTCAGACAGCTACAGTACTACATGAACTTATTGTATCGTATGTCAACAATGCAACATCATTCCATTCTAACATTTTTTTTTTAAACAGTAACTTGTTATACTATTATTTTTCTGTTCTTATTTTGTACTAATTAAAAATGCTTCCTAAAATTCCCTATTTGTACTCTTTAGAGTCAATAGACTGTGCAATCTCTTACTGGCAACCAAATTGCAATATCAAAAACAGAAATGATCCTTCATCCTACAAAGGAGGGTTTAAGGAGGCAAAGAGAGGGTTCCTTTCGTCCTTCCTCTTCAGATGAGTGTGTGTGTTTGTGAGGAGTTACACATCCTTCTGGCCATCACATGGCTGTCAGCAGGATACGATATGGGACACAACAGGTCAAAGTTCATCTTTCTTACACTGGTAACCCTGGCAGCTCAGCCAGCGGGCCTCCGCTACCCTCTTAAGAGTGTAGGAGTGAAATAAAAAATAAAACATGCTGCCATTGAGAAGAGAACACACACACACAGAGCCCATTTTTAGGCGCATTAACACTCACACACAAAAACACACACACGCGCGCGCGCACACACACACACACACACACACACACACACACACACACATACAGGTGCACACTGACACAACCCCTAACATACAAACATACGTACAAACACGCAGTGAGTGAAAAAGGCAAAGGGTTTGTAACAGTCACTCTACAGTGTGAAAAATGAGGCGTCTCACTGAGTGAGGGGAGGTTTGTGGACACTTGGGAGGTGAGAAGAAGAGCGGAAAAAATCTCCTTTAAGAAAGTGAGAGTTCTTGTAAGAGTTCCTGTCTCTATCTATCATCTATCAGTGTCTATCACTGTGACAGCTGCTGTGTCAGGCCTTGCCTGTGTTACTGAGTCCAGGTTTCAACCCCAGCTGTGGGTCAGACCCCAGCTCAGGACTAACCAGTCTGGTGCACCAGTGGCTGGTGATAGGGGGAGGTACAGCAGGGCCAGAGGCCAGCAGGACGGCTAAGTGCTTTTCTCAGTACAAAAACAAAACTCAGTTTGTTTTTTTTTAAAAAAAAAAAAAAAAAAGGAGAGACACTTATGTTCTCTTATTTTTGTTCTTCTGTGTATTCAGTAAATCATCTTTTTAAGGTTTTAAATCAACCACTCTTTGTTTCTTTCCTCTTTTTGGAAAGCTTTTATGTAATAAAAATGGCTGCTGAGCTTGACTTTGGCTGTGTCCACTCTCCAACTGGAACAGAGCAGGAGAGGTCCAAGGTTAGAGGTCGTGAGGTTATGAGACGAGGAGGATGAAGGATGTTCAGGGGAGCTAGAACTCCCACTCTGAGGGATCCTCTTTGCTGGCAGCCTTCTCCAGCCTGTGGATGATATTATTGAGATTGGCTGCTTTCTTCTTGCGCAGATTGTTGTCCCTGGGGTTTCTGGCAGGGCCAGAGGGTGGGATGTTAGTACTAGAGGCAGAGCTACTAGGGGACGCCTCTGTGAGGCTAAAGAGCCCCAGTCCACCCTGACCACAGCTGGAACCTGGCCCGGCTAAGCCTGAGGTGGTGCAGTCTAACTGAGCAGGGGAATTATTAGAGCCCCCTGCTTCAGACTCAGCCTCCATATCGTGATCTTTGCATGATCCTCTGTGATCCTCCAGGCCAATGCCCAGACCCTGCCGTGTCTCCACGGTGCCATCAGATTCTGTCCCATCACAGCTGTCCCCCTCTCCTGATTTGGACCCACGGAGGGAAGGAGATCCCCCTTCGCTGCCAGGCCCTACCCCTCCAGCTGCCTGGATCTCCTCTATGAAGAGTTCTCGTCGAATACGTGACCTAAAGTAAAAACATGAGTTCAGTCAGACACACTATTCAAATCTTGAAATTTAGTTTGCAGAATTTAACTTACTTTACTCTTTAATGATTAATACATATTTGAAAAAACTGACCAGATGAAACAACTTGTGCTTATTCATTAACAATGGTGCAAGAAGACAACATGACTTGGTAAAAACATTTGAAAGATTTTAAAGACAGCTTGTTTAGATACAGATGAAGTTAGGAATGAAAAAGCTACAAATATCAACAAAACAATTACCACCAACAAAAGCACTATTCACAAAGAAATTGAATTCCTGTTGTAATAAATTAAATTGACGAAAATGGTATCAAATCCCACTGAGAGTGGCTCGTGACGCAAACTGCAGAAAGCAATGATTCAGTGTTTTGAGTGTGTCCCTTTATCAAATCCTGACCTGTAATTATGGAACCAGTTGATGACAGTACTGGTCTTCAGATTGAGCTGGGAGGCCAGCTCCTCGATGGTTTTGGGGGAGGGATAGGGCTTCTGCTGGTAAGCCTTCTTCAGAGCCTCCTTTTCTTCAGGGCCCAACACCACTCTGGGCTTTTTCAGCTGCTGCTGCCCCGGACTCTGGGAGCCCTGCATGTAATCTGGACCTGACAAGTTGCTGTCCACAGAATGGCCATCACTCAGGGAGCTCAGCCGTCGCTTCATGTAAGCTGGGCAAAGGCAAAAGCAAAAGAGAATTTCATACAGGATTTCATAAAACAGATCCATCGACAATATGAAGTTATACCTTCAAGATTTATCTTGCATTTTAGAAGGAAAGATTTTAAAACATATCGTCCCTGTTGGATGAAAACCACTTGTGTCCAAAACCGTTACATTCCAGGAAAAAAGAAAACAAAACCCCAAACAGATCATCAAAAGTGGAGATATGTGGCTTTCATCATACAGTGGTGATGTTCAGGTTACTGTTTCTATATACGACTTTGAAGAGATGAGCTCTGGGAGCCATCCCTGTCAGTCTCACTATCAGCCACTAGGTGGTACTCTTGTTTTTCCTCACCAATTCAAACAGCTATGGCATCTCTTCCATTTTATGCCAAATGATCAACACTCACCACTCCAGGCTCCAGCAGCTGAAAATGAACAGCTCATAGCAGCTTTGCATGAGGGTGACACTTTCCCAACCCCAATACAGGCTGCCTGATACATTAGTGTTGAAGGGAAAAGCCCCTCAGAGCAAGGTTAGACCACTAAAAGTTGTGTGCTGCCTCGCAGGCTTGGACCACAAGGGTGAGAGGTCAAATATGGTTACTCTAGATGAGGTCTATGTCTTTCCTCTGGGCCCAGCTGGTGGCCAGGACTATTGCCCAATGCCATTTAGCTGCATTACTTATGGTCAATAATCTAAAACAAAATTTAATGCAAAATAACCCCACCAGTCCAACCCCAGACCACACAGGCACACGGTCAGTCTTGCTCTGTTGCCCTTGTGCAGAGAGTGTGATACCAGAGGGGTAAACTGATTGTGGTTGGCTGTGCCCACTGGCTAGTTCAAATATCCCATCTCCAAAGGCAGTGAGGGAGCGCATGAAGTGGGCAGTTAAGGGCCACTCTGGGGCAGCTAAGAGGCAGCAGCCTGGAGGCCTCTTGGCTTTTCTGATTCTTAAAACGAATCTTTCCGACAGAAGAGAAGAGTAAATGATGGAGTGATGGTGCAGGCGGTGGGCTAACAAATGATAAAAATACAAGCTTATAGACACTGATGATTATTATTATGATGACGATGATGAAGAGTAGTGCTGATGACTGTGAGTAAGCAGGCCTGCAGCAGTCCCCTAGCTGTCACACTGAATACAGTACGTGATGTCTGCAGTCCTGATTGGTACTGACATCCCACCAAGATGACTATGATCTGCACAACATGCTCTGTTGTCCTGCACAAAGGATACTGTGTGTGCAGAAGTGCATGTGTAATTCAAAAGCTGCCTTTTTTTATGTAAGCACATTTATGAACTAAAATGAAGGGAAAATATGAAGGTTTTCCTGAAAGCCTCTTGATTGGAATTTCTAATGGCATGCTGTGATGCAGAGTGTGTGGACTTTTAATTCTACTCACTGAGCTGTAAGTACACACCTTTTTTCTCCAGGCGTTTCATGTCCATCAGTTTCTCCACACTGTGCGGGTCCTGGAGCCAGAGCTGCATTCGGACAAAGGGTTCCCTGCCCTTTAGGCTCAGCTTGTGCCAGGGTTTGGGCCTGGCCAGCAGGTCTGAGACGGAACCCTGAGTCAGACCCAGTATGGTCTCCCCAAACAGACGCTGGCCTGATTTGGTAAGAAAAAAGGGGGGGGGGGGGAAGCTAAACATAAAACACAACTCAACCAAAGCAAAGAAGGTAAGCTTTCAGCAATCCCTGTGTTTCTTACCGAGGTTATTATCCGTCAGCACCTCTTTGACCTTCTTGGTGATGGCATACGTATCAAGCTCAGGAGACATTGCAACCAACTCCTGAATGCTGAGACCAGAGTGGCCCGGTAGAGGCAGCGGGGTGCCAGGCTGAGACTCCCCACCTGAGGGATCCTCAGAGGGAGGTTTGAGACTGGAGGGCTGTGAAACAAGGTTATCCCCACTGAGACCATTGACAGATTCCTCTGCTGAACTAAGTGGAGACTCTGGAGCAGGGCTGCAGCTGGCTGATGTCTTAGGGGTACCCTCTGCTGAAGAAGAAAAGGAACACGTAAGTTAGCTGACACACAGACAAATAGCAAAACACAGTTTCTTCTGCTTTCCCTGCTGAGTTCAAGAGGGACTTCAGTCATATTACATCTGCTAATTTAACTCCTGTTACACAAACAGCAAAGGTGCTTAAGTTTTCAGTTTGAAGCTTTTTTGGCTTCCATCTCCAATTCCTTCATCTCCCCGTTTCTGTCTGTGTAGTGCTGCTGTGCAGCTCAGCAGGCTGGAAGAGAGCAGTCATGAGGAGCTGTCAGTGTACATTAGCTGCTGTTTACACCCCCAGAGAGAAAAAGACACACACATGCACACACACAAGCACGCACATACACATACAGAGCTGCCATCTGGCGCTGCAACACTAACTTGTCTATGACATGACAAACCAGCAGCTTGCTGGCTGACACTGCTACAGCACTGGGTATGGGGGGATGGTGGGAGGAGAAGGGAGGGGGAGGCAGTGGGTGGGGGGTGGTGAAGCAAAAGGAGGAGGAGGGTGGGTGGGGTGAGTGACAGACTGACAGTAACAACTAGCCACTAGCTCTAATCAGGCTTTCAGAGTAATGCTCTAACAACAAGAGCATGGTTGTTTGAATCCGTAGCGTGTGCTGGTGTCGGTATTTGCATACAATTTGTTTACCTTGGTTCTGAGTTTGCTGAATGTGTGTGTTCTGCCCCTGGTCTCCATTGAGCCACGGCTGCATGCGAAGGTATGTCTCTCTGCTCCTCTGGTTCAACTTATTCCATGATTTGTTTCGAGACATAGCGTCGGATAATATACCCTAAAAAACCACACACACATGGAGAAGGCCTCCGTCAGGCAAACAGCGTAGTAAAAATAGGGCAATAAAAGAAACAGAATAATAACAAGCAGACTTTCGCCCTTGCTCACCTCTTTGGAGTCCTCTTGATTGTGGTTCTCCTCCCCCGTCTGACTGGACATGGTCCTCCGTGGGTCCGTGTGCATGTTGCTCCACCACTGCTCCCTCCAGTAACCCACTCCTCCAGCATTTCCCGAGCGTCCCGACCCGTCTGAGCTCCGACCCATCCTGAGAGCTCCCTCCACAGACATGTCGATCCCTGAAGAAACCCGACCCTCTCTCTTCACACTAGAGCTAAAGTCCAGGACTGGAGATGGGGACGAAGGCGAGGACAAAAGTGTGCTGGGAGGCTTTTTGAGAGAAAGCGCCAGGGGGTTGTAAGGGGGAAGCGGGGCGGTGAGAGGAGAGCTCAGGAGGTCCCTCTGCGATAGGGACGTCGAGGTGGAAGAGGATGATGAGGCTTTGAGGATGGGCTCCAGAGCGGCCTGCTGGGCCTCCATCTCTCTACGAGCTTGTTCTAAAATTGAGCGGATGGCTTCGTCTGATCCACTGCCCCCTCCACCTCCTACTCCACCCCTGCCCCCTCCTTTCAGTCCTGTATATGATGGCTGGGTATGCGACAAGTCTGTTGAGTGAAGAGTAGACAAAGAGCTCATGAGGCACAACCCTGATGCTTCAATGCTCTTACTGAAATGAGAAAAATTCAAACTTACCAGCTTTCTGCACCTGTAGCTCTCTCTTGGCCTGTTCTAAGATGGACTTGATAGCCTCATCTGAGCCCGCTTCTGGGGTGCGAACCCGGGCAGTAATGTTACCTGGAAGGAGAGGAAGGGGGAATGGGAGGAGAAACAAATATTCTCTTCAGATCAGACAGCAGGGATAACCAGCAGAGCAGATAAACAGAACATTAATGGAGCCTATAATGGCGTCCAATAATTACACCGTGGTACAGCACATAGAACAGCATTCCTACCACTTAGCTGCAAGGAAAACTACACTGGAGGGATTGTGATCATTTCCTTGGTCCCTTTGGAGCTCAGACATGCACACGTGCTACAGCGTTCGTACAGTAAATGCTCCCCACAGAATAACAACTACCAATAAAATCCCTAAATACACATGCTGGCTTTTCCTTTGACGCAAGTCAGTGGAACTGTGTGGTTCCCTTCAAGGCACATTTACATCTGTGTGCCTGCACGCAATTAATACAAAGTAGTGACATATACATACAGTACACACACCATGGATACATCCCAACACAAACATGCCACACAGACAGAACGTGCTACAATCTCCGTGTGTGAAGGGGACAGACCTGTGTGTGAAGCTGTATCGGAGAGGGCTCTCCGCTTCGGAACATCCTGAAACACTCGGCTAAGCTGGGGCTGGCCTGAGCCCTCTGTTAAAAACAATATACCACACACTATGTTACAGTACTTGTGTGTTTTTCCCTTTTTTTCTTTTTTACAACTACACTAAATGGTACTTTACAATGCTCTGCAAATATAATGAGTATTTTCCATCAAATGGACATTATATACTACCATAAATTCATTGATCTTAACCATCTGTGGTCACAGAAAAAATCAAACTTCTTCCTCAAACAGAAAAACTAAAACCACTACAGAGGACTACTGAGGTATCCATAATTTAACAACAGGTTTCATACGAACTGCAGCTTTATTTCTAACATGGATTGTCCTTGACTCACTGGTAAAATTTGTCATATTTTTTGTGTACCTCTGAGACCACCTTCAATCACAAATGTCCTGATGCGTTAAGAAAAGCAGGCCCGGGCTAATCGAATCTACCCGTAGTTAACAGTACCCCTGCCTTCCTCCTAGTTCCCACCGATCAATACTATTGACGTGTGAAAGGTTTCTGTATCGACCACAATAGCTAGGAGAAGCTCTTGGGATCAGTGTGTGTCTAGGAGCTCATTCAAAGAACACAGGTGTGGCACAGAATGGGAGTTGGGAAAGAGAAAGAAAAATAAAAAGCTAGTCCATATTGACAAGCTAATCAATGGCTCTGTGCAGGGCTGTACACACATACACGCAGCATGCAAGACACACGCACTTCCTCACAAACAGACATATTAAAGAAACACAGACTAACCTCTCTGCCGTCCCTGGATGCTGCGCAGGGCGAGGATGTTCTGCTCATCGGCTAGGAACTGCCTCATCTTGTGAAACGGTTCCTTTCCCCTGATGGTCAGCTTGTTCCACGGCTTTGGCCTGGCCAGGATCTCGCTGACTGAACCCTGGGAAAGTCCCAGCACGTAGTGGCCAAACACACGCTGACCGATGTTGTGCTTGATCAGCTGCTCTTTCACCTGCCGAGCTATCTCCGCCGTGTCCATGTCCTCACCGTCCAAAACGCTTCCCGTGGTCACGTCAGAATGGCTGGGAGATGGGGACGGTGCGCTGCCTGCAGTACTGCTCCCATTAACGGGGGCCATGTCTGGGCTAGCAGGGGGTGGCTGGGGACTGCTGGCTGCCAGAGGGATGGAAGCAGATCCTGAGCCAGGGGTAGAGGTAGGGATGGAGCTGAGGGTTGGCGTAAAGGGGGTGAACAGTAAAGCCCCACTGGGAATTCCAGACGACTCCTGCAAAGCTTTTGAGTAGAAGGTCTGGAGCAGCTGCCGCTGAATCAGGGAGTTTAAAGCCATCTTACCACCAACCAGAGGGAACACAGGGGAGTAGAAGTCCTGTCCAATGCCCGCAGGAGTGAAAGGGAGTGCGTCGGTGCTGCTGCTGCTGGTGGTCGTGGTGGCAGTGTTGAGGGGGTCCGTGTGAGTGCGAGACAGGGGAAGCTGGGAGGAGGAAGGGAGAGAAAGAGGGGGAGGAGGAGGCGAGGAAGAAGGGTCGCTGGGCATGTTCTCCTCCTTCGTTGTGGATTCTTCTGTCCCTTTTCGCCCCGCTGACCCTACAAGAAAGGTCAAACACACCATGCATTATGGGGGAGTCAACAAAAAAGGGGGTTCCAAAACAAGAGAGGAAAAAAGTAGCAAAAGTTGAAAGTTAACTTATTCAAGTCTTTTCCAAATTAGTGAACTTTTGTTTTTCCTTTTTTGCCAACCCCCCAAGACAAGTGCCCATGCATTTGTGATTTCAACCTTTCTTGTAAGCCACAGCCTGAAGGGGGAAAAAGGACAAACAAAACAATTGACACTGTGCCACTTAGGCAGATTATCTTGGCCCAGGGCTTGGGCAGCCTCTTTCTCACAGGAAAACAGAAGTAAAATGATGTACTTGGATAGCAAATACACCATCAAGTCCTCTTCCATGCTGCTTCATTCCATTGTAAATGCAGTATCAGTCTTTAGTGCATATAAAAATGCATCCACATAAGCAAAAAAAACCAAAACAAAACAAACAAGAGGAACTACATTTTTAAACAGTTTCTTGTCTGAAGAGAAAACAGAAGCATGTCACAAAAACCACCAGACACTGAGCAATGACCTGGTGATGCTTGAGCAAAAATATTTAGACATCCTTTTTTTTTTTTTTTTAACATTCACCAAAACAAAATACAGACACAACCTACTTTCTCAGTCTTTTAACTACTAGAATTCATCTTGGTGAGTACTAGCAGAAATATTATTCTAATGCATAACCACTGAGACTTAACATGATAGAGGAAGACAGTAACCTCCCTTTACTGTGAATGTTAATCAATTCAGAGCTATTCAGCTATTCATGCCTAAAGCCATGACATTTTAAACCCATAAACACTGTCACAGAGGGCAAGAGTCCTTATTTTGGAGGGCACAGAGCGGCGTCCTCATTTTTGTGTAATGCAGTTTTGTTACAGTTAAGACTGACTTCATCCTGGGGTATTTACAGAGCACCGCATATGCTTTTTGCGCTTTTCTAAGAAGACTGGGACAATTGCAACATTTCTGCACCATTACAACACTTCACTTGCACGTCTTTTAAACATTCAAACAACAGATGGATGGTAAGTATTCTCAGAGAAAAAGAATCGATATGCATACATAAACAGTATGCATGAATTTCCCTGAGGTCATGTTTACTTAACCATTCCTGCTCACCTCACCTGCAGCTCCTAAATATTTTAGACTCACTCCTTAATTTAAAAAAAATTGCATTTAAGGAGTCTTACCACTCAGCTCGGTGTTGGCGATGCGCAGAGCAGCGCTCTCTGATTGAAGACTACGGTTCCTCTCCAGCAATAGCACCTCCAGTGGTTTGGATGAGTCCTGGTGAAGAAGAGAGACAGACTTTTGTAAGAACAGTTTCCCTAACGTCTCCCTTCAGATTTACAATTTCTATTTATCAAAAAGGGTTGTCAAAAAATAAACAAAGTTAGGTTTTTTTTGCACTACCTAAGGCATGTATTAAACTCAAGACCCGCAGGCCACATAAAATGACCTTAAAAAAAAAAAAGTATGATATTCTTAAAAGCATGATTCTGTACTGCATTACAGTACAGTGACAATGAACTACATGTCCCACAATGCATTGCAGTTTTGTTACTGGTTAAATGACTGTATTCAACCAAAGATGGCGGCGTTTCAACTTGACTCATTACCATTATTCAAAAAAAGTTTTTTTTTTTCCCCAGTTGAGTGATGGAGTCGGATAAAAAATGTGCAAGAAAAGAAAAATTGATGCAGAAGGAAGGCAATTTAAAGACATATGAGAGAGTGAACATGTTTGAGCTGAAAGCAGAGAAACCAGTACATCAGCTTTGCAATGCAGATTCTGCTGAAAGAAATGGTTACATCAGCATTTTGAAACAAAATGGAGCCAGATATATTTTAAAAAGGCCCAAGAATTAAAATGGTGTTCACTTACTGCGTTTACTTATACAGCACATTTTACTCATCTCTGGATGACCAAAGCGCTTTACAGACCCTGCTATCCACCCATTCACAAACACATTCACACAATGATGACGGCGGAGCTGAGATACACAGGCACTGGCCTGACCCACTAGGAGCAGCTGGGGGTTCAGTGTCTTGCTCAAGGACACTTCGACATGCAGACTGCAGACAGAGCAGGAATCAAACTCCTCACCCTCCGATCAGTCGTCAGCCACACTACATCTGCACCACAGCTGCCCCCGGCTGTGGTGCAGCCACAAAAGGAGACTGTGGTCTCAGCAGAATATGTTTGCAAAAAATTCGGCAAAAAAATGATGCTGCTGTAATGGCCAGCTTTAATGTGACTGAAGAATTTCCCAAGCTTCCAGAAGGCACGTTTTTACAGCAATGGATGGTTAAAGGTGTGTGAGCAGGTGTGACCTAATCAAAAACAGACTTAACAACATCAGCCTGTCAAGAAATGTTTTGTATTTTTTACAATTCAAGACTTTTGAAATATTCATGTTTCCACCCACCCATCTTCTTCCGCTTACTCCTTTTCGGGTCGCGGGGGGGATGGAGCCTATCCCAGCATCTTTGGGCAAGAGGCAAGGTACACCCTGGACAGATCGTCAGTCCATCACAGGGCCAACACAGAGAGACAGACAACCATTCACTCTCACAGTCATACCTAAGGACAATTTAGAATCCCCAGTTTGATGCCAATTAACCTAACTTGCATGTTTTTGGCATGTGGGAGGAAACCGGAGAAATCCCAGAGTAAACCCACGCAGGCATGGGGGGAACATGCAAACTCCACACAGATCACTGTTGGTCGGGGGCTGGGATCGAACCCAAAATCCCCCGGCCAAGGGTGAGTTGCTGTGCTGCCGCAGTGCTAACCACTCCGCCACCATACTGTCCTATTCATGTTTCCACATTTTTATATTTTTCATAGTTTAAAAAGTTTATGTATATACGTTAGGCCCAAAAATATTTGGACAGTGACACAAGTTTTGTTATTTTAGCTGTTTACAAAAACATATTCAGGATACAATTATATAATCAATATGGGCTTAAAGTGCAGACTCTCAGCTGTAATTTGAGAGTATTCACATCCAAATTGGAGCAAGGGTTTAGGAATTACAGCTCTTTAATACGTAGCCGCCTCTTTTTCAAGGGACCAAAAGTAATTGGAAAATTGACTCAGAAGGCTGCAAAAAAAATAACAAGGCTGCATGGGCTCTTCCCTCATTAACCTGTCATCAATTAAGCAGTGAAAAGGTCTGGAGTTGATTCCAGGTGTGGTGTTTGCATTTGGAAGCTGTTGCTGTGAACACACAACATGCGGTCAAAGGAGCTCTCAATGGAGGAGAAACAGACCATCCTGAGGCTGAAAAAAAAAGAAGAAATCCATCAGAGAGATAGCAGAAATGTTAGGAGTGGCCAAATCAACAGTTTGGTACATTCTGAGAAAAAAAAAAAGAGTGCATTGGTGAGCTTGGGAACTCAAAAAGGCCTGGATGTCCGTGGATGATTGCAGAATCCTTTCCATGGTGAAGAACAACATCCACTCAAGTGAAGAACACTCTCCAGGAAGTAGGTGTATCAGTATCTAAGTCTACCATAAAGAGAAGACTTCATGAGAGTAAATACAAAGGATTCACCACAAGGTGCAAACCATGAATCAGCCTCAAAAATAGAAAGGCCAGAATTGACTTTGCCAAAAAACACCTGAAGAAGCCAGCCCAGTTCTGGAACAGCATTCTTTGGACAGATGAGACTAAGATCAACCTGTACTAGAATGATGGGAAGAAGAAAGTTTGGAGAAGAATTGTAACAGCTCATGATCCAAAGCACACCACATCTTCTGTAAAACATGGTGGAGGCAGTGATGGCATGGGCATGCATGGCTTCCAATGGCACTGGGTCACCTGTGTTTATTGATGATGTGACAAAAGACAGAAGCAGCCGGATGAATTCTGAAGTGTATAGAGATATACTTTCTGCTCAGATTCAGCCAAATGCAGCAAAGTTGATTGGACGGCGCTTCACAGTACAGATGGACAATGATCTAAAACATACTGCAAAAGAAACCCAGGAGTTTTTTAAAGCAAACAAGTGGAATATTCTTCAATGACCGAGTCAATCACCAGACCTCAACCCAATCGAGCATGCATTTCACTTGCTCAAGACAAAACTTAAAACAGAAAGACCCACAAACAAGCAACAACTGAAGACAGCTGCAGTAAAGGCCTGGCAAAGCATCACAAAGGAGGAAACCCAGTGTTTGGTGATGTCCATGGGTTCCAGACTTCAGGCAGTCATTGCCTGCAAAGGATTCTCAACAAAATATTGAAAAGTAACATTTTACTTAGAGTTATGTTTATTTGTCCAATTACTTTTGAGCCCCTGAAATGAGGAGCGTTTGTATAAAAATAGCTACAATTCCTACATGTGTAATCATATATTTTTGTTCAGCCCCTTGAATTAAACCTTAAAGTCTGCACTTCAATTCCGTTGTAGTTGTTTCATTTCAAATCCAGTGTGGTGGCATGCAGAGCCCAAATCATGAAGATTGTGTCACTGTCCAAATATTTCTGGGCCTAACTGTAGATTTTCTTAGTTTTGTTCTATGCATTTTCTGCAATTCAAGATTCATATTTCTACATTTTAAATATATATTTTTTAATATTTATTGTTTATATTTTAAACTTTGCGTATTTAAAAATATAAAAAACATAGAATTACATTGTTATGTCAACTTAAGTCATTTCAAGTGTAGAATTAGCTAACACACTACACTTTTAGTCTGGTTCTGGTTCCGGGGGGGGGGGGGGGGGAAAGCCCTGTGAGTACCGGACCGGGGGGAAAGACCTGATACACGTTTAGTTTATACAGAAACTATACTATACTATTTATACAGGAAAAAAAAAACCCAAAACATTAAACACAGGGTAAAGATGCTCTGTACCAGATTATAGCATTCTCACTAATTTCCATCTGTAGTCCCTGAGGCAAGCAAGAAGATATTAAAAGAAAAACAGCACATATAGAAAGCAATTCAGGTCGGGTTTCAGAAACTGTTGACCCTAAAACAAGCAGGGAGTAAGTTTAAAGGTAAGATAAGAGAGATGGCACACATAAAAACAATTTAAGAGTACAATTTCATAATCCCATTTAAGGGACAGCATTAATGCTGGCAGGCTTGATTACTTAAAAATCCATTTTTATTAGTCTCTGCGGTAAAGTCTCTGTAATTTGTTCTGGTCTTCGAGCAGTGGGGAGCTTGTTCCATTCCGTTATAGCTTTGTATGAGAATGCTGATTGTCCAAAAGCAGTTTTACGTAGGGGGATGCAACAATGCCACCTCGAGGAAGTCCTTCTTACCCTGGTATTTTGTTCAGAAGTCAGGTACACAAAAGTCTTAAGGGGCAGGGGTGCAGAACCATGGATAATTTTAAAGCTCAACCGTACATTTGCATACATGATCATATTTTCAAAGCTTAACATCTTGTGTTTGGCAAGTACACCACAATGGTGATGCTGTCCTGTCTTCTTATCTAGAATTTTGATTGATTGTTTATACAGGGATTCCAAGGGTTTCAGAGTCATACTATTGGCTTGTGACCAGCAAAACATGCAATAGGAGAAATGTGTCAAAATCATGGCATTCAGAAAGGTTTTTGACGCTTTTAGAGTAAGTGAGTTTGCACTAGTTATGCAACAAAAGCTTGCAAGGTTATATTTTAGAGTGCAGCTCATCTGTTTTATGTGCTTTTTAAAGCTGAGCGTGGGATCTAATATGACACCCAAATACTTAAACTCTGTTACATTTTCTGTATTTGCTCCATTTGCAGTTATAGTCGGACAGTGGGTATGATTTTGTTTGTTGGTAAAGTACATGGTAGCTGTTTTCCCTATGTTCAGAGTGAGGCATGATTGATTGATTAAGCCATTTTGACACTTTCTCCATTGCTATCATTAACTTGTCAGCCACTTGTTTGGCATCCTTCCCACGTGTGTAGATGACTGTGGTATCTGCATACATCTGAATTTTTATGTCATTTTCACATACTGATGGCAAATCATTAATATACAAAGTAAACAGTAGTGGGCCTAAGTTTGAACCTTGCAGTACTCCCATGGTGCATGCCTTTGATTGGGATACAGTATTGTTTATGCACACACGCTGGGAGCGACCAGATAGATAAGATTTTAACTAGCTAAAGGTTTTCATGGACAGTTTATATCCTGATAGTTTAGAAAGAAGGACTGAGTGATTAACTGTATCAAAGGCTTTACGCAAGTCTAAAAAGATGGCTCCTACCCCCCCACCCCCCACCCCCGGGCCAAATTTTCTTTAATCGTTTCAATAAAGTAACAACATGCAGTCTCCACTGAGTGATTCGGCCTGAAACCAAACTGCATGGGATGCAGCGGCTGGGCAGATTGAAGATATTCTACCAGTTGGTCTACTACCACCTTTTCAATGGCTTCTGACAAAACAGGAACTATACTTATCTGCCTATCATTACTAATTTCCTGTTTGTCTCCAGCTTTGTGTACAGGGTTACAATGGCGGGTTTCAATGCATCAGGGAAGTTATTTTCATGTACTGACTGATTTATTAGTTCTACCATTGGAATTATTGAAGTATCTTTATGTTTTTTCAAGAATACAGTGTCTAGTCCATGAATATCCTTAGCTCTGGAACTTGACAGAGATGATAAAATTTTGTTAAGTTTTACCTCATTTGTGGGTTTAAGGTCTAGATCAGTTTCATGATTTATTTTAATTTGGTGCGGGTATGTCTAGGTAAAAGTCAGACTCAGGTCTTGTACCGATTTGATAAAAATACTCATTAAAATTGCTGGCTATATCTAAGCTATCCGAGTGAAGTTTTCCATTCAAATTGAGTTGTATGACTTCACTTTTTTTATTTTTTTTTTTCTCTGAGTTTATCAATATATTTCCAGAGTTTTTTGTTGTTCCCTTTTGCATTTTTGATTATGTCTAAGAAAAATTTTTCTTTTGCTTTACGGAGCTGCATGGTGACTTAATTTCTGAAGCTTTTAAAAATCATTCTATCTGTACTTAAACCAGTTTTTAGCCATGTTTTAAGAGCTAAATCCCTTGTTTTCATGCGATTCCATAATTTTTCATTTAGCCAAGGCAGATTCTGTTTTCTCTTGTGCTTAGTGTCGTTATTTTATATTTTGAGATAATTTCTTTGATTATTGATCTCATATTTTCATATGTCTGTTCACAGTTTGTATCACAATTTATTTCATTCCATTTTACATGCTGTAACATGTATACAGTCTTAGAGTTACAACCGGCTCTTTGAGAGAAAACGTAAGGTTGATGTGGCTTGGGATGAAAATGAGTTTGACACCCCTGACCTAAGGGAACATTACTGCTATATTACCTTTTATGCCACTGCATCAGACAATTAAGTGTTATCATGGATGTCACTGTTTGAATGTGAAAAAGTACTATTTTTTTTAAATTATGCCAGTTAAATTTTGTTATTTTTGCTCCTTTCAGTATTGAAAATGGCAAGGAGTATCAGTATGATATTGTATCGTGTTTGAAATTTAAGTATGATACTTAAATTTCAAACACGATAACCTTATTGTCAATGAGTTTATAAGAAGAAGACGCCAACTCTATTGTCACTCAGTCCATACAGCCAATCATGTACAGAAGAACAAAATTACGTTTCTCCAATCTACAATGATAATCACATTTAGAATGGAAGGCAAATGCAACAATATCTTCACAACAGTCCCTAAAGCATCTTACCTGCACAGAGTCAGATGTCCCAAACTCCATAGACTTGAGAATACTGAGGAACGAGGAAAAAAAATACATATTAAACTCCAATATGTCCAGATAGCCAGTGTTAAGGAAAGAGCAGAGGAGCAGGGAGCGAGATAAAAATAAAACTACAGACACACAAGGTTTGTTTTCGTACGGGGATTCAATTGAGTTACACATGTTAAATAAGACGGGCATCTTGTTTAACGTTGTTAAAGACATCAAACGGGTGTGATGAAAAGCTCTACAATAGACACACAGATAAAAGGTGGCATTTACTCCTCACCTCAGCTCCTTCTTCACCTCCTCATAGTCGGACTGCTTTTGAAGCTTTTCCTCCAGTTCCTGAAGATTCAAGGAGACACAGACACAGGTCAAACACTTACTCTAGTAACTTTCTAAAAAAAAAAAAGACAAAGCACAAAAATGGTACAGAAATAGTTTTACACAATATTGTGGGGTAAAATAAAAGTACCTTGAGAATCTCTGACTTGCTGCTGAGTTGCTGTTCCAGCTGTGAGATCTGAGAGCTGGTGGTCTCTCTGAGTTTGGTCAGGCTGGCCTGCAGTCTTTGGACATCCTCCACCAGCTGGGCGGTCTCCCTTTCTTTGGCCCTGAGCTCCGCCTCCAGACTTGAATGGGACGCAACCTCCTCAGTCTGCTCCTAAAGGTCAAACAGATTTGAGGTTTAATAATCACACTAAAGGCAAATGGTTGTGAATCAATCAACAGGCAGATTGTCTTTCAGACTAATTCAAATCACTAAATCAATAAGTATTCAATTCCATAGAAAAGCTTATAATATTGATCATCTGTTTAAAGTGTGTTCTTGTTCCTGGGCAGAAAGTGGCATCTCCCAAATGTCTAAGATAAAGTGAAAACACCCATTTTTTCTTTAATCTTTGTTTATGTGACAGTCAGACACCTTGAGACAGTTTTGTCCCGTTTTGTACAATTTTTGTATAAATTACACGTTTATATTGATTAATCACTTGTTTTATTCAAACCTTATGTAAATGAAAATATGATCCTTTAGAAGTTATTACACAGAATAGGTAAATTTGAAATGCCATTATCCAGGCCACAAAGGCAAAGTTTAAGGGGGATGATCATTTTGTATACATTTACACCATAAGCAATCAAGGAACTGCATATACTACCCAGGAATATTGTGTAATCACGATAAACAGTAGACAGAGTTGTGACACTAGAACTCTCCAAACGTGAACCTGGGACTTCCTGATCACCCTCTGCTGGCTGCAGTAAGACAATAAGCCCCAACTTTCACCATTATTGTGTACAGCACTTTTTCAAACAAAAAAAAACATCTTTTTCAAAAGCTGGTTTCTGTCTTTGTAGGTAGTTCTTTTCACAATGATGCATGATGAAGTTTTTTTTTTTTTTTGATCAGTTTGATCATAAAGAGTTTTTTTTTTTGTATTGTTATGATTGGTCGAGTGTGAGGTAACTGCCTATAGGCTGCCTCATAGACTACAATTGGGCACCTTTCAAGAGTTTAAAAGTTTATAAAGATGGGTTTCTAGCTGCTTTTTAAAGGAGACCATCGAGTCCACAGATCCCAAGCTCAAAGGGAGAGAGTTAAAGAATTTGGGGGCTACTGCTGTAAAAGCTCTGTCACCTCTAGTTCTCAGCCTTGTATGCTGCACAGCAAACGAGCCCTGATCAGACAACCTCAGGGTCCTGCTGGTGATGTATGGATGCAAAAGTTCATGGATGTAGGATGGTGCTTGTCCAAGCAGGGCTCTAAAAGTCAAAACCAAGATCTTAAAATGGACCCTGGAATGATTGGGGAGCTAGTGCAACAAAATAAACAATGGAGTGACATGTGAGTGTTTGCAAGACTTGGGGTGCTTTCACACCTAAATTTGTTTACTTTGACCTGAATCAGTTGATAAGTTTGTTACTCTGTACCATCTTCTCCTTGGTTCTGTTCCTTTTCCCACAGGCAAAAATTCAAGCGGACCAACCCCGCGAGACTTGTGTCAGAACATTCATCATTCTTACTGGTCAGAATTTTTTTGCTGCGAGAACAGGAAAAGTAAATATAAGAAGTAGGATGACTACTGTGCATTTATACATTTCTGGGGAGAAAATAATACAAAGGAGTGTAATCTACGAAGGGGGGGTGTCATCTCCCTGGTTATCATTTATTACATTACGTACATATACTACTTCTGGCAAATTATACAGTTTGAAAATGAAGGGCGGCTACGGATGGAAAATAACATGTTAATGCATAACATTAATGCACTGGAGTCAGCGAAGGTGCATATCAAGACAGTACAGGAGATGGCATTCATTAATCCCCCAGAACCGTGACATGCTCAGCCAAAATGGCATAAAATGTTTTACCATTTGCCACTGTTTTAGTGCGGTCTCTTTCTCACCTGGAGGACCACACCAGAGTCCACCGGTTGATTCAAATCGAGACCTCATTTAGGTGGTCTCGATACAGTTGCTTTGGTGCGCACCTAAGTGCGATTACTGTGTTCTCACCAGACAAAACCAACTGCACTAACGGAGAAAATGAACTCTAGTTTGATTGAAACAAACAAAAGTCTGTAGATGTAAAAGCACCCTTAGTGAGAAGCCTTGCAACAGTGTTCTGAACAACTTACAGGTGCTCCAAAGAGGCTTTACTGAGACAGGTGAACAGAGCGTTACAATAATCCAATCTTGAAGAAATATAAAAGCATGAATAACAATCTCCAATTTAAAGCGTGACACATAGAGCTCAACTCGGCAATATTTCTTAAGCGATAAAACCAAGAACAGACCAGCAAATTAACATGAGCGTCCAAGGTAAACGCTGAATCAAAAGTCACCCCAATGTTCCTGTTAGTAGATTTAGCAAAATTAGACAGGGAACCAAGAGTTTCTATTACCCCAGTTGTAAACCTGTTAGGGGCACATACATGGACTTCTGTTTTGTGATTATTAAATTGGAGAAAATTGTCTGTCATCCAACTTTTAACAGAGTCTAAACACTCATGCAAAATCTGAAGCTTGGAAACATCTTGGTGCTTAAAGAGTCTGTGACATAATTCAACCAAGACATCATTAGAAAGAAGAACTACTGTGCTTTTATTCTGTGTAGACAAAAAAATTCAATAAAATTTTGTTTCCATATACTACCATAAATTACATCGTGATGCAGACGAGTGCGATGTTCGTTTGTTGAAATTGGGTCAAACGCTGCTGCCATTTTGTGATGTAATGAGGTGAACCAAAGATGTAAACAAGCATGGCTGAGTACACTGAAGCAGAGGAAGTTGTGAGCGATTTCAGCGAAGATTTGAGCGATCTGTTGATAGTTTTTGAGGAAGAAGCAGGATCGAGTGATGAAGAAGAGCGAGTTGGTTCTAACGAAGGACTGCAACCATATTTATTTGAACCATATCGTTCAGGAAGCAACGATGACTCGCACATTTCAGAGGATGAAGGGTCTGACGGTGAAGGGTTAGAGATGGACATCGGTTGCCTCCAAAACACTGAACAGTAATATACAGATAGATCTAAATTTCCCCAATCGGGTGGTAGGGGAAATTAAAAAAAAAAAAAACTCAGATATTCAGTTTCGATAGGCAATGAGATTTATAAAAATGAAAACTGAAAAAAGTAATATAAGGTTTTTTTTAACACAAAGTCGTTCCATTTGGAGTAAAGTCAACACTCGGCTTCAAAATTCATAGTGGAGGATTTTACTTTCAGAGGAAAAAATATAATAAAGATCGCCTTATGTGGAAAAAAAAAATCAATTACACAAACTCTTTTCCGGACGAGATTTGACACTGTTGCTTCTCTGCGCTGTT
Source organism: Pholidichthys leucotaenia (assembly GCA_020510985.1). Classification (NCBI taxonomy): domain Eukaryota; kingdom Metazoa; phylum Chordata; class Actinopteri; order Cichliformes; family Pholidichthyidae; genus Pholidichthys; species Pholidichthys leucotaenia. Next base: position 220,428,646 of record CM035847.1, on the reverse strand, counting down.
TTGATATGTTGATATCGTCTCGAGCTGTGGGTTTTAGTTTGAAAACCGTAGGTATGGCAGTCTGTTTTAGAACCCGTTTGTAACAAACTTTCAAGCCTAAACAGCAGGCGCCTCCTCAAAACTGTCTGCAGTGAAATGATCGCCACAGAGTACAGAAGATGGTGTTGGTTGCCATTTGTCCCTTGTTCTCTGTACTTGCTTCGCCCATTTTTTAAGAAGATCTGGATCTTTTGGGAATGAGAACAGGCTTATACGTTCACTGGAGCAATTAGAACACCCAGCCGCCACGCAACACTTCGGCATTTCTTTGCTGATATACAGTAGAAGCTAAACAGCTTGTTTACATTGACGGCACACGGATCAGCCAAGAAGAAACTCTCCTCATGACGTCATATCTGGAAACAAGGCGCGTCTCAGGATATTGCGTTAGTGCAACACAGCACTAAATTCAAATTCACTTAGAAATATTTTTCCACTTACTTAGCATTCGGAGTCAACAGAACCAACTATATGGACGATTGAAGATAAACTCATACTGAATATTGATCCATAGTTCCTACATCGTGTCACAGACACTTTAAAGGGAATGTATATAACTGAGTATCATCTGTGTAGCAGTTATACAGTATGAAGTAGCCTTAAAAGAGCTCATAATGTGCTGAAGAGGGAGTAGATAGAAACAGACTGCGCAAAACAAAACCTTGTGGCACACCACAAGGGAAATAAGTGGAAGAAGACCTGAACTGGGAAACAGCCACAGAAAAAGATTGTGGGGACAGAAAAGAAGAGCAGTAACTCAACAATGCCGTTCTGCTTCATGGTCGCTATGGCACCAACTCTGGGACCAAAAGCACAAGATGGCAGTGTTGTAAATCCAGGAAGCTGAGCTCCACTTTTCTAAAATGGAATTAAGTGGTGGCATGATGTTCATCCTTATATGTCATCTTCAATAATCACATCCACCAAAGTCCCCACTGGTCTGGAACAATGTGATATTTTACCAAACAACACACCTGAGTTTGTTTAAGCCCAGTAAATCACTTAGGGTGCACTCTTGCTGGGGCCAGTTGGTCCATGACATGTTGAAGGCAACTGCCCCCCACCCAATCATCTACCGCTGGCCTGTTCTAACAGTTTTAGCACTGCTACTGCTTGCAGGAGCATCGTCATCTTGTAATATGACTGACATGCATGGCTATATGTCATCAAGAAGCATCCTTTTATTTAAAAGAAGTGCAGTCCCACAGACAGCACAATGGAGAACATCACTAGTGTTTTACCTTCCATTATATTCATCAACTGACATATAATAATTGCTCTGCTGTAAAATAAATGTGAAAAAATGCCAACTCTAAAAACTGTTCTAAAATAAAACTGTTAGGATTTAAATGTGAAAATATGACCCCTTTAACTGTGTTCAGCTACAAAGGCTCTCTACTTTGGTTTAGGCTTGGGACAAACTCCATAAAGTAAAAGAGGGCCTTTAATCAAAACACTGATGGCATTTGCTATTACAAATTGAAGCCTTAAACAAATGATCATTTCTATCATTCAGAAAGACCAAGCCGACGTTCAGCCCACCAGTAAGTCTTTGTTGAATAAGTGAAACGTGTTACCGTGTTTGGGTCGGCCTTGGCGGGACTGCCGAGCTGCTGTGATTGGTTACTCAAGGACAGCTGCTCTCTTAGTGCCTCTGCCTCTCTCTGAGCAGCTTCTGCTCGCTGGAAGGAAGGAAAGAAAGTAAGAAATGTCAAAGAAATATTAGAAGATCTTATGCTGGTAAACACAAATTATCCAGTCTCACTAGTCATGGAAAAAATGACAACACGAGAACACTCAAAGTAAGAAAGCAACGGTTACTCTCAAAAAGTAAATTGTAAAAAACTTAGCTCATTGTGCTTCATTGTGTTTCATTGACTATGTTGTATGAAATAAAAAAGGCAATAAAATCAAAGCAAAACATTTCCAATACACCATATTCCCCATCATGCCTGTGTATGTATATGAAACCAACCCTTGGGCACAATTTAAAAAAAAAAGTTCACATAAAGCTAAACAAAAAACAAACAAAAAAAAACAAGATGACAAAGGAGGATGAATTCTCCCTTAATTAAAAATATAAAGTTATCCCTGAGAGTTGAGATGATACCCGCTGCCTCGTGTTTATAGCCAAACCACCAAGTTCCAGTTGGGAATCATTTGGAACACTGGCCAACTTGCCATCATTGAGTGTTACAGGGAGCCGATTCCACGGCGCTTCTAATTGCAACCACATTGAGGACTGTTATTGACTGGGTGGGTGTTTGACTCCTAGCTGCAAAAGTAAATCCTGTTTTCCATTTTCTTCTTATAAAACCATATAAAAAGTCTGTGACTGAGCTGGAGGCCATGCTGTCATCCCGTGTAAACCTCAAATCAGAAGTGTGAATAGTGTGTGTGGCATTATAGTTGGAGCGTTAACCTTTAGGCGAATATTAACATTACATGCCTATGCTATCCCCTTTAACCACAAATCAGACTCTCGGGCTATTAATGAAAGTGAACAACAATGACATTAACAGATACCACAGGAATATTTACAACACAGGGGCAGAGGGCATGCCATGGGGGGGGGGGGGGCTTATTTCAGGCATATGGGTCTAGTAGGTGGGTAATAAACAAGAAAAGCAAATAGCAATAATGACAGTGAAAAACTACTCATGGGACATGTAGGTAAGATTTCATGGATTCGAAATAGTAAAAATATTTGCATTTTGAATAAAAGGTTCCCCCAAAAAACTATAATACCTACAGAAATGTTTGCCTTCTCTCAAATGTAACAGATCAATGAAGTTATCATCCTGATGCTAAAAATAATTTGAAAAGGTTAGCAACAAGTTGTGACAATGGCAGTGTCCCACCTCCACCAGTAATGTTAATTAGCTGTACCCTTCTTTTACATGTTTCCTCTACATGTCTGTTCTTTTCATCTTCTCTATCCCCTCACCCCCCAGCCAGTCGCAGCAGATGACTGCCCCCCCTGAGCCTGGTTCTGCTGGAGGCTTCTTCCAGTTAAAAGGCAGTTTTTCCTCTCCACCGTCACCAAGTGCTTGCTCACAGGGGATGGCCTGATTGTTGGGGTCTTTCTGCAGTTGTGGGGTTTTCCCCTACAGTCTGAAAGTGCTATAAGGTGACTGTTGTTGTGAAATGGCACTATATAACGTTGAATTGAATTCTTTTAGTCTGCAGGTGTAGAAAGTTAAAACCAAATTCACCATCACAATCAGAAAAAGCATCAATAATAAATGGCTGAGTGTTTGATTTCAATTAATTTAAATGCTTACAAATGACAGAAAATGTTAAAATTTATCTTTTCATTAGCATTAAGTGAACAAAAATAATAGCATAGTAGCAGTATTATATCATTGATAAGAGGCTAAAATCACGCCAATAGAGACCCAGTAGCTTGACAATTACTGAATATTTCTTTTTTGTGATAAAGGTTCCACCCTCAGTCACAGGCTGTATTATGCTGCTGTTTATTCAAAAATACCGTTGTCTCAAAGATACTATGTAGTAAATGTGAAACTATACACACGGTGGAACAAAAGTGAACATGCATCACTCCAAACTTATGGATTTTTACCTAAACCACTGTCTTTTCTTAACTGAACTTTAACCAAACTGATATTGAAAGCTGAAGAACATAAAAAGTGAAACCAAAAATAACCAAAGGCTAAAATTTAATCCACTGTATCTATTCACATGTATATCACCCAACCCCACATAACACCTACCTTTTCCCCAAGCAAATACAAAAAGACAATGACTTCAACTTTATAATCAACATCCACATACTTAAATATCTAATAAACATCAACTGCAACTTTACGTTATGTGTTCAAATGATGGTGAAAGACAATTCAAGTAGACCACATTAACAAACAGTGCAATTATAATAACAGCAGAAACCAATGTGTAGTTGACTCCAAATTTAGAATTAATTTAATTTATTTTTGATCAGGATTTGTCCTTCAATTCACATATTAAATTTGTTTCTAAGACTGCCTTCTATCATTTGCGTAATATTGCCAAGATTAGGAGCATCTTGTCTCAGAGTGATGCTGAGAAAATGATCCACGCTTTTGTTAGCTCGAGATTAGATTATTGTAATTCTTTATTATCAGGCTGTCCTAAAACATCTTTAAAAAGTCTTCAGCTGATCCAAAATGCTGCAGCAAGAGTTTTAACAGGTAATAGAAAGAGAGATCATATCTCTCCGGTTCTGGCCTCCCTTCATTGGCTTCCCATAGAGTTTAGAATTAAGTTTAAAATCCTTCTTCTTACTTACAAAGCTCTAAACAATCAGGCTCCTTTTTATTTAAAAGATCTGATACTACCGTATTATCCTAACAGAGCACTACGCTCCCAAAATGCAGGATTACTTGTAATACCTAGAATCTCCAAAAGTACAATGGGAGGCAGAGCCTTCAGTTATCAAGCTCCTCTCCTGTGGAATCAGCTGCCAATCTGGATTCGGGAGTCAGACTCGATCTCTGTTTTTAAGAATAGGGCTAAAACCTACCTTTTTGATATAGCCTACAATTAGGGAGGGATCATGTGTTTCTGAACCCTCCCTTAGTTATGCTGCTAATAGGTTTAGTCAGCCGGGGGACCTCCAGTAATGCACTGGGCCTCACTCCTTTTCTCACTCTCAATGAAATATTTTTTTTGCTGGTCATTAACATTTGTTTGTTCTCTCCCATAGATTGAGTCCCCATCGTGCTGTTTGCTCTCTACATGTCTGTTCTTTTCTTCTTCTCTATCCCCTCACCCCCCAGCCAGTCGCAGCAGATGACTGCCCCTCCCTGAGCCTGGTTCTGCTGGAGGTTTCTTCCTGTTAAAAGGGAGTTTTTCCTCTCCACCGTTGCCAAGTGCTTGCTCACAGGGGATCGCCTGATTGCTGGGGTCTTTCTGCAACTGTGGGGGTTCCCCCTACAGTTGATAGTGCTATGAGATGACTGTTGTTGTGAAATGGCGCTATATAAATAAAGTTGAATTGAATTAACAGTGAATATATATTTTAGAAATTAATAGAGCCTTTAGAGATTACTATGAAAAATTATATGATACCAAAAATGAATCTGACTTAACAAAACTAAATGGGTTTTTGAACGAACTATCTATACCATGTATTTCAAATGAAAACAGGGAGATACTGGAGTCTAAAATTAGTCAAGAAGAAGTTGGGCTAGCCATTGATAATATGAAATCAGGAAAAAGTGCAGGACCAGATGGTCTTCCAGTTGACCTTTATAAAAAATTTAAGAATAAATTAATAAAACCTTTTTTGGAAATGGTTTTAGAAGCATTTCAAAATAGTAATTTACCATCATACATGAATAATGCCTTAATTATACTGTTGCCAAAACCAGGTAAACCCTCTAATAAATGTGAAAATATGAGACCAATAAGCCTATTAAATGCCGACCTTAAGATAATCTGTAAAATTTTAGCAAGACGAATACAAGAAATTTTACCAAATATTATTAACCGAGATCAGAATGGCTTTATAAAGGGAAGACAAGGCTTCCATAATGTAAGAAGACTATTTAATATTATCTATTCTAATAAAGAAGCACCGGATACAGCTCTCCTATCACTGGACGCCGAAAAGGCCTTTGATAGAGTCGAATGGCCCTTTCTTTTTGAAGTCTTACAAAGGTTTGGACTTGGAAATAATTTCATAAAATGGGTTCAGATAATATACAATAATGCTACAGCAGAAATCCTAACAAATTGCAATATTTCAAAATCAATAAAAATCAATAGAGGATGTCGACAAGGCTGTCCACTTTCACCTTTACTGTTTACTATGGCAATTGAACCTTTAGCGATGGCGATACGTTTACATTCACAAATATATGGAATTAAAGTTGGACCAACAGAACATAAAATCTCCCTGTATGCCGATGACATAATTTTGTTTATGTCGAATCTTAAAAAATCAATTCCGACCTTGTTGAATTTAATAAAGAATTTTGGGGAAATATCAGGATATAAAATAAATAAAACTAAATCTTCAATATTAATGCTAAATGAGACCCAGAGAAATTACCCAGCCCCTGAGGTAAATCAATTCAATGTTGTAAATCAGTTTAAATATTTAGGAATCCAAATTGTGCCTAAGTTAGAATCAGTCGCCAGTGTCAACTATGAAGCCTTAATGACAGATATTAATGAGTTACTTCAGAGATGGATGTCACTACCAATGTCGATGATAGGGAGAATCAATATACTTAAAAGTAATATCTTACCTAAAATACTTTATTTATTTCAATACATTCCCTTACCACCACCTTTAGATTTATTCTCAAGAATTAAAAAAAAAAGTTAGTGGAATTTATATGGAACAACAGGAGGGCTAGATTACGTTTGTCTTTATTATATTTACCATTTGATCGTGGAGGTCTGAAATGTCCAAATTTTATGTTGTATTATTGGTCGGCACAACTGAGGTCTATGACATATTATTTTTCATCAAATGATCTCCCTCACTGGACTGAAATGGAATCATACAATTTACCTTTACCTCTTCCCATATTCATATACTCGGATTCGGCAAAAAAATTACAAAAACAAGTTAAAAATCCATTTGTAAAGCATATGATCAAAATATGGTGTGAAACTAAAAACTATTTAAAAGAACCACACTTATTGTCACAATTTAGCCCAATATGGGGTAATCGATATTTTAAACCAGGGAGAGCGGATGCTGTATTTAAAGTATGGAATTTAAAAGGGATTCAAAAGATTCAAGATTTATATCTGCCATGTGCAGATAACATAATGTCTTTTGAAGAGCTGAAGATCAAATTTAATCTTAATAGAACACATTTTTTTAAATATCTTCAACTTAGGAACTTTATTCGATCAAATCAAAATGGAGCTCTCACTCGACCTATTTACTCATCCTTGGAAAAAATGTTGATGAAAGATAGTAAAAGAAAGGGTATTATTTCAGAGTTTTATAACTCATTGACACTATCCTCAAGTGAAAATTCACAGAAAGGATTAAACTACTGGAAAGAAGACCTGCAAACTGAAATTTCAGAGGAACAATGGGAATTGGCTTGTACAGAAGCTCAAACCAAATCAATAAATGTACGTCTTAAATTGATACATTTCAAATGGTTAATGCGGATGTATGTTACACCGGAGGAGTTAAATAGATATAACAAAAACATACCAGATACGTGCACAAAATGCATGGAAAGTAAAGGAACCCTATTTCATTGTGTATGGGAATGTAGAAAAATTAGAATGTTTTGGGAAGAGGTGAGGGTAACAATTGAAAAAATAATCTCAAAACAAATCATATTGAATCCTAAATTGTTTTTGTTGGGTCTGTACCCAGAAAAGCATAACTTTAATAAAAGTGAAAGAACATTCATAGACCTCAGTTTGCTTAATGCCAAAAAATGTATTGCACTACTGTGGAAAAAGACTCATAGACCAGATGTGACTCAGTGGTTAAGACAGATGTTAACAAACCTTCCACTAGAAAGAATAACATATATACTGAAATCAAAGGAAATTGTGTTTGAGAATATATGGAGACCTTTTATTGATTATGTAAAAAATTTAAACATAACTCTTGAAGAAGAAGGTGAATGATGTGTGTGGACCTTGTAAATTCCAAACTGGTGAACATAATATGTATACTTATGTAATGGATTGTCTAGACTAAACAGAGGAGCATTGTTGAAGACTTGATTTTGTTGGTGGTTGTTGGTGTTTTTAGTGCAATTTTTTTTTGTAGTACTTTAGTGTTAGTGTTTGATTGTTTGTGTCATGTTTGTTAAAAAAAAAAAAAGGTTCAATAGATATTGTGGAAAAAAAAACAGTGAATATATTGCAGTGTTACTGCAGTTCCTATCCCAACAATTTGCATGAACAATTGTTCTGTTTCCTTAAGAAAACAAACCATTATCTCACGATTAACACATTAGTTTACTCCATAACCTTGAGAACTGGGTGAAAAAAAGACAGCAGCAACCATGGCCACCTTAAGCCTCCATATTTCAATGACATAACACAATAACACTCCCGATATCTCGACAACTGGTATCATTATAATTGGGCAACTCACACCAAAACAATCTAAATGAATAAAGGGGACTGAAGGCCAGAGGAAGAATGCCTTAATCATAGGTTGCGTTAACTAAAAATTGTCCATCATCAATGGTAGATTTTTTTTATAGCAGTGACAGAAAAATCAGGAAGCCACCATCTGAACAGATAACACTGAGGGTGATCCATTGTATCTTCTTCCTCTAATTAAAACTTGTCTACTTTTTAATGCATAGTAAATAGCGGACATCTAGTCTCACATTTAATTTTAGTGCCTTAAGTCTTTATGACAGTTTACTTTTCTCCATCTGTGTGCAGCTGCACACAGTCTCCTATCTGCTACAAATGCAAAAATGTCAAAGCAGCTGAGTGTGAAAACTTTCTTTAAACGGCCAAACGGTTGTGGTATTGTTGATTAGAGGGGTGGAAAAAAGGGGGGGCCAAAGTAGTGGAGAATGAAGAACAAAGATGCACAGCTGCTGGTATATCATGTGAACAAAAACAAAAGCTATTTAGTGTCTTATTATACAAAAATTAAAATGACAGGTAATAATAGATTATGACATAATTTCTAGAACCCTGTCTGGCAAAATGATAGATCACAAAAAAATCTTGTGCAACTCCAGTGGTACAGCGGTTAGCACTGTTGCCTAACAGCTAGAAGGTTCCAGGTTCGAATCCCCAGGTAGGCAGGGGTGGGATCTTTTCTGTGTGGAGTTTGCATGTTCTCCCTGTGTTGCGTGGGTTTACTTCCACAATCCAAAGACATGCATGTTAGGTTAATTGGTCATTCAAATTTGGCCCAAGGTATCTGTCTCCTATAGACCCTTAGAAAAGAGGGTTAGTACTAGTGAAAAGCTTTGAATGGTCTTTGAGACCAGAAAAAGCGCTACATAAGTATAGGTCCTTATCCCTTACCCTTTACTGAGCTGTCAATTTAAAGGATAAAATTAGAAACCGTCTATATTTTCTTATGGTCAACAACTCACATATTTAACAAGATCACATTTGTTTCTAATGAAGAGTGAAACTTTGGCAAAACACATTAATACACATTTGGTGAAGATTTACAGTACAGCAGTGCATGTGTATTTCAGAAATATGTAGTCCTATTGACATAGCAAGGATTTTTTTGTTCTCTTACCTGACAACAACTGCACAACTACAATTAAAGTCAGGGGATCTGGAGTGAAGGACAATTTGGACAAGGCTTGATGAACAAGTGTTTAGTGTTACGCCTAGTGGATTACCTGATTGGCTCTTTCCAAGTCTGTCATCACCATCTCAATCTCGTCGGCCCTAAGACAGAAACACATTTACTGTGACTCCAGAGGAGTACGCACTGTGTGACACACAATGAAATACAGCTCACAAAAAAAAAAAAAAAAATAACTAAAGTGGATAAATGAATAAATGACTCACAGGAAGAGAATTACACACAGAAAGATTCAGAGAATCCCAGTGCTGTGTCCATTAAGCTACTGTCTAAATTTCACCTTAATCCATTGATTGTGAACTGCATAACCCAAACAGCTTGTATGCGTGCGTGTATACATGTATTTAAGTGTGCGCCTCTGTGTGTGTGTGTGTGTGCACATGTAAGCCCCTAAACCCAGGCCACACTAAAACAGAGGGATTACATTAATAGAGCTCTAAGTCCTAATACAGCAGACTAATCTGCTATGAAGCTGTGTGATTGTGTCTGACTAATGGTCTGGATGGAGGCCATGGTTCACCTCTCACTTGTTAGAGGTCAGACAGCAAGAATACATCCCATAATACCACCTCTCGTTGGACTCTGGAAAAATGTTTAAATAACCCCTCTTCATGGGTAATATGAATGCCTATCCCTATTTTGCAAACAATGACAGATATGGTAAACGACAATGGGGGAAAACAAACCACTGACCACATATGCACAATCATTTCATGTTAAGATTTGTTTTTACCCTTGAATTTGGGTTAAAGAGCACAAATGTAATGGTATTAGGGAATATTTAATTGCCTTAATATAATTAACCTCACAGTTAATTAGTTATCAGTGTGCGAGTTTGTGCCAAGATACATTCTGAATATATTTCACTGTATGAGAAAACATGGAAAATACCAACTTCATGTATGGCATTCAAGGCTATGTAAGGATGCAGAGTGTTTACATGCATGTTTATTTAAGACATTACTCACTGATATGAATACACAAGAGGCACCGAGTGGAAGGATGCAAGTGCATATGTGCACTGCTGTGCCCATTAAGACCTTTTGATTTCACTGCAATCTTTTGATAGCGAACCCAGTAGCCCACGCAGCTTTTGTATTTGTGTGTCACAGTATGAGAAACAGTGCTATGTCCCATAGGCTTAAGTACTACTGATTTGAATGTGTTTAACAAAACAGACACAGTTGATATTAGGTCAACACTGTGCCAAAGGCAATGCAGCAAAAAGAATCAGATGTGGGTGGGAGAGCTTTTCGCTCTCTGCTTTTATTCTCCCCCTAACAGTTAAAAGGATCTAGTATGTATTTAAGCAACATAATAGTTCACTACCTCAACAGCTTTTATCCTGTCTTAAGCTATAGTGCACTAGACCCACGTGCACACTCACAAATGTTGAGGTCAGGGAGCCAACAAGCTAGAAAAGCTTGTAATGGAGAGCGTTTATGGATAGTAATGCAACCCAAATACACCACCACTTCTGCTCCAAATGTGATCATTTAATCAAAGTACAGATGCACAAAGTCTTCTTAAATAACCTTTGGATTTGGCTGTATTTGGGAATTATAAAGGCAAAGCTAGGGGCCGAGGGCCAAAGCAGATCACAGGGAAGGGATTTTCTGCATATCCTGATACAGTCAGTCAGGGCAGGAACTGTCCATGGCTGTCCACTGGAATTAATTCATCAAACACCGTGCAGCACAGGGAGGGTCCTTAGTAGTGATAAAGACTGACTTTACGGCACCAAAATTTATGTGCAAAACTCCAGATAGCAGCCACAGGGAGGAGCCATAGAGTAGATACACAGCTCCACTGGAAATCGCATTCATGCCCACAAACAACACACTCTCTCACACACACACTCTTTTGTACCATGAAAGCCAGTGGGTGCACCCAGTGACATCAGTGAGTACTGTAGGACTTCTGAAACAAGCCCACAGCCTCTAAGCCCCTACTGTACTTCCTCCATCTCAGACAGGCCTTTTCATCTCTTATCATCTTCTCTCTCTCGCTCCTCACTCAACCACCCCTTTTCTCTTCCAGCCTCTATCCTTTCCCCTCAGCCGTTCCCTTCCCATTGCCCTCCACCCCCACCCCTCATCCTCTTCCCTTCCACCTCCCGTCTCTCATCTTTGGCCCTCTCCTTGCCGGCCTCTGTCCTCAGTGCCAGCAGGATATTCCCCTGATTTAGATTTTCATTTCCCTCCTCTATCGCACTCTTATCCCCTTTTCCTCGCTGAAGCCTCCAGCCTTGGCTTGCTTTTTGCCCTCCAGCTTTCATCACTCCATTCCTTTTCTTTCCTTGACTTTCTCCACATTGCGTTTTCACAGCGTGTTACCTTGGGGATTTCAAGGAGGCTTAAAAAGAAGCTAGCTGTGAGAGTGTGTCTGTGTGCATATGTTGTGCGCCATTTTGAGTTTGTGCGTGAGTGCCTTAGAAGGATGCGGGGAAGAATAGCCTATTGACTGGTGCCTAATTATCAGCAATTAAATGGTTTTTGCCGAAAAGCCTTCAAGTCCTCCAGACAGAAATAAAGACACACACACACGTGCAGGGGAGCCTGCGTGCAGATCCTCCTGTGGGGCCATGGATCAATATATATCATTAATCTTTAACAGGGACTAAACGGGTAAAACGGGGCCAGCCAGAGCCTCACAGCATCGATACAGGACAGGGGGCTACGCTACATCTACAGACCCGCCTCCCGTTGTTGCCAAAACACTCCGGGCACTGCAACATCGACCAAAGTCTTAGGGAAAGTGTGTAAGTGTGCACTTCCATGGATGTTTGTGTTAGCGAGTATTTTAAAAGGCAGATTACCCAAATGCAGCAAGAGGACGGGGGATTTGTCACGCAATGTCCTCCTTAGTGGAAAGTTTAGATCAAGTGTGTATGTCAGTGTGTGTGTGTGTGAGAGAGAGAGAGGGGGGGGGGGCACAGGGTATGTACAGCATTTGTGTTTTGTGTTGCCAAAATATATGCGGCTAAAGGGTTAAAAGTTGTGTTCAGCCAAACACTGGCGATTTGCTCAGCCAAGCAGTAAACGGGGGGAAGGACTCCAAGGACTGGGAGGGTGCAGGGTTAGAGAGGGTTTGTGTGTGCTTTAAAGCGCTGCATTAAAATTTCAGATCACAGCACGCCACATAGTCAAGGACCCTGACTGCCTCAGGCTCGTGAGTGAGTGAGCGAATGAGTGAGTGTATACTCATGTGTGTGTGTGTGTTGATGTGGGCGGGCGTGTGTTTATTAGCTTCTGTAAGCAAATGGGGCTGACTATAAATGTGTTTTCAAAATGTCTTTCGTCTTTCCTGAGAACAGATGAGGCTGGAAAGCAGAAGTGTAAAGTAATGTATGAAAAAGAGGACCTTCTGAAAGTCTATGAAACCTATTGATTAGTGTCACTGATATCCTCCTAGGGTCTTCCCTCGCACACTTACAAACATGTAACATGGCAGATAGAAGGAAAAGTGTGGGAGGGAGGCAGCCAGAAAAGAGGAAAAGACAAATATTGTGAGGAAGACAGAGGAGGGATCGATCTGTTTTTAGCAGCCAATCAATTTAACAACTCTGATAATGGAGAGACACCGAGTTTGGGCTGTGGTAAATGGGACAGGGTGAGGGGCAGGACCTTAAAAGCCAAGTTGATACTCCGCTGCACTTTCTGTACACGCGGGTCACCCTTGAACATCTCATTAAAGAGTTCAGTTTTAGCGGAGAAGTTTACTTTCAATGATCTGACAACTAAGCTTGCTGGAATTCTTCAGCTTTCTGGACATAGTTTTGACATTTGAGTGGTTCTGGTTCCTGCTTTTAATCCTGCGGGAATGACACATGTGAATGTCATAATGGACCCCTTAACACTGTGGAGGGCCGACACAGAAAAGCTTCTGTTCCCCTCCTCACTGCTGTGATGAGATCAATAGGTGCCCAAACGCTTGGGTAATTGAAACTACCTTATCTTTCTGGTCCTGAGAGCCACAGTGACCCACCTTCTTCCATCACAATTCTGATAGAGACCCATTAGAACAGGGGTGTCAAACTCATTCCATGGAGGGCCAAGACCCTGCAGGTTTTCCCTTCACCCAGTGTCTTCAGCAGGTGTTTTCATTGATCACCAGTCAGTGGGAAGAAATTCAGTGAAATCACCTGCTGAAGACACTGGGTGGAGGTAAAACCTGCAGGGTCTTGGCCCTCCATGGAATGAGTTTGACACCCCTGCATTAGAACATAAGGCGCCTATATAGGACCAATATATATATACACCATTAGGTTTTAATGGATTTTAAAAAAAAAACATAGGGGAAAAAAATTCTATTTTAATGTTTAAAATTGGCTGCAGAATACATTTCAATCCCCATCAGTATTTACAGTGCGGGAGTAATGCCGGGATTTGGAGACTGCTGGCTGTTGTGGGAGAAAATCCAGCTGTTGGGGAGAGCAGGGGTGGGGGAGTTTCCAGGCAAGGAGATTCACTAAACAGGATGATTATGTCAGGAACAGACTTTAGTGGAGCCAGAGGGGAGAAGTCACCCACAAACACACACAGATCAGCGAGACACGTACTTTGCTGTGGATTCCTCGTCATACTTTGTCTTCAAATCAAAGAGCTCGGCCTGAGTTGCTTCAAGTGCTGGAAAAAATGGAACGAGTCTATTAAGACAAATGTAACAAGTCCACAAATTTAAAACAAAAAATTCACAACTTTGAAAAAAAAAACCAAAACAAAAACAAAACCCTACATCTTACAAGAAATAAAGTAAAAAAAATTTCAAGAGTCCTAAAATTAGAAAAATGGTAGCCACTTGTTCTCATTTTCTATTATGTTAAAATTTAAGCAGACACAAATTCCCAAAACTCAACAGGATTTCACCTGCAGTACTGTGAAAAATATTCTCCTCCTTCCTGATTTCTTATATTTCTGAATATCTATCACACTTAAATGTTTCAGATCATCAAACAAATTTTAATATTAGACAAAGATAACCCAAGTAAATACAAAATCCAGTTTTTAAAACAATGATTTCATTCATTCAGAGATAAAAAGCTATCCAAACCTACCTGGCCCAGTGTGAAAAAGTAACTGCCCCCTAAACCTAATAACTGCTTATGCCACCCTTTGCGGCAACAATTACAATCAAGTGTTTGTGGTAACTGGCAATGAGTTTTTTACATCGCTGTTAAGGAATTTTGGCCCACTGTTCTTTACAGAATTGTTATAAATCTGCCACATTGGAGGACTTGAGCTTGAGGTCAGGAACTGATAGATGGGCATTCTCCTTCAGGATTTTCTGGTCAAGAGCAGGATTCATGGTTCCATCAATTCTATCTTTATTTATTTAACCTTTATTTAACCAGGTAGGTCACTTGAGAACCAATTCTCATTTCCAAAGACGACCTGGTCAAGAGGCAGCATAAAATTACAGCAAGTCATCCAGGTCCTGAAGCAGCCCCAGACTACCACACTACCCCCCCCCATGTTTGACTGTTGTTATGATGTTCTTTTTATGAAAGACTGTGTTAGTTTTATGCCAGATGTAACATGACGCACGCCTTCCAAAAAGTTCAACTTTTGTCTCGGCAGTCCACAGACAATTTTCCCAAAAGTCTTGGGGATCATCAAGATGTTTTTTGGCAAATGTAAGACGAGCGTCTGTGTTCTTTTTGGTCAGCAGTGGTTTTCACCTTGGAACTCTCCCATGGATGCTATTTTTGCCCAGTCTCTTTCTTACTGCTGAATCATGGAGCAGTGTCCCAACTGAGGCAAGTGAGGCCTGCAGGTCTGTAGATGTTGTTCTGGGTTTTTGCTTCTCATCTGTTCTTGAATTTCTCTAGAGCTTGGCATGATGTGTTGCTTTTTGAGATATTCTAACCCACTTCACTTTGTCAGACAGATTCTATTTAAGTGATTTATCCAACAGGTCTGGCAGTAAATGTGGTTAATCACAGTTAATTAATGATATGTGTGGGTGTGTGTGGGGGGGAGGGTGAGGAGGAATTACTTATTCCACATAGGGCCAGGTAGGTTTGGATAGCTTTTTTACATTAGTAAATATACAGCACAAAAAGACAACTATTGCTTTTATCACTTCTGTGATTTGACCGTCATTTTCAATTTTAGGTAAACAAATTTAAGACTTTTTAAGGATCCACGGACACACAGCCATGAGAACCTACTGTGACCACCTAGTACAAACTGCACTGTGTGTTTCCATGTTGATGTCTGATAAAAAAAAAAATCTGATCTGGTTTCAACAACCAGTTGTCCTGTAAAGACTGAGCAGACTTATACCTGTCTGTAAGGACTGGGCCTTGTGTTCAGCCTCTTCCAATCTGGAGGACATGGAATCTTGGCTCTCCTGTAGTTTCCTACAGAGATACACAGACGGTAGGGGGGTTAAAAAAAAAAAGAGAGTGAGCAGCACAAAGTCACAGTTAAGAGATACTGAGTCAGTAAATTCTGGATTCACACTTTGGAGTGATTGCAACTATTTTCCATTTTCCCACCATTTCTGAAGTGTTTTCCCTACTAAAAATCCTCCCAACACAACCCACTTCTCATTAAGCAGCCCTATTAGGCAGGAATGTCTGGCCACTGGGGCACACAGCACCCAGGGGGAGAGAGAGAGGGAGGGAGAGTGAGCAAGGGCTGAGTGTGAGGGGGGAAGTGGGCAACAAAAACCACAAGGATAAAATAGATTCATTCTTAGCATATAAAAAGTTGGGCTCTACTGAGAAATTGCCACTGTGTGTAAAAACATCAATAATCGAGCACAAAGAAGGTCTTTATGGCACTCTTTGATGCCCCCCTTCTCCGCCAATCTGTCTCTCCTGTCATCTCTATTTTTCTGCCCTCTACTTCATCCTTTCATCTTTCTCTCTTGACACCCCTCTCCCTCTCTCTCTATCCCTCATTTCTTGCAGGATAAAATGCATCGGAGGTGCCATCCATTTACTACTCCTCTCAGACACAGGAAGTCAGCTCGCGGCAGACAGGAAGGGGCCTATAAAATACTGACGTACAGGAAATACATTTGGACAATTGATCTTCTACTGTATGTCTGAATGGGACTGTGAGCTTTAATATCGTTTCACAAAGTAAATAAGATGACCAACACCAGGAGGATGAGAGTCTTAATACCCATTTAAAAAGGCACAAATCTTATAAAACATCTGTAAGGTGGGCCTGACTCCTTTTATACTTACAGCTGACTATTACACAGTGGTGAAAGGTCATTTAAAAAAATGATCGAAGTAATAAACAAGGAGGTTGGTGTGTATTAGCAATCTGTATAGCCTAAATCTCAGGCTTTAGACTGCTCAACAATCAGTTTACAGGTTTTTTATTATGATCTCAAAGAGTGGAAATGAGATCACCGATCAGAAAAAAATGGCTCATGAGAAAAAAATCCTTTCATCAAATTCATAAGGTAGACATTGCAGCTGTAAAAAAAAGTTGAATATTTAAAAAGGCAAAAGTCACAAATTTAAGAGACAAAATCTGCAGAGAAGAGAAAAAATTTCCACATTTATTGGGAGAAAGGAATCAAATTAATGAGAAATCAAGTTGTTAATTTACAAGAAAAAAAATACAATTTATTTATTTATTTAACTTTTATTGTACAGGGGAGGTCCATTGAGAGGCATCCCCTCTTTTTAAAGGACACCCCGTTCACATTCACCCCTGGAAGCTGCCCAGTACAACCACAGACTGACCTGTGGCCACTGAGCAGCTCCACTGGAGCAGCTGGAGCTAAGGGCCTTGCTCAAGGGCACCACAGTGGGGTTAAGAAGGGTAGGGCAAACACTGCTGTTATCTGTCCTACCCAGATCTGATCCTGCCAGTCCAGGGATTGAACCAGGACCCTCTAGTCACCTGTCCACATCCCTAACTGTTAGGCCCCCACTGCCTGAAATTGTAAATATATGAGAAAGTTAACACGGAAAAAAGCTGAAATTAGTATGAAAAAGTTTGCCAATCTACGTGATTGCAAATATGAGAAAAAATGTCAACTATTTAAGAGGAAAAAAACTTACGAATTAATGAGAAAATGTTGCCAATCATTCATTCATTCATCTTCTTCCGCTTAATCCGTTTCGTAATGAGAAAATGTTGCTAATCATTCATTCATCTTCTTCCACTTAATCCGTTTCGGGTCGTGGGGGGGGCTGGAGTCTATCCCAGCATCTTTGAGCGAGAGGCAGGGTCCACCCTGGACAGATCGCCAGTCCATCGCAGGGCCAACACAGAGAGACAGACAACCATTCACTCTCACAGTCATACCTAAGGACAATTTAGAATCCCCAGTTGATGCCAATTAACCTAAGAGAATAAAATAAATTTGTGAAAAAAAATTGCAAATTTAAGAGAAAAATTTCAAATTAATGAGGAAAAAAAACTGAAATAAAAAATGCAAATCTAGGAGAAAAAAGGAGCAAACTCCTGAAAAAATAAATTGGAACTCTTAGAATGAAATCATCAACTTTTGTGGAAAAAAGCTGCAAATTCAAAATCATATCTACAACAATAAAGCTGTCAAAATCGAACTTGTCCAAGGTAATGATGAGTTAAAGCAATGTTTCTCAAAGTGCGGCCCCCGTGCCAATGGCGGCCCGCGAAAACATTTCTGGCGGCCCGCGGCCAATCTGTTAACGTCTTAACCAATATATGATCTGAACTAATTGCTTTGGAAAAATTCCGATACACATCTACGTTTAGTGGTCTTTGGCGCCATCTGTAGGCACAAGCCGTAATTACATGTGTTGTCGACCTTGCGATCACTTCATTGCAGCAGCTAGTCCAATTGTATTATGGGAGATGGAACGTTCAGCGCACAGTGCAGAAGTGTTGGTTGGCAACGGTTTCGGAGCACCATTTTGAGTCAGAAGAAGAATAAGAAATAAATATTAGTGCTTGTGGAAGTCGAAGTGTGGAAATAAAGATGGATCAGCGAGAGAGAGGCAGAGATGGAGACCGCTCACTCGAGGAAACCGAGAACTGTCAGCGAGGAAAAAAGGCAGTTTCAGGGAAAATGGACTTTGGACTACTTCGTTGAACCTCACGGGTCAGATAAAGTTGTATGCCTCATCTGCAGACAGGTAATCGCAGTGCGAAAAGACTTTAACATCAGGCGCCATTACGAAACAAAACACAAAAATTATGAAAAATTCAGTGGCAAGGATCGCACCACAAAGATGGAACAACTTAAAAGGGGCTACACAGCACAACAGTCAGTCTTCATGCAATTTTCAAAAACCAGCGAAGCAGTAACAGAGGCTAGCTATGTGGTAGCTCATGAAATAGCTAAACGGGGCAAGCCGTTTAGTGACGGAGAATTTGTTCGAGACTGTATGCTAAAAGTGGCAGAGCGTGTATGCCCAGACCAAAAAACAAAGTTCTGTGACGTAAGTTTGTCGAATGACACAATCACAAGACGAATCGAAGATCTGGCAAATGATTTGAAGGACCAACTGGCGATACGTGTGGAGGGGCTAGAAAAGGGAGCGTTTTCCATCGCACTGGATGAAAGCACGGATATTTCCGACACTGCCCAACTGTTGATTTTCATCCGAACTGTCACTGAGAATTTTGACGTCGGCGAGGAGCTACTGAGTATGGAGAGTATGAAAGACACAACGAAGGGAGTGGATATTTGCGAAGCAGTGTATCGCAGTCTGGACACACACAATGTTAACCTGGCATCCTTGGTCGGTGTCACGACAGACGGAGCACCAGCAATGATTGGGAGTAGGACAGGTGCAGTGTCGCTGCTGGCTGAGAAAGTGGTGAACAGCGGTGGTAAGAAACCAGTCAGCTACCACTGCATAATTCACCAAGAAACCCTCGCTGCTCAGACGCTAGAAATGAAACACGTCATGGCCGTAGTTGTGAAGACAGTTAATTACCTGAAGTCCAGAGGTCTGAACCATCGCCAATTTAAAACCTTTTTGGGGCAGTCAGAGGCAGATTTTGGAGACGTCATTTACTTCACTGCCGTCCGGTTTCTTACTGTTAATATGACTTTACCCAAACTAATTAAATCTGATAATTAAAAGGATTACAAATGGAATTGAATTTTCAGTCTTTTTTTTTTTTTTTTGCCTCCGTCCCTTTGGTAGCCCTCGGTTCAACTTTGGATTCCCAAATTGGCCCTCACCCATCAAAACTTTGAGAACCCCTGAGTTAAAGCTTCTGTATAAATAGTCAATCCAATCAGAAATGTGGAAGCAATACTGGCAACAACAGAAAATGTCAAACGGATGAATGTACGAATGAATGAACGGACAGACTGGTGCATAATTTTATGAAAAATACTAAGAATAAAACTATTATTTGAGAAAATAGCAAATTAATTATGTGTATGTAAACCTATGACAATAAAATCTTAAAAATTTATGAGAAAAAAGTTGCAAAGTTGTGAGTAAAATGTTGAAAAATTACAAGAAATGTATATAAAATTTACAAGGAAAAAAAACTGAAAAAATAATACAACCAGACTATCAATGATGTAGTAGCTCATGCCTGGAAACAGTCAAAAAGAGTGCCAAGGTCTTGGGGAGGTTGGCTTTTGACCCTGACCTTGAGCACAGTCTAGAAGCAGATGCACCTGAGGATCACTGCGATGGAGATTGGAGAGCATTGGAGCAATTACCAAGGAGGAGTAGTGATTCCTGTAAAATGTGGATGGATGGCTGACAAAGCACCATCACACTGGCTCCTTTAGGCTTTGCCAAAATAAGCTAAAACAAGCCAAATGTTTTTGTGGTTCCATGCTGAATTTTTTTGGCCACAAATTGTCGAGGATGTCGGCCCTTGTTTAAGACGCAGGATGAAATGAGAGGGTGCACCCAAGCTCAGCACACGATAAAGTTTCACTTTAATACTATTTTGAGCTGTAAATCATAGAAAGCTACTTTAATAGAATCCAAGAGTTTAAGAAAAATTCAATAATCAAAATAAAAAACTCCACTTTAAAAGAAATTATGATGAAATTGTTTAGTGACTGAGAGAAAATATAATAAATCATCATGCCGTTTTATTTATCTGGATCTGCTGGTTCTAAAGTTTACTTTCACTGCTCTTAAAAATGTTGAAGACGGTGAATCCAAGCATTTATGTAGCTCGTATAATCATCATCAGTAAAAATACTGCTTTTATTTAGTCCTCAAGGCTTCACAGGGAAATAATATCTCATCAACACATTTATTTAAACAGGTACAGTGGTGTGAAAAAGTGTTTGCCCCCTTCCTGATTTCTCTTATTTTTTTTGCATGTTTGTCACACAAAGTGTTTCAGATTATGAAATAAATTTAAATATTAGACAAAGATAACACAAGTAAACACAAAATGCAGTTTTAAATGAAGGCGTTTATTATTAAGGGGAAAAAAATCCAACCCTACATGGCCCTGTGTGAAAAAGTGATTGTCCCCTAAACCTAATAACTGGTTGGGCCACCCTTAGCAGCAACAACTGCAATCAAGCGTTTGCAGTAACTGGCAATGAGTCTTTTACAGCGCTGTGGAGGAATTTTGGCCCACTCATCTTTGCAGAATTGTTGTAATTCAGCCACATTGGAGGGTTTTCCAGCATGAACCACCTTTATAAGGTCATACCACAGCATCTCAATCAGATTCAGGTCAGGACTTTGACTAGACCACTCCAAAGTCTTCATTTTCTTTTTCTTAAGCCATTCAGAGGTGAACTCTGCAAAGCCCATCCAGGGACAAGAGTTGCAAATTAGCTAATAGCTATACACTCTATGTGCAACACATCAGATTGATTGTCTTTGATTAATTGTCTATGTTTATTGCACTGTCCCTGTCAAATAAACTAATCTACTACTACTAACTTGCTGGTGTGTTTTGGACTGTTGTCCTGCTGCAGAACCCAAGTGCGCGTCAGCTTCAGGTCATGAATAGATGGCCGGACATTCTCCTTCAGGATTTTAGGTAGACAGCTGAATTCATGGTTCCATTTACCACAGCAAGTCTTCCAGGTCCTGAAGCAACAAAACAGCCCCAGACCATCACACTACCACCACCATATTTTACTGCTGGTATGATGTTCCTTTTCTGAAATGCTGTTACTTTTATGCCGGATGTAATGGGACACACACCTTCCAAAAAGTTCAACTTTTGTCTCGTCAGTCCACACAGTATTTTCCCCAAAGTCTTGGGAATCATCAAGATGTTTTCTGGTAAAACTGAGACGAGCCTTTATGTTTTTTTTGCTCAGTAGTGGTTTTCATCTTGGAACTCTGCCATGCAGGCCATTTTTGCCCAGTCTCTTTCTTATGGTGGAGTCATGAACACTGACCTTAACTGAGACAAGTGAGGCCTGCAGTTCTTTGGATGTTGTTGTGGGGTCTTTTGTGGCCTCTTGGATGAGTCGTCGCTGCGCCCTTGGGGTAATTTTGGTCGGCTGTATAATGTATTTATTATTATTATTATTATTGTGTGTTGTGGGTGACAGCTACACCTTTCCGGTTCTGATGCCACCCAGGGTATAAAAGCCCTACCCGGAAGAGGCACAGTCTCTTTCGGCCCTCACCTCTGCCTTGATGGGAGCGCCTTAGCATTCAGTGAGTTCATTAATAAAGTTACATTATACTGCACCTTCAGCCTCATCATTGGAGTACTGGTTATGGACATAACATTTGGCGATGAGGATAAAGCTATGGAAAAAGGAGTTTCTAGTATTCGGCCATTTTTGGAGCTCCCTGGCGAGCCGCCAGTTCCCTGGGCGAGGTGGTTTGCAGCGTTCCAAAATTATTTGGTGGCATTGAACCTTGGCAAATTGGAGAAACTACGTACACAAGCGATACTGGTCCATAATCTCAGCATGGAAGGGCAACGTATTCTCAGCACATTGGGAGACGTGGTGGAGCTAATGGCGCGCTACTGTCGCACTCCTGAGAACGTCATTGTCCGGCGGATCCAGTTCCAACAGCAATGCCAGCGGCTGGGAGAGTCGATCCAATGGTATGTTGCGGACTTGCGCTAGCTGGCTGGAGAGTGCCAATTTGGGGCTTTGGAGGAAGGAATGGTCTGCGATCAGTTGGCAGAGCACACGCTATGTTCTGCGGCATGGTCCAGGCTCCTCATGCACTCTGATGAACTGACGTTGACTGCAGCTGTGGGGATAGCTCAACAGTACGAAGCAGCAGATAAACTATCAAAGGAACTTGGTGAGAGAACAACGCTAAGGCAGTCTGACTCACAATCAGTGGCGCAGGCTGTGGACCTGGGTAGTGATGACAGCGCAGAAGATAAAGAAGACTACACTACAGCTATTAAGATTAGGTCCGCCCCAGGGTCACCCAGATGTTTGGGCTGCGGGTCCACCAAGCACCGATACAAGGCAAGAGAGTGTCCGGCGAGGGGCAAATGCTGCAGCAAGTGTGGACTCCTAAATCATTTCGCCAGGGTCTGCAAAAAGTTTGAGCGAGGGGAACGACGGCACAGGACGGATTCCCTCGCCACGACTCCTACGGTTATTCACACCGTCTCCCCGAGCACAGATGGGTACATTTATTGTGACGTGATGCTGGACGGCGTGGAAGTGCTGTTTGTAGAGTGTTTTGAGAAGGTTTGGATTGTACATATGTTTTGGGATTATTTTTCATGTTTTACATTAGGAACACGGCAGCTTACCTTGTCCTATGGACTGTTTTATGATGGAGATGGCAGAATAACCTGTCTGGCTGTGTGGAGGTGGGACAGTAGTCCACCTGTCCCCCTCTAGTTTTCATTATTTGTGTGCATGGATAGGCCCTGTTATTGTATTTACTGTTAGTGTGTGATTCGGGTTAAATTTGGGTGGGTCTAATGGTGTGTGTCTTGGACTTTTCTGGGGGGGGGTGTAATGTATTAATTATTATTATTATTATTGTGTGTTGTGGGTGACGGCTACACCTTTCCGGTTCCACCACCACCCAGGGTATAAAAGGCCTTCCCGGAAGAGGCACGGTCTCTTTCGACCCTCACCTCTGCCTTGACGGGAGCGCCTTAGTGTTCAGTGAGTTCATTACTAACTAACTAACTAACCTGCACTTATATAGCGCTTTTCTAGTCACAAAGACCACTCAAAGCGCTTTCATTAATACTAACCCTCTATTCTAAGGGCCTATAGGAAACAGATATCTAGGGACAATTTAGAACAGCCAATTAACCTAACATGCATGCAAGCATGCATTAATAAAGTTACGTTATACTGCACCTTCGGCCTCATCATTGGAGTATTGGTTATAGACATAACAGGCCAGCCACTCCTGGGAAGGTTCACTAATGTTCCATGTTTTCGCCATTTGTGGATAATGGCTCTCACTGTGGTTTGCTAGATCTCAAAGCTTTAGAAATGGCTTTATAACCTTTTCCAGACTGATGGATCTCAGTTACTTTATTTCTCATTTGTTCCTGAATTTCTTTGGATCGCAGCATGATGTCTAGCTTTTCAGGATCTTTTGGTCTACTTCACTTTGTCAGGCAGGTCCTATTTAAGTGATTTCTGGATTGAGAACAGGTGTGGCAGTAATCAGGCCTGGGTGTGGCTACAGAAATTGAACTCAGCTTTTCAAAGATGTGATAAACCACAGTTAATTTATGTTTTAATTGGGCGGGGGGCAATCACTTTTTCACACAGGGCCATGTAGGTTTGGATTTATTTTTTTTTTACCCTTATAATAAACACCTTCATTTAAAAACTGCATTTTGTGTTTACTTGTGTTATCTTTGTCTAATATTTAAATTTGTTTGATGGTCTGAAACATTTAAGTGTGACAAACATAAAAAAAAGAGAAATCAGGAAGGGGGCAGACACTTTTTCACATCAGTGTATCTCCCACTGAGACTTCAAATTGTCCAAGACAGCAGAATTACTGTGCAGGCAGGTTTGATTAGTCACTCATTTCAAAATAAGTGAACACAGCATCCTGGGTATTAAAGCGTCACAAGACAACATAAACTAGTTGCCATTGCACTGGTCTGGATTAAATAAGCAACACACTGGAATAGATGGCAAAGTTGTTAACGACTACCCACATCATCAACAATTTTAACTCATTCATTACTGCCATGGTCTATCTGAAATTACACTTCAAAATACAATTAGAGCTGAATAGGCTTTATTGTCATTATACAGTAGTACAGTACAACGAAATTGCGGGTGCTCCACCAGGCTACTGCGCAGTAAAAGCAGGAGTGAAGGATTATGGAAATATACAAAGATCTGGTAGTGGCTACACGGGTGGAACTATGTACCTAAGAGTGCAGAGTGCAGACACACAACTGAACACACAATTGAGTAAAATGGCCCAAGGATTATAGAAAATATAGACAGCAGTGGTTTCACGGATGGGTCAATATACATGAAAGTGCGGAGTGCAAAGACAGGTGAGGTATTGAGCAGTGGTAAAACCAGCACCAGCTTCTGGTCCAGGTTGTTTTTCCTCAGAACACGCAGGAAGTGCAGCTGGTGCTGGGCTTTCTTCACCAGGGCCTTGGTGTTGACAGTCCAGGAGAGGTCAGAGGAGATGTGGGTGCCCAGGAACCTGAAGGCGGGGGGGGGGGGGGGTGTTTTCAACGCAGTTGCCATTTATGAGGAGGGGTGGTCCTGTTTGTTCTTCCTGAAGTCCAGTATGAGTTCTTTGGCTTTTTGGACATCAAGTTTCAGGTTGTTTGCTTGGCACCACAGCAGCAGATTCTCTATCTCTGCCCTGTATGCCCTCTCATCATCATCGGTGATGAGCCCAACCAAGATGGTGTCGACCGCATACTTCACAATGACAGTGGTTGGGTGGGTTGGAATACAGTCAAAAGTGTACAGGGAGTACAGTACAGGGCTTAGCACGCAGCCCTGGGGGGAGCCAGTGCTGAGGAACAGTGTGGAGGAGTGATGGGGGCCAAGTCTGACCGTTTGTGGGCAGTTGGTGAGAATCTTTTTATCCAGGAGCAGGTGGAGGGGGCGGGATCTGGAGGAGGTGCAGTTTGTTGATCAGGATATTCTGGTTCAGGTTCAGGTGTTCACTGGTGTGAGGATTCCTACCTGCAGCTGAATCCAACAAAAACTAAAGATATGATTATTGACTTTAGGAGGAAAACTCCCAGGCACAAGAGTCACTGTACTAAAAGGCCAGACCATTGAATGTGTGCAGTCTCACAAATATCTTGGGACGATTATTGATAGTAATTTAAACTTTGAAGAGAACTGTGAAAGGGTGTGCAAAAAGGGTCAGCAACGTTTGCATTGTTTAAGGAAACTCACACACTTCCAAACTGACCGAACCATAATGTCAATGTTTTATCGGGCTTTTATTGAATCTGTTTTATCCTTTTCTTTAGTGTCATGGTTTGGTCAGATAAAAGTGAAACAGAGGAAAACCTTAGACCAGGTGGTTAGATGGTCCAGTCGTTTGCTTGGTGAGTCACAGCTGAACCTGACATCCATGTACACCAGACAGGTACAGAGGATTGCTACCTCCATTTCAAATGATGACTCCTATCCTTTGCACTGCCACTTTCAGCTTCTTCCCTCCAGACGGAGGTTTGTTGTCCCAAAATGTAAAACCCAGGGCTACAAAAACAGCTTTGTTCCTGCTGCTGTCAAAGAGTTGAACAAGATATAGCAATTTATTGCACATAATTTAGTTATCCATCCATCCATCTTCTTCCGCTTAATCCTTTTCGGGTCGCGGGAGGGCTCTATTTATTAATTTTTATTTTATATTTATTTATTTTTGTAGGTTTTTTATTTGGGTTTCAAATCTTTTATTGGGTTTTAGACTTTTGTTGAGTTTTTAATCTCTTTGACTTAGTTTTTAACTTTGTTACTATGACCCTTCTCTCTTCTCTCTTTAATTTTTCTCTTATCTCTTTGTCTTATGTCCTGATTGGTGAAGCCTTGAGTACTTTTACTGTGTTTATAGTCAGCTTCATGTGTGCCTGTTTGTGTTCATGTTGAATGTAACTGTGGTTTGTAAATATGTGTCTAAAAGGATGTCACCTGACTGCAAAACAAATCTACCTACGGGTACAAAAAAAGTAACCTGAACCTGAGGAGGTGCAGTTTGTTGATCAGGATGTCCGGGACGATGGTGCTGAAAGCTGAGTTGTAGTCCACAAAGCGCATCCTCACATAGCTCCTTGGGTTCTCCAGGTGGTTCAGCGCTCTGTGGAGACTGGAGGCAATGGCATCTTTTGTAGACCGGTTCTCTCTGTAGGCGAACTGGTGAGGGCTGAAGGAGGGGGGAAGACAGTCCCTGATGTGCTGGGACACCAGCCGCTCAAAACACTTCATGACTACAGATGTGAGTGCTATGGGTCTGTAGTTGTTCAGGCTGTTGATTGCAGACTTTTTGGGGAAGGGAATGATGGTGGAGGCCTTGAGGCAGGACGGGACGGTGGCGTGCGTCAGGGAGAGGTTGAACAGCTTGGTGAGGATCCCTACCAGCTGGTCGGCACATGTTTTGACCACTGCTCCTGGGATGCCGTCTGGACCAGAAGCTCTGCAGGGGTTCACTGCTCTCAGTTGCCTCCTCACCTCGTGCACCTGTAGAAAGAGGGGGAAGGGGGGCGCGAGTTGGGGGGGAGGCGTGCTCAAACCAGGCAAAAAAGCTGCTAAGCTCCTCTGCCAGAGTGAGGCTGCTGTCTGATGTTTGGGGGGGGGGGGGGGGTGCTGGCCCCTGTAGATGGTGAGGGCCTGGGTGCCTCTCCACATCTGTCTAGGGTTGTTGTCTATGAGGAAGCCCTCCACCTTCTTCCTATAAACACTCTTAGCAAGTTTCATGCCTCTCCTCAGGTTGGCTCTGGCGGTGCTGTACAAAGAGCTGTCCCTCTGTCTGAAGGCTGAGTTGCGGGCTCTGATCAGAGCCTGGACTTCACTGGTCATCCAGGGTTTGCGGTTTGGAAAGACCCGGATTTGTTTGGTGCCATATTTTCTACACAGCATTTAATTTACGAGGAAAAACTCATTGGACCTCAAGCAAAAACCGTTAGTACTAACAGATTTGTTTCTAAATTTGACGTATGATCAATTTATGTGAACTTTTGGGATTCACCAATCAGTTGGTAACTTGAAAATTAGTACATTTACTAACAACATTTACGAGTGGTCCAGACCAATTGTTAGAGTTATGTGTAAATAATTCACTATTATTCTAACCTTAGTTTTCACTAAATGGCTCTGTATTTTATTTGTCTGAATCAAGAAAGAGAATGCAAACCCTATAAACTTCATAATTAGGCAATTTCATTCAAGTTATAAATAAAATTAAAATAATTTAAAAATAATTCGAAGCAGTATCATTCAATGAACACCCAATTCATACCAGATGCAAAATATAAATTTTTTTCTTTGTCTTTCGGCTGCTCCCTTTCAGGGTCACCACAGTGTATCCTCACCTGATCCTGATGATCTGCATGTTGATTTGGCGAGGATTTTTACACCAGATGCCCTTCCTGACGCAACCTTGCTCATTTATTTATGACAGATGAAGATATAAAAGCCAAGATCAGCTAAGCTCGCCACGCTTTTGTCATTCTGAAACCTTTGTGGACCAAGAAGAACATCAGCCGATACACCAAGCTGAGATTGTTCAACACAAATGTGAAATCTGTGTTGCTGTATGGCTCGGAAACCTAGACACACACCAAGAACCCAAACCATAAGCTACAAGTCTTCATTAACACCTGCCTCCGCCAGATATTGTGCATCAGGTGGCCAGAGCGGATCTCAAACAAGGAACTTTGGTGACAGACAAGAGCCCATTGTCAACACCATTCAGAGTAGAAAGTGGAGAAGGATTGGGCACACATTGCAAAGGGAACAGACCAGCATCCCATGTCACGGCTTAGACTGGAATCCCCAAGGGAAATACAAGAAAGGAAGACCAACCCTGACCTGGAGAAGAACCCTGCAGACAGAACTGAAGACCATTGGACTGTCCTGGGGAGAAGCAAAATGTACAGCCCAAGACGGAGAACGATGGCAGTTTGCAGTGAAGGCCCTATGTTCCGGACGGAATGAAGAGAACTAAGTCACGTCATTCAATGAATGTCTAATTCATATCAGATGCAAAATATAAGATTATTTTTCTTTGTCTTTCGGCTGCTCCCTTTCAGGGTCACCACAGTGTATCATCATCACCTGATAGTGCGATGATCCACATGTTGATTTGGCAAGGATTTTTACACCGGATGCCGTTCCTGACGCAACCCTGCCCATTTATCCAGGCTTGGGACTGGCACTGGGAGTACACCAGCTTGTGCTCCCCCTCTGGCTGGGTAACCAACTTTCCATCTCCCATTCCATTATGCTGAGCACCAAGCTAGAAGGCAGGAAGTACCATTTTTATATGGTCTTTGGTATGACACGGCCGGGGCTCAAACCCATGATCTCCCGGTTGTGTAGGGTGGATGCTCTCTACCTTAAGAACCCCTCCGGCTACAAAATACAAGATTCTAAACGTCATTAACCAGACTGCAGTGTTGCATGGCAGCACGGCTTCCTTATACCACAGAACAGTGCAGTGGGCTGTCTCAGGTACGGTGATGGTGATCTGTAAGGCTGATCGGTACGTGAATTATTGATTATTATCACAATGCAAATCACATGGATATTCTGATTTTTACAGCTTTCATTCGGTGTGGGCTTCGTCTCTGAGTTGGAGTCTGTTTTGATAAGTGATTTTGAGAAAAGACTAGGCTGTATGTTCATAAACCAACATTTTTCTGTAAAAATGAACAAAAGTCAATTTTTACCATTTTTTAGCGTACACATTTTCAGCCCAAATTATTGTAATGTTTCATCCAGCTCAGCACAGTAGGACATTTTCAGCATAGTGTTCACAGATACCTGACCAAAGTGTGCTGCACTCAGCTGTCTTCATGTCAGTCACTTTTAACAGAACATCTGCAGCAAACACACACACAGGTATCTACTATAATCTGACAAATTCTTTCATTTTTGTCCTTGCTTCGATTCCGCTGAAGACGCTACTTAAATTACATATTTTTTTGGATTTTTTGAATTTCAGACAGGAGAACTTCAATTTCGCTGGAGAAGCTTTTTGTTTGTTAGCCTTTGAAGCTGTTTTTTGAATGAAACTTCTGATCAAACTAAGAAAAGCATGACCGGTAGTTTCAGGGTGTCAATCATGCAAATCTCATCAATGCACACACTTATACATGGGTGGAATTCACCATTTTTATACATGCTGTTTACGCATGTTTGGAGGACATATGAGTGTTTGATGAATCAGGAGTTGCTTGTTAGTATTAACGCAACTTACTAACAAAATATGTGTGATTTACACATACTAACATGTTCTTGCATGAGGCCCACTGTATCAGTCCAGCACATTCTTGTCATTATCCTTATTTCCTCTGTAGAGGCTGGTAACAGCAAAAATGCCAACATAATGGCTGAAAATTTCTGACAGACAACAAAAATACAGAAAAAAAAAATTAAAAGAACCAACACAATCAAACGTTGGCACTGCTTCGAAACAATGAACAAAAGAAAAGTCTAGGGAGAAAAAGTTTAAAAGAAATTTCTATGCTGTGAATAACTCTGCTAAAAACAAGTCTGATATCTTAAAACGATCATTCAAAGATTAGAATCAGCAGTTCTGAAAGAGGACTCCGGTTTAAAATGGCTAAATAATGCAGCGGTTACTCCTTAAAATACAGCCATTGTAACAGAAAAAAATATACAGCCGTGGACAAAATTGTTGGTACCCCTCTGTTAATGAAAGAAAAACCCACAATGGTCACAGAAATAACTTCAATCTGACAAAAGTGGTAATAAATAAAAATTCTATGTAAATTAACAAATGAAAATCAGACAACGCTTTTGAATTGTGGTTCAACAGAATTACTTTAAAAAAACAAACTCATGAAACAGGCCTGGACAAAAGTGATGGTACCCCTAGAAAAGATTGAAAATAATGTGACCATAGGGACATGTTCAACCAAGATGTGTCCTCTAATTAACATCACAGGTGTCTACAAACTTGTAATCAGTCAGTCGGCCTATTTAAAGGGTGACAAGTAGTCACTGTGCTGTTTGGTGACATGGTGTGTACCACACTAAACATGGACCAGAGGAAGCAAAGGAGAGAGTTGTCTCTGGAGATTAGAAAGAAAATTATAGACAAGCACGTTAAAGGTAAAGGCTATAAGACCATCTCCAAGCAGCTTGATGTTCCTGTGACTACAGTTGCACATATTATTCAGAAATTTAAGATCCATGGGACTGTAGCCAACCTCCCTGGACGTGGCCGCAGGAGGAGACGGATAATACAAATAGTAACAAAAGAGCCCAGAACAACCTCTAAACACATTCATGGTGAATTCCAAGGTCAAGGTACATCAGTGTCAGATCGCACCATCCGTCGTTGCTTGAGCCAAAGTGGACTTCATGGGAGATGACCAAGGAGGACACCACTGTTGAAAACAAATCATAAAAAAGCCAAACTGCAATTTGCCAAACTGCATGTTGACAAGCCACAAACCTTCTGGGAGAATGTCCTATGGACAGACGAGACAAAACTGGAACTTTTTTGGCAAGGCACGTCAGCTCTATGTTCACAGATGCAAAAATGAAGCATACCAAGAAAAGAACACTGTCCCTACTGTGAAACATGGAGGAGGTTCTGTTATGCTCTGGGGCTGCTTTGCTGCATCTGGCACAGGGTGTCTTGAATCTGTGCAGGGTACAATGAAATCTCAAGACTATCAAGGTATTCTACAGAGAAATGTGCTGCCCAGTGTCAGACAGCTTGGTCTCAGTCACAGGTCATGGGTCTTGCAACAGGATAATGACCCAAAACACACAGCTAAAAACACCCAAGAATGGCTAAGAGCGAAACATTGGGCTATTCTAAAGTGGCCTTCTATGAGCCCTGATCTAAATCCTATTGAACATCTGTGGAAGGAGCTGAAACATGCCGTCTGGAGAAGGCACCCTTCAAACCTGAGACAACTGGAGCAGTTTGCTCATGAGGAGTGGGCCAAAATATCTGCTGAGAGGTGCAGAAGTCTCATTGACAGTTACAGAAATCGTTTGATTGCAGTGATTGCCTCAAAAGGTTGTGCAACAAAATATTACGTTAAGGGTACCATCATTTTTGTCCAGGCCTGTTTCATGAGTTGTTTTTTTTTTTTTTTTTTTTTTTAAATAATTCTGTTGAACCACAATTCAAAAGCATTGACTGATTTTCATTGTTAATTTTCATAGAATGTTTATTTATTACCACTTTTGTCAGATTCAAGTTATTTCTGTGACCATTGCGGGTTTTTCTTTCATTAACAGAGAAGTACCAACAATTTTGTCCACGTGTATTTATACATACCTCTCCTTTTCTGCATAGTCATTGTGTAGCTGGAGCTCCTTCTCTTGGGCCAGGTTCTCAGCTTGATTCTTCAGAGACTGTTCGTACTCACGAATCTTTTCTTTCAAGGCCTTAATGGTGACCTCTGGAGGGCACAAAGACAAGTGGTGAGAGAAAAGAAAAGGTTAAACTGTAAGCTTTTTACAAAAATGCATACAGGCTATCTGCAGCTGTAAGGTAGTTTAAATAAAGGCTTTTTAAGGCCACTTGATCAATTTTAAGACTTTGCATTTGCAATAGTGGCAAAAAGCCTGTGGCAACATTACAATGAGCCATGATTATGTACTCAAACTGAGGTTACTGCAAATTTTGGGTTAACAATCCAGCTTATATTAAATTTTGCTCCACAACCAAAAGTCACAAATCAACAAAAAAAAAGGTCAAAATTTACTTGAAAAAGTTGCAAATTTACAAGTTGTAAATCTACAAGAAAAAAAAATCAAATTAGGAGAAAAAGTTGCACATTTATGAGAAAAAAGTAAGATTTATAAAGGAAAAAGTTGCAAATTTTTTTGCAAACAAATGCTGTTCATTTCGCTCATTTCACTTTCAGCTACATCTCAATACAAAACCAGTAACAACAAATTAACAAAATTTAATCCAAGAATTTCATCCCACTACAACAAAAACATATCATTAAATCTGAAGCATTTGAAAAAAGTTTTAAGGATCATTTGTGACTTAACAATAATTCAGGCCTTCAGTTTGGAAGAATACATTTCAAGGGACACCTGAGTACAGAAAACACCAGACAGTGGTTTCCTAGAAGTTACAAACGGCAGCAAAGATGATGGTACTTGTAACAGTGTTTGACCTTTACTTCAGGAAGAGCTGTTCATATTCTCCCTTCTTCCTCTGTCAGCACAGGTGGAAACCTTGGCCCTTATGGCTCCTGCCTAATCTTCAAGTCCGTGGCTGGGGCAGAATAGTCAATGCTAACCAACAGCAGATATGCTGCATTCATTAGGACTGCATCAGTGCTGAAACCTCATAACCTGCTAACGGCTGAGCCCCGTATGGGGCGACCTGAAATAAATCTAACACATAACTGGAGTAATAAATAGGCCCCTGTGTGTGCGCACGTGTATTTGTGTGTGTTTCTCAGAAAAAGATGTAAGTGAGTGAGACAATGATATAGAGCATTGCTGCTTGCTGTGTTTGACTGAGGGCTCTTAGCACTTTGTGTGTATGTGTACGTGCGTGTGTGATTTAAACTCTAGCCTCACTGCTCTGACACATAATCAATAGAGGAGAGTCCCCTCAGAGCCCTCTTACCCCTTAACTGCTTAACTGAACTTTAAACATTTAGGTTGCGGGGATCAATGGCCCTTGCACTCTTTGCACGGGTGTGTGTGTGTGGACGTGCATGTGCACGTGTGTGGGCAGATCCGCGTGTGTTTAACAGGAGTGGGAGTTCCACAGTGTGTTTTGGGGTTTAAATATCCCCCATCTATTGAGGCGGGAAGGAGGGATAAAGGATGAGGGAACAGGAAAATCAATGGCAAAATGGAACCCTGCCGGTATCGAGCTGTTCCAATTAACTCTCACTGAGGGAAGGGGGATTCCAAAACATTCCCCAGTTTGCTCACTCACTCCTCCTTTTCAACTGAAATTACGCCACTTTTATTACAGCTTCTCACTCATCACTGCCTGTGTCAGATTTTCCATCTTTCTTTACCCTGAGGTAGTCATTGTTTTTATTCATAAAGCTGTTCCTGTTTCTTTTCTCTCCTCAAAACTTTATAAAAGTAAAACCTTATACATTTTTACTTTATCGCTTTTGAAAGCTCTATAAGGCATTAAGAAATGTTCAAATACAGATCCTCATTGAAAATAACTTCTTAAAGGTTCCATACTACGCAGACATTAATTTTAAGTTTTGGCATCTTCAAGAACAAATGGATGTCTTTTACAGAAAAAACATTCCTGTTGTTTTAAAGCTCATGACAAAAATTTCAGCCTGCTCTGACCCTAACAACTACATAATTATTATTACTGCTAGATGTCTTTGTGAAATTTTGATATTTTAACGATACATGTGACCCATGGACATATTTCAGAAGATTAAAATCCATAAAGACAGCATCTTTAGGGTTAAAAGCAGCTATGCTGCGGGAAACCTATCATTTTTGTTCTGATTCTTATTATTTTTCTCCGCTAAAAGTGCATGGGGAGCAAAAATGGTAACACATGGAAACTTGAAATTTTACAGTCTGATCAGAAACTCTCACCACTACTCAGAGAGAAAAAAAAACAAAACAAGGCACTGTGTACATAGGTAGTGCTATAATAAACACTTAAGTTTTTGCAAATATGTTGAGAACGGCAGGGCCTGGACTAAAAATTCTTTCATTCTATTCACTGAAACCTTCCGCAACTTTTTGTCAATGTGGCAAACTCTGAAAATGAAGTTTTCTGCACCATATTTAAAAAAAAATGTGCAAGTGAACTCAAAATGAACTCCTCCTAGGCCAGGAGTCGGTAAACCGCAGCTCCAGAGCCGCATGCGGCCCTTCAGTCCCTATGCTGTGGCTTTCTGCAGTTAT
The DNA here is from genome assembly GCA_020510985.1 of Pholidichthys leucotaenia. Lineage (NCBI taxonomy): Eukaryota > Metazoa > Chordata > Actinopteri > Cichliformes > Pholidichthyidae > Pholidichthys > Pholidichthys leucotaenia. Next base: position 220,394,388 of record CM035847.1, on the reverse strand, counting down.
ATCTCAAAACACATGGAAATTAATGAAGATCATTATTTAATTTTTCAAATTATTGGTTAGTGGATCCATTTTTTAACTGAAACTCATACTTTTATTAACGTAAATTATATTCTAAATTGGTTCCAAGGTTGTCATAGCCAGGAGTGGCACTGGGGTTAAGCTCCCAGTGCTCATAAAATGCTCCTTACGGCGTACGTCTCGAAAAGCCTCTGACCACTAAGTCCAACTCCTAGCCTGCCCGTGTGGTTTAGTCTCTAAGCCCGGCGGAACTGCTTTTACTAATAGGAGAAGGGGCGAGGGCGGATCTCTGGCGCCTTAAAACCAGATGCTTCGGGTAGATGGTGGCTCGTCAACCTGGGAAGGTAGCCCATCTAGGGGAAGGTAAACCCTTATTTCAAACCTCCGCTGCCTTGCGGCACACCCGGTCACGGGAAAGGCTTTGGGAGTCAACCCTGAGGAAAAATCTGGAGTCGGAGCCCCTAAGGCAGTTCTTTGTTGTGCTCAACATCGTTCTGGCAGCTCCTGCGACGGCTCTGGTGCCAAACTGTAGCAGCCCTGCTGTTCCTTTGGATTCATCAGTGACGTGGAGAGGGGGGACATGCTGCATGGGCAACATCTTGTTCTCCATATCTTCCTGCCCATGCTTGAATCCTACCAACGCCCAACGCTGGAAGGTAGAACACCGGATCACTGGAGAGGACACTCCAGCTTCGCCTTTGGCGTAGACAAAACACGGGGAATGACAGTTACCGGTTATAAGCCACCGCTCAATTGGCGTAGAGCGCGGCGCCAGGGGTTGTTCCCGACGGTGGGAGGGATTATCGGATCTCACTGGACAGCTACCACCCGCCTCAAGCTGGACAACCCCCAGCCAATAAGGTGTTGTCCCGCCACAGCTTGCTTTCCTCTTTGGGTGCATGGGGATGAGGAGAAGTCCGAACAGCAGGCTGAGAACCTTCACACCAGGCAAGACAAAAAAACAAAAGAGACCAACTCTAAAACTGGGAACTTGGAACGTCCGCACTATGATGACAGGACTCGCTGCTAACCTCAAGGACATCAACGACACCAGGAAGACTGCCATCATCAATAATGAGCTGAAGAGACTGGGAGTGGATATCACCACTCTCCAGGAAACACGGTTGGCTGACGCAGGCACACTGAGAGAGAAGGACTACACCTTCTACTGGCAGGGAAAGGGCAGTGACGAACACAGGGAACACGGAGTGGGCTTCGCAGTGAAGAACACCTTGCTGAAGATGGTGGAACCGGGCAGCAATGGCTCTGCACAACTCCTCACCCTCCGCCTCAACACCACTCAAGGCCCAGTCACCCTCGTCAATGTGTATGCCCCAACACTGACAGCCACACCAGAGGCAAAAGACGAGTTCTACGAGAATCTCGCAACAACTGTCAGGATCATCCCCAACTCTGAACAACTCATTCTCCTTGGAGACTTCAATGCCAGAGTGGGTGCTGACCACGACTCCTGGCCCTCCTGTCTTGGACCATTTGGCGTGGGCAGAATGAACGACAACGGACAGCGGCTGCTTGAGTTCTGCACATATCACGATCTGTGCATCACAAACTCGTTCTTCAAGACCAAGCCCCAACACAAGGTTTCCTGGCGACATCCGCGCTCAAAGTACTGGCACCAGCTGGACTTGATCCTGACCAGGCGCACCTCACTGAAGAACATGCTAATCACCAGTTCGTTCCAGAGTGCAGATTGCAAGACAGACCATTCATTGGTGTGTTGCAAGGTCAAGCTGCAGCTGAAGAAATTCCATCGTGCTAGACAGCCTGGAAAGGCACGGATTGACACCAGCAAGATGGCCCAACCAGAACTTGTTGAGCAGTTTGCCTCCACCTTTGAGAAGGAACTTGGTGTACCACAAGAAGGAGAATCTGCAAAGCAGAAGTGGGAAGAGCTGCGAAACACAATCCACCACACAGCCTTGGCTACCTTTGGGAGGAAGACCTCAAAGTCACAGGACTGGTTTGATGCCAAGTTGACCGAGATGACCCCCGTCATTGAAGCCAAGCGCTCAGCACTTGCTGAGTACAAGAAGTACCCAAACGAGAAGAATCTCCAGATTCTCAGGGCTGCGAGAAGCAAAGTTCAGCAGACTGCTCGGCGCTGTGCCAACGAGTACTGGACTCAGCTCAGCCAAGACATTCAAACCGCTGCCATAATAGGGAACATCCGTGGTATGTACGGTGGCATCAAGAAAACACTTGGTCCGGCTCAGAGCAAGACGGCCCCCCTCAAATCTTCCACTGGGGAGATAATCACAGAAAAGAACAAACAGATGGAGAGATGGGTGGCACACTACTCTGACCTCTACTCCAGACAGAACACCGTGACACCGTGAGCCCTTGATGCCATCGACTGTCTACCATCCATGGACGAACTTGACGCCGAGCCAACCATCGACAAACTCAGCAAGGCCATTGATAGCTTGGCCGCTGGCAAGGCACCCGACAATGATGGCATACCCCCCGACCTGATCAAGCACTGCAAGACCGCCCTACTGCTGCCATTGCATGACGTCCTCTGCCAGTGCTGGAAGGAAGGTGCCGTAGCACAGGACATGAGGGACGCCAAGATCATCACCCTCTACAAAAACAAAGGGGAGAGAAGCGACTGCAACAATTACAGGGGCATCTCCCTCCTCAGCGTTGTTGGCAAAGTCTACGCACGAGTTGTTCTCATTCGTCTACAGAAGCTTGCCGAACGTGTCTACCCCGAGTCTCAGTGTGGCTTCCGCTGAGCGATCAACGGTAGACATGATATTCTCCATCCGCCAACTCCAGGAGAAATGCAGAGAACAGAACATGCCCCTGTACGTCGCCTTCATCGACCTCACCAAAGCGTTCGATCTGGTCAGCAGAGAGGGCCTTTTCAAGATCCTGCCAAAGATAGGATGCCCACCAAAGTTGCAAAGCCTCATCGAATCGTTTCACACCAACATGCAGGGGATAGTGCAGCACGACGGCAACGTCTCAGAGCCATTCAACATACGCAGCGGAGTGAAACAGGGCTGCGTACTTGCGCCAACCCTCTTTGGGATTTTCTTTGCTATGCTCCTGAGGCATGCCTTCAGCACAGCAACAGAGGGAATCTACCTGCACACAAGATCTGACGGCAGGCTTTTCAACCTCACCCGCCTGAAAGCCAGAACCAAAGTACGCGAGGCTCTAATCAGAGACATGCTGTTCGCAGACGACGCTGCAGTCGCAACCCACACACAGCGGGAGCTTCAGACCCTGATGGACCGCTTCTCCCAGGCATGCAAGGACTTCGGGCTTACCATCAGCCTGAAGAAGACTAACGTCTTGGCGCAAGGCACGGAAGCACCACCAACCATCACCATCGACGACTACGAGCTGGAGGTCGTGAATCAGTTCACGTACCTGGGGTCCACGATCAGCAACAACCTCTCCCTTGATACAGAGATCGACAAGAGGATTGGAAAATCAGCCTTCACACTAGCTCGCCTCACCACACGAGTGTGGGAGAATCCCAAACTCTCTGTCAAGACGAAGATGGCAGTGTACAATGCCTGCGTCATCAGCACACTGCTCTATGGGAGTGAGACGTGGACAACATACGCCCAGCAGGAAAAGAGACTGAACTCCTTCCACTTGCGCTGCATTCCCCACATCCTGGACATATCGTGGCAGGACAAAGTGCCCAACACAGAAGTTCTGTCCCGCGCCGGCCTTCCCTCCATGTTCACTCTACTCAGGCAGCGCAGGCTTCGCTGGCTAGGCCACGTTCACCGTATGGAGGATGGCAGAATCCCCAAAGACGTCCTCTACGGAGAACTGGCGACTGGCAGGAGAGACGTTGGCCGCCCACAGCTGCGCTTTAGAGACGTCTGCAAGAGAGACATGAAGGCCCTGGAGATCAACACAGAGCGCTGGGAGGACCTTGCAACGGACCGCTCCAAATGGAGAGGCACCCTGACCAGACAGCTCAAGGTGGGTGAAGAGAGACTGACTGCTGCAGCAGATGAAAAAAGGACCTGCAGGAAGAACCACCACAGACCAAGCAACACTGAGACCACCCACAAGTGCGACCTGTGTAACACGGACTGCCATTCGCGCATCGGCCTGTTCAGCCACAGGCGGTGCTGTTCCAGCAGAGTAGACGTTTAGGATTCTCTTCCATGGTCATCATAGACCGACGGAGGCCGACGACAATATTCTAAATTATTCATGTTGTCAACTATGTGTCACAACCGACAGCAGCTCATATGCAGAGAGCTGCTCAGCCTCACCGTGCATATGGAGAGCACAGACAGCCCAGCAGCTTCCTGCTTATGCCCCCACCCTCGGTAAGACAGGGACAAATACAGAAAAAGTAAAATCACTGAGTAAAAATAGTTTAATTCTATGTGGACAGATTCACTTGCATTCATGTATGGTTGTTATGTGGTAAGAATTTCTCGACAAGAACAATGAAAAAAAAAACCAAAACAGCCACCTCATTAGGGTCTGTAGGTCCACAAAAAGTCTTAAATGTGATTGTCTAAACTCAACACCGTAATTATACTTAAAAATGAGAAACAATCCTCGAATTTCTGCTCTATAACCTTAAAATTAGCAGTCTGCATCCTTAAAAAGCGTCGGAAATACAACGAAGCTAAAAAGGTATTACGAGAGAAAAAAACTGCGCTTCCAGACACCATTTCCGGCGAAGCTGCGGGTTTTCTACGGCAATGAGACATGTCTCTACAACTCGGCAGAAGAAGCAACCACGGATATGGCGAGAAGAGGGCTCCCGGTAACGGTGTATAAACCCGCAGCAGACCCAATCGAAAGAATCAAGGCTCAAACGTGGTCCACACAGAGACCCTCAAAATCCATGGGCCAGCAGCGGGAAACCCAGCGCCAGAGCTACAAGGAAAAACTGGCCGTTTACAGGAGGAAACTAGAAAAGCACTCAGAGAGCGCAGACCTCCGCCAAGCGCCACAATTCCCCCCATACAGTGTTTGTGTGTACGTTTTCAGATTCCTTGAGCATGTAAACATATGACTAGCAATTGGATTCACAATGATTATTTGTTTATTTGACAGGGACAGTGCAATAAACACACAATTAATCAATGACAATCAATCTGATAGTGATAGGATTAGTGGTTCAGTAGTAAAAGCATTGCCTCCTTGGTGGAGGTAATAAACTAAAGTGTTGCTGTTGTGTCCATCTCCTCCACTGACGGATGCAAATTGGGTAGACAGGTTGCCGTGGGTTTTATATTATATTGTAACGTGCTGCTCGACATGGCGACGTCCCACCGGGAGGTTCGAACTCACGCCTCCCGCTCCGGAGTCCCGCACTCTACCTGTGTCGCCAATAGGGTCAACCCACTTGGCAAGCCAAGTAGGGTGCTCATATTGAGTTCGCTACAATATTTTTTGGGGGGTTGCGCTCCGCGGCAAACGAGAATTTAGAAGCTTCGCCGGCAGAGAGCTTGTTTTTGCGCAGCGCCTATGGCTGGCCGGTGAATTTCTGCCAAATGCGCAGCTCCTATGGCTGGCCGGGGAATTTCTGCCAAAGAATCCGTCGGCGGACAGCTGCCCGTGTGAGGTTTTGCAGTTGCGCGCAAACACAGGCACGCTGGCGGGCCCAGGCCAGCAGTGTTTTCCGCGTCCTTTTGTGCCTAAAACGTTGAAGAACGCAGAGTTTGTGTTGCAGACACGACGACCAGCGCCCTCCATTGCGCCTGCGCACATGTTGAAAATGGCTGTATGTCACAGTGTTGAATGAAAAATGCTTTAAAAAATTCCTGTATCCAGACGGTGAACCGGATCACCCCCAAAATTTAATCAGTTCTTCCTTGTACCATTTCCAACAATGCCTGAAAGTTTCATGGAAATCCGTCCAAGATTTTTTGAGTTATCTTGCTAACCAACAGACAAACAGACTGACAGACAGACAGACAGACAGACAAACAAACACACAGACAAACCCCGGCAAAAACATAACCTCCTCCTGGCCTTTTCGGCCTGGCGGAGGTAATAACGATATTTTTAGTCAATCTGCACATCCAACCCCCCTCCTACAAGGTAACAAACATTAAAGGAGATGCAGAATCTGCAAGTGGTAAAACATTTCATGGAACAGTCATAATATTAGAAACAAATAAGTCTTTAAAAAAAAAAAAAACTTGTTAAAATAGAAATGTGACAATGAACCACATGAGCTCTCCACACTAACAAATACTGTATTAACGTGAATGTTTGCTGTGATGGTGGTGGGAGGGTGCACACAATTTCATAGGGTATAGGCATATATATATAAAAAAAAAATCATTACAAGTTCGGATTGGAATCTGAAATTCACGTTAAAAACATGGGACAACTTACAGGGGTAAGAGAGGGCCCTCAGCACATAACGGAATCTGAGGAATTTCCCTCAGAGCCTACACACCATCAAGGCTCTTCTAGGGTCACTAAAAAGACCTCAGCTTAGGAAGATCTTTTGTCAGTTTTTTGTTTTAAAGTTTTTCCACTATGTTCTTAATGTTTTTTATGTTCTTAATGTTCTTTCAGTTTCTGAGTAGCTGTTATACTAAATAAGACAACACAATGGAGAAACAGGGTGTAACCAAAATAATCTCATATAATGTAAAAGGGATCCTGAATCCAGTTAAAAGATCCAAGATTCTAGGCAAAATGAAAAAAGACAAAGCAGGAATAATATTTTTACAAGAAACCCACCTAACAGACGTGGAGCACACTAAACTCAATAGACAAGGGTTTAAAATGATCTCTTCATCTTCATATAAGTCAGGGAGGAGGAGGGAAGTAGCGACATTGATCTCAACCAAAATTATATTTGAAAAAAAATCAGAACACAAAGATAAAGAAGGGAGATACAGTTTGGTACTTGGGCGGCTAGAGGGAAAAGATATCACCCTGCTGAATGTATATGCACCTCCAGGGGCTAACTGGAAATTTTATAAAAATGTATTTGACCTAATGATAACTAAAGCCCAAGGTTTAGTGATATGTGGTGGAGACTTCAATCTAAGACTGAATCCATACTGGGATGCATCAGGTAATTCTCCACATCAAAATAACACTCAAAGTAGGAAAACTCGGATGCTACTAAAAGAAATGGGAATCTGTGATGTGTGGAGGGAATTCAACCCCAGTGTAAAAGATTATACATTTTACTCAGCACCACATTCATCATACTCAAGGATTGACTATTTTTTTATGTTTAACAGAGACATTGGAAGAGTAAAAACATGTAAAATAGGACTGATGGATCTCTCTGACCACAGTCCGATCTATATGGACTTAAGCATCCAAAAATACACAAATAATACATTTTCTTGGAGGTTAAATTCAAATGTCCTGAAAGGACCACTGAAAGATGAATTGGAATCAGATATTCTCAGATATTTGGAAGAAAATGATAATGGAGAAGTATCCCCTTTAATACTGTGGGACGCATGCAAAGCTGTAATAAGGGGAAAGATTATTGCAAAACTGTCAATCCAAAAGAAACTGAGACAAGAAAAACTAACCACATTAGAGTCAGAACTTAAGAACCTAGAAAAAGAGCACAAAGACAACACTCATTCTAATGACTCGCTCAAACTTAAGGAAATTAAAAAACAAATAAATGAGATCTACACAAAAGAAATCCAGAAGAAACTTACATTTCTGAAACAAAAATACTATGAAGCAGGCAGCAAATCGGCAAAATTACTAGCCTATAAATTGAGGAAACAACAAACGGAGAGAGCAATCTACAAAATCAGAGACCCAGTATCAAAGGAAATAAAATTCAGAATTCAGGATATTCTTAAAAGCTTCGAGAACTACTATAAGAACTTGTACTCCCTCAAAAAACATAAAAACGCATCCGAAGCATTTCTAAACACATTAAACCTTCCCCAACTTACTGAGTCACAAAATAAAACACTACTGTCAGAAATACAACCTAAAGAATTAGAAAAAGCAATTATGAAACTTAAAGCTAACAAATCCCCAGGAGCAGATGGCAATACAGTAGAGTGGTACAAAACCTTTAAACAGCAACTATCTCCTCGCCTCCTGAAAACATTTAACTATGTCCTCCACACAGGGGAAATCCCCCCCTCCTGGAGAGAAGGGGTCATTGCAGTCATACCTAAACCTGAAAAGGATAAACTAGACTGCTCCAACTACAGACCAATCAGTGTATTAAATCAGGACTATAAGCTTTTTACCACTATCCTTGCCAAAAGGTTAGAAAATATACTGACAGACTTAATTCATTTAGACCAAACAGGTTTTATAAGAAAAAGACAGACACAAGACAACATTAGACGCGCTTTACACATAATTCATCATATAAAAAAATATAACTTAAATGCAGCCATATTGGGATTAGATGCTGAAAAAGCATTTGATTCGGTTGACTGGTCTTTCCTATATAGAATCTTATCCAGTTTCAATTTTCATAACAACTTCATTAGAACTATACAGGCATTATATAAAAAACCAACAGCTAAAATAAGGATTAACGGTAAATTATCATCATCTTTTGAGCTGGAAAGAGGATGTCGTCAGGGCTGCCCCTTGTCTCCACTGCTCTTTGCAATCTTCATAGAACCTCTGAGCCAATGGATAAGACAGAATCAAAAAATTCAAGGTATTACACTTGGTCAGAAGGAACATAAAATAGCACTCTTTGCTGATGACATTTTAATATACCTGGGGCAGCCGGACACCTCTTTTCCAGAACTAATCTCAGTTTTTTCAGAGTATGGAGATTTATCAGGGTACGAACTAAACATGCATAAAACCCAAGTTTTAACATTCAACTATGACCCAAATCAATATTTATTAAGCAAACTCAAAACTAACTGGGAGATGGAATCTATGAAATATCTGGGGGTCAATATCCCGAAACAACTCAGCAAAATTATAACACTAAACTATGATCCACTGGTGGCAAAAATAAAATCTGATCTAGCAAGATGGAATATGATACCATTCTTGGGTACTGCACAAAGAATTGAAGCAGTCAAAATGAATATACTTCCACGTCTTCTATACCTTTTCCAAACAATACCGGTAGAACCTCCCAAAAAAACATGGCAAGAACTGGACAGAAGGATCTCAAGATTCATATGGCAGGGCAAGAGACCTAGAATCAGATATAGAACCCTACAGCTAAACAAAGACAAAGGTGGGCTCGCGCTGCCAAATATCAGGGACTATTTTAAAGCCGCACAAATTAAAACTTTAGTAGAGATATGTAACCCAGTCTACACTGCACAATGGAAGGAGATGGAATGCCAAATAACAAGTGACATCCCCCTACAGGCAATAATAGGGAACAATGCCTTACCTAAACTTTTGAATAACACTAACCCGTGGATAGAGACCCCGCTAAAAATTTGGTTTAAGATAGTCAGAGAGAATCAAACTAAAGAACCCTATCGATTTCTGCAATGGATTGCCTATGATCAAGACTTTACTCCAAATAAAACAGACACTAGATTTAAAAAGTGGAAAGAGAACGGACTGATAAAATATTACGATTTTTTTAAAGGGCAAATTTTAAGAAGTTTTGAAGATTTGAAAAAACAAGGTCTAATAAATCAAGACCTTTACAGGTTCTTTCAGCTTAGACACCACATAAACATCCATCCATCCATCCATCTTCTACCGCTTTTCCGGAGGTCCGGGTCGCGGAGGCAGCAGTTCAAGCAGAGAAGCCCAGACTTCCCTCTCCCCAGCCACCTGCTCCAGCTCTTCAGAGGGGATACCAAGGCGTTCCCAGACCAGCTGGGAGACATAGTCTCTCCACCGAGTCCTGGGTCTGCCCCGGGGTCTCCTCCCAGTGGGACGTGCCTGAAACACCTCAAGTGGGAGGCGTCCAGGAGGCATCCTAATCAGATGCCCATACCACCTCAACTGACTCCTTTCAATGTGGAGGAGCAGCGGTTCTACTCTGAGCCTCTCCCGGATGACTGAGCTCCTCACCCTATCTCTGAGGGTGAGTCCTGCAATCCTACGGAGAAAGCTCATTTCAGCCGCTTGTATCCGCGATCTCGTTCTTTCGGTCATTACCCAAAGCTCGTGACCATAGGTGAGAGTAGGAACGTAGATTGACTGGTAAATCGACAGCTTTGCCTTAGAACTAAGCTCCCTCTTCACCACAACAGACTGGTACAACGTCCGCATCACTGCAGATGCTGCTCCAATCCGTCTGTCGATCTCTCGCTCCATTTTCCCCTCACTCGTGAACAAGACCCCAAGATACTTAAACTCCTCCACTTGGGGCAGGAGCCTGTCCCCAACCCGGAGAGGACAATCCACCTTTTTCCGGCTGAGGACCATGGACTCGGACTTGGAGGTGCTGATTCTCATCCCAGCCACTTCACACTCAGCAGCAAACCGTCCCAGCAAGAGCTGTAGGTCATTGCTGGATGAAGCCAACAGGACAACATCATCTGCAAACAACAGAGATGAGATCCTGTGGTCACCAAGCATGACACCCTCCATTCCCTGGCTGCGCCTAGAAATCCTGTCCATAAAAATTATGAACAGGATTGGTGACAAAGGGCAGCCCTGGCGGAGTCCAACTCTCACTGGGAATGACTCCGACCGAGTGTTGGCAATACGAACCAAACTCTCACAACGGTCGTACAGAGACCGAATAGCTCGTAACAACAAGCCCGATACCCCATACTCCCGAAGCACCCCCCACAAAAATCCACGAGGGACGCGGTCAAATGCCTTCTCCAAGTCCACAAAACACATGTAAACTGGTTGGGCAAACTCCCACGAACCCTCAAGAATTCTCGAGAGGGTAAAGAGCTGGTCCGATGTCCCACGGCCAGGACGAAAACCACATTGCTCCTCCTGAATCCGAGGTTCGGCCAACGGCCGGACTCTCCTCTCCAGTACCTTGGCATAGACCTTCCCAGGGAGGCTGAGGAGTGTGATCCCTCTAAAGTTGGAGCACACCCTCCGGTCCCCTTTTTTGAAGAGAGGAACCACCACCCCGGTTTGCCATGCCAAAGGCACTGCCCCCGACCTCCACGCAATGTTGCAGAGGCGTGTCAACCATGACAACCCAACAACATCCAGGGCCTTGAGGTACTCAGGGCGAATCTCGTCCACTCCTGGGGCCCGGCCACCAAGGAGATTTTTAACCACCTTGGCGACCTCAGCCCCTGTGATAGGCGAGTCATCCCCCTCGTTCCCAAACCCTGCTTCCTCTGTGGAAGGCGTATCAGTGGGATTGAGGAGATCCTCGAAGTATTCCTTCCACCGCCCGACGATATCCCCAGTTGAAGTCAACAGTGTCCCATCCGCACCATACACAGTGTGGACGGGGAGCTGCTTTCCCCTCCTGAGCCGCCGAACAGTTTGCCAGAATCTCTTTGAAGCCGACCGAAAGTCTTGTTCCATGGCCTCACCGAACTCCTCCCATACCCGGGTTTTTGCTTCAGCAACCACCCGAGCTGCACTCCGCTTGGCCTGCCGGTACACCTCAGCTGCTTCGGGAGTCCCACAAGCCAACCAAGCTTGATAGGACTCCTTCTTCAGCTTAATGGCCCCCCTCACCACTGGTGTCCACCACTTGGTTCGGGGGTTGCCACCACGAGATGCACCGACCACCTTGCGGCCGCAGCTCTGGGCCGCCGCTTCAACAACAGAGGTGGAGAACATGGCCCATTCAGACTCCATGTCTCCAGACTCCCTCGGAATGTGGTTGAAGTTCTTCCGGAGGTGGGAGTTGAAGACCTCCCGGACAGGGGCCTCAGCCAGACGCTCCCAGCACACCCTCACTATACGTTTGGGTCTACCAGGTCTGAACGGCTTCCTCCCCTGCCATCGGATCCAGCTCACCACCAGGTGGTGATCAGTTGACAGCTCTGCACCTCTGTTTACTCGGGTGTCCAAGACATACGGTCGCAGGTCTGATGATACGATAACAAAATCGATCATCGACCTGCGACCTAGGGTGTCCTGGTGCCAGGTGCACATATGGACACCCTTATGCTTGAACATGGTGTTCGTTATGGACAGACTGTGGTTAGCACAGAAGTCCAATAACTGAACACCACTCGGGTTCAGATCGGGCAGTCCGTTCCTCCCAATCACCCCTCTCCAGGTTTCACTGTCGTTGCCCACATGCGCATTGAAGTCCCCCAGTAGGACAATGGAGTCTCCAGGAGGAGTACCCTCCAGCACCCCAGTCACAGACTCCAAAAAGGGTGGGTACTCTGAAACATCATTTGGTGCATAGGCACAAATGATGGTCAGGACCCGTTTCCCAACCCGAAGGCGTAGGGAAGCAACCCTTTCGTCCACCGGGGAAAACTCCAATATAGAGGCAGCAAGGTGGGGCGATACAAGAATACCCACCCCTGCTCGTCGCCTCTCGCCCGGGGCAACTCCAGAAAAGGCCAAGCTCCAGCCCCTCTCCAGGAGACTGGTTCCGGAACCAGAGCTGTGTGTTGAGGTGAGGCCGACTATATCTAGCCGGTATCGCTCAACCTCGTACACCAGCTCAGGCTCCTTCCCCACCAGAGAGGTGACATTCCACGTACCAAAAGCCAGTTTAGAAAGCTTGGGATCAGTCCGCCAAGGTCTCCGCCTTTGACCGCCACCTAATCCACATAGCACCGGACCCCCATGATCCCTCCTGCAGGTGGTGAACCCACTGGAGGGCGAACCCATGTAACTCCTTCGGGCTGAGCCCGGCCGGGTCCCATGGGTGGAAACCCGGCCACCAGACGCTAGCCTTCGAGCCCCTCCCCTAGGCCTGGCTCCAGGGTGGGGCCCCGGTAACCCCATACCGGGCGGGGTACACTGAATCCTTGATATACAATTTATCATGAGAGTCTGTTGGATCGTTCTTAGTCTGGCCCTTCACCCAGAACCAGTTTGTCTTGGGAGACCCTATCAGAGGCAAATTGCCCCCGGACAGCATAGCTCCTGGGATCACTGGGGCACGCAAACCCCCCCACCACGATAAGGTGACGATCCATGAGGAGAGGAGAGGACCACATAAACAATATACTTAAAAAGGAGGATTTGAGACTTCCGGTCTGGACGCCATGGTGATAGCAACTTAACGCTGAACCTCCCAGATCCAATCCAAGGAAAACATCTTCAAAATCAGACTTAACGGATTTTTGGAAGAATAAAAATCAAAAGACAAAAACACCATGCCTAACCAAAAACAGAAGAAACTGACATTCCCCAGGTCAGGACGCGCAGCGACCGCAGAATCCGAACCGGAGGACCTCCATTCAGGAGACGAACAGCTGGGCCTAGCTAACAAAAAGGTTAGCTTGAAATCGCTATTTGATGAATTACGATGATTTCGGGCCGAATTTCATGAATTCAGAGAGGAACTAAAAAGGACGAACAGCAGAATGGACCAGGCCGAAAACCGAATCTTGGAAGCTGAAGAAAGAATAAAAGTGCTTGAAGATTCTATGCTGGATTTACACAGAAAACAGTCAAGGCTGGAGGCTAAGCTAACCGACCAAGAAGGAAAACAGAGACGAGATAACATCAGAATTCACGGTCTGAAAGAAGGAGCTGAAGATAGTTTCAACACAGTGGCGGAATGCGTGGAATCCTTATTGAGAGAGAAGTTGGATATTCCATAAACCACCGATTTGAAGATAGAAAAGGCCCATCGTACGTTAGCCGCAAAGCCAGCGGCAGAGGCGCCCCCGCGTTCGGTGGTGGTAAGATTCTCCGATTTCAAAATAAAACAAGAGGTTGTAAGACGGGCTTGGCAGAAAAAAGGATTTATGCATCAAGAAAGAAAAAGTCTTCGGGGAGCACGATTACGCCCCTGAGGTTCTTAAAAAGCGACGGGAATATAACGACGCCAAAAAGATTCTACGGGAAAAGAATCTACGCTTTCAGACGCCATTTCTGGCGAAGTTAAGGGTCTTTTACGGTGAAGAGTCATGTCTCTATAATTCAGCGGAAGAAGCAACAATTGACATGGCAAGAAGAGGGCTCCCGGTAACGGTGTTTAAACCCGCAGCGAATCTGAGCGAGAAGATCAGAGCTCAATCGTGGTCCACTCAAAGACCTTCTAAATCCACGGGCCAGCAGCGGGAAACCCAGCCCCAGAGCTACAAAGATAAGCTTTCCAGTTCCAGGAAGGAATAGTGACCTTTTTGGGGTTTTTTTGTTTTTTTCAGTCATTCTGCACTTCCATCCCCCCTCCTACAAGGAAACAAACATTAAAGGAGATGCAGAATCAGCATGTGGTAAAACCTTTCATGGAGCAGTTATAGCATTAGAAACAAATGTCTTCTTAATTTAAAGGGGAAAAAAAAATCTTGTTAAAATAGAAATGTAACAATGATCCACATGTTCTCTCCACACTAACAAATACTGTATTAGAGTGAATGTTTGCTGTGATAGGGGTGGGAGGGTGCACACAATCTCATAGGGTATAGGCATAAAAAAAAAAAATCATTACAAATTCGGATTGGGATCTGAAATTCACATTAAAAACATGGGACGGACTTCCGGTCTGGACGCCATGGCGACTGCAGCTTAACACTGAAGTTCTCAGACCCAATCTAGGATAACACCTTGAAAATCAAACTTAACGGATTTTTGGAGGAGTGAAAATCAAAAGACAAAATCATCATGTCTAAAGGAAAACAGAAGAAACTGAAATTCTCCAGGCCAGGACACGTATCGGCCGGAGAATCCGAACTGGAAGATCTCCGTTCAGAAGACGAGGAACTGGTGATAGCTAACAAAAGGGTTAGCCTGAAATCACTATTTGAGGAGCTACGACGATTTCGCCGAGATGTTACGGCCGAATTTCGGGAATTCAGAGAAGAATTGAAAAGGACAAACAGCAGAGTGGACCAGGCCGAGAACCGAATCTTGGAAACAGAGGATCGAATAAAAGTGCTCGAAGATTCTGTGCTAGACCTACGCAAAAGACAAGCAGCTATAGAGGCAAAGCTAACCGACCAAGAAGGAAAACAAAGAAGGGACCAAACATAAGAATTCATGGTCTGATAGAAGGAACCGAAAATGGTTTTAACTCAATGGCAGAATGCGTGGAATCCTTACTAAGAGAGAATTTGGATTCCCAAGGCCGCGGCGGAAGCGCCCCCACGTTCGGTGTTGGTAAGATTTTCCAATTTCAAAATAAAACAAGAGGTTGTAAGACTGGCCCTGGCAGAAAAAAGGATTTATGCACCAGGAGAGAAAAGTCTACGTGGAACACGATTACGCCCCGGAGGTCCTTAAAAAGCGCAGGGAATACAATGACGCGAAAAAGGTGTTAAGAGAGAAGAAATTGCGCTTTCAGACACCATTTCCTGCGAAGTTAAGGGTCTTCTACGGCGATGAAACGTGTCTCTATAATTCGGCGGAAGAAGCAACAGCTGACATGGCGAAAAGAGGCCTCCCGGTAACGGTATTTAAACCCCCAGCAGACCCGAGTGAGAAGATCAAAGCGCAAACATGGACAACACAAAGACCTTCAAAATCCACGGACCAGCAGCGGGAAACCCAGCACCAGAGCGTCACGGATAAACTATCCGTTTTCAGGTTGGAATAGCAACCTTTTTTTTTTTTTTTTTTTCTCTTGAATCAATCCGCACATCCAACCCCCCTCATACAAGGTAACAAACATTAAAGGAGATGCATATTCAGCATGTGGTAAAACATTTCATGGAACAATCATATTATTTGAAACAAATAAGTCTTTGTAATAAAAAAAAAAAAAACTTGTTAAAATAGAAATGTGACAATAATCCACATGTTCTCCTCATACTAACAAATACTGTTTTTGCGTGAATGTTTGATGTGATGGGGGTGGGAGGGTGCACACAATTTCACAGGGTTTAGGCATAAAAGGAAAAAAAAAAAAAAAAAATCATTACAAGTTTGGATTGGGTTCTAAAACTCACGTTAAAAGCATGGGACTACTTTCAGTGGTAAGAGAGGGCCCTCAACACGTAACAGAGTTTGAGGAATTTCCCTCAGAGCCTTCACTCCATCAAGGCTCTTACAGGGTCTTTAAAAAGACCTCAGCTCAGGAAGTTCTTATGACAGCTTTTTGTTTTAAAGTTTTTTACACTATGTTCTTAATGTTTTTCTTGTTTTTAATGTTCTTTCAGTTTCTGAGTAGCATAAAAGAGGGCCACCACACAGTTATACTAAACAAAACAACACAATGGAGAAACAGGGTGTAACCAAAATAATTTCATATAATGTAAAAGGAATCCTGAATCCAGTTAAAAGATCCAAGATTCTAGGCAAAATGAAAAAAGACAAAGCAGGAATAATACTTTTACAAGAAACCCACCTAACAGACGTGGAACACAATAAACTCAGTAGACAAGGGTTTAAAATGATCTCTTCATCTTCATATAAATCAGGGAGGAGGAGGGGAGTAGCGACATTGATATCAACCAAAATTACATTTGAAAAAAAATCAGAACACAAAGATAAAGAAGGGAGATACAGTTTGGTAACTGGGCGGCTAGAGGGAGAAGATATCACCCTGCTGAATGTGTATGCTCCCCCAGGGGCTAACTGGAAATTTTATAAAAATGTATTCGACCTAATGATAACTAAAGCTCAAGGTTTAGTGATATGTGGTGGGGACTTCAATCTTAGACTGAATCCATACTGGGATGCTTCTGGTAATTCCCCACATCAAAATAACACCCAAAACAGGAAGACTCGGATGCTACTAAAAGAATTGGGAATCTGTGACGTGTGGAGGGAACTCAACCCCAGTGTAAAAGACTATACATTTTACTCAACTCCACATTCATCTTACTCAAGGATTGACTATTTTTTTATGTTTAATAGAGACATTGGAAGAGTAAAAACATGTAAAATAGGACTGATGGATCTCTCCGACCACAGTCCGATCTACATGGACTTAAATATCCAAAAATACACAAATAATACATTTTCTTGGAGGTTAAATTCAAATGTCCTGAAAGGACCATTGAAAGATGAATTGGAATCAGATATTCTCAGATATTTGGAAGATAACGATAATGGAGAAGTATCCCCTTTAATACTGTGGGATGCATGTAAAGCTGTAATAAGAGGAAAGATTATTGCAAAACTGGCAACCCAAAAGAAACTAAGACAAGAAAAACTATCCACATTAGAGTCAGAACTTAGGAACCTAGAAAAAGAACACAAAGGCAACACTCATTCTACTGACTCGCTCAAGATTAAGGAAATAAAAAACCAAATAAATGAGATCTACACAATAGAAATCCAGAAGAAACTTACATTTCTGAAACAAAAATACTATGAAGCAGGCAGTAAATCGGCAAAATTGCTAGCCTATAAATTGAGGAAACATCAAAAAGAAAGAGCAATCTACAAAATCAGAGACCCAGTATCAAAGGAAATAAAATTCAGAATTCAGGATATTCTTAAAAACTTCGAGAATTACTATAAGAACTTATACTCCCACAAAAAACATAAAAACGCATCCGAGGCATTCCTAAACACATTAAACCTTCCCCAACTTACGGAGTCACAAAATAAAACACTACTGTCAGAAATACATCCTAAAGAATTGGAAAAAGCAATTATGAAACTTAAAGCTAACAAATCCCCAGGAGCTGATGGCTATACAGCAGAGTGGTACAAAACCTTTAAACAGCAACTATCTCCTCTCCTCCTGAAAACATTTAATTATGTCCTCCACACAGGGGAAATCCCCCCCTCCTGGAGAGAAGGGGTCATTGCAGTTATACCTAAACCTGAAAAGGATAAACTAGAGTGCTCCAACTACAGACCAATCAGTGTACTAAATCAGGACTATAAGCTTTTTACCATTATCCTTGCCAAAAGGTTAGAAAATATACTGACAGACCTAATTCATTTAGACCAAACAGGTTTTATAAGACAAAGACAGACACAAGACAACATTCGACGCACTTTACACATAATTCATCATATAAAAAAATATAACTTAAATGCAGTCATATTGGGATTAGATGCTGAAAAAGCATTCGATTCGGTTGACTGGTCTTTTCTATATAGAATCTTATCCAGTTTCAATTTTCATAACAACTTCATTAGAACTATACAGGCATTATATAAAAAACCAACAGCTAAAATAAGGATTAACGGTAATTTATCATCATCTTTTGAACTGGAAAGAGGATGTCGTCAGGGCTGCCCCCTGTCTCCACTGCTCTTTGCAATCTTCATAGAACCTCTGAGCCAATGGATAAGACAAAACCAAAAAATTCAAGGTATTACACTTGGTCAGAAGGAACATAAATAGCACTCTTTGCTGATGACATTTTAATATACCTAGGGCAGCCGGACACTTCTTTACCAGAACTAACCTCAGTTTTTTCAGAGTATGGAGATTTATCGGGATACAAATTAAATATGCATAAAACCCAAGTTTTAACATTCAACTATGACCCAAATCATTATTCACTAAGCAAACTCAAAACTAACTGGGAGTCGGAATCTATGAAATATCTGGGGGTCAATATCCCGAAACAACTCAACAAAATTATATCACTAAACTATGATCCACTGGTGACAAAAATAAAATCTGACCTAGCAAGATGGAATATGATACCATTCTTGGGTACTGCACAAAGAATTGAAGCAGTCAAAATGAATATACTTCCACGTCTTCTATACCTTTTCCAAACAATACCGGTAGAACCTCCCAAAAAAACATGGCAGGAGCTGGACAGAAGGATCTCAAGATTCATATGGCAGGGCAAGAGACCTAGAATCAGATATAGAACCCTACAGCTAAACAAAGACAAAGGTGGGCTCGCGCTGCCAAATATCAGGGACTACTTTAAAGCCGCACAAATTAAAACTTTAGTAGAGATATGTAACCCAGTCTACACTGCACAATGGAAGGAGATCGAATGCCAAATAACAAGTGACATCCCCCTACAGGCGATAATAGGGAACAATGTCTTACCTATGCTTTTGAATAACACTAACCCGTGGATAGAGACCCCGCTAAAAATTTGGTTTAAGATAGTCAGAGAGAATCAAACTAAAGAGCCCTATCGACTTCTGCAATGGATCGCCTATGATCAGGACTTTACTCCTAATAAAACAGACACCAGATTTAAAAAGTGGAAGGAGAAAGGGCTGATAAAATATTACGATTTTTTTAAAGGGCAAATCTTAAGAAGTTTTGAAGATTTGAAAAAACAAGGCCTAATAAATCAAGACCTTTACAGGTTCTTCCAGCTTAGACACCACATAAACAATATACTTAAAAAGGAGGTTTTGGAAAGGGCCCAGTCAGGTGTTCTGAAGGTCTTCTTAATGGCATATAAAGGGATCCCAGGGATCAGACACATTTCTAAAATATACCAAGGTCTTCAAGACTTAAAAGGAGACAACACATCTTATATAAAAGAGAGATGGGAAAAAGAGGGGAATTTCACTTTACAACTGGAAATATGGGAAAAGCTAAATAAACAGCAATGGAAAAGTACCTCATCCCTGCAGTGGAGAGAATTTGGATGGAAAAACTTGGCAAGATTTTTCAGAACACCTGCACAAAACAAATTTACCCATAAGGGATTGAACTGTTGGCGCTTGTGTGGTGAAAAGACTGCAAATCATTTTCATGTGTTTTGGTCATGCCCAGTTATCCACCAATATTGGACCAAGGTACAGACAATATTGGGGAAAATATTCAAAATTACAGTTCCCTTTTCTTTTGTAACTTTGTACTTGGGTTTACTACCGGACTCACTGGAAAGACGAGGAGAAAAATACTTATTCAATGTTTTAATATTGGCAAGCAAAAAAGCTCTAACTAAAAAATGGATGTTGAAGGACTGTCCTACACCTGAAGATTGGACTAACGTGATCCAAGACATTTACTCGATGGAAAAGTTGACATTCGCACTGAGACAGGACATGGATGTGTTCATGAACTTTTGGCAACCCTGGACCGCATATGTGTCTTCCATTAGATCTAATCTTTGACAAATACCATTTCAATAATGGTTCTGCTCTTTGTTCCAACGCTACTCAGATGCTCTTTTATCTTTATTTACTTACTTTTTCTTTTTGTTTGTTTTTTACTGGTTTGTTTGTTTTTTTTATTTGTTTCTTGTTTTTTTTTCTCTTTAATTTCACTTTTTCTTTCACTTAAAAAAAAAAAAAAAAGGGGTGTTGTAAGAATTAATCTTCCAATGTTGTCAGATATCAGAAAATAAGGGAACATGTGATGAAAATGTAAACACTGCATTGCTGTAACGACCTGTATACCCTTTACAAAAACTTAAATAAAAAAAAAAAAAAAAACATGGGACAACTTACAGGGGTAAGAGAGGGCCCTCAACACGTAACAGAGTTTGAGGAATTTCCCTCAGAGCCTACACTCCATCAGGGCTCTTACAGGGTCTTTAAAGAGACCCCAGCTCAGGAAGTTTTTTTGACAGTTTTTTGTTTTAAAGTCTCGTACACCATGTTCTTAATGTTTTTTATGTTCTTAATGTTCTTTCAGTTTCTGAGTAGCAAAAAAGAGGGCCACCACACTGTTATACTAAATAAGAAAATACAATGGAGAAACAGGGTGTAACCAAAATAGCCTCATATAATGTAAAAGGGATCCTGAATCCAGTTAAAAGATCCAAGATTCTACGCAAAATGAAAAAAGACCAAGCAGAAATAATATTTTTACAAGAAACCCACCTAACAGACGTGGAACACACTAAACTCAATAGACAAGGGTTTAAAATGATCTCTTCATCTTCATATAAATCAGGGAGGAGGAGGGGAGTAGCGACATTGATATCAACCAAAATTACATTTGAAAAAAAATCAGAACACAAAGATAAAGAAGGGAGGTACAGTTTGGTAATTGGGCGGCTAGAGGGAGAAGATATCACCCTGCTGAATGTATATGCACCACCAGGGGCTAAATGGAAATTTTATAAAAATGTATTCAACCTAATGATAACTAAAGCCCAAGGTTTAGTGATATGTGGTGGAGACTTCAATCTAAGACTGAATCCATACTGGGATGCAACAGGTAATTCTTCACATCAAAATAACACTCAAAATAGGAAAACTCAGATGCTACTAAAAGAAATGGGAATCTGTGACGTATGGAGGGAATTCAACCCCAATGTAAAAGATTATACTTTTTATTCAACGCCACATTCTTCTTACTCAAGGATTGATTACTTTTTTATGTTTAATAGAGACATTGGAAGAGTAAAAACATGTAAAATAGGACTGATGGATCTCTCTGACCACAGTCCGATCTATATGGACTTAAACATCCAAAAATACACAAATAATACATTTTCCTGGAGGTTGAATTCAAATGTCCTGAAAGGACCACTGAAAGATGAATTGGAATCAGATATTTTCAGATATTTGGAAGAAAACGATAATGGAGAAGTATCCCCTTTAATACTGTGGGATGCGTGCAAAGCTGTAATAAGGGGAAAAATTATTGCAAAACTGGCAACCCAAAAGAAACCGAGACAAGAAAAACTAATCACACTAGAGTCAGAACTCAAGAACCTAGAAAAAGAACACAAAGACAACACTCATTCTAATGGCTCGCTCAAGATTAAAGAAATTAAAAATCAAATAAATGAGATCTACACAATAGAAATCCAGAAGAAACTTACATTTCTGAAACAAAAACACTATGAAGCAGGCAGTAAATCGGCAAAATTACTAGCCTATAAATTGAGGAAACAACAAACAGAAAGAGCAATCTACAAAATCAGAGACCCAGTATCAAAGGAAATAAAATTCAGAATTCAGGATATTCTTAAAAGCTTCGAGAATTACTACAAGAACTTATACTCCCACAAAAAACATAAAAACGCATCCGAGACATTCCTAAACACATTACACCTTCCCCAACTTACGGAATCACAAAATAAAACACTACTGTCAGAAATACAACCTAAAGAATTGGAAAAAGCAATTATGAAACTTAAAGCTAACAAATCCCCAGGAGCAGATGGCTATACAGCAGAATGGCACAAAACCTTTAAACAGCAACTATCTCCTCTCTTCTTGAAAACATTTAACTATGTCCTCCACACAGGGGAAATCCCCCCCTCCTGGAGAGAAGGGGTCATTGCAGTCATACCTAAACCTGAAAAGGATAAACTAGACTGCTCCAACTACAGACCAATCAGTGTATTAAATCAGGACTATAAGCTTTTTACCATTATCCGTGCCAAAAGGTTAGAAAACATACTGACAGACTTAATTCACTTAGACCAAACAGGTTTTATAAGACAAAGACAGACACAAGACAACATTCGACGCACTTTACACATAATTCATCATATAAAAAAATGTAACTTAAATGCAGTCATATTGGGATTAGATGCTGAAAAAGCATTCGATTCGGTTGACTGGTCTTTCCTATATAGAATCTTATCCAGTTTCAATTTTCACAACTTCATTAGAACTATACAGGCATTATATAAAAAACCAACAGCTAAAATAAGGATTAACGGTAATTTATCATCATCTTTTGAGCTGGAAAGAGGATGTCGTCAAGGCTGCCCCCTGTCTCCACTGCTCTTTGCAATCTTCATAGAACCTCTGAGCCAATGGATAAGACAAAATCAAAAAATTCAAGGTATTACACTTGGTCAGAAGGAACATAAAATAGCACTCTTTGCTGATGACATTTTAATATACCTAGGGCAACCAGACACTTCTTTACCAGAACTAATCTCAGTTTTTTCAGACTATGGAGATTTATCGGGGTACAAATTAAACATGCATAAAACCCAACTTTTAACATTCAACTATGACCCAAATCATTATTCACTAAGTGAACTCAAAACTAACTGGGAGTTGGAATCTATGAAATATCTGGAGGTCAATATCCCGAAACAACTCGACAAAATTATAACACTAAACTATGATCCACTGGTGACAAAAATAAAATCTGACCTAGCAAGATGGAATATAATACCATTCTTGGGTACTGCACAAAGAATTGAAGCAGTCAAAATGAATATACTTCCACGTCTTCTATACCTTTTCCAAACAATACCGGTAGAACCTCCCAAAAAAACATGGCAGGAGCTAGACAGAAGGATCTCAAGATTCATATGGCAGGGCAAGAGACCTAGAATCAGATATAGAACCCTACAGCTAAAAAGGTGGGCTCGCGCTGCCAAATATCAGGGACTATTTTATAGCTGCACAAATTAAAACTTTAGTAGAGATATGTAACCCAGTCTACACTGCACAATGGAAGGAGATGGAATGCCAAATAACAAGTGACATCCCCCTACAGGCGATAATAGGGAACAATGCCTTACCTAAACTCTTGAATAACACTAACCCGTGGATAGAGACCCCGCTAAAAATTTGGTTTAAGATAGTCAGAGAGAATCAAGTTAAAGAGCCCTATCGACTTCTGCAATGGATTGCCTATGATCAAGACTTTACCCCCAATAAAACACACACTAGATTTAAAGAGTGGAAAGAGAAAGGGCTGATAAAATATTACAATTTTTTTAAGGGGCAAACTTTAAGAAGTTTTGAAGATTTGAAAAAACAAGGTCTAATAAATCAAGATCTTTACAGGTTCTTTCAGCTTAGACACCACATAAACAATATACTTAAAAAGGAGGATTTGGAAAGGGCCCAGTCAGGTGTTCTGAAGGTCTTCTTAATGGCATATAAAGGGATCCCAGGGATCAGACACATTTCTAAAATATACCAAGGTCTTCAAGACTTAAAAGGAGACAACACATCATATATAAAAGAGAGATGGGAAAAAGAGGGGAATTTCACTTTTCAATTGGAAATATGGGAAAAGCTAAATAGACAGCAATGGAAAAGTACCTCATCCCTGCAGTGGAGAGAATTTGGATGGAAAAATTTGGTAAGATTTTTCAGAACACCTGCACAAAACAAATTTACCCATAAGGGGTTGAACTGTTGGCGCTTGTGTGGTGAAAAGACTGCAAATCATTTTCATGTGTTTTGGTCATGCCCAGTTATCCACCAATATTGGACCAATGTACAGACAATATTGGGGAAAATATTCAAAATAACAGTTCCCTTTTCTTTTTTAACTTTGTATTTGGGTTTACTACCGGACTCACTGGAAAGACGAGGAGATAAATACTTATTCAATGTTTTAATATTGGCAAGTAAAAAAGCCCTAACTAAAAAATGGATGCTGAAGGACTGTCCTACACCTGAAGATTGGATTAACGTGATTCAAGACATTTACTCGATGGAAAAGTTGACATTCGCACTGAGACAGGACATGGATGGGTTCTTGAACTTTTGGCAACCCTGGATCGCATATGTGTCTTCCATTAGATCTAATCTTTGACAAATACCATTTCAATGATGGTCCCGCTCTTTGTTCCAACACTACTCAGATGCTTTTACTTTTAATTACTTAATTTTCTGTTTGTTTGTTTTTTGCTGTTCTGTTTGTTTGTTTATTCATTTTTTTTTATTTAATTCTCTTTAATTTCCCTTTTTCTTTCACTTAAAAAAAAAAAAGAGGGTGTTGTAATAACTATCCTACCAATGTTGTCAAATAGCAAAAAATAAGGGAACGTGCGATGAAAATGTAAACAATGCAATGCTGTAATGACCTGTATACCCTTTACAAAAACTTAAATAAAAAAAAAAAAAAAAGGAGGATTTGGAAAGGGCCCAGTCAGGTGTTCTGAAGGTCTTCTTAATGGCATATAAAGGGATCCCAGGGATCAGATACATTTCTAAAATATACCAAGGTTTTCAAGACTTAAAAGGAGACAACACATCATATATAAAAGAGAGATGGGGAAAAAGAGGGGAATTTCACTTTACAACTGGAAATATGGGAAAAGCTAAATAAACAACAATGGAAAAGTACCTCATCCCTGCAGTAGAGAGAATTTGGATGGAAAAATTTGGTAAGATTTTTCAGAACACCTGCACAAAACAAATTTACTCATAAGGGGTTGAATTGTTGGCGCTTGTGTGGTGAAGAGACTGCAAATCATTTTCATGTGTTTTGGTCATGCCCAGTTATCCACCAATATTGGACCAATGTACAGACAATATTGGGGAAAATATTCAAAAATAACAGTCCCCTTTTCTTTTGTAACTTTGTACAGTATTTGGGTTTACTACCGGATTCACTGGAAAGACGAGGAGAAAAATACTTATTCACTGTTTTAATATTGGCAAGTAAAAAAGCCCTAACTAAAAAATGGATGTTGAAGGACTGTCCTACACCTGAAGATTGGATTAACGTGATCCAAGACATTTACTCGATGGAAAAGTTGACATTCGCACTGAGACAGGACATGGATGGGTTCTTGAACTTTTGGCAACCCTGGATCGCATATGTGTCTTCCATTAGATCTAATCTTTGACAAATACCATTTCAATAATGGCACTGCTCTTTGTTCCAACGCTACTCAGATGCCCTTTTATTTTTATTTATTTATTTTTATTTTTTTGTTTTTTCCTCTTTTGTTTTGTTTTTGTTTTTTTCTTTCTTTAATTTCACTTTTTCTTTCACTTAAAAAAGGGGTGTTGTAATAATTATTCTTCCAATGTTGTCAAAAAACAAAAAAAAGGAACATGTGATGAAAATGTAAACAATGCAATGCTGTAATGACGTGTATACCCTTTACAAAAACTTAAATAAAAAAAAAAATTAGCAGTCTGCACCACAAATGCTGGATTCACAGATATGGCCGAAGTCTGAATTAGTGTGAATTTGTTTTCATCATTGGCAACCTTCAGCCGTCAGTTTTTCCTTACAATCGGTAAATAAACAAGAAAAAAAATTGTAAAAGGAGTTCAAAAGAGGGAAAAGAGAGGAGAGAAGATTCTCTGACAGTGATGGAAAGGTAAGCCTTAGCCTATATTTTAAGGATGTTTTCAGCTTTTTCTCTCCAGGATAACTGCTAGCTTGTTACCCGATGTTAATGGGATTTTGGGCAAACCGTGAATTATGTGCAGACTATCTCAATGCAACGCATATTTTTTTAATCGTAACAGCATAATGTTTAGCTCAGCGGAAGAAGGCATTTTTAAATGTTTTTTCACTCTGCTGTAATTATTTCTACCCCCCCCCCCCATCTTGTCAGGCAGCTAGGTAAGGAGAATAGAGATCTGTTACCCTTATTGTGCCAAAACAGATTTACTTTGTCAAAAGGAGCTTTATACAGTACCTACTGTATAATACTGTATATTGTTGTAAACTCCTCCTGCAATAACTTTTAATACTTATTTAAATTAGTTTACCCATGGAGGACCCGACAGGATGGGGAACAGGGAAAGGAAGTGTGTGGAGGGAGAAAGAAAAGGGAGGGGAACAGACAAAAAGACAAACAAACCAACAACTAAAACAAACAGAAGACAAACTGCTTCTTCCACCGAAGATGTCTTAACACGAGTCTGGTATCTGCACCTGTTAAAGGAGAGACATTTGTGCATGTGTGTCCGTGTGCATATATATGAGAGCGTGCGCAAAATAAGTGTGTGCATGTGAGTGGTTTGTCAGGAAACATATGAAGAGGGGGGCCGGCCGCAGCAGCTCTCCCCCTCGGGAACCCTGAGCAGGCAAGGCAGCGCCGGCAACCCCCACAGGACACAAATACCCGAGGTCAACAAGCCCCAGGAAAGCCAGGCATCCACACCAGGAGGGATGATTGAGGGAGGCCAGGCCACCGGTGCAGTGGGCCCACCAACCCTCCACCCCCCCAGCAGGGCCAACGCCAGTCCCCGGTCCCCAGGCACCAGTGTGTCCACCCCCTGGGCGGGAGACCGAGCCGTGCCCCACGCCATGAGCCCCCCAAGGAACCCGCACACCCCGAGGACCCCCATGCCCAAAGACGTCACCCCCACCCAGGGGAGCCCACATAGCCGAGAGGCACTAACCCCCTCAATCCAGCACCTCCCGACTCGCAGACACACCCATCCCCACACCTTCACACCCTCATGCTCTCATACGCACCCGCTTGCACTCCCGGGTGCGTACACTCCCTCACTCTCACTCACCCACTCTCACAACTCGTGGACCCACCCATTCTCTCTCACTCCTGTACCCATTCAATCTCATTCCCACTTGCCCTCAGGGTCACCCACACCCACTCACGTTCACCCACGCACGCACTCTTACTCACACTCCGACCTATACACAGCCATTCATGCTGCCCCCCTCACACTCACCGACCCTCATTCCCCCTTATTTCTTAGGGCGACTGCGATGCTCAGCGGCCAACCCCCCCCCCCCCCCCCGCCAACTCATCCCAGGGCAGCCACGGCCACAGAAGCAGACCCCCAACCCCTGCGCCCACCCAAGCAGCTGATCAGCAGATCACCGCAGGCGCCTCGAGATGCCACCCGACACACGAAGCGCCACACAAAACCAACCCACCATCACCACCTCTATTCATCACTCCCTCACTCTTGCTTACTCTCTTATTCAGTCCCGCTCTCACTCCCTTGCTTGTATCTCTGACAACATGACAGGCCCCAGGCCCCCCGCCGGGCCCCCGGGCCCCCAGAAGGAGGAGGGCAACAGGGGTGGGGGAAGGACCCCCCCTCCCCCTTGCACAAAACATGGTAGGTGTATGTCAGTTGTATGATGTGACTGTGTGTAAATGCGTGGACTACCATAGTGCAGTTAAAATTGTGGGGATGGTGGGTGGAGCACCACTAGCCACTGCGATAGGCAGCGGGGCCCCCATCCCCCCAAGCACTCAGTCTCTAAAATGCAATTAAAACTGAGGTGACACATGGCCACCCCGGAACAGGCCCCCCGGATACCAGCCCCTCGTGGCCAGCCACCAGAGGCGCCAAGGAGAGCGAGCCACTGCCCACCACCCTTCGGGTTATAGAATTAATAAGCAGGAACCAGAGAGTACTGAATTCAGCCAACTGATTATATGAGGAGGCAGACATTCTCTCCAGGCTAATATAATCTAATAGTAAGTTATTATAGTGAGTCATGCATAAATTATTTCTTGATTTCCAATTCACGAAGATAGTTTTCTTTGCGATGCATAAGGCGGTGAGAACCATGTGTGACATCCTTGCCTCTATATCTATTTCACTTAAATCACCTAATATGCAAAGTGTGGCTGAGGATGGGGCACGATACCCAAGGCATGCCGACAGGTCCTCACATGTCTTCCGCCAGAACTTTTGAACTGGTGCACAGGACCACATAGCATGCATATAGCTATCCAGGATGTTGCTGGTGCAGTAGAAGCAGATATTTGTGTGACTCGGGCCCATTTTGAACATCCTTTGTCCTGTGTAATGAATTCTATGTAGAACTTCATACTGTATGAGCTGTAAATTAGAGTTTTTAGTCATCTTAAAAGTGTTTAAACCTATTTGTGTCCAGAAGCTTTCCTCCTTATTGATCGATAAGTCTGTCTCCCATTTTGATATTGGAAGAGATACTGACTCATCCAGTTTTGATAACAGTCCGTATATTTTCGATATCAATTTAGGGGAATGAAGACTTAGAAACTATGCCACCTTAACTGGTACCTCTAAATCTGTCTGATTAAGATTGAATCTTGCTTTTATTATGGATTTAAGCTGTTGGTACTCAAGAAACTTTTTATTGCTGATATCGTACTGTGACACTAATTCCTGAAATTGGATAAAATTTCCACCTTGAATAAGATGCTCTAAGTTTTTTATTCCCTTCTCTTGCCATAGTGGAAAGTTTAACATCCTCTTTTGTTGCAAGATATCAGGATTATTCCAAATGGGTGTGAGTTTACAAGGGACAAGTGAAGACCCCATTATTTTTAAAAATTTCCACCAAGCTGTCAGAGAGGAGCTAATATTAATGCTTTAAAACAGTCATGACATTTAATACAGGGACTCATAAAAGGTAAGTCAGAGATATTTAGCGACCCACAGAGAGCCTGTTCAGTATCTAACCATGGGTTTCCAAGTGCGGTTGATTTTGTCCATTTAAAAACAAATTGCAATCTATTGGCCAAGAAGTAATTACAAAAAAAATGGTAGATCTAAACCTCTGCACTCTTTTGCTGACTGACCCGTGATGGTTTATCCTTCCATAAAAATGTACTTATATTTGAGTCTAAAGACTTAAACCAGGCCATAGATGGTTGGGTAGGAATCACTGAGAACAAACAGTTGATTTTAGGAAGGACAAGCATTTTGTTGCGACTCTTCCCATTAGTGATATAGGTAGTGTCCTCCAGCGCCTGGGCGCATGCAGCGACCGGCAGCTGGTGAAAAAAGTCTGTCGTCTGTGTCTCTGTTTTTACGCACTTTAATGTGTTTAAACAAAATTCTCTGTGTTGTTTTTAGTCCTTGAATGTTTGTGGACTGTATAACGAAGAGCTCCCTGGTTCCATCAATATGGATTTCCTCCCTATTTTTGCACTGCTGCTTCTTTTCCACCGGCTCTTTGTCTCTGAGGTAAGCACAATCATGATCATGCCGGGGAGAATACAATATTCCAGAGACATGTTACTGCATTTAAACACGGATAATGCAGCGTCTGTGTTTGAGTCTGTGCCGCGACTGCCGGACTTTATTTTAAGAGATTTTCATGGACACAGCGATGTAAAGAGAGACAAGAGGAGGAAACGCGGAAAGCATGGAGGCGTGAAATTAAGCCTGAGGAGACGTCAGTTTAATAGTGTTCCTCTTCCTTCCATGATTCTGGGGAATGTACAATCCCTGAGAAATAAAGTAGATGAAATTCAAGGGAATGTACGCAACCAGAAGGACTTCAAGAACTGCTGTGCCATGGCTTACACGGCGACGTGGCTTACGGCGCAAGACCCGGATGCGGACCTGTGTATTGACGGCTTTGGAGCCCCACTTCACTCGGATCAGCAGGAAGAGGTAACGGGGAAACGTCAGGGGGGCGGCGTATGTTTATACATTAATAAACAGTACTGCACATCTGTCACGGTCAGACAGCGCACCTGTACACCAGATGTGGAGCTTCTGTCCGTATCGCTACGCCCCTTTTATCTGCCCCGCGAGTTCCCCCAACTTTTCATCACGACAGTGCACATTCACCCGAGGCAGATGGTGACTCCGCCTCCAGCACCATCTTTGATGTGGTTCAGCGGCTGCAGTCAATTTCTCCAGAGGCTCCAAACTTTATTCTTGGGGATTTTAACCATGTTTCTTTAAAGAATACACTTAAAAACTTTTATCAGTATGTCTCCTGCCCAACCAGGCGAAAAAAGACATTGGACCTGTGCTATGGATCCATTGAGAGGGCCTATAAATCACTTCCCCTTCCTCCTTTAGGATCCTCAGATCACAACTGTGTACATTTGCTGCCCACATATAAAACTGCTCTCAGAAGAGGCAAGGTGAAGACCAGAGACACAGATGTGTGGACAGAGGATTCAGTGCACTGCCTCCAGGAATGCTTTAACTGTACAGACTGGGAGGTTTTCACACTGTCCTGCGGGGATGATTTGGACTCTTTGGTAGACGTCACATGCTCATACATGGCTTTCTGTAAAAATATGATTGTTCCACGTAAACGTGTCAAAATATATCCCAACAACAAGCCATGGGTTACAAAATCAGTTAAATCCTGCTTACAGAGGATAGCACTTGCCTTTAAACAGGGGTCTGTTTCTGAGCTACAGGTTGCCACAAAAGAGTTGAAGGCCGAAATTTTAAGAGCAAAACAGAATTATAAATCAGAATTGGAAAGCAAGATGGCAACAAAGAAACTTGGTTCAGCCTGGGCCAGTATGAAAACTATTGCAGGCTATTCAGAGCACAGAGCGCAGTAATCGTGTGTTTTTAGATGGTTTTAATTCAGACACAGAGCTGGCTAATGCTCTTAGTTGTTTTTATGGTCGTTTTGATTCCTCTGATTTTAGCACAGAAACCCAAGATTTGAAACAGAAACTCAAAGACAATCAGCACTTTAATATTGAGGTGCAGGATATTAAAAGGACATTCTGTGCTGTAAAAGTGAACAAAAGTCAGGGCCCTGATAATATATGTGGGCGATTGGTAAAGTCCTGTGCACATGAACTGAGTCCTGTATTTCATTACATTTTCAATAAATCCTTACAGACACAACATGTGCCCAAGATCTGGAAAGATGCCGTGGTTGTTCCCGTTCCAAAATCCAGCTGTCCTAAAACGGTAAACGACTTTAGACCAGTTGCTTTGACTTCAATTTTAATGAAAATTTTTGAAAAAATGGTCAGATTTGAGGTCCTAAAGCAGACTGAACATACATTGGATCCTTTGCAGTTTGCATATAGGCCTCACAAAGGAGTGGAGGACGCCACTGTCACTCTGTTTAACATGCTTTTTAAACATCTGGATTTTAATGGGACACACGCCAAAGTGCTCTTCTACTGGCTCTCCTCAGGGGTGTGTGTTGTCACCACTACTCTTCATCCTGTACACAAACATGTGTCGGAGCAGACATGACAACAGACACACTATAAAGTATGCTGATGATTCAGTTATTGTCAGTCTCCTCCAGGATGGTGAGAGTGGCCACAGCCCAATAGTTGATGATTTTGTTCACTGGTGTGAGGATTCCTACCTGCAGCTGAATACGACAAAAACTAAAGATATGATTATTGACTTTAGGAGGAAAACTCCCAGGCACAAAGTCACCATACTAGACCACCGAATGTGTACAATCCTACAAATATCTTGGGACGATTATTGATAGTAATTTAAAGTTTGAGGAGAACTGTGAAAGGGTGTGCAAAAAGGGTCAGCAACATTTGCACTGCTTGAGAAAACTTGCACGCTTCCAAATTGACCGAACCATAATGACAATGTTTATCGGGCTTTTATTGAATCTGTTTTATCCTTTTCTTTAGTGTCATGGTTTGGTCAGATAAAACTGAAACAGAGGAAATCCTTGGATCAGATAGTTAGATGGTCCAGTCGTTTGCTTGGTGAGTCACAGCTCAGCCTGACATCCCTGTACACCAGACAAGTACAGAGGATGGCTACCTCCATTTTAAATGATGACTCCCACCCTTTGCACTGCAACTTTCAGCTTCTTCCCTCAAGACGGAGGTTTACTGTCCCAAAAAGTAAAACCCAGCGCTACAAAAAACAGCTTTATTCCTGCTGCTGTCAAAGAGTTGAACAAGTTGTAACAATATATTGCACGTAATTTAGGTACCTATTTATTAACTCCATTTTATAGTTACTTATTTTTGTAGGATGTTACTTGGGTTCTAAATATTTTATTGAGTTTTAGACCTTTGAGTTTTTAACCTCTTTGACTAGTTTTTAACTTTTAATATGACTCTTCTCTCTTACCTCTGGTTTTTCTCTCATCTCTTTGTCTTTTTATACCCTGATTGATGGAGCCTTGAGTATTTTTATCATGTTCATAGTCAATTTCATGTGTGCCTGCGTTTGTGTCTATGTTGAATGTAATTTGTGGCTTGTAAATATGGATATCACCAGACTGCAAAACAAATCTACCTACGGGTACAAATAAAGTAACCTGAACCTGAACCTGAAGTTGTAACAATATATTGCATATAATTTAGTTACCTATTTATTAACTCCATTTTATATTTACTTATTTTTGTAGGATTTTTATTTGGGTTCTGAATCTTTTATTGGGTTTTAGACCTTTGAGTTTTTAACCTCTATGACTAGTCTTTAACTTTTTAACATGACCCTTCCCTCTTATCTCTGGTTTTTCTCCCATCTCTTTGTCTTTATATCCTGATTGATGGAGCCTTGAGTATTTTTATCATGTTTATAGTCAGCTTCATGTGTGCCTGTGTTTGTGTTTATGTTGAATGTAATTGTGGTTTGTAAATATGGATGTCACCAGACTGCAAAACAAATCTACCTACGGGTACAAATAAAGTAACCTGAACCTGAAGCGTGTAAGGTCGTCTTGTATTGTTTTCAAAAGGGGAGTGTGATTTAGTCGTAATAACTGGGAGCCTGGGGGAGATATCTGTTCCTAAGTATTTAATATTACCTGATTGTATTGGAATAATGGATGTATTTGAGAAATTACAATTTATAGGTAAAATTGCTGATTTACCCCAGTTAAATGAGTAGTCTGACAATGATGAAAATTGATCAATGAGCGCCACTGTCTGAAGAAGAGATCTTTGTGAGTTTTCAAGGAAAATCAATACATCATCAGCATAAAGACTTATCTTGTGTTCTTTTTCTCCAGTTTGATACCTCTGATATCGACATTCTGTCGTATGGCTGCTGCTAATGGTTCGATAAAGATGGTAAAAAGTGAGGGAGAGAGTGGACAACCCTGCCTAGTACCTCTCTCAAGATTAAAGCTTCGGGAAGTCTGATCATTTGTTCGGACAGATGCAGTTGGACAGCTATATAGTGTTTTAATCCAGTTTATGAAAGATGAACCAAACCCAAACTTATTTCACACCATAAAAAGAAATTTCCAGTTAACTCGGTCAAAGGCCTTTTCTACATCCAGTGATAAAATTGTAGTTTCTAAGTTATTGATCTTACAGTAGTCCATTAAATTAAATAGCCTGCGTGTATTATTTGCCGAGTGCCTAACCTTGATGAAACCTGATTGACCTGGATGTATAATAACCGGAATTATCCTTTCCAGCCTTTTGGTGAAAGCTTTAATTATTTCTGTAATTATTGTAATTATGCTGTAATTATTTCTAATTGGCTTAATTTGCACCAAATGACTGCTTAAAGTTATATTAATCAGAAAGTTGTTTAGTATTCTCTTTGACTCCAAAATATATAAAGATTAAAAATGGTAAATGGTATTCACTTATATAGCGCTTTTATTCTCATCTCTTGGTGACCAAAGCGCTTTACAGATCCTGCCATCCACCCATTCACACACACATTCACACACTGATGGTGGCATTAAGAAAAAGTTATCAGACAACCAATCCACTAGTTATCAAACTGAGAGTCCAGAGAACAGATGAAGGATACAGATTTACATTATATTAATAGATCTGAATCAGGAGCATTTTGAGGAAACACAAAAGGGATGAAAAGTAGCTTCTTCTAAATAAAATTTTTGTCTCTAATTTATTAAAACATCAGGAATGAAATCTGTGTGATCACTGTTGAAAGTAGGAGATGAATGACATTTTTCAGATTCAAACAATTTATGAATGTGCTGAGCGGCTGCCCCGGCCTTGGATGCGCTCTGCAGAGCGTGCCCAAATGCCAAGTCACGTTTTGTTACCTTGTATTCATACATGTGTAATGACAATAAAGTTGAATCTCATCTCATCATCTCATCATAATTAAAAACTACACAAAAAACTTAGATATAGCCTTTATTTCTCAGCACAAAACAATCTATAATATATTTGTAATATTTTAATTATTTTGTGAATGAACCTATATATAAAACAACAGGTTTTTTTTCCCACTGTTGTAGTATGAATTCATTAAAGTGCCTGTGACATGATGTAGGAAGTATGGCTTAATATTCAGTATGAATTTATCTTCAGTCGTCCACATAGTTGGTTCTGTTGATTTCAAACGCTAAATAAGTGGAAAAATATTTCTAAGTGAATTTAAATTTAGCGCCGTGTTGCAGTAATGTGATATCCGGAGATTCGCCTCGTTTCCAGATATGATGTCATGAAAGGAGTTAATCTCGGTTGATCCGCGTGCTGTCAATGTAAACAAGCTGTTTAGCTTCTGTATCAGCTAAGAAATGCCGAAACGTTGCATGGCGGCTGGGTGTTCTAATTGCCCCAGTGAACATATAAGCCTGTTCGCATTCCCAAAAGATCCCGATCTTCTTAAAAAAATGGGCGAAGCAAGTACAAAGAACAAGGGACAAATGGCATCCAACACCATCTTCTGTACTCTGTAGCGATCATTTCATTGCACATAGTTTTGAGGCTGTGCCTGCTATACAGGAATCTTTAGGCATGAAAGTTCGTTACAAACAAGTTCTAAAACCGACTGCCATACCTACGGTTTTCAAACGAAAACCCACAGCTCAAAACGAAATCAACATATCAAAACAGCGCAGAGAAGCAACAGTGTCAAAACTCGCCCAGAAAAGAGTAAGTCCCTTTGTTTATGTTTTAGGGTATGATAGAGGTATGTGTACACATCAGATCTGCAAAACAATTGGGGTGTTTAGTTACAATCTCAAAACAAGAAACACATTATGGATATTTTATCTGTAGTTTTGTCATTAGTGTTGTTAATTCTTTAACCTGTAAACCCACATATATACACTACCGTTCAAAAGTTTGGGGTCACCCAGACAATTATTTTGTGTTTTCCATGAAAAGTCACACTTATTTACCACCATGACTTGTAAAATGAATAGAAAATATAGTCAAGACATTGACAAGGTTAGAAATAATGATTTGTATTTGAAATAATATTTTTTTTCCTTCAAACTTTGCTTTCGTCGAAGAATCCTCCATTTGTAGCAATTACAGCATTGCAGACCTAACATGATTGCACAAGGGTTTTCTAATCATCCATTAGCCTTCTGACGCAATAAGCAAACACACTGTACCATTAGAACACTGGAGTGATAGTTGCTGGAAATGAGCCTCTATACACCTATGTAGATATTGCACCAAAAACCAAAGATTTGCAACTATAATAGTCATTTACCACATTAGCAATGTATAGGGTGTATTTCTGATTAGTTTAAAGTTATCTTCATTGGAAAAAAGTGCTTTTCTTTCAAAAATAAGGAAATTTCTAAGTGACCCCAAACTTTTGAACGGTAGTGTATACATACATATTTTACACACACACACACACACACACACACACACACACACACACACACACACACACACACACACACACACACGAGTTTGTTTTCTGGGTGAAATATTTTGGGCTTTTGTCCCTGCTTAAGAGTGTGTAATATTGCAATTAATTATTTCATTTAGGAAGTCTCAGAACTGCTGACAAAAAAGCCAGAAGTGACGATCACTAGTGAACAACTTCAAGAGGAACAAAGAAGCAGGCTTATCTTCAAGCAACATTTTTCAACCTACATATCTGCACATTATGACGGTAAAGACCCATAAATAGTGTTGTATAACATATGATTAAAGACTCTTTAACAATTAGGTGATTGTTATTTAATAGTTTTGTTTACAAACCCACCGATGTGACCAGAATTTCCCCGACAAGAGAAAAAAAATGAGCACACTTGATTTTATTTTATTTTTTCCGGCGAAAGTAAAATCCTCCCCTATGAATTTTGAAGCCAAGCGTTGACTTTACTCTGAATGGAACGACTTTGTGTTAAAAAAAAGTGATATCACTTTTTTCAGTTTTCATTTTGATAAATGTCATTGCCTACCGAAACTAAATGTCTGAGCATTTTTTTTTTTTTTTTTAAATTTCCCCGACCACCCAATCGGGGAAGTAAAAAAATAAATTGAAGCCAAAATTTCTTTTAACCAAATGATTAAACAACGATCACTTTATGTGGAAAAAAATAATTACTTAATAATAATAATAATAATAATAATAATAATAATAATTACATAAATATATGCACAAAATCAATGCCTATGGTGGCAAAGGTACATGATCAAAGTTGCACATCCAGTTCTTTTAGATCTATCTGTATATTACCATTCAGTGTTTTGGAGGCGACTGACGTCCATCTCTAACCCTTCACCGTCCGACCCTTCATCCTCCGAAATGTGCGAGACATCGTCGCTTCCTGAACAATATGGTTCAAATAAATAGGGTTGCAGTCCTTCGTTAGAACCAACTCGCTCTTCTTCATCCCTCGGTCCTGCTTCTTCCTCAAAAACTATCGACAAATCGCTCAAATCTTCACTGAAATCGCTCACAACTTCCTCCACTTCAGTGTACTCAGCCATGCTTGTTTACATATTGGGTTCCTCTCATTACGTTACAATATGGTGGCGCCGTTTGACCCAATTTCGACAAACCAACATCGCAATTTGCTGCATAACGATGTAATTTATGGTAGTATATGGGAAAAAAATTTATTGAATTTTTTGGTCTACACAGAATAAAAGCACAGTACAGTGATCCCTCACTTATCGCGGTTAATGGGGTCCAGAACCAACCGCGAAAAGTGAAAAACCGCGAAGTAGCGTCACCCCCCCCCCCCATTTTTTACATACATTTTTTTTGTGTATATATAATATCAATAAGTGTATATTAACCCTATAAATGCATGTTATCATTAGAACATTAAAGAATAGTTTGAAACATGTAAATAAAATATTAATAATATAAATAATATACATAAAATAATGTATAAATAATATAAATAATACGTACGTTCATTCTATCACTCTCTCTCTCGACGGGAAGGCGTAGAGGCAGCAGGAGGAGGCGTAGAGGCAGCAGCGACGTCTCGGCCAATCAGCTTGCGAGATTCCCGAGCTGAGCCAACACGAGAACAAAATCTCTTAGGGGGGGGGGGGGGGGATGCTGGCCAGCGAATCAGAGAGGTGGATTTTGAGTTGTGCCGGCTCTCCGTGTAGTCTCCCTGCCTTCTGCTAGCGCCCGGGCAACTTTTTTCTCAATTTTGAATTTTTGATGAATATTTCTGAAAAATCCGCGATGCACTGAGGGCGCGAAAGGTGAGGCGCGAAGTAGTGAGGGATCACTGTAGTTCTTCTTTCAAATGATGTCTTGGTTGAATTATGTCACAGACTCTTTAATACCACATAATAATCAGAGCTAAGTAAAAAAAAAACTTTATAAGCAGCATAATCTTTATTTTAAAAGTCAAATTGCTGTTGCAGCTCTCAGTTAATTGTATTTTAGTCAGAGAGGGGCAAAATGGCTCTTCGGTTGGCAAAGGTTGCAGACCCCTACATTAGACAGTGAAATAAACAACAATAAAAAAAGCTCCCTTCTTGTGGGCTGCAGCAGCACTAGCTGCTAACCTAATGTTATATACAACCACAGATAAATCAAGAACAGAATATACAGTATATGGCTTGACAGAGACTCTGCACATACACTACTCACAAAAAGTTAGAGATATTTGGCTTTTGGGTGAAATTTATGGAAAATGTAAAAAGTTCATGCTACAATGATATTACGTCATGAAAGCAGGGCATTTAAGTACAAGCATTCAATGGTGACTTCTTCATCTCAAAAAATTTATTGAAACAAAATCCAACAACAGGGTTGGGGATACCACAACAAAAAATGTCAGTGTCTCAGTAACTTGTCATGTGCCCTTGAGCATCAATTACAGCTTGACAATGACATCTCATGCTGTTCACAAGTCAACTTATTGTCTGCTGAGGCATGGCATGACACTCTTTTTCAAGGGTGGCCCTCAGGTCACTGAGGTTGTGGGGTGCAGGGTTATGAACGTTTACATGGCAGCTGATCCCATAGGTTTTCTATGCGATTCAGGTCGGGAGAAAATGCAGGCCACTTCATTTGAGGTACCCCAGCGTCCAGTATCAGCTCCCGAATGATGCAACCTCGATGAGCTTGAGCACTGTCGTCCATGAAGATGAAATTAGGCCTGTGTTGTTCATGCAGGAGCACAATAACTGGATTAATGATGTTATTCAGGTAGTATCGGCTTGTCACTGTACCATTCACATGGTGTTGGGCAGTTCTGTATTGACTAGACACACCTGCCCAGACTGCAGCACCACCACCAAAGGCTCGTCTGGTGACAACAGTGGCTGATGCATAGCGCTCCCCTTGACTTCTCCAACATCACTGGCGGCCATCATTTCTGCTCAACGTGAATAGATTTCATCAGAGAACAGCAGTGAGGCCCACTGGTCCCTTGTCCAGTGTAAATGCTCCCTGGCCCATACAAGACGATGACGCCTGTTCCTGGTGGTGTGGTCAGGTACCCTTGCAGGTTGTCTAGCACGCAGGCCATGTTGATGTAAATAGTTTTGAATGGTCTGATGTGACACTTGGGTGCCTCTCACCTCCCTTAAATGTGCCTGGAGTTGAGTGGCATTCGTCATCCGGTTCTGCAGGGCACTGTTCACAATGACGCGGTCATCAGCATGGGATGTGGCCAAAGGATGTCCACTTCTATGCCTTTCTGTGACTCTTCCAGTCTCTCTGTATCTCTACTGCAACCTGCTGATGACACTCTGTGACACTCTAAGCTCAGTGGCCACTCCCCTCTGAGAATATCCTGTTGGAAACCTCGCAATGGTGAGGTACTGTTGATCAATTGTTAGGTGTCGTCTTGGTCTCATGATGTCAAAATGTGAACAGCATGATGAAGAGAACTGTTTAAATACCAATTCTAACTGAACCAGAAAATTTATTGGTTGATTCATGGACCAAACACTTGTTGTGAATTTTGCCATTAAGCACCTTGTCAGAGAACAGCAAGTTATGCAGAAAGTACTGACATACTGAACAACTGGACATGTGCATTCAAAAAGTTAGAGAAGGTCAAATTAAGTTCACCTGGAAAGGTTATCGTGCATTTTAGCTGCATCCTGAAATTTCACCTGAAAGCCGAATATCCCTAACTTTTTGTGAGTAGTGCACACACACACACACACACAGGTGTGAAAAAGTGCTTGCCCTCTCTCTGATTTCTCATTTTTTTGTA
The DNA here is from genome assembly GCA_020510985.1 of Pholidichthys leucotaenia. Classification (NCBI taxonomy): domain Eukaryota; kingdom Metazoa; phylum Chordata; class Actinopteri; order Cichliformes; family Pholidichthyidae; genus Pholidichthys; species Pholidichthys leucotaenia. The sequence continues at coordinate 220,354,841 of CM035847.1, read as the reverse complement.
TGTTTGTCACACTTAAATGTTTCAGATCATCAAACAAATTTAAATATTAGACAAAGATAACACAAGTAAACACAAAATGCAGTTTTTAAAGGTCTGATGACACGTTTTGACTTCATTTAATTTTTCAACACATAATACAACATGATGAAATAGGTTGGTCTGTGTAGTTCTAAGTCAAACAGGCTTTTTTTCACGCGAATATCCAACGTTTTCATGAGCACCATGTCACCCATTGCGTCAGTGGCTGGAAAATCCCCCGGCCATGTTGTAACATCATCGACAGAACACAGCACTTGGCTGCCCATTGTACATACAGGATGGAAGCAGTAGAAAACACTGACGATGGTTCCAGCACATGTAGTCTGGAAGTTGGGCTTGTCTTGTCCAATCTTCAGATGATTATAATTCTGAAGAATGGGATGACAATGAAGAATCTGGGGGCATCAGACCGTATAGGTTTGAGCCGTGCCAAGCGGGCACTATGCCAAGTCAGTCATACTCAGAGAGTGATGGTGGAGAGGCACACATGCCCGCAGCAGCAGCAGCAGCGACAAACACACGGCAGGGGAACACCGAGTGTTATTCTTTTGTTACAGATATTGCAACAAATTATTTGTGAGCTACAAAGCTGCTGTCATTCCAGTCAACAACACCGGCATTCCGTCGCTTATGTCATGCGGGTGCTGCCCTTAATTCGTTGGGCGGCACCACAGTCCAGTCAGCAGCTGCGGTTTTTTGATGATAACCAGTTTATGCAGGCGCTGTTATAAACGTTATATTGATCATCGACAATGACTTTTGGGTTTACACAACATGCTAAAAAATGTCAAAAACGTGTCATCAGACCTTTAAATGAAGGTGTTTATTATTAATGGCAAAAAAATCCAAACCTACATGGCCCTATGTGAAAAAGTGATTTCCACCTAAACCTAGTAACTGGTTGGGCCACCATGAGCAGCAACAACTGGAATCAAGTGTTTGTGATAACTGGCAATGAGTCTTTTACAGCGCTGTGGAGGAATTTTGGACCACTCATCTTTGCAGAATTGTTCTAATTCAGCTACATTGGAGGGTTTTCAATTCAATTCATTTCAATTCTACTTTATTTATATAGTGCCATATCACAACAACAGTCATTTCATAGCACTTTCAAATGTAGGGAAAACCCCACAATTGCAGAAAGACCCCAGCAATCAGACAATCCCCTGTGAGCGAGCATTTAGCGACGGTGGAGAGGAAAAACTCCCATTTAACAGGAAGAAACCTCTAGCAGAACCAGGCTCAGGGAGGAGCAGTTATCTGCTGCGACTGGCTGGGGGGTGAGGGGATAGAGAAGATGAAAAGAACAGACATGTAGAGAGCAAACATTAACAGAGAGAAGCCAAGTACATTATTGGAGGTCACCCGGCAGTCTGAATCTATTAACAGCAAAACAAAGGGGGGGGGGGGGTTAAGAGACACAAGATCCCTTCCGAATCGTACGCTATATTGAAGAGGAAGGTTTTTACCCTATTCTTAAAAACAGAGATCGAGTCCGACTCCTGAACCCAGATTGGTAACTGGTTCCACAGGAAAGGAGCTTGACATCAGAAGGCTCTGCCTCCCATTGTACTTTTGGAGATTCTACGTATTACAAGTAATCTAGCATTTTGGGAGCGTAGTGTACTGTTAGGATGATAGGGTAATATCGGATCTTTATATAAAAGGGGGCCTGATTATTAAGAGCTTTGTAAGTGAGAAGAAGGATTTTAAACTTAATTCTAAACTCTATGGGAAGCCAATGAAGGGAGGCCAGAACCGGAGAGATATGATCTTTCTTTCTCGAACCAGTTAAAACTCTTGCTGCAGCATTTTGGATCAACTGAAGAATTTTTAAAGATATTTTAGGACAACCTGATAATAACGAGTTACAATAATCTAATCTAGCGCCAACAAAAGCGTGGATCAGTTTCTCAGCATCATTCAGAGACAAGATGCTCCTAATCTTGGCAATACTGCGCAGATGATAGAAGGCAGTCTTAGAAACAAATTTAATATGTGAATTAAAAAACAGATCTTGATCAAAAATAACTCCAAGGTTCCTCACAGAACTATTCAGAGTAAGAGTAGCCACATCCAAATTAAGAGTTTGATTTGGAAAGGTTGGAAAAACTCAGGTTTTTTTGGACCAACAAGAATGACTTCAGTCTTATCTGGGTTTAATAAGAGAAAATTACGTCATCCAAGCTTTGATTTCCTTAAGACAGGCATCTAACTTGGCTAATTGATTACAATCATCGGGCTTCATTGACAGGTATAATTGTGTGTCATCTGCGTAACAATGAAAATGCATACAGTGCTTTCTAATGATGTTGCCTAACGGAAGCATATACTGAAACAGAAGCATATAAAGAGGCGGTTCAACCATGAACCGCCTTTTTAAGCTCATGCCACAGCATTTCAGTCGGATTCAGGTCAGGACTTTGACTAGGCCACTCCGAAGTCTTCATTTTGTTTTTCTTTAGCCATTCAGAGGTGGACTTGCTGGTTTGTTTTGCATCATTGTCCTGCTGCAGAATCCAAGTGCGCTTCAGCTTGAGGTCACAAACAGATGGCTGGACATTCTTCTTCAGGATTGTTTTTTTTTTGACAGCAGAACTCATGGTTCCATTTACCACAGCAAGTCTTCCGGGTCCTGAAGCAGCAAAACAGCCCCAGACCATCATACTACCACCACCATTTTTTACTGTTGGTATGATGTTCCTTTTCTGAAATACTGTGTTACTTTTACGCTGGATGTAATGGGACACACACCTTCCAAAAAGTTCAGCTTTTGTCTCGTCAGTCCACAGAGTATTTTCCCAGAAGTCTTGGGGATCATCAAGGTGTTTTCTGGCAAAACTGAGATGAGCCTCGATCTTCTGCTCAGCAGTGGTTTTCTTCTTGGAACTCTGCCATGCAGGCCATTTTTGCCCAGTCTTTTTCTTATGGTGGAGTCATGAACACTGACCTTAACTGAAGCAAGTGAGGCCTGCCATTCTCTGGATGTTGTTGTGGGGTCTTTTATGACCCCTTGGATGAGTCATCGCTGCGCTCTTGGGGTAATTTTGGTTGGCTGGCCACTCCTGGGAAGGTTCACCACTGTTTCTTGTTTTTGCCATTTGTGGATAATGGCTCTCACTGTGGTTCGCTGTAGTCCCAAAGCTTTAGAAATGGCTTTATAACCTTTTCCAGACTGACAGATCTCAATTACTTTGTGTCTCATTTGTTCCTGAATTTCTTTGGATCACAGCATGATGTCAAGCTTTTGAGGATCTTTTGGTCTACTTCACTTTGTCAGGCAGGTCCTATTTAAGCGATTTCTTCATTGAGAACAGGTGTGGCAGTAATCAGACCTAGGTGTGACTGAAGAAATTGAACTCAGCTTTCCAAAGATGTGATAAACCACAGTTAATTTATGTTTTAACAGGTGGGGCGCGGACACACACACACACACACACACACACACACACACACACACACACACACACACACACACACACACACACATATATACAGTATATACTGTATATATATATACAGTGTATATATATATATACATACAATATCTTTTACAGTTGAATGAACAGCACTGCTGCCACCTTCAATAATAATTGTAACTATTAATAATAATAAAAATAATAACTAGAAAAGCACTCGGAGAGCGCAGACCTCCGCCAAGCGGCACAGTTCCCCCCATACAGTGTTTGTGTGTACGTTTTCAGATTCCCTGAGCATGAAAAGATATGACTAGCAATTGGATTCACAATGATTATTTGTTTATTTGACATGGACAGTGCAATAAACAGACAATTAATGAATAACAATCAATGTGATAGTGATAGGATTAGTGGTTCAGTAGTGTAAAACGGGGCTATAAGGGACGGCGGGTTAATAAGGGACACTTTTCTGGGAAATGTTTTAAATGTAATTGTGCTTTTTTTATTTTGAGCAGGACGCTGAGTTGTGTTTTTATTGTCAAATATCCATGAATCCTTCATCAAATGTAGGCGGAAGCAAAATTAAAAAAGCAGAATTACATTTAGAAAAGTGTCCCATATTACCCCGCCGTCCCTTATAGCCCCGTTTTACGGTTGTAAAAGCATTGCCTCCTTAGCGGAGGTAATAAACTGAAGTGTTGGTGTGTCCATCTCCTCCACTGACGGATGCAGATTGGTTAGACAGGTTGCCGTGGGTTTTATATTATATTGGGGTTGCGCTGCGCGGCAAAACAGAATTTAGAATTTTCCCCGGCAGAGAGGTCGTTTTTACGCAGCGCCTATAGCTGGGCGGGGAATTTGTGGCAAATAATCGGGCGGCGGACAGGTGTCCGTGTCAGGTTTTGCAGCATAGCGCAAAAACACGCACGCCGGCGGGCCCAGGCCAGCAGTGTTTTCCGCGTGCTTTTGTGCCTAAAACGTTGAAGAACGCGGAGTTTGTGTTGGTCAGACACGACAAGCAGTGCAATGTGCGCAGCGCCTATGGCTGGCGGGCCCAGGCCACCAGTGTTTTCCGCATGCTTTTGTGGCTAAAACGTTGAAGAAGGCGGAGTTTGTGTTGGTCAGACACGATGCCCAGCGCCGTCCATTGCGCCTGCGCACATGTTGGAAATGGCCATATGTCACAGTGTGGAAAAATGCTTTAAAAAAATTCCTGTATGCAGACGGTGATGCGGATCATCCCCAAAATGTAATCAGTTCTTCCTTGTACCATTTCCAACAACGCCTGAAAGTTTCATGGAAATGCGTCCAAGATTTTTTGAGTTATCTTGCTAACCAACAGACAGACAGACAAACAGACAAACCCTGGCAAAAACATAACCTCCTCCTGGCCTTTTCGGCCTGGCGGAGGTAATAATAATGCATCAGATTTATATAGCGCTTTATCATAGACACTCAAAGATGCTTTTATAAATAGATACATTCTTCATTCACTCCAGAGAGGCAATGGTAGTGGCAAGCTACTACTGTAGCCACAGCTGCCCTGGGGCAGGCTGACGGAAACGTGCCTGCCAATCCGAGCCAATGGCCTCTCCAGCCACCACCAAACATTTATACACATTCATACCCAGTGTTATGGACACTGGAGGCAAGGTGGGTGAAGTGTCTTGACCAGGGACACAACAGCACGATATCTGGGGAGAGCAGGATTCAAACCGCCAACCATCTGATTATTGGACGACCTGCTCTACCTCCTGACCCACTGCCACCCATTAGTAGTGTATTGGAAGGGAACGATCCCTACTGTGCAAAATAGTGGTGTTATGTATGGTCTCTATGAGCAGCACAGATTACAAAGTCTGACAGCAGCAGGTAGGAAGGACATGTGGAACCTTTCCCTCAACCACTTCAGATGATACAGCCTGCTGCTAAATGATTCAAAGATTTTTATTACCTCCGCCACGGAGGTAATGTTTTTACCGGGGTTTGTCTGTCTGTCTGTCTGTTACCAACATAACTCAAAAAGTTATGAACAGATTTTGATTAAATTTTCAGGAAATTTTTGCTTACAGCAAGGCAGACCTACATCTTATGTCCCAGACTGGGATTTGAACCCCTGACACCATGATCCCAACACCTCCTGCTCTACCAGTGAGCCAAAGAGGAATTCCTCACTAGCTCTCAGCTAGTAAGGGGGCGTACTCTATGGTGTCAGGACTTGCATCACTGCAGGGACATACAGCAACAGATGTATCACTGTTGGTGTGCCAAGTCTTTCTATGCAAACCGCTGAGGTAGTTATTGTGTGGGTGAGTGTGTTATGGTCTGGGTGGGGTGGGGGAGCAGAGTTCAGGGTCCTGATGGCCTGGTGAACAAAGTCATTTAGCAGTCTTGTGGAGCGGGCCCCGAGGCTCCGGTACCTTTTCCCTGAGAGCAGAGGGCTAAAGAGGGAGTGTGAGGGGTGGGAGGTGTTCGCCTGGAATACTGATGGCTCTGCGGGTGAGGCGGGTGTCCCAGAGGGGGGGCAGAGGGGCACCAATGATCTTTCTGGCTGCTTTCACTATGCGTTGTAGTGTCTTCCTGCAGGAGGCGGCGCAGCTTCCGTACCACACTGTGATGCAGCTGGTGAGGATGCTCTCAATGGTGCCCCGGTAAAATGAGCACATGATGGGGGTGGGACTTGTGATCGCCTCAGTTTGTGGAGGAAACGGAGGTGAGTTTGAGCCTTCTTGGCCACTGATGTGATGTTGTTGGATCAGGAGAGGTCCTCAGAGATGTGCACCCCCAGGAACTTGGTGCTGCCTACCCTCTCCACAGCTGCTCTGTCGATGATCAGAGGGGGATGCTGTGTGTGTCCTCTCCTAAAGTCGACCACAATCTCCTTGGTTTTTCCCATGTTCAGGAAAAGATTATTGTCTTTACACCACTGGACCAGTTGGCTCACATCCTTTCTGTAGTTGGCCTCTTCATTGTTTGTGATGAGGCAAACCACCGTTGTGTCGTCAGCCGGACTGGTATTATAGTAGCAGTTTTGAAACACGTGGGGACAACAGCTTGACTCAGGGAGATGTTGAAGATGTCGGCCAGGACATTCTTGAGCTCCTCTGCACAGTCCTTCAGAACGCGACCTGGTATGCTGTCTGGTCCAGCTGCCTTGCGTGGGTTGATCCTGGAGAGGGTCCTCTTCATGCTAACCGGATCCAGACTTATAGCTTGCTCATCTGGGGGAGGAGTGGTCTTCTGTGCTGATGTGCCATTTTGTGCTGCAAAGCAGCCAAAGAAGTCATTTACAGTGGATATAAAAAGTCTACATAGTCCTGTTCAAATGCCAGGTTTTTGTGATGTAAAAAAAAATGAGACCAAGATAAATCGTTTCAAAACTTTTTCCACCATTATTGTGACCTGTATAACCCAACTGAAAAACAAATTGAAATTTTTAAGGAGAAAAATAAAAAATAAACAAACTTAAATAACCTGGTTGCATAAATTTGCACACCGTGTTATAACTGGGGATGTAGCTGTGTTCAGAATTAACCAATCACATTCAAACTCATGTTAAATGGGAGTCAACATACACCTGCCACCATTTAAAGTGCCTCTGATTAACCCCAAATAAAGTTCAGCTGTTCTAGTAGGCTTTTCCTGACATTTTTGTAGTCACATCTTACAGCACGAGCCATGGTCCGCAGAGAGCTTCCAAAGCATCAGAGTGATCTCATTGTTCAGAGGTATCAGTCAGGAGAAGGGTACAGAAGAATTTCCAAGGCATTAAATATACCATGGAACACAGTGAAGACAGTCATCATCAAGTGGAGAAAAATATGGCACAACAGTGACATTACCAAGAACTGGATGTCCCTCCAAAATTGATGAAAAGACGAGAAGAAAACTGGTCAGGGAGGCTGTCAAGAGGCCAACAGCAACATTGAAGGAGCTGCAGGACTTTCTGGCAAGTACTGGCTGTTTAGTACATGTGACAACAATCCCATCTAATTCATATGTCTGGGCTACGGGGTAGGGTGGCAAGACGGAAGCCTTATCTTATGAAGAAAAGCATCCAAGCCCAGCTACATTTTGCAAAAACATATTTGAAATCTCCCAAACGTATGTGGGAAAATGTGTTATGGTCTGATGAAACCAAGGTTGAACTTTTTGGCCATAATTCCAAAAGGTATATTTGGCACAAACACAACACTGCTCATCACCAAAAAAACACCATCCCTACAGTGAAGCATGGTGGTGGCAGCATCATGCTTTGGGGCTGTTTTTCTTCAGCTCGAACTGGGGCCTTAGTCAAGGTGGAGGGAATTATGAACAGTTCCAAATACCAGTCAGTGTTGGCACAAAACTTTCAGGTTTCTGCTAGAAAGCTGAAGATGAAGAGGAACTTCATCTTTCAGCATGACAATGACCCAAAGCACACATCCAAATCAACAAAAGAATGGCTTCACCAGAAGAAGATTCAGGTTTTGGAATGGCCCAGCCAGAGTCAAGACCTGAATCCGATCGAACATCTGTGGGGTGATCTGAAGAGGGCTGTGCACAGGAGATTCCCTCACAATCTGACAGATTTGGAGCATTTTTGCAAAAAAAGCGTGGGAAAATATTGCTACATCAAGATGTGCCACACTGATAGACTCCTACACAAAAAGACTTGAGTGCTGTAATAAAAGCCAAAGGCACTGCAACAAAGTATTAGTTCAAGGGTGTGCATATTTATGCAACCAGGTTACTGGAAATTTTTTATTTTTCATTTTTCCACTTAAAAGATTTCGGTTTGTTTTTCAATTGGGATGTACAGGTTATAGGTCACATTAATGGAGGAAAAAGTTTTGAAATGATTTATCTTGGTCTCATTTTTTTACATCACAAAAACCTGGCATTTGAACAGAGGTGTGTAGACTTTTTATATCTACTGTAAGTTGTTAAGCAGTGTGATGTCACTCGCACAGGTCTGAGATGGAGGTTTGTATTTGGTGACGGTCTTTATGCCACGCCAGAGAGAACGTGCATCTCTGGTGTTGCTTAAGTGGCCGGATATTTTCTTGCTGTACTGTCATTTTGCCTCCTTGATACCATGGGACAGGTTGGCCCTAGCTGTTGTTTGTGTTGCAGTGTCACCGGCCCTGAAGGCTGCATCCCGAGCCTTTAGGAGCCTGTGGACCTCTGCTGTCATCCATGGCTTCTGGTTGGCATGAACAGTGACGGTTTTGCAGTGAGTGACATCATCAATGCTTTTAGCCATGTACGTAACAACAACCTCAGTGTACTCCTCTATGTTTGTGCGTCCATTGTGAGTGGCTGCATGCTTGAAAGTGTCCCAGTCTGTAGTGCTAAAGCAGTCTTTGAGAGCACAGGAGGCCTCAATGAGCTCCTCAGTGCATAGCATACAGTGTGCCCGCATGTGGTGTGACTCGGGCTCCCACAGAGATGACAGCTTAGCCACCATCCTCTTCTCTCCAATCGCCTCCACTGGGTCAAGGCGACACCCCAGAACACAGTTGGTCTTCTTGATCAGTCTGTTCAGTCTCTTCCTGTCAGCTTCTGTGATGCTGCTGCCCCAGCAGACCACTCCATACATGATGGCTGATGCCACCAGAGAGTCGTAGAAGATCTTGAGAAGTGCCCCCTGCAATCCAAAAGACCAGAGTCTCCTCAGAAGGAACAGCCTGCACTGCCCCTTCCTGTCAAGCGCGTTGGTGTTGTGTGACCAGTCCAGTTTATTGTTCAGGTGAACACCCAGGTACTTGTAAGATAAATGATGAAATGTTTGTACCAGGGATGCAAGTTACCGACTATTTAATCAAACATTAGTTGATTCACCTTATCAATCAATTAACAATTAATTGATAAGTGGCAATTTTCCTGAGAATCTGAATTTCCCTTGGTATAATTCGGTCTTTCTATCTATAACATATAAAAAGTTCATGACCGTTTTTGATATACTGAATAAAAAGTTAACATCATATTCCTCAACGACTTATTGTACCATCTGCACTTTTTTTTAACTACAGACAATGGCATTTTTTGTGGTTTAATAAATTCTGTACTATATACTATGGGCTGGTGCATCTCAGTAAATTAAAATGCCAAAATTTATAATTTATTTTAAAAAAAACTGTCACCCATATCATAAAATTTATTCAAAAAGGTCTGAGTTATTTCACTTTGTGTAATAAATATATAAAAGTATCTTTTTTAGTTATGCTACAAAAAAAAATATTTTCCCTAACCTTTGTTCTTGTTTACAAAGATGTACTACTGTTTGAACACGAAAATAAATTGTGAGCTGCTTCATCCGTTGCATGTTAAACATTACCACAATAACCCGGCAATCCAGGAAAACCCAGTACAATCTGGCCTCCTTCTGTTGTTTGATGATAGGGTTATGCACACTACTTGACATGGGCTAGAGTGTTTTTTAACCAGGGGGCCGTGGTGCGTTCAGGTTTCTGTGGGAAATTATCAAATTTCACTTCTTAATTAGTCCAAACAAGTGCAAATAATTTGCCACTGCTGTGCATATGTGCATGGGTGCCTACAGAACCCATGCACAACTACACCAAATTATTTGCATTTTTTTGGACCAATTAAGAAGTGAAAATAGATAATTTCCCACAGAAACATGAATGCACCATGACCCCCTGGTTAAAAAAACACTAGCCTAGATGACCCTGCAAGCAATATGGGTCACCTCAGCAGACATTTGAATAGGACAATGCAGATAAATACACAATGAAGTAGGTGTCACCATCACCAAGTCACAGCACAGCAGCAGAGAGTAAAAATGAATTGGAAGGCTATCTGTCATTACTGTGACAGATTATATGCATTTCGAAGCTACAGCAGACAACTGTGTGTGCCACAATTACACAAATATTACAGCATCTGAAAGTGAGAGGTTTTAAAACCCCTTGACGCCTGAATTTATTTCCAATTATGAAAAAAAAAATTTCACTTGTGTTTTTGCTTTCAAGTAGATGCTAAATTAAGTTGAGAAAGTTAATTTGACTATAGCACATAAAATAGATATAATTTTAGGTATGATGCAAATTAGCGACAACAGGCATCTACAGTAAAAAAGCACCTGTTCCCATCTCAAGTATGAAGAGTCTTTTATTTATGCAACAAAATTATTTTCAGTATTTTCAACTCTCATGACTGCCAAACTATCATAAACCACATAACCACTACAATGAACTATAAAAAACACATTATAAACACAAAACACAAGCAATGAACAAGAACAAAAACCTGCTGGAAACACCTCTTTCCTCCCACTCAGTTTGACTGTCCTTTCAATGCGAAGAGTGTGCATTACTTCAGTTTATTTGTGGAATTCCCGAAAGCAGTTGTGGTTTTTGTTGAGGCACAGATGAATGTTGCACTTTGCACATTTGTACACAGTCTGGCCCTTGCATTGTGGAAGTTTGCAGCGTTGCCGCCCATTTTCCACCTCTGGCCAGTGTCCCACAGCATCTGTGCGGACTTCCTGTGCAGGAATGGCCTTGGCTGGACCTCGACGTTTCTTCCTCTCAAACTGCCATTCAATGTCAGATGAAGGCCGCCCCCTTTTCTTCTCCGTCAGGTCCTTCCCTTCCATGCAGAGGGCCTGTGCGATGGACGATCTGAATTCCAGCAAATCCTTATGCTTCCTTCTGAGTACACCTAGTGACTCACAATCACGCCGATACAACAACCAGCTGTTCACTATTACCATATCCACAAAGTGAAACAACAACCGGTGGTAGTATTTTTTGGACCTGATGTGGATGCGGTAGTAGGCGATCAGTGCATCAAGAGCATCAACGCCACCCATGAACTTGTTATAAAGGCTGATGATGCTTGGGCATTCCACAGACACGTTCCTTTTCAGTTTTCTATCCCATCTTTGTATAATGGAAACGGGCTGGGCGCTGGCAAAAGTGCTGGCAACAATCACGCCTCTGTTGTCAAACCACTTGACTGCTCTAATGTCCACGTTATCCACCACGGCCTGCTGCTCTTCAAATGTCCCTCTTCCCTTCTTCTTCATCTCTGAGTCTGCACTGAAACTGCACCCATGCAGACGATTTTGCTGCACGGTCCCAAGGGCTGGTATCCCCTTGTTTGCAAGAGCAACAAACAGATTCAAGGAGGAAAACCAGTTGTCAAAGTACAGCAGGTGGTTGACATTACTATGGATAACTTGTGCAAGCTTTAGCACAATGTTTCCACTGGCTCCAATGTCTGGTTGGCCTGGTGCAGGATCAATACTTGCGGCCGTTGTGGCCGATGGAGGTTATCCATTGTGGCTGAATGTAGCAAATTAGCATCACACCGAAATTGTCTAATATCTTCAAAAATATTTGTCATAGGTACTCCACTCCTTCGTGGTAGTGATAAAAGTACACAATAAGCCTGTACATATTTTCATCTTAGTATAACTTACCTGAGATTGGACAATTTTTCCACGATTGTCTTCTGAAAATGCAGACGTGGCACGAGGCGAGCGTAGCAATCAGGAAATGGATGGTGCTCCGTCTCTGACCATTCCTACGAGAAACTAATGCTTGCAAAAGGTTCCTAGGTATGTGTTGGAAGTGCATCAACCGGTAGTGGAGGAATACGGACGGTATTTTGGTTGCATTTGGAGCGGAAGCGGATTGATGCGAATTCGCGACAATCGACGTCAAGGGGTTTTAAGAGCATTTTTTCCCCCCCACTTACTCCCCCGGTGTCTGTAGCAGCTTTCTGACCATCTCTGGCTAATGTGGAGCAGTCGCCACCCTGTCTCGTTAGTCCAAGCCGGGCTCCTCTGCTGCTGTGTATTGAAATGTAACCTTTACCTCAGTGGTAACTTCCGGTCTGGTCTGCTTTTCCATCTAGCGACAGATTGAAGGAAGCGGGGGATGGGTTTTTGTGCTTGTGTAATCTTTTTCCTTGCACCGGTCCACTCCCATGCCCAGAATGACTTGAAGCAGGCAGGTGGATCTTCAAGCTAGCGTGCCATTGGAACTTGTTTTGGCTCTCCGACATACCCCGACGAGGTTTGTTTTTTTTTTTTGTTTTTTTTTGCTGTGCGGTCTGGGGGCTTGACGTCGCCTTCTGCTATTTTTCTTTAATTTTGGTTGAAAGGCAAACTGAAGATACACTGCAAGCTAGAGTTCCACTCCCAAATGAACCCAGAGCGAATGTTGCTACACTGAGGTCACTATGGACAACATACAAGAAGTGTCATCATTGGTAAATGTAGTCCAAGACATGATAAGAGACTCACTGGAGAGGAAGAATATTTTCTGACAAATACCTTTAACAGAGTTCCTTGCAATGGAAATACTGAGATATAGTACTCTGCACAATTCAAACCTTTTCACTTAAGTCTTTGTCACACACTTTCTGTTGTTCAGCAGCAGACTTTTTTGTGGGTGGAAGGTCTGGTAGAGGGAGGAAGTGTGAGGAAGCAGTTTTTGTTTTGGTCACAAATGTGCTTTGCCTGCTTTTACTTTTAATAACTTCCCACATCAGGACAGGTCGGACATTTCACAAAATGTGTGCCTCAGCATGCATCCTTCTCTAACCTTGGTTTTTAACCTCCGCAAACTCTTTGTTGTAGTCTTCCAGTGTCTCTCGAAGTTTGGTGTTCTCTGTCTCAATGTCGTGCATTCTCTGGAGCTTCAGCTGCAGCTGCTGAGCCAGCTCCAACACAGGTAGAGGATCTGGTAGAGAAAACACACACACACACCATGTTAACACACTGCAAAGCAGATCAGACAAGCAAGGGCAGCAAGGTGGCGCGGTGAGCTAGGAATAACTACATTCATAGCCCTGAGAGAGACAGCGCTTGCCCTGGTGAAGTGTCCTTGAGCAAGGCAATGAATCTCCAACAGTTCCAGGACAACTATTCTGGAGCTGACCCTGACCTTTGATCTCCCTGTGGAGAATTACTGATTATAGAGAGAAACAAAAATATGTCCCAACTACCAGTCATATTATGATGGGGTGAACTAGATCCAAACATTGATCATTTAGACTTCTACACTTGGGGCCATACTGCAACGACGTGGTCCATAATAAGCTCTCACTGACGCAGAACACATTTATGGGTGTTTCTAATTCATTTCCTTATCACAGCAATGCAAAAATGAATTTTCCACCAGGCGCAAGGTGTAAAAGAGGCTGGTCTAATTATTCAGAGGTGTGTTTTGGATAATCCAATCCAAAGCGCACCTGTCTATCCCTTTAATGTACAGAGCCACATTATCTAAAGTGAACTCTGATCTTGACAGCTTGCTTAAGTTGGGTTTTGTGCTGGCCAAAGGGCGTGAGTTAGTTATTTTAGGACAAGAGGACAAATGGGTAAGAGAGAATGCTGGGCTGAAAAACTGAGCTGAATGGTTTAATGTAGTGTGCACAGATGCAACACACAGACATGAATGGGTTTGAAACCTCAGGAAAAGAGGATGATGCCTGTGCAAATGGAAAGGATCATTAACGGTGGTGCGGAAGCCGCTCCCAGCCTGTGGGGAGATGGAGGGCTCCCTCTCCTGTTGCTTTTGCTAACCAAGGGTCGCCCCTGTCTCATGCGGCAGTCTGCCGAAATTTGTGGTTCTTTGTCCTAGTCCCTCCGACCGAGATCTGGTGCAGCATACAGTCCGCCACTGACCCCCGAAATGAAGCGGACCCGCTCTCAACGGCCCCTCCCGGGGGCTAACGGGTGTCAGTCCAGGCCCCCACCAATCGAGAACCCCGACAGTAGGAGTGCAGTGAGGGCAGCCTTGGCCCGGCTGGAAACCCGGAGACGTGAGGCCACAGACAGACATGGCCATATCTCCTGTCTCTCTGGAGACTTACAATGAAAAGTAAAACCCTGTTCATTCATTCCTTCATCCCCTAAAAATAACCCCATTAATGCCTGGTAAGTCCATGATGAAAACGAAAATGTGGATGGAATAAAAATCTTCAGACTGACATGCCTCCCCTCATGCGCCGCATCCACACATGCTCCATGTTCATTCATTCATTCATTCCCCTAAAAATCATAAATTATAATGCTTAATCACTAGACTCCAACAGTAAGTCTGCAATTAATTTTGGACAGAATAAAAAAAAAAAAACTATTTAGTGTATCATCATATAAATAAAATGACAAGTGATTTTGTGACTATTACAACTCTCTCCATTTAAATAACAGAAAATACCAGAGGATGCTCCTTCCTCATGAGCTCCAGAGCTGCAAAGTTTCAAAATACGGCACTGAAAATAATGCACTTCTGACGACAAACTTCCTTCTTCCTGATCAAAAGTGTATTGGCGTAACGTGCATCACAATAGTGATGCGCCTAAGATTGCGGGCTGCCACACCTCTTTGAAATGACTCTCTATCTTCCAGCGCAAAGTGAGCACACCTTCTACTGGTAATTAGATGGCGTGATCCAAAGCAGAAAAAAGGAGAAAAAAAAAGAACAGATAATGCGCTGACAGAAACGAACAAAAACACTGGTGTGGAAAGTCTGATGCAAAAGTCTGCTGATGACTGTCAAAATAGGGCCCTTGACGTTTTTGGGGAAAAATACTATAAGGAAATGTAAAACAGCCATGCAGTAATTCTTGTTATAGATAATTGAAGAGCTATTGAAATATACATCCCTGTTTTTTAGTACAATAAAGCTGTTCTTGTTTTAACAGCAATTATTCATCACACAGTTATATTCTAATAAGGTTCAGTTCACTTCAGCACATTTTTATATGGAGGTTTATTAGTCAACTGTAAAATATACTGATCTGGACATGTCTTAACAATAAGCCACCCACAGCAAAATTCAAATACTGGCCACAAGAGACTTGAACATTTAGAACATGCCAACAATGTAGAGAAAAACAATTCAATGCTCGCCACTGAACCGGCATTGCAAAAGGTATATCATTAATTTTCACTGGATAGCAAAAAACTGAAACGCGAATTATAACTTCTGTGAGATGGGATGCACAACAAATACAGTGAGGGACCTTGAAAGATGTTTATGAGTAGGGGTGGGACAAAAGATCAATTCAGTGATGGATCCTGATACTTGACACTAACGATGATCCACAGATCCCTAAACACATGGATTGATCTTTTATTATTTATATATAGTCATGTAATGTTGCATAGTCTTGGGTATTAATCAACCAATTGCGTTTTCAGCCCACTACATGGTACAAAGCAAGCACCCAGTCAAGTGAAATCATGTCTTGTCTCATGAGATTTGCCAGCTTTGAAAGTTAGAAAGCAGTGAAATGCGGCAGAAAGTCACCTCAAATGTTAGGCCTTTTTTGGATTTTATAACAAAGATGGAATGGAAGACCTTGACATGACACACAACCCACAAGAAACACTGCATGGTAAAAAAACACTCAAACACGCGGCACCATGGTCAGCACACGTCTCAGAGTAGTTAGCAACGGCAAGCTAAAAACACACCAGTGTGTAGCTTGCTTTTTCTCCAAGCAGCGCTGACCAGCAAACTCTGGAGATCTGCCACCATGAACCTGTGTGCAGAGATGTGTCTCCACGGAAAATGAAGCCCCGAGAATGTCGGCAGCAGAAAGAACCGCAGCAGTTGCAGGATTGAGATCCACCAGCCACCACAACAAAAGCAGCCGCAGTGAGTTGAAAAGAGTTAAAACTTTACATGAAACAGATACTGATAGTTATACTCTCGGGACAAAATTTGACGTTGACATGAGAGGGGGGATGTATTATATCATGATGGATCGTAATAGTGATGGGATTGTGACAGTATTGGATTGTGACCCAAGTATCGCGATCTGAATCGGATTCCCACCCCTATTTATGAGCATAATTGTAAACCTTTCATGAGAAAGCAAAGGAAGCTGCCATTAATAAGCAGGAGTAGAAATCATCACTAATTTCCAGAATCTATTTGATTCCGATTCTTCAGTTTCTGAATCAATTCAATTTCAATTCAGTCCCGATTTAATCAGGAAAATTACCATTTTTATAGGTATTTTACCTTTCAGGAAAAAACATTCTTCGAGACCTAATGCTACAAATTGTAGCAGGAATACTCTAACTTTGTTAATACATAAATTATCACATAAAGAACTGACCCAAAATCAGTTACAATAATGCAGTTTTTATTATTTAACTTATGACTTCACAAAGTGCTAACATGTGCTTTCTTTAGTGCAAAGGGTGTCTAGTGTCAAGTTAAAAACCCAGAGTAAGTAAACAAATTCATGCATGAAGCATGTGTACATAATCTCACTGTATTTCAGTCCCTCCAGAATTTCGCCAGCTGTTTTTGTGATTGTTGTGGCCCAAAAAGCCTGAATTTGTGGGAGCTTTTCCAAAAAGTTGCAATAAAAGTTGCAACACTTTTAAGAGTTTTTTTTTTTTTTGCACTGACAGTTGT
The DNA here is from genome assembly GCA_020510985.1 of Pholidichthys leucotaenia. Taxonomy (NCBI): domain Eukaryota; kingdom Metazoa; phylum Chordata; class Actinopteri; order Cichliformes; family Pholidichthyidae; genus Pholidichthys; species Pholidichthys leucotaenia. The sequence continues at coordinate 220,337,986 of CM035847.1, read as the reverse complement.
GTGAGGAAGTACAGATTTTAAAGTAGCTGCTTTTTCCATAGTTTACAGTCAGTGATGCCATTCCATGCAACACCACAAGAAAAGCACAGGCTTGCCCAAAATTTCCTGTTAAACAGTGATTTATTTAGAATTAAATCCTCAGCAAAATTGTCAAAAAAATGACCAACATTGTATTCTTGCTGAGAGCTTAAATTAAAAAAAAAAAAAAAAAAAAAAAAAAGAATTAGCCATTACAGCCATTATAAATTGCATTGAATGCATGTCAGAGTGTGGAGCAAATTATGGCAGCACCCTCATGAATCTTGGATTTGAAAACTAAGACCCCTGAAAAATTTGAGGTCTTCTTCTATGCTGAATTCCACAACAAAGCAGTGATGTCTCCTCCACTGACGACCTTGTCCCTTCAGAACATCTCAATGCAGGATGGACCTTGGAGTGGAAATCCAGTCTTCACAGGTCTGAAGGGGATATGAAAAGGAGAATATACTTCAAAGTAAAATTAGTCATATTTGTAAATGCCCACACCACAGTAATTTATTTATTTTTTGTTGTTGTTGTTTATATTTTAATTATAAATTAACTTTCAATTTTTGAAAAGGGTTTCAATTCATTTCCTGGGAAGATTTGTTCATTTCAGTTTAGTTATATTGAGTAAAAATGGCTTGTTGTACTGCAGCCTTTATTAATTCTGCGATTTTCATTTTATTGTGATTTTTATTATCTTCAAATCTCTCACTTAAGTGCTAGTAGTCCATAATTAAACGTGTCATGCAATACAAACGTTAAATGAAGTCAGCTGCCTCTGTCATGAAGCCCTAAAGTCCTGACTAAAAACACATCCAATGCTTCCATTATATTCTAATCTCATAAAATATACCTTTATTCTGCATTTATTTACAAGTCTTAACCAACAGTTAACTACTGTATCCATAATTTGTAAAAGAAAACACCATCATGCTGGTTGAATTATTAATTTACAACACAAATGTTAAAACAAACAAACAAACGATATTTTACTTACAATCTGAGCAGCTCCGTCTCCCTCTGTCTTAGTCTGTTCACGAGTTTAAGTCAGTCTCTGCCTTTTCTGTTTGAAGTGTTTATCAATCATCGACTTCATGTTCCAACACAGCGCTGCCCGTAGTACAAAACCATTTATCCCCGCTTTATGAAAAATATTTGGAAACTGTTAAGGACAGTCTTTATGGTGACTTTTGTTGATAAATTAAAAGACACGCACGTCGACAACTCTGCTCATGTAAACATGGAAGTAAAGACGTGAGCATGCGCTGTAGGGATTGCGTGAGTTCAAGAACGGCAGATGTTCACAGATGTAATCACTATATTAAAAGATCGATCTGTGGATTTTGTAGATCAATATCCCTCAGTCAAATGTGGCTCGATCCGGATCACTGAATCAATCTTTTGAACCCACCCCCATTAATAAGTGAGGTCCTATCATCAGGAAAAATTAGCAAAATGAAACGTCAAAGTCAGAATATGACTGTGAGCAGCTGCCGTTTCTATCACGAACTGCTAAAAAGTCAGCTTTGAGCCCTTGTATGTTGACAACTTTAGCTTATACATTTTTTTTTAGCTTGCAAATAGAGAATGAACACTGACATCATGCCACGCTGCATGCTGGGCCGTTGTCGCCATCATCGTTGTCCGGCTTCTTTGTTTACCTGTAGTCTAAGCAGCTGCTAACGTGGACAGACATAGGTTTGATGGAATGCAGCAAACAGAAAATTAAAATTCCTTATTCAGAGAAGCTGAATAAGGAAGCAAATGAGCGCCTACTCTAAAAAAAAAATAAGAAATAAATGGGATAGAGCGATATGAGCACATGAAATGGACCACGGATCTTGACCAACTGCCTGGAATCACGCTGTCAGATGTGTTTACCTACCTGGTCTGTGGGGTGAGCACATAAACCCATGAGCAATTTAAAAACTATAAATCACTAGAGGTTCATGCTCAATTCACCAATGGATGGGTCCAGCCGCCTCACATATTCTGGGTAAACAACCAGAAAACCACTGCTTAACACAAAGGTAAGCGGTCATTGTTTCTACAGAGTCAAAATACATCGAGATTAATGTCTAGCTTCCCCAAAAATTATTTCTAACATATGAGTAACGCTCTTTGAACCCATGTGTAACTTACTGAACAGGTTTCTAACTTACAGTTACCATATAATGGCGTATTTGCAGAGTACAGAGCTCTGCTACTGCCTGCAGCTATACACACACAGAGAGCTAAACACACATACCTGTACGTATAAGGGGAACTGTCGGTAATGTGTCTGAGTATTTTCAAGCTACAGAATAAAAATTTTTATCTTTGACTGCAGTCTATAAACATCAGCTGTCCAGTGTTGTTCTTACAAATACGCCAAAATGTCAGAACACCAGAGGAGGTGGATCTAATCAGCTGATTGTGCTGGTGCACAGAAAAAAATTACAGGTATAATTAGTTCTTATAAAAACATCCTTAACCAGGACAGTGATGTTTTTATAGTCACCTGAAAGAAGAAAATCTGCTTAATTTAACAATGCCAAACAGTCTATGGATTTCAGTCACCAGCTGATCTTAAATCCATGCGTAATGAAGGCAACTAGTAATCCCAACTTCAAGAAAAAAAATCACAGAAAATCAGCAACACGAAAAGCTCCCATTAAAAAAAAATTGGTCCAGATTAGCAAGAGAAATTGGGAATAGCAGAGATGATGTGAGGAAATTATTTGATTTTGCCCTGTGCATTTTTACACATTACTGAGAGATGACAGAGCCTGGCTGAGGTGCAGCCAAAGGCACGGCGCGCAAAACAGCTGCTCTGGAGAGGGGACGTCTTTCTGCACTTCTAAATATTTTTTAAAATCACAACTTACCTTGGTGAAAATGTTATGAACACACGACCATGTGTGCAGGAATATAGTCAAAGCTGATGTCTTTCCTTCTGACCACTACAATCCATTCCATCCGACGCCTCTTTTTTAGCTCAGAGACCCGATTCTCTCCACTTTTCTTCCAAGTTGGAAAGTTAAAAAAAAAAAAAAAAATCATATGCCGTTATCAATCTTTTTCCACACCAATCTTGAGAGCAGTTGTTGTATTTGATAATGCAGCAAAACTTCCCCATTCTAACATTGCGTGGTGTTCGGATGAAAAATAATGTGATTGAAAGGACCACACTGGAAATAAGTGTTTTCACGTTCTTGTGTCATCCTGGATTTTGTATGATGTTTTATATGTATATTTACATTTCCTCTGTTTGAATAACATATTTAGTGTCATTTTAACCCTCTAACTGCCCAGATTAAATGGACGAGTCGCGCGCCCCCAGTGGCACAGAGCAGCAACTGCACCTGTCAACTTATTGACATCCCCCCGGCTATACTGAGAATTTGTACTAATCTCTATTGATCTGACAGTTTAGAAGGTGGTAGACACGCACCGAAGGATTCATGGCTGACATGGAATATAGCAAAGAAGAAGAAATCCTCATTATTATTCTTCCTTTTTCCGCTTTGAGCTCACACACCAATGAGGATGCTGCCATGTTTGGTCATTGCGGCAGCGATGATGACTGAAACTGCATGAAACGGGAAAAATAGCCGTGTAATACAAACAAAATTCACGTGGGATAATCATAAGAGTTTGTAGATGTGGTACACGGGTGTAAATTACTAAGTAAACGTGTTACATCGACCATGATGAAAGAAAAACTGAGCTCCGATTACCAAGATGGCAGCGCCCACCAGCGGCATGGATTCCCACAGGAATAATGTACCAAACAGAAAAAATACCCACGTAATACAAACGAAATTCATGTGGGGTAATCATAAGGGTTTGTAGATGTGGTACATGGTGTAAATGGCTGAGCAAACACACAAACATCAACCATGATGGACGAAAACAGACCGGTCACGTGGGTGGGTGAGCCCCCCCCCCCCCCCCCCCGTAACAGGTAAGAGAGAAATATGTTGGGGTTTTTTTGACATTTTATTGATTTTCTGGTTCATATACTTTGAAAATTAGATAAAAACATACCCCTGTAGACAAATCGGCATAAAAAAAAACGAACCATTCTTTATGTAAATGTGTCCAAAGTCAACTTTTGACTGAGTTATGTAATTTATATAGCTACTAGGGATGGGCATTCGGTGAAATTTTCTTCATCGATCGTCGGGAGAATTAATGATTAATAATCGGTTAAACATTAACATTTTTAGGTAGGTAACAAGGCAGGTAGACTACATTAGAACATCAGGTATCAGCACGGAGCGCCGCACAACTCAAATCCACCTCTCTCTCTCTCAAATCTCTCTCTCTCTGTTCGCTGTTGTCGTGTTGGCTCGGCTCGGGATCTCGCAAGCTGATTGGCCGAGACGTTTCACCCCGCAAGCTGATTGGCCGAGACGTTTTACCCAGCTCTCTCTCCCTGCCGAGCGGCCACCCAACAAACGAAGACCGCATTCATTGCTCTATCGCTCGTATTGCTTAGTCTAGCCGCGTGGAACTTTTTGCTGTTCTCTTGTGCCATTTTGTGCGAAATAGTCTTCCCGTCGAGCCACTACGCCGCCTCCTGCAGCTTCCCTCGACGTGTGTACACCGAATCTTCATGACCTTCTCAATAAAGTTTCTGAAAAAAAAAATAATAATCTTCACGACCGCCATTACTCAGCGCGCAACCACTGTTGGCGGTTTCTTCGCGTAATAAGGATGTTCCATGGACCCTGTCGATGAGGTATATTTGTATGCTGCATTGCAGTGATTGCAGTACACCTGGTCATTTTTTAAATTGAAATGGTCCCACGCAACACTTCGCCGTAACCGCTTCATGATTTGGCGATTGCCCTACGGAAGCACGCATGTATCAACTGAGGCACGCCAGGGTACGGCGATGGTGTAATGTTGCCCCCTGGTGCCCAAATTTTGCCATTGCATTGTTTGAGGACGGCCGTGCACTAGGCCTTAATAACCTCGGATTGTTTAAAAAAAAAAAAACGGTTTGTCGACGAAAATGAACTTCCTCGGTGAAATTCTTAATGATCAATTATCGGTTAATCGGTAAATTATGCCCATCCCTAATAGCTACCACGACAATATGCAAATTAGATGTGTAAATTTATTCCTATCTGAAACTTGGATCATATTCTACATCTTTCTAATTGACAGTAAGCCATTACCTCTTGTAACTTTCAAGTTATAGCCTTGGAAATCTGAACTATTTTATTGACAAAATTTTTTTTACTACTCTTGACCACTAGGGGCCTTGCGTTTCCCCAGGCACCACACAGCGCCTGGGGCAGTTAAAAGGTTAATAAGGCTGCGTGTCCATAGGGAAAGTAAAATGCTCTCAATCTGTTTTCCTGAGCGCTTTTCATGTGCTGATTTAAAAAAGCACTCTGCCCGGTATCCTGGCAGCCGCTTGACCTGTCATTCAAAGCGTGCCGGGGATTTCAGATTTTGCTCTGAAATGTTCCACTCACTGGAATAAATCACATCAAACTGGTTAAAAAAAAAAAAAAAAATACATGTCCCTCCAAGCTTTGGCTGTTAAATACTGATCATGGTGTACTTTTAGGCTGATTGTGATCAGCTGGGAAGAGAGGCGTGCAGCTGATGAGCGCTGCAGCCCTCCGAAAGTTTAACTTTTTTCAGCTATCAGCGCAGCGCTGACTGCTGAGAACGTTTTTACACTGAGAGCACTGAGCGCATTAAACACCAGACTACATAGAAAATGAACAGAAAATAGTTGCCCATAGCAAAAAAAAAAAATACATTTGGTGGACACGCAGCCTATCCACATTCAATGATCACTACTAATCACAGACATGCAGAACAGTTTTCCCACAATTCCTTGAGGTTTTTCCCATCGGGTGACATTACGTGCCCATTCTCTATTGCTGTAGCTTGCAAACAAACAGCTAGCACTAGCTTTCAAACAGATAACTAGAATAGGACTGAAACGATTGGTCGACAATAAAAATTTGGTGACTCAGATTTTTATTGTCGACAAATCGTTTAACTATAAAATTTATATGCATGCCGCGGAAATGTTCAGTTGTAGCTGCAATGCACAACCAAAACTGCTGCGGGCACTAGTGCCTCTGTTGTCCGGCATGCGTGAACAATTTCCAGGGAAGAAGAAGAGGAGCACAGCATGGCGAAGTGAAAAGATAAACAACTCAAAGTGGAGCTAAAAAAAAAAAAAAAAAGTAGACCCAAACTTTCTATAAAATGGGAACAGAAAAACACAGAAAACAAGTAAAATGCAGACTTTGCAAGGTGTAACCCAGAGGTTAATAAAGCTATCAGAATAAAAGCCTGTCAATAAAAACAGCAAGAAATGCTTTGAATGTAAAAAGCCAATAAATAAGTTCATCTGGTTAAATATTACTAAAAACATCTACAAAGTTATATTTCATGTTACTCTATTTTATTTGGGTAAAAAAAATGTTAAAACATGCCAATTCATTGTCATTTAGGTTTTAAGATAGCTGAAATGCATTTAGACTCTTATTTTGAAGGGTACGTTGCGGTGTAGCCCATGCGACAAGCAACAGCCAATTGGATTGCTGCAGGCTTTCCTGTGCAAAACCAGGGAGATACGCAGACAAAGGTGCTGCAGAGAGGAAAAAAAGGAGTAAAAGGGAGTAGAAAATGAGTCTAAACTAATCTAAAAGCTATTTTTGTACTCTGAAGAACGTATTTTTTTGTTTTCCGACCTGTCCTGGTTGTACCTGAAGTTAACAGGACTTGGTGAGTGAGGAAAATATAATTTCTTTTCTGTAAAGCAATAAGTGTAAAGTTATCTTAAAGTTATTTTTTACACTTTTACAAAGGTATTGTTGGTTTTTCCAACCAGTCGTGGTTTCTGGAGATTTGTGTACTTGGATTTATCGGGACTTGGTGAGTGGAAAACATGCATTTTATTTTCTGTAAACTACATTTGTGAAATGTATTGGTCATTTTATGCAAATTGAAAGCTACGGTAGTGAATTTATGTTATTCTATGTGAAAATGGTGAATATTTTGGTACTTTTTCAGCCAAATTGAAGCGTGAGCTTATAGGTCAATGCCCCAACTTGTTTTTTCTGTCCACCATTTTGGCGCCGTCTTAATAGGCACTAATTAAGAGTGGAATTGGACTTTTTCTTAGTTTTAGAGCTACCTGGCGTTTTATTTTAAGTATGTATGCTTATTTTATGTTTTTACTTTAGGCTAACTTAGGTTGGGATGAAGATATGTCGAATTAGGACTGGATTTAAAGATTCGAAGAACACGAGTTTGAACCGTGATGGTGAGCCACCCAAGGGACCTTGTGTGAACTGTACATAAGCCAGGAAACTAGAGGGCGTACCACTCCTCTACTGGACATTGCATGGTTTTCATCTGAACTGGTATGATCCATCCTCATTTCCATCAAAAACCAGTGGATTCAGGATAAAAACACTAGACTGCTAATTCAGAAGAACTAAAGGATTGGTAGACTTGAAAGAAAAAGACTTTTACTCTGTGGTTAACAGATTTGTTCAGTTTTTTGCTGAATTATTTTGAGTTTTGTACATTTTTTCAATTTTTATTTGATTGACCATACACGATTATACTGTAAAGGTATTGTTTACAGTACAATGTTAATTGTTTGGTTGTTAACAACAAAGCAGCGGTAATGGTTAAACTTAAAGGGTACCTATACTAAACTTGAAAGGAACTTGAACGAAATAGAACTAAACTAATTTAAACAAAACAGAGTTAACTCAGGTAGATTAAAGAACTTTCATGAACTGAAACTAAAAGAAACTAAAGGTTGCAACCTATTAAAATAAAACTAAACTAAATCATTTTAAACTTAACTAAAAGGTCTAAACAAAAAGAGGTTTTATTCCATGTTAAATGTACGTCATTGTTCTCTTGTCCATTTAATAATAAGCCAGCACTTGAAACATACTTCCTGGTCTGTGGTCTCTTCTTTAACTAAAGTTTATTACTGCTCCTGTAGTCGAATCTAGGTGACTCTGATACTGGTCCATCGTCATCCTATTACACTGTGTTGTATGCCAGTACATGCTATACAGCCCATTCCCTGTAATTAAATCTTGTAGGTGTTACAAAGGCAGACCTTTCCTATCATGGCAGCACTACAGTGATGCATGAGCATCTGAAACGACAGGACCCAGGATCCACAATATTAATGGCTGCTTCTGCTTGATAAGTTTTAGCGAGTAAAGAAAGTTCGTGCCGCCTGTTTTCAATGGCCAACTGCTTCATGCTTTAGAAAAATGACAATGCTGTTAGTATGTGCTGTTTATGGCAGCTTGCCTGTCTGACAATAAGCTCTCTGGTTACTGAGGGCTGAGCTGTCATGGCTAACGTGTTGTTGAATGCAGTAACTGCCTGAATTACAGGAGTCGTTATTTCTTCTTCATCTTCATCAATATTAGCCCTTATCCTGAATATTAGTGCATCTGGGTTAATTAGAATATCCCAATTTGTAATTTAACCCTTTAACTGTCCACACTTCATGGACGGCTCGCACGCCCCCAGTGGCAAAGCACAGCAACTGCACCCATCAACTCATTGATGTCCCCCAGCTATACTGAGAATTTGTACTGATCTGTACTGATCTGACAGTTCAAAAGGTGGCAGACACGCATCGAAGAAATCATGGCTGACATGGAATACAGCAAAGAAGAAGAAATCCTCATTATTATTCTTCCTTTTTATGCTTTGCGCTCACACACCAATGTGGATGCCGCCATGTTCGGTCATGGCGGCAGCGATTGTGACTGAAACTGCATGAAACGGGAACAAAAGCTGTGTAATACAAATGAAATTCACGTGGGATAATCATAAGAGTTTGTAGATGTGGTACAGGGTGTCAATGAGCATACGCGAAACATCTACCACGATGGGCAAAAAACTGCGCTAACAGCACCAAGATGGCAGCGCCCACGATCGTCATGGATTCTCACAGGAAAAATGCATCAAAACCGGAGAAACAGCCACGTAATACAAATGAAATTCACGTGGGATAATCATAAGAGTTTGTAGATGTAGTACAGGGTGTAAATGACCGAGCAAACGCAAAACATAGACCACGATGGACGAAAACAGACCGGTCACATGGGCGAGCAAGCCCCCCTCCCCCAACAGGTAAGACGAATATATGTTGTTGTTTTTTTTACATTTTATTGTTTTTCTGGTTCATATACTTTGAAGATTAGATGAAAACTTACCCCTGTTGACAAAACAGCGTCAAGAAAACTGAACCATTCTTTGTGTAAATGTGTCAAAAGTCCACTTTTGACTGAGTTATGTAATTTATATAGCTGCAGCGACATTATGCAAATTAGATGCGTAAATTTATTCCTATCTGAAACTTTGGATCATATTCGACATCTTTCTAATTGACAGTAAGCCATTATCTCTTGTGACTTTCAAGTTATAGCCTTGGAGATCTTAACTATTTACCACTCTTGACCACTAGGGGTTGTGTTTACCCCTTAACTGTTCTCTGTCGCTATGCAGTGCCTGGGACATCTAAAGGGTTAATAAATAAAAACCTACAACCATAATTCTCAAAATTAAATCAAGTGGCTTGAAATATCACTCTTAAGTGCAGTAAATACTGAATATGAAGGTTTATGTTTCTGAATTATACTGTTAAAAAATGCACTTATAGAAAACTTCCACCTAATGTTAATTTGTGGGTTGGAGCAGATCAGTAATTCAGTTGTGAGATATTTAATCAACTGTTTAATTGACATTAGGTATTATGCTGTGTAATACATTGATATAAAACCTTAAACTTGTGATAATTAATACAGCTTTCTTGATTTTTTTGTATTTAGCTCTGTAACCTATATATAAAATGTTATATTAAAGCTGGGACTGACAACAAGGTGATTTTCACAGGTGTGCAGGCTTAAACAGCAGGTGAGGTAAAATATGCACTAGAGCCCCAACAGGAAGCAGAGATGGCAGACCTGAGAGAAATAATCACAATTAGTCGACTAAGCAAAAAAACAGTCGTTACATTAGTCAACTACCAAAATAACACAACATAACAAAAATAATTTTTTTGTAAGTTGTCTGTGTTTTTTCAACTGATTTAAGACAATTTTGCACTGCTGAATCCAAAAATGACATCCGTTTCTCTCAATCAGGTCAGGTTTTTATGCCAAGTTGTAAGCAGTTGTACAGCAGTTGTACAGTTGAACTGTAAATTGAAAAGTAGACAATGATAAAGGTAAGTACATATAAATTGGATGTTACATCATCATTGTTCAAAATTCAGAGAATTTCAAGAAATAAAAGAGAATTTTGCATCATATAAAGCGAAAATACAGTGGGGCAAAAAAGTATTTAGTCAGCCACCAATTGTGCAAGTTCTCCCACTTAAAAGATGAGAGAGGTCTCCAATTTTCATCATAGGTATACCTCAACTATGAAAGACAAAATGAGAAAAAAAAAATCCAGAAAATCACATTGAATGATTTTTAATGAATTAATTGGTAAATTCCTCGGTAAAATAAGTATTTGGTCAATAACAAAAGTTCATCTCAATACTTTGTTATAAACCCTTCGCTGGCAATGACAGAGGTCAGACGTTTTCTGCAAGTCTTCACAAGGTTTTCACACACTGTTGCTGGTATTTTGGCCCATTCCTCCATGCAGATCTCCTCTAGAGCAGTAATGTTTTGGGGCTGTCGCTGGGCAACACAGACTTTCAACTCCCTCCAAAGATTTTCTATGGGGTTGAGATCTGGAGACTGGCTAGGCCACTCCAGGACCTTGAAATGCTTCTTACGAAGCCACTCCTTCGTTGCCCGGGTGGTGTGTTTGGGATCATTGTCATGCTGAAAGACCCAGCCACGTTTCATCTTCAATGCCCTTGCTGATGGAAGGAGGTTTTCACTCAAAATCTCACGATACATAGCCCCATTCATTCTTTCCTTTACACGGATCAGTCGTCCTGGTCCCTTTGCAGAAAAACAGCCCCAAAGCATGATGTTTCCACCCCCATGCTTCACAGTAGGTATGGTGTTCTTTCTCCTCCAAACACGACAAGTTGAGTTTTTACAATAAAGTTCTATTTTGGTTTCATCTGACCATATGACATTCTCTCAATCCTCTTCTGGATCATCCAAATGCTCTCTAGCAAACTTCAGACGGGCCTGGACATGTACTGGCTTAAGCAGTGGGACATGTCTGGCACTGCAGGATTTGAGTCCCTGGCGGCGTAGTGTGTTACTGATGTAGCCTTTGTTACTTTGGTCCCAGCTCTCTGCAGGTCATTCACTAGGTCCCCCTGTGTGGTTCTGGGATTTTTGCTCACCGTTCTCGTGATCATTTTGACCCCACGGGGTGAGATCTTGCGTGGAGCCCCAGATCGAGGGAGATTATCAGTGGTCTTGTATGTCTTCCATTTTCTAATAATTGCTCCCACAGTTGATTTCTTCACACCAAGCTGCTTACCTACTGCAGATTCAGTCTTCCCAGCCTGGTACAGGTCTACAATTTTGTTTCTGGTGTCCTTTGACAGCTCTTTGGTCTTGGCCATAGTGGAGTTTGGAGTCTGACTGTTTGAGGTTGTGGACAGGTGTCTTTTATACTGATAACGAGTTCAAACAGGTGCCATTAATACAGGTAACGAGTGGAGGACAGAGGAGCCTCTTAAAGAAGAAGTTACAGGTCTGTGAGAGCCAGAAATCTTGTTTGTTTGTAGGTGACCAAATACTTATTTTACCGAGGAATTTACCAATTAATTCATTAAAAATCCTTCATGTGATTTTCTGGATTTTTTTTTCTCATTTTGTCTCTCATAGTTGAGGTATACCTATGATGAAAATTGGAGACCTCTCTCATCTTTTAAGTGGGAGAACTTGCACAATTGGTGGCTGACTAAATACTTTTTTGTCCCACTGTACCTGTACATGTAAACAAAAACATACAAAACATGTGGCCATAGTTCAAAAAGTTGCCCTGATTGAGCAAAACCAATGTGATTCAGCATATCAAAATTATCCTAAATCAGCTAAAAAAAACTTAGACAATAAATTTGGTGTTGACCAGTGTAATCATTTATTGCAGCCCTAAACTAGACAGAGGTTGTTAAAGATGATCCTTTGACATAGTGACCCCATATGTTGGTGATTCAGTCTTCAACTTTACATTGTGATCACTTGTTTATACTTGACACATGGGTCACTGTGCAAGCTAACTGTGATGTCCCCGGACCACCACAACTGTTTATGCACGCACCTGGGGCGTTCTCACCTTGCAGCAGTTTTCATAGTAAGGGACGATGATTCCATTTCTTTGAGTGACCAAACTAAAAACAGATACATTTGTTTTGATTTAATGTTTTATTAACCCCAATGAGTGGAACCAACTAGCAATGAATTGACTGGCTTTAAACAGTGTATTTATGTATAAAACACATAACGAATTAAAAAATTCTTAATGCTTTTCAGTGTGTATAAATCAAAATCATCTGAACAAAAATAAACTATGCAAATGGATCTGTGCGCATACAAATGATTACATGTTAGAAAAGCGAACAAGAGCACTTTGAGGCGAGTGCAGTATCCCCCACCTCTGTTTTCTTTGAAGATCCCAACACTTACTGACAGAGCAGTTTTAAACTTTTCAATATAATTACTGTGGCAGAACCAAATTACGATAAGCCCACCATCCACATATACAACAAAGTATACAACGCATAGTTGTAGGGCAGGATCCCGAGGTGAACCCGTGTAGCAAGTTTTGTGACCCTAGAGGGCTTTACACATTCTATTAGTAAGAGAGCTTCGGGAGTGGTAACTTTGGCCTTTTGACCCCAAACCTGCAGTCAGAGGTTATGGTCTCAGAGTGAACCTGTGTACCAGGTTTGGTGACCCTAGCTTTCTTTGTTGTTGACAAATAGTTTATAAGCCATTTTGATGTTGACTTTTGACCTTGTCATCCCAAAACCATAGTCACACTTCAGGGTCACAGGGTGAACCAGTGTACCAAGTTTGGTGTCCCTAACTTTACTCGTACAGTAATAAGGCATAGGTAATGTTAACCTTGACCTTTGACCCCAAAAACAGTCAGAGGTCATCATCCCAAGGTGAACCTGTGTACCAGATTTGGTGGCCCTAGCTTTACTCGTTGTACAGTAATAAGGCATAAGGAATATTAACCTTGACCTTTTGATCCCAAACCCATAGTCAGAGGAGAGGAAACCAAGGTGAACGTGTGTAGCAACTTTGATTACCCTAGCTTTCTTTGTTGTTGAGATATACTTTATAAACCATTTTAATGTTGACCTTTGACCTTACAATCCCAAACCCAGAGTCACACTTCAGGATCACAGGGTGAACCTGGTTGCCAAGTTTGGTGACCCTTGCTTTACTTGCACAGTAATAAGGCATTGTGAATGTTAACGTTGACCTTTGACCTTTTGACCGCAAACCCGTAGTCAGAGGTCAGGATCCCAAGGTGAACCTGCGTATCAGGTTTGGTAGCCCTAGCTTTACTCATTTTATAGTAATAGTAAATGTAGTAATTACACATACAGTAACTAGTGGATGCTCTGTGGCATGTGCATATGTATGTGCCCGTGTGTCACACACATATGCCTCGCCTTTTGTTTGTTGCTGTTGTTGTGAGGTGCTTGGGTGCATGTGTGTGTGCATGCATACGCAGCACTTCACTTGTGTGACATTTCAATGTTTTGTTTTGTAGCACCTTAACGCTTGTACTTTTGCATATCCACTGTACAGTTTTATTACCTCCGCCAAGGAGGTAATGTTTTTACCAGCGTCTGTCTGTCTGTCTGTCTGTCTGTCTGTCTGTCTGTTACCAACATAGTAACTCAAAAAGTTATGAATGGATTTGGACTAAATTTTCAGGAAAGGTGTGTAATGGCACGAGGAACAGATGATTACATTTTGGTGATGATCTGAGAGTGCATACCTCCACCAAGGGCTTTTTTGTATTTGTGCAGCAGGATTATACAAAAACTACTGGATGGATTTGGATGAAATTTTCACCACAGGTGGTTCTTAGCCTACAGAGGAACCCATTACATTTTGGTGATGATCTGTGAATGCATACCTCAGCCAAGGCTCTTCTCACAGTGTGTCACCCACAATACTCCAAAACTGATGGAAAGACTGATGCAATTTTCACCACAAGTGGCTCTAGGCCAGTGCTTCTCAATTATTTTTTGCAAAGCCCCCCCTAGGAAAGAGAAAATATTTCGCGCCCCCCCAACTCGCCGCAGTGATTATAAATAAGATCATTATCTATAAAAATTGTATAAGTATACCTAAAATTGTATCCTTTTTAACATTAACAAAAGAAAAAAGCAATATAAATCAACTTTCAACAAATATTAACTTTATTTTGCCACACAGAAACCCTGTTATAGTCTAAAACAGAAAAAAAAAACTTAACCACTTGCACTCCGTTGTTCCGCGGGCGGGCAAGTCTCTGCATCCTAGGATGCACGAGGGCGCACAAGAGCGCACTAGTGCGCGCGCGGACGCATGACGCATGATATACTGATGATGGTGCAGATGGAGATGGTGCTGGCCTCCAAGCGCCACTGGGAAAAAAAATCTGCAAACACAGCCGCGAACAGATTAGTTCATCTGATCGACCTCTCATTCGACTAATAAGAGCCTTGAATTGGGTTTCTGAAACCTTGAAGAACCAATGAATGAAAACCTAGGAAGGAGGACCCGCCTCCCAATGCTTTGAATGCAGTGAGCCAATTGAAGCAGAGAAGTTCGTGAGCTGTTTTTTTTTAAGGCTGGGTGAAGACTGGCTGCTGCAGCGGATCAAAAAAGGACACAGGAAGAGCCCCAGAGACCCAGCAGCATGGAGACCATCCACAAATGCAACCTGTGTGACAGGGAGTGCCATTCGTGGATCGGCATGTTCGGCTTATTTTGTATTGGTTCCAGCAGAGTAGACGTTATGATTTCTTCCATGGTCATTATAGACCGACGGAGGCTGCCGACGGAAGGCTGAGTGACACACACGCCTTTGCCAGTCTTTTTTTAATTACTACTGTTATTTGTTTTGAAAAATCGTTCGCCAAAAACCGCAATCATGGAAGCACAAAACCGCAATAATGGAATTATGTTTTGATCGAGTCGCGAGACCAGAACCAGAGCGGACCAGCGTCGCGTTCGTCTGACAATGAGGAAGACAAGTTCGCCAAGACTCCGCTGTGAAGAGGTAAGGTGTTATAAGCTAAATTATTCTCTATCCCTGAAAATTGTAATCCAAAATGACTTTTGACCGATCAGTAAATTACAGCTGTGCGGTTCACGAAGTCTGAAGTTCGTGCGCCGCGGTACAAGGGGTTGCTCGCAGTGTACAGGCTGTGAACGCCCCCCCACCCCCGCTATTCTTCTGCAGCGAGGGGGGGGAGCCGCGGTGACTGCACTGCTGTCCTACATCACCACATAAGGCTAATCCGTTGTGTAGCGATGGCTAAAGTCCATCCTCTGTAGCGAGCGGGGGGGGGACAACCCCCCCACACACACACACAGTAGCGAGGGGGGGGGGGGCCGCTGTGACAGCGTTGCTGTGGAAACATGCAACGAGTGTAATCTGTCATGTAGCGAGGGCCGAACTCTGTCCTTGATAGCGGGGGGGGGGACGACCCCCCCCCCCCCACACACACACACAGACACAGCCCTGAGTGTGACCTTTCCTTTGAGCCTAAAATGAAGCTTCTACATTGAATCATTCAAAAGTTACAGACGTTTTTCCAAACTGTGCCATTTGGCACAATTTGGCACAGTTCCAAAACGCCTGGGAACAGCCTGAGAACAAAGCTGTGTAAAATATTCATTTTTTGTGGTATTGTTACCAAATTTGGATCTCAGCTGGATAACACTTGGTTCTACATTTCTGTTGCATTTTCCAGCCGGATCGGACAGCTGTGTGTTATTTACAAGCATTTGTATCCAAAAAAAACACTGTGTCCAAATTTTTTTTCTTCAAGTTCAGTATGTTTAGATGACTGTAACTCAGTGGCCGGAGCACGTAGAGAGATTATGTTGTTTTTTTTGCCAAAAAATTCAAAGTGTTTTCTTTTAAATGAGACCAACCCCATGAAGATGCTGCAAAGGGTTGAATAACAGCCTTCGATTTACTTTGGGCACGTTATTTTTTGGCATTTTTAGGAAAATTGCCCGGAGTGCAAGTGGTTAAAGTGCATCAAAGTGCCTGAAATAAAAAATATGTCAATCCTTATTTAAACTAGAAACATTTTTGACCAACTGAGCCATTTGATGCTGAGAAAAATAATTAAATCAATAAATAATATTAAATGTAAATTGATCTGGAACATTAACACAGGAGTACCAATATATTTAACATTTTAGTCTGAAGAAAAATGTAGAAAAAGGCAGTATCAACTCCTCTGCAATTGTGTGGGGTTTTTTGCACTGCGCAATTTGGTGCGCCACTTTAAATGATGCTGAAAGTGCTCGCTGGTTTACTGATGTAGCGTTCACAAAGCGGGATGATTGTTGGCCGTACTCCGCACGTTTTCGCTGAAAAAAATCAAGCGGCTTATCAACGTGTTGAGGATGTAATGTCTGTAGGTGACGTCTTAATTTATTTGGCTTCATGCTGTCCGCTGCCAACACTTTCAGACACAGTGAACACACCGGTCTTTCCTCGTCTCCCACCGTAGTCAGAGTGAAGCCAAGCGCTAGATAAGCTTCGTCATATTTCCTCGTCTTAGCTTTTGGGAGACTTTCATTTGTCTCTTTACCTGTGTCTCTCTCCGCCTTTCTTTTCGTTACTGTTAAATATTTCTCCATGGTGTCTCTCGAGGGGTTTGTTGACAGCAATTTAAAAAGTTTTAAACTCCCGCACAGACTTTGACAATGAGAGCGCCACTGCACCACCTGCTGCCGTGGATGTGCAATTACACTTTACACGGCAAAAGCAAAGCCTGTTCCCCGGGGTCACACGCGCCCCCCCCCGGCATCGCATCGCGCGCCCCACTATTTGAGAAGGACTGCTCTAGGCCTACACACAAATCCATTAAATTTTGGAGGTGATCCATGAGAGACTGAAGGAGCCTTGGCGGAGGTATGTGCTCTCTGAGTGCTTTTCTAGTTGCAGATGTTTCTCTCATGTATAACTGTGTTTTTGTGACCCGCTGGGGGACTACAGATGCAAAGAAGCAGTATTGCTAAATCTGGCATACTTACATTTTTATGAATGTTCATTAGTATGTAATGTCCGGTTCAAATAACCATTAAACTAAACTAAACCATTTACTACAGTGCAATTGTAAAGTTAGCTTTGATCTTTGACCCCTTGACCCCAAACCCATAGTTAGGTGAGGGTGTAGATCATCCAAGATGTGTATGACATACAACTACTGTATCGATTTGAAAAGCCTACATCATTTCTTTCAGTAGTTATTATGTTTAGAAGATTTAGGGAAAATCTGACCTCTGATCTCAAGGTCATCCGATGAGAGTCAAAATGTAATATGCACATCCTCGGAGTATATCAAACCATGGTACCAAGTTTAAAAACAATCGGAACAAAACTGTAGGAGCAGTTGATTTCACAAAAGTGGGACAGACGGACATCTGGAAGGACGGACCCATAACATAATCCCTTGCCGGTCTTCGCCCAAAGGGCTCTTCGACCGGCAAAGGATAAACTACTTTCCCCAATTTTTTTTAAATGTGCCAGCAGTGCTATGCATGCCAAGTTACAAAAAATACTGAGGGCTGCCAGTGGTACCCTCAGCCTCTGTTTGTTGTTGAGATGTAGTTTATATGGCACTTTGACCAATCCCAAAACTACAGGCAGCAGTCAGAATGACAGGGTGAACCTGTGTACAAAGTTTGGTGACCCTAGCTTTACTCATTCTATAGCAACAGGTCATAGGGAAAGCCAACTGTGACCTTTGACCTTTTGACCCCAAACCCACAGTCAGAGGTCAGGGTCTCAGGGTGAACATATGTATAAATTTGTGACCCTAGTTGTCATTGGTTGTTGTAGAGATATACAGGGTGTCCATAAAGTCTCTTTACAATTTAACAAATTTATTACAAAAGCAAATGAACAGACAGATCTGTGGAAATTATTACAAAATGAGGAGTAGATACTGAAGCTTTTTTTTGCCTCATTTAATACACCTTTATATGGGTACCATTAGTTGCACGAAGCACATCAAGATGGTACTCGATTTCTTGCCATATTCGCTGTAGCATAGCCTCATCAATGGTGGCAATGGCATCAATGATCTTTTGCTTCAGGTTGTTGATGTCCCAAATCTTAGTTCAATACACGGAATCTTTAACATAACTCCATAGAAAGTCCAGGGGAGTGATATCTGGTAAATGAGGTGGCCAGGGAATTGGGCCATCCCTTCCAATCCACCGGTCTGGAAATGTTTTATCTTTCTGCAGACTGTGGATAAAATGGGAGCTAACCACTAGGGTGGACATCCTGCAATGTTAGCAACCTGCAATCCTAGCTTGAGCTCGATTAAAGCCTTAAAGCTTTGGACTTTGAGGGAACGATCTACCCACAGCGGGCCCGTTTTCAGGGCCCTTCAGGGTAAGTTTCTTGCCGTGACAACCTTTATCCCTTAATCAGGGGAAATCAGCTTTCCTGCGCAGCGAGTAAGTTTGCTGTCGCACTACTCCGCTGCTCCTCCCAACACAGAAGCTGTACTCCTGTTTTGTCTACTTTCCTGCTTGCTGCTGTGCTGTCTTTCCCAGCAGCCTCTGGGTCAATCGCCAGAGATCACAGAGTTAACCGGGGTTGTTGTTGGATTGTGTAGCCACCTCACCGTGGAGCTACCTACCCAACTGACCCCCTGATAATGCTAGCAGTCAGACGGGAGTCACCAGGTAAAACACATCTTATCGCGCACCAATTCAGGAGCAGGATGCCACCTAAAAGATCATGGCTCATGGAGGAGGAGGTGGAGGAAATAAAACGGTCACTTAATTTTATGTCGGGGGGAAATCACTGATATCTCCAAACAGCAGAAACTGTTGCTGGATATGATGGGGCAGATTAAAGAACTGCAATAACAAAATAATGACAAGGATAAAAAGATAGCCCTATTGGAAGAACATGTGGCAGATCTGGAACAATATACCCGCATTAAAAACGTGATCATCAGTGGTCTGGAGACCAGACCCAAGTCATATGCATGGGCTATAATAGCTGAAGAAGGTGGACAACGTACTGACACCAAGACAGACGCACTGGAACAACAACTTATTACTTTTTTCACCGCAACCGAATAATAAAGAGTGATGACATTGAGGCATGCCATCCCCTTTCAAGAAAAAATAAAAATGATAAACCCCCTATAATAGTCAGGTTTGGGAATAAAAAACACAAACAAGCTCTATTAAAACAAGGGAGAAAACTACAAGGTACTAATGTCTACATCAATGAACACCTAACTAAAATGATGAACTCAAATAGAGCAAGACAAGCACGTCTCCTAAGGAAGCAAAACAAAATACAATCAACATGGACAACAAACTGTAAGGTCTACATTAAGCTTAAAGGTCCACCGGAAGAGGCAAAACCCATGACTGTTTGAGAAATTATTGATTTAGACAGATTCAATCAATGAGTATAGTAGAAATCCTTAATCTTAGCTGCCTTTCTGCATCTGGAAACAAGTCATAAATTACCTGTTTCAATGGACCATGAAAACCTTGGACTAAAGCAATTCCATTACACTGAACATAAACCACAAGACTTGGAAAATGCAATAGACCCTGAAAATAACTTATTTTAGTGTATATAATCATCAGTGTGGATACTACACTCACCAGCAGTACAACAGCAATGTCACTACTGGCAACGCATTATCAATAATCCACTTTAACAGCAGGAGCTTCAACTTTAATTATTCTAAAATTGTAGACTGTCTTGCAAAATTCACTTCAAAATTCACAATAAATGCTGTTTCAGAGACCTGGCTCGCAGAGGACTTTATTGATATGGTCAGAATGGAAGGGTGTGAAATGTACTACACAAACAGCAAAGGAAAAAGGGGAGGAGGGGTTGCTTTGTATATAGATAAAAACTACAAAAGTAAAATTATTGTTAAAAAAAAATATCAGTGTCACTTGATAACTTAATGGAATGCATAACTATTGAAATAGAAATGGAGAAGTCGAAAAATATAATAGTAAATTATTTATATTGCTCCTGGAACATGTATAAAATCTTTTACTGAAAAATTAGAACTATCTGAACCCATTAATAACAAAAAAAAAAAGATACACATGTGGACAAAATTGTTGGTACCCCTCTGTTACTGAAAGAAAAACCCACAATGGTCACAGAAATAACTTCAATCTGACAAAAGTGGTAATAAATAAAAATTCTATGAAAATTAACAAATGAAAATCAGACAATGCTTTTGAATTGTGGGTCAACAGGATTATTTTAAAAACAAACTCATGAAATGGGCCTGGACAAAAATGATGGTACCCCTAGAAAAGATTGAAAATAATGTGACCATAGGAACATGTTCAACCAAGATGTGTTCCCAAATTAACATCACAGGTGTCTACAAACTTGTAATCAATCAGTCGGTCTATTTAAAGGGTGACAAGTAGTCACTGTGCTGTTTGGTGACATGGTGTGTACCACACTAAACATGGACCTGAGGAAGCAAAGGAGAGAGCTGTCTCAGGAGATTAGAAAGAAAATTATGGACAAGCATGTTAAAGGTAAAGGTTATAAGACCATCTCCAAGCAACTTGATGTTCCTGTGACTACAGTTGCACATATTATTCAGAAATTTAAGCTCCACGGGACTGTAGCCAACCTCCCTGGACATGACCGCAGGAGGAAACCTGATGAAAAATGGAAGAGACGGATAATACGAATGGTAATAAAAGAGACCAGAACAACCTATAAACACATTCATGGTGAACTCCAAGGTCAAGGTACATCAGTGTCAGATCGCACCATCCGTCGTCGTTTGAGCCAAAGTGGACTTCATGGGAGACAACCAAGGAGGACACCACTGTTGAAAACAAATCATAAAAAGCCAGACTGCAATTTGCCAAAACTGCATGTTGACAAGCCACAAAGCTTCTGGGAGAATGTCCTATGGACAGACGAGACAAAACTGCAACTTTTTGGCAAGGCACATCAGCTTTATGTTCACAGACGCAACAATGAAGCATACCAAGAAAAGAACATTGTCCCTACTGTGAAACATGGAGGAGGTTCTGTTATGTTCTGGGGCTGTTTTGCTGCATCTGGCACAGGGTGTCTTGAATCTGTGCAGTGTACAATGAAATCTCAAGACTATCAAGGTATTCTAGAAAGAAATGTGCTGCCCAGTGTCAGACAGCTTGGTCTCAGTCGCAGGTCATGGGTCTTGCAACAGGATAATGACCCAAAACACACAGCTAAAAACACCCAAGAATGGCTAAGAGCCAAACATTGGACTATTCTAAAGTGGCCTTCTATGAGCCCCGATCTTAATCCTATTGAACATCTGTGGAAGGAGCTGAAACATGCCGTCTGGAGAAGGCACCCTTCAAACCTGAGACAACTGGAGCAGTTTGCTCATGAGGAGTGGGCCAATATACCTGCTGAGAGGTACAGAAGTCTCACTGACAGTTACAGAAATTGTTTGATTGCAGTGATTGCCTCAAAAGGTTGTGCAACAAAATATTAAGTTAAGGGTACTGTAGGAGGGGGTTATGCAGCATCTTAGACAGAGACAAGGAATAAACATGGGAGAACAATGCCCAGAGAGTTCCTGGAGATATAGCAGGAAGGAGTCAGAGGCATAGGGGGTTGAATGCTGTGTGATGTAGTTGTCATGCTGTGTGAGGGAAAAACTCCATGAAACGTGTGAAGAGGATTTGAGAGGAGAGAGGAGAGCTTGTTGAATTCAGTCATTCTGTTCTGTGCTTGTGAGATGTGAAGTGTGTAATAAACCGTCTGTCCCATGGATCTGCCTCTCATTTGACACACTCCACAATGGTGACCCAAGATGTATTATGGAATACGAGGCAAGAACCCCGGAGCCAGCCCGGTCGGGAAGCCCCAGCGAGGCAGCAGCCATCCCATAGACAGCCCAGACTGGAACCCCCAGCCACGCGTGTGCGGTTTCAGTCAAGCAACTGGATTTCTGGCAGCACAACCCGCGCTCTTGGTTCCACCTCACCGAGGCCCAGTTCGCCCTCCGGGGAGTAACGGCAGATGACACCAGATTCTACCATGTGGTCGCAGCGCTGGACACCTGCACAGCCCAGCAGGTAGTGAGCCTGCTCGATCAGCCACCAGCCAGCAACAAATATGAGGCGCTCAAGGCTGCGCTCACCCGGCGCTACATGCTCTCGGAATGTGAGACAGCGGAGAGGCTCCTGAGACGGACCGAGTTAGGAAATGGTTCGGCCGTTGACCTGATGGAGAAGATGCTGGCGTTAATGGGCACGGACGACGGGCACTTTCTGTTTGCCCACCTCTTCCTCCGGAACCTTCCAACAGTGGTGAGAGCGGTTCTGGCCAATTCGCCGTTGCTGGCCGCGCGTGACTACCGTGCGCTAGCCCAGGAGGCAGACAAGATCATCCTCACCAGCCGGGCGATCACAGTCAACGCGGCAGCGGCGGAGCCCAGCGAGACGACCAGAGGAGGCGAGGAGCCACCGACGGTAGCAGCAGCGGGGGCCAAGGAGCGCCAGAGAGACACGCTCTGTTTCTACCACCGCCGCCGCTTCGGAGAGAACGCACGCAGATGTGCGCCACCGTGCCAATTCAAGCGCTCAGGAAAACGCCGAGGCCAGCGGTCGGTAGCAGCTGCGACCCTCGGTGAAGAGAACAAGCTGCTCTACTTGACGGATGAGCGCTCGGGGAGGCGTTTCCTCGTGGACACCGGAGCCCAGAAGAGCTTCATCCTGCCGACCTACGCCGACCGGCTGGCAGGATCTAGCGGCCCCGAGATGTTGGCAGCAAACGGCTCGGAAATTAAGACCTGAGAGAGGATACTGATCTTATCTCTACACGGCCGTACATATGAGTACATATGAGTGGACTTTTGTCGTAGCAGCACTGAATTACCATATACTGGGGGCTGACTTTCTGTGTGCACACGGTTTACTGGTTGATGTTGCTAACAGGTGCCTGGTTAATGCACTGTCCTTTGACTCTCTCCCCTGTATAGCTCGAGTGACCCAGCCAACAGCACAGGCCAACGTCAAAGCTCCAGGCGGTAAGTTCCACACACTGCTCACTCAGTTCCCAGCACTCACGGTCCCGACGTTTTCGGCGGCCATCGCTAAACACGGGGTGGAGCACTTTATCACCACCACCGGGCCGCCCGTTTTTGCAAGACCTCGGCGCTTGGACGCAGCTAAACTGGCCATAGCGCGCGAGGAGTTCGCCAACCTAGAAAGGTTGGGCATCATCAGGCGTTCAAACAGCCCATAAGCATCCCCGCTACACATGGTCCCTAAGGCTGAGGGATCGTGGTGACCGTGCGGTGATTTCCGCAGGTTGAACAACGCCACAGCGCACGACCGCTACCCGATTCCCCACATACAGGATTTTTCCGTCCAGCTCGCCGGAGCACGCATTTTTTCCAAAATAGACCTGGTCCACGGTTACCATCAAGTCCCAGTGCGCACTGAGGACGTACCCAAAACAGCGGTAATAACTCCGTTTGGTTTATTCGAGTTCCTGTGCATGCCATTCGGGTTAAAAGGCACTGCACAGACGTTCCAGCGCATGATGGATGCAGTGCTGCGTGATCTCCCGTTTGTGTTCGCCTACCTGGACGATATCCTGGTAGCCAGTGCATCCGAAGACGAACACGAAACCCACCTCACGACGGTTTTCCGGAGGTTGGAGAAGCACGGGTTAATAATCAACCCAGCGAAATGCCAGCTCGGCGTGACAGAGATTGATTTTTTGGGGCACCACGTCTCTCCGGAAGGAGTGATCCCGCTGCCTGACAAAGTGCGCGCCGTGGCGGATTTTCCCCGGCCTCAGACGGTCAGGGCACTGCAGGAATTTTTGGGGATGGTGAACTTTTATAACCGTTTCCTCCCCCGTGCGGCGCAGCTCATGCGACCATTGTACGCCACACTCAAGAAACAGAAACCCGCGGATAGGGTAGAATGGACCCCGGAGCGAGAGCGGGCGTTCTCGGAGGTTAAAGCAGCCCTGGCAAACGCCGCACTGCTGGCGCATCCGGACCCGGCGGCCCGGATAGCGCTCACCACCGACGCTTCAGACGTGGCCATAGGGACTGTCGTAGAGCAGCGCGTCGCCGGGGCTTGGCAGCCGCTCGCTTTTTTCAGCAGAACTTTGCGCGACAGCGAATGTAAATACAGCGTGTTCGACAGAGAGTTGCTGGCTCTCCACCTGGCCATAAGCCACTTCCAGTTCTGGCTGGAAGGGCGCAGCTTCACCGTGTTCGTGGATCACAAGCCACTAACGTTCGCGATGGCCAAGGTTTCAGAACCGTGGTCGGGCCGACAGCAGAGACAGCTGGCCACGATCTCAGAGTTTACTACCAATATTCAGCATGTGTCGGGTAAACTGAATGTGGTGGCGGACTGCCTCTCACGCGCCGTGGTGGCCCCGGTCTACGTGGAGATAGATTACGCAGCCATGGCCGCGGAGCAGATTTGCGATGCAGACGTGCGCGCACTCCAGTCTGGACCAACAGGGTTAAGGCTGGAGAGCAGGGTGCTGCAAGACGGCATGCCCCCCCAATCTGCGATGTCTCCACGGGACGCCCGCGTCCGGTGGTCCCGGTCGCGTGGCGCCGCCGCGTGTTTGAGTCGGTTCACACTCTAGCGCAGCCAGGAGTGCGCCCATCGGTCAGAATGGTAGGAGAGAAGTTTGTGTGGCCGAGCCTACGCAAACAAGTAAAAGGGTGGGCTGCAGCCTGTGTGGCGTGCCAACAAGCCAAGGTACACAGACACACGAAGGCTCCCTTGGAGCCGTTTCAGGTCCTGGCTAAGAGGTTCAACCATGTTCACGTGGACCTCGTGGGCCCCCTCCCGCCATCACAGGGGTGCACGCACCTCCTGACAGTGGTGGACCGCACGACGCGCTGGCCAGAAGCAGTCCCACTGACGGCAACCACGTCCGCAGATGTAGCACGTGCTTTTTTTAACAGCATGGGTGGCGCGTTTTGGAGTCCCATTGGACATTACGTCTGACAGAGGCCCTCAATTTGTTTCCGAACTCTGGTCCGCGATGGCCCGCAGCCTGGGTGTTACAATTCATCACACAACCGCATACAACCCACAGGCCAATGGGTTATGCGAGCGTTTTCATAGGTTGCTGAAAGCAGCACTCAGGGCTTCACTGACGGATGCAAATTGGGTAGACAGGTTGCCGTGGGTTTTATTGGGGTTGTGCTCCGCGCCAAAAGAGGATCTGGAAGCTTCCCCGGCAGAGCTAGTTTTTGCGCAGCCCCTACGGCTGCCCGGGGAATTTCTGCCAGATAATCCCGCGCCGGACAGCTGCCCGTCTCAGCTTTTGCAGCGTAGCGCAAACACAGGCACGCTGCCAGGCCCGGCCCACCACTGTTGTCCGCGTGTTTTTGTGCCTAAAACTTTGAAGAACGCGGAGTTCGCGTTCGTCAGACACGACGCCCTCCGCCCTCCATTGCGCCCACCCTATGATGGACCGTTCAGAGTGTTGGAAACAGGGGATAAGCATTTTGTGCTAGACTTGGGGGGTAGATGGGAGAAAACTGGCATAGACAGACTCAAACCCGCCTTTGTAGCAGCGGACGAGCAGGTGCTGTTGGCTAGGGCCCCTCGGCGTGGAAGACCCCCACGGAGAGCTCCCCAGGGAAGCGATGCAACGGAGCAGCCACACGGACAGGGCGAAGATCCCCCCCCCCCCCCTCGCCACGGCCCACCCGCAGTCAGACACACTCCCAGCAGCCCCCCACCGGCACAGCAGCACCATGGAGGCGGTAAACCCCAGTTACAGAAGATATGGGAGGAGACTGAAGCCAAGAGAGCGTATGGACTAATGTTCTATCTTAGACGCTGGGGGGCGGTGTAGGAGGGGGTTATGCAGCATCTTAGACAGAGACAAGGAATAAACATGGGAGAACAACGCCCAGAGAGTTCCTGGAGATATAGCAGGAAGGAGTCAGAGGCATAGGGGGTTCAGTGCTGCGTGATGTAGGTGTCATGCTGTGTGAGGGAAAAACTCCATGAAACGTGTGAAGAGGATTTGAGAGGAGAGAGGAGAGCTTGTTGAATTCAGTCATTCTGTTCTGTGCTTGTGAGATGTGAAGTGTGTAATAAACCGTCTGTCCCATGGATCTGCCTCTCATTTGACACACTCCACAGTACCATCAATTTTGTCCAGGCCTGTTTCATGAGTTTTTTTTTTTTTTAAATAATTCTGTTGAACCACAATTCAAAAGCACTGTCTTGATTTTCATTGGTTAATTTTCATAGAATTTTTATTTATTACCACTTTTGCCAGATTCAAGTTATTTCTGTGACCATTGTGGGTTTTTCTTTCATTAACAGACGGGTACCAACAATTTTGTCCACATGTGTATCTGTGGGGATTTCAATATAGACTTACTAAACGTTACACTTATTGATAACATCTTTACAAATGTCCTTGATAACAAATTACGGGCGTTTACTAATAAATGATGTTAATGACCATCTACCAGTTTTTGCGATCATACCGGGCTGTACCAGGACAAAGAGACAAACTCATCACAAAAACATTTAGACAAAAAAACAAAGATGCACTCTTTCAATTAAGACAACACCTATTAAGTTACGATTGGACAAAAATCTATACTGATAATGTAACTGAATCATACAACATTTTTCTGTCCACAACATTAATGTTTTATAATCTCTACTGTGGAGGGCAATGGATCAGCGTTCTCGTCGCACCCTCCGCCAGTACCCGGGCTTGCCCGGGGAAGCTAATGATCCTACCAGCAGACTAAATTCGAAGAGACGACGCCTCAGTGCCAAGTCAAAGAAGAATCCCAGTCACAGTCCCAAAGCCGAAAGCAAACAGCCCCGAGAGCACCTTGTAGTAGGACCTGCCCTTCGCATACTACAACTAAACATTGAAGGCCTATCTGCAGCCAAGCGAAGCCTTATCGAAGTCCTCGCCTTCCAACACTCGATTGATGTAATCTGCCTCCAAGAAACTCATATTGGCACAGAGGAAGCTGGCCGCTACACCATCAATGGCTTTGACCTCCTGTGCTATGTTCCACATGCCAAACATGGACGTGCCACCTATGTGCGTTCTGACATAGTAGAAGTAAACCACCTGACAACAACACATTTCTCAGACACCATAACCATTGGTGGCTTCCATATTGTCAATGTGTACAAGCCCCCTAGTGCCAACTGGGATCTGCAGGTCTTACCCACCCTACCCCACCCTGCCATCTATGTGGGGGACTTTAACAACCATCACCCTGACTGGGGATACCCAGCAGTGGATAGTGACGGGGAAGTACTTTCAGAATGGGCATCTAGAAATGATCTCGCTCTGATACACGACCCCAAACAAAGAGGAACCTTCCACTCTGCTAGGTGGAAGAAGGACTATTCTCCTGACCTGTGCTGGGTCAGCTCTTTGAATGGGACGCCATATCCTACACAGATCCTCATTCTTGACGATTTTCCACACAGCCAACACCGGCCCCTGTTTGTACACATTGGCCTACAACTTCCAGTCATAAACAGCTCAAGGAAGATGCGCTGGAACTTCCACAAAGCCAACTGGAAGAAATTCAGTGAAACTCTGGATCGGAGTGCTGTTACCATCCCACTCCACACCATCACTGTAGATGAAGCATACAACCGCTTCTGCAGCGCAATCTTCAAGGCTGCTCACACTGCAATCCCACGAGGCTACCAACCCCTCTATGTCCCATGCCTGGACGGAGAAAGCGCTGCCCTCCTACAATCTTATCAAACATCAGGGGACCCAGAGATAGCAGACCATCTCATTGAATCGCCAAGTACAGCCCAGCGAAAGAAATGGGAGGAGACAGTTGCTGACCGGAGCTTTACCCACTCTAACAGGAAATGTTGGAGCCTCATCCGTCGCCTAGGAGCTGCACAGAAGCCCCCTAGCCAAAGCCGAGCATCTGTCACACCCAACCAAGTTGCATCCCACCTACTGACCATCGCCAAAGCACCCCAAGACAAAGACACCAGAAGAGCAGTTACAACTGAGCTAAAAAAACACCAAAAAATGCCCGTAGAGGAAACAAACCCTGAACCCTTCGAGGCTGCTGAACTGGAGAAAGTCCTACAGGGCCTGAAATGCAGAAAGGCAGCAGGATATGACAACATCTTCCCAGAATTCATGAAAAATCTTGGCCCCCGAGCCCTAACCTGGTTGACACAACTCTACACAAGGATCAAACAAACAAACTCGATCCCAAAGAAATGGCGGACAGCAAAGGTCATTGCTATACCAAAACCTGGCAAAGACCACAAACTACCAGCAAGCTACCGCCCAATCTCCCTACTCAGCATTCCTTATAAAATCATGGAGCACCTAATACTGCAACGTATTTCCCCAGGAATAGAGGAAATTCTAAGTGTGGATCAAGCAGGTTTCCACAAGGACCGCAGCACAGAAGAGCAAGTACTGGCTCTAACCATCTTCATCGAAAATGGTTTCGAGAGCAGACTGAAGACAGGGGCTGCGTTTCTTGATCTTACAGCCGCCTATGATACGGTCTGGCACAAAGGCCTCCTCCTGAAACTTACAAAGGCGATCCCTGCCTGGGCATCAGCAATTATAAAAACCCTGCTGACCAACCGAAGAGTCCACCTCGGTCAGAACACAAGCGCATGGAGAACGCAGAAAAACGGACTCCCACAAGGCTCAGTTCTAGCTCCAACCCTGTTCAACCTCTACATAAACAACCTGCCCACTACAAAATCCCGCAAATTTATCTATGCAGACGACATCTGCATAGATAAATCCAAGCGGCTGCCCCGGCCTTGGATGCGCTCTGCAGAGCGTGCCCAAATGCCAAGTCACGTTTCGTTACCTTGTATTCATACATGTGTAATGACAATAAAGTTGAATCTCATCTCATCTCATCTCATCTGTTTGGCACTCCAAGCACCAGACTTTGAGCCACTGGAACGGGTGCTCACGGAAGATCTTGCCAAACTGGACCAGTTCTGCAAAACCTGGCACCTAAAACCAAGCCCAGCAAAAACCATCTCCAGTGTATTCCATCTCCACAATGTAAAAGCTGCCAGAGAACTAAACATCCACCTGAGCGGACTTAAGCTTAAGCATGCCTCGAATCCAACCTACCTTGGAGTGACCCTTGACAGGACCTTATCCTTCAAGGAACATTTAAAGGGGACGGCTGCTAAGGTGAAGGCACGAAACAACCTGTTCTGCAAGCTCGCTGGTGCAAAATGGGGGGTGGCAGCCTCCACCCTGCGCACCTCAGCACTGGCCCTTTCATACTCTGTAGCAGAATATTGTGCCCCTGTCTGGTCCAGGTCATCCTACACACACCACGTAGACACCCAGCTCAACACAACCATGAGAACCATAACTGGGACAATCTGCTCAACACCACTCCCCTGGCTCCCTGTACTGTCAAACATAGCCCCCCCACACATCCGGCGAGCAGCACTAACTCAAAGGATGCTTCAAAAAGCCAAAGATTCTCCTCACTTATCTATGCAGATATCTACACCCCACCCACTGCCCGACTTCCATCCAGACGGCCGATTTGGAAAAACCCTCTCCCAGCTGACTTCACCATCCAGACAGCTTGGCAAGAGGAATGGGAGACCAAGGAGGTCCCAAACAAACACCTGGTGGCAAACCCCAACCAATAGGTCCCGGGCACCAACCTCCCAAGGAGACAGTGGTCTACACTCAATTGCTTCAGGACTGGACATGGCCCCTGCTTGGCCAGCCTTCACAGATGGGGCAGTAGCCCTAGCCCACTGTGCGCATATGGAGAGGAGCAAACAATGGAACACATCATAGAGGCTTGCCCACTCCAAAGACTGGAAGGAGGATTACACACTGTCCATACAGCAAACCAGGAGGCAACTGCTTGGCTTGAGGACTTTGCATTCACTAAATAAATAAATCTCTACTGTCCAATGGTCAGTAAAACAATAAGTCAGAAGTCAGAAAGGAAACCATGGCTGACCAAGGGAATACAAAATGAATGTAGGAAAAACAATCTTTTATATAAATATTTTTTAAGGAGAAGAACTGAAGCAGAGAAAATTAAAAAATACAAAAATAAGTTGACAGACACTGTGAGAAATTGTAAGAGATTATTACAGTAAATTATTAGAGGATAATAAAAATGATGTAAAAAATACATGGAAAGTATTAGCAGAAATTCTAAACAACAGAACCAAACAACTGAATATCCAAATACTTTTCATTTACAAAACACAACCACGAATGACACTCTGCAGATTGCAAATGGCTTTAATTTGTTTATTTACCTTTATTTAACCAGGAAAAACCCGTTGAGATTAAAAACCTCTTTTTCAAGGGAGTCCTGGCCAAGAGGCAGCAAAAAAATCAAATGACTTTTTTGTCAATGTTGGTCCTGGTCTGGACAGACAAATCGCAAAGGAAACCACATTAATTATTGTAATTAATGTGAAACCACACTAATTATTATAGTTAATTATATTGTGGAAAGCACCACAAATATGAGGGAGAAGAGCCTGCTGGAAGTCGAAGAAACTGCAACACTGTTACCAACTCTGTTTTTAAGGGGCATAGGTGTAAAGGAAATAACAGACATTGTTAAATCTTTCAATGGCAAAAAAAATAGACTCTGATGGCATAGATACAGATTTTGTGAAAAATATTATAGACTATGTGGTGGAATCATGTACTTATATCTGTAACCTTTCTCTACAGATTTGTGTATTCCCAGACAAAATTAAAATTGCAAAGATCAGACTTCCGGTTATGGCTGCCACGTAGGACGGACGTGTCTCGCTCTGCTCTGCTCCTGGAGAAAAAAAATCGGCAAATAACTCTCTCATTTGGGACAGAACGTATCCCAGCATTTGGGCGAGGATATGTTGGCGAAGCCTAAGGCTGGAAAACCAGGAAAAGGAAAAAGCGAGCCGCCGAAACAGTCCAAATTAACGGACTTTCAGGTCTGTGACGCAGCAAACAAAACTCCATATATGGCGGAGGAGGCTGGCGGCGGTGCGATTTCTGCGGGGAATGGCGCAGATGCGCTGATGGCTGCCATGAGTTCAATGAGAGCGGACTTTTCCTCTAGATTTGATGGGATTATGACAGCGTTGGAAGGAATAAGAAAGGAATTGGGTGACTGTGTAGAACGAACGGCGCAGATGGAGCTCCGTCTCGCTAGTGCTGAAGATGACGTCACCCGTCTTCAATTAAAGGTGCGCACTTTGGAAAAAAAAAATAAATCTCTGGAAGATAATATTTTGGATTTGGAATCTCGGTCAAGACAGAATAATTTGAGGCTGGTGGGTCTTCCAGAGGAATCAGAAGGTCGGGACGTATGTTCCTTTCTGGAAAAGTGGATTCCGGAGGTGCTGGGCAGCGAGGAGTTGCAATCAGCAGTGGTTCTGGAAAAAGCACATCGTATTGGCCCACGGAGAGATAAGGGACCGCCGAGGACCTTAATTATGAAGTTTCTTAGCAACAGAGACAGGATGAAGATCTTCAACGCTGCACGTGCTAAAGGAGAGATTAAACACCAGGACCAGCAGGTGCGGTTCTACCCAGATTTGGCCACAGGAATCCAGCAATTGAGGAAGCAGTTTGATCCCGTACGTAAGGAGCTGCGCAACCTTGGGATTCGTCATGGTGTAATCTATCCTGCGAGACTGCTGACCACGTATGAGGGCAGAACCCACATCTTCAAGACCCCAGAGGAGGCGCAGGAGTTCATCAAGAAGATCAAAGAAGAAGAAGAGACTGGTGGGAGCTAAGCATGAACAAAATATAAGGTAGAATAATTAAGCATTTGCACAGGCATCTGACTGACTTGAAGTAAATAGTAAGTTTACAAAATATAGATTGTATTATATATTAAAAAAACAAAACAAAAACAAAACAAACACAAAAAAAAAAAAACTATGATGTACAAAGTTGTTAAAAATTTTGGAGTTAAGTTGGAAAACTACAGAGGAGAGTTAATGTTACGTCATTAAAAGCAGTAGAGTTAGGGTGATTGGGAGGATGAAGAAGGAGTGGCTTAGGCTGTTCCCCGTGGGTGTGGAACGGTCGATGGCTATATCGGGAGACAGAATTTTTCTTTTGATTTTGGGGGGTTTGCCACAAGTGTGGGAAGGGGAAATTTGTTTGTGTGTAGTTTGTAGGATGAATGTTCAACCACTCATGTTTTTGCTTCTCTGTATGAGCATGTTTACACTGCAAGGTAATCCCAAACTCTCTATTGATCATGGACCAAAGTGTTAACCTTAATTTAACTTCATGGAATTGCAGAGGTCTACAAAATTTAAAAAAACTTAAACAAGTTATGAATAAAATAAAGGACATGGGTTCAAGAATTGTGTTTTTACAAGAAACTCATCTGATAGAGGAGGATGTTAAAAGAATTAGGAGTAGATGGCAGGGAAGTGTATTCACCTCTTCATTTTCATCCCGAGCCAGGGGAGTTATGACTCTCATACATAAATCAGTTCCTTTTCAAGTGAAAAATGTAATTGGAGACAAATTTGGAAGATATGTAATCATTCAAGGTTCTTTGCTATTAGAAAATATAAATCTTGTGAACTTATATGGTCCCAATATAGATGATTAGAAGTTCTTTGCTAATTTATTTCTCATCTTATCATCACTTACAGGGCAACATATAATAGCAGGGGATTTTAATTGTACATTGAATCCAGGTGTGGATAGATCAACAGGACTGGATTGTACGCACATTGGATGTAGGATGACTATTAATCATTTTATGAAAGAATTGAGATTGTTAGATATATGGAGAGAAATGAAACCACAAGTTAAAGCCTATTCTTGTTATTCCAGTACCTACAAGACATTCTCACGTATTGATTATTTTTTGATTTCCACAGAATTAAGGTCCAAGATTCAAAACTGCTTTTATGATAACATCGTGATCTCTGATCATGCACCCTGTTGTCTAATATATGTAGATAAAAAATTGACAAAGGAATCAGGTAGATGGCAATTTCAGCATAAATGGCTTCAGGATGAGGAATTTGTCAAGTATATAGAAAAACAGATAGACGAGTTCTTTGACATCAATACTACACAAACATCAGCATGTGTAAAGTGGGAGGCTTTCAAAGCTTTTATTAGGGGACATATTATTAGTTATACAGGATCAAAATCTAAGAAGACTCGAGAGGAGAGAGCTAAATTGGAACATAAAATAAAAAATCTTCAGGAAAAAGTGTATGCAGGAAGTGACCCAAGGTTGGAGAATGAATTACTGATTTTGAGAGCTGAATACGACAAAAAATCAGCGAATAGAGCTGCCTCGAGTCTTCTAAGATTGAAACAATCTTTTTATGAACAAGGTGAAAAATCGGGAAAATTATTAGCATGGCAGATTAAACAATTGGAAATTAAAACACCAATTACCAGTATTATAAGTAACGGACAGGTAGTTATAGATCCTTTAGAAATTAATAGAGCCTTTAGAGATTACTATGAAAAATTATATGATACCAAAAATGAACCTGATTTAACAAAACTAAATGGGTTTTTGAACGAACTATCTATACCGTGTATTCCAAATGAAAACAGGGAGATATTGGATTCTAAAATTAGTCAAGAAGAAGTTGGGCTAGCCATTGATAATATGAAATCAGGAAAAAGTGCAGGACCAGATGGTCTTCCAGTTGACCTTTATAAAAAATTTAAGAATAAATTAATAAAACCTTTTTTGGAAATGGTTTTAGAAGCATTTCAAAATAATAATTTACCATCATACATAAATAATGCCTTAATTATACTGCTGCCAAAACCAGGTAAGCCCTCTAATAAATGTGAAAATATGAGACCAGTAAGCCTATTAAACGCCGACCTTAAGATAATCTGTAAAATTTTAGCAAGACGAATACAAGAAATTTTACCAAATATTATTAATCGAGATCAGAATGGCTTTATAAAGGGTAGACAAGGCTTCCATAATGTAAGAAGACTATTTAATATTATTTATTTTAATAAAGAAGCACCGGATACAGCTCTCCTATCATTGGACGCCGAAAAGGCCTTTGATAGAGTTGAATGGCCCTTTCTTTTTGAAGTCCTACAAAGGTTTGGACTTGGAAATAATTTCATAAAATGGGTTCAAATAATATACAATAATGCTACAGCAGAAATCCTAACAAATAACAATATTTCAAAACCAATAAAAATCAATAGAGGATGTCGACAAGGCTGTCCACTTTCACCTTTACTGTTTACTATGGCAATTGAACCTTTAGCGATAGCGATACGTTTACATTCACAAATATATGGAATTAAAGTTGGACCAACAGAACATAAAATCTCCCTGTACGCCGATGACATAATTTTGTTTATGTCGAATCTAAAAAAATCAATTCCAACCTTGTTGAATTTAATAAAGAATTTTGGGGAAATATCAGGATATAAAATAAATAAAACTAAATCTTCAATATTAATGCTAAATGAGACCCAGAGAAATTACCCAGCCCCTGAGGTAAATCAATTCAATGTTGTAAATCAGTTTAAATATTTAGGAATCCAAATTATGCCTAAGCTAGAATCAGTCGCCAGTGTCAACTATGAAGCCTTAATGTCAGATATCAATGAGTTAACTCAGAGATGGATGTCACTACCAATGTCGATGATCGGGAGAATCAATATACTTAAAAGTAATATTTTACCTAAAATACTTTATTTATTTCAATACATTCCCTTATCACCACCTTTAGATCTATTCTCAAGAATAAAAAAAAAGTTAGTGGAATTTATATGGAACAACAGGAGGGCTAGATTACGTTTGTCTTTATTATATTTACCATTTGATCGTGGAGGTCTGAAATGTCCAAATTTTATGTTGTATTATTGGTCGGCACAACTGAGGTCTATGACATATTATTTTTCATCAAATGATCTCCCTCACTGGACTGAAATGGAATCATACAATTTACCTTTACCTCTTCCCATATTCATATACTCAGATTCGGCAAAAAAATTACAAAAACAAGTTAAAAATCCATTTGTAAAGCATATGATCAAAATATGGTGTGAAGCTAAAAACTATTTAAAAGAACCACAGTTATTGTCACAATTTAGTCCAATATGGGGTAATCAATATTTTAAACCAGGGAGAGCGGACGCTGTATTTAAAGTATGGAATTTAAAAGGGATACAAAAGA
The DNA here is from genome assembly GCA_020510985.1 of Pholidichthys leucotaenia. Taxonomy (NCBI): domain Eukaryota; kingdom Metazoa; phylum Chordata; class Actinopteri; order Cichliformes; family Pholidichthyidae; genus Pholidichthys; species Pholidichthys leucotaenia. Next base: position 220,302,572 of record CM035847.1, on the reverse strand, counting down.
TTCAGGATTTATATTTGCCATGTGCAGACAACATAATGTCTTTTGAAGAGCTGAGGATCAAATTTAATCTCAATAGAACACATTTTTTAAAATATCTTCAACTTAGAAACTTTATTCGATCAAATCAAAATAAAGCTCTCACTCGACCTATTTATTCATCCTTGGAAAAAATGATGATGAAAGATAGTAAAAGAAAGGGTATTATTTCAGAGTTTTATAACTCATTGACACTATCTTCAAGTGAAAATTCACTGAAAAGATTAAACTACTGGAAAGAAGATCTGCAAATTGAAATTTCAGAGGAACAATGGGAATTGGCTTGTACAGAAGCTCAAACCAAATCAATAAATGCACGCCTTAAATTGATACATTTCAAATGGTTAATGCGGATGTATGTTACACCGGAGGAGTTAAATAGATATAACAAAAATATACCAGATACATGCACAAAATGCATGGAAAGTAAAGGAACCCTATTTCATTGTTTATGGGAATGTAGATTAATAAGAATGTTTTGGGAAGAGGTGAGGGTAACAATTGAAAAAATAATCTCAAAACAAATCATATTGAATCCTAAACTGTTTTTGTTGGGTCTGTACCCAGAAAAGCATAATTTTAATAAAAGTGAAAGAACATTCATAGACCTCAGTTTGCTTAATGCCAAAAAATGTATTGCACTATTATGGAAAAAGACTCATAGACCAGATGTGACTCAGTGGTTAAGACAGATGTTAACAAACCTTCCATTAGAAAGAATAACATATATACTAAAATCAAAGGAAATTGTGTTTGAGAATATATGGAGACCTTTTATTGATTATGTAAAAAATTTAAACATAACTCTTGAAGAAGAAGGTGAATGATGTGTGTGGACCTTGTAAATTCCAAACTGGTGAACATAATATGTATACTTATGTATTGGATTGTCTAGACTAAACAGAGGAGCATTGTTGAAGACTTGATTTTGTTGGTGGTTGTTGGTGTTTTTAGTGCATTTTTTTTTTTTTTGTAGTACTTTAGTGTTAGTGTTTGATTGTTTGTATCATGTTTGTTAAAAAAAAAAAAAAAAGGTTCAATAAAGATATTGTGGAAAAAAAAAAAATTGCAAAGATTGTTCCAGTCTACAAGGCTGGAGATGTACAATTCACAAACTGCAGACCCATTTCATTACTGTCTCAGTTTTCAAAGATCTTAGAAAAACTATTTCATAAGAGGTTGTATGAATTTACCATAAAAAATATTTTACATGAACAACAATATGGTTTTAGACCAAATAGAACAACTACACATGCTCTGATGTGGTGAACAGTGTTGAAAGCTTTTTCTCTTTTTTTTTTTTTTTTTAAGATCGAGCAAAGCACCAATTGATGCTTGCTCGACACTGTTCACCACGGACTTTTTTTTTTTTTTTTTTAAATTAGCCACATATGGGGCCAGAGGGTTTCACCGTCTTGGGTTAAAAGTCACCGCACTAATCGAAAACAATTTGTCCAAATTGAGGAAGTTAACTCACAATATCAAACAGTAATATGTTGGGTGCCACAGGGATCTGTACTGGGGCCCTTGTTATTCATCTTGTACATAAACAACAGCTATGATTACTGTGGGTCCCTACAAACCATATTATTTGCTGATGACACCAACCTTCTGTGTAGTGGCAATAACTTGGAACAGCTTCTGAATTCACTGGAAAATGACCTTAATAAATTAAAAACCTGGTCTGACTACAATAAATTGACGCTGAATTTAATTACAACAAAATACATAATATTTGGTAATCAGCCAACTGATACCAGTAAAAAAAAAAAAAAAAAAGATCATGATAAATGATACCAAGTTGGAAAAAGTTACAGAAATCAAATTCCTTGGAGTAATTATAAATAAACTAAGATGGAAGCTGCATATCAACTATGTTAAAAACAAAATTTCCAAATCAGTTGCAATATTATATAAGATAAAAGATTATATCAACACTAAATCTTTACACACACTGTACTGTTCTTTCATACTCCCATACTTGACATACTGTGTGGAAGTATGGGGGAACACTTATAAAATCAATATGCAATTATTATTCATTCCACAAAAACGAGGAGTAAGAATTATAACCAAAACAGGATATAGTCAACCATCTAATTCCCTTTTTCTCCATCCTAAAACCTTAAAATTTCATGATCTAGTTGACCTCAAAACAATCCAAATAATGTATAAAGTAAGATTGTATATTGCCATGGAAACATTCGGAATCTGTTCCAAGTTTGATTAAAAACATCCTGCACTGAGAGGGTCACATATTCAATAAACCGGCTGTAAGAACCAACACTAAACACCATAGCATCTCAGTCAGGGGAGTGACACTGTAGAACAGCTGCTCAGAGGAGATGATGGTCTGTCCTTTTCTAGATTCAAGCATACAGTGGGGCAAAAAGGTATTTAGTCAGCCACCAATTGTGCAAGTTCTCCCACTTAAAAAATGAGAGAGGTCGCCAATTTTCATCATAGGTATACCTCAACTATGAGAGACAAAATGAGAAAAAAAAATCCAGAAAATCACACTGAAGGATTTTTAAAGAATTTATTTGCAAATTATGGTGGAAAATAAGTATTTGGTCACCTACAAACAAGCAAGATTTCTGGCTCTCACAGACCTGTAACTTCTTCTTTAAAAGGCTCCTCTGTCCTCCATTCGTTACCTGTATTAATGGCACCTGTTTGAACTCGTTATCAGTATAAAAGACACCTGTCCACAACCTCAAACAGTCAGACTCCAAACTCCACCATGGCCAAGACCAAAGAGCTGTCAAAGGACACCAGAAACAAAATTGTAGACCTGCACCAGGCTGGGAAGACTGAATCTGCAATAGGTAAGCAGCTTGGTGTGAAGAAATCAACTGTGGGAGCAATTATTAGAAAATGGAAGACATACAAGACCAGTGATAATCTCCCTCGATCTGGGGCTCCATACAAGATCTCACCCCGTGGGGTCAAAATGATCACGAGAACGGTGAGCAAAAATCCCAGAACCACACAGGGGGACCTAGTGAATGACCTGCAGAGAGCTGGGACCAAAGTAACAAAGGCTACCCTCAGTAACACACTACGCCACCAGGGACTCAAATCCTGCAGTGCCAGACGTGTCCCCCTGCTTAAGCCAGTACATGTCCAGGCCCGTCTGAAGTTTGCTAGAGAGCATTTGGATGATCCAGAAGAGGATTGGAAACCAAAATAGAACTTTTTGGTAAAAACTCAACTTGTCGTGTTTGGAGGAGAAAGAATGCTGAGTTGCATCCAAAGAACACCATACCTACTGTGAAGCATGGGAGTGGAAACATCATGCTTTGGGGCTGTTTTTCTGCAAAGGGACCAGGACGACTGATCCGTGTAAAGAAAAGAATGAATGGGGCCATGCATCGTGAGATTTTGAGTGAAAACCTCCTTCCATCAGCAAGCGCATTGAAGATGAAACGCTGCTGGGTCTTTCAGCATGACAATGATCCCAAACACACCGCCCGGGCAATGGAGGAGTGGCTTCGTAAGAAGCATTTCATGGTCCTGGAGTGGCCTAGCCAGTCTCCAGATCTCAACCCTATAGAAAATCTTTGGAGGGAGTTGAAAGTCCGTGTTGCCCAGCGACAGCCCCAAAACATCACTGCTCTAGAGGAGATCTGCATGGAGGAATGGGCCAAAATACCAGCAACAGTGTGTGAAAACCTTGTGAAGACTTACAGAAAACGTTTGACCTCTGTCATTGCCAACAAAGGGTATATAGCAAAGTATTGAGATGAACTTTTGTTATTGACCAAATACTTATTTTCCACCATCATTTGCAAATAAATTCTTTAAAAATCAGACAATGTGAGTTTCTGGATTTTTTTTTTCTCATTTTGTCTCTCATAGTTGAGGTATACCTATGATGAAAATTGAAGACCTCGCTCATCTTTTAAGTGGGAGAACTTGCACAATTGGTGGCTGACTAAATACTTTTTTGCCCCACTGTATGTACAAAACAATAATACAAGAATATGAGTTAAAATCTGCTTGTTAAAAACATTTTATTTACTATTACCCTTTTCTTCTATTTGTTCATTCCTTATTATATATTGTCTGTTGACCTGTTGCACAGATGCTAACATAAGCATTGTTAAAATTAGGATCCCATACAAGGAAATAAGAATGTTGGCTGCTTTGTAACCCTTGTTTATGTTTGTTTTTGTTTGTTTGGACTTGATAGAAAAGGGTAGGTCTTGATAAGTCTTTGACTTCTACCTACTCCCATTCAGACATATGAATGTCTCTCACTACGAGTTTGTGTATATTCAATACAAAACTCCAATATTACTGTTTTCATTGTATTTTACTCACTTGTTCAAAATAAACTTACTATTTAGGAACCCACAAACACTGAAATACACAAATGCAATGTGATTAAAAACTTTGATAACCACTGAGTACACAGAATAAATCTGATTAACATAGCTCTACATATCTAACATATCTAATCTTTTTTTAAATTGTACAAAGACTTTGTGGACACCCTGTAGTTTATAAGGCATTTTGAGCTTGATCTTTGGTCCCAAAACCCATAGTTGTAGGTAGGGGTCCCAAGGTGAACCTGTGTACCAAGTTTGGAGACCCTAGCTTTCTTTGTTGTTGCGATATAGTTGAAATGGTAATGTGCCCTTGAACTTTGACCTTGTAATCCCAAACCCACAGTCAAAGGTCAGGGTTACAGTGTGTACCTGCGTACAAACTTTGGTGACCCTGTGGGGGCATGGGGTGGGGATTTCTCCACCCAGAGAGGGAAAGGGGAGAGGAGAGCAATGGACCGAAGGAGGAGGTGCCACCGGAGGGTATCAGACGGGACTGTTGGTTCTGTACGCCCCCCGGGGAGAGTAAGAAATGCCGGAGCTGCAGAGAGAGGAAAGGTATTGAAGTGGCGCCTGCATTATGTTATGTTAATGTGCCACACAATTCTTTGTTCATACTACAATGTGTTATGGTTGGAAGTGCCAGGTCTCAATGCATGGGAATAAAGAGATAAAAGAGGAATGCACAGAGACCCGGTATGGTCTTTTGCTGTAAATTATGTTGGAGAAGGAATAAAGTTTCTGTGTCATCCAGCTCGTTGCCTCACCTGCCTCCTTTCTCCAAAGTGGTGACCCTAAGAAGTGCCATGGAAAGTGAGCCAAGCGTTGCCCCAGAGACTACCTGCAGAGAGAGCAGTGGTGTCGCGTGCACCAGCTCAGACAATCTCCCAGACTTCTGGCTTTACAGCCTGACTGCGTGGTTTTTGCACATAGAAGCCCAGTTCGCACTCCACGGGATAACAACGGACAACACAAGATATTACTATGTGGTCGCAGCGCTGGATGCGCGCCCCATGCAACAGATGACAAGCATGCTACAGGAGCTGCCGGCCCAAGGAAAATATGAAGCGCTCAAGAGGATGCTTCTCCAGCATTACACCCTTTCTGACAGTGAAAGGGCAGAGAAACTCCTAACACATTCGGAGTTAGGGTACAGATCAGCAGTGGATCTCATGGAGAGCATGTCGGAACTGAGGGGGGAGGACGATGAATCTTTCCTGTTCGCCCACTTGTTCCTCAGGAACCTACCGACTACAGCGAGGGCGATCTTGGCCAACTCGCCGTGGCTGGTTGCTAGGGACTACCATGCCCTGGGTCAGGAAGTGGACCGCATCATTTCGGCGACCAGAACTCTCAGCACTCAGGCTGTGGCACCAGCATCTATGAGGGATTCCAGTGGGGTTATGAAGCCGTGGGTGGTAGCCGGGACGGACACCAGGAGACGAAGGAACGGGGCGATCTGTTTCTATCATCGCCATTTCGGCACGAATGCCCAACGCTGCCTGGCGCCATTCCAATTCAAGAAGCCGGGAAGACAGCACGTTTGGAATTCGGTTGCAGCTGCGACTGATGGCGACAGGAACAGGCTGCTTTATGTCACGGACGCATGTTCGCGGAGACGGTTTTTGGTGGACTCCGTCTCCCAGAAGAGACTCATCCTACCAGTCAACGCAGATAGGGTGGCAGAAGGCAGCAGTCCCGAGCTCACGGATGTTAACGGATCCACCATCAGGACATTTGGCGAGCGGACACTGACGACATGCTTACATGGACGCAACTTTCAGTGGGACTTTGTGATAGCTGCATGTTCCGGCCCCATTTTAGGCACAGATTTTTTTATGTGCTTGTGGGTTGTTAGTTGATGTTGCTAATAGGAGATTAGTGGATGCTGTCTCTTTTGCCTCTTTGCCCTGCACAGCTCGGGGAGCTGGGCTGACAACACTGGCTAACGTCATAGCTCAGGGGGCAAGTACCAACAGTTACTCGCACAGTTCCCAGCACTCATGGTCCCGATATTTTCGGCTATAATAACAAAGCATGGGGTCGAACATTTCATAACTACAAAAGGGCCGCCGGTATTCGCGTGACCTCGGCGCCTGGATGCAACTAAACTGGCCAGCGCATGCGAGGAGTTTGCCAACTTACAACAGTTGGGCATCATCAGGCGCTCCAACAGCCTGTGGGCATCCCCGCTACACATGGTACCTAAAGCAGACGGGTCGTGGTGGCCATGCGGCAATTTCCGGTGCTTGAACAACGCTACGGAACATGATCGCTATCCTATTCCACACATCCAGGATTTTTCCATACACGGGCACGTGTTTTTTCCAAAGTGGATCTGGTCCGGGGTTACCACCAGGTCCCGGTGCACGCATAACATGTTCCAAAACAGCGGTAATAACTCCTTTTGGCCTTTTCGAGTTTTTATGCATGCAGCTCAGATTAAAAGGCGTGGCAAAGATCTTCCAGATGATGATGGATGTGGTGCTTCGCAACTTGTCCTTCAGTTTTGTATACCTAGACGACATTCTGGTAGCCAGCGCGTCCAAGGAGGAGCACATCGTCCATCTCAAGACAGTTTTCCAGAGGTTAGACGCACACGGGCTGATAGTTAATCAAGCGAAGTGCCAGTTTGGTGTGCCACTGATTGACTTTTTGGGCCACTGCATTTCACCGGAGGGCGCGATTCCGTTACTGGATAAGGTGCACGCTGTGGCGAACTTTCCGCGCCCACAGACCGTGAGAGGACTACAGGAGTTTTTTGGAATGGTTAATTTTTATAACCGTTTCCTTCCCTGGGCAGCCCAGCTGATGCAGCCATTGCATGCCATGCTTAAAAAAAAAAGAAGCCCGTCAAAGCCATCGACTGGATGCCCAAGTGAGTCCAGACTTTTATTAACACCAAAACAGCGTTTGTGGATGCCATGCTGTTCGCCCACCCGGATCTGTCTGAACGGACTGCGCTCACGACGGATGCGTCTGACTTTGCCATAGAGGCAGTGGTGGAGTAGTGCGTCTCAGGTTCACGGCAGCCGCTCGCATTTTTTAGCCAGACTTTGGGAGACAACGAACGCAAGTACAGCACATTTGATAGAGAACTGCTGATTCTCCACCTGGCGACGGCACGAGTTCACCGCATTTGTGGACCATAAGCCGCTGGCGCACACGATGTCCAAGACCTCGGAGCCGTGGTCAGCCCAGCAGCAATGGCATTTGGCTGCAATTTCGGAGTTTACTACCGACATTCAACACGTTGCCAGTAAACTCAACGTCGTGGCCGACTGCCTGTCGCACATGCCTATTGCCCCGGTCTACATGGGGATAGATTTCCCCGCCATGGACGCAGAGCAAGCCAGGGACGCGGACATTTGCGCGCTCCAGTCTGCGCGCTCCAGTCTGCGCCAACTGGGTTAAGGCTGGAGATTAGGGTGGTGCAAGAAGCGTGCCCTCCCTTGCTCTGTGACGTCTCTACCAGCCGCCCGCGCCCGGAGGTTCCAAGCTCTTGGCACCGTCGTGTTTTCAAGTCGGTCCACTCCCTTACACATCCAGGTGTGTGTGCTTCGGTGAAGCTAGTGGGGGCAAAATTTGTCTGGCTGCGCTTGCGCAAAAACATGAAAGAGTGGGCTGTAGCTTGCATCGCGTGCCAGCGGGCCAAAGTGCACAAGCACACCAGAGCCCCCCCTCGAGCCGTTCCAAATCCCGGCCAGGAAGTTCAACCACATCCACGTGGATTTGGTGGGACCCCTCCCGCCATCGCAAGGTTTTACGCACCCCTTAACAATCGTGGACCGCACCACACACTGCCCTGAAGTAGTCCCACTGGCTTCTACCAATGTCCGCAGAAGTGGCTCGCGCTTTTTTGTCAGCTTGGGTTGCACATTTCGGATCTCCATCGAATATCACATCCGACAGGGGTCCGCAATTCGTTTGAGAACTCTGGTCCGTGATGGCCCAGAGCCTTGGGGTCAAAATTCACCGTACTACCGCGTACAACCCCCAGGCTGCGAGCATTTTCATAGGTCGCTTAAAGCAGCGCTCAGAGCTTCACTCATGGACGCAAATTGGGTCGACCGCCTGCCCTGGTTTCTTTTAGGGTTGCGCTCCGCACCTCCCTGGCAGAACTCATTTTTTCTCAGCCGCTGCGGATCCCTGGAGAGTTTTTACTGGAAAACCCCACGCCTGAGGCTGGTCTGGCCGAGCAATTTTTACACAGGATGGACGCTGCGAGCGTACCAGGCCCGGCCCACCATTTCCCCACACATCCGTCCCAAAAAGCTTGCAGAACACCAGTTTTATTTTTGTCAGGCACGATGCACACCGGACCCTGCTGCGCCCACTATACGACGGACCGTTCAGAGTGTTGGAACCTGGGGAGAAGCATTTTGTGTTAGAATTAGGGGGACATAGGGAGACCGTCTGCATCGAAAGGCTGAAGACTGCTTTTGGGTTGGCAGACGAGCAGGTGGTGTTGGCCCAAGCTCCCTGGCGTGGACGACCACTGTTGGTGGCTCTGCAAAGTGGCGATCCCTCGGCAGGGACCTGCACTCGCAAAGTCAATGCGTTTTCCCCCCTCCCTCTTTTCTTCCACAGGCTGACATGCCCTCCGGTACACCTCACCAGCAGGGCGGTTTGACTGGATCGGCAACCCTCCGCTGCAGTCGCTATGGGCGCCGGCTCAAGCCCAAAGGACAGGGGGGTTAGTGCCCCTTCTGGGTGTTCGGGTGGGGGGGGGCTGTGTGGGGGCATGGGGTGGGGGTTTCTCCACCCAGAGAGGGAAAAGAGAGGAGGACAATGGACCAAAGGAGGATGTGCCACTGGGGGGAGGGGGGATCAAACGGGACTGTTGGTTCTATGCGCCCCCCAGGGAGAGTAAAAAATGTCAGAGCTGCGGAGAGAAGAAAGGTGTTGGAGCAGTGCCAGCATTATGTTATGTTAATGTGCCACACAATTCTTTGTTCATACTACAATGTGTTATGGTCGGAAGTTCGAGGTCTCGATGCATGGGAATGAAGAGATAAAAGAGGAATACACAGAGACCTGGGATGCTCTTTTACTGTAAATTATGTTGGAGAAGGAATAAAGTTTCTGTGTCTTCCAGCTCGCTGCCTTGCCTGCCTCCTGTCTCCACAACTCAAGCTTTATTCATTCTATCGTAACAGGGCATAGGGAAAGCTAGCAATAACCTTTGACCGTTTCATGTCAAACCAAGGTCAGGGTCTCAGGGTCAACATGTGTACCAAGTTTGGTGACCATAGCTTTACTCATTCTATAGTAATAGTGCAAAGGGGATGTTAACATTGATCTTTGACCCCAAACCCATAGTCAGAGAGCAGGGTCTAAACCATCCAAGACTTGTCTTAGACATGATATCGATTTGAAAAAGCTATATCATTCCTTTGTGTAGTTATCGCATTCACTGGATTTTGGGAAAATTTGGGAACCCCTGTACTTTACAGTTGGGATGGTGATCTCAGGCTTGCAAGCTTCCCCTTTATTCCTCCAAATGCAATGATGGTCATTATGGCCAAACAGTTCAATTTTAGTTTCATCTGACCATAGGATATGTCTCCAAAAATAAAGGTTGATGTCCTTGCAGTGCTTCCTCTGGCTTAAAGACTTTGGTGTGGTGACAACGTATTTTTCTGGGGTGGGGGGGTCGACTAGAATAGAATAGGCTTTATTGTCATTGTACAGTTGTGCAGTACAACGAAACTGAGGGTTCTCCACCAGGCTACTACGCAATAAAGTAAGAGAGAAGGATTTGATAAAATACAGTTACAGAATACATGACTTGTAGCACCTTGGGAGAGCCAGATTTCTAGCATCTCAGACAAGAGACAGTGGATAAGCATGGGAGATCAAAGAGCAGGAGGCTCCTGGTGAGATAGCAGGAAGGAGTAAAGGATGTAGGGGGTTGAATGCAATGTGATGCAAATGTCCTGTTGTGTGTGATGTAAGCCATGAAACTTAAGAGGAGAGTCTCTGATAAAAAGTTCATTCTGTTCTGTGCTTGTGAGATGTGAGTGTGCAATAAATCATTTGAAATTAATCTGCCTGTGATTTCACACACTCCACACTGGTGACCCAAGACGTATTATGGAACACGAGGTAAGATCCCCGGAGCCGGCCCGGTCAGGAAGCTACAGCGAGGCGGCAGCCATCCCACAGACAGCCCGGACTGGAACCTCCAGCCACGCGTGTGCGGTTTCAGTCAAGCTACCGGATTTCTGGCAGCACAACCCGCGCTCTTGGTTCCACCTCACCGAGGCCCAGTTCGCCCTCCGGGGAGTAATGGCAGATGACTCCAGATTCTACCATGTGGTCGCAGCGTTCGACGCCTGCACAGCTCAACAGGTAGCGAGCCTGCTCGATCAGCCACCAGCCAGCAACAGATACGAGGCGCTCAAGGCTGCGCTCATCCAGCGCTACACGCTCTCGGACTGTGAGAGAGCGGAGAGGCTCCTGACGCGGACCGAGCTAGGAGATGGTTCGGCCGTAGACCTGATGGAGAAGATGCTGGCCTTAATGGGCACGGACGACGGGCACTTTCTGTTTGCCCACCTCTTCCTCCGGAACCTTCCGACAGTAGCGAGAGCGGTTCTGGCCAATTCGCCGTGGCTAGCCGTGCGAGACTACCGTGTGCTAGCCCAGGAGGCAGACCGGATCATCATCACCACCAGGGCGATCACAGTCAACGCAGCAGCGGCGGAGCCCAGCGAGACGACCAGAGGAGGCGAGGAGCCACCGACGGTAGCAGCAGCGGGGACCAAGGAGCGCCAGAGAGACATGCTCTGTTCCTACCACCGCCGCTTCGGAGAGAACGCACGCAGATGTGCGCCACCGTGCCAATTCCAGCGCTCGGGAAAACGCCAAGGCCGGGGGTCGGTAGCAGCAGCGACCCTCGGTGAAGAGAACAAGCTGCTCTACCTAACGGACGCACGCTCAGGGAGGCGTTTCCTCGTGGACACCGGAGCCCAGAAGAGATTCATCCGGCCGACCTACGCTGACCGGCTGGCAGAATCTAGCGGCCCCGAGATGTTGGCAGCAAACGGCTCGGATATTAAGACCTTTGGTGAGAGGACTCTGCTCTTATCTCTACACGGCCGTACATATGAGTGGACTTTTGTCATAGCAGCACTGAATTACCATATACTGGGGGCTGATTTTCTGTGTGCACATGGTTTATTGGTTGATGTTGCTAACAGGCTCCTGATTAATGCACTGTCCTTTGATTCTCTTCCCTGTATAGCTCGAGTGACCCAGCCAACAGCACAAGCCAACGTCACAACTACAGGGGGTAAGTTACACACACTGCTCACTCAGTTCCCAGCACTCACGGTCCCAACGTTTTCCGCGGCCATCGCTAAACACGGGGTGGAGCACTTTATCACCACCACCGGGCCGCCCGTTTTTGCAAGACCTCGGCGTTTGGACGCAGCTAAACTGGCCATAGCGCGCGAGGAGTTCGCCAACCTGGAAAGGTTGGGCATCATCAGGTGCTCGAACAGCCCATGGGCTTCCCCACTACACATGGTCCCTAAGGCTGAGGGATCGTGGCGACCGTGCGGTGATTTCCGCAGGTTGAACAACGCCACGGCGCACGACCGCTACCCGATTCCCCACATACAGGATTTTTCCGTTCACCTCGCCGGAGCACGCATTTTTTCCAAAATAGACCTGGTCCGCGGTTACCACCAAGTCCCAGTGCACGCTGAGGACGTACCCAAAACAGCGGTAATAACTCCGTTCGGTCTATTCGAGTTCCTGCACATGCCATTCGGGTTAAAAGGAGCGGCACAGACGTTCCAGCGCATGATGGATGCAGTGCTGCGCGATCTCCCGTTCGTGTTCGTCTACCTGGACGATATCCTGGTAGCCAGCGCGTCCGAAGACGGACGCGAAACCCACCTCACGACTGTTTTCCGGAGGTTGGAGGAGCACGGGTTAATAATCAACCCGGCGAAATGCCAGTTCGGCGTAACGGAGTTTGATTTTTTGGGGCACCGCGTCTCTCCAGAAGGAGCGATCCCACTGCCCGACAAAGTGCGCGCCGTGGCAGATTTTCCCCGGCCTCAAACGGTCAGGGCACTGCAAGAATTTTTGGGAATGGTGAACTTTTATAACTGTTTCCTTCCCCGCGCGGCGCAGCTCATGCAACCATTGTACGCCGCGCTCAAAAAAAAGAAACCGGCGGATAGGGTCGAATGGACCCCGGAGCGAGAGCGGGCGTTCTCGGAAGTTAAAGCAGCCCTGGCAAACGCCGCACTGCTGGCACATCCAGACCCGACGGCCCGCATAGCGCTCACCACCGACGCTTCAGACGTGGCCATAGGGGCTGTTGTGGAGCAGCGCGTCGCCGGGGCTTGGCAGCCGCTCGCCTTTTTCAGCAGAACTTTGCGCGACAGTGAACATAAATACAGCGCGTTCAACAGAGAGTTGCTGGCTCTCCACCTGGCTATTCACCACTTCCAGTTCTGGCTGGAAGGGCGCAGCTTCACCGCGTTCGTGGACCACAAGCCGCTAACATTCGCGATGGCCAAGGTTTCAGAACCGTGGTCGGGCCGGCAGCAGAGACAGCTGGCCGCGATCTCAGAGTTTACTACCGATATTCAGCATGTGTCGGGTAAACTGAATGTAGTGGCGGACTGCCTCTCGCGCGCCGTGGTGGCCCCGGTCTGCGTGGGGATAGATTACGCAGCCATGGCCGCGGAGCAGATTAGCGATGCAGACGTGCGCGCGCTCCAGTCTGGACCAACAGGGTTACGGCTGGAGAGCAGGGTGCTGCAAGACGGCATGCCGCCCCTAATCTGCGATGTCTCCACGGGACGCGGGCGACCCGTGGTCCCGGCCGCGTGGCGCCGCTGCGTGTTTGAGTCGGTTCACACTCTGGCGCACCCAGGAGTGCACGCGTCGGTCAAAATGGTGGGAGAGAAGTTTGTGTGGCCGAGCCTACGCAAACAAGTGAAAGAGTGGGCTGCAGCCCGCATGGCGTACCAACGAGCCAAGGTACACAGACACACGAAGGCTCCCTTGGAGCCGTTTCGTATTCCGGCTAAGAGGTTCGACCATGTTCACGTGGACCTCGTGGGCCCCCTCCCGCCATCACAGGGGTGCACACACCTCCTGACAAACCACACCACGCGCTGGCCAGAAGCGATTCCGCTGGCGGCAACCACGTCCGCAGACGTAGCGCGCGCTTTTTTAACAGCATGGGTGGCGCGTTTTGGAGTCCCGTCGGACATTACGTCTGACAGGGGCCCTCAATTTGTTTCCGAACTCTGGTCTGCGATGGCCCGCAGCCTGGGTGTTACAATTCACAGCACAACTGCGTACAACCCACAGGCCAATGGGTTATGCGAGCGTTTTCATAGATCACTGAAAGCAGCACTCAGGGCTTCATTGACGGATGCAAATTGGGTAGACAGGCTGCCGTGGGTTTTATTGGGGTTGCACTCCGCGCCGAAAGAGGATCTAGAAGCTTCCCCGGCAGAGCTTGTTTTTACGCAGCCACTACGGCTGCCCGGGGAATTTCTACCAGATAATCCCGCTCCGGGCAGCTCCTCGTCTCAGCTTTTGCAGCATAGCGCAAACACAGGCACGCTGCCGGGCCCTGCCCACCACAGTTTTCCGCGTGTTTCTGTGCCTAAAACTTTGAAGAGCGTGGAGTTCGTGTTTGTCAGACACGATGCCCACCGCCCTCCATTGCGCCCACCCTATGATGGACCGTTCAGAGTGTTGGAAACAGGGGATAAGCATTTTTTGCTAGACTTGGGGGGTAGGAGGGAAAAAATTGGCATAGACAGACTCAAACCCGCTTTCGTTGTGGCGGACGAGCAAGTGCTGTTGGCTAGGGCCCCTCGGCGTGGAAGACCCCCACGGAGAGCTCCCCAGGGAAACGATTCGCCAGAGCAGCCACACAGACAGACCGAAGTGGCCCCCCTCCCAGCAACCTCCCACCGGCACAACAGCGCCGCGGAGGCGGTAAAACCCAGTTACAGCAGATACGGGAGGAGACGGAAGCCCAAACAGCATGTGGACTGATGTTCTGTTGTTCTATCACAGCATGTGGACTGTTATTCTATTGTCCTATCTAAGATGCTGGGGGGGGGGGGGGGTATTTGTAGCACCTTGGGAGAGCCAGATTTCTAGCATCTCAGACAAGAGACAGTGGATAAGCATGGGAGATCAAAGAGCAGGAGGCTCCTGGTGAGATAGCAGGAAGGAGTAAAGGATGTAGGGGGTTGAATGCAGTGTGATGCAAATGTCCTGTTGTGTGTGATGTAAGCCATGAAACTTAAGAGGAGAGTCTCTGATAAAAAGTTCATTCTGTTCTGTGCTCGTGAGATGTGAGTGTGCAATAAATCATTTGAAATGAATCTGCCTGTGATTTGCGGGCTGCACGGTGGCGCAGTGGTTTAGCACTGTGGCAGCACAGTTTACCCTCGGCCGGGGGACCGCGGGGATCATGAGATCGTGGGTTCGATCCCAGCCCCCGACCAACAGTGAGCTCTGTGGAGTTTGCATGTTCTCCCCGTGTTGCGTGGGTTTACTCCGGGATTTCTCCGGTTTCCTCCCGCATACCAAAAACATGTAGGTTTAGGGCGCTCGCGCACGCAGCGACCGGCAGCCGGTGGCTTGTCACCAGACTGCAAACCAAATCTACCTACGGGTACAAATAAGTAACCAAAAAAAAAAAAAAAAAAAAAAATTCACACACTCCACAGACTAAACATACGTCAGAAATAGAAATAAAGATATCCCACAGGTGACTTCTGGTTATGGCGGCCACGTAGGAAGACGTGTTTCACACTGCTCTGCTCGTAACAATAAAAATTTTACTAAAACTCTCTTAATTGGAACAAAAACCCATCCCAGAGTTTTGGCGCGGATATGGTAAAGACCAAGGTTGGAAAATTAGGTGGAGGAAAAGGTAATTCGACAAAACAACCTAAGCTAACAGACTTCCACGCTCGAGGCAAAATAGAAAAAACTCCAGAGGCAATGGCGGAGGAGGGAGCCAGCGGCGGAGCGGGAACTGCTGAAGAGGGGACAAACGTAGTGCTCACTGTCAACTCCATGAGAACAGAGTTTTCGTCTAAATTTGATGAGATTATAGCAGCGATAGAAGGTATGAGAAAGGAAATAAACGACTGCATGGAGCAAGTGTCGCAGGCGGAGCTCCGAATTTCAAGCGCTGAAGATGACGTCACCAGCCTGCAATCTAAACTGCAAACACTGGAATTAAAATGCAAAAGTCTGGAAGATAACATCTTAGACTTGGAATCCCGCTCGCGACGGAATAATTTGAGGCTGGCGGGCCTCCCTGAGGGAGCAGAGGGACGGGACCCATGTTCCTTTTTGGAAAAGTGGATTCCAGAAGCGCTGAATAACGCGGATCTGCAGTCATCGGTTTTACAGAGAGCTCACCAAATCGGCCCACCGAGAGATAATAAGACACCACCGAGGACGTTGATTATGAAGTTCCTCAACTACAGAGACAAGATGACAGTCACCAATGCGGCGCGAGCTAAAGGGGAAATTAAATACCAGGATCAACAGGTGCAGTTCTATCCAGACTTGGCCACAGGAATTCAACAATTAAGGAGGCAGTTCGACCCGGCCCGCCAAGAGCTGCGCAACCTAGGGATTCATCACGGAGTAATTCATCCAGCAAGACTGCTGGTCACATATAAAGGGAGAACCCACACCTTCAAGACCCCTCAAGAGGCACAGGAGCTCATTAAGCAGATCCAAAAGGAAACTGGCGGAAGCTAAGCATGAACATGACAAAGGTAGAACATTTAAGCATTTGTACAGACATCTGATTGATCTGAAACATATAAACATGTCTACAAAATACAGACTGTATTTAAAAAAAAAAAAAGCTATGATGTACAAAGTTGCTATAAAACTTTGAAGTTATGTTGAAAAAACTACAGAAGAGAGTTAATGTTATAAGAATAGTAGTAGTGTCAGGGTGATTGAGAGGAGAAAGAGAGTGGTTTGACTGATCCTCGCAGGTGTGGAACAGTCACTAGCTATAACGGGAGACAGAATTTTTTGATTTTGGGGGGGATTATCACAAATGTGGGGAAAGGGAATTTGTTTTTGTTTAGTTTGTAGGATGAATGTTCTATCATCCATGTTTTTGCTTCTCTGTAAGAGTATGTTCATATTGCAAGGTAATCTCAAACTCCTTATTGATCATAGATCAAACCGTTAATCTTAATTTAACTTCATGGAATTGCAGAGGTCTACAAAATCTTAAAAAACTTAAACAAGTTATGAATAAAATAAAAGACATAGATTCAAAAATTGTATTTTTTACAAGAAACTCATCTATTAGAGGAGGATGTAAAAACAATCAGAATCAGGTTTATTGCCATTGTTCATGTAGTACACAAACTAGGAATTTGTCTCGGTGCAATGCTGCAACATTAAACATGATAAGATAAAAGAAATAAACTATACATGCAATAAAGTGTAGAATAAGAGTAAGTGATACTGGTCAGCAGTTAAAATATATTAGCGAGCAGCAGATACTGTGGAGAACTATATAGTGCAGTCGGTAATGCAGGAAGAAAACAGTGATGATTGACATGAGTCTGGTTGAGCTGCTGTACATAGTGCACGAGAGTCAATAAGTCAGTGTTCAGCAGTCTGATGGCAGAGGGGAAGAAGCTGTTCATGTGACGGGAGGTTTTAGTCTGGATGGACCGAAGTCTTCTACCAGAGGGGAGGGGGGCAAACAGTACGTGACCAGGGTGTGAGGGATCGGCTATGATCCGGCCAGCACGCCTCCGGGTCCTGGAGATGTACAGATCCTGGAGAGATGGGAGCTTGCAGCCGATCACCTTCTCAGCAGTGCGCACGACGCGCTGCAGCCTTAGTCTGTCCCTGGCAGTGGCTCCTGCGTACCACACGGTTATGGAGGTGGTGAGGATGGACTCGATGATGGCTGTGTAGAACTGCACTAACATCTTGGTGGGTAGCTTGAGCTTCCTCAGCTGCCGCAGGAAGAACATCCTCTGCTGGGCCTTTTTGATGAGTGAGCTGATGGTCAGCTCCCATTTGAGGTCCCTGGTGATGGTTGTGCCTAGGAAGCGGAAGGAATCAGCAGTGGTGATGGGAGAGCCTGAGAGGGTGAGGGGGGGCAGAGGGGTAGTGACTTTCCTGAAGTCTACAATCATCTCCACTGTCTTCAGAGCGTTCAGCTGCAGGTTGTTATTGTTGCACCAGGACGCCAGCTGGGCCACCTCTCTCCTGTAGGCGGACTCGTCGCCGTTGGAGATGAGCCCGATGAGGGTGGTGTCGTCCGCAAACTTGATCAACTTGACAGACTGGTGGCTGGAGGTGCAGGAGTTGGTGTAAAGGGAGAAGAGTAGGGGGGAAAGTACACAGCCCTGGGGTGATCCGGTGCTGATGCTAGTAGAGTCTGAGACAGTCTTTCCCAGCCGCACATGCTGCCTCCGGTCCGTCAGGAAGTCGGTGATCCACCTGCAGAGGGAGTCAGGCACGTTGAGCAGGGACAGCTTGTCCCGGAGCAGAGCGGGGCGGATGGTGTTGAATGCGGAGCTGAAGTCCACAAACAGGATCCTGGCGTAGGTTCCCGGGGAGTCCAGGTGCTGCAGGATGGAGTGGAGGGCCAGGTTGACTGCGTCGTCTACAGACCTGTTGGCTCGGTAGGCAAACTGCAGCGGGTCCAGGAGAGGGGTGGTGATGGACTTGAGGTGGGGCAGGACCAGGCGCTCAAAGGACTTCATGACTACAGAGGTGAGTGCTACAGGTCTGTAGTCATTAAGTCCAGTGATCCGTGGCTTCTTGGGGACAGGGATGATGGTGGAGGATTTGAGGCAGGACGGCACGTGGCATAACTTAAGGGAGGTGTTAAAAATGTCTGTGAAGACAGGAGCCAGCTGTTTCGTACAGTGTCTCAGGGTGGAGGGAGACACGCCGTCCGGGCCGGGGGCCTTGCGCGGGTTCAGTCTGGAGAACTGTTTGAGCACGTCCTGCTCACTGATGATAAGAGCAGGGGGGGAGGAGGGGGGGTGCCTTTAATGAAGTAGGGATTGTGGAGGCTGTGGAGCTGGAGGGAGGGGGGGAGTTGGACACAGATGACGAGGTGTCAAAACGGGCATAGTGTTGGGACAGTCTTTGACAAAGGGCTTTGTCATCCTGACCTTTAGGAGCCTGAGGCCGATAGTTGGTGATTTGCCTCAGTCCTCTCCACACGGAAGCCGAATCATTAGCAGTGAACTGCTGCTGGAGTCTCTCTGAATACACAGATTTAGCCCTCTTCAGCTCTCTGTTAAACCGGTATTTAACCTCCCTGTAGCAGTCCCTGTCTCTACTTTTCAGCGCTGCTTCTGAATTAGGAGAAGATGGCAAGGTAACGTATTCACCTCATCATTTTCATCCCGAGCTAGGGGAGTTATGATTCTCATACATAAAACAGTCCCATTTCAAATGAAAAATGTAATTAGAGACAAATTTGGAAGATATCTAATCATCCAAGGATCTTTGTTATTAGAAAATATAAATCTGGTAAACTTATACGGCCCCAGTATTGATGATCAAAACTTCTTTGTTAATTTATTCCCCACTTTATCATCACTTACAGGGCAACATATAATAGCAGGGGATTTTAATTGTACATTGAATCCCAGTATAGATAGATCAACAGGACTGGACTGTACGCACAATGGATGTAGGATGACCATTAATCATTTTATGAAAGAATTGAGATTGCTAGATATATGGAGAGAAATGAAACCACAAGTCAAAGCCTATTCTTGTTATTCTAATACCTATAAGACATTCTCACGTATTGACTACTTTTTGATCTCTACAGAATTAAGGTCCAAGATTCAAAACTGTTTTTATGATAACATTATGATCTCTGATCATGCACCCTGCTGTCTAGTATATGTAGATAAGAAACTGACAAAGGACCCAGTTAGGTGGCATTTTCAACATAAATGGCTTCAGGATGAGGAATATGTTAAGTACATAGAAAAACAGATAGATGAGTTCTTTGATATCAATACTACACAAACAACGGCATGTATAAAGTGGGAGGCTTTCAAAGCTTTTATTAGGGGGCATATTATTAGTTATACAGGTTCAAAATCTAAGAAGACCCGAAAGGAGAGAGTCCAATTGGAACGTAAAATAAAAATTCTTCAAGAAAAGGTGTATGCAGGAAGCAACCCACAGTTAGAGAATGAATTACTGATTCTGAGAGCTGAATATGACCAAAAATCAGCGAATAGAGCTGCCTCGAGTCTTCTAAGACTGAAGCAAACTTTTTATGAACAAGGTGAAAAATCAGGAAAATTATTGGCATGGCAGATTAAACAATTACAATCTAAAACACCAATTACCAGTATTATAAGTAACGGACAGGTAGTTATAGATCCTTTAGAAATTAATAGTGCCTTTAGAGAATATTATGAAAAACTATATGATACAAAAAATGAAACTGACTTAACAAAACTAAATGGGTTGTTGGGTGGATTAGCTATACCATGTATTCCAAATGAAAACAGGGAGATACTGGAGTCTAAAATTAGTCAAGAAGAAGTTGGGCAAGCCATTGATAATATGAAATCAGGAAAAAGAGCAGGACCAGATGGTCTTCCAGTTGACCTCTATAAAAAATTTAAGAATAAATTAATAAAACCACTGTTGGAAATGGTTTTAGAAGCATTTCAAAATGGTAATTTACCACCATACATGAATAATGCCTTAATTATACTGTTGCCAAAACCAGGTAAACCCCCTAATAAATGTGAAAACATGAGACCAATAAGCCTATTAAATGCTGATCTTAAAATAATCTGTAAAATTTTAGCAAAACGACTACAAGAAATATTACCAAATATTATTCACCGAGATCAGAATGGCTTTATAATGGGAAGACAAGGCTTCCATAATGTAAGAAGACTATTTAATATTATTTATTCCAATAAAGAAGCACCGGATACAGCTCTCCTATCATTGGATGCCGAAAAGGCCTTTGATAGGGTCGAATGGCCCTATCTTTTTGAAGTCCTACAAAGGTTTGGACTTGGAAATAATTTCATAAAATGAGTCCAGATAATATACAATAATGCTACAGCAGAAATCCTAACAAACAGCAATATCTCAAAATCAATAAAAATCAATAGAGGATGTCGACAAGGCTGTCCACTTTCACCCTTATTGTTTACTATGGCAATTGAACCTTTAGCGATGGCAGTACGTTTACATCCACAAATATATGGAATTAAAGTAGGACCAACAGAACATAAAATCTCCCTGTATGCCGATGACATAATTTTGTTTATGTCGAATTTTAAAAAAATCAATTCCGACCTTGTTAAATTTAATAAAGAACTTTGGGGATATATCAGGACATAAAATAAACAAAACTAATTCTTCAATATTAATGCTAAATGAGACCCAGAGAAATCACCCAGCTCCTGAGGTAAACCAATTCAATGTTGTAAATCAGTTTAAATATTTAGGAATTCAAATTTTGCCTAAGCTAGAATCAGTCGCCAATGCCAACTATGAAGCCTTAATGACAGATATTAATGAGTTACTTCAGAGATGGATGTCACTGCCAATGTCGATGATCGGGAGAATTAATATACTTAAAAGTAATATCTTACCAAAAATACTTTATTTATTTCAAAACATTCCTTTACCACCACCTTCAGATCTATTCTCAAGAATTAAAAAAAAGTTAGTGGAATTTATATGGAACAATAGGAAGGCTAGATTACATTTGTCCTTACTATATTTACCATTTGATCATGGAGGTCTGAAATGTCCAAACTTTATGTTGTATTACTGGTCAGCACAACTGAGGTCTATGACATATTATTTTTCATCAAATGATCTTCCTCACTGGACTGAAATGGAATCATACAATTTACCTTTAAATCTTCCCTTATTCATATACTCAGACTCGACTAAAAAACTACAGAAACAAGTTAAAAATCCAATTGTAAAGCACATGATCAAAATATGGTGTGAAACCAAAAAATATTTAAAACAACCACACTCACTGTCACAATTTAGCCCAATATGGGGTAATCAATATTTTACGCCAGGAAGAGTGGATACTGTATTTAAAATATGGAATTTAAAAGCGATTCAAAAGATTCCAGACTTAGATTTGTCACGCTCAGATAACATAATGTCTTTTGAAGAACTGAGGATTAAATTCAATCTTAATAGAACACACTTTTTTAAATATCTTCAGCTTAGAATTTTATTCGATCAAATCAAAATAATGCTCTCACCCGACCTACTTATTCATTTTTGGAAAAAATTTTGATGAAAGATAGTAAGAGAAAGGGTATTATTTCAGAGTTTTATAACTCATTGACACGATTCTCAAGCGAAAACTCACAGAAAAGACTGAATTATTGGAAAGAAGACTTGCAAATTGAAATTTCAGAGGAACAATGGGAAATGGCTTGTGCAGGAGCTCAAACCAAATCAATAAATGTACGTCTTAAACTGATACATTTTAAATGGTTAATGCGGATGTATGTTACACCAGTGGAATTAAATAGATATAACAAAAACATACCAGATACGTGCACAAAATGTATGGAAAGTAAAGGAACCCTATTTCACTGTTTATGGGAATGTAGAAAAATCAGAATGTTTTGGGAAGAGGTGAGGGTAACAATTGAAAAAATAATTTCAAAACAAATCACATTGAACCCTAAACTGTTTTTGTTGGGTCTGTATCCAGAAAAACATAACTTTAGTAAGAGTGAAGAAGTATTCATAGACCTCGGTTTGCTTAATGCCAAAAAATGTATTGCACTACTGTGGAAAAAGACTCATAGACCAGATGTGACTCAGTAGTTAAGACAGATGTTAACAAACCTTCCACTAGAAAGAATAACATATATACTGAAATAAAAGGAAAATGTGTTTGAGAATATATGGAGACCTTTCATTGATTATGTAAAGAATTTATACATAACGTCTGAAGAAGAAGGTGAATGATATGTGTGGACCTTGCAAATTCCAAGCTGGTGAATGTATATTATGTATTCTTATGTAATAGATTACCTAGACTAAACAGAGGAGCATTGTTGTTGACTTGTGTTTGTTAATGGCTGTTGTTGTTTTTATTATACTTTTTTGTTGTTGTTATTGTTCTTTTTAATTTTTAAATTACTTTTGTGTTCCTGTCTGATTGTTTGTGCCATGCTTGTAAAAAAAAAAAAAAAAAAAAAAAGGTTCAATAAAAAATATTGTGGAAAAAAAAAAAAGATATCCTACAGGTATATACACAGGTATGGTAGTGGCTTCACGGATGGAACTATGTACATAAGAGTGCGGAGTGCAGAACACACGATGGCCCAAGGATTATGGAAAACATACAAAGGAATGGAAGTGGTTTCACAGATGGGTCAATGTACATGAAAGTGCAGAGTGCAAGGACAGGTGTGTTATTGTGATAATTAAAAAGGTCCTTAGTTCTGTGCATATGAGTGTTCGGAGAGAGGGGGAGGTGGGGCCTCTGACTGTTTGCAGTCCGGATGGCCCAGGGGAAGAAACTGTTTGTCAGTTTGTCAGGGACCTGGTTGATCTGAACCGTTGTCTAGAGGGGAGCAGGTCGAACAGGTGGTGGGCGGGATGTGAGGGGTCTCCTGTGATGGCCTTGATCTTTCTGAGACAGGAAGATCTGGAGATGTCCTCCAGAGAGGGCAGAGAGCTGCCGATGATTTTTTGGCCAATGTTGATGACCCTCTGCACAGCCTTCCCGTTTTTGGCCATGGAGCCGGCATACCACACACCCAGACAGTAGTTGAGCACGCTCTCCACTGAGCAGCAGTAGAAGGCCAGCACCAGCTTCGGGTCCAGGTTGTTCTTCCACAGGACATGCAAGAAGTGCAGCCACTGCTGGGCTTTCTTCACCAGGGCCTTGGTGTTGACAGTCCAGGAGAGGTCAGAGGAGATGTGGGTGCCCAGGAACCTGAAGGTTCATGACGCTGGTCCGCTTGTTACGGACTTGTGGTTCTGGTCACGCGACCCGGTCAAACCATAATTCCATTATTGCGGTTTTGCACTTCCATGATTGCGGTTTTGGCAAACGATTTTTCAAAACAAATAAGAACAGTAGTAAGAAAAAAAGACTGGCGAACGCGTGTGTGTCACCCAGCGGCTTACACAAAACAGATTTTACACAAGGGACACACGCTTTTGAACTTCTGTGCTTCAATTGGCTTGCTGTATTCGCCCTCGTGCGCCCTAGGATGCAGAGACGTGACCGCCCGCGGTATCCCGGAGTGCAAGAGGTTAAGAACAGACATCCAAAACAATTACTAGTCGAGTTAAGTAAGAGTACAAAAGCACCCACTTGAAAAAATACCTGAGTAATGATTTTAGTTTTGAAGGTTTTAGGTTTCTCTCCTAAATGTATAACCATTTTCTTGTAGTTTTCTACTTCTAAATTTGAAACAATTTTCCTCATAAATTTGAAATTTCCTCTTATAAAATTATGACTCTCCTTGTACATTTGAGACTTTATTATCATTAATTTGTGGATTATTTTATGGGTAATTTTTTGTCTTTTTACCACTGCCAAGGGAGGAGGTAATGTTAACAGTGGCGTTGGTTTGTTTGTTACCAACATAACTCAAAAAGTTATGAATGGATTTTGATGAAATTTTCAGGAAAGGTGTGTAATGGCACAGGGAACAAATAATTAGATTTTGGTGATGATCTGAGAGTGCATACCTCCACCAAGGGCTTTGTTTATATTTGTGTAGCAGGATTACACAAAAACTACTGGATGGATTTGGATGAAGCTTTCACCAGAGGTGGTTCTTGGACTAGAGAGGAACCCTTTACATTTTGGTGAGGATCCGAGAATGCATACCTCTGCCAAGGCTCTTATCTTCTCACAGTGTCTTAGCAACAATACTCCACAACTAACGGACAGACTTTGATGCAATTTTCACCACAAGTGGCTCTAGGCCTACACACAAACACATTGCATTTTGGAGGTGATCTATGAGAGAAGGAAGGCGCCTTGGCGGAGGTATGTGCTCTCTGAGTGCTTTTCTAGTTTATAATGAAATTACTGTCTTACTTACTGGTAAGTACTTAATGGTTTTTAAATTACTGGTAAAATTTTAGACATTTTTCTCAAACAATTGAAACTTTTGATATTTTTGCAGAGCCAGAAAAGAACAATAATTTCAACCCTGATGTCAAAGAAATAAAAGTATTAATAAAATTATTGATATATAAATGCAACAAATCTCTGTCTGTGTGTCTGTGCGTGTGTTTCTTAGATATTTCTCAAACTCCCCCACAGGGCGGCTGTGCCGCGGGTGTAGTGTGGCCAACTACTGATCAGAAGGTCAGGGGTTCGATTCCCACTCTGTCTGCAGTCTCCATATTGAAGTGTCCTTGAGCAAGACACTGAACCCCCAGTTGCTCCTGGTAGGTCAGGCCAGTGCCTGTGTATGGCAGCTCCGCCGCCATCACTGTGTGAATGTGTGTTTGAATGGGTGGATAGCAAGATGTGTAAAGCGCTTTGGTCATCCAGAGATGAGTAATATCTATCACAATATAAGTTAATGTCATTTACCGTTTACCAAACCATTCATCAGACTGGCCTCAGATTTTAGAAGTGCTTTGCTGAAGTTACGAGGGTGTGCATCCCAGAGTATGGAGTTGCTCAGTGAAAATATGTAATTTTTAATCAACAAAAGTTTAGCGACCAATTCGTTTCCTCATGCTCTGGCTTTGAGAAGTGTGGGCGGGGTTTCGGATTGACTCTGTACTGACTGGATAATACGTGGCATCACGACCAGTCACCAGAGCGCTATGTAAAGAAAACAAGGAAGTGAAAAGTGACAAATTTGACCAGAAAAAGAGAATACTGAAGATTTAATGTCTAAAAGATTATACTATAATGTTGCCATGATTGCGTAGCTCTAAAGGATAATTCGACACATGTGGAGAACATGAGGTGCACGGGTGCGCTGGAAGGGAAGGGGGGGCAGCAGCAGTCGGACCACCTTACTGCAGTCCTTCACAGGGAGCCAAGCCCAGCCTGCCTGGTTAACGGGAGTCTGGGCTGCTGCTTCACCCGTGTGCCACTGTTGTTTGTTTGCGGCACAGCAGGTTCAACATGGCACTCCTCCTGGTGCTGGTGCGCTCACACGGCTATCTAAACGTTAAAAGTCAATAATAATACCACCATGATTGTGCAGCGGAATGGCCAAACCGATTTCATATCATATGCGGACACATATGTACACTTTGACCCATCCATGAAGCCACCATTATGTATATAATGTGATATATTCCTTTCAGTTTGCTTACAGACAAGGATGCAGCACAGAGGATGCAGTCATTACCCTGGTACATCTCATCTCCAAACATATTGATAAACCTAATTCATATGCCAGGACTGTTTTCCTTGATTTTTCATCTGTATTCAATATTATACAACCAGACTTACTTTTATCCAAAACGCTTCATTTACAGGTTAATCCTATCCTCATTCACTGGTATTACTCATTCCTCACCAACAAAATACAGCTGGTAAAAGTTAACGACTTGCTCTCTTCTCCAGTCAGAACTAATGTCGGTGCACCTCAAGGTTGTATTTCCTCACCTGTGCTGTTCACTTTATATGCTGCAGACTGCACCACCAATGTGAGACATCCTTGATAAGAACCTGTTGCCATCTGCCAAGATGCTGAAGATAAAACGAGGGTGGACATTTCAGCAAGACAATGATCCCAAACACACAGCCAAGGAAACTGTCAACTGGCTGCAGAGAAAGAAAATAAAGCTGCTAGAATGGCCCAGTCAGTCACCTGACCTGAATCCAATTGAAAATCTATGGAATGAACTGAAGATCAGAGTTCATAGAAGACACCCACGGAACCTTCAAGATTTGACAGTTTGTGTAGAATAATGGGCTAAAATCACTCCTGAGCAATGCTTGCACCAAGTTTCTCCATACAGGAGGCATCTGGAAGCTGTTATTACCAAAACACAACAAAGGCTTTTCTACTAAATATTAAATGAATTTCACAGAGTGTGTTCAATACTTATTCCCTGTGTCATCCCACTTTATTAAATATAACTTGTTTTGTGAACACAGTTGCCTTAATTTCTTTGTATGTATGGATTACTTGGGTTATTAATGATATCTGGTGAAAATCTCAAGTCAATGGCTCCATCAGAAATATGTTTAATGAGAAAAATGTTGACGTGTTCAATACTTATTTCCCCCGCTGTACCTCCACTGCTTACATACCTCTTCTGCTTTTTTGTCCGTTGAAAGTACGCTCATGCTTCACTGGGACATCAGGGGAGCGAGTACAGGGATTTAGTTTTGTCTCTTGGACAGCGATGCTCGATACACTACTATCGGCTGGAACTGAGAGTTGTACACTACTGAATTTGCAGTGCACCCGGTGCCGGGAGTGACTGTTTGGACTCGTGTTGTTCGTATGCATGCTTGCAGAGTGACCTCCTTAATTTATTTTCTTAGCGAGTGTGTGTGTGTGTGTGTGTGTGTGTGTGTGTGTGTGTGTGTGTGTGTGTGTGTGTGTGTGAGTGTGTGTGAGAGAGAGAGAGAGAGAGAGAGAGTGAGTGAGTGAGAGAGAGAGAGAGTGTGTCAGGGGTGGCAAACATGCAGCTCTTTTCTCGTTTTTTTTTTTGTTTTTTTTTTAAATTGGCTCCAGTGTGGCTCTTTTTTATAATACCCAGTGTCCACAAAGTCTCTTTACAATTTAAAAAAAATGATTACGAAAGCAACTGATGAGATATGTTAATCAGATTTGTTCTATGTATTCAGTGGTTATCAAAGTTTTTTAATGACACTGCATTTGTGTATTTCAATGTTCATGGGTTCCTAAAGCAAACATTTCCAGGCCGGTGGATTGGAAGGAATGGTCAAATTACCGGGCTACCTCGTTCACCAGATATCACTCCCCTGGACTTCTTCCTGTGGGGTTATGTTAAAGGCATCATGTATCAAACAAATATATGGGACATCAACAATCTGAAGCAAAAGATCATTGATGCCATTGCCACCATTGATGAGGCTATGCTATAGCGAACATGGCAAGAAATCAAGTACCATTTTGATGTGCTTCGTGCAACTAATGGTGTCCATATAGAGGTGTATTAAATGAAGCAACAAAAAAAAAAAAGCTTCAGTATCTACTCTTCATTTTGTAATAATTTCCACAGATCTGTCTATTCATTTGCTTTTGTAATAAATTTGTTAAATTGTAAAGAGACTTTATGGACACCCTGTATATTTTTTTCTTAGCGTGGTGGCTCAGTTTTTGGCGTGGCGGGTTGTTACACAGAAATGTTACTAGCGGAAACCCTGCCTTGTGTGCATTTGTAAGCTGCAATCTGTCTTTTTTATGTTGCTTTTGGAGTAATGGCTTTTTCCTCACTGAGTGGCCTTTCAGCCCATGTTGGTACACTACTCATTTCACTGTGGATAATGACGCTCTTTTGCTAGCATTAGCCAGTGTCTTCACAAGGTCTTTTGCTTTTGTTCTGGGGTTGATATGCACATTTCACACCATAACACATTCAACTCTGGGACACAGAACCTGTCTCCTTCCTGAGCGATATGATGGCTAGACATTCCCATGGTGTTTGAACAGATGAATGTGGCACCTTCAGGCATCTGGAAATTGTACCCAAGGATGAACCAGACTTGTGGAGGTCCAATATTACTGTATGTAAACTTCTGACTTTTAAGAAAGTAATTATAAAATTCTCTAAAAAAAACTATTTAGCAAATATAAAAATAAATTATATAGCACATAGAAAACATTTTGGTAATCTAACTGACCCAAAATGGGAAACGTTTACGCTGATTTAATGTTAGACAGTGAGAAAAAAAAAAGGTTATGTGTCTTTTTATACAGTATGTAAACTTCTGGTTTCAAATGACAAGTGCCCAAGTCGCCTGACCTTAAGCACAACTTGGATGCAGATCCACTTGAGGATCATTGCAAGTTTGGTGAGCATTGGGGCAAATGCCTGACCTTGATGCGATGACATCACGTCATCTCACCTCATAGCTCACCTAAAAACATAGTCAAACACAAGTAGGAGCTCCTCCAATACCCGCTTTAGGCTCACTCAAAAAAGATATCAATCGCTATCATCATGGCCAACCTCAACTATGTAAACTCTATGGTGTTTGCAACATTGTTGTTGCAGCATCTTAAATCAGCTCAAGCATTAATTAGCAAGGATCCTTTGCAAATTTCCAACACATAATCCATGAATGTGGGTTATTAAGCAAGCTAGCTAGCCTCAACTATTAACTAAGCACTCAAACCTCTTGTGTAAATATGGTCACTAACTTACACGGTGGCTGCCATGTCAGACTTGAGGCTATAAATCAGGATTTTAAAAAAAGCAATGTATCTCAATGATCATAAACTAGAAGAACTGATCAGATAGCTGGCTTAGCTACACCAGTTTACAGTTCAATGTGAAGCCAAAGTTAGTTTTCAAAGCTTGTATCAACCAAATTTTAGTAATAGAATGCACTAACTGATAAACTATTTGTCTTTGTGTAGAGTCATGTGATGATTTTGGAGATAAACTTTGTTTCTGCATGTGGGAGGGTGTACCGTGTCAACTGTTGGCACAGCAAGAGAACTGAATAAGAAGGGGCAGCATATAGTAACACAGATGAGACACATTAACAAGAGACATTATTGGGCTATGATCAGTTGAAATGCCCACTATGATGCTGCTTGAAAGCGTGAAAGTCGGGAGGCACGGAAGTAGACAGATGGACAAAGTGGTGCTGTAAAACAGGCAATGGAAAAGGTAAATAAGAGATTGAAGGAAGAGAGACAGAAGGAAGAAAGACAACTTTCTAGAGGCAATTTACTAACATCTCTGTGAACACACAGCAGGGTTAACCGTCAGAGTGATGAAGAGAGCCCTGTCAGTCAGGCCAATCACATCTGATTGGTGCTCATGGGTGGCAGACTGGTGACAGGCAGCCAAGAGACGCAGGCGACGCTCATCAGCATGCCAGCTAAAAGAGCAGTTTATGTGTATGTGTGTATATGTGTGTGTGCTGTACAGATAAGAGGAACTGACAGCTTACAGCTGGGGGTAAGGACTGTGTGTGTTTGTGTGTCTCATGTCTGACGCAGTTAGATATCTTAACTATGCTAATGAGAGATCAGCAGAGAACGATTGGGGAATTTCATGCTGATTTTGTGCTGTCAAGGTGACACGCCATGTAGGGCCGAGTTCTTACACACACACGCACGCACACACACACAAATTTACAAACACACATTCACCTACAGAGTCTGACAAAAAGTACACACAAGTACAAGTACTGGATTTGGACTCCTATCTGCTTTGGCACCCTTGAAAAATCAACTTTCTCTTGCGCTTATCAAGCCTTTATCCTTCACACAGACCCCCCCCCCTTCAAATCAGCTGTACAGCCTGTTAAAAGCAGTTTGACTTGTGGGCCACTGGTGCTGAACGCTCTCACCAGACACCTTTAATCTAAAGCAGAGCACACCGGGCTGACTAACCAGGCCTTCAGCTGATAGAAGACAGAACAAAACACACTGTTTCCTCTTTCAAGACTGCTGCATTAGTCAGGCTGTGCTGTGTCTGTGTGCGTGTGTGCATCAGGCATTACATCACTGTCTCGCTGCAAGTTAAGAATAGCCCCGTCAGAGCTGGCGCTGACTTATTGGGAGCAGTACAATCCAAAGATATTACTGTAGGTCTATCCATGTGGGAATATGATGACCTCCTTACGCTATAGATGAACGCAACTCTTTCATTCCTACATGCATGGGCCCCTCCAGGGCTCCCATACAGCTGAGAGTCTCCAACCAGCAGCAGTGTGACAGTGTGTTCTATAACACTATGTGCTGTGTGTCCCTCCACAGCCTCAGTGTGTTGAACATGACTGTTTGTGTGTGTTGGTGTGTATATGAGCACGTGTGTGTGCACTTCACTGCAGCCAACTGTGGGTGCACTTGTCATCCATATCACGATGCACCTTCTGCTGAGACCCTTTAAAGGCTACACCAGTGGGAATGAGATCTTGTGGGGACATATTAAGGCGCTGCACATGCCTGGGTGAACAGTGAAGGAGCACCAGAGTGACGGTGTCAAGTTCCCCCCCCCCCTTCCCTGTTGGTGCCGTCTGCGTGAATAAGGGAGTCTCACAATTATGTTATTGGGCTTGGGAGGCACTTACATACTCATACCACAGACATTAAAACGATCCTTACCTGGGACATCGATTATTTTCTTGTACACGTTCAAGAAGGCGGCCTCTGCTTCTTTACTTCTCTTACTCAAAGCATCAATCTGTGAGAAAGAACAAACAAAAAGCAATAGTTATTTGTCAGTAACGCCACCCCATAGGCAAATCTCACAACCGTACACTCCAAAGGCAGGCACATTAATTTCGCAGTAAGACTCGTCTACATATCTGTCTATCCTCACTATGTGTTGGTATGCTGCGTGTGATCAAGGCTCTCTTGACAGTGGCTGCGTTGGTGTTTCCTTCCCGTGAAGTCACTTCAGCTGTTCAGCTGATGACAGATGTGTTTCGTTTGCTGTGTGCACGTTGGTATGTCTGTCCTCAAGTGAGAGTGCCCGAGTCTGTCAGTCGGTCAGTGAGTGTGTGTGTGTGTGTGTGTGTGTGTGTGTGTGTGTGTGTGTGTGTGTGTGTGTGTGTGTGTGTGTGCAAGGCCATGTGCAAGTGTGTGCGTTTGTTTCCCCTCCAGCACACTGACATCATTAAACAGCTGGCTCAGTCTTTCCAGCCACAGCAGGGGCAGATTATTCAGTCAGCTCTTAGCAGCAATACAGTGTGGATCCATTACTGATGCAGCCATTAACACAAGAGGGCACGGCGTGCATTCCATCACCGATATGATTGAAATGGACAGCATTAGAATGGATCCATAAGGGATTAATTCTAAAAAAAATAATTCCAGGGGAACATTTACACCATTATCAATGCTGGTACACGAGGCAGCGAGCTCTGGTATAGTCTCTGTGTCACACATCAATATGAGAAGCAGACAGGAGTAGGCGAAACGCATCTGAAATCAAGTCTAAATCAAGAGAAACAGATGCCAAATAAAGACATTCAGATGGTGCTACTGTACTGGGCAGAGCTACAGCTGACTACTCTGGCTCATGCTCTCAGACTAAACAGCCTGTGTTTCTCTTCCAACTCCTCCAGCACATTTACAGAGAGAAAGGGAATAAAGACAAAAGCCTATATAAGTCCAAATATCACATTCCCAGCCAAGCCAGTAGTGTAGTTGATGGGTGGTTTAGGGGTTCTTGCCACTGTAAACAGAGCGGGCTACATGTAATACTGCCTGGGCTCCTATGGGAACCTAATAAATCTCTTCACATGGCTTTGATTCATCTCTAGTTTTTTAGCCGCAAAACATCTGGCCCCAAGTAGACTGGTGCCAGCACCCCACCCCACCCCCACACACACTTTTGTATTTTATTTCTCTCCCAAATTCAGCTTCATGTCACTTCCATGTTCTGACTCATTTCTTTTCTTCTCCCCTCAACCTTTTTCAGTGTTAGTCTTTCTCACATGCTCCCCTGCCACACACTTGGGTCTCCCTTGTATGCACGGGGCTGCCGTCTCCCAAGCTCTCCCTCTCACACACGTTATACACACTCTGCCTGTACCGATATATCTCAGTCTCACATCATGCTGCATCATGTACTTTACCCTCGTCATGTGCTGTGTGACATTGAGTGATCGGCATACTCAAATGCACTGCCACTAATGGGAGATTACGGATGCTGAGCACTAATACCTCTCACACACCAACATCAAACCTGTTCAGTGCCGAAATGTGTGCGTGTGAGAGAGTATGCAAATGTGATTCGAGCGTTTGAGCCCCACAACAAAATCTGATGATCAGGAACATCCACATACAAATACCACCAAAAAAATATAAATTAAAAAAAAAAAAAAAAAAAAATTCACTGGTGGCTGTGAAGGAAGCCAGCTGCGTGACTGTACAATGACTGGGCCAAGGTCAGTGGTACAGCAGCTTTATATAGCCCGACATGGGAGGCAGGAAATAGACATTTAATGTAGGACACACCCTACAGTTAGAGGCAGGTTAACTGCAGGACCAGAGCCATTAGAAGACCACCCAGGATTTGCAAATACAACCCTGCTCTTCCAAACTGCAGCTCTTTCAACCAATCCCAATGACATCTGCTATTACATGCTCCCCTGCCCCCGTCCCACACACACACACACACACACACACAGACCAAGCAAAACAGATGAAGTGACACAAATGATACCTCACCAGTATCAGTAGATTACCAATGAGAAGTGCTTGCAATTGCAAAAGGTATCCCTGACACATCCACGCACACAAACACATACATACATACATACGTCAGCACCTTGTGCCACCATCACTCAGCACCACCTTGCTCCCCTATCTAACACATAGTGTGTGAAGGGCATTGGGCTGACCTGTGTATGTGCGTGTGCGTATGCGTGTATGGATGTGTGTGTGGCCCCAGTGGAGTCTGATAAGGGGAGGCTATGGGAAGCAGAGACTGAAGCCTTGGATAATGGAAAAGCTTATCTGATCGATGGACCAACAAGGAACATGGAGTATGCAATGTGCGCACACACACACACACACACACACAACTCATTTACCAAACTGAGGCCTTGTGGAAGTAGCACTGTTATTGGTAATAATTATGACCCGGGGACACCCACCTTTCAATGACAAAGATTAAACAGAGTTTTAAGACCTCCAAGTTCCTGGGCTCAAACTTTTTATTGTTCTGTGTGGGTTCCACATTCACTTAGTAAAGATTCGGGCTCCTGGGTAAAATGCTTAAGGATGAGTTACTGTGGGACTCCAACGAGACCTTGTGGCTTCTGGGGCTGTCTTGTCCTTGATCAAAGCATCGAGGGGGTAAGCAAACAAAGACAGGCTAAAATTACACATGCTGGAGCGACTCATGTCGTGGCATGCAAGCGTGCAGAATAGGCGACTGATTGATGGGCTGCTTTAAGACTGGCGCGGGTGTACAGTATTATCTCAATAATCATAAGATAATGTCCTTCTCAGTTCCGCGACCACCCACTACGCGTCTCGACGTGCTTTGGTGTGCGCGCCATCGAGGTGTGTCAACATGAGGATTGTGGAAACAGCTGACAAAGCCCCAATTATACTGCTGCTGTTTCTATTCTCTAAATAGAGTCGGGATCATCAGCAGAACATGGTGGAACCGCTATAAATTACAGCATTTTTTACATAACCACTGGCTGTGGTTGTTGCTCTAACACAAGAATATGGTAAGTAACCCAGTGTTAAACTGTAATATTCTATGGCCAGTAGCAAGTCCGCCCTGTCACTATCTATTCAGATGATTCTGTGTCTGTGCATGTGTGTTTCCGTGCTCGTGTGTGAGAACAGATTCTGCTGAATGTCCACCCACTCCAACCCAATAACGCCCCAGTCTCAACCAGCAGCTTCCACTCCTACCCTCTGACTTTCACATATGGGAGTGAACTGGAAATGCATGGCTGCCAGTAAGGAGGAGTCGAGTTGGAAATAGGCCAAAGTGATTGAGGAGGAGATAGGGGAGTAATGCTGGGAGTATGGTATAGCACAAACAAGAAGTCTTCTCACTTGTCAAGGTTTCATAAAAACCCAGGGCACCACATTAACTTGAAAGTAAATAAATGTGCCACGATGAAAAAAATGGCTCATGATTCACCAAACCTACTAAAAAAGAACAAATAACTCCTATGGATTTATTAAGATATACAAAGTCTGAGGAAATAGCATTCGGTGAGTTGTGACTGGCTAGAGCTGAGGTTTTGTGGTGCCTTTTTTTTTTTTTTTTTTTTTTTTTTTTTTTGCAGGATGCAATTTAAACACACCCTCGGGCAACAGGACTTCATGAATAGGACAGAAAATCAAGAGCAGAGCAGAGTGAAGAAAAGAGGGAGAGGAAAGAGGGGAAATGAGATAGTGGCAAGAGAAAGAACAGGAGATGGGGAAGTGAAGAGATGACGATTTAAGAGGAAAGACAAAAGCAGAAAAGGGAGAAGAGGGCTCTGAGAGAGGGAGCAATGCCGGTTAATGAATGTCAAACAGGCTTTATATAATGGTTCGTTTGGATACTGTGCTTGGAGCAGGTATGCCTATCATTGTCAATATAATTTCTCAAAACAGCACACTCACCTCTCCTTGGAAGCTCTTAAGCAATGGGGCAACCTGTTTCCGTAAATCCTAAAAAAAAAAAAACAAAGAAAAAAGAAGGTTGATGAAAAATATTTACGAGAGCATTTTTTTATCATAAATTAGCAATTAAGCTGTGATGAGTAGATACTAGAAGACTATATTGTAATCATATTGACTACCAGCCATTCTTGCCTTACTGCCAATAAATATATAAATTGTGGTGCATGAGCTAGGAACATGAGGAAGCCAGGTTTGTACCCTGAGGTACTCCGGCAGGCTGCGTTCCTCATAAGAACAGGTGCAGCACCGCCTGGGCCACCCAGAGGCACCATTCATGCGTGTGAGAGTGAATGTACCATAGAGTAGGCCTACAGTTAATGCAAATAGTCTCTGCACACCAGGGTTTTACTATAAAACAAATGCCTCTTATCCTCCAAGTCCCATTGCATGACTTTCCAGTACAAGTCAGCAGTTTCAGATTAGATAGCCAGTCGAGTATGCATCAGGGGAACATGCAAATCACCATGCCGTTAGCTGAGCCTACATCCTGACAAACTGAACTGGAGCATATGGTAAAAAGCACAACAGAATAGGACATTCTGTGCAGGAACATTTGATTTGCACAGTTTGCAGAGAGACACATATTCACAAAGCTGCCTAATGAAGATATGAAGTAGGGCAGAGACAGATGTGCGCTCAGGAGACACTGTGCCTTTTAGAGACTTCCATCTAAAAGCCTAAGTGAGGCTGCAGGGAGCACAGAGCCTAAACTGACCTGGGACCAGTGTCTGGGGGCTGACTTAATCCCAGGTTGGTCCAGACAGGCCGCTTGTCTGGGGCTGAGGACAGGTCACGACCTCAGTGACCCGGCTTCATTGTTACCTCATCAAGGGTCGTTGTGGATGTTCGTCTGGGCCAATTCCATATTCCTCTGCTGGGGTAACGACTCGCACCCCCACCCCCCACTCTGCTTTAGCTTCCCTTCTCTTTCTCACACAGAGGAAAAGCAGAGGAAAGAGCTAATAAAAAAAATGGCAGATAAGCTTCTGTTTATCCAGTTGCATTATTTGCAGTGTAATCATATCTTACTCTTAGCTTTCAGAATTCGGTTTACTTTTTGCTTTCCAGATGACCTACAATAGTTGCTGTTTTAATTCCTTTAATATTTCAAACTTCAAGAGAGTTACAAATGAGACCTTTAATTTTTTAGATTCCTTTATTAGTCCCACAATGGGGAAATTACAGGGCACTCACATGAGTGGGTGAGGCAGCCACTGGTGTGGCGCCCAACCCTTTCACCATTCACACACACATTCACACCTGGGGCCACTTTAGAGCCTCCAATTAACCTAACTTGCATGTTTTTAGCATGTGGGAGGAAACTGGAGAAATTCTGGAGTAAACCCATGCAGACACAGGGAGAACATGCAAACTCCACACAGATCACTGTTGGTCAGGGGCTGGGATTGAACCCAGGATCCCCCGGCCAAGGGTGAGATGCTGTGCTGCTGCAGTGCTCACCACTCCGCCACCGCGCTGCCCAGATTGATGAAACATTTTATGAATAATCTGAAGCATAATCTGTATCATGTAGCATAGCCTCCTGCAGTCACATCTTTGCTCTATTTCTGCCGTAAAAAGCCAACTCAAACTAGCCAATATTTTTCAAACTACAGCCTGAAATGCTCAAACACTCTTGTTTATTGTTTGGGTTGCAATATTCAAACTTTAAATGATGTGAGTTTTTGCAGATAATTTCCCACACTTTTAGAGCTTCACAAGGTTGCGTAAACACTGGCAACCCTTGATGGGGCCAAGACACAAACTCAGGAGACAAAACAAACACATTCAAATATAACACGCGACAGCAAGCTACTACTTCTGCGGAAAGCAGGAGCTGCAAACCCTTCTGGTCCACTCTCAGGTGCTCCGCCCCCTGCCCCCTCCACTTTCAAAGATTTATGACCATATAACATAACAATGCACACAGACACCATGGTCAGTGTGTGTGTGTGTGTGTGTGTGTGTGTGTGTGTGTGTGTGTGTGTGTGTGTGTGTGTGTGTGTGGCGGGGGGCCCAGGCAGCAGGAGATGGATGACTGGTGTGTAAGCTGCCGGCAGACAGCAGACAGGCCAGCCCGAGGAATCCTCCAGGGAGTATAGAACTCCCATTCGCTGTCTGTCTACCCTGCAGCTAAACACAAACTTTGTGTGTACGTGCGTGAGTGTGCACACACACACACAAGCGCGCGCCAAGCTGTTTTACTACCACTGCCTCTGGCTAGCAATCTTTGGGACATTTTACAACCATTCCCACCCTGGCCTTTATAACGGTGTAGTAGAGGAGTCTTGACTAACTAAAAGGAAATTAAGAAGTGGTTGAATAATTTAGGCGACTTAGGAAGCACAGTGAGATGTAGTCTCTAAAATAAATTCAACAGCGTGTCAGTCCTAATGAATTATAAAAACTTTGTTTTCACGCTGCATTTCTTTGCACTAGTTTTAAAATGCTACAAAAGCCTGTGAGTGTATGGGCACGTGCGTGTGTGTGTGTGTGCGCGCGCGCGTGCGCACGCGTTATTATGCGGACCGGGAGTGCAGTTCACGCCAAGTACAGCACAGCAGACTAGACACAGTCAACGTGGGCCGGTCTCCTGGTTGTTGAATAATGGATCAGAGACGGACTCCCGCTCAGCCTAATGCAGTCTGATCTGATGTGACTGTGATCTCCGCTGACTGGTGTGGACCACAGAGAGCTGACAGCCGGCTCTATAGGCCGGTCAACCCCACACACGGACGAACACACACGCACACGGCCCGCATAAGTGATGGGAAAGCACGGCTCCTCAAATGCACACAAGAAGATTGGGGCATTTTTAATCAGGCGCAAGCCATCACACGTTATGAAGCAGCCCATTTGGTAGGCAGCCTTGATGCCTCTGCACTTCCAAACGCCCCAGAGTTTTTACTGCTGATTCCTATTGAGCCTGCTACAGCCCTGTAATGAATCCTGTCGCTCGTCTGGCCTGGCTCGGATTCCTCCTCCACATACCAGGGAGATGCCAGGGGCCACACAGACGCCAGAGGAGCCTTCCTAAATCACAGCCTTGTTACACTGATGAATGTGTGTGTCCTGTTCTGTGATCTAGGCTATCTGCCTCTGTGTGTTTGTGCCTTTGCTTCTCTACATGTTTTCTTTGTGCATGACTCTCGCTGCCTCTACATGTGTGTTTCTCCCCATTTGTGTTAGTCTAGCCTTGCTGTGTGCGTTGTTAGCCATGTGCTTATACTTGGAAATTAGATTAGAGATGAATATGCACAGTGAAGTGGAAATTAGCATCTTCTGCATGCAGGTACAGTTTCCTCCGGTGTATATTCCTCTATGCTGGGTGGGCTACATGCTCAAGTCAGCAGTCACAGTCCTCATCCTGTGGTAACTATAATAGGCCTACTGTCAACTCCGTGGAGAGTTGACAATTTTCTATCCACCGTCTACTCCTTTCATGCATAATTCATATAACCATCAATAATTCACCATGGTGACATTACCAATAATAACACAACAATACTTTGTTTTCACTGGGAGGTTTGAAATGCGTTGCCTTGGTTACAGAGATGAAACAAATATTCCCAGGAGGAGCGATGGGAACAGAGGAGCAGGACAGAATTCCCTCCTGATCCCACTTAGTAGTGTTGTCACTCTCTCACTCTTTCTTTCTCTCTTCGTTCCTCCTCCTGCTCTCCCTCTCTCCCGCGCACGCTCACCGACCACACTTTCTGCTCGCACAAAAAACTAGGTCAGATAATACAAAGTCCTGAGGGGTTTTCTGT
Source organism: Pholidichthys leucotaenia (assembly GCA_020510985.1). Taxonomy (NCBI): domain Eukaryota; kingdom Metazoa; phylum Chordata; class Actinopteri; order Cichliformes; family Pholidichthyidae; genus Pholidichthys; species Pholidichthys leucotaenia. Next base: position 220,264,094 of record CM035847.1, on the reverse strand, counting down.
TTTGTCTCTTTAGGATTTCAGGGAAACTAATGGAGAGACTATTTTTGGGAGCCGAGCCCGCATCTCTGTTTCGTCTACTCCTCCCCTGCTTTCTCACTAAATAATCACAGATACATTTATGAAGAGGAAAGCAGATGCTGAGACATACCGGGGCAAGCTAAGGAGCGCAGGTTATATGTGGCTCCATGTACGTGTGTGTGTGTGGGGGGGGGGGGTGTCTGTAAATATCAGATTTTCTCACCTCTGGAGTGTTCTTCTTGAACTCACGGCTCAGGTCGATTAGTTTCTTCCTCGACTGTTCACTTTCGTCCTGTCTGTTGGCAAGCTGTGTGGCGGTGACGTCTAGTTCTTTCTGCAACACACACATGCAATTTATTTTTAGTTTTTACTTTTAAAGAGAGGGGGGGATTTCAAGCTTTTACACAGAGAAAAGAAAAAGGTAGAGTGAAAGACACAAAAGCAAGTTAAAGGTGGGAGTTTTTAAGGGTTATAATCTGACAGATAGCCATACTCAACCTTTGGGGATATGTTAGGATAGGTTACCTACATATGTACCACCTCTGCTCAGAGTTTACACCGAGCAGAAAATCGTCAGGCATGCACCACTAGAGGGCACATCCAATAACGTGTATGTGGTGTGTGCTTTGTTTTGTGCTGCTGCTCACTCAGCACAGGGCTTTCAAACAAGCCAAAAAATGAAAGAAAAAATAATAATTTAGAAAAGACTGTGGCAATAGTTATTGTCGCCTTCTTTTCAAATTATAACCCCCACTTTTAGAAGCAAAGGAACGACACGCAGCAAAAGCTCACTTTGGCTGTCAGTTGAACCAGTGACCTGTGGCTAAATGACGGGCCCTTAGTATTACAGGGCCAGTCCAACCACTGCTGACGTGATACAATAATATAATTCTGCATAAAAACACATGAGCTGCTTTCTGACTAGACAGCAGATTTCTCAACTCATCTGGTGAGCTGAACTTGGCTATAATGTTGCAACAGCAGAGGGAGCGAACCACAACACCTCTGTCCCGCCAAAGAAAACCCATATATATCTTTGCTACAAGAAAAAGAAATACCTCAAAATGTCAAGTCAGTCAGTGACATCACTGTCATGCATCACAATTTCTGCAGCAACAGAAAACTACAAGAACACATAAAGGCAATTCAGAGCAATTTCCTGCATTTAATGGGAGTCAGACTGAGCAAAGGTCCCATCTTTGGCCACATCTATTTTGCATTGTTATTAATAGCTATTTATGGGACTTCTTCCATATGATGGGCTGAGTACCGACATTAACAACACATTCAGACCTTGTAAAGATTGTATCTTTCTCTGCTGAGTGTGTGAGTGCTGCTGGATTATGTTTCAGTTGGATTCTTGCCCTCTGTCATGCTCGCTCCTCTCCCCTCCTCCACATTTTTCAGTGCTCTCCACAGATCATCTACTCACTCATTCAACCAACAGTTCCTTCTCCTCAGTTTAAATCTCTCCTCTCCCTTTAACCCCCCTTCCCCACCTCCTGTGAGGCTGCCCACCCCTGAGAGTGATTAAACACTGCTGAAGGGCCGTTATGCTAACTAACGCACTAATCATTTAATACACACATTACCACAGGGGCCCTTGTGGCTCAGTCTGCTGACAAGGTCCCAAAACACACTCAAGCACACATGCCCACCTCCCTGAATCGCCCACACCCCAATACACACAATAAAACTCAATCCTCTAAAGAAATAGCGTGATCAAGAACCAATTAGTAGATTTCTCCCCCGTCAGCATTAAGTTAAATTCCCTGACCAGCAGTGATCTTGTTTTATCCACAAACCGTAAAAAACAAAACAAATGGATTTGCACGACTGTCCTCCGCAGTGGATTTTATGCAGTATCAGGATGTAAGGAGGAAAAAGGGCTCGCTCGCTCACATGCCATCTTGCTCTCACTGCCCATGGAGCAGTTGATGTAGCAGCCTGTCTGCCCATGGCCATGGAGCAGCTGCACTATCTGTTAGTGAAGCCGAGCGTGTGCAGGAGCTTGTGCAATGCTTCATAAAATGAGGAACCTGATAAATTTTAATCATATTAAAAGTAATTGTCAAAAACTAAATGTTCTAGTCATGAACAGTGAGTGTCATTATTTTGGTCAAGTTTAGCAGCCAAAACAAGAATAAAGGACCCAGTTGCTTCAAAACACAAGTTCACAATTAGAACATTATCACAATTTGATTATGACATGATACAGTATGTTCAGCCTTGAGGATGCCATCAAAGAACATTTTGCTTTAAAATGATGAACACCTACCAGGTAGGACTGGGTGATATGGCCTAAAAATAAAATGTTTTCTTGCTACATTCAATTTTGATCTACATTTTGGGTTAAAGACAATGAATTACTATAGTTTCTTATCCCCAAAACATACATGATTCTCTATTAGAAATGAAGTGAAAACCTGGCTTTAATCAAACCAACCTTTTTTACAATAAAGACATGATCAAACAATGATGAATTCACACATTTCTGATTAATAAAGTGCCAACTTAATTTTTATAAAAAATAACTTAAGGGTGAAGGAAGGGGTCATATTTGCTCTTATGAATGGGGAAAATCAAATGTCCCAATATTCATTTTTTGACACTGTCCAAACCAAAAAAATTGAATTTAAATTTAAAATTGATTTATTGCCCAGCCCTACTACCAAGCATGGGCATAAAGCTGGTGGTCAATCAAATATTGTGTGTAAATATTAATGCAAAGTGATATAAGAAAACATTCCAATTGTGATTTTTATTTTATTTTTTTAAGCAGTACTGCAGTTACGGGGCATTCCATGGCCTAGCGGTCTATGGTGCAGGGCACACCATATAAAGAACATGTTGCTCACGCAGGCAGCGTGGGTTTGAGTCCCGGCACGGCAAAGCCTTCCTGCATGTCTCTCTCCCCTGTTCTCTACCCCATTTCCTGTCTATCTTCACTGTCTCCGACATATAAAAGCAAAACACGCCCCCGAAAAATTATCTTTAAAAAAAAGCAATATTGCAGTTATGATTTAATGTTTCTTTGTTGTCATTTCTTAACTTACCTACAGTTCAGTAAATGAAAGAACCTTAGTGGACAAGCTCACATACCCCACACATCCTCATGTCAGAGTTCTCGCTGAACAATGTAATGCAGGACCTCAACTGATGCAAATATAAACCTAGCATGTAGCCAGAAAAAGTTCATATTTGAGATTACACAAACTGTTCTCTCCTGTAGACTAGGCTTCTCCAGTTATGATGAATTACATTATGTGCAAGTGCATGTCCGTAGAAAGCAAGTATTCCTGTCTGATACAGATATCCCAATCAGGCTTTACAGGCCCAAATGTAGGCTGTGTTTGAAAGTGGAATACAGAGGTGTAGCCAATATGTAGGCAATCACACGTTAGACTTTGACAAGTATGAAAGGGACTGAACTGAGATTTATTTGATTGTGTGAATATTAACTACAGAATAATTGAAAATGAATGGGACATCCAATATCAGCCACTGTTTAAGAACCGCTTGTTTATTTTTTGTCAGATCACTTATTTGTGTGATCTTTTGAGTTATATTCGTAATAGTGTATCTTGCACTTTGCAGAATGGGAGTTCAGTCACCATTATAATTTAGTTTATACTGTATATGTAGTTTATAGTCTATCATCAATAAACTCATGCAGTACTATAACAGGACACATTTACAAATATTTGAGACCCATTGTTGTGCATCCTTTTATATTTTAGCAATATTATCCACCTTATTCCTGAGGGCGCTGCTGTAGAAAGGATTATGGGGGCAACTTCCGGTTTTGGCTGAAGTAGTGTTAAATCAGTCAGCAAGAGTGGAGTAGTGGGGCATTTAAAATAGCGTTTTTAAAAGTTTTTCAAATTCATTTTAATGTACAGTCCACAAACATGTTTTGCACTCAAGTGGCAGCTAATTTCAGCGCTTACAGTTTTTGTATTTTTTGAATATTTTGGCATAGTTCTGGTACTTGTTGCTGGTGTTCGTGGTTGTGCCATAGACATGTATAAATGAAGGCTTCTCACCGCCAATGCGTAGATGATGCACTGAAAACTAAAAAGGACTGCTGGTGTGATCGGTGGCACAGACGCAACAGCACCAGGTATGTTTTCACTTGTATGAATGTCACAGATCTGACGTTTATGCGTTATATATGTCACCAGATGCAAGGCTGCATGAAGTAAAAATAATAAAAAATAGCAACAGTTTGCTTGTTAAGGCTTAACGATTTAAGAAAGACATCAAATAGTTTTTTTGGGGGGGGTTGCATTTGTTGCACTGCCTTGGAACGATATGGACTTGATATTAGCAGCTTCAGCATGCATTGATTTTTAAATTATCATAAAATATAGATCAATAAAATTTTGAACAATTGTCAGAGAATGTCTGTATGTGTTATATAACAAGCATTCATGGCATGACAGCAGCATGAGCATTTTAATTTCGGGGTAAAACATACAGCTGCAGCTGTCTGTATTTACCTTGACATTAAAATGCCCAAGCGCGGTGTTGTGGTTCTTTGTGGCTCTGACTAGATTCTATGTCTGCTCTGAGGTAAATTTGATTATGTCCAACATCTTTTAACAAAATGCACCCGACTTTATTGTGGTGAAGACACTGATATATCTCAGAGCTTTTATTTGTTAACAGTCTTAGCATCTCAGCAGCAGAGCTAACTAATGGAGCTACTGTCTGCCAGGCCACTTTTTAAGGTCATCTTCTCATCCCTCGATACTCATGGGAAGTGGTATGATTATATTACTGTTTTTGAGGTGCCAAAAGCCATGTTCCCACATTTTTGATGCCAAAGTCATTGTTTTTTAACAAGGAAAAGTGTCCCGTTTCAGTGACAACTCCACATTCTAAACTAGTACCAGAAGTTGCACCCATAATTCACGCAAGGTATCATGGGGGCTAGGAATAAGGTGAATAAGTACAAAACACTGAACATTACTATTTTTTTTTTTTGTATTTGTATACTTTATTGATACCTAGAGGGAAATTCAGGGCATCCACCTGGATGGATGAGGTAGCCACGGTACGGCGCCAATCCCATCACCATTCACACCTAGGGCCACTTTAGAGTCTCCAATTAACCTAACTTGCATGGTTTTTATACACAGCAGAATGACCCGTTTAGCTGCAGCTGTTGCATCAGTGTTGCCCATTTGTCAGTAAACATTTAAATAAAAATTATTTATTTCATTATTTGGGCATTTTTGCGTCTTCCTGTTGCACGTGTCCACATATGATATGCAGTTGATCTGGCCATTCCGCTCCACAAAGAAGTAGCAGCCAGGACTGCCGTCTACCACTGACCGGGCACATTTACAAATATTTGAGACCCATTCTTATACATCCTTTTATAGTTTAGGAATATTATAAGTACAAAACACTGATATTTTATACAGTAAAATGACCTGTTTGGCTGCAACTGTTGCATCAGTGTTGCCCATTTGTCAGTAAATATTTAAATAAAAAATATTTATTTCGTTATTTGAGCGTTTTTGTGTTCAGTTTGGTGACGGTTGTCGTTTAGTCAAACCGTGCATGTGACCACATATGGTATGCAGTTGATCCGGGCGTTCTGCTCTATAATTATTAACTTTTAATTTTTAGATAGCCGTGCGAGCACACCGAGAGGAGCGCCATCGGTGAAGGCGAGTCATGGTCCTGCAAAGGGACTCCTGTCTACCGCTGACCGGGCGGGCTGGGCTTGCTTCAATGCGAAGGACTGTGTTCCGCGGAGAAGGCAGACCCCAGGTCCAGGCTGGCATTCCCCGAATTATCCTTTAGACGTACGCAATCACGGCAACATTACAGTATAATTTTTTTTAAGAATTACATCTTCACTATTCTCTCTTTCTTGTCAAATTTGTCACTTTTCACTTCTTTTTTTGTTTGCGAAATGCTGTGGTCGTGATGCCGCATATTGTCCAATCAGCATGGTCGTGACGTTGTGTATTATCCAGTCAGCACAGAGTCAATCCGACACCCCACACACACTGAAGGGCATGACGAGACAGAGCGGTGGCTAAACTTTTATTGATAAAAACTGCATATTTTGACTGAGCGACTCCATACTAGGCGATGCACACCTTCGTAACCTCAGCAAAGCACTTATAAAATACGAAGCCAGTCTGACGAACGGTTCAAGAGATATGTGTGGAACAGAGACTGATAGACAGACAGACAGACACACACACACACACACAAACAGAGATTTCGTGCATTTATAGATAGATGAAATGATCTGAATGGCATGTTTTTATTCAACTACTTCAATCAGAGTAGCATACTGACTAATTTAAGTACCAGCCTTGTAAGGAGGTTTTAAATTATTTTAGTGTGTAATATGCCAGTGTCAATTGATTATTCAATTTTTCAGCCCTCTGATGAACTTGTGACTAGGGACGTTAATGATCAATTGACTTTCATTTAATTGTCGAAAAGAATTTAGTCGACTACATAATGTAAGAAGACTATTTAATATTATTTATTCTAATAAAGAAGCACCGGATACAGCTCTCCTATCATTGGATGCCGAAAAGGCCTTTGATAGGGTCGAATGGCCCTTTCGTTTTGAAATCTTACAAAGGTTTGGACTCGGAAATAATTTCATAAAATGGGTTCAGATAATATATAATAATGCTACAGCAGAAATCCTAACAAATAGCAATATCTCAAAATCAATAAAAATCAATAGAGGATGTCGACAAGGCTGTCCACTTTCACCTTTACTGTTTACTATGGCAATTGAACCTTTAGCGATGGCAGTACGTTTACATTCACAAATATATGGAATTAAAGTTGGACCAACAGAACATAAAATCTCCCTGTATGCTGATGACATAATTTTGTTTATGTCGAATCTTAAAAAATCAATTCCGACCTTGTTGAATTTAATAAAGACTTTTGGGGAAATATCAGGATATAAAATAAATAAAACTAAATCTTCAATATTAATGCTAAATGAGACCCAGAGAAATCACCCAGCTCCTGAGGTAAATCAATTCAATGTTGTAAATCAGTTTAAATATTTAGGAATTCAAATTGTGCCTAAGCTAGAATTAGTCGCCAATGCCAACTATGAAGCCTTAATGACAGACATTAATGAGTTAATTCAGAGATGGATGTCACTACCAATGTCGATGATCGGGAGAATCAATATACTTAAAAGTAATATCTTACCTAAAATACTTCATTTATTTCAGTACATTCCTTTACCACCACCTTCAGATCTATTCTCAAGAATTTAAAAAAAAGTTAGTGGAGTTTATATGGAACAATAGGAAGGCTAGATTACGTCTGTCCTTACTATATTTACCATTTGATCGTGGAGGTCTGAAATGTCCAAACTTTATGTTGTATTACTGGTCAGCACAACTGAGGTCTATGACATATTATTTTTCATCAAATGATCTCCCTCACTGGACTGAAATGGAATCATACAATTTACCTTTACCTCTTCCCATATTCATATACTCAGACTCAGCAAAAAAATTACAGAAACAAGTTAAAAATCCATTTGTAAAGCATATGATCAAAATATGGTGTGAAACTAAAAAACTATTTAAAAGAACCACACTTATTGTCACAATTTAGCCCAATATGGGGTAATCAATATGTTAAACCAGGGAGAGCGGATGCTGTATTTAAAGTATGGAATTTAAAAGGGATTCAAAAGATTCAAGATTTATATCTGTCATGTTCAGATAACATAATGTCTTTTGAAGAGCTGAGGATCAAATTTAATCTTAATAGAACACATTTTTTTAAATATCTTCAGCTTAGGAACTTTATTCGATCAAATCAAAATAATGCTCTCACTCGACCTATTTATTCATCCTTGGAAAAAATTTTGACGAAAGATAGTAAGAGAAAGGGTATTATTTCAGAGGTTTATAACTCATTGACACTATCCTCAAGTGAAAACTCACAGAAAAGATTGAATTATTGGAAAGAAGACCTGCAAACTGAAATTTCAGAGGAACAATGGGAATTGGCTTGTACAGAAGCTCAAACCAAATCAATAAATGTATGTCTTAAATTGATACATTTTAAATGGTTAATGCGGATGTATATTACACCGGTGAAATTAAATAGATATAACAAAAACATATCAGATACGTGCACAAAATGTATGGAAAGTAAAGGAACCCTATTTCATTGTGTATGGGAATGTAGGAAAATTAGAATATTTTGGGAAGAGGTGAGGGTAACAATTGAAAAAATAATTTCAAAACAAATCATATTGAATCCTAAATTGTTTTTGTTGGGTCTGTACCCAGAAAAGCATAACTTTAATAAAAGTGAAAGAGCATTCATAGACCTCAGTTTGCTTAATGCCAAAAAATGTATTGCACTATTGTGGAAAAAGACTCATAGACCAGATGGGACTCAGTGGTTAAAACAGATGTTAACAAACCTTCCACTAGAAAGAATAACATACATACTGAAATCAAAGGAAAATGTGTTTGAGAATATATGGAGACCTTTCATTGATTATGTAAAGAATTTAAACATAACTTTTGAAGAAGAAGGTGAATGATGTGTGTGGACCTTGTAAATTCCAAACTGGTGAATGTATAATATGTATACTTATGTAATGGATTGCCTAGACTAAACAGAGGAGCATTGTTGAAGACCTGCCTTTTAGTGGTTGTTGGTGTTTTTGGTACTTTTTTTTTATTATTACTTTAGTGTTAGTGTTTGATTTTTTGTGTTATGTTTGTAAAAAAAAAAAGGTTCAATAAAAATATTGTGGGAAAAAAAGAATTTAGTCGACTAAATTAAATTAGTTGTCAATTAATTGATAACTCAGCAGTCCTTTTCAATGGGAGCTTATTCTATTAAATGTAGTGGCGTCGCTGTCGACACGGTCACCCACAGCTGCCTTTCAACCAAAATGAAAGAAAAAGCAGAAGAAGACGCCAAGCTCCCCAGAGTGCATGCGCTGTGCATAACAAAAAAACCTCACCCTCCCGGGTTACGTCGGACAGCCTCAACAAGTTCCAATGGTACGCGAGCTTGAAGATCCACCCGCCTCCTTCAAATCAGCAGGGCAGAAAAATGGACCGGAGCAAGGAAGAAACTACACAAGTGCAAAAACTCATCCCCACTGCCTTTAACCCTCCACTAGACAGGAAAGCAGACTGGACTCAAGTGATCAGTGAGATGACAGACAACAGAGGGAGCCTAGATCGTACTGGGTTTGCCTGGATTGCCGGGGTACTGTGATAATGTTTAACATGCAACAAATGAAGCAGCTCACAATTTATTTTTCTGTTTAAAAAGTCTACTAGCGCATCTCGGTAAATTACAACGTGAAAGTAATTTTTTTTGTAATATAACTAAAAAAGATAAATTTTACAACATTGATAAGTAGTTTTTAAAATAAATTAAAATCATGACATTTGTAATTTCACTGAAATTTCCCAGTTTGGGATTAATAAAGGACATTTACGTATCTATCTGTCTATTTACTGAGATGTACCAGCACATAGTACACACTATACAGTACAAAATTTGTTAAACTACAAAAAAGGCCATTGTGTGTAGTAAAAAAAATGCAAATGATACGATAAATCATTGAGGAATATGAAGTTCATGTTTTATTCAGTATATAAAAACAGTAACTTTTTACATGTTAAAGACAGAAAGACTTTATTGTACTGAGGGAAATTCAGATTCTCAGGAAAACTGCACGTATAAATTAATCGTTAATCTGTCGATAAGGTGAATGAAGTAATGATTAATGAATTAATTGATAATCTGCATCCCTACTTGTGACCAAAAACTTAATATTTAAGTATTAAAGACACTGGCATTGACCCAAGTGTACCAAGCCTTCTTTCTTAAAGAGCAGTAGTAAATGAACAAAAGACAAGCTATTACTGCAATAACACTGTAACTATTATTATGAATTTATAATTATGTATGTATTGTATTTATGTATATACACTACCATTCAAAAGTTTGGGGTCACTCAGACAATTTTGTGTTTTCCATGAAAAGTCACACTTTTATTTACCACCACGAGTTGTAAAATGAATAGAAAATATAGTCAAGACATTGACAAGGTTAGAGATAATGATTTGTATTTGAAATAATAATTTTTTCCTTCAAACTTTGCTTTTGTCAAAGAATCCTCCATTTGCAGCAATTACAGCATTGCAGACCTTTGGCATTCTAGCTGTTAATTTGTTGAGGTAATCTGGAGAAATTTCACCCCACACTTCTAGAAGCCCCTCCCACAAGTTGGATTGGCTGGATGGGCACTCCTTGCGTACCATACGGTCAAGCTGCTCCCACAACAGCTCAATGGGGTTTAGATCTGGTGACTGCGCTGGCCACTCCGTTACAGATAGAATACCAGCAGCCTGCTTCTTCTCTAAATAGTTCTTGCACAATTTGGAGGTGTGCTTTGGGTCATTGTCCTGTTGTAGGATGAAATTGGCTCCAATCAAGCACTGTCCACAGGGTATGGCATGGCGTTGCAAAATGGAGTGATCTGTTTTTTCTGTTAATTCCCGTCACACCATGTTGGTGTATGGGGCGGTGCCTATCTCCGTTTCTCTGACCCTAGGCCACACAACTACTGTAAGTAGTGAAAGCTACAGCGGGGGGGTCAGTCCTCTGGTAGCTCTGTGCGTAACTTTACTTTCCCCGTTCCATTATGCGGAGCACCACGCTAGAAGGCAGAAAGTACCATTTTTATATGGTCTTTGGTATGACCCGGCCGGGATTTGAACCCCTGCCTCCCAGGTGTGGGGCGGATGCTCTACCAACTGAGCCACCACTCCGGTAAAATGGAGTGATAGCCTTCCTTATTCAAAATCCCTTTTACCCTGAACAAATCTCCCACCTTACCAGCACCAAAGCAACCCCAGACCATCACGTTACCCCCACCTTGCTTGACAGATGGCATCAGGCACTCTTCCAGCATCTTTTCAGTAGTTCTGCGTCTCACAAATGTTCTGTGTCATCCAAACACCTCAAACTTCGATTCGTCCATCCATAACACTTTTTTCCAATCTTCCTCTGTCCAATGTCTGTGTTCTTTTGCCCATATTAATCTTTTTCTTTTATTGGCCAGTCTCAGATATGGCTTTTTCTTTGCCACTCTGCCCTGAAGGCCAGCATCCCGGACTCGCCTCTTCACTGTAGATGTTGACACTGGCGTTTTGCGGGTACTATTTAATGAAGCTGCCAGTTGAGGACCTGTGAGGCGTCTATTTCTCAAACTAGAGACTCTAATGTACTTATCTTCTTGCTCAGTTGTGCAGCGGGGCCTCCCACTTCTCTTTCTACTCTGGTTAGAGACTGTTTGTGCTGTTCTCTGAGGGGAGTAGTACACACCGTTGTAGGAAATCTTCAGTTTCTTGGCAATTTCTCGCATGGAATAGCCTTCATTTCTAAGAACAAGAATAGACTGTCGAGTTTCACATGAAAGTTCTCTTTTTCTGGCCATTTTGAGCATTTAATCGACCCCACAAATGTGATGCTCCAGATACTCAACCTGCTCAAACGAAGGTCAGTTTTATAGCTTCTCTAACCAGCTAAACTGTTTTCAGCTGTGGTAACATGATTGCACAAGGGTTTTCTAATCATCCATTAGCCTTCTGACGCAATGAGCAAACACATTGTACCATTAGAACACTGGAGTGATAGTTGCTGGAAATGGGCCTCTATACACCTATGTAGATATTGCATCAAAAACCAGACATCTGCAGCTAGAATAGTCATTTACCACATTAGCAATGTATAGAGTGTATTTCTGATTAGTTTAAAGTTATCTTCATTGAAAAAAACAGTGCTTTTCTTTCAAAAATAAGGAAATTTCTAAGTGACCCCAAACTTTTGAACGGTAGTGTACATATAAATACAATAAAACGTCTTTATATAAAATAGTTACAATGGTATAGTATTATTTGTGCTTATATATTTGGTCAAGTATAGGGCTGGGAATCATCAGTATTCTCCTGAATCAATTCCATTCCAATTCAGAAGGTATTCAATCAAATAAATTTTGATTCAATTTAATATCGATTTGGTCAGGGATATTGCCACTATAATGACTATTTTCCTTGCATGTGAAAGAATTTCTGAGAGACCTAATGCTGTAAATTTAACCAGGAACCTTCTTTACTTTTGATTTAACCTTTAGTTATACAGGAGAGGGGACTGAAAGGTTCATAGGCTGACTATCATGCAGTGGTCAAATTTGATCAAATGTGGTTTATTTTTCAACGTTCTCCCATCACTTCTTCCATCAGTGTTGCAGCGATTGGATCCCTGCAGTTGAAAAATGAACTTTTCACCCCCGCCTCCGTACAGAGGAGGTCCACTGAGAGGCAATCTCTCTTTTTTAAGGACACCCTGTTCAAATTCGTACATTCGTTACAATTCACATCTGGAAGTAGCCCAGTACAGCCACAGACTGACCTGCGGCCATGAGCAGCAGCTCCACTGAAGTAGTTGGGTTTAAGGGCCTTGCTCAAGGGCACCACAGTGGGATTAATGAGGGTGGGGCAAACACTCTTATGTCATCTGTCCCACCCAGACCTGATCCTTCCGGTTCAGGGATTGAACCAGTGACCCTCCAGTCACCAGTCCACACCCGTAACCATTAGGCCACCACTGCTAGGAGTAGGACAAAAGATCAGTTCAGTGATGGATCGTGATACTTCACATTAATGACAATGCACCAATCCCTAAACGCATAAATCAATCTTTTATTAATTTGTAAACATTGCATACCCTCTTGGGTATTCAACCAATTGCATTTTTGCAAAGCAAGCACCCAGTCAAGTGAAGTCATAACTTGTCTCAGAGATTTGCAGCCAGCTTTGAAAGTTAGGAAGCAGTTAGCTCCAAGTTAGCTCAAATATCAGGCCTTTTTGGATTTTATAACAGAGATGGAAGGAAAGACCTTGACATGACACACAATCCGCAAGAAGCGCTGCACGAAAAAAAAAACCAAACACTCGGAACATGGCAGGTCAGCACACGTCTCGGAGCAGCACTAACAACAGCTAAGATAAAAACATACCAGCAGAAAGCTTACTTTTTCTCCGAGCGCCAAGTAAGTAAAGTTTATTAAGTGCTTTTCACAGACATATAGCCACAAAGCACTGTACAATAAAATGGAATAAAAGTAAGGTGATAGATAAAAATAATTTTAAAAATACAAAAATAAGATAAACACAAGATTAAAATAATTTTAAAATACCAGATTTACCATTAAAAAGCAGTTGAAACTCAACGGAAACCTTTGTTAAACAAAAAGTTTTCAGCTACTTTTTAAGAGTCCACAGAGTCAGATAAACGTATCTAGAGTGGGAGTCTGTTCCAAACAACACGGTCCTCCCTGTGTCCAGAGATGCATCTCTGTAGAAAATGAAGCCCCGAGAAATACTTTACTATATGAAAGAGATATCAACAGTTTTACTTTGGGACGTGATTTGAGGTTGAGTAAGTTGAAAAAATTTGAAATATATGGGACCGTGATACAGGATATTGCGATATTGTGATTATTGTCGAATCGTGATAGGATCGTATCATGACCCAATTATCGTGATCCGAATCGAATCGCTAGTTCCCTCGCGATTCCCACCCCTGATCACTGCCCCCTTCTAACTTAAGAAAATAAACCTCTTATAAGTTTCACACATGAAAAAGCATTATATTAAAAATACTGATCTTAGCTTCAAGCAAAGCGAATGTCTCAATGGTGATATTTCACAATTCTGTTTTTATATGACAGATCTCTTCGTCAGAAAAACACATAAACCAATAAGAGTAAACTACTAATCATTAATATCATTTTGTACTAGGTCTTTTAGCATGCTTATTAGGATAGGATCAAATATCACTAGCAATTACCCTTACTTCAGCAGGCATTGTCCCGCTTAACTATGAAGCTTTGTGTGTCTATCAAATGTCAGAAGATGGAGGTAGTGTGAATTTGGTGTTTAGAATTAGAGATACAACAAAAAGTCGATAAAAGCTTCTACCTTAGATCTTAGGAGCATTTGTTATGGAAATATTGCTTCCTCTTAGTGGCCTACTCTTCTCCACTGGCATGTCACATGATCAGAATGAAATCACTTCCTCTGTAGTGAGGGAATCTGATTTTATCATACCGAGATGCCATCATAAATGCAAATCGATTGTTCAAACTTAGTTAAATATAAAATTTCCATCTGAAATGTTGCGACTGCTGTATGCAGAAAATGCAAAATAGTACAGTTAAGAAATCTTGAATTGTATCCCTCTTAATTATAGATTTATATAAAATAAAGTACACAGCTGATATGCAAATACATCCAAGTTAATTCTATTTAAAGGCAAAAAAGGATTTCAACATAATATGCCAATCTCACAGAAATCCATCAAGAGGATTTCTCTGGCCAAAACTGAAATGGCAGTCCTTCCCAGAGGTTCTGCTTTGACAAGTCCTGTGCCAAACTCTGACGCCCTTGATTTTGTCCAATCCCTTTTCAATACCATGCATATATCCCAATGTTACCAAATCCCCATTCCAGAACAAAAATCTCACTCCTAAGCTAAATAAACACATCACACATGAAAGAGGATTGATTCAGTGCCACGTGGGCGAATAATTATGGGCATGGTCTAAGTTGGAAAAAAAGACCCTCACACTCAGTCAGGTTTTGACTATGCAGCAAACTCTCTGCCCACATCAGCAGACACGGGCAGACTTTACACTCATCTTGCTGATAGAGCGCAACATCGGAAAGTGCACAATCCCTGCTCCCTGCTTGTTATGCATTCACGCACATGCATACACCTTACTGACCTATAGGAGACCTCCACTGGTTTAGTTATAACCCACATATTTTTGCATAAAAATGTTGTTCTATTAAGAGATTCAAAAATAGCTAACAGGTCTGAAATTTTTCACGAATGCCAAGTTCTGTTTTAAGTAGATCTTAGCAAAACAAAACTATAATGAAGTTTACATGTTACACATATTTTTCTCCCTATACTTTTCAATAACAGCAGCACTTCTTTCAATATTCACTGTTCAAGTATATGATCCTTCAAAACAAAATTTTAAGTTCTTAGTCTTTTCCTCTATCAACTGACCAGGTTTTGACACTGTATAGTGTGATCTACCAAGCTAACTTTCTACAATTCTTCTATACCATATTCTAAACATTCCCATAGAGCCTAATTATTCATCACAAAATGTTTTTAACTTGAGGACAATTATCTGGAAGTTAACCAGAAGAAAACACCCACGATAACAAGTAGCTAATATTTACTCCAAAATATTTACATTAATAATTATATTCATTTGAACATTAAGGAACTGTGATGCCCATACAGTTCAATGGTCTGCCTGATCCTTGCAGTTTATGTTACTGTCATGACTAAAGACAGCGAAAGGGAAGATGAAGACCTTTTCATTTTTATGATGACCATTTTTAGCTCCTTTCAGCAAAGCAAAATGTGACGGTGCTGCATGAATCCCTCTGTCCATATTTTATAATCATTACTGCTATGAGGAAATTACCCCAATGTGCAACAAATTTACACAGAAAGATCGTCAGGTGGGCGTTCTTGGGGTGGTTTCATCAGACCAGAGTAAGACATGTCTTTGATAGTCTATTTGTCCAAGTGCATGCAGACTGGCAAAATGCATTTTGCCATGTATAGGCCCAATGAATATATCAATAAAATAAACATGGCTTGAACAATACTGTAGTAGAGCTGCAGCTAATGACTATTTTATGGCTCAGGTAACTACCCACTCTAATCAAAGATTACTTGAGTAATCTGATACTTTTTTTAAAGAAACTTACATTGACCAACATTTGCAGAACTTTCTTTCCTAAAGAGCAGTAGTAATTGTACCAAACACTCACTTTATTGCAATGCTTATTGTAATGTTTATTGCATAGAACGTAACTTTCAACAGTACGTTACACCATAAAGTTCCTTTCATTAGCCGTTAGCATCTGTTAGCATCCGGATGCTAATGGTGGTGGCTATATGTTTTTTGGTCATATAAGCATAGTTAGTGTAGCTAACTACATTCTATTCATCTTAATTTTAAATCTCAATTGCATACCTTGTCTAGGGTGCGCTGGCGGTGCATGATGCTTTCTGCCGAGACACTGTAACATCCGACGTTGTAGCATGCTAGCTCGCCGCTCGGCTTTACCATGTACACACTGCACAGTGTTTTCCTTCAATTTGAACTTGAAATGATTCTAGACTTGAGATACTTTTGTCATTTTTTAAAAAAAATTTTCTTTATCTTTGCCAGCCTGTCACTATACCACTCTGACATGGCGCTGTTCAACAAACTTGCGTTTTGTTTAGGTAGCGTGACTGAAAGAAGATTGCACCGGAAGGTCATATAGACCAGAAGTGCTACATTAAATGGCATGTCGATGCATAAATTTTGAATCGAGAATTTTTTGTAACTGAATTATTCGAATTATTCGAGTAATTGTTACAGCCCTATACTGTAGATAATCACTTCAGAACAAGATTTAAGCCAAATTAAATAAACAATTGGCCTGTCTTGAATACTTTTGTCACCACATAGGCACTAGGATATATTCTATTACAATGCATTTAGTTCCTTATAATATATGAGAATTGTAATACCATGTTGAATACCTTAGTTTCCACACTGAGGCGCTGTTTGAAAAGAGATGGTCCTAAAAATACAGACTAGGGATGTTAACAAATAATCAATTTTTGATTAATTGTCAACAAAAATTTAGTCGACTAAATTAAATTAGCTGTCAATAAATCAGCAGTCCTTTTCAACTGCTGTTTATTCTATGAAATGTAGTGATGTCGCCAGTCCAGGCAGGGACGCAAATAGTCACCCATTACCACCTTCCAAACACAACAAAGAAAAAGAGCAGAAGATGATGTCAACCTCCCTGAAGTCTCTGTTTGTTCACCGCAGCGCCACTTCCAAAGCAAGTCGGAGAAGCAAAAGAATATTGAGGAAGTTAACAGATACACAGCATTTCTATGACTCGTGCCAACCCCATTAATCACATAGATTGTCAAATGATGGCAGAGGCAGTGGTCGTATGTACTGTTTTCTCTAACGTCTTTTTTTTCTGTTGCAGCAATCATATGAAAAGCTGGTTTTCTAACATTTATTAGCACCAACTCCATCACAATCTGCTTTTGTCCGTGGCTAATTGATAAACAAAAACACACAACAAACACAAATCACTGTGCACATTGGCAGAAACCTGTTTTAATAGCACACCAAGGTATTCAAACGAGCAGACAAGAAAAAAAAAATGTTGATAACGGCATCAGTGATGTACATCGGCAATATATTTAAGCTGGATTCATGGTACTTTTTCGCTCTGGTCCACTGAGATGTGTGTCCACTTTGGACGAGGCCAGCATGCACATGGTTGTGTATATGCTTCACTTTTTCATCTACCAGGCCAAGCGACTGACACATGTGCACAGTTGTTATTTGTATTTTCACCCCAGTCCTATGGGTAGCGCAAATCCACAACACACCAGTTTGTTCACAGGCTATATTAAAGGGTACCTGTGGTGGTCGTCTAAACGCATTCAACTTGAAAACATTAGGCAAATTATTCGTTATTTGGTTAAATAATTATTGCCAGCCAAATACCACCAGAGAAATATGTAAATACGACCGCAGGCATGGCCAGCCAATGAAAACTCTGAGCGCAGCCATGACACATGCGGATGTGACGTCACTTCGTTGATACTCAACTCAACAGTCAATGCTCCGCCTGTATGAGAGAATAGGGTGCTTTTGTGACTATTTTTATTCTATTATGGCTGAATTGTCGGACTCTGGGGAAGAATTCGTCCAACATGGCTACAGGTTTGAGCCAGAAATGTCTTCTGAGGGTTAAAGTGACGAAGTGGTCCTCACACACAACGTAATTTCGTCTGAAAGGATTCGTCTGTGCCCTGTTCCGAGATCACTTTTCCGCTCTGATCTTCTGACAAGGTGAGCTGGGTTTGGCTACACAAAAGAAGTGTTTATCTTTGTTTTTTCGCTTATTATTGAGACATCCAAAGGCTTTACATTCCGCCATGTTGCGATATCCATATCGCATTGTATGTTTTTGTTGTTACAAGAGCGTCGAGTGTCTGCTGCTCTGCTCTGCTGCTCTCTCTCTCTGCTGCTCCCGCGGCGAGGGAGGAGCCCAGCCCGTCTCGCAGCTGTTACGAGCTCAGGTCAGAGGAGACAAGCTGCTGAATTTAAGCATTTATTTATTTATTTTCTACTCGTTTTAGTTCTGCATTTAATATGAACCCTGAGTTTGAAATAAACGTTTGAATTTGAATTTGAATATCCCGTAAGCCGCTGCACATCCGGGTACTCCAGGCTCAGCCAATATTGATCCAGATCGCATAGTTTTAGAATCATCGGCCTTTACGAGCTCAGATCAGACGAGACGGCCCGCTGAATTTAAGCATTTATTTATTTACTTTCTAATCGTTTTAGTTCTGCATTTAATATGAATCCTGAGTTTGAAATAAACGTTTGAATTTGAATATCCCGTAAGCCGCTGCACATCCGGGCACTGCAGGCTCAGCCAATACTGATCCAGATCGCATAGTTTTAGAATCATCGGCCTTTACGAGCTCAGATCACACGAGACGACCCGCTGAATTTAAGCATTTATTTATTTATTTTCTAATCGTTTTAGTTCTGCATTTAATATGAACCCTGAGTTTGAAATAAACGTTTGAATTTGAATTTGAATATCCCGAAAGCCACTGCACATCCGGGCACTGCAGGCTCAGCCAATACTGATCCAGATCGCGGTGTCAACGAAATTATGTCACAGGAAGTGTCCTGGAAGGCCATGTAGCCGCTAGTATGGCTGCCCTCATGCTGACATAGCTGAACAAGCACATCAGCAATGGATTTATATCAAATTGCTTTGAACATGAATTTCAACTTAAACTTGAACTAGAACGTGAGACAGGGGCTCAATATAATATCTTTTTTTTCACGACCACCACAGGTACGCTTTAAAGTGAAAAAACGTGAGATCAACAACCATTTTTTGTAGCAACAACAATGGCATCATTTCGAGGAAAAGGAGAAATTACCGTATTTCAGTGCTTCTCTCCGCTCAAGCTGCTGAAAAACTATTTGTGTATGTTTATTCTCGTCTTCCGCTTCCTCTTCTTCATCTACACTTTGTATGGTGTGGCGGTAGCACCCCCCCCCGCCCCCCGTGAACGGGAGGTACACTGTTGCTGAGCTGCTTCCATTATGCTGGCTAATATGTTACTTGTTATGTTACTGCAGTAAATAGGTGAATTACAGGAACAACTTACTCTTTTTCTATTCTCTATTATTGTCACCGTAATATCAGCCTTCATTCTGAATATTAGTGCATCTCGGTAAATTAAAATGGATGATTTGTAATTTAATTAAAAAAAGATAACCATAATCATCACAAATAAATTGAAAACGGCTTAAATATTTCACTGTATGTGTAGTGGAGGCTCACATTCCTGCACTGATACTTAAAATTTTTTTTTAATTTATTTTGGACTGGAAGTTCTTTTAATTTTCATTTGAAGCCTAATTAAACTTTTAAACTTCTAAACCCAGCAAGGTTTCTTCTTCTTCTTTTAGATTTGATTGGTGGTTGGCAACCAGCCTACAGGTGCATTACCGCCACTGACTTGATTATCATCACTCTATATCTTTGAATAAGGAGTTCTGAACAAATCCTTACGTGTGAAAAAATTATCCGTCCTTGGACTGTGTCCTAGGAGCAGCTGAAGAGTTGGACTAGCTTGTTATTTTCTTTTTTTTTTTTTTTACTTTAATGAAGCTGAATATTACTCTAGTTTGGTTTTAACTAGGGATGGGCATTCGGTGAAATTTTCTTCACCGATCGTCGGGAGAATTAATGATTAATAATCGGTTAATCATTAACATTTTTAGGTACGTAACAAGGCAGGTAGACTACATTAGAACATCAGGAATCACCAGCATGGAGAGCCCTCTCTCTGTTCTCGTGTTGGCTCGGCTCGGGAATCTCGCAAGCTGATTGGCCGAGACGTTTCACCCCGCAAGCTGATTGGCCGAGACGTTTTACCAGCTTCTCTCCCTGCCGAGCGGCCACCCAACAAACGAAGACCGCATTTATTGCTCTATCGCTCGTGTTACTTAGTCTAGCCGCGCAGAACTTTTTGCTGTTCTCTTGTGCCATTTTGTGCGAAATAGTCTTCCCGTCGAGCCACTACGCGGCCTCCTGCAGCTTCCCTCGACGTGTGTACACCGAATCTTCATGACTTTCTCAATAAAGTTTCTGAAAAAAAAAAAAAGAATCTTCACGACCGCCATTACTCAGCGCGCAACCACTGTTGGCGGTTTCTTCGCGTAATAAGGGTGTTCCATGGACCCTGTCGATGAGGTATATTTGTATGCTGCATTGCAGTGATTGTAGTACACCTGGTCATTTTTAAATTGAAATGGTCCCACGCAACACTTCGCCGTAACCACTTCATGATTTAGCGATTGCCCTACGGAAGCCCGCATGTATCAACTGAGGCACGCCAGGGTACGGCGATGGTGTAATGTTGCCCCCTGGTGCCCAAATTTTGCCATTGCATTGTTTGAGGACGGCCGTGCACTAGGCCTCGGATTGTTTTAAAAAAAAAAAAACGGTTTGTCGACGAAAATGAACTTCCTCGGTGAAATTCTTAATGATCAATTATCGGTTAATCGGTAAATTATGCCCATCCCTAGTTTTAACACACAGTTACAACAGCCTGTATGGAGCAGGAAAGCTGCAGTTTGAGTTTTTACACTTCATCTATTATTTAATTGTGTTGCTACAAACACTTCTGATTAAGCTATCAAGTTTAAGTTTCCAACTCATGTTTGATGGGTCATTATTTTATTTAGCTATGGGAACTTTTTATAATAGGCAACATTATATTAAGGCAGAGACTGACAAAGTGATTTTCACAGGTGTGCAGGTTTAAACAGGTGAGGAAAACATGACCTGGAGCCCCGAACAGGAGCTGTGCCAGCAGGAAGCTGAGCTGGGGGACATGAGAAATAATCATGATTAGGAGACTAATCGAAAAAACAGTCATTAGATTAGTCGACTACCAAAATAAGTGTTAGTTGCAGCCCTAGTTACCACTGAGGAAACATACAACAGAGGGCCCCCAGATCGTACTGGCTTTGCCTGGATTGCTGGGGTACTGTGATAATGTTTAATATGCAACAGATGAAGCAGCTCACAATTTATTTTCCTGTTAAAACAGTCTACTAGTGCATCTCAGTCAATTAGAACATGAAAGTTATTTTTTTTTTAACATAACTAAAAAGATTTAAAAAAAAAAAGACTAAAAAAGATAAATGTTATGATATTGGTATTACGTTTTCAAAATAAATTAAAAATCGTGACATTTGTAATTTACTGAAATGTACCAGCACACAGTACACACTACAACAGCACAACATTTGTTAAATTACAAAAAATGCCATTGTCTGTAGTTAAAAAAAAAATGCAGATGGTACAATTAATCACTGAGGAATATGATGTTCATGTTATATTCAGTATATGAAAAACAGTAATATTTAACTTTATATGCTAATGATAGAAAGACCGTACTGTACCAAGGGAAATTCAGATTCTCAGGAAAAATGACGCTTATCAATTAATCGTTAATCAATCAATAAGATGAATCAAGTAATGATTAATGAATTAATTGATAACTTGCATTCCAAGCAAGGATTTTTATCCCGGATGCCCTTCCTGACACAACCCTGGCCATTTATCCAGGCTTGGGACCAGCACAGGGACTACACTGGCGTGTGCACCCCCTGTGACTAGGTAAGCAACTTTCCTTCCCCCATTCCATTATGCTGGGAGGAAGTACCATTTTTTTTTTTAATATGGTCTCTGGTATGACCTGGTCGGGGCTTGAACCCATGACCTCCCGGTTGTGGGGCAGAGGCTCTACCGCTAGACCACCACTTGAGCATGTAACAGATTACAATTTAAAAAAAAACACTGAAGACTATGACCATTTTTTGTTCAGTATATTGTAAACTTGTAAACTATGAGCTTTTTATATTATAGATAGACCATACTGACACCAAGGGAAATTCAGATTCTCAGGAAAAACATCACCTATCAATTAATCATTAATTGTTTGATAAGATGAATCAACTAATGATAATGAATTTATCGATAACTTGCATCCATAATCCAGACCTCTGTGACGCAGAAGTCCCTCCCTTGTAAACATCTGGATAAATTTTTCATGTTTGTTTACAGCAAAATAGACGAACTAGAGTTGGATTTATTGTCTTTTTTTTTGCTTTTTCCCCTTATCCAGTCAAGCAGCTAGGTCAGCAGAACAGAAATCTGCTTTCCTTATTGTGTCAAACACTTGTCTTGACTAGCCAAATATAATAACTTTGTGGTCATAGACTTTTTATTTCATTTGAAAAACAGAGAAACTTGCATGGAAACGCACCAAAACTCAATCACAAACTAGGTGAGGAGTGAGTAACGTGACTCACAAAGCCTACTCAACAGGTGACGATATGTACATAGACTGTAATGGGTATGTATATATAGTGGATAAGGGATAAGGGATAAGGGATAAGGACCTGTACTTATATAGCGCTCTTCTAGTCTCAAAGACCACTCAAAGCACTTCACTAGTACTAACCCTCTTCTAAGGGCCTACAGGAGACAGATATCTAGGGACAATTTAGAACAACCAATTAACCTAACATGCATGTCTTTGGATTGTGGGAGGAAACCGGAGCCCCTGGAGTAAACCCACGCAGCACAGGGAGAACATGCAAACTCCACACAGAAAGGTTCCTACCCCCTGCCAGCCTGGGGATTCGAAGTCGACATAAGAAGTCGACACACTCCTCTTCAAATGCAAGGTTTTTGTGATGTAAAAAAATGAGCCCAAGATAAATCATTTCAAAACTTTTTCCACCATTAATGTGACCTACCACTGTGGCACAGCTTGATATGGCAATATTTGTCCACTCATCTTTGCAAAAATGCTCCAAATCTGTCAGATTGTGAAGGAATCTCCTGTGCACAGCCCTCTTCAGATCATGCCACAGATGTTCGATCGGATTCAGGTCTGGAATCTGGCTGGGCCATTCCAAAACCTTAATCTTCTTCTGGTGAATCCGTTCTTTTGTTGATCTGGATGTATGATTTGGGTCACTGTCATGCTGAAAGATGAAGTTCCTCTTCATCTTCAGCTCTCTAGCAGAAGCCTGAAGGTTTTGTGCCAACACTGACTGGTATTTGGAACTGTTCATAATTCCCTCCACCTTGACTAAGGTCCCAGTTCCAGCTGAAGAAAAACAGCCCTGAAGCATGATGCTGCCACTACCATGCTTCACTGTAGGTATGGTGTTCTTTTAGTGATGAGCAGTGTTGTGTTTGCGAAAAATATACCTTTAGGAATTATGGCCAAAAAGTTCAACCTTGGTTTCATCGGACCATAACACATTTTCCCACATGCATTTGGGAGATTTCAAATATGTTTTTGCAAAATGTAGCCGGGCTTGGATGTTTCTCTTCGTAAGATAAGGCTTCCGTCTTGCCACCCTACCCCAAAGCCCAGACATATGAAGAAGAAAGGAGACTGTCACATGTACTAAACTAGGGATGAGCCAATACCACTTTTTCAAGACTGATACCGTGACGTTGAGTATCAGCCAATACTGATCCTAACCCGATACAGTCTCTCTCATATAAAACAACAAAAGTACAGAACATAATTTGTTAATGACTAGTTGCATTTTGTACACATATAAAAACAGAAATCTAAAAGCCAAAGAATATATTACAAATTTGACTCAGTTCAGCAACGCTGCTGCTTTTTTTTTATTTTAAACTTTGCAACATTGGCAACATTTCACTGGTCACCCCCATGTAAACATGCATTCTGAAGTTTTAAGTGCAAGTTTATACAAAACTGTGAAGCTGAGTATTTAAGTAAACATTCAGATGAAATTCAAAGTGCCACTATGCATGAGGTAAAAAAAAAAAAAATGTGGTAGATCTGAAAATAAAGGAACTAATCCTTTAAGTTGTTTTTTTGGTCATCCATTATTACTATTACTATCATAAGTATTCTCCTGGTCCTCATTTTATTTAGTAGTGTTTATATTATTCTCTGTCCATTCTTAGTTTTTAGGTTTGCTCTTATTTTGAAGTCATTCCTGTTCCATTTCATGTTCATGTAGCCTTGCACCCTCTGTGATTAATGAAGCATACAAAATACAAACAAATACAAAAATACAAAAAAAAAAATAATTTGCTATTTATTTTTCTGTCACCTACCTCTCATCAACTGTAAGACTCTCCCCTGAAATGTACGCTCCAGTCCGTTTTTACTTTCAGTTTGGTTCTTTTTAGGACCTCACTTTTAGGACCCAGCCTACTGAGCTGGAAAAGCAGCACTGCAGCAGCTGCTGATGCACAACATACATCCTTCTGCTCGGTTCTTGACAGAATTGGTTCTTGACAGAATTCAGCATACTTCTTTGCCGTGATACTTTTGCAAGTGTTTTATGAAGTTGGTGTTGTAAAATTGTAAATGCTGGTATCACACAGCAACATATTGAGGTGAGTCCCACAGACAGGCTTCAGTGTTGTGACACTTGACTATTACTATAGAAGCCGCACACAGCGCAGCTGAGAACACAATCGCACCTTCATTACCTCCGCCAAAGGGGGAGGTTATGTGATCATCGGCATTGGTTTGTTTGTTTGTCTGTTTGTTTGTTTGTTAGCAAGATAACTCAAAAAGTTATGGACGGATTTTCATGAAATTTTCACAGATTGTCAGAAATGGGGTATCCTACAGATGATTAGATTTTGGTGGTGATCCGGATCACCGTCCACAAGAAAACCGCCATTACGCAAAATGCCATTTTCCTGAATAACTACTAAACCACTAATCCTATCATTGTCAATCCAATTGCTTGTCTTATGTTTTCATGGTCAAGGAATCTGAAAACGTACACACAAACACTGTATGGGGGAACTGTGGCGCTAAACCGCCATTACGGAAAATGCCATTTTCGTCAATAACTACTGAACAATCCTATCATTGTGAATCCAGTTGCTAGTCATATGTTTTCATGGTCAAGGAATCTGAAAACGTACACACAAACACTGTATGGGGGGAACTGTGGCGCTAAACCACCATTACGGAAAATGCCATTTTCGTCAATAACTACTGAACCACTAATCCTATAATTATGAATCCAATTCCTAGTCATATGTTTTCATGGTCAAGGAATCTGAAAATGTACACACAAACACTGTATGGGGGGAACTGTGGCGCTAAACCGCCATTACGGAAAATGCCATTTTCGTCAATAACTACTGAACCACTAATCCCATCATTGTGAATCCAATTGCTAGTCATATGTTTTCATGGTCAAGGAATCTGAAAACGTACACACAAACACTGTATGGGGGAACTGTGGCGCTAAACCGCCATTACGGAAAATGCCATTTTCGTCAATAACTACTGAACAATCCTATCATTGTGAATCCAGTTGCTAGTCATATGTTTTCATGGTCAAGGAATCTGAAAACGTACACACAAACACTGTATGGGGGGAACTGTGGCGCTAAACCACCATTACGGAAAATGCCCTTTTCGTCAATAACTACTGAACCACTAATCCTATAATTATGAATCCAATTCCTAGTCATATGTTTTCATGGTCAAGGAATCTGAAAACGTACACACAAACACTGTATGGGGGGAACTGTGGCGCTTGGCGGAGGTCTGCGCTCTCCGAGTGCTTTTCTAGTTTTATTAATGTTTCGGATAGATAAATTACTTTTATTCCTTACTGATACCGATCCAGCCATTTTGCATGGATCGAACCTGATACGGCAAATCGAATCGGCTCATCCCTATACTAAACAGCCAGTGCTTGCCAGAAATTCCTTCAGTGTTGCTGTCGGCCTCTTGGCAGCCTCCCTGACCAGTTTTACTCTTGTCTTTTTATCAATTCTGGAGGGACGTCCAGTTCTTGGTAATGCCACTGTTGTGCCATATTTTCTCCACTTGATGATGACTGTCTTCACTGTGTTCTATGGTAGACTCAACGCTTTGGAAATTCTTTTGTACCCTTCTCCTGACTGATACCTTTGAACAATAAGATCTCTCTGATACTTAGAAGCTCTCTGCAGACCATGGCTTATACTGTAAGATGTGACTACAAAAATGTCAGGGAAAGCCTACTAGAACAGCTGAACTTTATTTGGAGTTAATCAGAGGCACTTTAAGTGGTGGCAGGTGTGTGCTGACTCCCATTTAACGTGAGTTTGAATGTGATCGGTTAATTCTGAACACAGCCACATCCCCAGTTATAACAGGGTGTGCATATTTATGCAACCAGGTTATTGTGTTTTTTTCCCCCCTTAAAAGATTTCAGCTTGTTTTTCCAATTGGGTTGTACAGGGTATAGGTCACATTAATGGGATAAAAAGTTTTGAAATGATTTATCTTGGTCTCATTTTTTTACATCACAAAAACCTGGCATTTGAACAGGAGTATGTAGACTTCTTATATCCACTGTATATTGCTGGTCATTAACATCTGTTTGCTCTCTTCCATAAGAGTCCCCATTGTGCTGTTTGCTCTCTGCATGTCTGTTCTCTTCTTCTTCTCTATCCCCTCACCCCCCAGCCAGTCACAGCAGATGACTGCCCCTCTCCGAGCCTGCTTCTGCTGGAGGTTTCTTAATGCAAAAGGGAGTTTTTCCTGACCACCGTCACCAAATGCTTGCCTACATGGGGATCGCCTGATTGCTGAGGTCTTTCTGAAATTGTGGGGTATTCCCCTATAGTTTGAAAGTGCTATGAGATGACTGTTGTGAAATGTTGCTATATAAATAAAGTTTACATAAATAAAGTTGAAATGAAATTGAACTGAATAAATGTTGACTTCTGCACTGGGCAAACTTTAATTTGGTTACATGTGTGTGTCTGAAATGACAATAGGCATATTCTTTTTTATATTAGGCTCACTGAGGTACTTAGCAACAGTTAACAGGGTAGATTTGGAAAGGACCATTTTTCTCGGTGGAGCAAAATAACTGGATAAACAAACAAATCATTGCTGTCATTTAGCAAACTGTGCTAGCGGAACAGTTATATAAAAGCAACATTACATACAAGGCTGTGCGATATCGCTGTTCACTTTGCGTCAGGTCTACGATGGAATCACAGCAGTGACTGATGGCAGTCAGAGACCACACTCCCTCTCATGCAATATTGCTTAATTTAAGTACTTTTTTTCCCCATAACAGCTTCATTGCTGTTACTTTCTTAATGTGTGTAGGCTCTTATCTGTACATGCTTGCTTAGTAGACATGAACAAGTTAAAGTAAATTTACAATCACTATGAGTACATCAGTTTAGACTTTTTTTAATTAAAAGCCATCCATCCCCATTCTCTTGGAAGCTAATGCTGTTTCACAGGGTTCAAACCATCTGGCAATCTCCATAGACTAGCCTGATCCTCGTTTGATGAACCTTTATTTTTTTTTTCAAAAGGAAGAAATTAAAAATATCATAAAACATTCAACAGAAAGAAAACCAGCTTTTAGTTTATAGCACAGCAGACAATAATAATTGTCTTGAGCCAGGCTGAAATTGAAATTCAGGAAAAAACTGCTGTACTCAGTTAGGACTTCAGATTCACTCTCTGGGGTGATCTCTCTCCAACTCTAATTAGTCTGGGTTCCAAATCTTTCCCTTCCTATATCCAAACATACTTTACTGGTATATTAAGTAATTTAATCATTCACAACAAAACCACTACTATTTTTCAGTTCAACCATGACCATTTAGGACTTCATCTTTGAGTTTAGCGGAGGATGGAACATGGTGTGCAGGGGAGCATTAAGTGGGCTGTAATGTCTGTGTGATTGCTGTAACAGCCCTGCTTGGCTTGGCTGGACTGGCCCACAGCAGCAGTCCCTGTCCTGGTTCATTTGGTCATCTGGTCAGCTGTAAAGACGATTGGAACAGATTGCCAACACTCCCTAGAGAGACTTCAACACCGACTTGGCCAAGAAGCCTCTCGCACGCTGCTCCACACGCGTGTGCTCTCACATGAATGCACAGACAGGCCGCTGCAGTAACTTGGGGAGCCCAGTCTTTCCACATTCTTTTGAACTCCATTTCAAAAAGGAACTCTGCTAACATGCTCACCCTGTGAATTTTGGCATGCCGAGCTGTGTTTGCAGCTAGGAGGGGAGGCTCAGCCTGACAAAAATGAGAATCTCGCCATCCTACCACTGTGGTAATAATACTAATCACTGATAAGAGTCATGGGTAAACAAATCCTATTACCAATGGCCATCAGACCCAAGGTGTATGCATATGTGTTCATCTCTCTTAATGAAATCCCTTCCACTCGTCTGCAGGCAGTGAGAGGCCTTCTATCCGACTAATTCACTCTAATTACTCTAATGAGCCACAGGTGATGATGATACAGTGAGACTGATTAATTAAATGGGAGGCCCCAATCAGGCATGTCTGATTATGCCAATCATATTGACTACACACTAAATGAGATAACAGGAGACAGATGCACTTTAATTGAGGTATCAAAACTTTGTGGAATTTCTTATACCCTCACGCTCCGCTGATGACGAGACAGATAGGCTGGTGGAATGACAACAAAGTTATTGTTATGTACACAGTATGAAGTCAATCTGCAGCTGCTGCCTGTGCTGCCAGGAGTACATGGTGACCAGGAGTGCACAGCGAGAAGGGAACAACACACAAGGATCGGCTTCAGATCTCATTCTCTGTAGAATAATTGGGGCCGTTACTGCTAGAAACACTTTGTTTACACCTAGTCTGCAGTCACACATGCCAAGTAGTCTGCTCCTACTCCTTTAGTTCAAACACCATGTAGGTTAACTGCTCCACATTCAATGCATGCTTTACACATTAATCTAATGGAGTGTCACACTTGTGAAGCCAGGCAAAGAAAGACACTGACAAATAAATACATCCAATTCTTCTGAGCAATATTTACACCATATTAGTCACACTACAGAAGAGGCTAATATTTAAAAATACATAATCATTTTCCTGTGTTCATTGCAAAGTGAGGATCCTTTGTACTTGGCAACATGGCATAGATGTTTAAAAGATGAAGTTTTCTTTCTTGCCAGTACAGTCACTAATCTTTCCTTTTATCTCCAACATGTCTGAGGCTGTTATGTGGTTATGATAGTAAACAGCAAAGGCGTCTGGAAGGATGTCTTATCTGAAATCTACCAGGCCCCCCTTTTAAACTCCCCCTCCATCTCCCGTCATGACGTTCCACCTCCTATGCAGCTGACTGTTCTGTATGCCAAACCTACTGTGTGGGGGTGGAGTTGTGGGGTGGCAACTCAGTCAGGAGCGACAGCCACGCTTGCTACAGCGACACGGTACATGATCACAGATCACAGGCACGCCCCCTCAAAACACAGCACAACAGCAGCACAGATAAGAGACTACAATCCTGGATGCCTGTCTGCCTTCCTACCTTTGACATGAGTGCAGAACTTTAAATGTGCTGTTTTTACAAACCACACAGTTTGTAGATGCACCTCATATCTTCCTGAATCTCAGTCTTTTTCTTTTCTTTTTTTACACCCTTCCTCTCACCCATTGGAGTGAAAGCCACAAAGTTGTTGTTTTTTTTTTCCTTTTTTCCTACCACAAGTTAACACAAGAGTTTTACTGACAACTGAGGTCTGAGCACTCCTGTGTGCAAGCGTATGTTTGTGCAACTGTGCGTGCCTCTGTGTTTATGCGCAGAGCAGTTGGGGGCAGGGGTCAGCCTAACACACTCCACAATCTAACAAGACGCTTGTGGTCCCTGAGCGTTTTGCTCCTTTTTTTGAACACAGATCCATATCTACCAACAGCAAAGGAGCTGTCAAGACTCACCTCAGTGATGCTGACGCAAGCCCGGATCAAAAACAGCCTTTTTACACCGCAGCTCCGTTTGTATTGATCCATGTTTCTCTGCTGAGAGACTCGCTGTTGTTTTATCTCCCCAACATCCAAGCCTTAACTCTCTTGAAGCTTACTGAGAGCTAGTCATTATTTTGCCTGACCTATCGTCTGACAAGGGGATTCAGAGGCCCAGCCCAAGCCCAAATACAAATATAATGAGACTAAGATGGTTTCTGGCATGGAGGAAGTGCAGTTCACTTGGTCTCATTTTGCAGAGTTCGAATTTAGCTGGAGGCCTGTGTCACAAAGGGTGAGTGGTGTGGAGTGTGCAATGGGAGGAGAGGGGTATGGCGATATGGTAGGGTGTAATGCATTGGTGAAAGGGCAAGATTTTTCATCCCTGCGTTTACAGGGTGGAACGGCTAGGATATTGAGATCTGAGATAGGATCAGAGGGTAGTGAGCTGTTTCAGCTACGATAAAGGCCACGCATTACAAACACAGCAATGAGAGAGAGAGAGGGAGAACCAGAGAGACATGGCGAGAGAGGGAGAGTATCACACCTCTCATCCCTGAATTAATGCCTCCATTCTGCCAGGGAGCCATTCTGTGCCAGTAAGAGGAGATTGGGGAGGGGATGAGTGCACAGATACGGACTAAAAAATGGAAACTGTGATCAAGGAGAGGGGCGATAGGGATTAATCAAGTCTAGGAGAGGAGAGGGGCTCTCCAGGCCTTCTAGCACACATACAAGGCCAAGGCCCAACACTTTTCGAAGCCAACTTAAGAGAGCTATTCTTAGTTTGTGTACATTCAATGTTAAAAAAAAAAAAAAAACTTAGTCACAGAACCTCTATCTAATGTAATCTTGACAATGTTAGTCATTTCATACCCTCCCCCCAAACGACTTTCCCCACCGTGTATGTTCGCATAACGATTTCTTATCTATGTGGTCACTATAGGTGCATCTCAATAAATTAGAATGTCAACAAAAAGTTGATTTATTTAGGTAATTCAATTCAAAAAAATGAAACTTCTATATTATATAGAGTCATTACACAGAGAGTGATATATTTCAAGTGTTTATTTTAATTTTGATGATTATGGGTTAGGCATCAACTGGGGATTCTAAATTGTCCTTAGGTATGACTGTGAGAGTGAATGGTTGTCTGTCTCTCTGTGTTGGCCCTGTGATGGACTGGTGACCTGTCCAGGGTGTACCCTGCCTCTCACCCAAACATGCTGGGATAGGCTCCAGCCCCCCCGTCACCCGAAAAGGATTAGGCGAAAGAAGATGGATGGATGGCTTACAACCCATGAAAACCTCAAATTCAGTTTCTCAAAAAATTAGAATATTACATAAAATTAATTTAAAAAAATAGTTTTTTAATAGAAATGTTGGCCAACTGAAAAGTATGTCCATGTACACACTTAATACTTGGTCAGGGCTACTTTTGGATTAATTACTGTATCAATGTGGCTCGGCATGGAGGTGACCAGCCTGTGGCACTGCTGAGGTGTTATGAAGGTCCAGGTTGCTCTGATGGTGGCCTTCAGCTCGTCTGCATTGTTGGGTCTGGTGTCTCTCATCTCCCTCTTGACAATCCTCCATAGATTCTCTATGGGGTTTAGGTCAGGAGCGTTTGCTGGCCAATAAAACACAGTGATGCCATGGTCATTAAACCAGGTTTCAATACTTTTATGTAAACAAGTAGGGATGTTAATGATTAACTGACTTTCAATTAATTGTTGATAAAAATTTAGTTGACTAAATTAAATTAGTTGTCAATTAATTGATAACTCAGCAGTCCTTTCCAATGGGAGCTTATTCTATGCAATGCTGTGGCGTTGCCGTCCAGGCAGGGGCACACGCGGTCACCCACTGCTGCCTTTCAACCAAAATTAAAGAAAAAGCAGAAGAAGACGCCAAGCACCCCCCAGAGGCATGCACTGTGCAGAGAGAAAAAAACTTGCCCTTCAGGGTTATATCAGACAGCCACAACAAGTTCCAATGGCATGAAAGCTTGAAGATTCACCCGCCCTCTTCAAATCAACAGAGTGTAGAAACGGACTGAAGCAAGGAAGAAACTACACAAGCACAAAAACCCATCCCCACTGCCTTCAACCCACCGCTAGACAGGAAAGCAGACCGGAATCAAGTTACCACTGAGATAACAAGAGAACAGAGGGAGCCCAGATCAGACTGGGTTTGCCTGGATTGCCAGCGTACTGTGATAATGTTTAACATGCAACAGATGAAGTAGCTCACAATTTATTTTCCCATTAAAACAGTCTACTAGCGCATCTCAGTAAATCAGAATGTGAAAGTTACTTTTTTTGTAATAGTACTAAAAAAGATACATGTTATGACATTGGTAACAGTTTGGTTTTTTTTTAAATAAAAAGTACACACTATACAGCGCAAAATTTGTTAAACTACAAAAAATGCCATTGTCTGTAGTAAAAAAAAAATGCAAATGGTACAATAAATCATTAAGGAATATGATGTTCATGTTTTATTCAGTATATCAAAAACAGTAACTTTTTATATGTTAAAGACAGAAAGACCATATTGTACTGAGGAAAATTCATTCTGAGGAAAATTGCCACTTATCAACTAATCGTTAATCGATCCATAAGGTGAATCAATTAAATATTAATGAATTAATCAATAACTTGCATCTCTATGAACAAGACTTTTTACATGTTTGCACATACTAATGCAAGTTAGAATATTGTGAAAAGGTTAATTATTTTTTGCAAGATAATGCAAAAGGGATAAATTAACTTGTATTCAATATTGATTACATACAGATATTTCAAGTGTTTATTTAATTTTGTTTATGGTATTCGTTTCTGAAATTAAATTTAAAATCATGAATCTAATTCCTTGAGTAAATTGTACAGTTACTTTCCCATTATACTAAGGAAAAGGATAGGGATATTTTTTAAGGAATGGTCAGATCGATTATATGGCATAATCAAGCTGCGGGGCTAGGGCTGTGCAATATGACGATATATATCGGGTGACACAATAAAAACATCATTTCATATAAAACAGTATCATTTATATCGAAAAGACACATATCCCGTTTCTACTTGTCACAGCCCCACCTCTCCCCCACAGTGCACCAGGTGTGTGGGTTCCGGTGGTTAGCATAGCAGCTAATGCCAAGCTAATGTTTTGGTCAAATAGCCGCTACTTCTGTTAGCCAGGAATGTGGGACTGTTTTTCCACCATGCTTCATCAGAGTCCTCTAACCTCATTTTAATTGGAGGTAAGTAACAACATAATCTACAGGTGATGACTTTTCTGCTTGGCTTCTTAGCCTGCCGCACCTCCTCCGGTGCCCTTCAGGTCAGCTGCAGGGTCGTCAGCTGGAGCCATCAATCACTGACGTTGCGCCCCCTATCTAGTATATCTCCCGGTGGGGGTGGGGTGAGGGGCATGGCCAAATGGGGATGTCTCCCCACCACCCCCTGCAACTGACCCTACTGGGGTGCTTTACCCCACGTGCCATCACTCCTCCAAAGCCACAGCCAGTGACTTGCCTTCTCAGCCTCTTCTGCCAGTTCTTTGATGGCCCTCCGTAACCTTTCCCCTGAGAGACCGACTTCTCGCAGGAGATGAATCACTGACCTTCCCACAAAGCCCCTACATCCAACTTCCCCTGGGTGGACTGTTGCAGCCCAGCCTACTTCCCTACACTCTGCTGCTAGCTCCGTGTATTTGAGCCACTTACTCTTGTTAGCTGCTGGTATCTCCTCCTCCCAAGGGACAGTGAGTTCGATCTCACTCTTACTATAAAACAGCAAATGCTAAATGACAATGCTAACTTGTCGCCAATAGGAAGCATGATAGTGTATCACATAGGGCTGTTGCGATAACCGCAATTATGAATTACCGCACTATGAACAAGCCTACTGCAGAGGATAACGAGCAACCACAACAACTGCGGTGCAAATAACCCCTGAAAGGTTTATTATTTTAGGTTTAGGTTCATTACCTGATAATAATTCTGAGAATGTAGAGAGAGGAATAATCAGGCGAGGCGGATCCAGAGCAGAGCAGACTTTATTAATCTCTCTTTAACATTCTCAAGAATCAGAAGCCTAAAAACCAGGTCGCAGGCACCTCTCTTTTTATACCATACCACATGCCCTGCAACCTGTGGTGTTCGCATTAACATGAATGCATTTACCATGACAATCCCCTTTGTCACTGTCTGCATTAACACACATACATTCCCCCATGACAATTCCTTTTGTCACCCAGCCTGTCTGCGCATTATTATGCAGACCGGAGGAGAATGCATATCCGTTTCTCCTCTCTTATGCATTTCCTCGTGTCATGCTATTCAGTCTGAGTAGAGAACACACTGACTGGATTCACCCCCCCCCCCCCCCCCCCAGAAACTCAGACTGAGCCTTAACCCTCATGTCCTTTGGGCTTCAGCCTACGTCCATAGCAGCTGTAATGGGGGGGGTCGGCGGCTCCGACGCGCTGCTGTGCCGATGGGGCGCTCTCGGGGGCACGTCCGTCTGTGGGGGGACATTGGGGGGGGGGCATCTTCAGCATGCCATTGTGACTGATCTGACGAATCATTTACCTGGGGAGTTCTCAGTGGGGGTCGTCCACGCCGAGGAGCTTGGGCCAACACCACCTGCTCGTCTGCTAAAATGAAGGCGGGCTTAAGCCTGTCTATACAGATCGTTTCTCTGCGTCCCCCCAAGTCTAATACAAAATGTTTATCCCCAGGTTCCAGCACTCTGAAAGAGCCGTCGTAGGGCGGGCGCAACGGGGTACGGTGGGCATCGTGCCTGACAAACACGAACGATGCGTCCTTCAAGGTCTTTGGCACAAAAGCGCGGGGAAAACAGTGGTGGGCCGGGCTGGGTACCATCCCTGCTTCTGCGCTATGCAGTGAAAGCGGGGCTGGATCGGTGTTCAGCATGTGGTTGTCCGGCAAAAATTCTCCGGGGAGCCGCAGTGGCTGGGAAAAAACCAGCTCTGCTGGGGGGGCTGCCAAATCCTCCTTCGGTGCTGAACGCAACCCTAATAGAACCCACAGCAGCCGGTCCACCAAATTTGCATCCGTAAGCGAAGCCCTGAGCACTGCTTTAAGTGACCTATGGAAACGCTCACATAACCCATTGGCCTTGGGGTTGTACACGGTCGTGCGATGAATTGTGACGCCCAGGCTCCAGGCCATCGTGGACCAGAGGTCGGAAACGAACTGCGGGCCCTGGTCAGACGTGATATCCGAAGGGGCACAGAAACGTGCCACCCATGTCATCAAAAAAGCACGTGCAACTTCTGCGAACGCGGTGGAAGCTAGCGTGACTGCCTCTGGCCAGCCCGTGGTACGGTCCACTACTGTCAGGAGGTGCGTGAACCCCTGCAATGGCGGGAGGGGGCCCACGAGGTCCACATGAACATGGTCGAATCTCTTAACCGGGACATGGAACAGCTCAAGGGGGGCCTTTGTATGCCTGTGCACCTTGGCTCGTTGGCACACTACGCAGGCTGCAGCCCACTCTTTCACCTGTTTGCGGAGGCTCGGCCAGATGAACTTTGCTCCCACCATTTTGACTGACGCACGCACTCCTGGGTGTGCCAGGGAGTGAACCAACTCAAAAACGCGGCGGCACCAAGTGCGTGGGACCACCAGGCATGGGCGGCCTGTGGAGACGTCACAGATTGGGGGGGGGGGCCACTGTCTTGCAGTACTCTGCTCTCCAGCGTTAACCCTGTTGGTCCAGACTGGAGCGCGCAAACGTCGGCATCGCCGATCTGCTCAGCGGCCATGGCCGTGTAATCTATCCCTACGTAGACTGGAGCCACTAATGCATGCAAGAGGCAGTCAGCCACCACGTTGAGTTTACCGGCCACATGCTGAATGTCGGTCATAAACTCCAAGATCGCGGCCAGCTGTCTCTGCTGCCGGCCCGACCATGGTTCCAAAACCTTGGCCATGGCATACGTTAGCGGCTTGTGGTCCACAAACGCAGTGAAGGTGCGCCCTTCCAGCCAGAACTGCAAGTGGCGTATGGCCAGATGGAGAGCCAGTAACTCCCTGTCAAACGTGCTGTATTTACGCTCATTGTCGCATAAAGACCTGCTAAAAAAAGCGAGTGGCTGCCAAGAACCGGCGACACACTGCTCCACGACGGCCCCTATGGCCACATCCGATGCGTTGGTAGTGAGCGCTATCCGAGCCGCTGGGTCTGGGTGTGCCAGTACTGCGGCGTTCGCTAGAGCTGTTTTAACCTCGGAAATGCCTGCTCCTGCTCAGGAGTCCAGTCGACTCTGTCCGTCGGTTTCCGTTTCTTAAGCGCGGCGTACAATGGCTGCATGAGATGGGCTGCACAGGGGAGTTAACGGTTGTAAAAGTTAACCATCCCCAAAAACTTCTGCAGCGCCCTGACCGTCTAAGGCTGGGGAAAGTCTGCCATTGTGCGCACTTTGTCCGGTAAGGGTATCACGCCCTCCGGTGAGATGCGGTGGCCCAAAAAATCGATTCCCGTCACCCCAAACTGGCACTTCACCGGGTTGATTATTAACCCGTGCTCCTCCAACCTCTAGAAAACTGTCCTGAGGTGGGCTACGTGTTCGTCCTCGGACGCGCTGGCCACCAGGATATCGTCCAGGTAAATGAACACAAACAGCAAATTGCGCAACACCACATCCATCATGCGTTGGAATGTCTGCGCCGCGCCTTTTAACCCGAAAGGCATGCGCAAGAACTCAAAAAGATCAAACGGGGTTATTACTGCCATTTTAGGTATGTCCTCAGCGCGCACCAGGACCTGGTGGTAACTGCGGACCAGGTCTATCTTGGAAAAAATGCATGCCCCGGTGAGGTGAACAGAAAAATCCTGAATATGGGGGATCGGGTAGCAATCGTGCGCTGTGGCAATGTTTAATCTGCGGAAATCTCCGCATGGTCGCCACGATCGGCTTTAGGAACCATATGTAGCGGGGATGCCCATGGGCTGTTTGAGCGTCTGATGATGCCCAACCTTTCCAAGTTGGCAAACTCCTTGCGTGCAATGGCCAGTTTAGTTGCGTCTAGGCGCCGAGGTCGTGCGAAACGGGTGGCCCCGTGGTGGTAATGAAGTGCTCCACCCCGTGTTTAGTGACGGTCGCCGAAAACATTGGAACTGTGAGTGCTGGAAACTGGGTGAGCAGTGTGTGGAACTTACCCCCGGAGCTGTGACGTTGGCTAGTGTTGTGGACCCGACTCCTCTAGCTGCACAGGGCAGAGAATCGAAAGACATTGTGTTAATCAGGCGTCTGTTAGCAACATCGACTAGTAGTCCGTGAGCACACAAAAAATCAGCGCCCAAAAAGGGGAAGCTACATGCCGCTATGACGAATGTCCATTGGTATGTACAGCCGTGCAAGGATATAGTCGGTGTCCTCTCACCAAAAGTCTTAATGTCTGAGCCATTTGCTGCCGTCAGCTCGGGGCCGCTACTTCCCGCCAGCCGGTCTGCGTAGGACAGCAGGATGAGGCTCTTTTGAGAGCCGGAGTCCAGGAGGAAACGTCTCCCCAAGAGTGAGTCTGTCACATAGAGCAGCTTGTTTGTGTCACCAGCGGTTGCAGCTGCTACCGACTGCCGGCCCTGGCGTTTCCCGAGTGCTTGAATTGGAACGGTGGCGCGCATCAGCATGTGCCTTCTCCAAAACGGTAGTGGCAGAAACAGAGCGTGTCTCCCCGGTGCTTCTTGGCCTCCACTGCAGCCACCGTCGTTGGCTCCTCGCCTCCGCTGGCTGTCTTGTTGGGTTTCGACGCCGCTGCGTTCACAGCGAAGGCTCTGGTGGTGAGGATAATCCGATCTGCCTCTTGTGCTAGCGCCCGGTAGTTGCGCGTGGCCAGCAGCGGCGAATTGGCAAGGACCGCTCTGGCCACTGTCAGGAGGTTCCGGAGGAAAAGGTGGGCAAAGAGGAAATGCCCGTCATCTGTGCCCATCAACGCCAACATCTTCTCCATTAATTTGACAGCAGACCTGTCTCCCAACTTGGGAGCACGTCAGGAGCCTTTCCGTTCTTTCGCAGTCCGAGAGCGTGTAGTGCCGGGTCAGCGCAGTTTTGAGAGCGTTGTATTTGTTGTGGGCTGGGGGCTGTTGGGGCAGGCTCTCCACCTGCTGTGTTGTGCGTGCGTCCAGTGCTGCAACCATGTAGTAGTATCTGGTGTCATCCGCAGTTACTCCCCGGAGCGCGAACTGGGCCTTGGTGTGGAGGAACCAAGACTTCGGGTCATGTAGCCAAAAGTCTGGGAGTTTGACCGAAATGGCGCACGCAGTGCTGGCACCTCCAGTCCGGGTTGTCTCCCGGGTGTTCGCCTCAAGTTCCATTGTGCGTCAAGGGTCACCAGTGTAGAGAGAGGAATAGTCAGGCGAGGCGGATCCAGAGCAGAGCAGACTTTATTAATCTCTCTCTAACATTCTCAAGAATCAGAAGCCTAAAAAAACCAGGTCGCAGGCACCTCTCTTTTTATACCATACCACATGCCCTGCAACCTGTG
Organism: Pholidichthys leucotaenia; assembly: GCA_020510985.1. NCBI lineage: Eukaryota > Metazoa > Chordata > Actinopteri > Cichliformes > Pholidichthyidae > Pholidichthys > Pholidichthys leucotaenia. Next base: position 220,225,505 of record CM035847.1, on the reverse strand, counting down.
GTGTTCGCATTAACATGAATGCATTTACCATGACAATCCCCTTTGTCACTGTCTGCATTAACATATATACGTACATCCCCCCATGACAATTCCTTTTGTCACCCAGCCTGTCTGCGCATTATTATGCAGACCGGAGGAGAATGCATATCCGTTTTTCCTCTCTTATGCATTTCCTCGTGCCGTGCTATTCAGTCTGAGTAGAGAACACACTGACTGGGTTCACCACAAGATATGTATTTTTTGATCTTTACATAAATGTTTTCCTATTAGTAGTTAATTTTACAGAGTACAGAGGCCTTATCCCACCCTATGCACTGAAGTAAAAAAGCAGGCTTTTATTTTGATAACAGTGGTTTTGTTTTCGCTTCCTGTGTCTGTCTATGGAATTGTCAGTTAGGGATGGGTGATACCAGCATTTTTCTTTTCGATAGGATAACATTAATTTATCGGACTTTTTCTTCCATACCGATACTTTTTGCCGCTTAAAGGAAAATCACATGATTGCAGTTTCATTAACAACTTTATTGCAAGGGCAATACGAAGTATGAATAAAACTCATGAACATAAACACTTGAAAGAAATGCTTATAAAATTATAATAAAATAGAACCATGAGCAAAGTAAATAAAAACAAAATGTTTTTTTTTCAATTATAGTAAAAATAATTAAGACTTAAAATGAATGCAAAATTAATTTAATTTCTTAATTTGCTTAAGATTCTCAACTGGATTCAAGTATTTTTTACTTCTGAAATGTTTCACCATTCATCCAAATTCTATGGTAATACCAAGCAGTACAGTGTTTCCTCTGGCTTAAAGACCTTGGCACAGTGGCAACATATTTTTCGAGATTGGGAGGGGCAGAAAACACATGACACTATTGTAACCGGAACATGTTAATTTTGTACTATTTCTTTCTTTTTTTTATTTTGCACAGTAACTTTGCATATGGAACTTATTATTTGAAGTACTGTACAACCAAAGCTTGAATGTTGGAATACTGGGCCAGCTGGGGTCCCACCCGGACGTCCTGTGTTTGGACTTTTTAACTACTGTCATCCTTCTCTCCTTCCTCTGTACTCACCTCTCCTGGACCCTCTGCATGAACACTTTCCTCTCCTTGGCTCATCTTGTCTGCCTCATCTTTCCCTCTCTGAGCCCTTTCTAATTCAGGTTCTCTCTCTGTCTGTGGTGGTATACAAACAGGTTAGAAAATACCAAGTGTCATGTTTTGTCCTGCAGGATTTTTTTGTCATGGTTTACATAAATGACAAAAATATGTGTATTTTTTGTACTTTTATTCTAGCGTTTCTTTTTTCCATTGAGAAAGAGCAGGAAAGGGAAGGGGGGAAAAACATTCATAACAGTAATTTACTCATGCATACTTAACTTATATGATCAGAGATGGGTATAGTAGCCAGAAATTCTACTCATGTAAAAGCAGTGCTTTGAAATTAATAATTAAAAGTAGACAACCAAAAATTTCTAGTTAAGGATACAAAAGGCACCCACTTCAAAACTTGAGTAATGACTTCAGTCTTGAAGGTTTGAGGTTTTTCTCACATTTATAACAATTTTCTTATAGTTTTTTACTTTCTTCTGTAAATTTATCTAAATTTGAACCATTTTCCTCAAATTTGTAATTTCCTCTTGTAAAATTGACTTTTCTTGTACATTTGAGACTTGATTATAAATTTGCGGATTATTTTATGGCTACTTTTTGTCTGTTTTTTAAAATAAAATTAATGGGGGTTTTTATATATAAATTTGAAACAGATTGTGGTAAGACTGACTTCTTTTTCCTTATACAATTTACACTTTTGACCATAATTTTGCAGAGCCAGAACAGAACAATAACTTAACTCTGATTTCAAAAGAAAAAATATCAATAAAATTATATTTAATGAAATAAATTAACTTAAATTACCAAAGATAGTTATTTCTGTTATAATATTTCTATATATTTATAGTTTTTTAGAACTCTCCTCATCAACCAGACAGCAGGAAAATCCTCCCTTATTTTGAAATCCAAATGTTAGCATGTTTAGTTTGTCTGAAGGCTATTGACAGATTAAAGTCATTGACTTCGTGAATTTCAGTCATCTTAACTTGCCAGGTACATAATAGTGAACATAACTTAGTTAATGTAGGGGCTGGTGAAATAAATCCTCAGCAATTGATCAGTCCCCCTTGCCTTTCCCTGCATATGAAGCCGGCTACATATGAAGCCTAACCACACTTGTTAGCTAAGCGACTCTTCATCATTGTTCCCGTTACCAGCAGGTTAAAAACAACATAAATGCCTCCACTGCTTACATACCTCTTCTGCTTGTTTACCACGTTTAAATTACTTTAATAAGCTCATGTTTCTCTCGGACAGTGATGCTAGTAGCGAGACACTCTGCCTGCCAACTGGAACACGCGGGCGGGGTGCTTTCGAACTCCACGTGGATGACGGTCATGCACGTTGTTCATGTGCGTGCTTACGGACCATCATTCCTTCATATTTTTTCTTAAATTTATATTTCCTTGGCATGGCGGCATAACTTCAAGCATGGCGGCCCGCCACACGGAAATGTTACCAGAGGAAATCCTGCAACATATAGGTGTCATTTTTTTCACAATGCAATGGGTTGTTTTTTTTAAATTTTATTATCTATTTATTTTATTTTTACACTTATTTTACAAACTTAAATAGTGTTTATTTTTTTTATTTTTCAAATTTTATGCTGCTTGGTATCCTCATAGAATTTGGGTAAATGGTTTAACATTTCAGAAGTAATACTTCTTCTGCTGCCCCCTGATGCTGCTGAACTCACTCTGCACAGGAATGAGTGCTTGGCTGCACAGTGCGCAGTGAGTCTTCGACTCTGACATCTGATAGGCTGCCATAATCATGTGACACGGCAGACTATTTCTATAAATATGCCTGGGCTGGTCTTTCACCAGTTTTCACACACAAATTCAATGCTTAAGACTCTCAGAAGTGAAAATAAATTGCATGTTTTGTATTAACATAGTGGTATTGCGATATTTTTAAAAAAGTATCGACTCCAAAGTATCACCCAGCTGGTATCGAAGTACCGATACTTGAGTATCGATACGCCCATCCCTACTGTCAGTAAGGCTACAGCGCTTAGCAGAGACAGTTGAGCTACGAATGATAACATTAATCGGTTGATAGACCCATAATGAGGCACTAGCTCTTAAGGTAGTCGTAGTTTGCATTTTACTTAATGTGCACTGTGCTAAAATAAGAAAATAAAACTGTAAACTTCACCAGCAGTCAAGACCATTGCCATCATATATTATGGGGATCCATACATGCTAGGGGTGTTTTTTTTTTGGGGGGGGGGGGGTGGATCGATTCACATAATAATCTAGATTCTCATTTTACGCAATCCAGAACCAACTCACAAAAATTAAGAATCAATTTTTTTTTTTTTTTTTTTTTTTTTTGCAGTGGTGCCGGGGTCCTGTCACGTGACACATATTGCCTCTTTGTGATACACAATTACACACTGATGCTGTCGACACAGGAGAACCATGCAGAGTAATTTACAAAGCTAGTAGCTGGATGAAACAGTCAGAATAAAGTAAAATGGAGCAGCAAGAAATTCGGGACAGGTCCGTCTGCAGCTCGCAGACTCCGTCAACACCCCTTCAACTAGTTACGCTCCCTCAGCAAGTTACATCCCCCCGTTATGTCACTGCACAAAATGGCTGGCCGTAACTGACCATGCAAATATGGCTTAGCCAGCACTGGGCTGATCAAATTTAGGTGTTGTAGCCTTGTAGACGGGCCGATGGTGGCCACGCATTTCGAACGACGAATGCAAAAGAATCTAAAAATGAGAGTTTAGTCCATAGATGGTAAAAAAAAAAAAAGTTTATGGTCTATTCTTTGAACTGCATTAATTTGCGTGACCCCGTTGCCTAGCAACCCTGATAGCCACAGTTGAGGGGTTTTTTTTTCCTAACATTTTTGGACAGCAATGGAAGCAGTGTTCTTTTCATTGATTTTTTTGATTCATTGCTTTCATTGATGATTTTCATTCATCTAAAAGTACACAAAAACGACTGATAATGAACAGACCAAAATAAAACTATAAAAATCATCACAATAAATCTGGATTCAAATAAGGTGTCAAAACTAAAATGCATAAATGGTAATTTTAGTTTAATTTCTAGCTTTAATGGATGAAAAAAATAGATATAGTTTTAGTTGACGAAATTAACGCTGGATTTAAGTTTAGTTTTGTTTGTTTCCAATTACTTTACCTTTTACTGGAGAAACTTCACCAGACAATGGGCCATGACCAGATAATCACCCAGAGTTGAAAGAAGTGGAAAAAGTTCTAAGTCTTCCTGCTGAACAACGCACACTGCACCACTTTAACAAACTCCCAGCAAATTCTCAACAGGAAAAAAAAAATCATAAAAACTTGTAACAGCACTTTATTTTGTTTTGTAACTTTAATTTGTTTGGGGGGTTTTTTAGTCTCCGAAGAATTTAGATACTTAAGTTTATATTTGTGCAGGTTTACAATTAATGCCACTTCTGCATCAATTGTATTCAGTTCTTATTGAATTTGTTCAATGCATTAAGTTACTGTATAGGTTACTGTACACTGACTGCATACAGTCAGGTAGCACTACTACTTAAATGGATGTTCCAAGTATTTGTGATAGAATTTACTTTTGTTTTGAAATGAATAGCCTATATTTCTAGAATGCTGGAGGGCGACCAAACCTACACACCGTGTAAAAGCTGTTAGGAACTGTGATATGTTGAAAAGGAAAATTTTCAAAATTTATTTCACTTGTGTACAATTTCATTTTTGAAACACGTTTCAAGAAATAAGAAGGCAGTTACTAACCTAAGCCTACTTTTTTCATTTAACAGTATTTTATTGCACATCAGTTGTAATTTTTTAAAAATATAACCCCCTAAAACATCAACACACTGTATTCTGCTTTCAAGCTTACCTCAGCATTTTTTGCAGTGCAATGGACTTTTTTTTCCTGAGATTAGTGGGTTTTTGTACTGAACTGAGAGCCAAATATGAATCGAAAATGGTTTTGAACCGAAAATCGATTCCGAATCGAAACCCCAAAAATCGGAATCGAATTGTGTGACTTCTAAAGATTCACAGCCCTAGTACATGCAGTGTTCACTTTTTTTGTGTGTGTGGCTAAATCTTGTTGTTCACTTATGTTCCCCAATTGATTATCAAATAAATTGTTAAATGCTGTGTATTTTTATTGCCAACAGCATGTTTGCACCCGGTGCTATGGAAGCTTCCACGCACCGGGTGCTGCCACCGCCAGCACCGTGTGAGGCACTCTCTCCAGATGGACTCCAGCAGGCAGTGAGTGGCGGAAGCATTTGGATGAATTGCTAAATACAGCTGTGACAGTGAGCACTGAAAGGGCACAAAGCGTGTTATTTCCTTCTAAGTGGAGTGTTTATGATCCTGACAATTGAGCTCCAAGAGCGAAACAACTACTGCATACTGTTTGAATGTGATTTTTCGGACAGTGGCAAAAATCTAAAAATCATGGAGACAAGAGCCACACAAGGTCTTGTACGGAGGCTACCCTGCTTAAATAAGCTGAATGTCGCTGCAGTCTCCAACCAGTCCACACACCCTGTAGCTGAAATATTGAAGTTACCACCACTGCTTTATGAAAATGAATTTCATAAATTAAATTTTGTTTGTTTGTTTGTTTACAGAATCAGCAGTTCATGCCTGTAGGAAGACCGGTGGTCTGCACAATTGTCACACACACAAGTTGAGTGCGGAGCTGCAGCGAGTTTCTCACAGCTTCCATCGCTTGCCACATAAGTTATGAACCCTGCTTAAATTACGAGACCAAAGGGTCCTAAAAACATTTGCAATAATACCGCATATCGCAGTGTTGAGCTATCCACCATCACTGCAGGGGAAATTCCTCCACTGTGACAACCCTAGTAACGCACCATCTTTTCTTTGGTTTAAATTACTGCTGAGTTTCTAAATTTTGTCTGAAAAAAATATTACTAAAGCTGCAAAAGTGCATGACAGAGGCCACATACATCTATCTATAAATTCACAAAATCTCTGTCTGTGTATGTGTTTGTGTGTGTGTCTGTTCCATGTATATCTCTTGAATCGTTTGTCAGACTGGCCTCAGATTTTAAGCGTAGTTTCCTGAGGTTACGAGGGTGTGCATCCCCGAATACGGAGTCAATAAAAGTTTCAGCCACCGCTGTCTCTTCATGAGCTGGCTTCAAGAAATGTGGGCGGGGTTTCAGATTGATTCCGTGCTGATTGGACAATACGCGGCATCACGGCCATGCTTATTGAACAATATGCGGCATTACGACCATGCTGATTGGATAACACACAGCATCACGACCTGTCAGTCACCACAGTGTTCCCGGGACAAAACAAGGAAATGAAAGTTAGAAAGACAGAAAAAGATAATACTGAAGATTTAATGCTTAAAAATTATACCATACAGTTGCCGTGACTGCCTAGGTCTAAAGGATAATTCGCCATATGTGGAGAATGAGGTGCACAAGCAGACTGGGCTGAGCGTCAGCAGGGACCAGGTCTGACAAATCAACACAACATGCCGGGAGAAGCAGCAGCCAGACGCTGGCTCAAAGGCACGCTAACTGATGGGGATTAAAAAAAAAGTTATTTTTAATAGAGTGAAAAAAGATAATGTATGGAGTGTGCTTTTGCCCTGAGGCTGATTTATCATGGAAAACAGCTGTGCTCTGTGGTTCGAGCGATCAGCTGAATGGATCCATCGGTGTTATAACGGCATATCTATCAGAACAGCTTGATATACGTGCAGGACATGCAGGAGAACTGAAATGGCGTTTCTCTCCCTCTTCAGTGGTGTGCGTAATATAAAAAAAGAAAAGGAATTAGGCTGCATGTCCACCAAACGTATTTTTTCCGCTCGGGGCGGCTATTTTCCATTCTCTATGTAGTTCAGCGTTTACAGCGCTGAGCGCCCTCAGTGTTGAAACGCTTTCGGCGGTGGATGTTTTTTTGTCGTGGCACTCGGAGTTGAAAAAAGTTCAACTTTTCAGAGACTGCAGCTGAGCTCATCAATGTCAGACCTGAGCAGCCAATCAGAACTGCTGCGTGGGCGAGACGCTGGTACTAGTCTGTACTCAAACTCCTGCTTTCCGTGTCATCATATTTCACATCCAGAGCTGCTAAAACACGTTTTCTGTCCATTGTTATTTAGAGACTGCTATTAAAACATCAGTAGAAAGTCTGACCATAGGAAAGTGGAAGTGCTGAGCTGAGAGCGACAAGCTGTTGCAGGAATACAGGGCCCAGACTCCCCCCCCCGCCCCCGCCCCCACAGTGCAGCGCACAAACGCTGGAAAAAATGCCCAGGGCGGATGGGTGGAAAAAAAATGCATTTGGTGGACACGCAGCCTAAGGCTGGAAAAACAACAACAGCAGTCCATGTACAGTAATGCTACCTGTAGTGCAAATACCGACAAATGATAGACATAAGGTTTAACACTTAAAGAATTATACCATGAAGTTGAAGACACCGGGAGTGCCGGGGGAGCAGCCACTGAACCGATGGATCGCAGTCCTTCGGAGGCACATGGGTAAAGCAGCAGCCAGTGGGTTTCAAATATCTGTAAACATGTGCTGTTGTAGTACTGCATGAGTTTATTGACGATACACAGAAGAAATTCAATATTACACTGAACTCCATCACTGAACAGTGATATAAACTAAAATAATTAGAGAATGGGAGTTGTTCAGTCATCATTATAAAGTGCAAGATACACTATTACCTTGAATATAAGTGATAAAAGATCACACAAATAAGTAATCTGACAAATAAACAAGGGACCAGAAACAGTCGCTAATATTGGATGTCCCATTCATCTTCAATAATTAGGTATTCTGTAATTAATATTCAAACAATCAAATAAATCTTAGTGCCATTTACTCCCTTTTATATTTGTCAAAGTCTAACATGTGATTGCCTACATATAGGCTACACCTCTGTATTCCACTTTCAAACACAGCCTACATTTGGGCCTGTAAAGCCTGATTGGGATACCTGTTTCAGACAGGAATACTTGCGTTCTACGAGTAATGCACTAGTCTATCTATAAATGCAAGGAATCTCTGTGTGTCCGTTCCTCACATATCTCTCAAATCGTTTGTCAGACTGACCTCAGGTTTTACAAGTGCTTTGCTGAGGTTATGAGGGTGTGCATCCCCAAGTATGGAGTTGTTCAGTCAAAATATGTATTTTTTATCAATAAAACTTTAGCCACTGCTCTGTTTCGTCATGCTCTGGCTTCTGGAAGTGGGGGCAGGGTTTCAGATTGACTCCATACTCATTGGATAATATGCGGCATCACGATCAGTCACCACAGCGCTCTGTGAACAAAACAAGGAAGTGAAGAGCAGCAAATTTGACCAGAAAAAGAGAATACTGAAGATTTAATGCTTAAAAAAATTATACTGTAATGTTGCCCTGACTGCGCAGGTCTAAAGCACAGGTGTCAAACTCATTCCATGGAGGGCCAAGACCCTGCAAGTTTTACCTCCACCCAGTGTTTTCAACAGGTGATTTCACTGAATTTCTTCCCACTGATTGATGATCAGTGAAAACACCTGCTGAAGACACTGGGTGGAAGTAAAACATTTAGGGCACATGCAGAGAACACGAGGTGCGGCAGTACATTAGATGGAGCGCCAGCGGGGACCCAGGGACTGACAAATAACACCAGTGTTGGAGAAGCAGCAGCCAGACCGGTGGACCGCAGTTCTTCGCAGGGAGGCAAGCCCAGCCTGCCCGGATAGTGGTAGCCTGGAGTCCTGCTTGCTGCTTCACCCGTTTGCTACCACTGTCCTTTGCAAGAGTTTATAATAATACCACCATGATTGTGGAGCAGAATGGCCAAATCAATTGTATATCATATGCGGACACATGCATGCTTTGACTAAACAATGACCGTCACCAAACAGGTCATAAAAAATGTCCAAATAATGAAATAAATCATTTTAATTTAAATATTTACTGACAAATGGGCACACTGATGCAGCAGTTGCAGCCAAACAGGTCATTCTGCTGTGTATCCAGTAGTGGCATTCAGTCCCTTTTGTCAAAGTCTAACATGTGTGATTGCCTACATCAGGAGTGTCCAATCATGTGCCATGTAGGGCCAAGACCCTGCAGGTTTTCTCTTCTACCCAGTCTCTTCATCAGGTGTTTTCACTTATCAGCAATCAGTGGGAAGAAATTCAGTGGTATCTGCTGTTGAAGACACTGGTTGGAGGTAAAGCCTGCAGGGTCTTGGCCCTCCATGGCACATGATTGGACACCCCTGGCCTACATATAGGTGACACCTCTTTGTATTCCACTTTCAAACACAGCCTACATTTGGGCTTGTAAAGCCTAATTGGGATACCTGTTTCAGACACGAATACTTGCGTTCTACGGGCATGCACTAGTACTAAATACATAATAACTAAATTAAAAATGTGCCGGAGGAGCAAACTGGCTCTTAATGTAACTTATTTGATTTCTAATCATTTTTAATTAGTCAAGTAGCAATAATGAATAAAGTTGAAGTCATCTCAAATGCACATTAAAAAAAACTTTTTATAACACTGCAAAATTAAGAGGGGAAAAAGGTGCCTAAAATGAATGACAGATGAACTTGTACAATTGATTTTTTTCAGTATGTAATTTAAAATATAAAAAAGAGATGGTCCTTTTTATGTGATTATTATATCAACTATAGAATTGACATAAAATGTATATTGTGATCTATATCATTATCAAATAAGATTACTTATATCTTGATATGAAATTTTGGTCATATCACACAGCCCTGTGCGGGACCAGGCAGCACAAGAATCGGGGAGGGCACTGGCATTACAGCAGACAGACATGGCAGAGGACCAGCAGCTCGCAATCTCCGTAGTGGGGCTGTGTATCCACACTGCCGGCCAGCAGTGGACAAAGTCCCTGCTGGTGCTACTCACACAGCTATACTGGAAAATAGATCCCTTCTTTTCCACAATCTTAAACAACAATGGTTGCAAGTCGGACCCATGCACTCCATTGATGACACACTCCCATTTTGTGCAGCAGCATTTCCGTGTGATTTTAACATCTTTTAAACAGCGGAGCTTGTTTGCTTTGACATGCTGCATCACATTCTAAACTGTTAAACAATTATGTTACATAAAACCTCTGGACACCAATGACTCCTTCCCCCACAACTGAGACACAATGGGTGGGAGAACCAGAACAGGAATGGCCCTTACTAAAGTTCCCATCCCCTAAATTTGGTTCCTAGTTCCTGCAGTGGGAACAGGGCTTACGATCACTGCATATAAAGATGAAAGGCATGAGAGCTCTTCACAGTGAAGCCTGCACATCTCTTCCATCCTCTGTGGCTGGCTTTGGTATTATGACAAGCCCCTCCTCTCTCTCCATAATTGTGTGCGGCAATGACTGAGTCTGGTCATGATTGGTCGTGACTGAGGGAGCTGTCTATGGCCTGTTGCACAAATTGAAATGTGTAGCTGTATGGGTGGGAGCTTGAAGCTGGGGCTTTGTTTTACACTTGCTAATACACAAACCCTAACTCCAAAGATGACAGCACTCTAAATCCAGGAAGTCTCCTCACTTTTCTACAATGGAAGTAAGTGGAGGTACAATGTTCATCTTTATACACAGTCTAAGGAGTATGTTGTTGCACACTTCCATACCCTTTGGTCTTGAAAGTCTCTTGACAATGGCCCATGTTCAAAGTCACTCTAATACAGTGAAAATTTGATCTCTTCTCAGTTCATTAACCTATTTGATTTGATTCACTCTGGCCTCCATATAAGGATGACTAGCAGCTCCACACTGCTGGCACAGTTACAGGACAATGGAAAAAAAAGGTGTGCATCACTCTCATGTGCCTTTGGTACATTAAATCCCTGCTCTGCATGATGCCCTTTTTTCCACGTTTTAATTTAGCCTAGTCTATCTGCTGTATCCAGTAATTTTCTAGACGCCTGATGACACATCAGCATGAGTTGTGCCACAGCCTATAAACACAGCATGTTGATTTCTATGCATAAATTAAAAGCATACATCAAAATGCCTCATTAGTTTAGACATATCTTTATGTCAGGACTCTTTAGTGTGTCCAGTCCATGCTGTCACTACTTCCTAATGTGCCCTAGCACTCTGACTGAGTTTGACACCCATGGTCTATACAATCAACGTCAACATAACATGCCCCAAGGGTTTGTCTTACTCAGCCTTTATGAGTAAGAGTTTTCTGTGCATGACTTTTTAGAGGAAAAGGCAGAGAAACAGTGCAGAAAAGAGAGAATGAGTATAGCTAATCCTTACAGTAATGACAGAATAATTAGCTTGCGTTAGGCTAAGTAATGGGTTGTAATTATACCATTTATTCTGTGTTGAGAGAATGTGATATAAAGCATGTACAATAAAGGAAGAGGAATTGAGCTCAGTGGGAAGTAGGATGGAGCATGTGTAAGAGCTCAGGCTCTTTCTATTGATTGATCCAAACATCAAACGAACCACTAGAGTAATGGGGGGAGTGAAGGACAGCTAAAAGCTATTTGGAGCCTTCACTGCATAAAAGACTTGACCTGTTCCACACAGCCTACATATCAAAACCATCAAACAGCAATCAATAGACCAAAGCGGTCAACTCAACAAACCGTCACCCTACTAAAACATCAAACCTCCGGCCCAAGCATCAGATGATAGGCTACACTCAGCTTATCCATTACCATCAGATAAAGAGGAGATAAAACACAGAGCCTAATCCTTTCATGTGTCGTGACAGCCACAGCAGCCTCGGAGGCATTCCTTCAGTCTGGCTCTCAAATAGTTTTATGGCGGAAGGCAGCCATTCAGTCAGTCAGCCAGCCAGTCAGTCAGGGCTGTTCTGGTCTGTTTGTCTTATTTCACAGTTTACACGCTGTTTTATAGGTAGTTATTATGGTCGCCATGGTGATGCCATACGTTTTTATAGTCTTTTGGTCTGAGGGCAGAGCGTGTAATAAATGAAAACACACACACACACACACACACACACACAAAAAAAAACAAAGACTCACAAAACATGCTCCTGCTGTGGAAAGGTCTCCTGTCCCTCCCTTCCTCCCTCCCTCACTTTTTATCAGTCTCACCAAATGCCTATCTCTCCACTTTCTGCTTCATGTGAAACACGGATAGGCCTACATAGATTTGTCCTCTCTCATTCCACATCTGGAGCTGATCAGAGGGCCTCCTGGAAGTTGAGGCCTCTGGGCCTATTAATAACCATACCACTGAACTCAGGGTCAGACAGCAGTCAGCGGATGAGCTTGTGTCTACTAAACACAGTCCCTTCCCCCTTCCTCAAGAGGGCAACTCTCACTTTTAAAAATGAGACAGCAGTGTACAGAGCTCAGCAATGTACAGTACTTCCAATTTTACACCTTCAGCAAGGTCATACAGACTCCCATAACTCAAGATCTCAGAAGTTAAGTTGCCACTACAAATTCAGACACTGATGTTCAACAGATAAACTGAGACAGTGAGCATAGAAAAGCAGTCAAGGCAAAATGGGGAAACAATTTTGTCTCAAGTTGTTGTTTTTTTTTCGTCCTCCCTTTAATTTCCAAACAAGTTCAAGTTCAAGCAGGCTAGACCTGTTAAAAGCAAGACAGATGGTAAAGTCGTCATGCGTTAACCCTAAAGGTTAGGCTAGTCAGACAGCCCGGGTCATATTGGGGTCTTCAGGGTTGTAGCACCTCTGAACCCTGGCTCCAGTCTGACAGCTGCTAGGGTCAGAGGTCAGGGAGAGGCTAACATCCCGTATGCAGACATTCAATGAATTTAAAAGATACAGGACATTTGTGCAGAATCTCACAGTTTCTGCATACCAAACTTCACTCTGCTTTAATTAGACAAATAGTGTACAGAATTAATTGAGGGGTTTGTGTGGGGAAAAAAACTACTGAATCTGATCTCTAATTTGATTTGAACAGGTCCAGCAAATCAAGCATGACCTTAATAAGAAATGTTTTGCTTTAGCAACAACTCAACTGATAAACACAAGCACAGTCCCTCATCGGTTAATAAGTTATTTTAGATTTGAAGTTCAGCTGACCAAAGACAAAAGAAAACTGGTGAATGCCACCAAGTGCAAAGAGCAATTTGTTAAGCATAACCCACCCCCATGCAACACACACACGCACCTGTGAATACAGGGTAGTTGAATCATCATAATCGGCGGTAGTTTTCTGCTGAGCCCAGCCGGCAGTCTGTGTTATTTTTAGAGGGCTGACACAGAAGCTCGCCGTCCATTTACTCTGTGAGCTGGCAGCAGGACGAACACAGCTCTGGTTGCTTTTAAACTACCAAAATGGGAATAAGCGCAACGTAAACACAGAAAAGGTGTGGACACTCCAAAAAAAAAAAAAAAAAAAAGTCATCTTAGATTCAGATCTTTTAAAGTTCTGTTACATTAACAGAGTGGTGTTTGAAAATGCAAAATCCACTGAGCAAAGGGTCAGATGATCGATAAAGCTATCTATGATCTCGCTATTGTAACACCTATAACCCATCTATAAACATTTGCCATTTCTCATCTTATAGATGAATGTATAAATACTAAAGTACACTTTTTTTTGGGGGGGGGGCAAACAATAAACTTCTCAACCTATTCTTTTAGTTAGATGAATTCAATACAGTAAGAAAACTCCAGGACAGACACTGAAGACAAAAATAAAGGTGACTAAAGAAACAGAAGGGAAAAGTAAACAGGAGAGAGGACTGAGGCTAAAAGGTTGAAGGCTGTTCCCATCTGATTCGACTGATGTATTGAGCCTCGGGGCCGATTATGGATCTAGCATCTGAAGCCATGATTGACACTGAAAATTACACAGAGTGAGCTATTACCAGATAGCTGGCCATATCATAATTCAATCCCTTCACCATCAAAGTGCACCAATATCATAATTCAATACCAAGAACCATTAGCCTGCAGCATACCAATATCATAACTCAATCCTGAGCCCATCAGCCTTTGCCAATATCATAATTCAATACTTGGACCATTAGGACACGTCAATAGGCCTATTAGAATTCAATACCTATGGTCAATGATCTAACAGGACACTGATACTGGAGTCACGGGTTGACATAGGATAAGGCCTCCATAAGGTTCCTCAGACCCTATTTAGCAGAGAAGCCTTAATAACAGTGTGATAAACAACACTAAAATTAGTTATGTGTGAGTGGTTCACCAATAGCTTGGCTGCACAAGGCCACAGTCCATTTACTACAGAAATGGATTTCAACAGGCTCACGCAGAAAGTGAACAAAATAACTGCATCTGCATCAAACTTCAAAAACTGCACTTTTGAACCATTTAAATATATTGGTCTAAATTATCACTGAGTGAAAATCAGATTCCACTGTTTTCTGGTCTGCTCCCTCTGCTTAACTTCCATTTTAACATCTTGATTAAGTCTTAAAAATGCCCTAAATTACTCCTAATGTGTTTGCCCGCTCGTCAGAAATCTGGACATACACAGCCAATCAAACTGCTTCTAAATTCTCACATTTCTGCAGCTGCTTGAAGTTAGCTTTCACACAGAGTCACTATTTGAAGCCGTTACCACCACATGTTTCAAAAGCTTCTACACTCAACTCAATCATGTACTGCACATGGAGTAGAAAATGATCCTAGAGTAGGGCTGCAACGATTAGTCGACGTTGTCGATACTGTCAATCATAAAAATTTGTCGACTCAGGTTTTTACTGTCGACGAATGGTTTCATTTTAAAGTTTATATGCATGCCACAGAAATGTTCAGTTTAACTGTTCCAGCGAAGAAGAGGAGCACATCATGGCGACAAGGAAAATTACGGGGAAGGCCAAAAGTTTCAAAAGTATGGGAGGATTTTACCAAAAATAAATAAATCAAACAAGTTAAATACAGACTGTAAAACAGAGTTGTCATATCACAGCTGCACTACAGCAATGCATCCATTCCCTCCTCTTCTCTATTTCCCCATCTCAGGCCACCTGTCAACGGATCTCTGCTTTGCTCCACCCCAGTGATGAATGACTAAAGTCATCCACTTCTAAACACTGCACCGGTAAGGTTAGCGAGTTTTAGTGAGTAAAGTTAGCGCTTCTTATTTTCAATGAGCGACTCCCTCAGCTTTCAAAAACTGATCACACTATTAGCGTGTGCTATTTAAATAATTTACCTGCTGTCGGACAATAATCTCTCTTTGACGATGGTTGCCGACAGCAGAGCTGCTTCAGTTATGCTGGCTAATATGTTAACTGCAGTAAATGAGGGAATTACAGGAGCAGCTTACTCTTTTTTGTATTCTCCATTATTGCTGCAGTAATAGCAGCCCTCATTCTGAATATTAGTGCATCTCGGTAAATTACAATATGATAATTTGCAATTAAATTAAAAAAAGATAACCATAATCATCACAAATAAATTAAAGAGGCTTAAATATTTCACTATATGTGTAGTGAAGGCACACATTCCTGCACTGATATTTAAAGTGTTTGTAAATTTTTTGGGACTGGAAGAAACAATTTTAATAATAATTTTAATTTGCATCTGAAGCCTAATTAAACTTTTAAACTTCTGGACCCAGCAAAGTTTTAAAAAGAATGGACTAGTTTGTCATTTTCTTTTTATTTTACTTTAATGGAGTTGAATATTACTCTAGTTTGAATATGCAGTTACAACAGCTTTTAATAGAGTAGCAGAGGCTGCCATTTGAGTTTTTGCACTTTATTTGGGGGGTTAAAAGACAGCATTTTAGCATCTGTTATTTAATTGTGTTGCTACAAACACTTCTTATTAAACTGTCAAGTTCGTTTCCAACTCATGTTTGATGGGTCATTATTTTATTTAGCTATGGGAACTTTTTATAATGGGCTACATTATATTAAGGTAGAGACTGATAACTAGGGCTTCAACAATTACTCAAATAATTTGATTACAAAAAAACTGGGGATTCTAAATTGTCCTTAGGTATGAATGTGAGAGTGAAAGGTTGTCTGTCTCTCTGTGTTGGCCCTGCGATGGACTGGCGATCTGTCCAGGGTGTACCCTGCCTCTTGCCCAAAGATGCTGGGATAGGCTCCAGCCTCCCCGCGACCCGAAAAGGATTAAGCGGAAGAAGATGAATGAATGAATGAATGAATGAATGAATGAACTCCTCGATTCAAAAATCTATGATTTGAAGCTTTGTTTAATGTAGCACTTCCGGTCTATATGACCATCTCTTGGTATGACCTTCTTCCGGTCACGCTACGTAAACAAGACGCGTGTTTGTTTAATGGCGTGATGTCAGAGCAACAGAGCAATGGCAAAAAGGAAGAAAGTCAGAGAATACAACAAAAAGTATCAAGTCTTGGATTATTTCAAGCTTAAATTGAAGGAAAACATTGTGCAGTGTGTACATTGCAATGCGGCGAGCTAGCATACCATAACATCATTGTTACAGTGTCTCATAGGGCTGCAATGACTAGTCAATATCATCGACAATGTTGATCATAAAAATTTGTTGATGCAGATTTTTATTGTCGACAATCTGTTTAATTTTAAAGTTTATATGCATGCCGCGAAAATGTTCAGTTTAATTGTTCCAGCCAAGAAGTAGAGGAGCACATCATGGCAACACAGAAGAGAGAAAATCATGGAGAAGAGGCCAAAACTTTCCAAAGTATGGGAGCATTTTACCAAAAATAAATAAATGAAACAAGTTAAATGCAAACTCTGTAAAGCAGAGTTGTCCTATCACATCAGCACAAG
Source organism: Pholidichthys leucotaenia (assembly GCA_020510985.1). Lineage (NCBI taxonomy): Eukaryota > Metazoa > Chordata > Actinopteri > Cichliformes > Pholidichthyidae > Pholidichthys > Pholidichthys leucotaenia. Next base: position 220,208,646 of record CM035847.1, on the reverse strand, counting down.
CGACGCATCCATCCACCTCCTCCTCCTCCCTCCACCAGCTCAGCCACCTGTCAGCGGGTCTCTGCTGCACTCCATCCCAGTGCTGAATGATTGAAGTTGGGCCACTTCTAAACACCGCACTCGTAAGGTTAGCGAGTTTTAGCAAGTAAAGTTCAGTGTTTCCTCTGGCTTAAAGACCAACATATTTTTCCCAGGGTGGGGGGGGGGGGGGAGGAGTAAGCATACCGGAATATTTTAATTTCATACTATTTAATTTTATACTATTTATTTCTTTTTAAAATTTTAAAAGGTAACGTTGTATATGGAACTTACCATTTGAAGTATTGTACAACCGAGGCTTGAATATTGGGCCAGTTGGGGTCCCACCCAGACATCCTGTGTTTAGACTTTTTAGTGGTGTTATCCTTCTCTCCTTCCTCTGCCTGAACACTTTCCTCTCCTTGGCTCCTCTCTTCTGTCTCATCTTGCCCTCTCTGAGCTCTGTCTAATTCAGGTTCTCTCTCTGTCTATGGTGGTATACAAACAGGTTAGAAAATATCAAGTGTCATGTTTTGTCCTGCAGGATTTTTTTGTCATGGTTTACATAAATGACAAAAATATGTGTATTTTTTGTATTTTTATTCTAGTGTTTCTTTTTTCCATTGAGAGAGTAGGGAAGGGAACGAAACATTCATAATAATAATGTTCTCATGCATACTTAAATTATATGATCAGGTGGGTATAGTAATCAGAAATTCTACTCATGTAAAAGCAGTGCGTTGAAATTAATAATTAAAAGTAGACAACCAAAAATTTCTCGTAGAGTTAAGGGTACAAAGAGCACCCACTTAAAAACTTGAGCAATGACTTCAGTCTTGAAGGTTTGAGGTTTTTCTCCAAAATTTCTAACAATTTTCTTATAGTTTTCCACTTTTCTCTGTAAATCTATCTAAAGTTGAAACCATGCTCCTCAAATTAGTAATTTCCTCTAGTAAAATTGACTTTTAATTGTACATTTGAAACTTTATTATAAATTTGTGGATTATTTTATGTCTAATTTTTGTCTGTTTTTTAAAATAATTTTTTTTAGATAAATTTGAAATAGACTGTGGTAATTCTTGTTTACTTTTTCCTTATAACAATTTACATTTTTTACCATAATTTTGCAGTCAGAACAGAACAATAATTTAACTTCGATTACAAAGAAAAAATATTAATAAAATTGTATTTAATGAAATAAATTAACTTAAATGACCAAGGATGCCGTTATTATAATATATATTATATTATATATATATTTAATATATATATTTCTTAATATTTATAGTTTTTTTTTTTTTAATAAATCTCCTCACCACCCAGACAGCAGGAAAAACTTCCCTTATTTTGAAATCAAATGTTGGCACGTTCAGTTTGTCTGAAGGCTGCTGACGGATTAAACTCATTGACTTCGTGAATTTCGGTCATCTTAACCTGCCAGGTACATAACAGGGAACTGTAGCGGACTCTAAAGACATAATTCACCACAATATGTGTTCATGTACAGAATGATCTGTTTAGGCAGTTATAGTTGTGCGCTCAGGCTTTCTATCAGGTACCTCTCTAGGCAGCCGCTGAAGGACCTCAGTTTAGAGCTAGTGTTTTTAACTGTTGCTTTTTGTCACTGCCGCTGGAGAATAAAAACGGCACGCCTGCTTGTGCGAGAAAAGAGAGAACTTGCCAGTCTCTTCATTCCTGTAATTCCTAAAGAACATAACTTAATATTATAGTCCCTGGTGAAATATATCCTCAGCAACTCATCAGTCCCCATTGCCTTTCCCTTCATATGAAGCCGGCTGCATATGAATTCTAACCACATCTCTTAGCTAAGCAACTCTTCCATTATTGCCCCCATTTCCAGCACGTTAAAACCATGATAAACAATAGTGCTTACATACCTCTTATGATTTTTTCCACGTTTAAAGTATTTTAATAAACTCATGTTTCTGTCGGACAGTCACGCTGAGCGAGACACTGTTTGCTGACTGACTGGAAAACTCGTGTGAGCGGGGCGCTTCTAGACTCCGCGCGGATGAAGGCCACACGCGTTGTTCATGTGCGCACTTGCAGAAAGTCAGTGCTTCATATATTTTTCTTAATTCATATGGCCTTGGGGTGGTGGTAAAATTTCTGGCGCAGCGGGCTGCCACCAAGAAATGTTACCAGAGGAAACCCTGAAGTTAGTGTTTCTTATTTTCAATGAGCGAGTGTCTCAGCTTCAGAAAACTGATTATAAACTATTAGCATGTGCTCTTTCTGTTAGTTTACCTGTCAGACAATAATCTGTCTTGGATGATGGCTGCTGACGGCTGAGCTGTTTCGGTTCTGACGGCTAACGTGTAAAGTGCACTAAATTAGTGAATTACAGGAGTGGCTTACTCTCTTATCTTCCCTCTTTTTGCTGTGGTAAAATCAGCCCTCATTCTGAATAATAGTGCATCTCAGTAAATTACAGTACCATGATTTGTAATTGAATTTACAAAAACTGCAACCATAATCATCAAAAATAAATTAAAATGGCTTAAATATTTCACTGTATGTGTAGTGAAGGCTGACATTCCTGCACTGTAACTTAAAGCATTTGCAAATTGTTGTTTTGGACTGGAAGACGTTCTTTTAATTTTCATCTTAAGCCTAACTGAACTTTTAAACTTTCAGACCCAGAAAGGATTTAATAAGATGGACTAGTTTGTTTTCTTTTTTACTTTTATGGATTTGAATGTTATTCTAGTTTGTTTTGAACATGCAGAGTTACAACAGCTTTCCATGCTGCAGCAGAAGCTGCTTATTTGAGTTTTTGCACTTTATTTTGGGATTAAAAGACTGTATTTTAATTTCTGTTATTTAATTGTGTTGCTCCAAACACTTTATTAAGCTGTCAAGTTCAAGTTTCCAATTCGTTTCATGGGTCGTTATTCTATTTAGCTATGGGAACTTTTTTTATAATAGGCTACGTTATATTAAGAAAGAGACTGACAACAAAGTGATTTTCACAGGTGTGCAGGCTAAAACAGGTGAGGTTAACCGGAGTGGTGGCCTAGTTGATAGAGCATCCACCCCACAACCGGTAGGTCGTGGGTTCAACCCCCGGCCGGGATCATACCCAAGACCATATAAAAATGGTACTTCCCACCTTCTAGCTTGGTGCTCAGCAAAACAGAATGGGGGAAGGAAAAGTTGTGGTGGCACCTTGCATGGCAAAATTATTCAATGTTCACTGCAAACTGTGTTTATATTCAAAATTTACAAATATTCAGCACTAATGCATTGTTTTTGCAAAGACCTTAAAGTTTGTACATTCAAATTTAACAAAATATCATCTGCAATGGAATTTGTGGGTTTGAGCCCACCTCTGGCCAATGGTGACCTTTCTGTGTGGAGTTTGCATGTTGTGTCAGCGTGGGTTTTCGCCGGGCACTCCGGTTTCCTCCCAGTCCAACTTGAGATAAATTGTCCTTAAGTATGAATGTGAGAGTGAATGGTTGTCTGTCTCTCTATGTTGGCCCTGTGAAATATAGTGACCTGTCCACAGTGTACCCGGCCTCTTGCCCAAAAGATGGTGGGATAGGCTCCAGCAATGGTAGAAAACTGATGTAGTACTAAAAAGAATTTTTGCTGAACATTTTTTTTTCCTTCAAATAACCAAAAATTATGCCGATATTTCATTATTTGTATGTCACTCCTACACCACCAAGAAGGTTAGATAATTAACAACACATGTTAGACAAGTGAGACAAATTTTCACAAGAGACAAGAACAGAGCATTCACCTGAATTGTGCCTCTAAACCCTACTGTGTGTGCTTACTTTAACATTCAACTGTGGCTGCATTTTTCCCTTGGGAATGCAAGATTCTTATTTACTGAAAACCTTGGCTTAATATTACAATACGCCATACAAGATTACATCAGCCACAGCGCTGTGGTTTCAAGTGTACATCTGAGTTGTTGTTTTGTTTTTTAAATGGAGTACTGCCCTCAAATGTGTGGGGGGAAAAAAAAAACAGTTGGTTTATTCCAAACTCGGTATAAAAAGAAGTGTCCAGCCACAGAAGCCCGGGCTCTCTCTGCTGGAATACAGACAAGCACAATAATGGATGCTTCTGTCATGAGATACGGTGAAACTCTATGATACTGTAGGTGAGAGAGTCTCCAAGTGAGTCTGTAAATAATGCCTGACATTCAAAAATAGGTCTATGCAAACTGTCCCCTCTGCTCTTATTGCTGGTGGCTAGATGAAAGTTTTGTCTGTGTAGTTAAGTATTTGAGCGTGGTAAAGAAAAATGCACAGGCAGTATGTCAAGATTTTTTATTGGCTATTAAGTTCATTTAATAACTATATTTGTGTAAAATTTTGATAATTAATACATTGAATAGCTGTATTACATTTTAGAGAAGTTACTGATTTCACCTGGTAAAAATACACTTGTATGCACTTCATATAAAAGTCCTAAAGAGGTGACAAGATTTAGTCTTGTGGTTACTGCCAAGGCTTTAAAACATTTTATACTGTCAAAATTGAGGCTGTCCCAAATACATTCTTTTTCCACTGTGAATATTCAAGAGCAGTCTTATTTCTCCTACAGGACACTCAGCATAAGTGTTTTGGGTTTTTTTAGAAATGTGGCTTTTCTTATAAATCTGGAACTTCTCATGTAAATTTGCAACTTTTTTCATAAATTTGCAGCTGTTCTTGTAAAGTTGAGACCTTTTCCTCATAAATGTATTGATGTTTTATCATACACTAGCAAATGTTACAAATGTCCTTTGCAAAATATAATTTTTCCTTAATTCTGCAGCTTTTCTTGTAAATTTTAAGACTTTTTTCTGAGAGTATTAACACATTAACGCAATTAGTTACAGAAGTCCACTTAATGGATTTTTAACAACTAACACTGTCATAGCACTTCCTATTTAGAGTGGAACTCATGGCCCGGACAGTCTTTGATGTGACATACAATAGATTTGCGCGACGCTCATGTACAAACTTCTCATTTTATTTAATTCTGAGTGTTCAAATCAGTTTGCTGGAGTACTTCTGTCATGCTATGTGGACATTTGGACTGTAGATTACATTTAATTAATATGAGCGACCACAGGCAATGAATCTTCAGTGAGTGGCCAGCTAACCGGAAGCTAGTGCAAGACTAGCCATAGCAGACCAACTGTTCCCTCTTTTCTGTTGGCAAATGGTTGCTTTTTAAACTGCCTGTGGGCATGGATAAAGCAGTAGAAATAGGCAAATGGGTGTCAGCTCAGTTCACTCCAATGGACCACTTTTTTCTTTACATCAATAGCGGATCATGGAGTCCTAGAAGTCAGCAACAAGTGCTATCACCACCATAGAGTTACAGTGGAATGGACAGGTTCTGAGCTAGTTTCAAGGGGTAAGACGTTTCAAGGTTATGATTTTACATTATCACCACGTCAGAATTAAATAAGCAGGGTTTTTTTTATATTCCCCACTGAATTAGTAAATTTGGGCAACATTAACCAATAAAATGTTAAGCAATACTGTGTACAATTAGCAACACTACATTAACCATCAGTTTATCATTTATAATTCTGTTAATGCAAATATCTGAATACCAAATCTGAAAACTTAATATCAGTGACACAATCGAATATCTAGTTAATCCAACACTTGGTTACAGCCCAAGTAAAAACTCCAAAATGCATTTCTGTTTTGCTTGAGTTAAGATTCATAACATTTGTTTAGCTCAACTGTTTCAGATGAACAAACTGTCCATGTATTTGGCAAGTAAGTATATTTATGTGACGAGACTTTATCATACACCACATGCTTGTAGACTAACTCGTGAGAAAAATAATCATTCCCAAATCTGAGGAAAAAAACACGAACAAGCTGAAGATAAAAATCTAAATCCAATAGACTGATCATTTACACAGCTTTTAAAATTAAGATTTTACTACAATAATGAGGATGGGTGATTGTTTGTATATTATACCCCACAAACAAAAAACTCAACGCACTAAATAATTACATAATTTCAACCACAATTACTTCAAAGCCTTTAAAACATTTAGCTTTGTTCAGTGGTAATTTACTAATTAAAAACACAAAATCTGTCTGGTTACATTGGCACCACAACTGATGGCTTTTCAAAAGGTAATATCTGTTTGTCTCGCCCACTTCTGCATAAAGCCTGAATTGAGAGCTGCTGACTCCATCTGTTTGGCTACCCCCTATTTTTAGACTCCCATTAAGTGCTTTATATCTTTTGTTAAAACAGCAGATGACACCGGACCAAATTTCTTTTACCGTGCCAAAGTAAAAATGAGCGTAATTGAGTATTCGCATTATTGCTCTGACGGGGTATAATATATTTAGTTTTTCTAATAAATTGGATCAAGAGAATCTAAAGCAGACACTCGTCTCCTCAAATCAGGGGGAGGGTGAAGAAACTGAGCCAGGGAGTGACGCACACTTCGCGAACAAGTTGGGGAGTAGTTGAGGAGTATTAGCCCCTGATAAAAAGTATATTGGCCTCCGTTCGTTTGGACTATAAACACTTAGAAAGTAAGATGGCAAAGCCCCCACTGGAGGACACCGAGGACAGACCAGAGACCTGACATGCACTCGTCCTTCTCTGACTCATGCTTAGTTGCTCACCACCCACCGACACACAGAGAAACCTCAGTCCCAATGCCAGGTTTTGTCACTGGGCAGAGAAGCGGTTGGCTACAGTAAAAGCATGACGTGATGCCCCCTTCCTCTGTGCTCCCCCAACCTGTGCAGCAACAGAGGGGTAAAAATATCCCACCAGCGAGTTCAGACAACCAGCTCATAAATTAACACTAAAACTCCTGCAGACAACAGTCGCTGAGAGATTTAAACCACTCAGGTTGCCACTGACCACGGCTCTGGGATCAACTTACACAACCCTTTTCCAAAATTTACCCGTTAGGAGAGGTGGTGAACAAGAACAGGGGTCCAGGTCGGTTTTCATCCCAGCTACTATTTAGCTGTCCACTAACATAGTGAACTTTTTTCCTAACTGGCTCTTGGGTGCGTTGTTACAGGAAACGTTATGAGGTGAGATGAAGGCTATTAGACCTAAATTGGGAATTCTGCATAAAAGAATGGTCTGTTCACTATTTTCCAACCATACACAAAAATGACAAAGTATAGGTGTAGGCCCCACTATCCACTCCACTCATCTTATTACAGGGCTTGCCTATAATGAAGCGCAATCTCTCGTCGCTCTCAAGCAAAAACGCAGTGTTCCAGCAAACTGCTTGACTGGGTTTAAAAAAGGGAAAAAAGAAAAAACAACAGTAGAGAAGAGTGATGATCCCCCTCTAAAGAAACTCAACTCTGTAATGGACGGACAGGGATTACAGATGTTAAAACCTTCTCCATCTGTAATTCACTGTCACCCTGCCATCATCTCTGAATCACTGATCCACTTTGCAAGTGTGCAAGACCTTGCTAAAAGCATCACTGTTGCACCCATTTGTGTTTCTAGTGGCGGCGGAGGGGGGGGGAAGGGAAGGGGAAAAAAAAGGCATGCAGCGAAGACAAGTTAACAGCTAGCTGTGCTGTTTCAAAGCACTCTCTGTCCTGTAACAACCACCTAGCTAGTTTCTCACACAGGGAATGGGACACACTGATCAAATAGGATTTTAATGAACATCAGCAGTTAGAGCCTGAGGAATACACGCTATGATGGCTTAAAGCTACTGACATCTAGGCTGAGTTGGATTTTCATCATCAAAAGAAACAAGAAAAGAAAACATTCCTTTGCTGGTGCTTCTCACTAAGACAAAACAGAACAGTGCGAGTGCACAGTGCGCGCTGTCCATTCAATCGCATGGAAGAAGCAATTGGCTGAAAGGGCCATGTGTAGACCAAGATCATATCATGCTAACCCCACATTATCCTCAAAAAATGGATAAGAAAAAAAAAAAAGGTTCTTCTCTGAAGGCTTTCCTCCAGGAGCCTCTCGGTGGGAGGGAGAGTAAATAAGATGTCATCAATAATAGACAATGAATGTTCTGAGCAGTTCTGCACAGGCAGGCAGGCACGCACTACACACACACACACACACACACACACACACACACACACACACACACACACACCAGCTCCCACTGATTCCTATCCTGCAGACAGGCCTGCCAACCGCCAGCCTTTTTTGCACACGCTCAGATTCACTGTCCTGACTAATCGCTTGTGATAGGGGCCTTTGCCATAATTACCCAGGGCCTTATCACAAACTTATGTGATGCATTTTTCATGTCCTGGCTGCTGGCAGTGCCTTCACTTTCTGTGCTGGCAGTCGCTCTACGGGGAAAAAAAAAAAAAAAAAGACTGTTTTCGGACAAATTCACATTCACACACATACACCCAACACACACACACATCAGTTCAAAGTAGGTGAAAACAGGGTGACGGGCCAGATGAGTTTAAGAGAGAAACTGTATATGTGTAATAACGGGAGGAGAAGGAGAAAAAGATTGGGGGGGGGGCAGGAGACAGATAGTGAGGAAAGACATGAGAGAGCAGTCTCCTTTTTTTACATAATGCATGAACAGAGGGCCACGGAGTAGGAGGACCAAACAGGATCAAATAAATAGAAGAAGTGAAGCCTTGATGATGTGGCGTTAAGTGCAACACAAAGCCCGCTGGGAAGCCCTGGTCACTGTCCTTTTGTCTCCCCAGTCATAGGGGCATCGTGACCCAAATAAAAGTTTAAATCCTCATGCCAGCGCAAATTTACAGAATAATGTATGAACAATCGGACTTAGCCCACATAACTCAATTTTATGCTAATGACGACGGGAGACCAGAACGGTTACTAATATTCATAAATGACGATTTAAAATTCAGCAATGCGCGTTAAATGCCACGGGGGAAAAAAAACAACAGTGCCATTGTCTGTACGTCTTGTGATGGGTCAAACACGCTCTAATATACACATGCACAGACACACAGCGGCTATATTCACCGTGAATAGGCCCGATATTTGCTCTCATATCCCGGATCTCCAACGTGCACGCCGAGATTAGTGGCGTGCGCGTATGTGGAGTTGATTATAATCACAAGGTCATGATCTATCATATTTATAACGTCCACGAATACACCCCCGTCCTGGACACTTCCAAAGACGTGGCACTGTCTATAAAAAAAAAGAAAGAAAAACAAGGCTCTCACCGTGTATAACTGGTCGTCAGTGTAAAGCCAAAAAACAGCCGAGTTGATGAACCGTAATTACCGAGCCGAGTTCACTATAAACTGTTTCAAAGCTGTTAGCCGTTAAGCTTGCTAATGTCCAAACTATCGATGCTAAACTTACCGAGGTGACAGTTAAAAAGCCGTAAAAACACACGCAAAAACAGCCACCGTGTCCCTCCGGTCGGTGTCACCACAGCGCCACCGCACTTATTTTTCTCCCTCAAATTATCCAACCTTACAGCGGCTAAAGCGTCGGGCTAACTACGGCTACTGTGCTCCGGTAAAAGTTGAAGAACAGGCAATAAAAGATAAGCTAACCGAGAGCTTTTCGGCCAAATCCCGCCGACGGTTTTGCTGTTTTCATTTCGGCGCATCCCCGTGGCGTCGCCCCGGCTTGCCCACACAGTTGCGGTGTCCGATCGATGTTGAATTGAACAAAGAGGATCAATTTCTGATCAGCCGAGAGAGCCACTTTCATCAATGTGAGGAAGAGGTCTTGAATTCTCTCCCGAAGCACCTACGGGGCGGCCGCGCAAAGAAAAAACACCAAACCCCGGCCGGGTGGAAGCGGATGAGCCAGCAGCAGAGAAAGGAGACGGTTGGAGGGAGAGGCTGGACTGACCTGTAGTTGTTGTAAGTCAAAGCGCTTCCAATATTGAAACATCGATCCTGCGTTGGCCGCCATCTTGAGACATATTGAGACAGGAATGAGATGCTGATAGAGAGCGCGGGGGTTGGAGTTCAGTGGAGAGGACCAGGGCGGCCGCAACACCCGGACCGGATCATGGCTGAGGCCCGGCCCGGCAGCGGGGGAGGTACGGAGCGGAGTCACCTTCCAGGAGTGTCACCTTAATAACGCCATTATAATTGCCTAAATAGCATTTTATCAACATTCAGATATTACAGGTAAACAATCGAACCGATGTTAAATTACATTTTAATTTCATCGCGCTGACATATGCGGAGTCATGAGCCCGGCTGGGATGCTGTACTTTGTTATTTTTATGCGTTTCAACGGAGAGCAAGGATCATATGAAAATAATGCCAGGAGGCTACTTGGAAGCCATATCTAAAGAAAAAAGAACTCATCTTTCTCTTTGAGATTACTGCGCAGCAGTATGTATTCAGACCCACAATAAATCGTTTTATGGACCACTTTTAAATACATTATGACGGTCAAATTTAGAAAAAGAGAACTAATGAACAGTTTATCCTTTTCTAAAATCATAAACGAATTCTCCTTTTTGGCATCCCCAATTTCTACGTTTTATTTTTTTATTATACCACTTCATACATTAAAAAATGAATATCATGCCAACATGGTTGAACTCGAAAATATACAGCCTCACTGCAAATTGTGTTTATTACCTCCGCCAGTAATGTAATTGGGGTGGTTTGTCAGTTTGTCCGTCCGTCTGTTAGCAGGATTGCGCAAAAACTACTGGAGAGAGGAAATTTCACCAGAGGTAGCCCTTGGACGAAGAGTAAATCCATTAAATTTTGACGATGATCTGAGAGTGCATACCTCCACCAAGGACCTTGTTTGAGTTTGTGCAGCAAGATTACACAAAAACCACTGGATGGATTTGGATGAAATTTTCACCAGAGGTGGTTCTCGGGCTACAGACGAACCCATTACATTTTGGTGATGATCTGAGAGTGCATACCTCTGCCAAGGCTCTTATCTTCTCACAGAGTGTTAGCAACAATACTCCAAAACTAATGGACTTTGATGCAATTTTCACCAGAAGTGGATTGTCGCCTACACACAAACCCATTACATTTTGGAGGACATCCATGACAGACAAAAGGACCTTGGTGGAAGTATGCACTCTCTGAGTGCTTTTCTATTTTATAAAATCTACAAAAAACAAACCCAATAAGAAAGAAGAAACACTTAAATATGTATCTTTTGTGATTTGAAAGTTTGTAAATTTTGAAAATAAACAATTCAAAGGGGTTTAATAATTTTGAGTGCAGCTGTATATTTTGATTTTTGAGATGGAGCCAATATTTTCACCTCTGCTTTGAAAAACTTACATTTATTTTTAAGTCCAGGGTAACTGTCTAGACTGTAAAAACTGAATATTTAACTCTAAGTTTATTTATCATACCTAAAACTATAAAAGCACACAGAAAGCACATAACTCTGCCAAGGCACCTTCCGTCCCTCATGGATTACTTCCAAAATGTAATGGATTTGGTTGTAGGCCTAGAGCCACTTCTGGTGAAAATTGCATCAAAGTCTGTCCATTAGTTTTGGAGTATTGTTGCTAAGACACTGTGAGAAGATAAGACCCTTGGCTGAGGTATGCATCCTCAGATCATCACCAAAATGTAATGGGTTCGTCTCTAGGCCAAGGACCACCTCCAGTGAAAATTTCATCCAAATCCATCTAGTAGTTTTGGAGTACTGTTGCTAACACTCTGTGAGAAGCTAAGAGCCTTGGCGGAAGTATGCATTCTCAGATTATTACCAAAATGTAATGGGTTCGTCTCTAGCCCAAGGACCACCTCCAGTGAAAATTTCATCCAAATCCATCCAGTAGTTTTTGGTGTAATCCTGCTGCACAAACACAAACAAAGCCCTTGGTGGAGGTATGCACTCTCAAATCATCACCAAAATCTAATCATCTGTTCCTCGTGCCATTACACACCTTTCTTGAAAATTTCATCCAAATATGTTTGTAATTTTTTGGGTTATTTTGTTAACAGACAGACAAATAAACTAACGCTGTCATAAACTGGCCCCTCCGGGGCAAAAGACAGGCCCAAGCGCTGAACTGTAGTGTGACATTTATTAGCAAAACACAAAAACAGTGCAGACAACACAAAAATACAAACAAGGATTACTTACAGAAGATACACTCCAGAGCAGGGAAGGCTCTGGAGATTAGGAAAAAACACGGAGGGAAAGAAGTCCAAACCAGTCCAAATTAAGCGATGCTGCCACAGTGAAACAATGAATTGACAGAGCTTAAGTACTGGGCAGACTAAATGAGCAGCAGGTGTGGGCTGAGCAGGCAGGTGAGCTAATTACCTAACTATCCATAGCTGAGGTGGCAGGAGAGCAGACTGTGAACAGTTAGTGGGAGTGTCTGAGAGAGGAGGGCACATGAGAGACAATAACCCAAAATATACACAGAAAACTGACAAAAAAAAATAATAACAGACATGCAAAACTCAGAAATAAATTGAGTCTGAGCTCAGAGGGAATAATTGAGCTCAGACTCATGACAGAGCCCCCCCCCCCCAAGGGGTGGAACCAGACACCCCCAGGCAATGCCAAAAAGGACCCCCCCCCCCCCCCCCCCAGGAGAAGAGAACAACAAAAAACTACCCCGGGAGGGAGGTGGGGGAACACAAGTTAGGAGGGAACTAAAGGCTGGAGCCTGCTCAGGGCCCACACCCACGCTACACCGGGCCCCTGGGCCCCCTAGGCCAAAGAACTACGCTGTTCAGGAGGCCAGCCGAAGTCCCAGGCCAGATAGATGGCAAGGTGGAATGAGTCAGGTGGCCTGCTGGAGAACATGGGCCATCCAACCCAGCAGCTCAGTCTGTTGGGCGGCCGGCCAGAGTTCTTAAGCCACCAGGACCGGAGGGGTGACCCAGGAGGCGGCTCCCCCATGGGAAGACCCAAGGACGGAAAGCAGAGCCCGAGGGGGGGAACCATGATGGCATCTGGTGGTGGAGGAGGATGGCGGACAACGACGACGTCTGGCAGAAGAAGAAGGGGGACCATGACATCCTCGAGCTGGCCGGTTGCACCCTTGGTGGTCCCGGGTTGGGACACTGTCTCACCCGCGGTGGCTCCAGGCTGGAGCATGGTAGTACCCGTGGTGGCTCCGGGCTGGAGCAACGCAGCACCCGCGGTGACTCCGGGCTGGAGCAACGCAACACCCATGGTGGACCCAGGCAGGGCCAACGCTGCACCTACGGTGGGTCCAGGCTGTGCCAACGCTGCACCCATGGTGGGCCCAGGCAGGGCCAACGCTGCACCCACGGTGGGCTCGGGCAGGGCCAACGCTGAAACCATGGTGGACTCAGGCTGGGCCAATGCTGCACCCTTGGTGGGCCCCGGGCTGGGGCATAGTGCCCATGGTGGGCCCAAGCTGGAGTGCAGCATCCACGTTGAACTGATGCTGGGGCACCGCACCCATGGAGACTCAAACTGCTTAGGGGGAACCCAGATGACAGCCCCGGGCAGAGGGGAAGCTGCACCCACGGAGGTCCCGGGCTGGGACTGAACACCAGCGATGACCTCCACAGCGGGGGAAGCTGGACCCTGGATGACCCCGGGTGGAGAACCTGAACCCACGGAGACCTCTGGCATCGCTGGAACATTCCCGGTGACCCTGGGAGAAATCTCGGACAGAACACACAGAGAAGGGGGATCAGGGTCACTGGTAGTGGTGGAGCCCGGCAAGGCGAGCTCAGGTGCAGCGGGTGGCTGCAACCGGCTGTCCTCACCAAGAGCCAGGCAAGATTGCTCTAGGACAGATAAGAGAAAAACGAAGGAGAGCACTTGGCTGAGCTTGAGCTCCACTGCCGTCCAGGACTCTGTCAATCCAGGCGATGATGGTACTTTGGGCTCGGCCCTCTGGAGGTGCAGTTTGGCCTCGAACTCTGCTGCAGTGGCCTCCGCAGCAGGCATGATGGTAGAGTCATATTAACAGCTGTGCAAGTGTGAGTTGGTCTGGCCACACTTAAATGTGTAGAGGTAATATTGTGACCTCCTTGCTAGTAGGTCTCGCACTTACTCTTGCCCCACTATAATAATGTGCCAGTTGGTAGAAACAAACATCAACACACAGCGGATACTATTCTACAATCTCATTTCTTTGGTGATTACAAGCCAGATAAAGCATTTTAAGCAAGGACTCTTTTGTGGTATGAAGGAGAAGAAGAAGCCATCTCTATTGCCATTCAGTCAATCATGTATAGTAGAACGAAATTACGTTTCTCCAATCTACAATGTTAATCACATGTAGAATTGGTGGGGTCACTGCCATGCAAGGCGCCGCCACAAACAACTTCTCCCTTTCGATTATGCTGAGTACCACACTAGAAGGTGGGAAGTACCATTTTTTTTAATATGGTCTTTGGTATGACCCAACCAGGACTTGAACCCCCAACCTCCTGGTTGTGGGGCAGATGCTCTATCAACTAGACCACCACTGTGAACTTAATATAAGATGACATCATCATAGTTTTTCTATTGGCTGTGACATCCTACCAGCCACTGTACTCATAGTCTCATCATCCAGCTGCTCAAATGTAAATATTATGATTATTTTGGACCTGTAAAAGTTTAAAAAGTATTTTTTTAATCAATATATTGTTTTTGAAGATTATGAAGACTTTAATTCTGCACCCTTTTAAACACTGGGTATTATTTTTTTTAAATATTTGTTTTTATGAAAATAATATCTTATGCGCCTTTAAAACAACACCACGTAAGATTTTCACCTTAAAATAACATTTCCAAAATCATTTTGACAGTACATCAGCCTTTGACCAGGTGAATTTTACTTCCACTATAGTCTGGGTGGGCCTGCCTTGCCTGCAACAGCACTATGCAACAGTAGTGTTCCAGGTAGGAACACTGAAAAGACAACAAGCTTGTTTTACTCACCAGCCAATTACACGGCATGACTTTAGTCGGCAACTGACAAAGCACCATGTAATTGACTATTGAGAGACGGTAAAACCTGCTTGTCTTTTCAAAGGTCCTACCAAGAACAGTAAAATTACATTGTTCTCCTTTAAAGGACACTCTAAAATTTGCAGTTTTATTGCAAAATACAACACCAAATATCTTGCAAGTTTTTAAAGGAATCATGCAGCTGAGGTGGGTGCACAAGCCAGTGTACTCCTAGTGCCGGTCCCAAGTCTGGGTAAATGGGGAGGGTTGTGTCAGGAAGGGCATCTGACGTAAAACCTTTGCCAAATCAACATGCGGATCATAACAAATGAGATTTTCATACCGGATCGGTCGAGGCCCAGGTTAACAACGACTGCCACCGGTGCTGTTAACCGACAGGGTGCCAGTGGAAATTGGGCTACTGTTGGCCGAAGATCGAGGAGGAGGAGACGGGGAAGGCATGTTAGGAGGGAGAGAGAGAAAAGAAAAGGTAGAAGTGTGGAGGTGAGAGTAGAGGCGTTAAATGTAGGGACTATGACTGGTAAAGGTAGAGATTTGGCTGATATGATGGAGAGAAGAAAGGTAGATACTGTATACTGTGTGTTCAAGAAACCAGATGGAAGGGAAGCAAGGCTAGGAGCATTAGAGGGGGGTTAAACTGTTCTACCATGGTGTAGATAGGAAGAGAAACGGAGTAGGAGTAATCTTGAAGGAAGAGTCTGTGAAGAGTCTTCAGGAGGTAAAGAGGAAGTCAGACAGAATCATGAGTTTGAAGCTAGAAGTCAAAGGTGTGATGTTGAATGTTGTCAGTGTGTATGCCCCACAAGTTGGATGTCAGGTAGAAGAGAGAGGAATTCTGGAGTAAGTTGGATGAAGTGGTAGAGAGTGTTCCCAGGGAGAAGAGAGTAGTGATTGGAGGGGACTTTAATGGACGTGTACGTAGGTGAAGGGAACAGAGGTGATGAAGAAGTCCTGGGTAGGTATGGTCTTAAGGAGAGAAATGTGGAAGGACAGATGGTTGTGGATTTTGCTAAAAGGATGGATATGGCTGTGGTGAACACATACTTCAAGAAGAGAGAGAACATAGGGTGACTTACAAGAGTGGAGGAAAATGCACACAGATGGACTACATCTTATGCAGAAGGAGAAATCTGAAAGAGATATGAGACTGAAAGGTGGTGGAAGGGGAGAATGTAGCTAGACGTTATCGGATGGTAGTCTGTAGGATGACTTTGCAAAGCAAGAAGAGGAAAACGGTGAAGGCAGAGCCAAAGATTAAGTTGAGGAAGCTGCAGAAGGAAGAAGGTCACATAGAGTTCAGGAAGGAGCTGATACAGGCTCTGGGTGGTAGGGAAGAATTACCAGATGACTGAAAAAGTACAGCAAAAGTATTGAGGGAAATGGGTAGAAAGGTATGTGGTGTATCCAGTGCACAGAGGAAGGAAGACAAGGAGACTGGTGGTGGAATGAGGAGGTACAGGAAAGTATTCAAAGGAAGAGGTTAGCAAAGAAAAACGGATAGCCAGGGAGATGAAGAAAGTAGACAGGCGTATTTGGAATCTAAGCGTATGGCAAAGAGAGAGATGGCAAAGGAAAAGGAAAAGGCATATTGTGAGTTGTATGAGAGGCTAAACACTAAGGAAGGAGAAAAGGACTTGTATCGACTGGCTAGACAGAGAGATCAAGCTGGAAAGGATGTGCAGCAAGTTAGGTTGATTAAGGACAGAAATGGTAATGTACTAACAAATGACGAGAGTGTGTTGAGAAGGTGGAAGGAGTACTTTGAAGACCTGATGAATAAAGAAAATGAGAGAGAGGGGAGGATGGATGAAGGAAAGATGGTGAACAAGGAAGTCTCGAGGATTAGCAAGGCAGAAGTGAGGGCAGCTTTGAAGAGGATGAAGAATGGAAAGGTGATTGGTCCAGATGACATACCTGTGGAGGTATGGAGATGTTTAGGAGAGATGGCAGTGGACTTTTTAACCAGGCTGATTAACGCAATCTTGGAGAGTGAGAGGATGCCTGAGGAGTGGAGAAGAAGTGTTTTAGTACCAGTTTTCAAGAACAAAGGTTATGCTCAGAGCTGTAGTAACCACAGAGGCATAAAGTTGATCAGCCACACTATGAAGATATGGGAAAGAGTTGTTGAAGCCAGGTTAAGAGGAGAGGTGACAATCAGTGAGCAGCAGTACGGTTTCATGCCAAGAAAGAGTACTACAGATGCAATGTATGCTCTAAGAGTGCTGATGGAGAAGGATAGAGAAGGTCAGGAGAAGCTGCACTGTGTGTTTGTGGATTTAGAGAAAACATATGATAGGGTGCCAAGAGAGAAAGTGTGGTACTGTATGAGGAAGTCAGGAGTGACAGAGAGGTATGTGAGGGTGGTGCAGGACATGTATGAGGACAGAGAGACGGTGGTGAGGTGTGCTGTAGGAGTGACGGATGGACTCAAGGTGGGGGTGGGATTACATCAGGGATCAGCTCTGAGCCCCTTCTTGTTTGCCATGGTGATGGACAGGCTGACAGATGAGGTCAGGCAGGAGTCTCCATGGACCATGATGCTTGCAGATGACATTGTGATCTGTAGTGAGAATAGGGAGCAGGTGCAAGAGAACCTGGAGAGGTGGAGGTATGTTCTGGAGAGAAGAGGAATGAAAGTTAGTAGAAGCAAGACAGAATACATGAGTGTGAATGAGAGGGAAGCAGATGCAACGGTGAAGATGGAAGGAGTAGTGACAGTGAAAGTGGATGAGTTTAAATATCTGGGGTCAACCATCCAAAGCAATGGAAAATGCACAAGAGAGGTGAAGAAGAGAGTACAGACAGGGTGGAGTGGGTGGAGACAAGTGTCAGGGGTAATTTGTGACAGAAGGGTAGCAGCAAGAGTGAAAGACAAGATTTACAAAACGGTTGTGAGACCTGCTATGTTGTATGGATTGGAGATAGTGGTGCTGACAAAAAGACAGGAGGTGGAGCTGGATGTGGCAGAGTTGAAGATGCTAAGATTTTCACTGGGAATGACTAGGAGGGATAGGATTAGAAATGAGTATATCAGAGGGACAGCTCAGGTTGAGTGGTTTGGAGACAAAGTAAGAGAGGCAAGGCTGAGATGGTTTGGACATATGTAGAGGAGGGATTGTGGCTATATTGGACAAGGGATGTTGAAGATGGAGCTGCCCGGCAGGAGGAAAAGAGGAAGATCACAGAGAAGATTCATGGATGTACTGAAGGAGGACATGGAGAGGGTTGGTGTTACAGAGGAAGATGCAAGGGATACGGTGAGGTAGAAGCAGCCAAAAGAAGCTAAAGGGAGCAGCCAAAAGAAGAATATATGCATACTGTATAGTATATATACTGTATATATATATATTCATTTCACTTCTGAAAAAGCTGAGTAATAAAATAAAATGAAAACTTATGCAGAGAAAATTCTTCACAATATGTAACTGAGCAAAATATATTTTTTCATTTGTTTAACAGAACTCACATTATCAAGTAATCAAGTTTATCCACATGGATATAAATGCTTCAGTTTACCACACATAGTTAATTGGCAGTCTAATAAGTGACAGAAGTATAATTTGTCTCTTATTTTTTATGTGTCTACATGCCATCAGTTCTTTACTTGGCGAGCCACTGACTCTTATTTTGAAGGGTTACAAGACCGGATAGGAGCTCTTATTTTGAAAGTTTGTTCGCTACCTGACCATGATTTTAAACCTGCAGTGTTCAGACTGGAAATGTTTATCGTCTCTTGCACTCCCCCCCCCCCCATTTCCTGTGCTTAAGGTGAGCCTACTTTTATTCTGCTATCTTCCATTTTATCTCTGTGAGCTGGAGTGTAGATTTCTCTGTGAGCATGCAGGGGGTGGGGCGGGCAGCCGTGTTGAGTTTCCACTCAGACTTCAGCGGCTCATTTTAACATGGCAAATACTTGAATATGCGTGATACAACCATTTTATGCATTGCGAACTGCCAAATGTACCAATAAAACAAATATATTTGGAATATTGCCCAGGCCTATGGGAAATTCATCTGCACCAAGTCTATTATGCTAGGTGTGCTGGTAAAAGCTATCCAATACTGTCATGGTCCCATGCAAGTTTAAATGTCATTTTGAAACAAAACACCCATATGCCCTTCTTCAGTTCCTGCCAGGATATCAGCTTTGTGTTCATTGAAACAGGCCCAAGTTTCACAGTGAGTGAGTATAAACTAATTACAAGACTAAATTGTCATTACATATGCTGTAATAGGCTATAATGTGCCATTTTGTAACACTTTTGGTTGGTTGGGTCCCACAAGATTTTTTTCAACGTAAAAAGGGGTCCTTGACTCAAAAAAGGCTGAAAAACCCTGAGATGGATGAATTACTTTAAAAATTTATGCTCATAAATTGATAGAAGAATGCCTTTTGTGTGTAGCCTACAGCAAAAATAAGACTACTGCTTTTTCTATTTGTTGAGTATTTCATGTATTTATGACATAGTTGTCTTTAAAATTGTGTATCTTGTGTACCAGCTGCTTATACAACAGAGCCCTGCTGGAGAAGGCCTGCTGCACTTGGCCTTTTCAGAAATGTAAAAGATGGAGTGGACATAAACTTGGCACAATTATTATTAGGACACCTATGAGGCGAGTGCCCACATCTCGGTCGCTTTACAAAGCTAATACAGGACGGAGTCGCCACTCCTCACTGCCCACCTTTCCATTATGCTGAGCACCAAGCTAGAAGGTGGAAAGTACCATTTTTACCTGGTCTTTGGTATGACCCAGCTGGGATTTGAACCCCAGCCTCCCGGTTGTGGAGCGGATGCTCTACCAACTAGGCCACCACTCCGGTAACTTGGCACAAGGTGCACTTTTAAGTTCATTTTACAATAATTTGGTTAAGACTGTAAGCTATTTGTTTAAGGATTTCTGCTGCAAAACAGATATTAATCAGATTAGCTAATCAAATAAACTTGAGTTGTTAATCCAGTTAAGTCATTGCTTCAGCAGGCAGCCCAGTGGTCATGGTGTCAGTGTGCATGCATATCGCTTGTTGATGTGACCTTGATCAGACCACTGAACCCTGGCTGCTCCTGAGGCGTCACTCCTGCTGACCATGTCCTCTGACCCTCTCAGTGTGTGGAGTGCCTCAGAGGGATATGCAAAGAATTTCTAATTACACTGTATATATGCTGTGCCCTGAATTCCTCTGTCAAACTGCACCGCCTCACTCACCTTAAAGCACACAATGCCCCAGCTTCAACCCCCAAACTGCTCGGCAAACCAAACCAGAGCCAAGCTGCTCATAGTTTATCAGGGTGACACATCTGCTGTGCACATTGTTTTCATTTTTAGCACTTTGTGGCTTCCCAAACTTGACTTGTTGAGTGTGTTTCGAGGCCGAGTTGTTTGGAAAATCCACACCAGTGTTCAAACTGGATTTTTCCCCTTTGTTATTCCTATTCTCAGAGGCTTTGACAAAAATATTTCTTACCCCCATTTTTCTCCCTCCAATCATTTTCATTTCTTTCCACAGTCATTGCACTTTAATTACATTCACTAAAAATAACATGAGAATTTGCCATAGATAATAACAACCCCTTTCACTACATTTGTGTGGACACAAAGGTGGGCATTTTTGTGCTTGGAATTAGCTCAACTTTCAAGTCATTAGTTGATTCGATTTGAGGCTGTTTATGTCTCCCTCCTCCTGCACTATGAATGCTGCTCAGTGATCAACTGATATTGCAGCCTAAATAGCTTTGCCTTAATTTTATACTTCATTTATTGACATAATACACTGAATTAGGGGCTGGCTTCATTTTTTCTTATTACACCCAGGCACATGCTTTCATTAAAAATACTCAGAATCACAGCTGAAATTCACTACACTTTAATTCAATCACTTAGCTATGATTTTTCATAACATTACTCTCCCCAGTCTTTGAAATACTTTTAGCAACTAATCTGCACTTGAAAACAGTGAGCAAAACTGGATGTGTTTACTTAAAATACTGCATGAACCGGTGAACCCCCAGTTTAATCCTCTCATTCCTTTCTTTTTGTTAATCGTTGTCTTCCTTGGCCTGGCCTCCATGACTTGTGATGCTACCTATCATTAAGCCAAACCAGAAATACAGGTCTGAGATAATCCCTGCAAGGTTAGAAGCCCTGCAACGTGTCCATTATGCTGTATTTGTTTGGTTATCTCTTCATATCACATGAAGAAAAAAAAAAAAAAACACAGTCAGAGCAGCAGGATGCATTATAAAACTATGAATAATAACACAGCCGGAAAAAGTATTCAGGACTGTTAATTATGAATAACATAATAGTGTGATTCCAGGTAGCAAATTAAAGGAAAACTCAACAATAGCTGTTTGAGAAAAGTAGTTAACTCCAGTAGAGGATGTCCTGAACCGGTCAAGTGGAACTGAGTCATGCTATGGTTAAAGTTTTGAAATGGCATTTAAAGGTCCCATTTACCACACTTTTCCCACATGTTGACAGCTTCTACAGGTCTGAAATGTTTGTGACATATTTTGGTCAAATTGTTTTTAATTATTTAATTATTGCAACATTTCAGTTTCAGTGCATGTCTCTTTTAAGGCTCAAGTACTGCAGTTAACTCTGCCCTCCTTCTTATGTCACTATTGCTAATCTCAGCTGGCTAGCTCCTAGCTTGTCTAGCAAGTCTGAACCAACTAATGTAAATGTGTCTTAAATAATGAATGAAATAATGCACGGCTGGTGGACAGATTTCAGTGGTCAAAGGAATATGACCTTTCCCCAGAGTACAATAAGCACAGAAATATTTGTGAATGGTGGCCCAAGGCAGCTAGCTGGTAATTAAAAATAACATCTAGCAGAAACATACAGTGGTGTGAAAAAGTGTTTGCCCCCTTCATGGTTCCATTTACCACAGCAAGTCTTCCAGGTCCTGAAGCAGCAAAACAGCCCCAGACCATCACACTACCACCACTATATTTTATTGTTGGAATGATGTTCCTTTTCTGAAATGCTGTGTTACTTTTACGCCAGATGGAATAAGACACACACCTTCCAAAAAGTTCAACTTTTGTCTTGTCAGTCCACAGAGTATTTTCCCAAAAGTCTTGGGGATCATCAAGATGTTTTCTGGCAAAACTGAGAGGAGACTTTATGTTCTTTTTGCTCAGCAGTGGTTTTCATCTTGGAACTCTGCCATGCAGGCCATTTTTGCCCCGTTTCTTTCTTATGGTGGAGTCGTGAACAGTGACCTTAACTGAGGCAAGTGAGGCCTGCAGCTCTTTGGATGTTGTTGTGGGGTCATTTGTTACCTCTTGGATGAGTTGCCGCTGCACTCTTGGGGTAATTTTGGTCAACCGGCCACTCCTGGGAAGGTTCACCACTGTTCCGTGTTTTTGCCATTTGTGGATAATGGCTCTCACTGTGGTTCGCTGGAGTCCCAAAGCTTTAGAAATGGCTTTATAACCTTTTCCAGACTGATAGATCTCAATTACTTTGTTTCTGATTTGTTCCTGAATTTCTGTGGATTGCAGCATGATGTTTAGCTTTTGAGGATCTTTTGGTCTACTTCACTTTGTCAGGCAGGTCTATTTAAGTGATTTCTTTATTGAGAACAGGTGTGGCAGTAATCAGGTCTGGGTGTGGCTAGAGAAATTGAACTCAGCTTTCCAAAGATGTGATAAACCACAGCTAATTTATGTTTTAACAGGTGGGATCACTTTTTCACACAGGGCCATGTAGGTTTGGATTTTTTTTTTACCCTTAATAATAAACACCTTCATTTAAAAACTGCATTTTGTGTTTACTTGTGTTATCTTTGTATAATATTTAAATTTGTTTCATGATCTGAAACATTTAAGTGTGGCAAACATACAAAAAAAAAAGAGACATCAGGAAGGGGGCAAACACTTTTTCACACCACTGTATATGGGCTAATGTTGACAGATGACAAGGATTCCAGTTGGGCATAATTAGAATTTATAGAAATAGTGATCAAAACTGGCCAGATTGACAGTTAAGATAACGGCAGATGGCCTGTCTGTCTGCATCTCCCCGCTGAGGTGAGCTGTAATGCCGTTATACTGACTGACTCCAACCGCCCAGCCAAGCTAATGCTAATGGTTCGATGTGGCATCACAGTGAAAATATAACAAAATAAGCCAGAGTGATGCAAGACATATTATCGGCTGTGGATTAGTGAGCCAGGTTAAAGCAGGGATGACTATAGGGTGACTGAAATCTAAAGAAAATAACAATATAAACCACGCTTGGTAAGTTAACTCCCTAGTAGCACTGTTACCTCTGAGGCTAACGCCTTGGCTGGGCTCCTGGCCCATCTACACATTTGCAGACAGACAGCTTGGCTGGTCATTAACAGAGCAGAGGGTGGGTATCAAGGCTAGGGTTACCTTGTCTTGATCATTACAGTCTATGGTCTTGATGTACAGGAACAAATCCAGAAGAGTTATAATGGCTCATCAGAGACAGAAACAATATAAAGGCTGCATGTTTTATTAAGAGAAGTGAACATTTTCATGTTTTCCAACAATCACATAACCAATAGATGCATTTCAGAAGATTAAAACCTACAAAAACACAATTTTTCAGTGAATAGGACCTTTAAATCCAAATTACGGTTCTACCAAAATCAAAGTAAACTTGGTGCTAAACCCAACTCAGCTGAAAATGATGAGTGAGAACAATAATTCAAACAAAGGTTGACATTAGCTCCCATCCACCATGAAGGAGGAATTCATAAGTCACTCTCTGGCAGGTCACTGGTGGCAATACATTTGTAAATTTATGATAAAATTCCATTTATATTAAAAAAATGACAAATTTATCATAAACAAGATGCAAACCTATCATACTCAATGTAAAAGACAGGGGAAAAGACACAAATTTGTGAGAGAAAAAAATCACAAATTTATGAGAAAAGTTACAAATCTTTACAATAAAGGATGAACATCTACGAGAGAAAAAGCACAAATTAAACAACTTACAAAAGTCACAAATTTGCCTAGAAGTGGAGCATCCACCCAACAACCACAATTGGAAGGTCGTGGGTTCAATCCCCGGCTGGGTCATACCAAGAACTATATAAAAATGGTACTTCCTGCCTTCGAGCTTGGTGCTCAGCATAACAGAACGGAGGAAGGAAAGTTGGTTACCCAACCACAGTGGGAGTATGCTGGTCCCAAGCCTGGAAATATGGGGAGGGTTGCTGAGTCAATAGATCATCATGATATCTGGTGATGATACGCTCGGAGAAGCTGAAAGGGAGAAGGTGAAGGACAAAAGTCGCCAGTTTAAATGAAATATCTTGTAATATGTAAGAGAAAATGATGAACATAAAGGTAAACAAAGCTGCAAATTTACAAGAAAACCCACACAAATTAGCAAAAAATGAGACACGAATTTACAAGAATAAATTCATAATTTACACAGTGAACAAGCAGATTTAACACAAAAAAATACAAATGTACAAGTATTCCTTGGTGAGTGAAATGGCTGATTAGGTCTAGTGAGCACAAACGTTAATGACAAGTCCTGATTTTCTTTCTTTCAAAGGTCTTTTTATTATTAATTGAAGTATCAATACAATACAAAGTATTAGAAATTTTCATTTTTGTTTCAACCAAACAGTGAAAAACTAGAACTTAAAGCCAACAAATGTAAATGCTTCAAAGCACAAAAACCTTTAAATAAACAATAATTAAAAAAAAAATACAAAGAAAAATTGTGTGTGTGAAGTGGGGGTGGGGTAAAGGGGATATGAGCTACTCAGAAACTATAATCGTGGGTCTTTCAAAGAAATCAAGAAACGGGCGCCATAATTTATAGAATTTGTTTTCAGAGCCACAGACTGTATATCTGATTTTTTCTAAATCCAAACAGGACATTATATCTTTTATCCACTGTAAATGTGAAGGGGGCGAAGAGTCTTTCCACTTCAGTAATACAGCACGTCTGGCCAATAATAATGAAAATTTGAATACTTTTAATTTGGAACTTGGCAAGACAAGTTCTGGAGCCACACCAAAAATGGCGCATAATGGATCAGGTTTAATTTCATATTGCAGGACTTCAGACATAGTGATAAAAACAGAATGCCAAAAATTCATCAATGCAGGGCAGGACCAATACATGTGAAGCAAAGTGCCAGGAGCGCTACCACACTTTTCACAAGTTGGGTCTATATCCGAGTAAATACGTGCTAACTTAACCTTGGACAGGTGCATCCGGTGTACAATCTTAAATTGAATAAGAGCGTGACGAGCACACATTGATACAGTGTGAACCTGGCCAAGAATAGAGTCCCACAGTTCATCAGTAAAAGTAAAATTAAGATCTTGTTCCCAGTTCAATTTGATAGCGGCCAGAGAAGAAGATTGTAAATTTGAAATTAAATTATATAAAACTGACATTACCCCCTTAGAAGTTGGTTTAACTAATAAAAAATCATCTAGAGGATTATCAGAAGGTTTTTGAGGGAATTGTTTTGTCATGGTTTGCACATAATGTCTGACCTGGAGGAAGCGGAAAAAATGTGTAGAAGTGATGTCGAATTTGGTGGAAAGTTGAGAAAAACTTGCAAATTGACCATCAAAATATAAATCCGCAAAAGATTTTAAACCTTTTCTATGCCATATATGAAATGCACTATCAATAGTTGATGGGGTAAATAAATGATTTGCGGCAATTGGACTTCTAATGGAAAAAAACTGAAGACCGAAATTTTTCCTGAATTGAGACCAAATTCTAAGAGACTGACGAACTACTTTATTATTACCCAGTGTAGACAAAGCAAGGGGAAGTGGTGAACCTAAAATTGCCGGTAGGGAGGTTTGATTGTCCACATGTGACTCCATAAGGATCCAAATAGGTGATTTGGGTTCCAGATAAAAATGTTTCCAATATAACATGCACCTGATATTTGCTGCCCAGTAGTAATATTGAAAGTTAGGCAGAGCCATGCCACCTACTGATTTGGGTCTTTGAAGAAAAACTTTCCTCAATCTCGGATGTTTACCATTCCAAATAAATGAGGTAATCAGAGAGTCCAAAGACTTAAAAAAGGATTTAGGAATAAAAATGGGGAGACATTGAAACAAATATAAAAACTTTGGAAGTAACATCATTTTTACAGAATTGATTCTGCCAATTAAAGACAAGGATAATGGGGACCATTTGGAAAGTATTAGCTTGCACTGGTCAAGTAAGGGGAGAAAATTATTTTTAAACAAGTAATTAAATTGTTTAGTGACACATATCCCAAGATAATTAAAATGATCAATAACAACCTTGAAAGGAAAATTTTCAAAATCCTGAACTTGAATCTTTTCATTAATCAGAAACAGTTCACTCTTATTAAGATTAATTTTATAACCAGAAAACCTACTAAAACTATCCAAAATGCTAAGTATAGCGGGTAATGAAGTAAGTGGGTTGGAGAGAAATAATAAAAGATTGTCAGCATAGAGTGAAACCCTATGCTCAATGCCACCCCTACGAATGCCTAGAAAGTCCCGGCTCCCACGGATTGCAATAGCTAACGGCTCAACTGCCAAGGCAAAGAGCAATGGGCTCAAAGGACAGCCTTGCCTCGTACCACGGTAAAGTCTAAAATAGTCAGAATAGCGACAATTAGTTAACACTGAAGCTAAAGGACTAGCATAGAGAAGTTTAATCCAGGAACAGAAGGAAGGACCAAAACCGAACCTCTCCAGAGTAAAAAACAAATACTCCCACTCAACCCTATCGAATGCCTTTTCAGCGTCCAAACTAATAAGACATTCAGGTATGTTGTGGTGAGGAGTATAAATAATATTAAACAACCGCCGCAAGTTAAAAAAAGAATGGTGATTTTTAATGAAACCGGTTTGGTCCTGTGAAATTATAAAAGGAAGAATCTTTTCCAACCTTGAAGCTAACAACTTTGACAAAATTTTAACATCGGTATTTAACAAGGAAATAGGTCTGTAAGAAGCACAATCAACAGGATCCTTATCCTTTTTAAGCAACACAGTGATACAGGCCTGATAGCATGAAGGAGGAAGTGTACCAGAGTCAAGCGACTCTGTAAAAACTTGACAAAGGAAAGGGGCGAGGTCGTCAGAGAATTTTTTGAAAAAATCAGCGGAAAACCCATCAGGTCCTGGAGATTTTCCTGATTGCATGGATGATATTGCCAGCTGAATTTCTTCTTTTGTGATGGGAGCTTCTAAAATTTGCCGAGATTCTGAAGAAATCGAAGGAATATCAATAGAATCAAAAAAAATTTCCAAATCCTTTAAGTTTGTTGTATATTCTGAGGTATATAATTTGGAATAAAATGACCTGAAAATATCATTAATCACTTGTTGGTCAGATGTCACCTCTCCTTTATCTGTCCTAACTCCAGTAATAATTTGCTTAGCTCTAATACCACGTAGTTGATTAGCTAGAAGTTTACTGGTTTTTTCGCCATGTTCATAAAATTCACTCTTGTTCCTTATTAAACAACCTTCAATTTGTCGAGTAGAAAGTAAATTAAGTTTAGTTTGTAATGTCATACGTTCCTTGTACAGAGCGGGTGATGGAGATTGAGCATATTGTCTGTCAATGTCCAGGATTTGATCTAAAATAGCCTTCTGTTCCTGTATTAAGGATCGTCTTTTAAATGCTGCCAATGAAATAAATTCCCCCCTAAGAAATGCCTTCATGGCCTCCCATATCGTTTTATTTGGCATACCAGGAGTTTTATTTTCTTTCAAAAAAAAATTAATTTTAGAAGAAATATTCGCAACCAATTTTTCATCTGTAAGTAATAATGGATCCAATCTCCAATGCTTTCTCATGGAGTCACATCCATGGAGGATCATTTTAAGTACAAGAGGGGCATGATCAGAAACCGAGATGCTATCATAACTGCAAGAGCAAAGGTTATTAATTAATAAATTGTCAACAAAAAAATAATCTATTCTGGTATAAGTATGGTGTACGTGAGAGAAAAAAGAATAGTCCCTGCCATTAGGATGTAAAAAACGCCAAGGATCTGTAAGGCTATATTCCTCAAGAAAAGACTTAACATAAGTTGCAGATTTATTAAGACTAGCAGGTTTTGAAGATGAGCGATCTAAGATCGGATCCATATACAAATTAAAGTCACCCCCAAGAATTAGAGAATGAGTATTTAAATCTAGAAGTTGCGAAAAAAAGGTTGCGAAAAAAGTGCACATCATCAAAATTCGGTGCATACAGATTAGCCAAGGTGACATGTTTATTGCCAAGTTTACCTGATACTATTACAAATCGTCCATTTTTATCTAATACAACATTAGAGGGAATAAATGGGATATTTCGATCAATAAGAATAGCAGCGCCCCTGGCCTTAGCTTTAAAATTTGAATGAAAAAATTGTCCTGACCAACATTTTGACAAACGCAAGTGGTCGGAATCCTGCAAATGGGTTTCCTGCAAAAACAGTACCCCAGGCTTAAACTGCTTTAGACGTGACATGACTCTCTTTCGTTTAATTGGATGGTTCAACCCCTTCACATTCCAGCTTACCAAAGTAAGATTACTACTCATTCAAAGAGTAAAATTTATATATTATGTTGTGTAGCCCAAAGAAGAGTAAAGTGAGGTACGGGTAAAAAAAAAAAAAAAGGAGGGGGTGAGGGGGGTGTAAATAAAACCATAGCAAAAAACAAAACAAAACAAAAAAAAAAATAAAAAAAAAAAAATAAAAAAATCCAACAACCAAACCTATAACAACACTCCAGCCGGTTGCAAAAAAACAGCAACCGCTCCATCTCCTGCTCTATTTTCATCCTAACAGAATGCTCCCATACAACTGGCTTCAATCCTGCATAATATGAACGTTTTTACCCTAAA
This sequence comes from Pholidichthys leucotaenia, assembly GCA_020510985.1. NCBI lineage: Eukaryota > Metazoa > Chordata > Actinopteri > Cichliformes > Pholidichthyidae > Pholidichthys > Pholidichthys leucotaenia. The sequence continues at coordinate 220,179,909 of CM035847.1, read as the reverse complement.
AAAAAAAAAAAAAAAAAGATAAAATTAAAAAAAGAATTAAGTAAACAACAACGTATAGGGAGCCAATTTTACCTTGTTTTTAAACATCTAAAAATGCATCAATGTCCAGTCAGTGCAGCTTCAATGAAGTAACAAGCAGTCCAGCGCGGCAGCTGGTCAACCCAGAAATGTCCAGTTCAAGGCGAAAACTGCTGGTTTCTCTCCATGGTTTGCATGAAGCAGGTGGCCTCCGAGACGGACGCCAGCCACTGGTTTTTGCCGTCTGGAAGAGTTATCCGGAGCCTGGCGGGGAAAAGAAGAGAAGGACGAAAACCTCTCTTGTACAACTCGGACATAACCTCCTTATATTCGGCTCGTTGCTTCTGAACGTCGGCGTTATAATCCTCGTAGAACTGAAGTTTATGCCCACGATATTCCAAAGTCCCACGGCGTCTCCGCGCTTCTCTCATCACCAAGTCTTTGGTCCGAAACCGGTGGAAACAAATAATGACAGCGTGCGGCTTCCCATTCGGACTCGGCTTGGGCATGAGGCTGCGGTGGGCTCTATCCAGCTCTGGGGGAGATGGCAAAGTTTGTGCGCCAAAGACGTCCACCAACAGCCGAGAAAAAAATTCAGATGGCCGTGGACCCACATCAAAGGACTCCGGCAGACCCACCAGACGAATATTCAGCCTCCTGCTTCTTCCCTCCAGGTCAGAAAGTTTGTTTTTCAAAAGTTTGTTCTCCTCCTGCATTGACTCACATGTAACTTCAAGCGCCGCTAGGTGCTGGCTGACGTCCTCCGCGTTGTTTTCAAGGTCGCCAATGCGTTGCTCCTGGTTCGCCACATCTGCTTGAATCTTGTCCAGCTTACCATTAATAAGTTCAAATGAAGCTTTGAAGTCAGCAGCTATGGACATTCTGTGTTGCTCAAGCAAGGCAACAAGTGCAGGGTTAAGGCTGATATTAGCATCCTCAGCTAAGCTAGTGTTAGTATTGTTCCCTGCTGCCTCCTTTTCAGTCTGCTTTCTTGTTTTGGACATATTTCACAACTCAAAACAGATTCTGCACGTATTAAATGTCCAAAACATTAACAGCTTACAGCAAAATAGGGTTTAAAAAGTAAAGAAAAAAATATAGCAGGAGCCAGCAACGCACACACCTACTCCATTGCCAGCACACCTGAAGCCCTAGTGAAGACTTTTAAGTCAAGTCCTGATTTTAAATAAAGTACAAGTTAGCAAAAGTATTTTGTAAAAAGCAAACCTAAACTGGCCACTAATTTTAAGCCCTCTCTCCTTCATAAAAGTTGGATTCAACCTATTCAGCACAACTTCCTCCCTATGCGGCCCATGCTGCTCATCATTCTTCCTCTAAAGGCTTTATGCCACAAAGCTTTCTACCAGAAAGACTTCCATAGCAGAAAGCCCTACAGCCAAACTTCTCTCACAAGCTCACGCACTGCAGCTCTCCTGTAAACAGCCCTATCAATAGACTAGTTTTGCTGACACAGTCCGATCATGTTTTGCGGTGACTCCCTCAGTCGCCATAGGAAGACTTGGACCAAAATGACCATCCTTGCAGTCATTAAATGGGTGCTGTCATCCATGATTTCTGCCCTCATTTCCTCCCCATAGATGTAAATCTAGACACCCCTTAAGTCACTGTTAGCTATTAAAATGCTCTTCAGTAGCGTGGTGTGAACCTCCTGTCATCCATGCCCCAATGATGAACCTTAGATCCCCTCCTTTTGAAATGAGATTCAGGATCCACTGGGCCAGCTCAGCATTTTTACACATGCATGCCACAGAGCATGACTGGATGTTAATTGCTTAATTGTACCATGCAGTCCACCTATGTGGAAACATCTGCACATCTCTCCACTCATTTATACAGTTTCTTCCTTTATAGCAACCATCTGTTTATTCCTATTGAGAAATATTTCATGGTTACTTAATGTAGTTCCACTTTTTTTACTGTGCACACGAGGGCTAAATGTTATAAGCATGTGAAGAGAGATGCTGCATGGAATAAGATGCCAGAAGCAAAGGTGAAACATTTGCCAGGCAGAGAGAGAGAGAAAAAAACAACTTTGGATTTCATCCCAAAAAACAAAAACAGCTCAAGATTATATAACCACCTCTTCAAAAGCAATCATCAGAAATACTGGATGTTTTGTTTTGTTTTGTTTTTTTTACAAATGGCTATTCCACAAATCAGGATATAATGACACAGTGACACCTGAAATGAACTTGAGCCTGTTTCTGAAGCCAATAAACAGTATATTGGGAGACTTTTAGATTTCAGTTTAATTCACCTTCCCACTAAAATGCATAAGAATTGTAGCTTGTTTTGATATGAAAATAGACTTTATTTCAGTCCTAATGCAGCTGCAAAGTATCATCTAAAAGTCTATAAGCTGTGAACATTACTAGACAGATGATTTTTGCATTCCGAGGCGCCCCTCTCCAACTCTCTGCTTTTCCACACACCACCATTTTTCTCCATGAGGATTCGAATAGAGCTTCACTTGGCTTGGGATTCCTTTGAAGCAGTAGGGGGTACACAGTTAAGTCAGAACAAGTAACAGTCAGAGTTATCAAACTGCCTACAAATTATCATGTTCCTACAACAGAGGTTCATGCGTATTTGCTCTGAATGATTCAAGAACCTTTTTCTTCCCGCTAACGTGCCTTCTTTCTTACAATCTGGTAAAATTAGAAAGGAGGAAAAAGCAGCATAAATTGTTCATGACAGGAACAACAAGGGAATCAGAAATACAGCTTCTAAAAAGGTTTAAATATAGAGGAATAAATAGGCATTTTATGTCACCGCCATTATACACCGAGATCTTATAGGCTGGCAGGGCTGCAGGGTAAAACCAGGCTTTCTGTCCTTTAGCTTTCCCATTTTCCTCTGTTTGTGTCCCTTTTCCTCCTGCTCATTGACTTTGCCTGTAAGGTGCTTTTAGCGGGCCTTGTGTGGCCGAGTTAGAGATGGATGTGTGAGCCTTGGGAGCCGCAGGCAGAGTGCAACACTGATCATGTCAGACAGGCTGGGGAGGCTGCATAAGATCATCATCACCCAGCAGTGGAGTGAATCGCCGCAGTGGCACTTTCACACAACCTCTGACCCCCGGTGCAGCCTCTAAGGTCATGATCAAGGTCAGGGGTCAGCGAGGGCCTCAGCGATCGGGGGAGATCGAAGGTCCCTCCTGCCTGTTTCTTGGTGTGTTTTTCCTCACCTCTCTTTCCCTCATCTTCTATCTGCTTCTTTATCGCTCACACTCGCCTCCACCCGCCGGGACCAATTGAGACATCCCATCCCCTGGGATTGTGAAAAAGGAAAGCAAGAGAAAAAATCAATAGGGAAGATCAGTGAAGACCTGGAGGTCCCATCAAAAACTGAATGCTTCTGTCTGCGCTATGATTCACACACACACACACACACACACACACACGCACGCACACTCACACACACACCTACACAGTGGTATTGCCTTGGAGAAACAGGAAGGCAGTAGTGAATATGGGCAAAAACTGGAAAAGGCTGAAAAAGTAACAGTTTCAGTTGCCTCAAATGCTATTATAAAATAATATGGCATACTTTACTGTCTATTTTAAATGCCTCTGTCTATGTTGCTTACATATATGTGTGTATAAAGTTGCTGCAGAGACTTTGAACGGCGAAAGATGCAACTGCAGTGAAGTTTTAAGGCCTGCAATAAAACCACAATTTCATTAAAGTTATTTAAAAAGGGGAGAAACAGACATAAATGCCAACCTTGCCGTAGTAATTCCGGCTGTGCAGCAATGTCACCGTATCACCAATCAGTTCCACTTTAATTATGCCAACATTTGCATGCTTTTGTGCCACTTTACAGGATTAAGGTAAATAAGACAAAATCTCATTCCCGTGTGCCATTTCCTGTTATTAACAAAAAAAAAAAAAAAAAAAAGGAACATACGTGGGTCTATAATGTTAAGCCTCACTGTGTCCACATAACTTCTGCCACGTTTCTTCCCTGCACAAAATAACCTCAGGCAGGACATTAAGTGATTGGCTGAAAATAGAACTGTTCAGATGAAAGGGAGGATAAATAATGTAGAAAGAATACAAAACCTCTTATGGGGATAACTAGTCACACACACACACACACGTCAAGCACGCACGGGAACACAGATACCCCCCCACACACACACACCACCACCACCACCTCCATGTGAAGAAAAGTGAATGGATGTAGCAGGAAGAAGGAGGACCCAGTGGAGACACACATGCTTCTTGCTTCATCTCCTCTCACCCCTCCCCGTCTGCCATTTTTTTTTTTTTCCACTCACACGTCAGACTTCATGACATACTCTGCGTCCGTGGGGAGGGATAGCGCTGTCCCAGTCATGCCGTGTTTTTCCTGCCCACCAGAGCTCAGGCACAACACACAGGGCAGAACTTTCAATCCCGCCGCCTCATCATTTTTTCACGAGTTGTGATCAGAATTCGTCCACGACAACAGGAGCACGGCAACCTGGACTGTTGATCTTTCACAGAGGGTAGCGTGTCACTGTATCGGGGACTTTATGTTAAGCTTGCTCATCAAATTGAGTTATTTATTAACAATTCTGGTCAGTGGGTGTTGGGGTGCTGGGCCTAATGAATAAAACATCGCCGACAAAACCTTTTCAAAGCACCGCTGCTGCATGCCTAATTTCCAGCTCAAATGTTTATTCATTTGCCAAATTAAACATGCATGTTTGGAGAAAGAAAGAGCTCACTGTCACTGTGCTGGAGGAGCTGCACATGGACTCTTTGTGCTTGTGTGGGGAGACACCAAGTGGACAAAGATATGTAGCGTTTCATGCACATATCAAGTTTGAAGGTTCACTAGTTACATTGCTCAGGTACAGGGGTGTCCAGTCATGTGCCACGGAGGGCCAAGACCCTGCAGGTTTTCTCTTCCACCCAGTCTCTTCAGTAGGTGTTTTCACTGATCAGCAATCAGTGGGAAGAAATTCAGCGAAATCTGCTGTTGAAGACACTGGTTGGAGGTAAAGTCTGCAGGGTCTTGGCGCTCCATGGCACATGATTGGACACCCCTGCATTATGGGGTTTACCAGGGTTTGAGGAGAGGCACGAGTGGGTTTCTGTCCATAGGACCCAAATGGGCTGAGCCCAAGCCAGCCACATGGTCCGACTTCCAGCGGATGGGCTCATGGCGCTATGATCTGAATTAAGGGCAAGTCAAGTATTCATTTGCATCATCCTGCAATCAGTGTTGTAATCATTGTCCTTCTATTCTGGCTCAAGAAATATTTGACTTTTTACAATTTCTTTATATATTTTGTACTCAGTTAGAGGGATTTATTTTCTTCAGGCTAACATATCGGACCAAAACCTCACACTGGCAGGAATAAATGAGCAAATTTTAAAAAAAATTGTTGAATATTTGGAAATAAAGAGAGTTGCAATTTTCAAAATTAAAAAGCGTCACAGGTACCTGGAAAAAGTTAGCAATTTATGAAGAAAACTCCCCCCCCCCCTGCAAATTTATAAATTGCTTATTTATGAGTAAAAAGTTGCAAATTGGTGTGAAAATATCAGAATTCATCATAAAAGTTGCAAATTGTTAAGAGAAAAATATTTTTAAAAAAGTCACAAATTTATGAGAAAAAACAAACTCCAAATTTATGAGGACAAAGGTTGCAAATTATAAGGAGACTTTCACAAATTAGAGAGAATAAGGTTGTTACTACTCACGACACATATGCTTTTAGTAGGCTAAGTTCTTAGGTATTTTTAGGGACTACTCAGCTTGAGTTAATATCAGAAGTTAATGCCACTTTTTCTTGCGTATACTGTCTGGCTACCCACCTGTTTATTAGTGTCGCTATAACCAATGTCAGTTCATTTATAGGTGTGAAAGTATAATTCCATCAAATTTAAATACCATGGGTAAAGTCTACTTCGAAAACAACATCAGGTCCTAAAAACACATTTGCTAATTCAGCTTGATGAACAGAACGCCCCGCCCTGGGGCAGAACGTTGATCCAACCTAAACGAGGCCCTCCGACGGTCAACAGGTCTCACAAAAGCCCCATTCACCTGGACCTGGACTAGATCTGCCACGTCAAATATATTCAGAGTACAGCAACAGGGCAAATGTTTCTTATTCCGCGTATAACAAGAAGACATGACCCTGAGAAGTGGGTGAGGAACGTTTACAGGTGTTGTCACCTAACCCGTTTCCTCTATCACAGCAAGTCAGAGGACAGTGGGTGTGCCACAGTTGCATTATTAAAGTGCACGTGCCGCGGCGGACTTATGCCCTCTTTCCTCATGAGAAAATAAAGGACAAGCCGGGGGAAACTACGTGCTCGAGCAGGAGGTCTGGAGAGGCTGCGGCGTCGGTGGGATTTGGGGATCACTGGAGAGCAGCGGGCCGCTCCACAATCACAGCCCACGGAGCGCGGACACCCTCCGGTTTGTCCCACAGGAAGAGCTGCTGTGCGCATGTTCTCCGCGGGACTCCCTCCTCGGTTGTGCGTGTTTACCGTCACATTTTTGCTAATCCTGGGAGTCTGCTTTCTCTACCTACCGGACCCGTCCGCGCCCGAGCCGCCTGCCTCGGCAGAGGAGGACAGCCCGGTGACGCTGCTGATCTGGACGCATCCGTTCGGGGAATATGGAGAACTTCCGGACTGCTGGGAGCGGTATCAGGTCAGCGGGTGCACCATCACGGACGACGTACGCGCGTATCCGAGTGCTGAGGCAGTGTTGATTCATCACCGGGAGATTGCCACCGGTGCCGATGGCCTTCCCCCGGAACCGCGGCCACGAGCGCAAAAGTGGATATGGATGAACTTCGAGTCTCCCACGCACACGCGCATGCTGTGGAGTATGGAGGGCGTCTTCAACTTCACGATGAGCTACCGGACGGACTCAGACATTTTCCTCCCCTACGGATACCTGGTCCCCCGTGCGCGCACAGCGGATGCCCCCCGGAGCCGCTTTGCGCACGCGCTCCACAGACGCTCCAGCGCCCCCCGGTCCCGCCTCGTGGCGTGGGTCATCAGCAACTGGTCCCAATCCCAGGCGCGCGTGACCTTCTATTACCAGCTCCGCCGGTACGTCCGGATTGACGTGTTCGGTCGGGCGGGCCGACCCTTGCCGAGGGGCAGCGTCAGCGTGGTGGGCCAGGTCACACGGTACCTGTTCTACCTCGCCCTGGAGAACTCGCAGCACACCGACTACATCACCGAGAAGCTGTGGAACGCTGTGCGGGGCGGGGCTATCCCGGTGGTTTTGGGTCCGTCCAGGCAGAACTATGAGCGCTTTCTGCCGCCCGAAGCTTTCATCCACGTGAACGACTTCCCAACGGTGGAGGAGCTGGCCCGGTACCTGCTGATGCTGAGGCGCAACCCGGACCGCCTGAGAAGGCACTTGAACTGGAGGGGGAGCTACAGCCTGTACCAGCCCTCCTTCTGGGACGAGCATTACTGCACGGCCTGTAGGGCGGTGAGGAGGACCAGAGGCGGGACCGATGTGGTCAGAAACCTGGAAAGATGGTTTACCTCCTGACAATGACCACCTGCAGGCTGCAGCACCCCACTGAAGGCGAGAGAAAACTCAGGGATCAGACTTATAAGACACTAAGAAGGAACATTTCAATGCGCCTATCGTTTCAAAAGTCCACAAATGCATTCAGTTTATCATCTTTTAGAGACGGGTGAAGCAGTTGAATTCGTTTTAGCATAATGAGATGTATGAATCTGCTTTTTGTTTTGGTGTCCTTAAAAAAACATAGATGTACACAGTAAAAAAGTAATTTTGTATTTCCTGTCTCAGTATTATAAAGCACACACCAGACACATTCTCCTGTTTGACTACTGACTATTTTTTAAACATTACCATTATTTCTGGGATTTTTAAATATATAATTTGATTGCACTTTCTCCAGATTTTAACAGCTCACACGTCTTAATGAAGTGTTGGACATATTTTGTTCACATTTTTTTAAAATTAATTTTTGCAGCAATGTTTTTCCCAGCCTTTCTGAAAATGGCCTGTCTGAGTGTACCTTTAAACCTTGAGACTGGATTCAACGCCACCCTCTCCCTCTCTGACATTGTCTACTAGCTCCTAGCCTTTAAAGGGGATGTTGCTTGAAACATGTGTGTTTTGTAGGTTTTACCTGTCTGAAATAAGTCGACTGGTCACCTTATTATCGAAAAATTTTCAAAACAGTCAATTCTCTTAAAAAAAAACACAGCTTTTATCTCGTTTTTCTCTCCCCCAGAAACACTTTTGACTTTTTTGTGGAAATCGTATAGGTCACATTTTGAAAAAGCCAACCCACCACCATCCTTGAGACCAGCCCACTGCTCTATTATTGGCCCGCCTAGCTGTCTGTCTTGTATATGGTAGTGGCGTAAAGGTAGCCTATTGGCCTCTGAGCTATTAGCCCCCAAACTAACACTGGTAACAGGAAGCTCGAAAAGAGCGCAGCTTATATTGTTATTTTCTTCAGATCTTAATCACCCTAACAACTATCCATATTACCACCTGGTTCACCAGTCTGCGGTCCACGCATCACTCCGGCCTGTCTTCTGGTGGTTTTGCAGTGAGTCGCTGGCATGCCAGTCACAGGGAGCTGAGAGCCAGCAGCCCCAGGCTGCATCCCTGGGCTGCAGGAACTGCCTGCCCTGGCACCCGGAGCGTGGCGCAGGCAGTTGCTGCAACCCGGGTATGCTGCCTGGAGCAGCTGTCTCGTCTCCCTCACCATCCTCCGGGCATACTCTCACCGGTAGCATGGGGGAGCCGCTTCATGACAGGTCAGATCCCCTCCCCCCCCCGCTGCCCGTGGGAGAGGAGTGGAGTACTGCGGAGTGAAACATTACCGTTTGAGATCCCGTGGCTCAGCCACTGACCTCAGTTTGCAGCAATCGGTGGAGCGTGTGGTGCTGGCGATTTAATGTGGCGTCTCGGCGGGGTTGTTGGGTGGGCTGGGATGACGCAAGATGCACAAACGACTGCAGATCAGTGAAGTAGCTGCTCATCCGAGCAGCCCCCCCCCCCCCCCCCCCCCCGCCGTAGCCACCCCTGGTCTCTGCCGCTGGACAATGAGACATAATTTTATAACTTGTTTTTCTATGTCATATTTTACATGTAGTAGATGTTTAAGAATGATTGATGTGTGCTGTATATTATTAACAAATATTAACAAAATATGGCAAGGTAGGACAAATCACATTGTCAAGGTGCGTTCAGATGAAACGTGAATGGGCGCTTAGCGTGATTACATTTTAAATTGATTCTGATGTGCCACCCCAAGATTTTCAGTGGTCCCCCCCCCAATGAAAAATTTCTGGAGGCGCCCCTGCAGCTAGAAGCTACTCAGCTAATGGTTAACTGACATAAGAGGGAGGATGGAGTTGAACAGCTGAAGTCTGTTTCTTAATGTGACAGGCTATAAATCAGAGCGTTTGAAGAAAGGCAAAAAAAAAATTAAAAAAAAAACCATTTGCTTAATTAATTAAAAAAGAAAATGTGAACAAAATATGTCACAAGCACTTCATTAAGACGAGTGAACTGTTAAAATGTGTAAAAAGTGCAATGAGCCCTTAAACTCAGATGTATCTTGGAGCCAGTGTTGCCAGATATACGATAATTATCATATTCATACTGTGGAGGAACAAAATAGTTTTAGGGCCTATACAATATACTGTTATGTCCACAATGATGACCGACGAGGATGCTGCCGTTTACTGAACTTTATTACAAGAACATAATAAGAATACAGGCACGTGTACAGTGGGGCCGGCTGCCGACCACCTCTCATACCGCTGTGTATCTGGCTTAACCCGATGAGTGTGTATGTTGCCAAACTGCAACATACCCCCTAGTGGTCAAGAGTGGTAAATATTTTTTGTCAATAAAATAGTTCAGATTTCCAAGGCTATAACTCAAAAGTGGTGAGAGATAATGGCTTACTGTCAATTAGAAAGATGTAAAATATGTCCAAAGTTTCAGATAGGAATAAATTTACGCATCTAATTTGCATAATGTCGCGGCACCTCTTTAAATTCCATAACTGAGTCAAAAGTGGACTTTGGACGTATTTACACAAAAAATGCTTCTGTCTTTTGACACCATTTTTTGTAAAGAGGTACCTCATCATCTTATCTTCAAAGTATATGAACAAGAAATCAGTACATTTAAAAAACCCCCCAGAAATTTCTCACTTACTTTTGACAAAGTCAGAGTAAGAAGGTAGGCGCAATGCCGCGCTCTGCCACTAGGGGCACGCAAATTCTCACACTCAAAGGGTTTTAAGACTAACCTGAGATGGCAGGCCGCCCAGTATACAGTATATGTATGTGACGTCATCGGCAGGATGCCTCACCACTCCCAAAATGCCCAATAAACACCACACACACCCCTTGCAAAAATTGAAAAATCTAGTATTAGCTTTAGCAGATGTGCCCTCCCCAGTTTAGTAACCAAATCCCCACTGTTCAAATGGTTATTATTATTATTATTATTATTCAAACACAATTTCTTAAACATTTATACAGAGGTGTGAAAAAATGTTTGCCTCCTTCCTGATTTCTCATTTTTTTGTCACACTTAAATGTTTCAGATCATCAAACAAATTTAAATATTAGACAAAGGTAACACAAGAAAACACAAAATGCAGTTTTTAAATGAAGGGGTTTATTATTAAGGGGGAAAAAAAAATCCAAACCTACATGGCCCTGTGTGAAAAAGTGATTGCCCCCTAAACCTAATAACTGGCTTGGCCACCCTTAACAGCAACAACTGCAATCAAGCGTTTGCGATAACTGGTAATGAGTCTTCTACAGCACTGTGGAGGAATTTTGGCCCACTCATCTTTGCAGAATTGTATTTCAGCCACATTGGAGGGTTGTCGAGCAAGAACCACCTTTTTAAGGTCATGCCACAGCATCTCAATCGGATTCAGGTCAGGACTTTCACTAGGCCACTCCAAAGTCTTCATTTTGTTTTTCTTAAGCCATTCAGAGGTCTACTTGCCGTTGTGTTGTGGATCATTGTCCTGCTGCAGAACCCAAGTGTGCTTCAGCTTCAGGTCACAAACAGATGGCCAGACATTCTCCTTCGGGATTTTTTGGTAGACAGCAGAATTCATGGTTCCATTTACCACAGCAAGTCTTCCAGGTCCTGAAACAGCAAAACAGCCCCAGACCATCACACTACCACCACCATATTTTACTGTTGGTATGATGTTCCTTTTCTGAAATGCTCTGTTACTTTTACGCCGGATGTAATGGGACACACACCTTCCAAAAAGTTCAACTTTTGTCTCATCAGTCCTCAGAGTATTTTCCCCAAAAGTCTTGGGGATCATCAAGATGTTTTCTGGCAAAACTGAGACAAGCCTTTACTGTATGTTCTTTTTGCTCAGCAGTGGTTTTCGTCTTGGAACTCTGCCATGCAGGCCATTTTTGCTCAGTCTCTTTTTTATGGTGGAGTCATGAACACTGACCTTAACTGAGGCAAGTGAGGCCTGCAGCTCTTTGGATGTTGTTGTGGGGTCTTTTGTGACCTCTTGGATGAGTCATTACTGCGCTCTTGGGGTAATTTTGGTCAGCCGGCCACTCCTAGGAAGGTTCACCACTGTTCCATGTTTTTGCCATTTGTGGATAATGGTTCTCACTGTGGTTTGTTGGAGTCCCAAAGCTTTAGAAATGGCTTTATAGCCTCTTCCAGACTGATAGATCTGAATTACTTTGTTTCTCATTTGTTCCTGAATTTCTTTGGATCGCAGCATGATGTCTAGCTTTTGAGGATCTTTTGGTGTACTTCACTTTGTCAGGCAGGTCCTTATAAGTGATTTCTTGATTGAGAACAGGTGTGGCAGTAATCAGGCCTGGGTGTGGCAAGAGAAATTGAACTCAGCTTTCCAAAGGTGTGATAAACCACAGTTAATTTATGTTTTAACAGGGATGGGGGGGCAGCAATCACTTTTTTACACAGGGCCATGTAGGTTTGGATTTTTTTTACCCTTAATGATAAACACCTTCATTTAAAAACTGCATTTTGTGTTTACTTGTGTTATCTTTGTCTAATATTTAAATTTGTTTGATGATCTGAAACATTTAAGTGTGACAAACATACAAAAAAATGAGAAATCAGGAAGGTTGCAAACACTTTTTCACACCACTGTATACGGAACACTTAGGCTATTATTATTCAGAAAACACATTTTAAAAAAAGAACACACACTTTGTTTTTATTAAAGAACACTTGTTAGTTAGTTGTTTTTTTTAAGAACACAACCAACGGCTAGGGTCCGCGGGTAGACCACTGTGGGACCCAACACAGCTGGATGGGTTATTCTGCCACCATGTCAGCCACGCTCCTACCTGAACAGTCTTTTTCTATTTATGGACAGTCTTCCATGGGGAGAACAGTTCTGCCTGAGGGGCTTTGTAGCAGGCCCGTGGCAGCCGCATCCCTGGAGCTGTCAGCCCCCCGGGGCCAGGGCCAATCTTCATGACACTGGGGCCTGGGTCCCACACTGCGGCAGCTGACTCCCGTGAAGCCTCGTCATCTGGTGTAGCCACCTCGACACGCCGTAGTTGGTTTGCGTGCCAAACCAAACCGTCTCTCAGCCGAAAGCACACTGTTCCCAGCTTCGCCACTATCCTCAGCGGTGCCCATTTATTTCGCTGGCTGTGGCCCAGCCAATTGCCGTCCCGGTCTCTCACCAGTGCAAACCCGAACCTAGTCCATGACTTGGAGCGGTGCCTTACTTGGTTTTATGTGTTGTTGTTGTGCTCCCAGTGGCTCTGCCTTCTTGTTTGGCTTGGGACCTTCGTCGTGCTGCGGTGGTTCCATAGTCACTGTGTTTGTTGCAGACAAACACAGTTGTGTCCGTCGTCGGTTGAGGCTCGCCGTGGGTACGGAAGGTGTCCGGTGCCTCTCTGGGGTCACTCGTTGAAGCGGCCTCTTCACCCGTCAGCTCGGTCATAACCCCTGTAGCTTGTTGAGCAAGGGTATGGAAGCAGTCTGGTTCCTTCTCTCTTCCATCTGAAGACCTCTGCTGTGCCACGTCTTGCGTTGTGTTTGTGCCCTTTTGCTGTTGCTGTGCTTTGGGGCTTTCTGCATGCTCGGGCCCCCTCTCCCGTGGCTCCAGTTCTGGCTGAGCAAGGGACGGAGGCGAGTCCAGTTTCTCCCCCTCTGGGCGGCTCTCCTCCTGAGAGCACGGAGTGTGCACTTTGGTGTCGGTGCTGTCCTTAATTACCTCAGACCACATCATCATCTTCAAGGTCCGCTGTGCCCCCAACTGCCGCACCCAGACTATTCGAACCCAGCGCTGTCCCTGATAGTGAAGCCCAGTCCGTAGAAACGGTCACATCCCTTAATGTTGTCACTGTGTGCTGCCACCTGGAACGTGAAGTCATACACAATTTCAGACTTGTGGCAAACAGTCAGTTCCACTGTTCCAACATTGCACAGTCTGTGACCACCGTATCCGTACAGCGATGTTGGGTTCTTTTTGATTTTGTGGTTGGGGAAAAACTTCTTCACCGTGGCCCAGTTTAACATTGATTGCACCGCCGCCATGTTGAGCAGGAGTGGTACGGCTACTCCATCTAATTCAACCGTGCAGTACGAACAACTGTTGACGTTGGGGCTTACCAAATGAATGGTCGTTGTTGGTGGGTGGGTTGGCTTACTTGCCGGGCTCCACGGTGCTGGCGACCGGCACACTCTGGTGAAATGGTTCAGGCGCCCACACTTGTTACATCATTGTCCTCTTGCCAAGCGTAAACGTGCTCTGTCCTGGTGCGTCGGAGACCCACAGCTCCCACAGATGGGGCCTCTCGGAGTGGACTTACGGCTAGTTGCATTTGTCTCGCACTCTTCTGTCATGTCCTCTTCTTTCTCCATGCCCACCGTGTTAGCTAGCGTCGTCTGTCCAGGTAGCTTCTGTGTTTGGCGCCCATTTAGCTCCGAGGCTAACTTCTCCGCTGCCTCTAGCTGGAATGCTAGCTGGAATGCTAGCTCAATTGCGTTAGCTAATGCCATGTTGTTTTGCACTGTTAGCATCTTAGCTTGTAGCCCAGCATTGCATGTGTGTTCAACTAACTAGTCCCGCACCATTTCATCTTCCAACGGTCCAAAACGGCACATACTAGCCAACTGTCTTAGGTCAGTGATAAATTGTTGGACTGACTCACCGACTCTCTGTCGTCTCTGGCAAAAACGAATTCATCATATTATCATGCTGTCCAGTGGAGCAAAATAGCTAGCCAGTAGCTTCACAACATCTGCATACGAGTCCGTCAGACCAAGCGTGTGAAGAATCCTTTGACCCTCTATGCCTAGGTTGTGGATAAGCAGTGCTCACATCCTTACTTTATCCAATTTTCCCAGATCCAACACTGCAACATAGGTCTCAAACGCGTTCAGGCATCGTTGCCACGGGATGGTTGGTTCACCTGGAAGCTCGAGGAAAGGCCGTAGTGGCGTCACACTTGCCTTCATGATTTAATCTCTCGTCACAAACCTGGCAATGATGACCAACGAGGATGCTGCCATTTACTGAGCTTTATTACAAGAACATACGAATACAGGCATGAGTGCAATGCAGCCAGCTGCCAACCACCTCTCATACCACTGTGTATCTGGCTTAAGACTAACCTGAGATGGCGGGCTGCCCAACATGACGTGGTGACGTCATCCACAGGATGCTGCACCACTCCCAAAATACCCGATTAATCATATTATAATTTAAGAAATCTCTGTGTGTTCTGTGCGTATCTCTCAAACCGTTCGTTGAACTGGCCTCAGATTTTATACGTGCTGTGCTGAGGTTACGAGGGTGTGCATCCCTGAGTTTCAGCCTCCCCGGATATGCAGAAGTTTAGAAGGGGAAATCTTTAATGAACGTCCATAGGGGAGCTATGGGCGTTCATAGCTATGACATTATAGATGCACAGATGTTGCCATGGTTACTGTTGCCAGGCAGACACATCATCAAAGGCAGGCATCACTGAATGAGTTGTGACGTCAAAGATCAAAGACCGGTTTCATCATGGTTATTGTTACCATGGTAACCATGTCAAAGATCAAAAGCAGGCATCATTCACTTCCGGCACTCAGAGAGAGCAGACGCCTTTCTTCCTTCTCCATCCTAATCCTCTCCCTTCTGATCCCAGCTTGCAATGTTGCGTTTTGTCTGTGTTTAGTCGCTCCTTCTGCTGAATCCTAATCTAAACGGAAATTATGGATCTGGAAAGCAGCTTAAATGTGATTGCCACCACTTTAAAAGAAGATCGGGTCAAGGGGGAACCCAAGGGGAAGACTCATGAACATTGGGACGCATGTGTCTGTAAGATTGGAGCAGAAGACATCTATTGGCATGATCACAGGACTTTTTTTGGCTTTGGAGCTCCTGATGTATCAGAAATTGTGGATGGTTAAGGAGCTGTTCAACGCGGACCCAGGCAAGCTCCTTCACCAAATTCGACCAGTTGGGGAGGGCACGAACAGCGGCATGGTGAACTGAATGGGAACTGATTCAGATGGTGGAATACATCTTGCGAGTCGCTAGTGCTCTCCAGGAATGTTTTAAGCCTGTATATGGAAATTATGAAGCGCAGAAACGCATGAGAGAGGAAAATTCTATTCTCTGTGTGCACTGTGCAGATTTGACCTTGTTTTGGTGCCCTGTTTACATTCCTCCTCGATGGTGATAAGCGGAAGAAGCGGCTCTGCTAACCCAAACATCAACAAACAATGGCTGTTGTTCTGCAGATCGAGCTCCTCAAGGACAGCGCTCATGTGTTTACAGAACTTGCCACCTGCATGAGGAGAGATAAACTCTGGACATGCCGTGTAGAACACATGACTATCCGTTGCCAGGGGGTGCCCTCTGCTGTTCACCAGCAATTGACACACCTCCACACTGCATTACACACTGATCATATGCTGACTACATACACTGGTCTCTCTCGCTTGTTATTGTGTGATCTTTCTATTGTCTGCTAATTGTGCATTTGAGAGTTTTTTTCTTGTAATCACAATTTTGGTCATAAAATGAGCTTTATTTTGATCAACAATGCTTTTTTCTCTCTGCCTATTGTGTTTCCCCCCCTCCCCTCCTCCCCCTCTTTACCCCCCACTGTTATGACAGGCGCCTTGCATGGCTGCCGCGTCATTGGATGCGCCTAACGTGCGCGCCCAACGTCAAGTCAAATTCCTCGTATGTTTACCTGTAAATATACTTGGCAATAAAGCTGATTCTGATTCTGATTCTGATCACTATGGTTACTGTTGCCATGGTAACAGTAACTTTCTATGGGCATGCAGAAATGCTTGCTTACACTTGCTTTCTATGGGCATGCAGAAATACTTGCTTATACTTGGTTTCTACACGCATGCACAGGTATGCACTAGTAGTTTTAAAAAAGACAAATTATCCAATAGTTTTGGCATTTCTGTGCACCCCCCAAAAAACGTCATTTTGATTTATGTGAACACCCACACATCACACTGATGCCTGCTCATAGCTGATCAGCTCATACCTGGCTGGTTTCTCCTCACTGCCAAATGTGCCAATCACATCCAAGTAGCCCTGACTGCAGCCCATAGATCGGGGCGGGGCTCAATGTGGGGCAGCTGCACTGCCACCAAAAAAAAAAAAAAATTAATTAAAAAATCAGTGAACATGAGTTCGGACTTGCAGAAGGAAAAAAGTACTAAAAGAAAGAGTCCAGCAGCACAGACATGAACACTGGTAAGAAAACAAAGCAAATCCACCGGTCACAGCAGCTTTAGTGTCCTGCCTGGGAGTTAGACCCTACCTTTAAGGACAGAAGCAGTGGTTGTGTAAAGACGTGCAATTCTGTGTGGGTGGGGCTGTTTAATTGTGACAATGCAATAAAGCAGTTTTTTTCATTCAGATGGCTGAGCCTCTGCATTTATTCCTTAGGCTGCATTCAGACCAGGACAGTCCCGGGGTCTCGGTTTGACTGACCGGAGAATGCCAAGAATTTTCACACCTTTGTTTAGTTTGGTTTGCATTCATACTGCAGCGGACCAAACTGCCTGGACAACGTCACGCAGCTACAACAACTGCTCGTTTGGGGTGCTGTAGCTGACACCACCACTGACCAGGAAGAAAAAATCTCGGTGAAGAAGAAAAATCAGGCTCATCGACTGGCCAGGACTGAAAACGGAAATTCGTTCCCTTGAGCCAGGTTGTTTGTTCACCACAAATGAGACATTTTTTAACTTTTCTCCTCAGCTTTCACCGGTAAAAGGATTTCTCAGATTCGCGTGGTTTTCTTAATTGTTATTGTATACCCAAAATGTACTATGGTAAATGCCACTTCCTCTTCTCAGACTATGTGTTGCTATGGTTACACAAGTGCTGAGGGGCAGTTCCGCCCTTTGGTCCACTGGATACTCCATTTGGATTCACACTGCAAGCAGAGCACACCAGACTTTGCAAAAGAACCAAGACCCCTGTTTTCAATGGGAACAGACTTCGCTTGTTTGGTGCACACCAGAGTTTCAACGCACATTCAGACTGCACCAAAGGAACTAAACTACCCACGGAAGCCACTGTTTGTGGTCCTTTGGTCTGGACCAAACAGTGGAAGTCTGAATGCACCTTTAGGTTACTGCTGTTCCATGCATATAGAATAGCTTTGTTTTTAAATGCACTGTCCTAGCCTGTGATTTTTGAAGTTATTTTAGTACATACAATAGTTTGGGTCAAAATACGATAACTTTAAAGCAACAGTGCAATAGCAACAGTGCAATATTTCTTCATTTCCCATCTGGCAACACTGCTTGGAGCTGAATGCAAGTCAAGCCGCCCCAAAGTCAGCCTTGGGATCTTTAAGGGTAGTCCCTCATTGAGAGGAGAGGCAAATGTTGGCATTTGTCAGCAGTTTTTATATGATCACAGACTGCAGGTATTTCACCCTGACAGAACCCCTCAAATTGCAACACTCGCTAGCGTTTGCCACTCCCTGAGATACGGAGGTAATGGCATAGAGCTGTCTACACATCACATTGAGGTGACAAAAACCAGCAGTTTACCATTGAAACAATACGGCATATCAGTATTATGACAAGCTTAAACTGCAAGATCGGATCAGATATGATCAAAAACCTTAGATTTGTGATCTCAAAAAGTGTCCCTACCGTCTACCAGCCAGTATGTATAAGAATGATCCAATGGAATGGCCAGAAACAACATTAAATTAATATTTGTAACTACTGGATAGATACTCCAGCTTTACTGTGCATTGACAGAACACTAATAATAAAAAATAAATTGTACCTGCTTTGGAAATCTCCCAAAAGCCATCATGCTTAGGTTTGCAAAATTTATCCACTGGAGCTGACAGCTGGGAAAATATTACTTGCATCCACAAAGACGGGAGACTGCAGTTTTGTTTACACTTAGCCCTCGTTAATCCCTACACTTTGTTTCAGTTCTACAGAGCTCCGGACCAATCCATTTGTCTGCAAGTGAATGTCAGTCTCATTTTTAAACTAGTTTAATTGCAGTGTTGATGTTTTTACTCTGAGGCTGATTAGCATCTCAAATTGGAATGTACAGCTGTGGACAAAATTGTTGGTACCCCTCTGTTAATGAAAGAAAAACCCACAATGGTCACAGAAATAACTTGAATCTGACAAAAGTGGTAATAAATAAAAATTCTATGAAAATTAACCAATGAAAATCAGACAATGCTTTTGAATTGTGGTTCAACAGAATTATTTTAAAAAAACAAACTCATGAAACAGGCCTGGACAAAAATGATGGTACCCTTAACTTAATATTTTGTTGCACAATCTTTTGAGGCAATCACTGCAATCAAACAATTTCTGTAACTGTCAATGAGACTTCTGCACCTCTCAGCAGGTATTTTGGCCCACTCCTCATGAGCAAACTGCTCCAGTTGTCTCAGGTTTGAAGGGTGCCTTCTCCAGACGGCATGTTTCAGCTCCTTCCACAGATGTTCAGTAGGATTTAGATCAGGGCTCATAGATGGCCACATTAGAATAGTCCAATGTTTCGCTCTTAGCCATTCTTGGGTGTTTTTAGCTGTGTGTTTTGGGTCATTATCCTGTTGCAAGACCCATGACGTGCGACTGAGACCAAGCTGTCTGACACTGGGCAGCACATTTCTCTCTAGAATACCTTGATAGTCTTGAGATTTCATTGTACCCTGCACAGATTCAAGACACCCTGTGCCAGATGCAGCAAAACAGCCCCAGAACATAACAGAACCTCCTCCATGTTTCACAGTAGGGACAGTGTTCTTTTCTTGGTATGCTTCATTTTTGTGTCTGTGAACATAGCGCTGATGTGCCTTGCCAAAGCGTTCCAGTTTTGTCTCGTCTGTCCATAGGACATTCTCCCAGAAGCTTTGTGGCTTGTCAACATGCAGTTTGGCAAATTGCAGTCTGGCTTTTTTATGATTTGTTTTCAACAGTGGTGTCCTCCTTGGTCGTCTCCCATGAAGTCCACTTTGGCTCAAATAACGACGGATGGTGTGATCTGACACTGATGTACCTTGACCTTGGAGTTCACCATGAATGTGTTTAGAGGTTGTTCTGGGCTCTTTTGTTACCATTCGTATTATCCGTCTCTTCCATTTTTCATCAAGTTTCCTCCTGTGGCCACGTCCAGGGAGGTTGGCTACAGTCCTGTGGATCTTAAATTTCTGAATAATATGTGCAACTGTAGTCACAGGAACATCAAGCTACTTGGAGATGGTCTTATAGCCTTTACCTTTAACATGCTTGTCTATAATTTTCTTTCTAATCTCCTGAGACAACTCTCCTTTGCTTCCTCTGGTCCATGTTTAGCATGGTACACGCCATGTCACCAAACAGCACAGTGACTACTTGTCACCCTTTAAATAGGCCGACTGACTGATTACAAGTTTGTAGACGCCTGTGATGTTAATTAGAGGACACATCTTGGTTGAACATGTCCTTATGGTCACATTATTTTCAATCTTTTCTAGGGGTACCATCATTTTTGTCCAGGTCTGTTTCATGAGTTTGTTTTTTTTTCAATAATTCTGTTGAACCACAATTCAAAAGCATTGTCTGATTTTCACTGGTTAATTTTCGTAGAATTTTTATTTATTACCACTTTTGTCAGATTGAAGTTATTTCTGTGACCATTGTGGGTTTTTCTTTCATTAACAGAGGGGTACCAACAATTTTGTCCACGTGTGTATATTCCGACCGAGCCTACACTTCTATTCTAGCTATCAACTCCCTCAGATGCAAATTCAGGGTTTTTTTTGTGTGTTCGCATTTACTTTATGTGTAGGCAAAATGCTTTTAATGCTAAATAAGACTATAATTTTGGGAAACAGACATACAGTGCATCCAGAAAATATTCACAGCACTTCAGTTTTTCCACATTTTGTTATGTTACAGCCTTATTCCAAAATGGATTAAATTATTTTTTTTTCCTGAAAATTCTGCACACAAAACCCCATAATGACAACATGAGAAAAGTTTTTTTTTTTTGTGATTTTTGCCAAGTTATTAAAAATAAAAAACTAAGAAATCACATGTACATACAGTGGGGCAAAAAAGTATTTAGTCAGCCACCAATTGTTCAAGTTCTCCCACTTAAAAGATGAGAGAGGTCTCCAATTTTCATCATAGGTATACCTCAACTATGAGAGACAAAATGAGAAAAAAAAAATCCAGAAAATCACATTGAAGGATTTTTAATGAATTAATTTGTAAATTCCTCAGTAAAATAAGTATTTGGTAACCTACAAACAAGCAAGATTTCTGGCTCTCACAGACCTGTAACAACTTCTTTAAGAGGCTCCTCTGTCCTCCACTCGTTACCTGTATTAATGGCACCTGTTTGAACTCATTATCAGTATAAAAGACACCTGTCCACAACCTCAAACAGTCAGACTCCAAACTCCACTATGGCCAAGACCAAAGAGCTGTCAAAGGACACCAGAAACAAAATTGTAGACCTACACCAGGCTGGGAAGACTGAATCTACAATAGGTAAGCAGCTTGGTGTGAAGAAATCAGCTGTGGGAGCAATTATTAGAAAATGAAAGACATACAAGACCACTGATAATCTCCCTCGATCTGGGGCTCCACGCAAGATCTCACCCCGTGGGGTCAAAATTATCATGAGAACGGTGAGCAAAAATCCCAGAACCACATGGTGGGACCTAGTGAATGACCTGCAGAGAGCTGGGACCAAAGTAACAAAGGCTACATCAGAAACACACAACGCCGCCAGGGACTCAAATCCTGCAGTGCCAGACGTGTCCCCCTGCTTAAGCCAGTACATGTCGAGGCCCGTCTGAAGTTTGCTAGAGAGCGTTTGGATGATCCAGAAGAGGATTGGGAGAATGTCATATGGTCAGATGAAACCAAAATAGAACTTTTTGGTAAAAACTCAACTTGTCGTGTTTGGAGGAGAAAGAACACCATACCTACTGTGAAGCATGGGGGTGGAAACATCATACTTTGGGGCTGTTTTTCTGCAAAAGGACCAGGACGACTGATCCGTGTAAAGGAAAGAATAAATGGGGCCATGTATTGTGAGATTTTGAGTGAAAACCTCCTTCCATCAGCAAGGGCATTGAAGATGAAACGTGGCTGGGTCTTTCTGCATGACAATGATCCCAAACACACCGCCCGGGCAACGAAGCAGTGGCTTCGTAAGAAGCATTTCAAGGTCCTGGAGTGGCCTAGCCAGTCTCCAGATCTCAACCCCATAGAAAATCTTTGGAGGAAGTTGAAAGTCTGTGTTGCCCAGCGACAGCCCCAAAACATCATTGCTCTAGAGGAGATCTGCATGGAGGAATGGGCCAAAATACCAGCAACAGTGTGTGAAAACCTTGTGAAAACTTACAGAAAACGTTTGACCTCTGTCATTGCCAACAAAGGGTATATAACAAAGTATTGAGATGAACTTTTGTTATTGACCAAATACTTATTTTACCGAGGAATTTACCAATTAATTCATGAAAAATTCTTCAGTGTGATTTTCTGGATTTTTTTTTTCTTATTTTGTCTCTCATAGTTGAGGTATACCTATGATGAAAATTGAAGACCTCTCTCATGTTTTAAGTGGGAGAACTTGCACAATTGGTGGCTGACTAAATACTTTTTTACCCCACTGTAAGTATTCACAGCCTTTGCATTGAAGCTCAAAATTGAGCTGAGGTGCATCCTGTTTCCACTGGTCATCCTTGAGATGTTTCTACAGCTTAATTGGAGTCCACCTATGGTGAATTCAGTTGATTGGACATAATTTGGAAAGGCAGACACCTGTCTGTATAAGGTCCCACAATTGACAGTGCATGTCAGAGCACAAGCCAAGCTTGAAGTCAAAGGAATTGTCTGTAGACCTCCGAGACAGGATTGTCTCGAGGCACAAATCTGGGAAAGGGTACAGAAAATTTCTGCTGCTTTGAAGGTCCCAATGATCACAGTGGCCTCTATCATCTGTTAATGAAAGAAGTTCAGAACCACCAGGACTCTTCCGAGAGCTGGCCATCCGTCTAAACTGAGCGATCGGGGGAGAAGAGCCTTATGCAGGGAGGTGACCAAGAACCTGATGGTCACTGTGTCAGAGCTCCAGCATTCCTCTGTGGAGAGAGGATAACCTTCCAGAAGGACAGCCATCTCTGCAGCAATCCACCAATCAGGCCTGTATGGTAGAGTGGCCGGACGGAAGCCACTCCTTAGTAAAAGGCACATCGGAGCCCACCTGGAATTTGTCAAAAGGCACCTGAAGGACTCTCAGACCATGAGAAACAAAATTCTCTGGTCTGATGAGACAAAGATTGAACTCTTTGGCGGGAATGCCAGGCATCATGTTGAATGAATGAATGAATGAATCTTTATTTCGGATAGATTAAAAGTACAGATTAAAAGAAACTGAATAATATAACAAAGGGGGAAAGAAAATCCAACAAGGTCAAATTAGACAATAACTCCTCTGATTATACAGTACAACATAAGTTATCCGAAATGGGTGATGGCTGAAGCCGCAGCTTATATTGCCCACCCATATTCCATCCAAGAATTCAAAAGAAAAACAAAACAAGAGCGATTACAATTCAGAGCAAAGCTAAGACAAAATGTGACAAAAAACTAAGCTACAACACAACACAGACTGGATATGACAATCCTTATGTGATTTTACATGTCATCTTGTATATACACTACCGTTCAAAAGTTTGGGGTCACTTAGAAATTTCCTTATTTTTGAAAGAAAAGCACTGTTTTTTTCATTGAAGATAACTTTAAACTAATCAGAAATACACTCTAATATCTAATATACTGTACATTGCTAATCTGGTAAATGACTATTCTAGCTGCAAATGTCTGGTTTTTGGTGTAATATCTACATAGGTGTATAGAGGCCCATTTCCAGCAACTATCACTCCAGTGTTCTAATGGTACAATGTGTTTGCTCATTGCGTCAGAAGGCTAATGGATGATTAGAAAACCCTTGTGCAATCAAGTTAGCACAGCTGAAAACAGTTTAGCTGGTTAGAGAAGCTATAAAACTGACCTTCCATTGAGCAGGTTGACTATCTGGAAAAAAATATTATTTCAAATACAAATCATTATTTCTAACCTTGTCAATGTCTTGACTATATTTTCTATTCATTTTACAACTCATGGTGGTAAATAAGTGTGACTTTTCATGGAAAACACAAAATAATTGTCTGGGTGACCCCAAACTTTTGAACGGTAGTGTATGTTTAGAGTATTTCTTCCTTTAGTTTTTGTTTAAATTGTCCAAGCGTTGTACATGATTTTAATTCAGGTCCAAAATCGTTCCATAATCTGACTCCTTGCACTGAAACACAGTGTTGCTTGGTGGTAGTTCTTACTGAAGGTTTTTGAAATATACATGTTCTTCTGAAATGATATTGTTTCTCCCTTATTTGGAACAACCTTTGGATATTTGCGGGCAGTGATAGATTCTTCACTTTAAACATTATTACTGCAGTATAAAGTCAACCAGATCTTTCAACTTGAGAGCTTTTAATTTAAGAAAAAGTGGGTTTGTTGGTTCCCTGTAAGCTGCTTTGTTTATTATTCTAATAGCTCTCTTCTGAAGCATAAAGACTGGATATATGTTTGTTTTATATGTATTTCCCCATACTTCAGTACAATATGTCATGTATGGGAGTATTAATGAATGATACAAGGTATATAGTGTGGGTTGATTCAGCAAATATTTCACTCTGTGTAGTATTGCAATTGATTTGGATATTTTACCTTTAATATAATTAATATGTGACTTCCAACACAGTTTATTATCAATTATTACTCCAAGAAATTTAGTTTCGGATACCATTTCAATCTCTACACCATTTACGCTGAGTTTAGATACTAAGTTGTTGTGATGGTTGTTAAAAACTATAAATTTTGTCTTACTTAAATTGAGCGTTAATTTGTTTGAATCAAACCACAGTTTAAGCTTTCCTAATTCCTTTACGAGTGTATCCAAAAGTTGTTCCAAATTGCTTCCACTGCATAATAGATTAGTGTCATCGGCAAACAATATTAAATCCATTTTTTCTGAAACTTTACATACATCATTTATATACATATTGAATAACAATGGCTCCAAAACTGAACCCTGTGGGACTCCACAAGTAACCTTCAGTAACTGTGAGTTTTTGTTACCAACACATACATACTGATATCTATTCTTTAAGTAACTACATAACCAGGACAGTGCTACCCCTCTAATACCACAATTTTGTAGTTTCTTTAATAATAAGTTATGATCCACTGTATCAAATGCTTTTTTGAGATCCAGGAATACCCCAACTGAATACTCTTTATTTTCAATGGCAGTTGATATTTTTTCTATAAATTCCATTAGCACAAATGCAGTTGTCCTCTTGTGTCTGAACCCATATTGCTGCTCACACAATAAATTATTCTTCAGTATGAAGTTGTCAATTCTCTCATAGAATATTTTTTCAAGTATCTTGGAAAATTGCGGCAATAGTGAAATTGGTCTATAGTTTGAGAATTCCCCTCTGTCACCCGTCTTGTATATCGGAATTACTTTAGCTATTTTCATTGCATTGGGAAATATACCTGTTTGGAGAGACAGATTACAGATATACGTCAGTGGTTTCACTAAGCATTCAATGATAGTTTTGACTAAGAGCATGTCAATACCATCACAGTCCGTAGATATGTCTTATGTCTTAAGACATAAGATGGCGGCAGCGCGCTCGGACGCAGCGGCCCCTCTTGGCATCAGCGAGTGTGAGAGCTTTGAGTGTTGTGATCTTCCCAGACGTACATTCTGTAAAACTTACAACCGTGAGACCTTATTAAACATCAAGGTACTGCACGCTGCAAGAATTGCGGCGATCGGTTGTGATTTGGACATTCTACGCCAGCATGGAATTCTGGCGGAGTCCCCGCTGGAAGCTACCCGAGAGAGGAGGAAGCGGAAGCGGAGCGAACGCAAGCAAAAGCGCGGAAAAAGGGCCGGGATCCATGCTAGGCTAAAGGCTAACCCCTCCAGACCAGCGGTACCGTTGCTTCTTCTCTCTAACGTCCGCTCCCTCGAAAACAAGGTGGACGAGCTGCGTCTGCTGAGAGAAACCCGGAGAGAGTGGAGAGACTGCTGTGTGTTTGTTTTCACGGAGACATGGCTCCACGGCAACATTCCTGACGAGGCCATTCAGCTGGAAGATATGGCGATGTTCCGTGCCGACAGGGAAATGGCGAGCTCCGGTAAGAGCTGGGGGGGGGGGGGCTATGCATCTATGTTATCAAGAACTGGTGCGTCAATGCCACGTTAGTGTCTAAACACTGCTCTCCGTTGGCGGAGTTCCTTATTGTAAATTGTCGGCCACATTATTTGCCGAGGGAATTCAGCAACGTGTATGTAGCTGGTGTTTACATAGCGCCGAGCCCTAATGCTAAGGCTAATGCTAAGAAGGCACTCGGGGTACTGCACAATGCGATTAGTGAAATCCAAACTTCACACCCAGACAGTTTTGTGGTGGTTGCGGGGGATTTTAACCACACCAGCCTAAAGACTGTGCTCCCCAAGTTTAAACAATGTGTAGACTTTAAGACCAGAGGAGAGAATATGTTGGACTTAGTGTACACAAACACAGATGCATATAAGGCGATACCCCGCCCCCATCTCGGCCGTTCTGATCACATGTCCGTGATGCTGCTGCCTGCCTACAAACCTTTATTGAAGTGCAGCAGGCCAGCAGTGAAACAAATCAGGATTTGGCCAGAGAGTGCAACCTCTGCACTGAAAGACTGTTTTCTGCACACAGACTGGGAGGTCTTCAAAATAGCAGCCTCCCAGGAAGACAAGACAGATGTGGAGGAGTATGCTGATACAGTCACCAGCTACATCGCGAAGTGCACAGAGGATGTCACTACAGTGAAGACCATCACTATGCGGGGTAATCATAAGCCCTGGATGACTGCAGAGGTGCGTTGCTGCTTACAGCCAGAGATGCAGCCTTCAGAGCAAAGGACAGGATCGCCCTCCGCTCAGCCAGGTCTGCGCTCTCAAAGGGAATTAAGGCGGCAAAGCGCGCCTATGCGGAGAAAATCCAGGGACACCTCTGTGACACTAGGAATACCAAGCAGATGTGGCAGGGAGTTCGGACACTGACGGGCTATAAGTCTAGGCAGGGGGTCGATGATGACGACGCTTTGCTTCCAGACAGGCTTAACGACTTCTTTGCACGTTTTGAAGCATCAAACTTGGCAATCAGAGGGAGGGCTGGCCCACCCCCACCATCGGTCAGACCAGCTTTTACCATCAACACAGCAGACACACGGAGGACCCTAACCAGAGTCAACCCACGCAAAGCTGCAGGTCCGGACAACATTCCGGGACGTGTGCTCCGAGACTGCGCGAGCAAGTTAGCGGATGTCCTGACTGACATTTATAACATCTCCCTGAGTCAGGCCATCGTTCCCAGATGCTTCAAGACCTCTATCATTGTACCGGTGGCAAAGAAACCAGTTGTGTCCTGTTTGAATGACTATCGTCCTATTGCACTGACACCAATTGTGATGAAGTGTTTTGAATGGCTTGTCAAACCACACATTACAGCCTGCCTCCCTGCATCACACGACCCGCTCCAGTTTGCATATCGTTCAAACCGCTCCACGGAGGATGCTATAGTCACCACCCTACACTCTGTCATCACCCACCTGGACCAGAAAGACACCTACGCCAGACTCCTGTACATTAATTTCAGTTCAGCATTCAACACCATTATTCCCCAGAGACTGATGGAGAAATTACTCCTTCTCGGTCTGAACACCGCCACATGTCTCTGGATCCTGGATTTCCTGACTGAGAGACCTCAGTCTGTCCGGGTTGGAAACAACATCTCCAACTCTGTCACGCTGAGCACCGGATCCCCTCAAGGCTGTGTACTCAGTCCAGTGTTGTTTACACTTCTAACACATGACTGTGTATCCAGACACGAGGGAAACCAGATTATTAAGTTTGCAGACGACACCACGGTGGTGGGACTTATTCAGAGGGATGAGGAATCAATGTACAGGGAAGAAGTGAGAGACCTGGAGGGCTGGTGCAGGGAGAACAATCTGGTGCTCAACGTGGACAAAACGAAGGAGATGATTATCGACTTCCGGCGGTCACAGCCTGAGCACGTCCCCCTCTGCATCAGCGGCCGTTTAGTGGAGAGAGTAGAGAACATCAAGTTCCTCGGAGTGCAGATCTCGCAGGACCTGACCTGGAGCAAGAATTCCTTGGAGATCAGGAAGCGGGCTCAGCAGAGACTGCACTTCTTGAGGAAACTCGAACAGGCCTCTCTCCCCATCTGCATCCTCAGGACCTTCTACAGAGGTGTGGTGGAGAGTGTTCTGACGTACTGCATTGCTACATGGTACTCCAGCTGCAGTATGTCAGACAAAAAAGCCCTGCAGAGGATAGTCAAGGAGGCGGAGAGGGTAATTGGAGTCTCCCTCCCCTCTGTCCAAGAACTTTTTCAGAACCGTTGTAGGAGCAGGGCACTGAACATTGTCAAGGACCGTTCTCACCCTCTGCATAAACACTTTGAACTTCTTCCATCTGGTAAATAATTCCAGAGCATCAGAGGCAGAACCACCAGACTGATCAACAGCTTCCTTCCACAAGCTGTCAGGATGCTGAACAGTTGACCCGGAATCTCTCATACACACTACTGCACCTACGGACATTTTGTATATTATTTGTATATTATAGTTATTTAGGTTTTTTTTTTTTCCCCCAAGTATGTCTCAGGGATGTGTGAATGGATGGGGGGGTGGGGGGTGGGGGGTGGAGCTATGTGGGAGTGTGTCTTAAATCATGCTGCTTCTATTTATATGGATGCCGAGAGAAACGCAATTTCATCTTGCCTGCACTACAGTTGTATGTACAGCAATATGACAATAAAGTTTGATTTGATTTGATTTGATTTAGATGTTTTACTTTTAAACAATTTAACAATTTTAATGACCTCTCTCTCGTCTGTGTTCTTTATGAAAATGGAGTCTTTTATAGCAGTGTTTTTGCTTATTATATCACCTGTAGGCGCCGTAACGGGTATTTCTCGAGCCAAATTAGGACCAATGTTAACAAAAAAGTTATTAAATTCATCTGCAGGTGAAGCTGCATTCACACTCTGAGTCGTTTTATTATTTTTTGAAAAATCGGTTGGGTAGCTTGTATTTCTGTTTTTATTTCCAAGAATATTGTTAAGTATTGTCCATGTATTTTTAGTATTGTCTCTGTTTTTCTCCAGTTCTTTACTGTAATAGTCTCTCTTACTACATCTTATTATATATGTTAACTTATTTTTGTATGTTTTATACCACTGCTCTGCTTCTTTTGTCCTTTTTTTTAAGGAAAGCTTTATATAATAATTTTTTCTTTTTAGACGCCTTTTGTAATCCTTTGGTTAACCATGGCTTATCGGCAAATTTATGTTTAAGCTTTTTCTTTACTAATGGACAATTTTTTTCATAAAGAGTGGTTACAATGTTTATAAATGTGTCATAGGCTTCATTTACATCTGATACATAGACTTCTGTCCAGTCTTGCTTCAGCAAGTCCTCT
Organism: Pholidichthys leucotaenia; assembly: GCA_020510985.1. Lineage (NCBI taxonomy): Eukaryota > Metazoa > Chordata > Actinopteri > Cichliformes > Pholidichthyidae > Pholidichthys > Pholidichthys leucotaenia. Next base: position 220,150,783 of record CM035847.1, on the reverse strand, counting down.
TTAAAAGAACTGATTGCATTTTGTGATTTGTATCTGAACGATTTTAAAAATTTTTCTGTATTGGCCCCCGTGTGGCCATGGATAAGTGCACAGGTTGGCAAGTGGTCACATATCATTTATCAATAATCCACTTTCTATTTTCTTATCAATAATATTAACAAACAGGTTGTCAATAAGTGTAGCAGTGTGAACTGTGATTCTACTGGGATGTGTTATTGTGGGATATAGACTCATGCTGTACATAGAGTTCATGAACTCTGTAATTGCATTTTGTTGATATGGATTTAGTAGATCAATATTGAAATCTCCACAAATTACTACCATTTTCTTACTAGTAATATTATTGTACAGCTCGACTAATTTATCTCTGAATGTCTCAATGCAAGTTCCCGGCGTTCTATATATACAACTTATAATTAGATTTTTTTGTTTTATCTTGGTCAATCTCAACAGTAACACATTCCAAAATCCCTGGTAGTGCAAAGGACATTCCATTTACAAGCTTACACCTATACAGGTCATCAATATACAGTGCAACACCACCACCGTTTTTTTGAGATCTGTTAATATGAAACATCTGATATCCCTCTATTGCCATCAGGGGAGCCTGCTCTTCATTAAGCCAAGTTTCAGAGACTGCGATAGCTGTAAATTTTCTGTCTGGCCGTTTTAAATAGTCCTGAATCTGTGGAAAGTTTTTGTTAAGACTTCTGCTGTTGAAGTGTATTATTGATACTTTACCATCTAGTTGCACTTGACTTTTGAATTGCTTTTCAGTGTAATATTCACAATGGTTATGAATATTATTGAAAAAGTGGTTATCAGGATCAATATCATTCTCCATCTCTTGTAGTTTATGTTCAGCATAATGGCATATTTTCAGAGTTTGAGTTTCCTCACTCTGTGTCAAATGACTTCCTCCAACTGGGGATAATTGATGTCTACTCAAGTTTCCTCCAAACTCATGTTTGGAGGAAACCAAACACCGCTCATCACCAGGCCAATACCATCCCTACTGTGAAGCATGGTGGTGGCAGCATCATGCTGTGGGGATGTTTTTCAGTGGCAGGAACTGGGAGACTAGTCAGGATAGAGGGAAAGATGAATGCAGCAATGTACAAAGACATCCTGGATAAAAACCTGCTCCAGAGCGCTCTTGACCTCAGACTGGGGTGACAGTTCATTTTTCAGCAGGACAATGACCCTAATCACACAGCCAAGATATCAAAGGAGTGGCTTCAGCACAACTCTGTGAATGTCCTTGAGTGGCCCAACCAGAGCCCAGACTTGAATCCAATTGAATATCTCTGGAGAGATCTGAAAATGTGTGTGCACTGACGCTTCCCATCCAACCTGATGGAGCTTGAGAGGTGCTGCAAAGAGGAATGGGCGAAACTGCCCAAAGATAGGTGTGCCAAGCTTGTGACATCATATTCAAAAAGACTTGAGGCTGTAATTCCTGCCAGAGGTATATCAATAAAGTACTGAGGAAAAGCTGTGAATACTTATGTAAATGCGATTTCTTAGTTTTTAATTTTTAATAAATTTGCAAAAATCTAAAAAAAAAAAAAAAAAACTTAATTCATGTAGTCATCATGGGGTATTGTGTGTAGAATTTTGAGGAAAAAAATGAATTTATTCCATTTTGGAATAAGGCTGTAACATAACAAACTGTGGAAAAAGTGAAACACTGTGAATACTTTTCCGATGCACTGTACCTGTTATAAAGTGCTCAGAACAGATGGAGAAATGGGTCATATCATACCTCAGCATCCGCATCCCATTATGAAAAGGCATTTTCTTTGGCAGTCATTAGCCCACAAGATCCATCTTCGGTCATCTCTGCTGGCTGATGGGAATCTAAAAAACTTGTATTTCTGATTGCCATCACCATCTTTCATAAGATGGTGATGGCATACTTTGTAGATGGAGTTTGAACAAGGGGAAGGAAAGAAGAGAAGATTTTGATTATCTGACTGATGTAGAGGTGAGCACTATTGTTTAGGATGTTTGCAATGTTTTCTGTGCTTTGGATGGTATCCGCTAGCTTGTTACCTTATGCCACTAACAGAGATTCTGACAAAAAGCTAATTAAGTTATGTGCAGAGTCGCTGTCAAGCAATATATATTCTGTTGTTCATGATTTATCAGTGGATGTATATAACGTTCGGTCAGCAGCTAGTGCTGTTGCACCCACAAAAAGTGAGCTTTTTTGTTAACTTTATTTCACTGTCTAATTGTGAGCCAAAAACATGCAAGTTAGGTTAATTGGCATCAAGCTGGGGATTCTAAATTGTCCTTAGGGATGGATGTGAGAGTGAATGGTTGTCTGTCTCTCTGTGTTGGCCCTGTGATGGACTGGCGAGCTGTCCAGGGTGTACCCTGCCTCTCACCCAAAGATGCTGGGATAGGCTCCAGCCCCCCCACGACCCGAAAAGGATTAAGCGGAAGAAGATGGATGGATGGATGGATGGAATTGTGGGACTGAACAGCACCGAACATGACCCCAAACCCAGAAAACATCCAAATAATGAATGAAGTCATCTTTATGGGGCACCAAAAACCCACCAAACACCCCCAAAATCAATTAAATAACTTTATTTTGATATTTAATGACAAATGGTCATTCTTGTAGCAACTAACATTACACAAAATGCCCAAATAGTACATTAAATTATATCTAATGGGACTAAGTGACATCAAGTCAACTAACAGAACACGTTTACAAATATTTGAGATCCACTGTAATATATTCCTTGTAATTTAATTTAGTAATTTTGGCATTTTCTGTCTTGTTTGTCTTGTCCATTGTTTAATCCAAATACGAACCGGACATTTACTAAAAAGTCCAAATAATGAGTGAAATCATTGTTACGTAAATATTTACAACAAATGGGCATTGTTGTAGTCACGAATGGGACTTGAAGACACCCACGGAACCTTAAAGATTTGAAGGTAGTTTGTGTGGAAGAATGGCTAAAGTTCCTCCTGAGCAATGCATGTACCTAGTTTCTCCATACAGGAGGCATCTGGAAGCTGTTACTAACCAACAAAGGCTTTTCTACTAAATATTAAATAAATTTCACCAAGCATGTTCAATACTTATTCCCTGGGTCATTCAACTTTATTAAATATAACTTGTTTGTGAACACAGTTGCCTTGATTTCTTTGTATGTATGGATTACTTGGTTTGTTACTGATATCTGGTGAAAATCTGAGGTCAATGGCTCCATCAGAAATATGTTTAATGAGAAAAATGTTGACATGTTCAATACTTATTTTCCCCGCTGTATCAACAACACCCAGAAATGCTGCTGGTTACTCTGGCCCCAAACTCATCTGAGATGGACTGACAAAGTGGAAAAGTGTGCTGTGACTCTGACGAGTCCACATTTTAAATTGTTTTTGGAAATCATGGACATCATGTCTTCTGGACTAAAGAGGAAAAGGGCCAACCAGTTTGTTGTCCAGTTCAAAAGTCAGCATCTGTGATGGTATGGGGGTGTGTTAATGCTCGTGGCATAAGCAACTTCCACATCTGTGAAGGCACTATTGATGCTGAAGATTACATACAGGTTTTGGAGCAACACATGCAGCCATCCAAGCAATGTCTTTTCAGGGCTGTCCCTGCTTATTTCCGCAAAACAGTGCTAAGTCACATCCGGCACACGTTATAACATCATGGCTTCGTAGTAAAAGAGTGTGGGTACTGGACTGGCCTGCCTGCAGTCCAGAACTGTCTCCCACTGAAAATGTGTAGTGCATTATGAAGTGTAAAATACGACAACGGAAACCCCAGACTGTTGAGCAACTTAAGTTGCACAGCATTTAAGAATGGCAAAGAATTCCACCGCCAAAGCTTAAACAATTAGTGTCCTCAGTGTTTTCTAACACTTACTGATGCTGTTAAAAGCAAAGGTGGATGTAACACAGTGTAGACATGCCCCTGTCCCAGCTTTTTTGGAATGTGTTGCAACCGTCAAATTCAAAATGAGTGAATATTTGAAATTTTTTTTTAAAATCAGTTTTATGGCTGTGTTGTGAGACATGTATATGTTGGACACTGCATATGTGATTTAACCACGATGAAGGAGAGCCAGCCCCCTGCGGTGCGGAGCCACAGAGCCTGGACCGCCCTGCGGAGGACAGGGGACAGAAGACTTCCTGACCACTGAGGCTCGAGAGGAGAGAAGGGGGAGTTATGTAAATAAAAGGCTAATGAATGTGAATAAAGAGACTTTGATATAGATGTGTGATTTCCCCCGCGAGGGAAATGGTTTGATGTGAGAAGGTTTAAATGAGAGAACTTTGGTGTGTTCACGTCTCTTTGTTCGCTGCTCAAGAATAAGAGCAGACAGTGGAATGATTTCTTGAATAAACTGAAATGGAAGACAATTCGGTTTCGTTATTCAAGTCTCCCCCCATTGGTGACTGACGACGTTGAGAATGGACGAAGAAATTCTCAGGGTCCCGGACTCACAGCGCTCAGAGCTGGCGAGCGCAGTGGCCGTTAAGCTGCCTGATTTCTGCAGGATAACCCACGGTCGTGGTTTCTGCAAGCAGAGTCGCAGTTCGCGCTCGCAGGAGTAACGGTGGATGACACTAAGTTCCACCATGTCATCGCTAAACTGGACAACAGCACAGCTCGGTGTGTGCAAAGCTTGGGTGGAGCAGCCACCCGCGACCGACAGGTACGGGCAAGCTGAAATCCACCCTCATCAAGGTTTTCACCCCCTCGGCTGAAGTGAGGGCGAGGAGGATCCTGTCTTTGCTAGACCAAGGTGGACACAGGCCCGAGCGCCCTGATGGAGGAGATGATACAGCTGAGAGGTTTGGACAACGATGATTTCATTTTTCAGTTCATCTTCCTCTCCAACCTCCCGGCGCATGCGAGAAGCACGCTGGCCGGCAAAAAGTGTCACACCCTGGAGGAGTTCCGGGGAGCTGGCGCCAGGAGGCAGACGGGATCCTGGACGCCTGCGGCGGGCAAGCAACCCACAGCAGCGACCCGAGACAGCGGGGAGCCAGAGGCGGCAGAACCAGACTGGCCGACGACGGCGGCATCACGGCCGCGACGAGGGGGAGCCAATAGCCCGGCGGCAGAGGCGCGGGCACGTCACAGCGGAGGAGAAGATCTCTGCTTTTACCATCGGAGGTTCGCAGAGAAGGCACGCAGGGGTGTGCCGCCCTGGCATCTTCAGGAGTTCGGGAAACGGCAAGACCGTGGGTCGCTAGCAGCTTCGACCCTCGGAGAACGCAACAAGCTGCTCTACATCACGGATGCGCGCTCCGGACGAGTGTTCCTCATTGACACCGGAGCACAAGAGAGCTTCATCACCCCAACATACGCGGACCGGGTGGCTGGACCCCACGGTGACGGAGCTACAGCGGCAAATGGCTCGAACTTCAACACCTACGGGAGAAGGACCTTGCCTTTATGCTTACATGGCCGCACATATGAATGGACTTTTGTAGTAGCGGCGGTGAGTTTCAACATGTTGGGCGCGGATTTTTTGTGTTCACACAATCTGTTAGTTGATCTTGCTAATAGACGGCTGGTAAATGCACTCTCTTTTTACTCTCTCCCCTGTTCAGCTCGAGTGTCCCCGCCACCAGTACAGACCCACGTCGCACAGCAGGTGGTAAGTTTCACACACTCCTCACCCAATTTCCAGCGCTCACTGTGCCCACTTTTTCAGCGACGGTCGCGAAGCACGGGTGAAACACTTTATCCCCACTTCTGGTCCTCCCGTGTTTGCAAAAGCTCGGCGCTTGGATGCAGTTAAGCTCGCCATTGCGCGCGAGGAGTTCGCCAGCCTGGAGAGGCTTGGCATCGTTTCGTAAGGTCGAAGAGCCCGTGGGCTTCGCCGCTGCACATGGTACCGAAAGCCGATGGCTCCTGGAGACCGTGCGGGGATTACCGCAGGCTAAACAACGCATACGGCACACGATCGTTATCCCATCCCGCACATTCAGGATTTTTCGGTGCACCTGGCGGGGGCGCGCATTTTTCAAAGATTGATCTAGTTCGCGGCTATCACCAAGTCCCGGTCCAACCGGAGGACATTCCTAAAACAGCGGTAATAACCCCGTTCGGACTTTTCGAATTTTTACGCATGCCGTTTGGTCTCAAAGGGGCGGCGCAAACATTTCAGCGGATGATGGATGCCGTGTTACGCGATCTCCCTTTCGTGTTTGTGTACCTCGACGACATTTTGGGTCGCGAGTACTTCAGAGGACGAACCCGAAACGCACCTCACAGCAGTTTTTAGGAGGCTGGGAGAGCACGGCTTAATAGTTAACCCAGCCAATGCCAGTTCGGCGTTGAGCGATTGATTTTTTGGGTCACCAGCGTCTCCCCGGAGGGAGCGGTTCCGTTACCAGAGAAAGTACGCGCGGTAGCGGATTTTCCCCGTCCACAAACGGTCAAATCACTACAGGAATTCTTGGGGATGGTGAATTTTTATAACCGGTTCCTGCCCCACGCAGCTCAAATCATGCAACCGTTATATGCCGCGCTCAAAAAACAAAAGCCCGACCCAGGCGGTCGAATGGTCCCCGGAGCGGGAGCGCGCGTTCACAGAGGTTAAAAAAGCCTTGGCTGACGCTGCGCTCCTGGCCCACCCAGACCCTGCAGCACGTATCGCGCTGACGACAGACGCTTCAGATTTAGCCATAGGGCCGTTATTGAGCAACAGGTAGCCGGAGTTTGGCAGCCTTTGGCTTTCTTTAGCAAATCTTTAAGCGCGGCTGAGCGAAAATACAGCGCGTTTGACAGAGAACTGTTGGCGCTTGCATTTGGCTATTCGTCATTTCCAGTTCTGGCTGGAAGGACGGTGCTTCACCGCTTATGTGGACCACAAGCCGCTCACAATACGCCATGGCCAAAATTTCAGATCCGTGGTCCGGCAGGCAGCAGAGGGCAGCTGCCGCAATCTCGGAATTTACCACTGACATTAGGCACGTCGCGGGCAAATTTCAATGTAGTAGCGGATTGTCTCTCACGCGCGTTCACTGACCCCCAACACGCGCAAGAGGCAGAACGGGCCACCGTGACCGCGCCGCAGGAGAGCGGCACGGTGGCGCGCGCAGCCCCGGTGCACGTGGGTATAGATTACGCAGCCATGGCAGCGGACCAGGGGGCAGACGCAGACTTGCGCGCGCTCCAGTCTGGACCAACAGGGTTGAGGCTGGAGAGCAAGTGTTTACAAACCGGTATGCCCCCCCTGATCTGCGACATGTCGACAGGGCGCCCGCGTCCGGTGGTTCCGGCCACGTGGCGCCGCCGTGTTTTTTGACTCGGTCCACTCACTGGCGCACCCGGGGGGTGCGCGCGTCGGTGAAACTAGTGGCGGAAAAGTTTGTTTGGCCGTGCCTGCGCAGAGCACGTGAAGGAATGGCAAAAACCGGCATTTCCTGTCAACGGGCCAAAATTCACAGGCACACAAGAGCCCCGTTTGAACCGTTCCGCATTCCGGCCAGAAGGTTCGACCATGTGCACGTCGACCTTGTGGGCCCCCTACCGGCATCACAGGGGTTTCACGTATCTTTTGACAATGGTGGACCGCACCACACGTTGGCCGGGAAGTGGTCCCACTTGGCGACGACCACGGCCGCGGAGTGGCTCGCGTTTTTTTTAACGGCTTGGGGTGGCGCGCTTTCGGGGTTCCGTCGGACATTACGTCCGATAGAGGACCGCAATTCATCTCTGAGCTGTGGTCACGATGGCCAACGCTTAGGAGCCAAAATTCACCGCACTACGCTTACCACCCTCAGGCTAATGTTTTATGCGAGCGTTTTCATAGGTCTTTGAAGGCAGCACTCAGAGCGTCGCTCACGTGATGCAGATTGGGTTAAATAAACTCCCATGGGTTTTATTAGGGTTGCGTTCTGCGCCTAAAGAGGACTTAGACGCCTCCCCAGCGGAGCTGGTATTCGCTCAAACTCTGAGGCTGCCGGGCGAGTTTTTACCAGAGCACCCAGAGCCCCCACCTCTCTCTGCTCTGGGACCGTTAGTCGCACGGGGGCAGACACGCTCCCGGGTCCGGTTCATCACGCTTTCCACGAGGTTTTCGTCCCCAAGGGCTTGAAAAATGCCGATTTCGTTTTTGTCAGGCGCGAAGCCCTTATAAGCAACGCTCAAGACCACCTTTACGAAGGGCCATTTCGAGTGCTGGAGGCAGGATAAGCAATTTGTGCTAGATTTGGAGACAGAAAAGAGACAGTCAGCATTGACAGACTGAAACCTGCTTTTTGTCAGAAGGACGTGTCTGTATCCGTCGCGTGGCGCCTCGACGAGGGCAGTCCCCGCAGAGGGCAATTAACCACTCTCTCCTCAGTCAACAGACCCAAGCAGAACAGCAACCCGCAGGCAAGGCGGGGCCAACGCACAGCAGATTCGGCAGACGGCTGAAGCCCAAGCGGCACACAGACTGAATGTTGGTGTAGATTATTCAGTAGTGAGTAAGGGATGCTATTATTAATTTTGGGAATTAGTCGTGTTCTTCATCGTTTGGGGGGGGTTATATGGCTGTGTTGTGAGACTGTATATGTTGGACACTGCATATGTATTTAAACCACGATGAAGGAGAGCCAGCCCCCTGCGGTGCGGAGCCACAGAGCCTGGACCCCCTGCGGAGGACAGGGGACAGAAGACTTCCTGACCACTGAGGCTCGAGAGGAGAGAAGGGGAGTTATGTAAAGTAAAAGGCTAATGAATGTGAATAAAGAGACTTTGATATAGATGTGTGATTTCCCCCGCGAGGGAAATGGTTTGATGGTGAGAAGGTTTTAAATGAGAGAACTTGGTGTGGTTCACTCTCTTTGTTCGCTGCTCAAGAATAAGAGCAGACAGTGGAATGATTTCTTGAATAAACTGAAATGGAAGACAATTCGGTTTCGTTATTCAAGTCTCCCCACAAGTTTGAACATTAAATATCTTGTTTATGTAGTGTATTCAATTGAATATAAGTTGAAAAGGATTTGCAAACCATTGTATTGTGTTTTTATTGAAGTTTTACACAATGTCCCAGCTTCATTGGAATTGAGGTTGTACAACAGAACCCCAGAAGTCAGAACCATTTCTTGGAGAGAAAAACGAAACAAAGGCTGTGCTTTGTGATATTTTTCAATAATCATATGACCAATAGACACATGTCAGACAGTTAAAACCTACAAATACACCATTTTTTAGTCAAGCCCTTAAGCTATTTGTTGATTCTCATGATAACAGTTAATTTTAAGATTATTCATACTGTGGACTTCCGGTCTGGACACCATGGTGATAGCAGCTTAACGCTGAAGCTCCCAGAACCAATCCAGGAAAACATCTTGAAAATCAGACTTAACGGATTTTTGGAAGAGTAAAAATCAAAAGACCAAAACATCATACCTAAACAAAAACAGAAGAAACTGACATTTTCCAGACCAGGACACGCATCGGCCGAAGAAACTGAACCGGAGGATCTCTGTTCAGAAGACGAGGAGCTGAACGTAGCTAACAAGAAGGTTAGCTTGAAAACGTTATTTGAAGAATTACGACGATTTCGTCGAGAGGTTTGGGCCGAATTTCGTGAATTCAGAGATGAATTAAAAAGAACAAACAGTAGAGTGGACCAGGCCGAGAACCGAATCTTGGAAGCTGAAGAAAGAATAAAAGTGCTTGAAGATTCCGTGCTGGATCTACACAAAAGACAGTCAAGATTAGAAGCTAAGCTAACCGACCAAGAAGGAAGGCTGAGAAGAGACAACATTAGAATTCACGGTCTGAAAGAAGGAGCCGAAGATGGTTTCAACACAATGGCGGAATGTGTGGAATCTATACTGAGAGAGAAATTGGATATTCCCCAAACCACTGATTTGAAGATAGAAAAGGCCCATCGTACATTAGCCGCTAAGCCAGCGGCAGAAGCCCCCCCACGTTCTGTGGTGGTGAGATTCTCCAATTTCAAAATAAAACAAGAGGTTGTAAGACTGGCTTGGCAGAAAAAAGGATTTATGCACCAAGAGAGAAAAGTCTTCGTGGAACACGATTACGCCCCAGAGGTTCTTAAAAAGCGCCGGGAATACAACGACGCTAAAAAGGTGCTACGAGAGAAAAACTGCGCTTTCAGACACCATTTCCTGCGAAGTTAAGGGTCTTCTACGGTGAAGAGACATGTCTCTATAATTCGGCGGAAGAAGCTACAATTGACATGGCGAGAAGAGGGCTCCCGGTAACGGTGTTTAAACCCGCAGCAGACCCGAGCAATAGGATCAAGGCTCAAACATGGACCACACAGAGACCTTCAAAATCCACGGGCCAGCAAAGGGAAACCCAGCGCCAGAGCTCCAAGGATAAGCTTGCCGTTTTCAGGAGGGAATAGCGACCTTTTTTCTTTTTTTTTCTTTTCTAGTCATTCTGCACATCCAACCCCCCTCCTACAAGGTAACAAACATTAAAGGAGATGCAGAATCAGCATGTGGTAAAACATTTCATGGATCAGTCATAGTATTAGAAACAAGTCTTTTTTTTTTTCCACAATATCTTTATTGAACCTTTTTTTTTTTAAACAAACATGATACAAACAATCAAACACTAACACTAAAGTACTACAAAAAAAAAAAATGCACTAAAAAACACCAACAACCACCAACAAAATCAATCTTCAACAATGCTCCTCTGTTTAGTCTAGACAATCCAACACATTAGTATACTTATTATGTTCACCAGTTTGGAATTTACAAGGTCCACACATATCATTCACCTTCTTCTTCAAGAGTTATGTTTAAATTTTTTACATAATCAATAAAAGGTCTCCATATATTCTCAAACACAATTTCCTTTGATTTCAGTATATATGTTATTCTTTCTAATGGAAGGTTTGTTAACATCTGTCTTAACCACTGAGTCACATCTGTCTATGAGTCTTTTCCATAATATGCAATACATTTTTGGGCAATTAAGCAAACTGAGGTCTATGAATGTTCTTTCACTTTTATTACAATTATGCTTTTCTGGGTACAGACCCAACAAAACAGTTTAGGATTCAATATGATTTGTTTTGAGATTATTTTTTCAATTGTTACCCTCACCTCTTCCCAAAACATTCTTATTAATCTACATTCCCATACACAATGAAATAGAGTTCCTTTACTTTCCATACATTTTGTGCACGTATCTGGTATATTTTTGTTATATCTATTTAACTCCTCCGGTGTAACATACATCCGCATTAACCATTTGAAATGTATCAATTTAAGGCGTACATTTATTGATTTGGTTTGAGCTTCTGTACAAGCCAATTCCCATTGTTCCTCTGAAATTTCAGTTTGCAGATCTTCTTTCCAGTAGTTTAATCTTTTCAGTGAATTTTCACTTGAAAATAGTGTCAATGAGTTATAAAACTCTGAAATAATACCCTTTCTTTTACTATCTTTCATCAACATTTTTTCCAAGGATGAATAGATAGGTCGAGTGAGAGCTTTATTTTGATTTGATCGAATAAAGTTTCTAAGTTGAAGATATTTAAAAAAATGTGTTCTATTGAGATTAAATTTGATCCTCAACTCTTCAAAAGACATTATGTTTTCTGCACATGGCAAATATAAATCCTGAATCTTTTGTATCCCTTTTAAATTCCATACTTTAAATACAGCGTCCGCTCTCCCTGGTTTAAAATATTGATTACCCCATATTGGACTAAATTGTGACAATAACTGTGGTTCTTTTAAATAGTTTTTAGCTTCACACCATATTTTGATCATATGCTTTACAAATGGATTTTTAACTTGTTTTTGTAATTTTTTTGCCGAATCTGAGTATATGAATATGGGAAGAGGTAAAGGTAAATTGTATGATTCCATTTCAGTCCAGTGAGGGAGATCATTTGATGAAAAATAATATGTCATAGACCTCAGTTGTGCCGACCAATAATACAACATAAAATTTGGACATTTCAGACCTCCACGATCAAATGGTAAATATAATAAAGACAGACGTAATCTAGCCCTCCTGTTGTTCCATATAAATTCCACTAACTTTTTTTTAATTCTTGAGAATAAATCTAAAGGTGGTGGTAAGGGAATGTATTGAAATAAATAAAGTATTTTAGGTAAGATATTACTTTTAAGTATATTAATTCTCCCGATCATCGACATTGGTAGTGACATCCATCTCTGAAGTAACTCATCAATATCTGTCATTAAGGCTTCATAATTGACACTGGCGACTGATTCTAGCTTAGGCACAATTTGGATTCCTAAATATTTGAACTGATTTACAACATTGAATTGATTTACCTCAGGGGCTGGGTAATTTCTCTGGGTCTCATTTAGCATTAATATTGAAGATTTAGTTTTATTTATTTTATATCCTGATATTTCCCCGAAATTCTTTATTAAATTCAACAAGGTCGGAATTGATTTTTTAAGATTCGACATAAACAAAATTATGTCATCGGCATACAGGGAGATTTTATGTTCTGTTGGTCCAACTTTAATTCCATATATTTGTGACTGTAGACGTATCGCCATCGCTAAAGGTTCAATTGCCATAGTAAACAGTAAAGGTGAAAGTGGACAGCCTTGTCGACATCCTCTATTGATTTTTATTGATTTTGAAATATTGTTATTTGTTAGAATTTCTGCAGTAGCATTATTATATATTATCTGAACCCATTTTATGAAATTATTTCCAAGTCCAAACCTTTGTAAGACTTCAAAAAGAAAGGGCCATTCAACTCTATCAAAGGCTTTTTCGGCATCCAGTGATAAGAGAGCTGTATCCGGTGCTTCTTTATTAGAATAAATAATATTAAATAGTCTTCTTACATTATGGAAGCCTTGTCTTCCCTTTATAAAGCCATTCTGATCTCGATTAATAATATTTGGTAAAATTTCTTGTATTCGTCTTGCTAAAATTTTACAAATTATCTTAAGGTCGGCATTTAATAGGCTTATTGGTCTCATATTTTCACATTTATTAGAGGGCTTACCTGGTTTTGGCAACAGTATAATTAAGGCATTATTCATATATGATGGTAAATTACTATTTTGAAATGCTTCTAAAACCATTTCCAAAAAAGGTTTTGTTAATTTATTCTTAAATTTTTTATAAAGGTCAACTGGAAGACCATCTGGTCCTGCACTTTTTCCTGATTTCATATTATCAATGGCTAGTCCAACTTCTTCTTGACTAATTTTAGACTCCAGTATCTCCCTATTTTCATTTGGAATACATGGTATAAATAGTTCATTCAAAAACCCATGTAGTTTTGTTAAGTCAGATTCATTTTTGGTATCATATAATTTTTCATAGTAATCTCTAAAGGCTCTATTAATTTCTGAAGGATCTATAACTACCTGTCCATTACTTATAATACTGGTAATTGGTGTTTTAGATTCTAATTGTTTAATCTGCCATGCCAATAACTTTCCTGATTTTTCACCTTGTTCATAAAAAGATTGTTTCAATCTTAGAAGACTCGAGGCAGCTCTATTCGCTGATTTTTTGTCATATTCAGCTCTCAAAATCAGTAATTCGTTCTCCAACCTTGGATCTCTTCCTGCATATACTCTTTCTTGAAGAATTTTTATTTTATGTTCCAATTGGACTCTCTCCTCTCGAGTCTTCTTAGATTTTGAACCTGTATAACTAATAATATGTCCCCTAATAAAAGCTTTGAAAGCCTCCCACTTTACACATGCTGATGTTTGTGTAGTATTGATATCAAAGAACTCATCTATCTGTTTTTCTATATACTTAACAAATTCCTCATCCTGAAGCCATTTATGCTGAAATTGCCATCTACCTGGTTCCTTTGTCAATTTCTTATCTACATACATTAGACAGCAGGGTGCATGATCAGAGATCACGATGTTATCATAAAATCAGTTTTGAATCTTGGACCTTAATCTGTGGAGAATCAAAAAATACTCTATACGTGAGAATGTCTTGTAGGTATTGGAATAACAAGAGTAGCTTTAACTTGTGGTTTCATTTCTCTCCATATATCTAACAATTCTCAATTCTTTCATAAAATGATTAATGGTCATCCTACATCCATTGTGCGTACAGTCCAGTCCTGTTGATCTATCTATACTGGGATTCAATGTACAATTAAATCCCCTGCTATTATATGTTGCCCAGTAAGCGATGATAAGATAAGAAATAAATTGGCAAAGAACTTTGATCATCAATATTGGGACCCATATAAGTTCACAAATTTTATGTTTTCTAATAGCAAAGATCCTTGAATGATTACATATCTTCCAAATTTGTCTCCAATTACATTTTTCACTTGAAAATGGGACGGATTTATGTATGAGAGTCATAACTCCCCTGGCTCGGGATGAAAAGGATGAAGGAGTGAAAACACTTCCTAGGCCATCTACTCCTAATTCTTTTTACATCTTGCTCTATTAGATGAGTTTCTTGTAAAAACACAATTTTTGAACCCATGTCTTTTATTTTATTCATAACTTGTTTAAGTTTTTTTAAATTTTGTAGACCTCTGCAATTCCATGAAGTTAAATTAAGATTAACGCTTTGATTTATAATCAAGGGGGAGTTTGGGATTACCTTGCAGTGTAAACATGCTCAAACAGAAAAGCAGAAAAATGAGTGGTTGAACATTCACCCTACAAACTACACACAAACAAATTCCCCCTTCCCACATTTGTGGCAATCCCCCCAAAAGCAAAAGAAAAATTCCGTCTCCCGATATAGCCATCGACCGTTCCACACCCACGAGGATCAGCCAAAGCCACTCCTTCTTCATCCTCCCAATCACCCTAACTCTACTGCTTTTAATAACGTAACATTAACTCTCTTCTGTAATTTTCCAATTTAACTCCAAAATTTTTTTAGCAATTTTGTACTTTTTTTTTTTTAATATGTAATACATTCTATATTTTGTAATCTTGTTATATGCTTCTAATCAGTTAAATGCTCAAATATTCTACCCTATATTCTGTTCATGCTTAGCTCCCACCAGTCTCTTCCTGGATCTTCTTGATGAGCTCCTGCGCCTCCTCGGGGGTCTTGAAGATGCGTGTTCTGCCCTCATATGTGACCAGAAGTCTTGCAGGGTGAATCACTCCATGACGAATCTCAAGGTTGCGCAGTTCTTTGCGGATGGGGTCAAACTGCTTCCTTAATTGTTGGATTCCTGAGGCCAGATCTGGGTAGAACCGCACCTGCTGATCTTGGTATTTAATTTCTCCTTTGGCCCGCACCGCGTTGGAGATCGTCATCCTGTCTCTGTAGCTGAGAAACTTCATAATTAGCGTCCTCGGTGCTGCCTTGTTACCTCTCGGTGGGCCAATTCGGTGGGAGCTTTCCAAGACGACTGATGATTTTAGCTCCGCGTTGTTCAGCGCCTCCGGGATCCACCCCTCCAAAAAGGAGCATGAATCACGACCTTCGGCTCCCTCCAGTAAACCCACCAGCCTCAGGTTGTTCCTTCTGGACCGAGATTCCAAGTCCAGAACGTTATTTTCCAGATCTTTATTTTTTTTTTCCAAAGTGCGCACCTTTATTTGAAGTCCGCTGATTTCATCCTCCGCACTTGAAACACGAAGCTCCGCCTGCGTCACTCGCTCCACGCAGTCACCCAACTCCTTTCTCATTGCATCCAACGCTGCCATAATCCCATCAAGTTTAGCGGAAAAGTCTGCTCTCATTGAGCTAATGGCAGCCAGCACTGCACCTGTGCCGCCATCGTCAGCAGCAGCAGTTACCGCACCACCGCTAGTTTCATCCGCCATATCCGCAGCTTTTTCTACTGCGCCACAAACTTTAAAGTCCGTTAATTTGGACTGCTTCGGCGATTCAATTTTTCCCCCTCCTGATTTCCCAGCCTTAGTCTTCACCGGCATATCCTCACCCAAACGCTGGGAAAAGTTCTGTTCCAAATGAGAGAGTTATTTGCCGAATTTTTATTTCCAGGGGCAGAGCAGAGTGATACGTGTCCTTCTAGGCGGCCGCCATAACCGGAAGTCAGAAACAAGTCTTTTTAATTAAAAAAAAAAAAACTTGTTAAAATAGAAATGTGACAATGATCCACATGTTCTCCCCACACTAACAAATACTGTAGTAGCGTGAATGTTTGCTGTGATGGGGGTGGGAGAGTGCACACAATTTCATAGAGTATAGGCATAAAAAAAAAAAATCATTACAAGTTCGGATTGGGATCTGAAATTCACGTTAAAAACATGGGACAACTTACAGGGGTAAGAGAGGGCCCTCAACACGTAACAGAGTTTGAGGAATTTCCCTCAGAGCCTACACTCCATCAAGGCTCTTCCAGGGTCTTTAAAAAGACCTCAGCTCAGGAAGTTCTTTTGTCAGTTTTTTGTTTTAAAGTTTTGTACACTATGTTCTTAATGTTTTTCATGTTCTTAATGTTCTTTCAGTTTCTGAGTAGCATAAAAGGGGCCACCACACTGTTATACTAAATAAGACAATACAATGGAGAAACAGGGTGTAACCAAAATAGCCTCATATTAATGTATAAGGGGATCCTGAATCCAGTTAAAAGATCCAAGATTCTAGGCAAAAAGGAAAAAAGACAAAGCAGAAATAATATTTTTACAAGAAACCCACCTAACAGACGGTGGAAGCACACTAAACTCAATAGACAAGGGTTTAAAATGATCTTTTCATCTTCATATAAGTCAGGGAGGAGGAGGGGAAGTAGCGACATTGATATCAACCAAAAATACATTTGAAAAAAAAATCAGAACACAAAGATAAAGAAGGGAGATACAGTTTGGTATTGGGCGAGGCTAGAGGGAGAAGATATCACCCTGCTGAATGAGTATGCACCTCCAGGGCTAACTGAAATTTTATAAAAATGTGGTTGACCTAATGATAACTAAAGCCCAAGGTTTAGTGATATGTGGTGGGAGACTTCAGTCTAAGACTGAATCCATACTGGGATGCATCAGGTAATTCTCCACATCAAAATAACACTCAAAGTAGGAAAACTCGATGCTATGTACTAAAAGAAATGGGAATCTGTGATGAGTGGAGGGAATTCAACCCCCAGTGTAAAAGATTATACTTTTATTCAACACCACATTCATCTTACTCAAGGATTGATTAATTTTTATGTTTAATAGAGACATTGGAAGAGTAAAAACATGTAAAATAGGACTGATGGATCTCTCTGACCACAGTCCGATCTATATGGACTTAAGTATCCAAAAATTACACAAATAATACATTTCTTGGAGGTTGAAATTAAATGTTCCTGAAAGGGACCACTGAAAGATGAATTGGGAAGTCAGATATTCTCAGATATTTGGAGAAGAAAACGATAATGGGAGAAGTATCCCCCTTAAATACTGTGGGGATGCTTGCAAAGCTGTAATAAGGGGAAAGATTATTGCAAAACTGCAATCCAAAAGAAACTGAGACAAGAAAAACTAATCACTTTAGATCAGAACTAAAGACCTAGAAAAAGACACAAAGGCAACACTCATTCTAATGTCTCGCTCAAGATTAAGGAAATTAAAAATCAAATAAATGAGATCTACACAATTGAAATCCAGAAGAAACTTACATTTCTGAAACAAAAATTCTATGAAGCAGGCAGTAAATTGGGCAAAATTACTAGCCTATAAATTGAGGAAACAACAAACAGAAAGAGCAATCTACAAAATCAGAGACCCAGTAACAAAGGAAATAAAATTCAGAATTCAGGATATTCTTAAAAGCTTCGAGAACTACTATAAGAACTTATACTCCCTCAAAAAAACATAAAAACACATCCGAAGCATTCCTAAACACATTAAACCTTCCCCAACTTACGGAGTCACAAAATAAAACACTACTGTCAGAAATACAACCTAAAGAGATGGAAAAAGCAATTATGAAACTTAAAGCTAACAAATCCCCAGGAGCAGATGGCTTACAGCAGAGTGGTATAAAACCT
Organism: Pholidichthys leucotaenia; assembly: GCA_020510985.1. Taxonomy (NCBI): domain Eukaryota; kingdom Metazoa; phylum Chordata; class Actinopteri; order Cichliformes; family Pholidichthyidae; genus Pholidichthys; species Pholidichthys leucotaenia. The sequence goes on along the minus strand of CM035847.1, from coordinate 220,132,865 downwards.
TAAACAGCAACTATCTCCTCTCCTCCTGAAAACATTTAACTATGTCCTCCACACAGGGGAAATCCCCCCTCCTGGAGAGAAGAGGGGTCATTGCAGTTATACCTAAACCTGAAAAGGATAAACTAGATTGCTCCAACTACAGACCAATCAGTGTATTAAATCAGGACTATAAGCTTTTAACCACTATCCTTGCCAGAAGGTTAGAAAATATACTGACAGACTTAATTCATTTAGACCAAAACAGGTTTTATAAGACAAAGGCAGACACAAGACAATATTAAGACGCACTTTAACACATAATTCATCATATAAAAAAAGATATAAGCGTAAATTGCAGCATATTGGGATTAGATGCTGAGAAAAGCATTTGATTCGGTTGACTGGTCTTTCCTATATAGAATCTTATCCAGTTTCAATTTCATAACAACTTCATTAGAACTATCCAGGCACTATATAAAAACCAACAGCTAAAATAAGGATTAACGGTAATTTATCATCATCTTTTGAGCTGGAAAGAGGATGTTGTCAGGGCTGCCCCTTGTCTCCACTGCTCTTTGCAATCTTCATAGAACCTCTGAGCCAATGGATAAGACAGAATCAAAAATTCAGGTATTACACTTGGTCAGAAGGAACATAAAATAGCACTCTTTGCTGATGACATTTTAATATACCTGGGGCAGCCAGACACCTCTTTACCAGAACTAATCTCAGTTTTTTCAGAGTATGGAAATTTATCGGGGTACAAATTAAACATGCATAAAACCCAAGTTTTAACATTCAACTATGACCCAAATCATTATTCACTAAGTAAACTCAAAACTAACTGGGAATTGGAATCTATGAAATATCTGGGGGTCAATATCCCGAAACAACTCAACAAAATTATAACACTAAATTATGATCCTCTGGTAGCAAAAATAAAATCTGACCTAGCAAGATGGAATATGATACCATTCTTGGGTACTGCACAAAGAAATGATGCAGTCAAAATGAATATACTTCCACGTCTTCTATACCTTTTCCAAACAATACCAGTAGAACCTCCCAAAAAAACATGGCAGGAGCTGGACAGAATGATCTCAAGATTCATATGGCAGGGCAAGAGACCTAGAATCAGATATAGAACTTTACAGCTAAACAAAGACAAAGGTGGGCTCGCGCTGCCAAATATCAGGGACTATTTTAAAGCCGCACAAATTAAAACTTTAGTAGAGATATGTAACCCAGTCTACATTGCACAATGGAAGGAGATCGAGTGCCAAATAACAAGTGACATCCCCCTACAGGCAATAATAGGGAACAATGCCTTACCTAAACTTTTGAATAGCACTAACCCGTGGATAGAGACCCCGCTAAAAATTTGGTTTTAAGATAGTCAGAGAGAATCAACTAAAGAGCCCTATCGATTTCTGCTTTACTCCTAATAAAACAGACACTAGATTTAAAAAGTGGAAAGAGAACGGACTGATAAAATATTATGATTTTTTTAAAGGGCAAATTTTTAAGAAGTTTTGAAGATTTGAAAAAACAAGGTCTAATAAATCAATACCTTTTCAGGTTCTTTCAGCTTAGACACCACATAAACAATATACTTAAAAAGGAGGATGTGGAAAGGGCCCAGTCATGTGTTCTGAATGTCTTCTTAATGGCATATAAAGGGATCCCAGGGATCAGATACATTTCAAAAATATACCAAGGTCTTCAAGACTTGAAAGGAGACAACACATCATATATAAAAGAGAGATGGGAAAAAGAGGGGAATTTCACTTTACAACTGGAAATATGGGAAAAGCTAAATAAACAACAATGGAAAAGTACCTCATCCCTGCAATGGAGAGAATTTGGATGGAAAAATTTGGTAAGATTTTTCAGAACACCTGCACAAAACAAATTTACTCATAAGGGGTTGAATTGTTGGCGCTTGTGTGGTGAAGAGACTGCAAATCATTTTCATGTGTTTTGGTCATGCCCAGTTATCCACCAATATTGGACCAATGTACAGACAATATTGGGGAAAATATTCAAAATAACAGTCCCCTTTTCTTTTGTAACTTTGTATTTGGGTTTACTACCGGACTCACTGATAGACGAGGAGAAAAATACTTATTCACTGTTTTAATATTGGCAAGTAAAAAAGCCCCTAACTAAAAAATGGATGTTGAAGGACTGTCCTACACCTGAAGATTGGATTAACGTGATTCAAGACATTTACTCGATGGAAAAGTTGACATTCGCACTGAGACAGGACATGGATGGGTTCTTGAACTTTTGGCAACCCTGGATCGCATATGTGTCTTCCATTAGATCTAATCTTTGACAAATACCATTTCAATCATGGCTCTGCTCTTTATTCCAACGCTACTCAGATGCTCTTTTATTTTTAACTATTTGTTTTTATTTTTCTGTCTGTTTGTATGTTTGTTTTTTGCTCTTTTGTTTTTTTTTTTATTCTCTTTAATTTCACTTTCTTTCACCTTAAAAAAAAAGGGTGTGTTGCAATAATTATTCTTCCAATGCTGTAAAATAGCAAAAAGTAAGGGAACATGTGATGAAAATGTAAACAATGCAATGCTGTAATGACCTGTATACCCTTTACAAAAACTTAAATATAAAAAAAAAAAAGATTATTCATACTGTAAACAAATGTCTAGGCAAAAAAAAGTCAAAATCTGGAGGAAAAGTAACTTAAATAAGCAGTATTGCCATCAAGTTTCACATTTTGTTGACATATTTTTTACACATTAATGAACTGGAATTAAAGGTCTTGATTTGTTTTGTTGACTGTTTTGAAAAGTGGAGACAAAAATTAGATGATTTTAAGTAGCGATGAAAACATACATTACAACAGCAGTTTATTTGGTGAAATGAAAAGATGTTTTTTCAGTAAACCCTTGTGTCTCATGTCTGAGGTGAAATGACCTCATCACCTCTTAGTGTGATCTACTGTGACTTTGATGAAACACACTGATGATGCTCCTGTTATAGCAGACCACACATCCTTCAAACCAAGCTCAAATCGAGCTTCAAACTGAGCTGAGCTGATGTTGTGTCTGCTCACGACTGACTGGTTTATCACACTTCATAGTTTCTGATCTAACTGAGGGACTATAAAAACCCAATAATCCCCAGATCTTGTCTTTTAAGTTCTATTTATACCCCAGGGAGAAGTTGTTAGATCAAAATGGTTGTGTAATGTACACACCCTCAAGAGTTTCTTTCAGTATTGTTTAATTAACACAACTCTGTTTCATTTGCCTGATGATGGTTTACTATCCTTTTTTGTGGCTTAGGCTTTAGCAGTCAGGCAGAATAAGAGAGAGAGAGGAGGTGAACTTTTTTAGACTCATGAGTTGAGAAATTTTGATGTACATCATTTAACTTTCCACCTCTGTGTTAGTGCCCCAGTCCCGACACAGAATTAACACTTCATACTGTCAAAGGAGACATTTCCTGCAGGCATGATGGTGGCAGCAAATAATTGTGTGGCCTATAATGAGCTGATGCCTGAACAGCTGTTGAAGCCACTGATGCACCATATGTCAGTAATGATTTCTGGTGACCAGAACAGCCAGAGCGCTCATTCCCATCTTAATCACTCATGTAAGCATGAGTAAGTCTACATTTGCCCTTTATGCATTACAATATACTCTCAAGCCATACCTGTCAGCAGGTTTTTAGACATGTTATAATTCATACTGTAGTATCAGATAAATTACACTATAATAGCACTCTCATCTTTGATTATTGATTATTTAATTCACTTTAGTGGAAAAACTGTGCTGTTATCATGTGGTGCTTTCCAATTAAATAAAATTTATGGTATTGATTAATCATGAATATCCCATATTATATAATCAGACATAATATCTATCAATCATCTATCCTCTTGGTTTTTTGTTTGTTTGTTTTTTAACCACAATAGACCTCTGTGGATATATAGGGGCAGCAGTGGCTCAGGAGGTTGTCCAATAACTGGAGGGTTGGCGGGTCGAATCCCGCCAGCCCTCTGGTTCGAATCCCACTGTTCCCTGCTGTTGTGTCCCTGGGCACGACATTTTACCCACCTTGCCTCCAGTGTCCATGGCACTGTGTATAAATGTTCGGTGGTGGTCGGAGAGGCTGTTGCCGCAGATTGGCAGCCACACTTTCATCAGTCTGCCCCTGGGCAGCTGTGGCTACAGAGGTAGCTTACCACTATCAGTATCTATCTGAAGTGAATGAATAATGGACTCACTTTGAGATGTCACTTGACATGTAAAGCACCATAAAAATCTAGTTCATTATTATGTGTGCTCCTTAAAGGTTGCAGTGTCATTTGTATTTTTGAACAGAATCAGATCCACAAGTTCAGAGGGGTAAAATTCAATTCAACTTTATTTTATTTTAGAGTTCATTTTAAAATTGTTATGATCCCTCATGCGCCTTTACGCAGCGCACAGAGGGAGGAATGAAAACCCACATGCAGAGATAGTTGCGTGCAATTTATTGAACAAAAATAACACAACATGATAAAAATAATTTTTTTGTAAGCTGTCTGCATTTTTTCAACTGATTTAAGACAATTTTGCATCGCTAGATCTGAAAATAACATCCGTTTCTCTCGATCAGGTCAGGTTTTTATGCTAAGTTGTAAGCAGTTGTACAGCAGTTGTACAGTTGTACTGTAAATTGAGTAGTAGACAATGATAAAGGTAAGTACATGTAAATTGAATGATACATCGTCATTGTTCAAAATTCAGAGAATTTCAAGAAATAAAAAAGAATTCTTTTTTAATTTTTTTTAAAATTAATTTTAAACTTTATACAAAGAAAAAGAAAAATTCACAAAACAATACAGGACCGGTCAAACAAATTCACAGCAGCTTAAAGACAAAGAAAGAGCCACCAAGCAAACGTTTTTTGTACATGGGTTTTTCGTTTACACATCCACCTGCAGTCCACTTGAGTCCAAACCACCGTTCAATCCCAATGCTTCTTATGGCTTCGTCCATTTTTGTAGATAGACTCTAGCTTTCCCATCAATATAATATCACAGTCTTATTAAAGTCAGGATTTCCAGGATCAGCGACTTCCATATAGCAATAGAGGGAGGTTAATCTCCGACCCACTTTACCATAATGACTTTCTTAGCCAACATTAGAAGTGTTTCAATAACAGCCTCATATTGCATCAAAGAGTCAGGAACATTTCCAAGTAAACATAGTATAGGACTGGTTGCTACTTGTTTACCTACTGCTTTACTAATGTTTGTGCATACTGCACTCCAGAATGTCTGAATGACAATTTAGGACAATTTGATGAAATTCCTGTTTTATATTTACTATAAATATATGGCGAAATATAAACATTGGACGTGGACAAAATTGTTGGTACCCCTCTGTTAATGAAAGAAAAACCCACAATGGTCACTGAAATAACTTGAATCTGACAAAAGTGGTAATAAATAAAAATTCTATGAAAATTAACCAATGAAAATCAGACAATGCTTTTGAATTGTGGTTCAACAGAATTATTTTAAAAAAACAACTCATGAAACAGGCCTGGACAAAAATGATGGTACCCCTAGAAAAGACTGAAAATAATGTGACCATAGGGACATGTTCAACCAAGATGTGTCCTCTAATTAACATCACAGGTGTCTATAAACTTGTAATCAGTCAGTCAGCCTATTTAAAGGGTGACAAGTAGTCACTGTGCTGTTTGTTGACATGGTGTGTACCACATTAAACGTGGACCAGAGGAAGCAAAGGAGAGAGTTGTCTCAGGAGATTAGAAAGAAAATTATAGACAAGCATGTTAAAGGTAAAGGCTATAAGACCATCTCCAAGCAGCTTGATGTGCCTGTGACTACAGTTGCACATATTATTCAGAAATTTAAGATCCATGGGACGGTAGCCAACCTCCCTGGACGTGGCCGCAGGAGGAGATGGATAATACGAATGGTAACAAAAGAGCCCAGAACAACCTCTAAACACATTCATGGTGAACTCCAAGGTCAAGGTACATCAGTGTCAGATCGCACCATCCGTCATTGTTTGAGCCAAAGTGGACTTCATGGGAGACGACCAAGGAGGACACCACTGTTGAAAACAAATCATAAAAAAGCCAGACTGCAATTTGCCAAACTGCATGTTGACAAGCCACAAAGCTTCTGGGAGAATGTCCTATGGACAGATGAGAGAAAACTGGAACTTTTTGGCAAGGCACATCAGCTCTATGTTCACAGACGCAAAAATGAAGCATACCAAGAAAAGAACACTGTCCCTACTGTGAAACATGGAGGAGATTCTATTATGTTCTGGGGCTGCTTTGCTGCATCTGGCACAGGGTGTCTTGAATCTGTGCAGGGTACAGTGAAATCTCAAGACTATCAAGGTATTCTAGAGAGAAATGTGCTGCCCAGTGTCAGACAGCTTGTTCTCAGTCGCAGGTCATGGGTCTTGTAACAGGATAATGACCCAAAACACACAGCTAAAAACACCCAAGATGTCATGTGGTGATCCTTGCGGATCACCATGAGACGCCAAAGAGTCCACCAGTGAGTTTGGCAATGATGTTAATTTATTTACACAACGTGACAAGACAAGACTATGAACCCCTCAGGGCAAAACACACATTAAACAAGACTTGGGCTCGTAGGGCTAACCGCAGCCACTACGAGCTAAACTATGATGTGAGCTAGGATCATAAACCTGACATGAAGATTTGACGCAGCGTTGACAGCGTCTGGCAAGGAAAGTTAGACGCTAATCCTGACAAGGAAGATCAGACGATAATCCTGACAAGGAAGCTCAGACGATAATCCTGACAAGGAAGGTCAGACGATACTCCTGCACATTACCGTCGCTAGTGCTGGGTTTATAAAGGCGAAGCACTAATGAATGACAATGACATACAGCTGGCCAGCCTTGACAGGCGGAATCCCCACCGAGCACCTTCACAATAAAAGCCCGGTGAGGCCAGAATACAGCCCACAGCTGTCAAGGCCGGCAGCGAGTTGAACATGGCCCGAGCGCTAACAGAACCCAGCGCTCGGGTCGTAACAGTACCCTCCCTCCACGGGTGGACTCCGAACGCCCCAAGGGACCACCCTGCCCCCCCCACCCCCCAGGGTGGGAGGCTGGGTGTAGGTGCGGAGGGAGAGAACCCAAAACCAGAAACAAAAAGTGACAAGAACAACTACATCCAGGACAATGACAAGACTAACCACTCAGAAAAAAACAAAAACAAGAAAAAGCACATGGCGAAATAAAAAAAACAAACAGAACTACTGGGTCAGAAAGACTAGATACATGGCCTAAGACAAAATACCAATATACAAATCAGATAAATCACACAGAGGAAAATAAGGCAACAGCAAAACATAACCCAATTGCCAAAAATCCCCAACTAAGTTACAGGAAACAGGACAGCACGAGAAAAAATAAATCTTGGCCCACATGTTACACAGGAAGATGACACCCCCCCCGAGTGAATTCACATGAAAGTCTTCAAAAAAACCCAAATACAGAAGCAGAACACTTACTGGCACATATCTGAGTATACGCAATACAAATTAAGGCTACTGCAAGACATAACACAAAATACACCGGACAGCAAGGAGAGAAAAAACCCCCCAGAACAATCACAGACAGAACAACCCAGAAACACGACCGCTACCCCCCCCGACAGTTCACGCCGACTGGCGGAGACCAAGCGCCACAGAAACAGTTCAGGCGGTCTCCCTGCATCCAACAGCCGGCAAGTGGTCATATGAGGCGGAACGTGACCAGGCGGCTCACCAGAGTCCAATGCCCGGCACGTCTGCTCCTCCGGTGGTCGAACCAGGTCGCGCGATGACACACACAGTAGGTCGGGTGGCCGAACCGAGGCGCCGAACCGGCGAAACAGTCCCTCCAGCGGCCGACCGGTGTCCCTCAGCCACCAGTCCAGGGCAACCACAACCCGCGGTGGCCTCCCTGACGAGGACAAAACTCGGGAGAGCCGGGGCGAGCGAACAGGAGCCCCCACGGCCCCCGGCGATGACGCACAGGGGCGGTGACCCAAAAGGAACAGACGAGCAGGGCGAGCCCGTAATCCGCTCGACGGAGAAAGTTCTGCAGCTCCTCCCCCGTCCGTGGACCACGCTGGCGCTGCACCGCCGTTGGACCCCGATTGGGTCCCAGCTGCACCCACGTTGGACCCTGATTGGGCCGGAACCGCACCTGCGGTGGACCCTGATTGGGCCTCTGGTGCACCCACGTTGGACCCCGATTGGGCCGAAACCGCACCCGCGGTGGACCCCGATTGGGCCTCCGGTGCACCCGCGGTGGACCCCGATTGGGTCGGTGCAGCTCCGCTGACGATCTCCACCCCCGAACCTGGGACCTCCAACTCGGTGACTCCGACCCGTTCCACGCCGGTGACACTGCAATAAAGCTCAGGGACAGGAAAACCGGGATCAGAATCACCGGTAGCAGCGGAACCCAGCGAGACGAGCTCGGGCGCAGCAGACGGCTGCTCCTCACTCGCCTCCCCGAGAGGCAGGCAAAAATGCTCCAAAACAGGGGACAGAGACACAAGAGGGAGCACTTGCCTGCACTCGGGTTCCGTTGCCACCCAGGACTCCGACAATCCAGGTTCAGGGCGACTCTCGTCAGCAGACTCAAACTCAGCTGCGTCGGGCTCCGCAGCTGGGAAGATCTCATCTGCAGCCCGAGGTTCCTCCCATGCTGCTGTCCACACCAATGACCTGTATGGCGTGGGGGCAGGGGACCCTCGACCCACTGGCTCGGACCGCTCTGGCGAGGAGACCCGGCGACAGGCCGCAGTCCGCTCCTCTCCTCCGTCCACGGCGTGGCTGCAGGGCCGGATCCAGGCTTTCTAGCACAGCAGGGGCCCTCTTCATCCGACGACGCTGGCCTGGCGTCGCGGACCGCTCGGCGGGGGAGAACACAGAGGCAGCAGGTTTAGTAATTTCATCCACAGCAGGTGGAGGGAGCTCGGGGGGCTGCGAACCCCGAACCCCACCCCCAGGAGTCAGACAAGGCAGAACAAAATCAAGGTGTGACAAATTATTGTGCACTTGCCTTCCTCCCGGGGCTGAGATGGTTCCTGCTGTGGGGGACGTCGTTCCTCCTTCTCCCCGCTGGATGGCGACAGAGGGCCCCCTGGGAAGACGAGGTGGGGCCGCTCTCGGAGGTTCGCTGACGGGTTCTGCCGGCAGCGAGTCCAGCCGGGGATTCTGCTGCGAATTGCCTGTGCCGTTGCACCGACGTCGTCGTCGGCCCCCAGACGGTGCGCACTCCTGGACCAACTCCGGGACGGGGACGGAACTCCAACGCAGGAAGCAAGGATGCCTCCTCCTCTGCTTCCTGCTCTCTTCCTCCTCCAGCCCACGAAGTCTCTCGCGCTGTGTGGTGAGCTCTTCCCACCTCATTATCACCTCTAGGTGATCGTCACAATCGAGGGGAAGATTGTCCAGAAGATCCTCAGCATAGTCCAAGTGCCAGCGCATGTAGCTGGAGGTGATGTCAAAAGTAGCGGCGAGGAGCGCCCTGTCGGTGTACTCCAGCGCCTCCGCTAGCTTTCTGCCCAGGCGCCGACCGCGGCCCCTGGATGACGGCATTCTCCCAGCAACAGGCACCCAGACAGGGAAGAACAACAGTCAAGTTTAGGCACAAACTCACGGTGAAACGGCGTCTCGGTGTGGCGCCTCCGTTTAGACGTCCTAGCAGGAGTATACTGTCATGTGGTGCTCCTCGCGGATCATCATGAGACGCCAAAGAGTCCACCAGTGAGTTTGGCAATGATGTTAATTTATTTACACAACATGACAAGACAAGACTATGAACCCCTCAGGGCAAAACACACATTAAACAAGACTTGGGCTCGTAGGGCTAACCCCAGCCACTACGAGCTAAACTATGACGTGAGCTAGGATCACAAACCTGACATGAAGATTTGATGCAGTGTTGACAGCGTCTGGCAAGGAAAGTTAGACGCTAATCCTGACAAGGAAGATCAGACGATAATCCTGACAAGGAAGGTCAGACGATACTCCTGCGCATTACCGTCGCTAGTGCCGGGTTTATAAAGGCGAAGCACTAACGAATGACAATGACATACAGCTGGCCAGCCTTGACAGGCAGAAACCCCACCAAGCACCTTCACAATAAAAGCCCGGTGAGGCCAGAATACAGCCCACAGCTGTCAAGGCCGGCAGCGAGTTGAACATGACCTGAGCGCTAACAGAACCCAGCGCTCGGGTCGTAACACAAGAATGGCTAAGAGCCAAACATTGGACTATTCTAAAGTGGTCTTCTATGATCCCTGATCTAAATCCTATTGAACATCTGTGGAAGGAGCTGAAACATGCCGTCTGGAGAAGGCCCTTCAAACCTGAGACAACTGGAGCAGTTTGCTCATGAGGAGTGGGCCAAAATACCTGCTGAGAGGTGCAGAAGTCTCATTGACAGTTACAGAAATCGTCTGATTGCAGTGATTGCCTCAAAAGGTTGTGCAGCAAAATATTAAGTTAAGGGTACCATCATTTTTGTCCAGGCCTGTTTCATGAGTTTGTTTTTTAAAATAATTCTGTTGAACCACAATTCAAAAGCATTGTCTGATTTTCATTGGTTAATTTTCATAGAATTTTTATTTATTACCACTTTTGTCAGATTCAAGTTATTTCTGTGACCATTGTGGGTTTTTCTTTCATGAACAGAGGGGTACCAACAATTTTGTCCACGTGTGTATCTGCTCTCACTGCGCTAGCAACGTTCCGGATAGCTATATGCATGCTACGGGTCACTTTTTCACACAGGGCCATGTAGGTTTGGATTTTTTTTACCCTTAATAATAAAAACTGCATTTTGTGTTTACTTGTGTTATTTTTGTCTAACATTTAAATTTGTTTAATGATCTGACACATTTAAGTGTGACAAGCATTCAAAAAAATGAGAAATCAGGAAGGCGGCAAACACTTTTTCACACCATTGTACATAGGGAATTCCTCTGACCTGAAACAGTCCCATCAGCCAGGTGTGCAGCTGGCACAGCCGGCTGAACGTAACGTCTCCAAAACGGGGTGATGGCAGAGAACTGGAGATAATCAGTCTTTTGTTGGTGTCCATAACTGAGTCGATGAGTGTGATGAAGTCCTGTTTTAACAGTTCAGATTAATTTTTGTGGATATTGTTAGTGCCACAGTGGATAACGATGTTCTAAATATGAGGGTGTTGTGCAAAGAGATCCAGAATCTGTTGTAGTATGTCAGCAACTTTAACACTGGGAAGACAGTGAGTCACAGATGATTTCGTTTTAACATGTCAGACAATTGAGTCGCCAACATTCAAGGAGGAGATGACGTTATCAGTCCCAGTTTGGGCAGGGGAGTGGCATGGTGGAGCAAGGACAGCCGCCACGTCAGCAGCCCCAATCGGTTCCTGGGGTGGAGGCCGCACAGAGCGCCGACAAATGCCCCCCTCAGGAGCTTGTGTTTGGTAGATGAAGTCATGGATCTGGGAGGATGATGCTGAGGCTCAGATGTGGGATGGTCACTTACCCTGTGGCCAGCTACCGAGGCCACATCTGTCAGCAGGGGAATAATTGCGGGGCAGAATCTGTCGGGAGTACCGGGTTTTCTGTATCCAGCGCAGAGAAGCGGTTAGAGAGAGTCAGCTCCGCGGTGCAGGGAGGCTCAGCAGGTAGAGTCCTTCGGCCATGGACCACCACCTGGGCCAACATTGACTCATGGTTCAGCGTGGAGCAGGAGGGATGCCAGGGACAAGTGGCGGGGTCCCAGAGAACGGTGTCAGTGGTGTTGTAGACCGGTTTTTTAGCTTGTTGTGCTGCTAAAGTGCTCGTCAGGAGGGGAAGGAGTGTGGCAAAGCTGGAGAGGAGTGAGTTTTTATCCTCAAGTTCACAGTGGAGAAGACGGATATCTTCTTTAAGGTCAGCAATTACTTCATATGCTTCCTGTAGTTTGTTGTTGTCAGTTGAAGTTGCTGGGGTCATCCTGAAGTTAATATATTCTGTATGTCGACGGTTGTAAACTAGACTACAAAGTAGGTCTACGATACTACAGAATCAGTTGAAAAATCAACCAAAAATAGCCAAAAGAGTGTAAAATATCAAAACTATCAAAACAGCATCTCAGAGCGCCAGAACAAGTCAAACAGATGCCAACGCATGTGTTACACCTACAAAAGTGTGGTCACATTTTATGAATTATCTTAATTTTATTTAAGTTATTTATGCCTTTAAATTGTAATATTTTTATGTAAAAGCTTTTATAATGTGCCAAATTGGGATAAATTAATTGTTTTGTGGTCACCTATGCAGTAGAACATTATTTGTGGCATTGGCCAGTAGGTGGAACCGTTGGCTGGGCTTTTGTCCAGCTGTCAATCAGTTGACCAACTGACAGTAACTGTCCTCATTCTGTGGAGGAAACTGCACAGCAACAACACCAAGTAGCCACCTGCCTCATCATTTTACCTGCTTATACAGGTTTGTAATGTGTTATAGTCATATAGCCCTCTGTCAGTGCTGGCAAGAAGGGGCTGTACCACAGGACATGAGGGATGCCAAGATGGCATGGTAAATGGTATTCACTTATATAGTGCTTTTATTCTCACCTCTTGATGACCAAAGCGTTTTACAGATCCTGCTATCCACCCATTCACACACACATTCACACACTGATGGCGGCATGCTACCTAACATGGCGCTTCCAGACCCACCAGGAGCAATTGGGGTGAAGTGTCTTGCCCAGGGACACAACAGCAGGATACCCGGGGAGAGCGGGATTTGAACCGCCAACCATGTGGTTATTGGACGACCTGCTCTACCTCCTGAGCCACTGCCGCCCAGATCATCACTCTTTATAAGAACAAGGGCAAAAGAAGTGACTGCAACAACTACAGAGACATCTCTCTACTCAGCATCGTTGGCAAAGTCTTTGCGCGAGTCATTTTGATCCGCCTGCAGAAGCTGGCAGAACACGTCTACCCAGAGTTGCAGTGTGGCTTTCGTGCCAAGAGAACAACGGTAGACATGGTCTTCTCCCTCCACCAACTCCAGGAGAAGTGCAGAGAACAGTAGATGCCCCTGTATATTGCCTTCATAGATCTCACCAAGGCATTTGACCTCGTCAGCAGAGACAGCCTGTTCAAGATTCTCCCAAAGATAGGCTGCCCACCAAACTGCAGAGCATGATTGAGTCTTTTCACTCAGACATGAAGGGGACTGTGCAATTCAGCGGGAGTTCCTCCGACCCCTTCAGCATCTGCAGTGGCGTCAAACAAGGCTTCGTCCTTGCTCCCACACTCTTTGGGATATTCTTTGCCGTTCTCCTAAAGCATGCCTTTGGCACTGCAACTGAAGGAATTTACCTACACACCAGGTCAGATGGCAAGCTGTTCAACCTTGCCCACCTCAGAGCCAAGACGAAGGTTCACGAAACGCTCATCAGAGACATGCTGTTTGCTGACAACGCAGCAATTGCAACACACACCCAACAGGAGCTGCAGACACTGATGAATCACTTCTCACAGGCCTGCAAGGATTTTGGACTCACCATTAACCTGAAAAAGACCAATGTCCTGGGACAAGACACTGAATCACCACCTGCCATCACCATCGATGACTATGAACTCGACGTCGTCCACCACTTCACCTACCTTGGCTCTACCATAACCGACAACCTCTTCTTTGACACAGAAATAGACAGGAGGATTGGGAAGGCAACTACAACACACGCTCGCCTCACAACCAGAGTGTGGACAAACCCCTTGCTGTTGGTGAAGACTAAGATGGCAGTGTTTTAACACCTGTGTCATCAGCACACTGCTGTACGGTAGTGAGTCATGGACAGCATATGCCAGACAGGAGAAGCGACTCAACACCTTCCATCTGCGACGCATCCGCCGCATCCTGGGCAAATCCTGGCAGAACAGGGTAACCAACGCAGATGTCTTGAATCGCGCGGGACTTCCCAGCATGTTCACTCTCCTCAGACAGTGCAGGCTGCGCTGGCTAGGCCATGTCCACCGCATGGATGATGGGCGCATCCCAAAGGACATCCTGAATGGAGAACTGGCATCTGGGAGGAAATCCACTGGTCGCCCCCAGCTTTGGTACAAAGATATCGTTAAGAGAGACATGTAGGCCACCGACATCAACACAGAGACCTGGGAGAGCCTAGCAGGTAACCATGCAAAGTGGAAAGGGACCCTGAAGCAACACCTGAAATTAGGGGAGGAGAAAATGATGACCACTGCTGCAGAAAAACAAGCACGCAGGAAGGAAAGCAGCAGCTCCAACAGACCAGAGACTACACACAGGCGTGACCTTTGCAATAGAGACTGCCACTCCCACATCAGTCTATTTTGCCACAGACAACTGCCCCAGGTGACCAGACAACAAGAACTAGGAAGCTTCACCCATGGTCAACCCTGACTGACGGAGGCCTAAGAAGAACAGGTTTGTAATGTGTTATACAACAAGTTAACAATACATAACTGTATACTATACATGTTGGTAAAAAGAGTATTTTAATGCTCAGACCATTCTGCTAAGGTTATTTACCTAAAAGTAGCTGGTTAATGTGATGTGATGAAAGTGTTAACTTGTGGTTCTGTGATCCCGCATTACAATTCACATTATATTTTCTGATTTCTAAAATGGCTCTTTCACATTTAGATCTTTTGTTTTACTTTTTGGTGTACTTTTGTATATACTGCTAGTTAAAAGTGTTTGTAATTGTGTTTTGGTACATTGGGAATATTTTGATATAAAAAAGGGCAGATCTGTAGCTTGGATATTTCCTGATTGACTGTACAGGTAAAATATTAGTTTCCCTACTCACCTATTACAGTGTATACACAGACATTTATTGAATGTATTTTGTTCAGTTAATAGCAGATCAAAATTGGCAATTTACTAATGAATAATTTAAATGTAAATGTAAGGTTAATATATTCCTTTTGAAGCAACAACACTTTTGTTTATGACATTTTAGTGGGTATAGCTTTGGAAAAATGCAAGATTGTTATGTATTTTGGATCTGTAGATACATGAGTTTAAGAAATTGTATCTGAAAGCAGAATGTATGTTTTTGTGACAATTTGTTAATAAAGTCTTTGGAGGAAACTGCACAACAACAACACCAAGTAGCCACCTGTCTTATCAGCAGCAGCATCCCTGTTTATACAGGAATTACCTGTTATGGGTCTGAACCCTAGACTGGACCTGCAACACATGCTCCTCTAAAGGGTTAAAAAATGTGTAAATGTGTGCATGGAAATATAAAACTTGCCTTTTAAATCAGAATTCATTGTTTTTTTTCTGTAACCCTTCAGCTATCCTCTATTAGATCATCACAAATATGTAACAGAATATGATCATGTTGGATAAGTGTCATGATCCTGGGCACTGATGGGGGTCGTGCCCAGTCTCCGGTTTTAGTTTTGTCCTTTTCCTGCTTGTCTGTTTATGAAGTGTTTGAATTCTTAGTTCTGTCTTTAGTCCTGCTTATTTATTGTGTGTCAATTATGTTAGTTACATCGTTTGGTATTGTGACATTTTGTATTTGTAGTAATGTTTATATTTTGGGGTTGTGTTGTTGTCATTTCATTATGGTTTCGGGTCTGTGTTTTATTTTGACAGCGCTGTGCAGCTTCCGGCTGTCAAACTTTTCAGAGCTGCACAACTGTCATTCTTTCTGTTATTTTCTCCACTCGTATCCATACCTGCTACCCATCTAGAGATGGTATTTAAGGGCATGACAATCTTTTCCCGTTGTTGTATCCTACTGAGATGTCCTCGGATGATCATTAGGAATCTGAATGTGTTGTCTGCCATAGCCATTGAGGAGATCATGTTGAGCTCCGACCAGGTAATTTATCCTTCCCCTAAATTCCCTCATCCGTGAGCCCCACTGTTCTTTGGGTGTGCTCCGGCTGTTTTATCTCTGTTTCCCCGGTGTCCCTGAGCGCCTCAACCATTATTCCACGGGCTGTTCTGTTTCCCCTGGTCGTGAGCTCCACTCTCCTCTGGCACGGGTGTTTCCCCTTTTATTTACTGTATTAGTGTTGTGTTGCTTGTTATGTGCTTCTTTACTTTAATAAATGTTACAAACTCACAGATGGCATTTGGTGTGTTGTTCTCCCCATGAAACGGGCGATTTATGACAATAAGAGTCCCTTGAAGGACACTTTGGCTGTTGCAATCATGCGCAATGAGTGTGCCGCAATGAGCAAATGTGTATTGCCCAAAATAGTATATTGTGACTGTTTATCCATGAAATAACTTTTTTTGCCTTAGAATTGATTGGAAAAAACTTTTACATCTTCCAACTACTTAAGTATGTGCAGATCTATGAATATTGTAATTAGCTCCACCCATACTCCCTCCCACCAGTAGCAGATGCTGCAAGGCAAGCCCTTCTCTCTCCACTGACCTGAGAACACCGAAGACTGCTTCGCTAAACAATGGCTAGTCAAAACATTGGAGTGATTCAGCCATACATGTACACGCTGCTAACCCCCACCAAAGTCAGCTGGCCCTGGGGGCTGACGGGTGCCCGCCAGGCAGCTCGCTGGGGGCCAGTGGTCCAATGTGCCTGCCCGCTGCTGTGGAACCATGACCTCAGGGCGTGGCCTCATCCCGACTGTTGCGCCACGCACCCCCCTGGTTACCCAACCCGTTTAATGTCTTCTCTTCTGTCCTCCCTGGCGGGGATGGAATGGAGCGCCCGAAGGCCCTTCACCGAACCAAGTCAAATGAATACAAAATGGATGGGTGGCAGTCTTGGCGCCTTCATCCCCCTGTCTCTCTCTGGTTCGACCTTCCAATTGTGTGCCTCCCACTCCTCCGTGGGCGCCTCCGGGACCCTACACGTGTGTGTGCGGTAGCCAGTTGACTCTGGTCTCCAAGCTGGCCGCGCCCCGCATGTGCTATGGGGTTCCAGAATACTGTAGCCCCAGTGGTGCAAAACTACAGGTGGCCACCGTCGGTGTTGCGCCGTCCCCAGGAAGGGACGCTGACTGTCAGCATGGTCAGTGGTAGGTAGACCGTGAGCCTCCATCCTCGGAGCCACGTCGGCTGTTCCCCTGGGAAAGTGAACTCAGGTGTTTTGCCGTGCCCAGTGCTTAGCCTGATTGGTTAATGTTATAACCAATCAGGCTAAGCAGGAATGCTTACGTAGCTAGAAATGATTTGTCCAAAGAAGCCCGTTTGGTGGGGGGGCAGAGCTTAACTGGACATTCACAGCAAAAAAACAAAAACAAAACACAGACTTGGGATTTGGGACTGATTTTGCTCTTGACATGTCTTGTAAGTCACAAAAACATGTTACAGACATGTTAACAACAGAAAAAAACTTGATTTTTGGCAGTGTTTCTTTAAAATCACGCTGCCTGTTATACACAAGTTGTCCATGCACCTGTTGTTTTTCCCCATTTATTCATATGTTCAGTGGCTATGCGACTAGGTACATTAAGGGCAGTTCAATACAAAAAGATAAACATTCACTCTGTCATCCATGCCTACAGCAAATCCCAAATCCCTAATTAACCTGACATGCTCTTTGGACAGTAGGAGAAAGCCAGAGTACCCAGAGAACCCACGCAGATATGAAGAGAACATGCAAACTTCACACAGAACCTCCCAGCTGGATTTAAGGTTTTGACTGTGCTGCTGGCACAGAAAAAGTCGTGCAGTTTTCATCTTTTAACTTTGTTCTGAAAATTTGAATTTTAGCATTTAAACTTCATCAGTATGTTTATATTTCAAGGTATTATTATTATAATGATTTTTTTAATCAGTGCACTGTGGATCCTTGTCTGTATAAATGAACATGTCCTAATTACTGACAAAGTGTAGTGTATTAAAGCAACGCTATGTAAGATTTTCACCTTAAAATAATGTTTCCAAAGTTATTTTACATTAACCTTTGAATGGGTGAATGTCATGTCTTCCATAGACTGAGTGAACTAGCATTGCCTGTAAAGTGTAATTCATGGTACTGTAGAGGCTGGGTTAATCATCTCAGACTGGATGCAGAGGGTAAACAGAGAAGGACAATAGGTATGGAGATTATGGTGTGGTAGCAGGAAGAAGGAGTTGGGGGAGAAGGGATGAATGTATTGTGATGCGAGATGTCATGCAGATGTGAGATGGGCGGTTGATATAAAAGGAGAACCCCTGGTGTAGTGAGACATGCTTTTTCTGTGTATGACTGATGTGAGAGTGAATAAAGTCGTATGCTGCATAAATCTGTTTCCGTTATTCACACTCTCCACACTGGTGACCCCTTGACGAATTATGGAACACGAGGCAAGAACCCCGGAGTCGGCCCAGACGGGAAGCCCCAGCGACGTGGCAAGCATCCCAGAGACGGCCCGGACGGGAACTCCCAGCAACGCGTGCGCTGTTTCGGTCAAACTACCGGACTTTTGGCTGCACGACCCGTGGTCTTGGTTCCACCACACCGAGGCTCAGTTCGCCCTCCAGGGAATAACGGCAGACGACATCAAATATTACTATGTGGTCGCAGCACTGGACGCTCGCACGTCTCAGCAAGTAGCGAGCCTGCTCCAACAGCCTCCAGCCCACGACAGATACAAGGCTCTCAAGGCCGCGCTGACCCGGCGCTACACGCTCTCGGACTGTGAGAGAGCGGAGAGGCCCCTGAGGCACTCCGAGTTAGGAGAAGGGTTGGCAGTCGAACTGATGGAGAAGATGTTGGCGTTGATGGGCACGGACGACGGGGATTTTCTGTTTGCCCACCTTTTCCTCCGGAACCTCCCAACAGAGGTGAGAGCGGTTCTGGCCAATTCGCCGTTGCTGGCCGTGCGTGACTACCGTGCGCTAGCCCAGGAGGCAGATCGGATCATCCTTACCACCAGAGCCCTCACAGTGAATGCCGCGGCGTCGGAACCCAGTGAGACGACCAGCAGAGGCGAGGAGCCGCCGACGGTAGTGGCAGCGGGGGCCAGGAAGTGCCAGAGAGACACGCTCTGCTTCTACCACCGCCGCTTTGGAGAGAACGCACGCAGATGTGAGCCACTGTGCCAATTCAAGCGTTCGGGAAACGCCAAGGCCGGCAGTCGGTAGCAGCTGCGACCGCCGGCGAAGAGAACAAGCTACTCTACATGACGGACTCGCGCTCGGGAAGACGGTTCCTCGTAGACACCGGAGCCCAGAAGAGCATCATCCTGCCGTCCTACGCCGACCGGCTAGCGGGAGCTAGCGGCCCCGGGCTAGTAGCAGTAAACGGCTTGGACATTAAGACTTTTGGTGAGAGAACACTGACTTTATCCCTACACGGCCGTATGTACGAGTGGACTTTTGTCATAGCGACATTGAGTTTCCCAATCCTGGGAGCTGATTTTCTGTGTGCACACGGGTTGCTAGTCAATGTTGCTAACAGATGCTTGGTTAATGCAATGTCTTTTGATTCTCTCCCCTGTACAGCTCGAGGGGCCGGGCCAATAACACAAGCCAACGTCACAGCTCCAGGCGGTAAGTTCCACACACTGCTCACCCAGTTCCCAGCACTCACGGTCCCGACGTTTTCGGCGGCCATCGCTAAACACGGGGTGGAACACTTTATCACCACCACTGGGCCGCCTGTTTTCGCACGACATCGGCGCTTGGACGGAGCTAAACTGGCCATAGTGCGCGAGGAGTTCGCCAACCTGGAAAGGTTGGGCATCATCAGGCGATTGAACAGCCCATGGGCATCCCCGCTACACATGGTCCCTAAGGCCGAGGGATCGTGGCGACCGTGCAGAGATTCCCACAGATTGAATAATGCCACAGCGCACGACCGCTACCCGATTCCCCATATTCAGGATTTTTCCGTTCACCTTGCCAGAGCATGCATTTTTTCTAAAATAGACCTGGTCCGCGGTTGCCACCAGGTCCCAGTGCACGCGGAGGACATACCCAAAACAGCAGTAATAACTCCGTTTGGTTTGTTTGAGTTTTTCTGCATGCCCTTCAGATTAAAAGGAGCGGCACAGACGTTCCAACGCATGATGGATGCTGTGTTGCGCGATCTCCCGTTTGTGATTGTCTACCTGGATGACATCCTGGTGGCCAGCGCGTCCGAGGACGAACACGTAACCCACCTCAGGACGGTTTTCCGGAGGTTGGAAAAGCACGGGTTAAATTAAATTAAATCAATTAAATTAATTAATTTAATTAAATCACCCTTTATTGTCATTCAACTGTACAGCCAATCATGTACAGTAGAACGAGATTGTGCTTTACCTTTCTACAGTGTTAATCACACACACCCCAAGTGCAGAATCAGAGGGCCGCTGCCATGCAAGGCGCCGCCACAATTTTCCCTCCTCCATTCCATTTTTGCTGAGCACCAAGCTGGACGGCAGGAAGTTCCACTTTTATATGGTCTTCGGTATGACCCAGCCGGGATTTGAACCCCTGCCTCCCGGGTGTGGGGCGGATGCTCTACCAACTGAGCCACCACTCCGGTTAATAATCAAACTGGTTAATAATCAACCTGGCGAAATGCCAGTTTGGCGTGACGGGGATTCATTTTTTGGGGCACCGCGTCTCACCGGAGGGAGCGATACCCTTGCCCGACGAAGTGCGCGCCGTGGCGAATTTTTCCCCGGCCTCAGACGGTCAGGGCGCTGCAAGAATTTCTGGGGATGGCTAACTTTTATAACCAGTTCCTCCCCCACGCAGCTCAACTCATGCAGTCATTGTACGCCGCGCTCAAGAAACGGAAACCCGCGGACAGAGCGTGAGCAGGCGTTCTCTGAGGTTAAAACAGCCCCGGCAAAGGCCGCACTGTTGGTGCACCCGGACCTGGCGGCCCGGATAGTGCTCACTACCGATGCCTCGGACGTGGCCATAGGGGCCGTCGTGGAGCAACGTGTCGCCGGTTCTTGGCAGCCGCTCGCTTTTTTCAGCAGGGCTTTGCACGACAGTGAGCGTAAATACAGCACGTTCGACAGAGAGTTGCTGGCTCTCCACCTGGCCATACGCCACTTCCAGTTCTGGCTGGAAGGGCGCAGCTTCACGGCGTTCGTGGACCACAAGCCGCTAACGTTCACGATGGCCAAGGTTTCGGAACCATGGTCGGGCCGGCAGCAGAGACAGCTGGCCGCGATCTCGGAGTTTACGACCGATATTCAGCATGTGTTGGGTAAACTGAATGTGGTGGCGGACTGCCTCTCACGTGCAGTAGTGGCCCCGGTCTGCGTGGGGATAGATTATACAGCCATGGCCGCAGAGCAGATTGGTGATACAGATGTGTACGCGCTCCAGTCTGGACCAACAGGGTTAAGGCTGGAGAGCAGAGTACTGCAAGACGGCAAGCCCCCCCTAATCTGCGACGTCTTCATGGGATGCCTGCGCCTGGTGGTCCCAGTTGCTTGGCGCCGCTGCGTGTTTGAGTCAGTTCACGCTCTGGCGCACCCAGGAGTGCGCGCATCAGTCAAAATGGTGGGAGCGAAGTTCGTGTGGCCAGACCTGCGCAAACAAGTGAAAGAGTGGGCTGCAGCCTGCGTAGCGTGCCAATGAGCCAAAGTACACAGACACACGAAGGCTCCTTTGGAGCCGTTTCGTATACCGGCGAAGAGGTTTGACCATGTTCACGTGGACCTTGTGGGCCCCCTCCCGCCATCGCAGGGTTGCACGCACCTTCTGACAGTGGTGGACCGCACCACACGCTGGCCAGAAGCAGTCCCACTGGCGGCAACCACGTCCGCGGACGTGGCGTGCGCTTTTTTGACGACGTGGGTGGCACGTTTTGGAATCCCATCAGACATCACGTCCGATAGGGGCCCTCAGTTTGTTTCCAACCTCTGGTCTGCGATGGCCCATAGCCTGGGTGTTGCAATTCATGAGATGAGATGAGATTCAACTTTATTGTCATTACACATGTATGAATACAAGGTAACGAAACATGACTTGGCATTTGGGCACGCTCTGCAGAGCGCATCCAAGGCCGGCGCAGCCGCTAGGCGCCAGCTAGGCATCACACAACTGCGTACAACCCACAGGCCAATGGGTTATGTGAGCGTTTTCATAGGTCACTGAAAGCAGCACTCAGGGCTTCGCTGATGGATGCAAATTGGGTAGACCGGTTGCCGTGGGTTTTATTGGGGTTGCGTTCCGCACCAAAAGAGGATTTGGAGGCTTCCCCGGCGGAACTTGTTTTTTCTCAGCCACTGTGGCTGCCCGGGGAATTTTTGCCAGAAAATCCCGCGCCGGACAACTGCCCGTCTCAGCGTTTGCAGCATAGCGCAGACACAGGCACGCTGCCCGGCCTGGCCCACCACTGTTTCCCACGCGCTTTTGTGCCAAAAACTTTTAAGAACGCGGCGTTCGTGTTTGTCAGGCACGATGCTCACCGCCCTCCATTGCGCCCACCCTACGATGGCCCATTCAGAGTGCTGGAAATAGGGACTGTAGCCACACTAGCCACACATGTGTCTTACTTAATGCCTTACAGTGTACTCCACATCTTAGATTGAACAGAGTGCAGAGTTCCCTTGGAGATAACAGGAAGCTGTGAAAGCGTAATCCTTTGTGTGCTGAGAGACTGCTTGGAAGAGCCTTTGTGGGCTAAAGTCTGTGAGGGGGGATGCTAAAGGATTTAAGAGGAAATGCATTGTTACTTGTGATGTAAATGAATGTGACTTGTGAACTGTGGGGGACTGGGGTATATATGGAGCGAGTTTTTCTGAGTTGTTCTCTTTCTACTTTGAGATGACGGTGAATGTGTAATAAAGCTGCCTTGAGACAAACCTGCCTCATCAATTGCACATTCCCACACTGGTGACCCAAGACGTAGCATGCAGCAAGAGGAGAATTCCCCGGGGCCAGCCTCGTCAGGAGGCCCCCAGCCAAGCAAATGCCGCTACGGTCCAGCTACCAGACTTTTGGCAGAACAATCCGCGCTCCTGGTTCCACTCGGTTGAGGCACAGTTCAACCTCCGGGGGATATCGGTAGATGACACAAAATTCTACCATGTGGTCGCAAAACTTGATAACCACATGGCTCAGCATGTGGAGAGCCTTCTGGAGCAGCCGCCAGCCAGCGACAAATACGATGCGTTGAAGGCTGCACTCATCCAGCACTTCACTCTCTCGGTGGAGGAGAGAGCAGAGAAACTCCTGGCGCTGACTGAGTTGGGAGATGGCACGCCCGTTGACCTGATGGAGAAGATATTGAGGTTGAAAGGCTCAGACGATGACCACTTCATCTTTACCCACCTCCTCCTCAGGACCCTACCGTCAGCGAAGAGAGCGACCCTGGCCAGTTCGCCGTTGTTGGCCCAGCGGGACTACTGCGCGCTGGCCCGGGAGGCGCATTGAATTGTCAACGCCAGCAGACAGCATGCGGCCACGGCTGCAGCAGCGGAACTCGGCGCGACGGCCGGAGATGGCGGGGGGCCAGGGGCAGCGGTAGCAGAACCACCGACGACGGCGGCGGCGGGGGCCAGGGAACGCGGAGGAGACACCCTTTGTTTCTACCACCGCCGTTTCGCAGAGAGGGCACGCAAATGTATACCACCATGCCAGTTCAAGCGTTTGGGAAACGCCAAGACCGGGGGTCGGTAGCAGTCGCGACCCTCGGGGAGGAGAACAAGCTGCTCTACTTGTTGGACGCATGCTCGGGGAGGAATTTCCTCGTGGACACAGGCTCCCAGTTGAGTTTCATCACACCTTCCTACGCAGACAGGCTGGCAGGTTCCAGAGGTCCAGGGGTGGCAGCAGCGAATGGCTCAGAGATTAAGACCTTTGGTGAGAGGACTCTACTTCTGTCTCTACACGGCCGTACATTTGAGTGGACTTTTGTTATAGCAGCAGTGAATTTCAATATGTTGGGGGCTGATTTTTTGTGCTCACATGGTTTGTTGGTTGATCTCGCTAACAGGCGCCTGGTTAACACACTTTCTTTTGATTCTATTCCCTGTACAGCACGAGTGGCCCTCGCCAACAGCACAAGTCAACGTCACAGCTGCAAGCGGTAAGTTCCACACACTGCTCACTCAGTTCCCAGCACTCACGGTCCCCACATTTTCGGCAACCGTCACTAAACACGGGGTGGAGCATTTTATTACTACTACCGGACCGCCCGTTTTTGCAAAAGCTCGGCGCTTGGACGCAGCTAAACTGGCCATAGCGCGCGAGGAGTTTGCCAACCTGGAGAGGTTGGGCATCATCAGGCGTTCGAACAGCCCATGGGCTTCCCCGCTACACATGGTCCCGAAGGCTGACGGCTCGTGGCGACCTTGAGGGGATTTCCGCAGGTTAAATAACGCCACAGCGCATGACCGCTACCCAATCCCGCATATCCAAGATTTTTCCGTTCATTTGGCAGGGGCGTGTGTTTTTTCTAAGATAGATTTGGTCCGCGGTTACCACCAAGTCCCAGTGCACGCTGAGGACATACCCAAAACAGCGGTAATAACTCCATTTGGCCTATTCGAGTTTTTGCGCATGCCATTCGGGCTTAAAGGGGCTGCACAGACATTCCAACGCATGATGGACGCGGTGCTGCGCAATCTCCCTTTCGTGTTCGTCTACTTGGACGATATTTTGGTAGCCAGCGCGTCCGAAGACGAACACGAAAACCACCTAGCGACAGTTTTCCGGAGGTTGGGAGATCATGGGTTAATAATCAACCCAGCGAAGTGTCAGTTCGGGGTGGCGCAGATCGATTTTTTAGGACACTGCGTCTCCCCCAAAGGAGCGGTTCCGCTTCCTGACAAAGTGCGCGCGGTAGCAAATTTCCCCCGGCCGCAGACAGTCAGGGCGTTACAGGAGTTTTTGGGAATGGTGAATTTTTATAACCGTTTCCTCCCCCGCGCAGCGCAACTCATGCAACCGCTTTATGCCGCACTCAAAAAACAGAAACCCGCAAATAAGGTCGAGTGGTCCCTGGAGCGGGAGCAAGCGTTCTCGGAGGTAAAAGCAGCCTTGGCAAATGCTGCGTTGTTGGCACACCCAGACCCAACGGCCCGCATAGCGCTCACTACTGACGCGTCAGATGTGGCCATAGGGGCGGTCGTGGAGCAGCATGTAGCCGGGGTTTGGCAGCCCCTCGCCTTTTTCAGCAGGACCTTGCGCGATAGTGAACGTAAATACAGCGCGTTCGACAGGGAGCTGCTGGCTCTCCATTTGGCCATCCGCCACTTTCAGTTCTGGCTGGAAGGACGCTGTTTCACCACGTTCGTTGACCACAAGCCGCTAACATTCGTGATGGCCAAGGTTTCCGAACCGTGGTCAGGCCGGCAGCAGAGACAGCTGGCTGCGATCTCAGAGTTTACCACTGATATTCAGCATGTGGCGGGCAAACTGAATGTAGTGGCAGATTGCCTCTCGCGCGCCGTGGCGGCCCCAGTCAGCGTAGGAATAGATTACGCAGCCATGGCCGCGGAGCAGGTTAGTGACGCGGATGTGTGCGCGCTCCAGTCTAGACCAACAGGGTTAAGGCTGGAGAACAGGGTGCTGCAAGACGGTATGCCCCCCCCTAGCTGCGATGTCTCCACTGGACGACCGCGTCCGGTGTTACCGGCTGCGTGGCGCCGTCACGTTTTTGACTCGATTCATTCTTTGGCGCACCCGGGAGTGCGCGCGTCGGTCAAAATGGTAGGAGAGAAATTTGTGTGGCTGAACCTTTGCAAACAAGTTAAAGAGTGGGCAGCAGCCTGCATGGCGTGTCAACGAGCCAAAGTACACAGGCACACGAGAGCTCCCTTGGAGCCGTTTCACATCCCGGCCAAGAGGTTCGATCACGTTCATGTGGACCTCGTGGGCCCCCTTCCACAGTCACAGGGGTGCACACACCTTCTGACAATGGTGGACCGCACCACGCGCTGGCCGGAAGTGGTTCCGCTGGCGTCAACCACGGCCGAGGAGGTGGCGCGCGCGTTTTTAACAGCATGGGTGGCGCGTTTTGGAGTCCCGTTGGACATTACGTCTGACAGAGGCCCTCAATTTGTGTCCGAACTGTGGTCGACAATGGCCCTCAACCTGGGTGTCACAATTCACCACACAACCGCGTACAATCCGCAGGCTAATGGGTTATGCGAACGTTTTCATAGGTCATTGAAAGCGGCTCTCAGGGCGTCACTGACGGATGCAAATTGGGTAGACAAGCTACCGTGGATTTTATTGGGGTTACGTTCTGGGCATAAAGAGGACTTAGAAGCCTCCCCGGCTGAGCTCGTTTTTGCGCAACCACTTCGCCTGCCCGGGGAGTTTCTCCCAGATAACCCTGTGCCGGACAGCTCCCCGTCTCAGCTGTTGCAGAGTAGCATAGAATCAAGCACGCTGCCCGGCCCCGTTCACCACAGTTTTCCGTGCGTTTTTGTGCCTAAAACTTTGAAAAATGCAGAGTTTGTTTTTGTCAGGCACGATGCACATCGACCCCCACTGTGACCACCTTATGATGGACCGTTCAGAGTGTTGGAAACAGGGGACAAGCATTTTTTGCTAGATTTGGAGGGTAGGAAAGAAAAAGTTGGCATAAAAAGACTCAAACCTGCTTTTGTGGTGGCGGATGAGCAAGTGCTGTTGGCAAGGGCCCCGCGGCGAGGAACACCCCCACGGGGAGCTTCACAGAGTAATATTTCCCCAGAACACCCGCAAGGACTGACAAAAGGTTTTCACCCCCAGACGGCAGCTCCCCAGCATGACAGCGCCGCGGAGACGTTGAAGCCTGGTTGCAGCAGATAGGGCAGGAGACTGAAGCCTAAACAGCATGTGGACTGATGTGTATTGATTCTATCACGGCATGCATACTGTTATTCTCTTGTTCATTCTAAAATGTTTTGGGGGGATCGTGTAGCTACACTAGCCACACATGTGTCTTACTTAATAGCCACACATGTGTCTTACTTAATGCCTTACAGTGTACTCCACATCTTAGATTGAACAGAGTGCAGAGTTCCCTTGGAGATAACAGGAAGCTGTGAAAGCATAATCCTTTGTGTGCTGAGAGACTGCTTGGAAGAGCCTTTGTGGGCCAAAGTCTGTGAGGGGGGATGCTAAAGGATTTAAGAGGAAATGCATTGTTACTTGTGATGTAAATGAATGTGACTTGTGAACTGTGGGGGACTGAGGTATATATGGAGCGAGTTTTTCTGAGTTGTTCTCTTTCTACTTTGAGATGATGGTGAATATGTAATAAAGCTGCCTTGAAACAAACCTGCCTCATCAATTGCACATTCCCACAGGACAAACATTGTTTGTTAGACTTGGGGGGTCGTCGGGAGAAAATATGCATAGACAGACTTGCATAAACAGATTATTCTATTCATAGACAGACTCGACCCCCTTGCCATGGCCCACCCGCAGACAGACACACCCTCAGGAGCCCCCTGCCGGCACAGCAGCGCCGCGGAGGCGGTAAACCCCCGTTACGGCAGATATGGGAGGAGACTGAAGCCAAAAGGACGTGAGGACTGAAACTCTGTCTGAGATTCTGGGGGGGGGGGGGGGGCGTGTAGAGGCTGGGTTAATCATCTCAGACTGGATGCAGAGGGTAAACAGAGAAGGACAATAGGTATGGAGATTATGGTGAGGTAGCAGGAAGAAGGAGTTGGGGGAGAAGCGATGAATGTATTGTGATGCAAGATGTCATGCAGATGTGAGATGGGCGGTTGATATAAAAGGAGAACCCCTGGTGTAGTGAGACATGCTTTTTCTGTGTATGACTGATGTGAGAGTGAATAAAGTCGTCTGCTGCATAAATCTGTTTCCGTTACTCACACTCTCCACAGTACCACAAACGAACGAGCGCATCATACACATGATTCAAATTTTGTGAGCACAGTGCACCCCAAAAACAGTGACCATGCATCTTGAGTGTGAGGGATCTGCATTGTACTGCACATGCACCAGGAAAACTCCAGCCAAGGGATGGCAGTAATGCGCATTTTCAATATAAGAGAAGAAGAAACAACATGGGCGCCAGTTTTGAGGAGAGAATATATTTCTGCCATTTTACTTGTCTGTTTTCCTCTTCAGCTCCAAATGATAGTAAGAACAAAAGCCTCTGTTTAGCTTCTTTTTTTTTGTGTACTTTATTGATCCCCAGAGGGGAAATTCAGGGCATCCCCCTGGATGGATGAAGCAGTCAAGATACAGTACCATCCCTTCACCATTCACACACACATTCACACCTAGGGCCACTTTAGAGTCTCCAATTAACCTAACCTGCATGTTTTTGACCTGTGGGAGGAAACCGGAGAAATCCCGGCATAAACCCACATGGACACGAGGAGAATATGCAAATCGTGGTCATTCTTGTATTCACACACCTTCACCATTTTTTAAAATGTTTGTCACCCTGCTCTTTTTCTGCTTTTGGATTGTGGCTGTTCGAATCAGTTTGGTGGCTCTTGGTTGCAACCAATATACGGGCATGTGAACTGCAGATTATATTCAATGTGTATGTATGAAACATGGCTGCTGAGCGGCAGCCACCAACAATTAAGCACCTTGTGATTGCCTGTTGGGACTGAGGTCATACCATAGTTGTAGTCTTTTCAGGGTTACTGCCCGGAACAAGAAAGTTACATAGTGCTGCAAGTATGTACTCTAGCAAAAGTAGAGCTACAGTGGGGTAAAAAAGTATTTAGTCAGCCACCAATTGTGCAAGTTCTCCCACTTAAAAGATGAGAGAGGTCTCCAATTTTCATCATAGGTATACCTCAACTATGAGAGACAAAATAAGAAAAAAAAATCCAGAAAATCACATTGAAGGATTTTTAATGAATTAATTGGTAAATTCTTCGGTAAAATAAGTATTTGGTCAATAACAAAAGTTCATCTCACTACTTTGTTATATACCCTTTGTTGGCAATGACAGAGGTCAAATGTTTTCTGTAAGTTTTCACAAGGTTTTCACACACTGTTGCTGGTATTTTGGCCCATTCCTCCATGCAGATCTCCTCTAGAGCAGTGATGTTTTGGGGCTGTCGCTGGGCAACACAGACTTTCAACTCCCTCCAAAGATTTTCTATGGGGTTGAGATCTGGAGACTGGCTAGGCCACTCCAGGACCTTGAAATGCTTCTTACGAAGCCACTCCTTCATTGCCCGGGCAGTGTGTTTAAGATCATTGTCATGCTGAAAGACCCAGCCACGTTTCATCTTCAATGCCCTTGCTGGTGGAAGGAGGTTTTCACTCAAAATCTCACAATACATGGCCCCATTCATTTTTCCTTTACACGGATCAGTTGTCCTGGTCCCTTTGCAGAAAAACAGCCCCAAAGTATGATGTTTCCACCCCCATGCTTCACAGTAGGTATGGTGTTCTTTCTCCTCCAAACACGTCGTCGGCCTCCGTCGGTCTATGATGACCATGGAAGAGAATCCTAAACGTCTACTCTGCTGGAACAGCACCGCCTGTGGCTGAACAGGCCGATGTGCGAATGGCAGTCTCTGTCACACAGGTCGCACTTGTGGGTGGTCTCTGTGCTGCTGGGTCTGTGGCGGTTCTTCCTGCGGGCCCTTTTTTCATCTGCTGCAGCAGTCAGTCTCTCTTCACCCGCCTTGAGCTGTCTGGTCAGGATGCCTCTCCATTTGGAGCGGTCCATTGCAAGGTCCTCCCAGCGCTCTGTGTTGATCTCCAGGGCCTTCATGTCTCTCTTGCAGACGTCTCTAAAGCGCAGCTGTGGGCGGCCAATGTCTCTCCTGCCAGTTCTCTGTAGAGGACGTCTTTGGGGATTCTGCCATCCTCCATACGGTGAACGTGGCCTAGCCAGCGGAGCCTGTGCTGCCTGAGTAGAGTGAACATGGAGGGAAGGCCGGCGCGGGACAGAACTTCTGTGTTGGGCACTTTGTTCTGCCAGGATATGTCCAGGATGTGGCGAATGCAGCGCAAGTGGAAGGAGTTCAGTCTCTTTTCCTGCCGGGCGTATGTTGTCCACGTCTCACTCCCATAGAGCAGTGTGCTGATGACGCAGGCATTGTACACTGCCATCTTCGTCTTGACAGAGAGTTTGGGATTCTCCCACACTCGTGTGGTGAGGCGAGCAAGTGTGAAGGCTGATTTTTCCAATCCTCTTGTTGATCTCTGTATCAAGGGAGAGGTTGTTGCTGATCGTGGACCCCAGGTACGTGAACTGATTCATGACCTCCAGCTCGTAGTTGTCGATGGTGATGGTTGGTGGTGCTTCCGTGCCTTGCGCCAAGACGTTAGTCTTCTTCAGGCTGATGGTAAGCCCGAAGTCCTTGCATGCCTGGGAGAAGTGGTCCATCAGGGTCTGAAGCTCCTGCTGTGTGTGGGTTGTGACTGCAGCGTCGTCTGCGAACAGCATGTCTCTGATTAGAGCCTCGCGTACTTTGGTTCTGGCTTTCAGGCGGGCGAGGTTGAAAAGCCTGCCGTCAGATCTTGTGTGCAGGTAGATTCCCTCTGTTGCTGTGCTGAAGGCATGCCTCAGGAGCATAGCAAAGAAAATCCCAAAGAGGGTTGGCGCAAGTACACTGCCCTGTTTCACTCCGCTGCATATGTTGAATGGCTCTGAGACGTTGCCGTCGTGCTGCACTATCCCCTGCATGTTGGTGTGAAATGATTCGATGAGGCTTTGCAACTTTGGTGGGCACCCTATCTTTGGCAGGATCTTGAAAAGGCCCTCTCTGCTGACCAGATCGAACGCTTTGGTGAGGTCGATGAAGGCGACGTACAGGGGCATGTTCTGTTCTCTGCATTTCTCCTGGAGTTGGCGGATGGAGAATATCATGTCTACCGTCGATCGCTCAGCGCGGAAGCCACACTGAGACTCGGGGTAGACACGTTCGGCAAGCTTCTGTAGGCAAACGAGAACAACTCGTGCGTAGACTTTGCCAACAACGCTGAGGAGGGAGATGCCCCTGTAGTTGTTGCAGTCGCTTCTCTCCCCTTTGTTTTTGTAGAGGGTGATGATCTTGGCGTCCCTCATGTCCTGTGGTACGGCACCTTCCTTCCAACACTGGCAGAGGACGTCATGCAATGGCAGCAGTAGGGCGGTCTTGCAGTGCTTGATCAGGTCAGGGGGTATGCCGTCGTTGCCGGGTGCCTTACCAGCGGCCAAGCTATCAATGGCCTTGCTGAGTTCGTCGATGGTTGGCTCGGCGTCAAGTTCGTCCATGGATGGCAGGCAGTCGATGGCATCAAGGGCTGACGGTGTCACGGTGTTCTGTCTGGAGTAGAGGTTGGAGTAGTGTTCCACCCATCTCTCCATCTGCTTGTTCTTTTCTGTGATCATCTCCCCAGTGGAGGATTTGAGGGGGGCCGTCTTGCTCTGAGCCGGACCAAGTGCTTTCTTGATGCCATCGTACATACCACGGATGTTCCCTGTTATGGCAGCGGTTTGAATGTCTTGGCTGAGCTGAGTCCAGTACTCGTTGGCACAGCGCCGAGCAGTCTGCTGAACTTTGCTTCTCGCAGCCCTGAGAATCTGGAGATTCTTCTCGTTTGGGTACTTCTTGTACTCAGCAAGTGCTGAGCGCTTGGCTTCAATGACGGGGGTCATCTCGGTCAACTTGGCATCAAACCAGTCCTGTGACTTCGAGGTCTTCCTCCCAAAGGTAGCCAAGGCTGTGCGGTGGATGGTGTTTCGCAGCTCTTCCCACTTCTGCTTTGCAGATTCTCCTTCTTGTGGTACACCAAGTTCCTTCTCAAAGGTGGAGGCAAACTGCTCAACAAGTTCTGGTTGGGCCATCTTGCTGGTGTCAATCCGTGCCTTTCCAGGCTGTCTAGCATGATGGAATTTCTTCAGCTGCAGCTTGACCTTGCAACACACTAATGAATGGTCTGTGTCGCAATCTGCACTCTGGAACGAACAGGTGATTAGCACATTCTTCAGTGAGGTGTGCCTGGTCAGGATCAAGTCCAGCTGGTGCCAGTGTTTTGAGCGCGGATGTTGCCAGGAAACCTTGTGGTGGGGCTTGGTCTTGAAGAACGAGTTTGTGATGCACAGATCGTGATATGTGCAGAACTCGAGCAGCCGCTGTCCGTTGTCGTTCATTCTGCCCACGCCAAAAGGTCCAAGACAGGAGTGCCAGGGGTCGTGGTCAGCATCCACTCTGGCATTGAAGTCTCCAAGGAGAATGAGTTGTTCAGAGTTGGGGATGATCCTGACAGTTGTTGCGAGATTCTCGTAGAACTCGTCTTTTGCCTCTGGTGTGGCTGTCAGTGTTGGGGCATACACACTGACGAGGGTGACTGGGCCTCGAGTGGTGTTCAGGCAGAGGGTGAGGAGTCGTGCAGAGCCAGTGCTGCCCGGTTCCACCATCTTCAGCAAGGTGTTCTTCACTGCGAAGCCCACTCCGTGTTCCCTGTGTTCATCACTGCCCTTTCCCTGCCAGTAGAACGTGTAGTCCTTCTCTCTCAGTGTGCCTGTGTCAGCCAACCGTGTTTCCTGGAGAGTGGCGATATCCACTCCCAGTCTCTTCAGCTCATTATTGATGATGGCAGTCTTCCTGGTGTCGTCCAAACACGACAAGTTGAGTTTTTACCAAAAAGTTCTATTTTGGTTTCATCTGACCATATGACATTCTCCCAATCCTCTTCTGGATCATCCAAATGCTCTCTAGCAAACTTCAGACGGGCCTGGACATGTACTGGCTTAAGCAGGGGGACACGTCTGGCGCTGCAGGATTTGAGTCCCTGGCGGCGTAGTGTGTTTCTTATGTAGCCTTTGTTACTTTGGTCCCAGCTCTCTGCAGGTCATTCACTAGGTCCCCCCATGTGGTTCTGGGATTTTTGCTCACCGTTCTCGTGATAATTTTGACCCCACAGGGTGAGATCTTGCATGGAGCCCCAGATCGAGGGAGATTATTAGTGGTCTTGTATGTCTTCCATTTTCTAATAATTGCTCCCACAGTTGATTTCTTCACACCAAGCTGCTTACCTATTGCAGATTCAGTCTTCCCAGCCTGGTGCAGGTCTACAATTTTGTTTCTGGTGTCCTTTGACAGCTCTTTGGTCTTAGCCATAGTGGAGTTTGGAGTCTGACTGTTTGAGGTTGTGGACAGGTGTCTTTTATACTGATAACGAGTTCAAACAGGTGCCATTAATACAGGTAACGAGTGGAAGACAGAGGAGCCTCTTAAAGAAGAAGTTACAGGTCTGTGAGAGCCAGAAATCTTGCTTGTTTGTAGATGACCAAATACTTATTTTACTGAGGAATTTACCAATTAATTCATTAAAAATCCTTCAATGTGACTTTCTGGATTTTTTTTTTCTCATTTTGTCTCTCATAGTTGAGGTATACCTATGATGAAAATTGGAGACCTCTCTCATCTTTTAAGTGGGAGAACTTGCACAATTGGTGGCTGACTAAATACTTTTTTGCCCCACTGTATGACATATTGCACGGCTCAGGAGACGCACACACACAGGCTTAGAGTAGTTCAAAGAGTTTATTAACAGCAGGAGTGAATGAGTGCGTGTCTGCGGGATGTAAATGTGTTGGTGATGGCGTCTGCTTCAGGCACAGAGGCAGGTGACTGTACAGCCGAGCAACCCTATGGAGAGAGCACAGGGAGAGGGTGACGGGCATACACCAACACAGGAGGGATTTATGGCGAGAGAAGGACTTACTTGGTTTGTCAGGATAGCTGGCACAACAAGGGGGCGAAGCCCGGAAGACAGCCACCTGGAGAGCTCCGTACAGCAGCGAGGATTGGGCGATGGAGTGGAGATGTCCGCCGCCGGGGAATCCACCTGTGCACAGGGGAGCAGACTGAAGAAGAGAGGTAAGCGATCTTCTTACCAAAATGATGATGCTGAAGAGTAGTATGCTCACAACGGTGAGGGACGAAGTCTGACGGCTTCAGGCCGAGCCTCCGGGCGAGATGGCTTTTATCCCTCGCCGCTGATGAGGGTCAGGTGCGTGAGCAGGTGGCGCCGCTGATGAATGGCGCGGCGTGACAGTACTCCCCCCTCTAGCAGCGCCTCCTGGCGATGGCTTATCCGGGTGCGCTCGGTGGAAGTCCGCGATGAGCGATGGGTCCAACACAAACGACGGGGGCACCCATTGTCGATGCTCGGGCCCATAGCCCTCCCAGTCCACCAAGTATTGCAACCCACGACCCCGGCGCCGGGAGTCCAGGATGGAGGAGACGGACCAGGCCGGATGGCCACCAATCATCCGGGGCGCGGGTTGCGCTGCAGGAGGAGGGCAAAGGGGGTCAGTGACTGCCAGTTTCACCTTCGATACGTGGAAAGTGGGATGGATGCGGAGGGAGGGGGGAATAGCCACGCGCACAGCCACCGGGTTGATGATCCGGGTGATGGGAAAGGGACCCATGAATCGCTGTGCCAGCTTCCTCCTCTCGCCTTTTAATGTAACGTCCTGGGTAGACACATACACTCGTTGCCCAACTCTGTACGCCGGGGCAGGTCGTCTGTGCCGGTCCGCCACGGTCCTGTTGCGCTCCGCTGTGCGTAAAAGCGCATGACGCGCGGCAGCCCAGGTGGAGCGGAACTGCCTAAGGTGCGCCCTAACAGAGGGAACAGTTACCTCGCTCTCCTGCGCTGGAAACAGCGGGGGGTCGTAACCCAGGGACGCCTTGAAGGGGGACATCCCCGTTGCAGAAGAGCGGGCGGTGTTGTGGGCATACTCCACCCAGGCGAGATGGTTGCTCCAGGACGTCGGCTTGGATCTGGTAACACAGCGGAGCGCAGCCTCCAGCTCCTGATTGGTCCTCTCACACTGCCCGTTAGACTGGGGGTGATGGCCGGAGGAGAGGCTCACCTTGGCTCCGATGGCGTTACAAAAAGATTTCCAAACCTCGGATGAAAATTGGGGGCCCCGGTCCGAGACCACGTCTACCGGAATCCCATGCAGCCTGACCACGTGTTGGACGAGGAGGCCCGCCGTCTCCAGGGCGGTAGGGAGACCTCGCAGGGGGACGAAGTGTGCCGCCTTGGAGAAACGGTCCACGATGGTCAGGACGGTGTCAAAAGAGTTGGAAACGGGGAGTCCGGTGACGAAATCCAGTGCGATGTGCGACCAGGGCCTGCCGGGGACGGGCAGAGGCTGGAGCAGACCCGCTGGAGGGGCATTTCCCGACTTGCTGGTGGCACAGATTGGGCAAGCCCGGGCGTAGCGGGCTACATCCCTCCGCAGGCCTGGCCACCAAAAGGACCGTTGGAGGAGGCTGATCATCCGAGAGGTGCCGGGATGACAGGTGAGCCGGGAGGTGTGGAGCCAGTGGATGACCTCTCCTCAGACCGCAGATGGAACGAACAGTCTTCCCTCCGGTCCGCCGCCAGGATCAGGTTCCACCTCCTGTGCCTTCCGGATCTTGTCTTCAATGTCCCAAGAGACAGCTCCCACGACGCACGACCTGGGCAGGATAGTGTGGGGCGTTTCCTCAGCCTCCACGGGGGTGAACTGTCTAGAGAGGGCGTCAGGCAGGCCGTTCTTGGAGCCCGGCCTGAAGGTGATTGAAAAGCGGAACCTGGCAAAGAACAGAGACCAGCGCGCCTGGCGGGCATTCAGGCGCTTGGCAGATCGTAGGTACTCTAGGTTCTTATGGTCCGTCAGGACCACAAACGGCAGGTCCGCCCCCTCTAGCCAGTGGCGCCACTCCTGCAGGGCGAGTTTGATGGCCAGGAGCTCTCTGTCCCCCACATCGTAGTTCCTCTCCGCCGGGGACAGGCGCCGGGAGAAGAAGGCGCACGGTCGCTTGGCGCCAACGTCCGGTGATCGTTGGGATAACACTGCTCCCACTCCCATGTCCGATGCGTCCACCTCCACAATGCACTGCAGCGTGGGGTCGACCTGGCGAAGGACCCGGGAGGAGGAGAACTCCGCCTTCAGCGCCTTAAAGGCAGCATCGACCTCTTCGGTCCACCGGAACGGGACCTTCGGGGACGTGAGGCGGGTCAGCGGTCCGACGATCCAGCTGAAATTCGGGACAAAGCGGCGGTAAAAATTGGCGAAGCCAACAAACTGTTGCACCTGCTTCCGGGATGCGGGAGTAGGCCACTCCACCACCGCCTTCACCTTCTCTGGGTCTGGGAGCACCTGGTCTTGGGCGATGATGAATCCCAGGAAGGATGTGGTCCTAGCGTAGAACTCACATTTCTCAGCCTTCACGTACAGACGATTCTCCAGCAGTCTTTGGAGGACCCGCCTCACATGGACCTGGTGCTCGTCTCTGGACCTGGAGAAGATCAGAATGTCGACCAGGTAGACGAACACGAAAAGGCCGATGAAATCCCGGAGGACGTCATTAATGAGGTGCTGAAAGACGGCAGGAGCGTTGGTCAACCCGAACGGCATGACGAGATACTCAAAGTGGCCGTTCGGGGTACGGAAGGCTGTTTTCCATTCATCTCCCTCCCGGATCCGGACGAGGTGGTAAGCGCTGCGTAGATCCAGCTTGGTAAACCAGGTCGCCCCCTGGAGGGAGTGGAAGGCAGTGTCCATGAGGGGCAGGGTGTAACGGTCCCTCTCAGTGATGTCATTAAGCGCTCGGTAGTCTATGCAGGGACGGAGGGAACCGTCCTTTTTCCCGACAAAGAAAAACCCTGCCCCCACGGGTGACGACGATGGGCGAATAATCCCAGCGCTCAGTGATTCCTTTAGGTACGTATTCATTGTCTCCCTCTCCGGCGCCGACAGGCTGTAGAGCCGACCAGATGGCAGGGGAGCCCCCTGGCGGAGATTGATGGCACAGTCATATGGTCGGTGCGGGGGAAGAGACATAGCTTTCGATTTACTGAATACCATACCCAGGTCGTGAAATTCTGGAGGCACCAGCGACAGGTCCGGAGGTGCTGTATCCGCCACAGGAGGAGCCGCGGACGGGGAGCAGGCAGCGGACTGAAGGCAGGTGCCCATGCAGAAGGTACTCCATGCCGACACCCCAGCTGACCTCCAGTCCAGGACAGGGTTGTGGAGGCGTAGCCAGGGGTACCCCAGGATGACGGGCGACACAGAGTTGGGCAGGACGTAGAAAACCATCTCCTCCCGGTGGTTCCCTGAGATGATGACTGGGACAGGAATGGTTTGATGGGTAACTCTCCCAAGGGAGGCACGGGAGAGATGGACCAGGGAGATGGGGTGTTTGAGTGCCTGACAGCGGATGCCCAATCGGGTTGCCAGGCCTTGTGAAATGAAGCTGCCTTCTGCGCCCGAATCCACCAGTGCGTGGGTGAGGTGCCCAGTGGGATTGTGGCAGAAACGGATGGGCAGCTTCAATTGGGTAAGTGTGTCTAACTGGTGGAGATCCGCGAGGCCCCTTACAGTGATTCGTGGACCCCGCCGACTGGCTTTCCGTGGGCAACGCTCCACGGTGTGTTGGTCACCTCCGCAATACATGCAGAGGCCCAACTCACGGCGGCGTTGTTTCTCTGCAGGGGAAAGCCTGGTCCAGCCCGTCACCATCGGCTCCGACTCCTCGGGGCACGATGCTGGCGGCGCCGCCAGGGGGCGAGCTTGGAACAGGTGCGGTGAGACTCCACGAAGGCGAGAAGAAGAAGACTTCCGCCCCGAGGAGCGCTCGCGCAGCCTGTTATCCAAACTTACCGCTAAGGATGTCAGCTCCGCTAGCGTCCCAGGGATATCCCGTCCAGCCAGTTCATCCCTCAGATCATCGTTGAGGCTGCGGAGGAACAGGCCGCAGAGGGAGCGTTCCCCCCAGCCCAATTCCTCCGCCGCTACCCGGAAGTCGACCAAGTAGTCCGCTGCCGACCGGTCTCCCTGCCGGAGAGCGAGAAGCCGATCGACCTGGACCGTCTCGGTCAGACAATGGTCAAAGACCTCCAGAAAGCGCCCCACGAATTGGTCATAGGTGAGGGTGGCATAACTGGGCCTCGCCATTACGGCGTAGGTCCAAGTTAACGCACACCCCTCCAGGAGATTCCCTATGTACCCAATTCGGCTGTGATCCGAGGGAAAATCTCCGGGCACACGGTGGAACACGGACTCACACTGCATAATGAACCCCCGCGCTCCGCCGAGCTTACCGCTAAAGCGGGCGGGGGTTGGAATCGGTGTGAGCCGAACCGGTGCCACTGGAGCCGGCTGGACGGCCGCTGGAACAGCAGGAGCCGCGCCACCCTGACGAGCCGGGGGGAATGGCTGTTGAGGATCCAAGCGGCCCAACCGGTTAGTTAAATTCAATAATTGATTAAAGATCACCTGTTGTTGATAAGCCATTTGATCCACTCTAGCCTCGAGAGTGGAAAACCGGTGTGCGAGCCCGCCGTCCGCCGAGCCGCTCTGCTGAAGCCGTAATGACATATTGCACGGCTCAGGAGACGCACACACACAGGCTTAGAGTAGTTCAAAGAGTTTATTAACAGCAGGAGTGAATGAGTGCGTGTCTGCGGGATGTAAATGTGTTGGTGATGGCGTCTGCTTCAGGCACAGAGGCAGGTGACTGTACAGCCGAGCAACCCTATGGAGAGAGCACAGGGAGAGGGTGACGGGCATACACCAACACAGGAGGGATTTATGGCGAGAGAAGGACTTACTTGGTTTGTCAGGATAGCTGGCACAAGGGGGCGAAGCCCGGAAGACAGCCACCTGGAGAGCTCCGTACAGCAGCGAGGATTGAGCGATGGAGTGGAGATGTCCACCGCCGGGGAATCCACCTGTGCACAGGGGAGCAGACTGAAGAAGAGAGGTAAGCGATCTTCTTACCAAAATGATGATGCTGAAGAGTAGTATGCTCACAACGGTGAGGGACGAAGTCTGACGGCTTCAGGCCGAGCCTCCGGGCGAGACGGCTTTTATCCCTCGCCGCTGATGAGGATCAGGTGCGTGAGCAGGTGGCGCCGCTGATGAATGGCGCGGCGTGACACTGTACATCTATTTATAAATTCAAGGGATCTCTGTCTGTTTGTGTGTGTGTGTGTGTGTGGGGGGGGGGGTCCTCAGATATCTCTCAAACTGTTCCTCAGACTGACCTAAGATTTAAGATGTGGTTTCCTGAGGTTACGAGGGTGTGCATCCCTGAATATGGAGTCACTCAGTCAAAATATGTAATTTTTATCAATAAAAGTTTAGCCGACTTCCGGTTATGGCTGCCACGTAAGACGGACGTGTCTCACTCCGCTCTGCTCCTGGAGAAAAAAAATCGGCAAATAACTCTCTCATTTGGGACAGAACGTATCCCAGCGTTTGGGCGAGGATATGTCGGCGAAGCCTAAGGCTGGAAAACCAGGTAGAGGAAAAAGCGAGCCGCCGAAACAGTCCAAATTAACGGACTTTCAGGTCTGTGACGCAGCAAATAAAACTCCATATATGGCGGAGGATGTTGGCAACGGTGCGATGTCTGCGGGGAGCGGCGCAGATGCGCTGATGGCTGCCATGAGTTCAATGAGAGCGGACTTTTCCTCTAGATTTGATGGGATTATGGCAGCGTTGGAAGGAATGAGAAAGGAATTGGGTGACTGTGTAGAACGGATGGCGCAGATGGCGCTCCGTCTCTCTAGTGCTGAAGATGACGTCACCCGTCTTCAATTAAAG
This sequence comes from Pholidichthys leucotaenia, assembly GCA_020510985.1. Classification (NCBI taxonomy): domain Eukaryota; kingdom Metazoa; phylum Chordata; class Actinopteri; order Cichliformes; family Pholidichthyidae; genus Pholidichthys; species Pholidichthys leucotaenia. The sequence goes on along the minus strand of CM035847.1, from coordinate 220,093,411 downwards.
GTGCGCACTTTGGAAAAAAAAAATAAATGTCTGGAAGATAATATTCTGGATTTGGAATCTCGGTCGAGACAGAACAACTTGAGGCTGGTGGGTCTTCCGGAGGAATCCAAAGGTCGGGACGCATGTTCCTTTCTGGAAAAGTGGATTCCGGAGGCGCTGGCCAGCGCGGAGTTGCAATCAGCAGTGGTTCTGGAAAATGCACACCGTATTGGCCCACGGAGAGATAAGGGACCGCCGAGGACCTTAATTATGAAGTTTCTCAGCAACAGAAACAGGATGAAGATCTTCAACGCTGCACGAGCTAAAGGAGAGATTAAACACCAGGACCAGCAGGTGCGGTTCTACCCAGATTTGGCCACAGGAATCCAACAATTGAGGAAGCAGTTTGATCCCATACGTAAGGAGCTGCGCAACCTTGGGATTTGTCATGGTGTAATCTATCCTGCGAGACTGTTGACCACGTATGAGGGCAGAACCCACATCTTCAAGACCCCAGAGGAAGCGCAGGAGTTCATCAAGAAGATCAAAGAAGAAGAAGAGACTGGTGGGAGCTAAGCATGAACAAAATATAAGGTAGAATAATTAAGCATTTGCACAGGCATCTGACTGACTTGAAGTAAATAGCAAGTTTACAAAATATAGATTGTATTATATATTAAAAAAAACAAAACAAAACAAACAAAAAAAAAACTATGATGTACAAAGTTGCTAAAAATTTTGGAGTTAAGTTGGAAAACTACAGAGGAGAGTTATGTCATTAAAAGCAGTAGAGTTAGGGTGATTGGGAGGATGAAGAAGGAGTGGCTTAGGCTGTTCCCCGTGGATATGGAGCGGTCGATGGCTATATCGGGAGACGGAATTTTTCTTTTGATTTTGGGGGGTTTGCCACAAGTGTGGGAAGGGGGAATTTGTTTGTGTGTAGTTTGTAGGATGAATGTTCAACCACTCATGTTTTTGCTTCTCTGTATGAGCATGTTTACACTGCAAGGTAATCCCAAACTCTCTATTGATCATAAACCAAAGCGTTAATCTTAATTTAACTTCATGGAATTGCAGAGGTCTACAAAATTTAAAAAAACTTAAACAAGTTATGAATAAAATAAAAGACATGGGTTCAAAAATTGTGTTTTTACAAGAAACTCATCTAATAGAGGAGGATATAAAAAGAATTAGGAGTAGATGGCAAGGAAGTGTTTTCACCTCATCATTTTCATCCCGGGCCAGGGGAGTTATGACTCTCATACATAAATCAGTCCCTTTTCAAGTGAAAAATGTAATTGGAGACAAATTTGGAAGATATGTAATCATTCAAGGTTCTTTGCTATTAGAAAATATAAATCTTGTGAACTTATATGGTCCCAATATAGATGATCAAAAGTTCTTTGCTAATTTATTTCTTATCTTATCATCACTTACAGGGCAACATATAATAGCAGGGGATTTTAATTGTACATTGAATCCAGGTATAGATAGATCAACAGGACTGGATTGTACGCACAATGGATGTAGGATGACTATTAATCATTTTATGAAAGAACTGAGATTGTTAGATATATGGAGAGAAATGAAACCACAAGTTAAAGCCTATTCTTGTTATTCCAGTACCTACAAGACATTCTCACATATTGATTATTTTTTGATTTCCACAGAATTAAGGTCCAAGATTCAAAACTGCTTTTATGATAACATCGTGATCTCTGATCATGCACCCTGCTGTCTAATATATGTAGATAAAAAATTGACAAAGGAATCAGGTAGATGGCAATTTCAGCATAAATGGCTTCAGGATGAGGAATTATGTCAAGTATATAGAAAAACAGATAGATGAGTTCTTTGACATCAATACTACACAAACATCAGCATGTGTAAAGTGGGAGGCTTTCAAAGCTTTTATTAGGGGACATATTATTAGTTATACAGGATCAAAATCTAAGAAGACTCGAGAGGAGAGAGCCAAATTGGAACATAAAATAAAAAGTCTTCAGGAAAAAGTGTATGCAGGAAGTGATCCAAGGTTGGAGAATGAATTACTGATTTTGAGAGCTGAATACGACAAAAAATCAGCGAATAGAGCTGCCTCGAGTCTTCTAAGATTGAAACAATCTTTTTATGAACAAGGTGAAAAATCAGGAAAATTATTGGCATGGCAGATTAAACAATTAGAAATTAAAACACCAATTACTAGTATTATAAGTAACGGACAGGTAGTTATAGATCCTTTAGAAATTAACAGAGCCTTTAGAGATTACTATGAAAAATTATATGATACCAAAAATGAATCTGATTTAACAAAACTAAATGGGTTTTTGAACGAACTATCTATACCGTGTATTCCAAATGAAAACAGGGAGATATTGGAGTCTAAAATTAGTCAAGAAGAAGTTGGGCTAGCCATTGATAATATGAAATCAGGAAAAAGTGCAGGACCAGATGGTCTTCCAGTTGACCTTTATAAAAAATTTAAGAATAGCCTTTTTTGGAAATGGTTTTAGAAGCATTTCAAAATAATAATTTACCATCATACATGAATAATGCCTTAATTATACTGCTGCCAAAACCAGGTAAGCCCTCTAATAAATGTGAAAATATGAGACCAATCAAGCCTATTAAATGCCGACCTTAAGATAATCTGTAAAATTTTAGCAAGACGAATACAAGAAATTTTACCAAATATTATTAATCGAGATCAGAATGGCTTTATAAAGGGAAGACAAGGCTTCCATAATGTAAGAAGACTATTTAATATTATTTATTTTAATAAAGAAGCACCGGATACAGCTCTCCTATCACTGGACGCCGAAAAGGCCTTTGATAGAGTCGAATGGCCCTTTCTTTTTGAAGTCTTACAAAGGTTTGGACTTGGAAATAATTTCATAAAATGGGTTCAGATAATATACAATAATGCTACAGCAGAAATCCTAACAAATAACAATATTTCAAAATCAATAAAAATCAATAGAGGATGTCGACAAGGCTGTCCACTTTCACCTTTACTGTTTACTATGGCAATTGAACCTTTAGCGATGGCGATACGTTTACATTCACAAATATATGGAATTAAAGTTGGACCAACAGAACATAAAATCTCCCTGTACGCCGATGACATAATTTTGTTTTTGTCGAATCTAAAAAAATCAATTCCAACCTTGTTGAATTTAATAAAGAATTTTGGGGAAATATCAGGATATAAAATAAATAAAACTAAATCTTCAATATTAATGCTAAATGAGACCCAGAGAAATTACCCAGACCCTGAGGTAAATCAATTTAATGTTGTAAATCAGCTTAAATATTTAGGAATCCAAATTGTGCCTAAGCTAGAATCAGTCGCCAGTGTCAACTATGAAGCCTTAATGTCAGATATCAATGAGTTAATTCAGAGATGGATGTCACTACCAATGTCGATGATCGGGAGAATCAATATACTTAAAAGTAATATTTTACCTAAAATACTTTATTTATTTCAATACATTCCCTTATCACCACCTTTAGATTTATTCTCAAGAATTAAAAAAAAGTTAGTGGAATTTATATGGAACAACAGGAGGGCTAGATTACGTCTGTCTTTATTATATTTACCATTTGATCGTGGAGGTCTGAAATGTCCAAATTTTATGTTGCATTATTGGTCGGCACAACTGAGGTCTATGACATATTATTTTTCATCAAATGATCTCCCTCACTGGACTGAAATGGAATCATACAATTTACCTTTACCTCTTCCCATATTCATATACTCAGATTTGGCAAAAAAAATTACAAAAACAAGTTAAAAATCCATTTCTAAAGCATATGATCAAAATATGGTGTGAAGCTAAAAACTATTTAAAAGAACCACAGTTATTGTCACAATTTGGTCCAATATGGGGTAATCAATATTTTAAACCAGGGAGAGCGGACGCTGTATTTAAAGTATGGAATTTAAAAGGGATACAAAAGATTCAGGATTTATATTTGCCATGTGCAGATAACATAATGTCTTTTGAAGAGCTGAGGATCAAATTTAATCTTAATAGAACACATTTTTTTTTAAATATCTTCAACTTAGAAACTTTATTCGATCAAATCAAAATAAAGCTCTCACTCGACCTATTTATTCATCCTTGGAAAAAATGTTGATGAAAGATAGTAAAAGAAAGGGTATTATTTCAGAGTTTTATAACTCATTGACACTATCTTCAAGTGAAAATTCACTGAAAAGATTAAACTACTGGAAAGAAGATCTGCAAACTGAAATTTCAGAGGAACAATGGGAATTGGCTTGTACAGAAGCTCAAACCAAATCAATAAATGTACGCCTTAAATTGATACATTTTAAATGGTTAATGCGGATGTATGTTACACCGGAGGAGTTAAATAGATATAACAAAAACATACCAGATACGTGCACAAAATGCATGGAAAGTAAAGGAACCCTATTTCATTGTGTATGGGAATGTAGATTAATAAGAATGTTTTGGGAAGAGGTGAGGGTAACAATTGAAAAAATAATCTCAAAACAAATCATATTGAATCCTAAACTGTTTTTGTTGGGTCTGTACCCAGAAAAGCATAATTTTAATAAAAGTGAAAGAACATTCATAGACCTCAGTTTGCTTAATGCCAAAAAATGTATTGCACTATTATGGAAAAAGACTCATAGACCAGATGTGACTCAGTGGTTAAGACAGATGTTAACAAACCTTCCATTAGAAAGAATAACATATATACTGAAATCAAAGGAAATTGTGTTTGAGAATATATGGAGACCTTTTATTGATTATGTAAAAAATTTAAACATAACTCTTGAAGAAGAAGGTGATTGATGTGTGTGGACCTTGTAAATTCCAAACTGGTGAACATAATATGTATACTTATGTATTGGATTGTCTAGACTAAACAGAGGAGCATTGTTGAAGATTTGATTTTGTTGGTGGTTGTTGATGTTCTTAGTGCATTTTTTTTTGTAGTACTTTAGTGTTAGTGTTTGATTGTTTGTATCATGTTTGTTAAAAAAAAAAAAAAAGGTTCAATAAAGATATTGTGGAAAAAAAAAAAAGTTTAGCCACCGCTGTGTGGCCACTCTCTGTGTCCTGGCTTCAAGAAATGTGGGCGGGGTTTCAAATTGACTCCGTACTCATTGGATAATACACCGCATCACGGCCAGGCTGATTGGACAATACCCGGCATCACAACCTGTCAATCACCACCGTTTTCCCTGGACAAAACAAGGAAGTGAAAAATGACAAATTTGACTAGAAAAAGACAATACTGAAGATTTAATGTCTAAAAAAATTATACTATAAAGTTGCTGTGATTGCGTAGATCTAAAGGATAATTTGGCATATGTGGAGAACATGAGGTGCGCGAGCAGACTGGGTGGCGCGTCCTGGGTCTGTCACGATCTGTGCACGGGGGGATTTCACTGTGCTCTGTTTCTTCGCTTTTTGTTTTTCGTTATTTGTATAATGTATTCTGAGGTCTTGGCCTGTAATGTTATTTCTAGTTTGTTTTCACATATTCTGTATTACCTCTTTGTATGATTTATTTTTCCTGTTTACGCTCAGTGTAGTTTTGTTCTTATTTGCTTCCACTTTATTTTTGCCTGTGTCTTTTCTTTCTCTCTTTGGAGTTGCAGTTGTCAGGAGTGCTTCCGGGTTTTCCTCTGATGGTGGGCAGTGCTCCTGTCAAACTGTCAGCTTTGTCGCCCCTCCTCATGACTCACAGCTGATTGTCATTTTCTTCCCAGCCTTCTCATGTGATTCGCACCTGTCATCATTTGTTTCATTTGTGTTAAGTTGTATTTAAGGGCTGTTATTTTCAGTTCTTGTTGCCGGAGTCTTAAGTTCTCTACCGTCTTCTCCACCAGAACCAGCCCTTCTTCTGGTGCGGTTAGTTGTAAGTTTTCTTTGTTTGTCTGTTGGATTTAGTTTTGAGCACAGGTTTGATGTTGTGTTTGTTTTTGTAATAAATTCACAAACTGCAGTCCTGCACGTGGGTCTCTCCTCTCTGCCCCGAGGGGCAATTCCTGACAGAAGACTCCGGCCAATTTGAGACCCAGCGGCTGGAGTTTGTGTTAATTTTTTGTTCCACTTCAGCGGCAGCGAAGGCTCATAGGGTTCCCCTATTTTTTTCCCAGTTTTGTTTTTTGCACCCGGGGTTTATCATGTCTGTCACCCCAGATTTTTCAACCCTGGGTCTGAGCGAAGTGAAGCGGTGGTGTGTGTGTGTCCTGGAGGATATTCTTTTGCAGGCTCGTGTCTCCCGTACTCCCGAGGAAGCCCGAGAGTGTCTGCAGCGCACGGTGCAGGTACTTGGGGAATGCCCCAGCCTCTGGGACCACCCGGAGCTCACAGACCTACTCATCTCCATGTTTCTCCCACAACCTAAGAGTCACGGGCTGGGGGAATCCACTCAGATGACCCTGCCTGCGCCGACAAAGAGCAAGCTCTCAGGGACACTGAAGCCTCCAGCCTCTTGCTGCTCTCCGGCGGCAGCTCTGCCTCCTCCTCCCGATCACTGGCTCACTCCATCGGCTGAGGAACAGGAGGAGCGCAGGCAGGCCATATCAGCGGAGACAGAGCTCATCCTAGAATATAAGCCATGGCTTCTCCCGGATCTCGCCCATCAGCTGAAGGAGATTCCACCAGAATCTCTTCCACCTCTCCAGGAGCCGACGACTCCGCCCCCCATCTCCCGCCATTGCTTAAGGAAATCCCACTGAAAGAACACCTCTACCTCTCAGTCGGCAGTCTCTCCCACGTCCTGAGTCAGACAACTTCTGCAGCAGTTTCTTCCTCGTGTTTCTCCTCGCCGGCTGTCCCATCAGCCCACTCATCTTCCTTTGCTGCAACTCCCGTCTCCTTGATGTCTCCTCCCGCTGCTGAGAGTCCAGCTGTTTTCTCCCTGGCTCCGCCCATCGCCCTGCCAGCAGATGGGGCTCCTCCACATTCCACTGAGGGGTCTACAACCATTGAAGTCACGGAGGGTGCTGATTTCCAACCAGCTGCAGCAGATGACATCGCATCCCAGGAACCCAAGCAAGTGTTTTTTCACTCTCTTTCACCTACACATGAATTATCTCGCCTGATTCCTGGTGGTGAGGCTCAGACTAGGCAGTTCTCTGAGTCCTCACCACCTGCTGCAGCTTTAGATTGTTCACCTGCTCTCTCTGTGTCTCCTCCTTTCCCCCCCGAGTGTCCGCCGGCCCCTGAATTGACCCGCTGGATGGTGGAGGAGCCTGCGGCCCCGGAGGACCTGGTCCCAGTCCCACAGGAACAGTCTGGATGGAGAGAAAGCGCTGCGACCGAGTTGAGGCCTGTGCCAACGATGGAGTGTCCTCTGGCCTCAGCGGAACAGGATCCAGCGCCAGCAGGAAGCAGTCCTCCTGTGTCCACTTCAGGCGAGCCACCTGCATGGGTCACTTCATTGGGGGGGTCTCGTGACTGCATCCACCACCATATCTGCTGCTGGGGCCACCACAGCAGAGTCCAAGCTGGACCTCCAGAGGGCCGGGCCCGAGGCATCATCATCTGGATTGACGGAGTCCTGGATGGTGGTGGAACTCGAGCCCAGGCAAGTGCCCTCTTTTGTTTCTGTTGTTTCTATTTCGTAGAGATCTTGTCTGGCTCTTGATGGGGAGAGCCAGGTGCAGTTGTCAGCTGCACCTGAGCTCACCTCGCCGGGCTCCACTGCTGCTGGTGACCCTGACCCTGTTTCTCTGCCTCTCCCATCTGAGCTTTTCTTCAGGGTCACTGAGGATCATCCAGCTTTGCCGGAAGTCTCTGTGGGTTCAGCCTCGCCACCTGAGATCATGGTGGGTCCAGCGCCTCCTGCAGAGGCCATCGCGGGTGCTCCGTCACAGCCCGGGACCTCCGTGGGTGCTGCTCCCCCTCCAGCTGAGGTCTTCATGGGTCCTGCTCCCACTCCGGTAAAGGTCTTTGCGGGTGTTCCGTCCCATCCTGGGGCCACTGAGGGTGCTGCTTCCCATTAGTTGAGGTTGTCGCAGGTGCTCCATCCCAGCCCGGGGCCTCCGTGGGTGCAGCTTTGGCCCAGTCTGGGTCCTCCGTGGGTACTGCTTCCCTTCCTGCTGAGGTCATCGCGGGTGCTCTGTCCCAGCCCGGGGCCTCCGGGGGTGCAGCTCTGGCCCAGTCCGGGTCCACCGAGGGTGTTGTTTTCCCATCAGTTGAGGTCACTGCGGGTGCTCCGTCCCAGCCCGGGGCCTCCGTGGGTGCAGCTTTGTTCCAACCCAGAGCCATCATGGGTGCAGCTTTGTTCCAGTCCAGAGCTACCGCGGGTGCAGCTATGTCCCAGTCCGGGACCACCGAGGGTGCTACAGGCCAGTCCGAGGGTGTCGTGGTCTCCTCTCCTCTGCCAGACGCCATTGTGGTCCCCTCTCCTCTGCCAGATACCGTCGTGGCCCCCTCTCCTCCACCCAACATATTTGTGGTTCCCCCTACTCCACTGTCCTTTTCATCATTGGGCCTTCTCGTGGGGGAACCGCCTCCTGGATCACCCCTTCTGTTTAGGTGGCTAAAAAACTCTGGTTAATCGCCTGACTGACTGCGCCGTTGGGTTGGGTGGCCCATATTCTCCGGCAGGCCACCCAACTCTTACCACCTCGCCATCTGCCAGGCCTGGGACTTCGGTCAGCCACCGGAACTGCCTAGCTCCTTGGTCTTGGGAGCCTAGTGTAACAGACCCAGGTTTTGGGCCTGTTGGGCAGATTAAATGTTCCTGTAAAACACAGGGAAATGAGGAGACAGACGACTGGTGAAGTTTCTCAATGCCTCGCATCTGCCATATTTATTAATACATTCACATGTATTTTCAGTTTACAGCATTAACAACTGTTTTTTTTCACATGCAAAATATATAATAAATTTCCTTCATGTACAGTAACCCTTTAATCATCAATGTCTGTTCAATTACTTTTTTACATGACACAGTTCAAAATATATGAATTACATGTTTTTAATACTTTTTAGCTATTTATTCTGTTTTTTCCCAAACTACCTTTTCAATACTCGCAGCTGGACTGCTTTGTAACATACACTAGTTTTAGTATACCACCGCGTAGCTTAACAGCTCATGAATTGCATGGTAGTGATATATGTATGCTGGCAGGCTTAGCTTTGGCTTTTAACATTTTCAACATAAATCTCTAGAACCATGAAACCACATGTTTCTCACTGCTAACGGCATATTAACACTTGTACACAATGCCAGGATATAAAATGGAGGTTCGTTAACCAAAAAGGAGCTTTGTAATAAATGTACAGTTAACTCAAAATGGCACCCACAGCGTCGCCCTGACTCAGCTTTTTTTCACATCTTTTCACATCGTCCAAAACTCAACAAAATACTGTATTTATCAACTGATTTACACATTCACATTTAGCTGTGTTTCTTCTAAGTACTTTATGACCCATTTTGTGTGGTTTTTACTCAGTTACTAACCTCTAAAACACAGGGAAATGAGGAGACAGATGACTGGTAAAGTGTCTCAATGCCTCGCTTCTGCTATATTGGAATACACCATATTGAAAGGTAACTTCACTATTCTATCTCACGGAGTAATGCACCACCTTCTGGCGTGAGTGTATAACTACAACTTAAACAAAGTTATTCCCAAAATCACTCTTTCTCATTTAAACCAATACAAATATATAATGTGAAAACACATTAGTGTGTCACACTAGGTCCCTGATTTTTGTCTGGTGTGGATCCTGAGCGAGATTTTTGTTTCTTTTTGTTTTCTCCTAGCTTGGGTTTTGCTAAGGTGTGAGTCATGGGAGTCATTATTTTCTCTGGTTTGTTTCAGTCCCTCCGTGCCTGGATGCCCTTTCTCCTGCCTGTGGTGGGGTTGTTCCTTGTCTTTTTGTGGGATGGGTTCTTCGTGTGAGTGGGCCTTTGTTTTTCCTGTTGATGTTACCCGGGGTGTCTAGTCTCCACCCCTTTGGGGGGGGGATCTGTCACGATCTGTGCACAGGGGGATTTCACTGTGCTCTGTTCCTTTGCTTTTTGTTTTTTTGTTATTTTTGTAATGTATTCTGAGGTCTTGGCCTGTAATGTTATTTCTAGTTTGTTTTCACATATTCTGTATGGTGTGGCGGCATGAGATAATAAGCAGCGAACTGAGAGTTTTTGAGGGTGTTTATTAAACATACCGCCATCACAACACCCACTCCAGCGCCGTGCAGGCGCGCCGGAGCGGGCCCAGAGGCTCTCGTCAGGAGACAGGCAATGCGTGTAGTCAGAAGCAGTGGTCAGAGAGAGAGTGAGCATGTGATATTCAGTCGCTTATATACCCAATTACAGACAATACATGAAAGGCATGGCACATTTGCATCACAGTCAGAGCAGGAAGCATGAACATTTGCATTTGAGTCATACATATCAACAGCAGGACTGGCAGGAAGGAGCTAGACAAAGAGCGGCTGCCTATTGATATCAATACACACATCTCATTGTTCTGCTAATTGCCCCAGCTGAGCGCTCTGCTTGTCCCAGTCTGTTGTGGGGGTCACCCACAATGGCTTCTTTGTATGATTTATTTTTCCTGTTTACGCTCAGTGTAGTTTTGTTCTTATTTGCTTCCACTTTATTTTTGCCTGTGTCTTTTCTTTCTCTCTTTGGAGTTGCAGTTGTCAGGAGTGCTTCCGGGTTTTTCCCTGATGGTGGGCGGTGCTCCTGTTAAACTGTCAGCTTCGTCGCCCCTCTTCATGACTCACAGCTGATTGTCATTTTCTTCCCAGCCCACTTATGTGATTCGCACCTGTCATCATTTGTTTCATTTGTGTTAAGTTGTATTTAAGGGCTGTTATTTTCAGTTCTTGTCGCCGGAGTCTTAACCTCCTAACTGTGTTTGTCGCCAAAATGTGACATAACCCCTAGTGGTCAACAGTGGTAAAGATTTTTTTCAACAAAATATTCAGATCAGATGTCAGAACTTTCCAAGGCTATAACTTGAACGTGGTAAGAGATAATGGCTTACTGTCAATTAGAAAGATGTAGAATATGATCCAAAGTTTCAGATAGGAGTAAATTGACACATCTAATTTGCATACAAACAAAGAAAGACATTCATTACTTACCGCTGGCAAGGCGGTGTCCTTTTGTGGCATTCTGGTTCCCATTTTGTCCTCTCCTGGTCATTTTAGCTTTCTCTCCTACATCCAGAAACTATTATTTATTATTCCACCTTAATTTCGCTTTTATTCCACGGCAATTTATCTTATATGACGACATGCAACCGGCAATTGCTCTACAGTCACATGGCGTGCCGGGCACCGGCAGGTGAAATCAACGAGCTTCGCGTTCTCTGTGGTGTAAGAACATATAACTAGCTAGCTCTGTCCTGGGGCAATGCCTTGACCCAGTGGAGGAGATGGGAGAGAGAAGGATGAATGGTGGCTAAACTGTCATCTCTGCTGGAGTCTGAGTCCCACGCTATGCAGGACATGCTGAACGCACTGAGGAGCTCATTTAGCAGCAGACTACATCATCCTAGGTGCGCAACCGAGAGGTTTCGCAGGTCCTTCCTACCTACGGCTGTCAGACTATAACAAAAGCAGGGCTGCTCGCAGAGATAGCAAAAAAACGTGACAACCTAATAGTATTGAATGCAAAAGATGCAATAGACTTACACAATGGTTCCCTCCGGTATACAACTAGGACAATACCGGTCGCTACGGAGGGTGACAATATGTATGGGTACATAATCATACCATGTAGGATAACTAAGTAGACGGTTATGCTGTTCATTCCATCTAGCTACAATGCTCCGCACTGTGTGTGTTTATATATTTATATGTACATATGTATATTCGCTGCTCTTGTTTTTTCTTGTCTTTTTGATTGTTGCTCTGAGTGTTGCTATCCCTGTGCTGTTGCAATCCTGGAATTTCCCCATTGTGGGACTAATAAAGGCTTATCTTATCTTAAACATCTACCTTCATAAGCTAAATAATCTCTTTTTAGAATCATAGTTGGCAAATTTGGGACTCTACTGCCCTCCCATCGAGTTTCCCAGTTTTCGACTAGTAGACAGTGAGCTAACACGTGTGGTGCAGGCCTCAATGATGACAAGATGTTTCCTTTTATCTCGTTTATTGAAGCTACCCCACAAGGAACTGAACGTGATGTACACTCGTCTTTTGGGTTTTGCATCCGTTTACATTTGTTCCTACATCCGTGTAAAACTGCAACAAAGTAAACATATACATGCCGTCAATGATATGGTCACCGTATTTAGCTTAGTACATGTTAGCGTTAGCTCTAGCTTAGCTTGGTAACAATGACTGATAGGGCTGGAGTCAGATCGCTTAAAATACACCAATGCAACCATGCAGTTCTCATTGTAGCTGTCAACACTGTCAAACCATGCAGATACTCACGGACTAATGATGTCCAAGGCGCCGATAATTAACAACATCCACAGCGATTGTACAATGAGTGGCGTTCTGCTCTGTTCTCCGGTTATATCATTACTGCGCATGTCCAACACTTTGTGTATCAGTTCAAAACGATGCTTTCACTACACCATTAGAGGGAGCCAAACTCCGTTACATGAAATGCTGTAATGGGAACTCTTAATACATGGAGGCAGCATACTCCCTGTCTGGTGCAATAACATTGTACCACTATTTAGCCTTACAACATTTCAAACAACAGTGCATAACAATGTTAATAAATATCATTATCTGTTATTCCCCTTCTGCTATCAGTAAAACCATTTCTGTAATTGGTCTCAGAAACACTTTAACAGTCCCATCTCTTATTATCTTCACCTCCGCTTTTCGTACTTTATTGTCCCTTCCGTGAAATGTCTTCACAATCCGCCCCATGGGCCAGTCATTTCTGTGTGCTTGCCCATCCTTGAGCAAAACGACATCTCCAACATTGATGTTCGGTTTCTCATCAGACCATTTTCTTCGGCTCTGAAGAGTCACAAAATACTCTTGTCTCCATTGTTTCCAAAAACTGTCCGCAAGAGCCTGCACTTGTTTCCACTGGCATGCATGAAGTTCTGGTGCAGCGAGAGTTCCCGATGGTGCTGTCAAGGGGTTGGTTTTTTGCGTCAGTAGCATTGCTGGGGTTAGGATGGTTGGATTGTCAGGATCTGTTGATACCGGCACAAGTGGTCTTGCATTCATCACTGCCATAACCTCCGCCATTAAGGTGCTCAGTACCTCATGCGTGAGCCGTAGTCTGTTCTTGAGAAGTAGTGCATCTAAAATCCGCCTGGCAACTCCAATGAGTCTTTCCCAGGATCCACCCATGTGTGATGCGTGGGGTGGGTTAAAAAAACATTTGCAACCCTTTTCTTGTAGGTAACTTGTTAATTCTGCATCACTGCGCTCAATTCTCAGTTCCTTGCATTTGTTCCATACCTGTTCTCTCTCAGCGGGAAGTGGTTCATCCCAGTCACCATGTTCTGTTGACAGTTCACGCAGGAGGTTCTTCCCTTGCATCGTGATAGGCGCCACAAACCTTAGGGGATCATACAGGCTGCTGACCGTCGCTAAGACTCCCCTTCATGTGCAGGCTTCCTGTTGATGGACACCTGAAACATAAAACTGTCAATCTCAAGATTCCAAAGCACCCTTAAACTCCATTGTAGTGGGAGCTCGTCACGTTTGAGATCTAAGTCTTTTAAGTCCTTTGTTCTTTCATTCGCTGGAAAGGCTTCCATGACCCTGCAGTCATTAGATGCTATTTTGTGTAATTTGAGATTGGATTGTGCTAACATCTTTTGTGCATTTGTCAGGATGTCAACAGCTTCTTCTGGTGTGGCTGTGGAGGCTAATCCATCATCTACATAGAAATGTCTCATTATGAACTGTGTTGTGCCATGTCCATGCGCTTTCTCACCTTCAGCTGCAGCATGTCTCATGCAGTAAACAGCCACGGCTGGAGAAGGGCTATTTCCAAACACATGCACTTTCTTTCTGTAGTCTCTTACTTCTTTGTCCGTGATGCCAATAAAAACTTGATCTTCTATTGACAGCACTGGTTTATCGTCGTCCTTTGTTTTATCAAAGACCGTGTTTCCTAAGTGGTCTGTGTCTCTCTCACCCTGCAAGGCATATGGTGGTATGCTGTTGGGGCGTGAGGTGGAGCAACCTGAAACCTCTTTGACAAGAAATGTGTTTAGGCATGGGCTGAGGGATGATGCACGACCATTGTAGAGCACTTGTGTCTTTAGCACATTAACAGACGAAGGCTTGTGTGCTGTCCCTAAACACGTTTCTCCCACAATAACCCATCCCAAGTCCAAGCGCTGTGCATAGGGAGTACTGTGGGGCCCATTTATTTGTTCCCTCACCTTGTGTACCTGTAGGATGTCTCTTCCCAGCAGTAGGAGGATGGGAGCATGTTCATCTACAGGTGGAATCTTGTCTGCGACTTTTCTCAGGTGTGGATGCACAAGTGCGTCATTTGGAGATGGGATCTCCCTCCTGTCATCGGGGATCATGTCACACTCGATCAAGTTTGGAAGCTGGAGCTGTACTTTTCCATCCATTGATTCTATCATGAAGTTTGAAGCTCTCCGCCCCCAAACCGTAGTAGCCCCTGAGCACGTTTTCAGTGTGTAAGGGTCGTAAGGTGCTCTAATGTTGAACAGCTGGAAAAACTCTGATTTAGCGAGTGATCTGTTGCTTTGTTCATCAAGCGCTGCATACATTTTCTGGGCTTCTTTTCTATGTCCTGCAGGATAAACTAACACAGGGCTAATTTTTGAGCAGGATCGTGGGTTTTCTGCATTACCGCAAACTTCTGTGCATCTAGACGTGACTAGTGTGCCCTCATAATCATGGTACTCCCTGCCATGATCCGTCTCAGCTTCCTGAGGCTCCATGGGAGGAGCAGAGGGGCCAGGATGTAGTGCTGCTACATGTCTATCACTACCACAGTCAGAGCACTGGATTGACTGTTTACAGTCTTTTGCCAGATGCTGAGTGGAGCCACAACACTTAAAGCAGATGTGATTCTCTCTCAAGAACAGTTTGCGTTCTTCTATTGGTTTGGCTCTAAACGTTTTACATTTCTTTAATGGGTGTGGCCTTCTGTGTATGGGACATTGTTTATCTGGGCTTTCTGTTCTTTCACGTGTGTAGTTACCTGTAGCTGCGGGTGAAGCTGGTGGGATGTCTGTTTTGTGGACACTGATGAGGTGCTCACTGGCGAACTTGGGGGCTTTTTCAACTCTGGTGTTCATGTGGGCCGGTGGAGAGAAACTGAAACTTGGGTCGTTTCTTATTTTGGCTTGTCGTCTGACGTAGCTGGAAAAAAAGCTGAAAGGAGGAAAGGCGACTTTGTGTGTTTCTTTGTAAATGGCACCTGCTGCAATCCACTTCTCCTGTAGGCTGTAGGGCAGTTTCTCAACAACAGGATTCACTCCACGGGCTGTATCTAGGTATGCGAGCCCAGGTAGGTATCCACCATCCTTTGCACATTCGAGCTCCTGTAGAACGTCACCAAGTTCTCTCAGCTTGAGTGCATCTTTGTTACTGATTTTGGGAAAATCATCAAGCTTTTTTAGCAGTGCATTTTCTATTACTTCGGGTGACCCATAACACTCTTCGAGCCTTTCCCAGACTAAGTTGAGGGCTGCCTTTGGGTTAAAGACGTGCAGAGTGGATCCTCTTTGCTTGCTCTGCTGATTCTGTGCCGAGCCATTTTATCATCAGATCCAATTGCTCGTGGTGTGAGAGGCTGAGGTCTTGTATGGCGTTCTGGAAGGATGCTTTCCATGCCCAATAATTCTCTGGGAGGTCATCAAACTGTAGGAGTCCCGTGCTCAACATCTCTCGGCGTGTGAGATATTTGGTCAGATCCTGAATGCTTTGTGCTTCGGCATAATGTGTTGCGGGGGCATAATAGGACCGTAACGTTGGGGGATTAATTGTCTCTGCAGCTCCATGCTCCTCCTTCCTGTTGACACTGACCCTACTCTTACCATCTACAGCATTAGATGAGCTGAATGGTGCATTTGTGGCCATTTCCAACTGTTCACACTGGATCTTAGAGGGGGTGGCTGGATTAGTTTTAAGTGGAATTTCCTCACAGCGCACATCAAAGTGTTTCTGTACATACTCAAATGTGCGTTGTGCTGAGCCAACTGGCAAGTCCATTAATGCTTGACTGAATTCACTTCTTGCACATTCCTCTGCTTCTTCATAGGCCGCGGCTTCAGCTTCTGCAGCTGCAACAGCCTTCTGATGGTTCAAAATGTGCATTTGTGCTTCAAGATTAGCTTTCTGCGTGATGAGGGCTGCTTCTTTCGCTGAATAAGCTAATTCAGCTCGTGCAGCATCTGCTTTGGCTCTAGCTCTTATGGCTGAGGAGGTAGCTGAAGAAGCCTTGCTTGACTTGAAGCTACGTGAGTATAATGAGCTAGCTCGTGCAGCTGTAGCCAAGGGAGCTGTGTGTTCCGTCTCCATAACTCCACTTCTGAGTTGGGGAGTTGGCTGGTGCTGCTCTCCTGCCCTGAGGCTCATTTGCTGTTTGTTGATTGTTTATCGGGCCCGCCGCGCTGTTAGTCCTTTTACTCTACTGCCCTCCCATCGAGTTTCCCAGTTTTCGACTAGTAGACAGCGAGCTAACACGTGTGGTGCAGGCCTCAATGATGACAAGATGTTTCCTTTTATCTCGTTTATTGAAGCTACCCCACAAGGAACTGAACGTGATGTACACTCGTCTTTTGGGTTTTGCATCCGTTTACATTTGTTCCTACATCCGTGTAAAACTGCAACAAAGTAAACATATACACGCCGTCAATGATATGGTCACCGTATTTAGCTTAGTACATGATAGCGTTAGCTCTAGCTTAGCTTGGTAACAATGACTGATAGGGCTGGAGTCAGATTGCTTAAAATACACCAATGCAACCATGCAGTTCTCATTGTAGCTGTTAACACTGTCAAACCATGCAGATACTCACAGACTAATGATGTCCAAGGCGCCGATAATTAACAACATCCACAGCGATTGTACAATGAGTGGCGTTCTGCTCCGTTCTCCGGTTATATCATTACTGCGCATGTCCAACACTTTGTGTATCAGTTCAAAACGATGCTTTCACTACACCACTAGAGGGAGCCAAACTCTGTTACATGAAATGCTGTAATGGGAACTCTTAATACATGGAGGCAGCATACTCCCCGTCAGGTGCAATAACATTGTACCACTATTTAGCCTTACAACATTTCAAACAACAGTGCATTTTTTACCAAAGGTAAAAAAAAAAACAAAAAAAACACGGGGGGAAGGCCCTACAACCTTTGCTCCACCAATGCGGAATGTATCAACCATAGGCTGGATAAATTTTTCCAGTTTATAAAATTTTTCACTGGGTCTGAGGTGTGTGTGGAAAAAAAATGCATTTTGGGTAACGTTTAGAGGGTCAAAAATGCTATTATTTAGGTGGAATAATAATAATAAATAATCTTCTCACATCAATAAAAAAAAATGCTTACAGTAGAGCTGCGGTGCTCACATTGTGAGTCTTTAGCAGTCACGCCCTCAAGGTTCAGGTCATTGGCCTCAGTATCGCCCCAGAGCGATGGTATAAGCACCGCCTCAATCTTGGCATTAAAGTTTTAAAAGAATTTTTAATAACAAAATATTGCTAAAATATAAACTGATGCACTACAATGGGTCTCAAATACAGTATTTGTAAACATGTCCTGTAATAGTGCTGCATGAGTTTGACGATACACAGAAAAAATTCAGTATTTCACTGAACAGTGATATAAACTAAAATAATTATAATGATGGCTGAACAACTCCCATTCCCCAACGTGAAAGTACACTATTATGAATATACAGTGCATGTGGAAAGTATTCACTGAGCTTCACTTTTTCCACATTTTGTTATGCTACAGCCTTATTCCAGAAGGGATTAAATTCATTTTTTTCCTCAAAATTCTATACACAATACCCCATAATGACAACATGAAAATTTTTTTTTGAGATTTTTGCAAATTTATTAAAAATAAAAAACTAAGAAATCACATGTACATAAGTATTCACAGCCTTTGCTCAGTACTTTGTTGATGCACCTTTGGCAGCAATTACAGCCTCAAGTCTTTCTGACTATGATGCCACAAGCTTGGCACACCTATCTTTGGGCAGCTTCACCCATTCCTCTTTGTAGCACCTCTCAAGCTCCATCAGGTTGGATGGGAAGCGTCGGTGCACACACATTTTCAGACCTCTCTAGAGATGTTCAATTGGATTCAAGTCTGGGCTCTGGCTGGGCCACTCAAGGACATTCACAGAGTTGTCCTGAAGCCACTCCTTTGATATCTTGGTTGTGTGCTTAGGGTTGTTGTCCTGCTGAAAGATGAACTGTCACCCCAGTCTGAGGTCAAGAGCGCTCTGGAGCAGGTTTTCATCCAGGATATCCCTGTACATTGCTGCATTCATCTTTCCCTCTATCCTGACTAGTCTCCCAGTTCCTGCCACTGAAAAACATCCCCACAGCATAATGCTGCCACCACCATTGGCATGGTTATGAGCATGGTCACTTCCGCCCTCCCAAGAGAGTAGACGCTTTTTTCTTCTCTCCTGCTGACTTTTTCCTCCCCTCCTACTACTGGATCCCAGCTTGCTGTTGTCTGTCTGCGTCTAACTGCGACCGCCGAAAAGAAATTATGGAGTTAATAAGCTGGGCTTTGAACACAATTGACACTATTTTTTCAACAAGGAAAAGTGCTCCGGGGGAAGCTGTCTGCCCCGCTGGAACGGCTCCAGTGGGCTATTTATGTGACACAGGTAATTGGAAAATGCTGTGTCTCTCTAATCTCTCTATCGAAGATATTGAAGATTTGTTTATCTTCGTAATCTTGGTGATTGGGATAATTCTGATTGGGACGGGAATTGTCTTGGTTTACCGCAAATTGCTGAAGATGGATTCAACCTATCAAAATGCTGGCCAGGCGAGGTGCATCCAACAAATTGAAAAACTGGAGAAGACCCTGATAGCGACTACTGGAGAACTGTCTCGTAAGGTGGATTACATCATGGGTTCGCTCAGGTCTTTCCACGACGAATTCAAAGCTGCGCAATGAAGGATTAATGTACTGAATCTACAGAAGAAATACAAGTCTTCTCTGTGATCAGTCCTATTTGGCATTATTATTCCCCATGAAAATTCCTCCTGGCTGTCTGCAGACTGTGTTTTTTCAAAATCATGAGCACAAGGCCTTGGACAGCCAGCTGCAGCGCCAGATAAGACTGGGCGCCAGACAGACAAAACATCTTCTGCCAAGGGTCCTTGGGTCTCTCTTATTATCATCAACACTGCTCAACACCGCACACACATTGATTCACGAACTGAATAAAGATATACTGTACACTGCTCTCTTGTGTCTTGTGAAATTCTGAGTGTAGCGAATGTATGTGCATTGAGAGCTTTTTTTTTCCTTGAACTCTTAATATTGATTAAGTATGTAACCAGTATTTTGAATCAATGATTTTTTTGCTCCTTCCCATTGTATTATCTTTATGCTTCCTGTATCCTCCTGCTGATAGGCGCGTTTCAGATGCGCCGCGGCACGGAAATGCAGGTCATTACTGTGTCAAGTCAAATTCTCTCGTATGTTATCAGTGTTCTGTTAATGTACTTGGCAATAAATCCTTTTCTGATTCTGATTCTGATTCTGAGTGTCTGGTTTCCTCCAAACATGACGCCTGGTATTCATGCCAAAGAGTTCAATCTTTGTCTCACCAGACCAGAGAGTTTTGTTTCTCGTGATCTGAGAGCCCTTCAGGTGCCATTTGACAAACTCCATGCAGGCTGCCATGTGGCTTCCGTCCGGCCACTCTACCATGCAGGCCTGATTGATGGATTGCTGCAGAGATGGTTGTCCTTCTGGAAGGTTCTCCTCTCTCCACAGAGGAACACTGGAGTGCTGACAGAGTGACAATTGGGTTCTTGGTCACCTCCCTGACTAAGGCCCTTCTCCCCCGATCGCTCATGTTAGACGGCTGGCCAGCTCTTGGAAGAGTCCTGGTAGTTCTGAACTTCTTCTGTTTATGGATGATGGAGGCCACTGTGCTCATTGGGACCTTCAAAGCAGCAGAAATTTTTCTATACCCTTCCGCAGATTTGTGCCTTGAGACAATCCTGTCTCAGAGGTCTACAGACAACTCCTTTGACTTCATGCTTGGTTTGTGCTCTGAGATGCACTGCCAACTGTGGGACCTTATATAGACAGGTATGTGCCTTTCCAAATCATGTCCATTCAACTGAAGTTACCACAAGTGGACTCCAATTAAGTTGAAGAAACATCTCAAGGATGATCAGTGGAAACAGGATGCACCTGAGCTCAATTTTGAGCTTCATTGCAAAGGCTGTGAATACTTATGTACATGTGATTTTTTAGTTTTTTATTTTTAATAAATTTGCAAAAGTCTCAAAAAAATCACATTGTCATTTTTTGGGGTATTGTGTGTAGAATTTTGAGGGAATATCCATCCATCCATCCATCCATCCATCCATCCATCTTCTACCGCTTTTCTGGAGGTCTGGGTCGCGGAGGCAGCAGTTCAAGCAGAGAAGCCCAGACTTCCCTCTCCCCAGCCACCTGCTCCAGTTCTTCAGAGGGGATACTAAGGCGTTCCCAGACCAGCTGGGAGACATAGTCTCTCCACCGAGTCCTGGGTCTGCCCTGGGGTCTCCTCCCAGTGGGACGTGCCTGAAACACCTCAAGTGGGAGGCGTCCAGGAGGCATCCTAATCAGATGCCCATACCACCTCAACTGACTCCTTTCAATGTGGAGGAGCAGCGGTTCTACTCTGAGCCTCTCCTGGATGACTGAGCTCCTCACCCTATCTCTGAGGGTGAGTCCAGCAATCCTACGGAGAAAGCTCATTTCAGCCGCTTGTATCCGCGATCTCGTTCTTTCGGTCATTACCCAAAGCTCGTGACCATAGGTGAGAGTAGGAACGTAGATTGACTGGTAAATCGACAGCTTTGCCTTAGAACTAAGCTCCCTCTTCACCACAACAGACCGGTACAACGTCTGCATCACTGCAGATGCTGCTCCAATCCGTCTGTCGATCTCTCGCTCCATTTTCCCCTCACTCGTGAACAAGACCCCAAGATACTTAAACTCCTCCACTTGGGGCAGGAGCCTGTCCCCAACCCGGAGAGGACAATCCACCTTTTTCCGGCTGAGGACCATGGACTCGGACTTGGAGGTGCTAATTCTCATCCCAGCCGCTTCACACTCAGCGGCAAACCGTCCCAGCAAGAGCTGTAGGTCATTGCTGGATGAAGCCAACAGGACAACATCATCTACAAACAACGGAGATGAGATCCTGTGGTCACCAAGCATGACACCCTCCATTCCCTGGCTGCGCCTAGAAATCCTGTCCATAAAAATTATGAACAGGATCGGTGACAAAGGGCAGCCCTGGCGGAGTCCAACTCTCACTGGGAATGACTCCGACCGAGTGTTGGCAATACGAACCAAACTCTCACAACGGTCGTACAGAGACCGAATAGCTCGTAACAACAAGCCCGATACCCCATACTCCCAAAGCACCCCCCACAAAAATCCACTAGGGACGCGGTCAAATGCCTTCTCCAAGTCCACAAAACACATGTAAACTGGTTGGGCAAACTCCCACGAACCCTCAAGAATTCTCGAGAGGATAAAGAGCTGGTCCGATGTGCCACGGCCAGGACGAAAACCACATTGCTCCTCCTGAATCCGAGGTTCGACCAACGGCCGGACTGTCCTCTCCAGTACCTTGGCATAGACCTTCCCAGGGAGGCTGAGGAGTGTGATCCCTCTAAAGTTGGAGCACACCCTCCGGTCCCCTTTTTTGAAGAGAGGAACCACCACCCCGGTTTGCCATGCCAAAGGCACTGCCCCCGACCTCCACGCAATGTTGCAGAGGCGTGTCAACCATGACAACCCAACAACATCCAGGGCCTTGAGGTACTCAGGGCGAATCTCGTCCACCCCCGGGGCCCGGCCACCAAGGAGATTTTTAACCACCTTGGCGACCTCAGCCCCTGTGATAGGCGAGTCATCCCCCTCGTCCCCAAACCCTGCTTCCTCTGTGGAAGGCGTATCAGTGGGATTGAGGAGATCCTCGAAGTATTCCTTCCACCGCCCGACGATATCCCCAGTCAAAGTCAACAGTGTCCCATCCGCACCATACACAGTGTGGACGGGGAGCTGCTTTCCCCTCCTGAGCCGCCGAACAGTTTGCCAGAATCTCTTTGAGGCCGACCGAAAGTCTTGTTCCATGGCCTCACCAAACTCCTCCCATACCCGGGTTTTTCCTTCAGCAACCACCCGAGCTGCACTCCGCTTGGCCTGCCGGTATACCTCAGCTGCTTCGGGAGTCCCACAAGCCAACCAAGCTTGATAGGACTCCTTCTTCAGCTTAATGGCCCCCCTCACCACTGGTGTCCACCACTTGGTTCGGGGGTTGCCACCACGAGATGCACCGACCACCTTGCGGCCGCAGCTCTGGGCCGCCGCTTCAACAACAGAGGTGGAGAACATGGCCCATTCAGACTCCATGTCTCCAGACTCCCTCGGAATGTGGTTGAAGTTCTTCCGGAGGTGGGAGTTGAAGACCTTCCGGACAGGGGCCTCAGCCAGACGCTCCCAGCACACCCTCACTATACGTTTGGGTCTACCAGGTCTGAATGGCTTCCTCCCCTGCCATCGGATCCAACTCACCACCAGGTGGTGATCAGTTGACAGCTCTGCACCTCTCTTTACTCGGGTGTCCAAGACATACGGTCGCAGGTCTGATGATACGATAACAAAATCGATCATTGACCTGCGACCTAGGGTGTCCTGGTGCCAGGTGCACATATGGACACCCTTATGCTTGAACATGGTGTTCGTTATGGACAGACTGTGGTTAGCACAGAAGTCCAATAACTGAACACCACTCAGGTTCAGATCGGGCAGGCCGTTCCTCCCAATCACCCCCCTCCAGGTTTCACTGTCGTTGCCCACGTGCGCATTGAAGTCCCCCAGTAGGACAATGGAGTCTCCAAGAGGAGCACCTTCCAGCACCCCAGTCACAGACTCCAAAAAGGGTGGGTACTCTGAAACATCATTTGGTGCTGGATGTTTGAGGGAATAAATGAATTTAATCCCTTTTGGAATAAGGCTGTAACATAACAAAATGTGGAAAAAGTGAAACGCTGTGAATACTTTCCGGATATGCTGTAAGTGATAAAAGATCAGACAAATAAGTGATCTGACAAACAAATAAACAAGGGCTCTGAAACAGTCGCTAATATTGAATGTCCCATTCATTTTCAATATTTAGGTATTCTGTAATTAATATTCACACAATCAAATAATTTTTTTTTAATTTAAGTTTTTGTAAAGGGTATACATGTCATTACAGCATTGCACTGTTTACATTTTCATCACATATTCCCCCTTTTTTTGTTTTTTGACAACATTGGAAAAAAATTATTACAACACCCTTTTTTTAAGAGAAAGAAAAAGAAATTAAAAGAAGAACAAAAAAAACCCAGAACAAAACAGGAAAAAAAACAACAACAAAAGAGCAGAAAAATAAAAGAGCATCTGAGTAGCGTTGGAGCAAAGAGAGGTGCCATTATTGAGACTGATAAAATATTACGATTTTTTTAAAGGGCAAACTTTAAGAAGTTTTGAAAATTTGAAAAAACAAGGTCTAGTAAAACAACATCCTTTTTTAAGTGAAAGAAAAAAGAAATTAAAAAAAGAACCAAAAAAAACAAAAGAGCAGAAAAATAAAAGAGAATCTGAGTAGCGTTGGAACAAAGAGAGGTGCCATTATTGAAATGGTATTTGTCAAAGATTAGATCTGATGGAAGACACATATGCGTTACAGGGTTGCCAAAAGTTCAAGAACCCATCCATGTCCTTTCTCAGTGCAAACTTTTCCATCGAATAAATGTCCTGAATCACGTTAATCCAATCTTCAGGTGTAGGACAGTCTTTCACCATCCATTTTTTTGTTAGAGCTTTTTTACTTGCCAATATTAAAACAGTGAATAAGTATTTTTCTCCTCGTCTTTCCAGTGATTCCGGTAGTAAACCCAAATACAAAGTTACAAAAGAAAAGGGAACTGTTACTTTGAATATTTTCCCCAATATTGTCTGTACATTGGTCCAGTATTGGTGGATAACTGGGCATGACCAAAACACATGAAAATGATTTGCAGTCTTTTCACCACACAAGCGCCAACAATTCAACCCTTTACGAGTAAATTTGTTTTGTGCAGGTGTTCTGAAAAATCTTACCAAATTTTTCCATCCAGATTCTCTCCACAGCAGGGATGAGGTACTTTTCCATTGTTGTTTATTTAGCTTTTCCCATGTTTCCAGTTGTAAAGTGAAATTTCCCTCTTTTTCCCATCTCTCTTTTATATATGATGTGTTGTCTCCTTTTAAGTCTTGAAGACCATGGTATATTTTAGAAATGTATCTGCTCCCTGGGATCCCTTTATATGCCATTAAGAAGACCTTCAGAACACCTGACTGGGCCCTTTCCAAATCCTCCTTTTTAAGTATTTTGTTTATGTGGTGTCTAAGCTGAAAGAACCTGTAAAGGTCTTGATTTACTAGGCCTTGTTTTTTCATATCTTCAAAACTTCTTAAAATTTGCCCTTTAAAAAAATCGTAACATTTTATCAGTCCGTTCTCTTTCCACTTTTTAAATCTCGTCGTCGTCGGCCTCCGTCGGTCTATGATGACCATGGAAGAGAATCCTAAACGTCTACTCTGCTGGAACAGCACCGCCTGTGGCTGAACAGGCCGATGCGCGAATGGCAGTCCCTGTCACACAGGTCGCACTTGTGGGTGGTCTCCGTGCTGCTGGGTCTGTGGCGATTCTTCCTGCGGGTCCTTTTTTCATTTGCTGCAGCAGTCAGTCTCTCTTCACCCGCCTTGAGCTGTCTGATCAGGGTGCCTCTCCATTTGGAGTGGTCCGTTGCAAGGTCCTTCCAGCACTCTGTGTTGATCTCCAGTTCCTTCATGTCTCTCTTGCAGACATCTCTAAAGCGCAGCTGTGGGCGGCCAACGTCTCTCCTGCCAGTTGCCAGTTCTCCGTAGAGGACGTCTTTGGGGATTCTGCCATCCTCCATACGGTGAACGTGGCCTAGCCAGCGGAGCCTGCGCTGCCTGAGTAGAGTGAACATGGAGGGAAGGCCAGCGCGGGACAGAACTTCTGTGTTGGGCACTTTGTCCTGCCAGGATATGTCCAGGATGTGGCGAATGCAGCGCAAGTGGAAGGAGTTCAGTCTCTTTTCCTGCCAGGCGTATGTTGTCCACGTCTCACTCCCATAGAGCAGTGTGCTGATGATGCAGGCGTTGTACACTGCCATCTTCGTCTTGACAGAGAGTTTGGGATTCTCCCACACTCGTGTGGTGAGGCGAGCGAGTGTGAAGGCTGATTTTCCAATCCTCTTGTTGATCTCTGTATCAAGGGAGAGGTTGTTGCTGATCGTGGACCCCAGGTACGTGAACTGATTCATGACCTCCAGCTCGTAGTCGTCGATGGTGATGGTTGGTGGTGCTTCCGTGCCTTGCGCCAAGACATTAGTCTTCTTCAGGCTGATGGTAAGCCCGAAGTCCTTGCATGCCTGGGAGAAGCGGTCCATCAGGGTCTGAAGCTCCTGCTGTGTGTGGGTTGCAACTGCAGCGTCGTCTGCGAACAGCATGTCTCTGATTAGAGCCTCGCATACTTTGGTTCTGGCTTTCAGGCGGGCGAGGTTGAAAAGCCTGCCGTCAGATCTTGTGTGCAGGTAGATTCCCTCTGTTGCTGTGCTGAAGGCATGCCTCAGGAGCATAGCAAAGAAAATCCCAAAGAGGGTTGGCGCAAGTACACTGCCCTGTTTCACTCCGCTGCGTATGTTGAATGGCTCTGAGACGTTGCCATCGTGCTGCACTATCCCCTGCATGTTGGTGTGAAACGATTCGATGAGGCTTTGCAACTTTGGTGGGCATCCTATCTTTGGCAGGATCTTGAAAAGGCCCTCTCTGCTGACCAAATCGAACGCTTTGGTGAGGTCGATGAAGGCAACGTACAGGGGCATGTTCTGTTCTCTGCATTTCTCCTGGAGTTGGCAGATGGAGAATATCATGTCTACCGTCGATCGCGCAGTGCGGAAGCCACACTGAGACTCGGAGTAGACACGTTCGGCAAGCTTCTGTAGACGAACGAGAACAACTCGTGCGTAGACTTTACCAACAACGCTGAGGAGGGAGATGCCCCTGTAGTTGTTGCAGTCGCTTCTCTCCCCTTTGTTTTTGTAGAGGGTGATGATCTTGGCGTCCCTCATGTCCTGTGGTACGGCACCTTCCTTCCAACACTGGCAGAGGACGTCATGCAATGGCAGCAGTAGGGCGGTCTTGCAGTGCTTGATCAGGTCAGGGGGTATGCCGTCGTTGCCGGGTGCCTTGCCAGCAGCCAAGCTATCAATGGCCTTGCTGAGTTCGTCGATGGTTGGCTTGGCGTCAAGTTCGTCCATGGATGGCAGGCAGTCGATGGCATCAAGGGCTGACGGTGTCACGGTGTTCTCTCTGGAGTAGAGGTCGGAGTAGTGTTCCACCCATCTCTCCATCTGCTTGTTCTTTTCTGTGATCACCCCAGTGGAGGATTTGAGGGGGGCCGTCTTGCTCTGAGCCGGACCAATTGCTTTCTTGATGCCATCGTACATGCCACGAATGTTCCCTGTTATGTCAGCGGTTTGAATGTCTTGGCTGAGCTGAGTCCAGTACTCGTTGGCACAGCGCCGAGCAGTCTGCTGAACTTTGCTTCTCGCAGCCCTGAGAATCTGGAGATTCTTCTCGTTTGGGTACTTCTTGTACTCAGCAAGTGCTGAGCGCTTGGCTTCAATGACGGGGTCATCTCGGTCAACTTGGCATCAAACCAGTCCTGTGACTTCGAGGTCTTCCTCCCAAAGGTAGCCAAGGCTGTGCGGTGGATGGTGTTTCACAGCTCTTCCCACTTCTGCTTTGCAGATTCTCCTTCTTGTGGTACACCAAGTTCCTTCTCAAAGGTGGAGGCAAACTGCTCAACAAGTTCTGGTTGAGCCATCTTGCTGGTGTCAATCCGTGCCTTTCCAGGCTGTCTAGCACGATGGAATTTTTTCAGCTGCAGCTTGATCTTGCAACACACCAATGAATGGTCTGTGTCGCAATCTGTACTCTGGAACGAACGGGTGATTAGCACGTTCTTCAGTGAGGTGCGCCTGGTCAGGATCAAGTCCAGTTGGTGCCAGTGCTTTGAGCGCGGATGGTGCCAGGAAACCTTGTGTTGGGGCTTGGTCTTGAAGAACGAGTTTGTGATGCACAGATCGTGATATGTGCAGAACTCGAGCAGCCGCTGTCCGTTGTCGTTCATTCTTCCCACGCCAAAAGGTCCAAGACAGGAGGGCCAGGAGTCGTGGTCAGCACCCACTCTGGCATTGAAGTCTCCAAGGAGAATGAGTTGTTCAGAGTTGGGGATGGTCCTGACAGTTGTTGCGAGATTCTCGTAAAACTCGTCTTTTGCCTCTGGTGTGGCTGTCAGTGTTGGGGCATACACACTGACGAGGGTGACTGGGCCTTGAACGGTGTTGAGGCGGAGGGTAAGGAGTCGTGCAGAGCCAGTGCTGCCCGGTTCCACCATCTTCAGCAAGGTGTTCTTCACTGCGAAGCCCACTCCGTGTTCCCTGTGTTCGTCACTGCCCTTTCCCTGCCAGTAGAACGTGTAGTCCTTCTCTCTTAGTGTGCCTGCGTCAGCCAACCGTGTTTCCTGGAGAGTGGCGATATCCACTCCCAGTCTCTTCAGCTCATTATTTATGATGGCAGTCTTCCTGGTGTCGTTGATGTCCTTGAGGTTAGCAGCGAGTCCTGTCATCATAGTGCGGACGTTCCAAGTTCCCAGTTTTAGAGTTGGTCTCTTTTGTTTTATTGTCTTGCCTGGTGTGAAGGTTCTCAGCCTGCTGTTTGGACTTCTCCTCATCCCCATGCACCCAATGAGGAAAGCAAGCTGTGGCGGGACAACACCTTATTGGCTGGGGGCTGCCCAGCTTGAGGCGGGCGGTAGCTGTCCAGTGAGATCCGATGATCCCTCCCACCATAGGGAACAACCCCTGGCGCCGCGCTCTACGCCAATTGAGCGGTGGCTTATAACCGGTAACTGTCATTCCCCGTGTTTTTTCTACGCCAAAGGCGAAGCTGGAGTGTCCTCTCCAGTGATCCGGTATTCTACCTTCCAGCGTTGGCGTTGGTAGGATTCAAGCCTGGGCAGGAAGATATGGAGGACAAAATATTGCCCATGCAGCATGTCCCCCCTCTCCACGTCACTGATGAATCCAAAGGAACAGCAGGGCTGCTACAGTTTGGCACCAGCGCCGTTGCAGGAGCTGCCAGAACGATGTTGAGCACAACATAGAACTGCCTTAGGGGCTCCGACTCCGGATTTTTCCTCAGGGTTGACTCCCGAAGCCTTTCCTGTGACCGGGTATGCCGCAAGGCAGCGGAGGTTTGAAATCAGGGTTTACCTTCCCCTAGATGGGCTACCTTCCCAGGTTGACGAGCCACCATCTACCCGAAGCATCTGGTTTTAAGGCGCCAGAGATCCGCCCTCGCCCCTTCTCCTATTAGTAAAAGCAGTTTCGCCGGGCTTAGAGACTAAACCACATGGGCAGGCTAGGAGTTGGACTTAGTTATCAGAGGCTTTTCGAGACGCACGCCATAAGGAGCATTTTATGAGCACTGGGAGCTTAACCCCAGTGCCGCTCCTGGCTATGACAACCTTGGAACCTTACATTTACAGGAGTAAAGTCTTGATCAAAGGAAATCCATTGCAATAATCAATAGGGTTCTTTAGTTTGATTCTCTCTGACTATCTTAAACCAAATTTTTAGCGGGGTCTCTATCCACGGGTTAGTGTTATTCAAAAGTTTAGGTAAGGCATTGTTCCCTATTATCGCCTGTAGGGGAATGTCACTTGTTATTTGGCATTCCATCTCCTTCCATTGTGCAGTGTAGACTGGGTTACATATCTCTACTAAAGTTTTAATTTGTGCGGCTTTAAAATAGTCCCTGATATTTGGCAGCGCGAGCCCACCTTTGTCTTTGTTTAGCTGTAGGGTTCTATATCTGATTCTAGGTCTCTTGCCCTGCCATATGAATCTTGAGATCCTTCTGTCCAGTTCTTGCCATGTTTTTTTGGGAGGTTCTATCGGTATTGTTTGGAAAAGGTATAGAAGACGTGGAAGTATATTCATTTTGACTGCTTCAGTTCTTTGTGCAGTACCCAAGAATGGTATCATATTCCATCTTGCTAGATCAGATTTTATTTTTGCCATCAGTGGGTCATAGTTTAGTGTTATAATTTTGTTGAGTTGTTTCGGGATATTGACCCCCAGATATTTCATAGATTCCATCTCCCAGTTAGTTTTGAGTTTGCTTAGTAAATATTGATTTGGGTCATAGTTGAATGTTAAAATTTGGGTTTTATGCATGTTTAATTCGTACCCCGATAACTCTCCATACTCTGAAAAAACTGAGATTAGTTCTGGAAAAGAGGTGTCCGGCTTCCCCAGGTATATTAAAATGTCATCAGCAAAGAGTGCTATTTTATGTTCCTTCTGACCAAGTGTAATACCTTGAATTTTTTGATTCTGTCTTATCCATTGGCTCAGAGGTTCTATGAAGATTGCAAAGAGCAGTGGAGACAAGGGGCAGCCCTGACAACATCCTCTTTCCAGTTCAAAAGATGAAGATAATTTACCGTTAATCCTTATTTTAGCTGTTGGTTTTTTATATAATGCCTGGATAGTTCTAATGAAGTTGTTATGAAAATTGAAACTGGATAAGATTCTATATAGGAAAGACCAGTCAACCGAATCAAATGCTTTTTCAGCAGCTAATCCCAATATGGCTGCATTTAAATTATATTTTTTTTATATGATGAATTATGTGTAAAGTGCGTCTAATGTTATCTTGTGTCTGTCTTTGTCTTATAAAACCTGTTTGGTCCAAATGAATTAAGTCTGTCAGTATATTTTCTAACCTTTTGGCAAGGATAGCGGTAAAAAGTTTATAGTCCTGATTTAACACACTGATTGGTCTGTAGTTGGAGCAGTCTAGTTTATCCTTTTCAGGTTTAGGTATGACTGCAATGACTCCTTCTCTCCAGGAGGGGGGGATTTCCCCTGTGTGGAGGACATAGTTCAATGTTTTCAGGAGGAGAGGAGATAGTTGCTGTTTAAAGGTTTTGCACCACTCTGCTGTATAGCCATCTGCTTCTGGGGATTTGTTAGCTTTAAGTTTCATAATTGCTTTTTCTAGTTCTTTAGGTTGTATTTCTGACAGTAGTGTTTTATTTTATGACTCAGTAAGTTGGGGAACATTTAATGTATTTAGGAAGGCTTCGGATGCGTTTTTGTGTTTTTTGAGGGAGTACAAGTTCTTGTAGTAATTCTCGAAGCTTTTAAGAATTTCCTGAATTCTAAATTTTATTTCCTTTGATACTGGGTCTCTGATTTTGTAGATTGCTCTCTCCATTTGTTGTTTCCTCAATTTATAAGCTAGTAATTTTGCCGATTTGCTACCTGTTTCATAGTATTTTTGTTTCAGAAATGTAAGTTTCTTCTGGATTTCTATTGTGTAGATCTCGTTTATTTGTTTTTAATTTCCTTAATTTTGAGCGAGTCATTAGAATGAGTGTTGTCTTTGTGCTCTTTTTCTAGTTTCTTAAGTTCTGACTCTAATGTGATTAGTTTTTCTTGTCTCAGTTTTTTTTGGATTGCCAGTTTTGCGATAATCTTTCCCCTTATTACAGCTTTGCATGCGTCCCACAGTATTAAAGGGGATACTTCTCCATTATCATTTTCTTCCAGATATCTGAGAATATCTGATTCCAATTCATCTTTCAGTGGTCCTTTCAGCACATTTGAATTTAACCTCCAAGAAAATGTATTATTTGTGTATTTTTGGATATTTAAGTCCGTATAGATCGGACTGTGGTCAGATAGATCCATCAGTCCTATTTTACATGTTTTTACTCTTTCAATGTCTCTATTAAACATAAAAAATAGTCAATCCTTGAGTATGATGAATGTGGTGCTGAGTAAAATGTATTGTGGAGTGTGTAAATGACGAGGCAGGTTTGTCTCAGGCAGTTTATTTCACATCTCCAACATGAGCATAGTAGAAAGAGGACATCTCAGACAAAACTCGTCCCTTAAATACTCAGGTCTCCCTACAGCTCAAAAGTCACATTGCATTCACATCAAAGGTCACATTGCATTCACTTCCTTAATCCCTTAACATCCCCCTCACAGTCTCTGATACACAAAGGATCCTCTGAGCAGTCTCTGACACACAAAAGATCACACTTTCACAACTTCCTGTTATCTCCAAGGAAACTCTGCTCTTTGTTCTTATCTAAGATGCGAGGCATTATGTTTTCCCCATGTGCGGCCACCCCCCCCCCCCCGAGCATATTGGATCGAACAAAAGAATAAAAATCCACATGCTGCTTAGGCTTCAGTCTTCTCCCGTATCTGCTGTAACCAGGATTCACCGCCTCCGCGGCGCTGTCATGCTGGGGAGCTGCTGTCTGGGGGTGAAAACCTTTTGTCTGTCCCTGCGGGTGTTCTGGGGAAATTTTACTCTGGGAAGCTCCCCGTGGGGGTCTTCCACGCCGAGGGGCCCTCGCCAACAGCACTTGCTCGTCCGCCACCACAAAAGCGGGTTTGAGTCTGTTTATGCCAACCTTTTCCCTCCTACCCCCCAAATCTAGCAAAAAATGCTTGTCCCCTGTTTCCAGCACTCTGAACGGTCCATCATAAGGTGGTCACAGTGGGGGGCGATGTGCATCGTGTCTGACAAAAACAAACTCCGCGTTTTTCAAAGTTTTAGGCACAAAAACGCGCGGAAAACTGTGGTGGACAGGGCCCGGCAGCGTGCCTGTGTCAATGCTACGCTGCAACAGCTGAGACGGGGAGCTGCCTG
Organism: Pholidichthys leucotaenia; assembly: GCA_020510985.1. Classification (NCBI taxonomy): domain Eukaryota; kingdom Metazoa; phylum Chordata; class Actinopteri; order Cichliformes; family Pholidichthyidae; genus Pholidichthys; species Pholidichthys leucotaenia. The sequence goes on along the minus strand of CM035847.1, from coordinate 220,061,435 downwards.
GCGCAGGATTATCTGGGAGAAACTCCTCGGGCAGCCGAAGTGGCTGCGCAAAAACGAGTTCAGCCGGGGAAGCCTCCAAGTTCTCTTTAGGCGCAGAACGTAACCCCAATAAAACCCACGGTAGCTTGTCTACCCAATTTGCATCCGTCAGTGACGCCCTGAGAGCCGCTTTCAATGACCTATGAAAACGTTCGCATAACTCATTAGCCTGTGGATTGTACGCAGTTGTGCGGTGAATTGTGACACCCAGGCTGCGGACCATTGTTGACCAAAGTTCAGAAACAAATTGAGGGCCTCTGTCAGACGTAATGTCCGACGGGACTCCAAAACGCGCCACCCATGCTGTTAAAAACGCGTGCGCCACCTCCTCGGCTGTGGTTGACGCCAGTGGAACCACCTCCGGCCAGCGCGTGGTGCAGTCCACCATTGTCAGGAGGTGCGTGCACCCCTGTGATGGCGGGAGGGGGCCCACGAGGTCCACGTGAACATGGTCGAACGTCTTAGCCGGGATGTGAAACGGCTCCAAGGGAGCTCTCATGTGTTTGTGTACTTTGGCTCGTTGGCACGCCATGCAGGCTGCTGCCCACTCCTTCACTTGTTTGCAAAGGCTCGGCCACACAAATTTTTCTCCTACCATCTTGATCGACGTGCACACTCCCGGGTGCGCTTAAGAATGAACCGAGTCAAAAACGCGGCGGCGCCACGCGGCCGGTACCACGGGACGCGGTCGCCCAGTGGAGACATCGCAGATTAGGGGGGGCATACCGTCTTGCAGCACCCTGCTCTCCAGCCTTAACCCTGTTGGTCCAGACCGGAGCGCTCGCACATCCGCGTCACTAACCTGCTCCGCGGCCATGGCTGTGTAATCTATCCCCATGCGGACCGGGGCCGCCACGGCGCGTGAGAGGCAGTCTGCCACTACATTCAGTTTACCCGACACATGCTGAATATCGGTAGTAAACTCTGAGATCGCGGCCAGCTGTCTCTGCTGCCGGCCCGACCACGGTTCTGAAACCTTGGCCATCGCGAATGTTAGTGGCTTGTGGTCCACGAACGCGGTGAAACAGCGCCCCTCCAGCCAGAACTGGAAGTGGCGAATGGCCAAGTGGAGAGCCAGCAACTCCCTGTCAAACGCGCTGTATTTACGTTCACTATCGCGCAAGGTCCTGCTGAAAAAGGCGAGCGGCTGCCAAGCCTCGGCTACACGCTGCTCGCGACCACCCCTATGGCCACATCCGCTCTCGCTCCGGGGACCATTTGATCTTATTCGCGGGTTTCTGTTTTTTGAGTGCGGCGTACAGCAGTTGCATGAGCTGCGCTGCGCGGGGGAGGAAACGGTTATAAAAATTCACCATTCCCAAAAACTCCTGTAACGCTGTAACGAAAATCTGCTACCGCGCGCACTTTGTCAGGCAGCGGAACCGCTCCTTTGGGAGAGACGCGGTGCCCCAAAAAATCAATCTGCGTCACCCCGAACTGACACTTTGCTGGGTTGATTATTAAACCGTGCTCTTCCAACCTCCGGGAAACCACTGTGAGGTGGTTTTCGTGTTCGTCTTCGGACGCGCTGGCTACCAAGATATCGTCCAGGTAGACGAATACGAAAGGGAGACCGCGCAGCACCGCATCCATCATGCATTGGAACGTCTGTGCAGCCCCCTTAAGCCCGAATGGCATGTGCAAAAACTCGAATAGACCAAACGGAGTTATCACCGCTGTTTTGGGTATGTCCTCAGTGCGCACTGGGACTTGGTGGTAACCGCGGACCAAGTCTATTTTAGAAAAAACGCGCGCTCCTGCCAAGTGAACGAAAAAATCTTGGATATGAGGAATTGGGTAGCGGTCGTGCGCTGTGGCATTGTTCAACCTGCGGAAATCCCCGCAAGGTCGCCACGAACCGTCGGCTTTAGGGACCATGTGTAGCGGGGAAGCTCATGGGCTGTTTGAACGCCTGATGATGCCCAACCTCTCCAGGTTGGCGAACTCCTCGCGCGCTATGGCCAGATTAGCTGCGTCCAAGCGCCAAGGTTTTGCAAAAACGGGCGGCCCGGTGGTGGTAATAAAATGTTCCACCCCGTGTTTAGCTGTTTAGCTATGGCTGCCGAAAATGTCGGGACCGTGAGTGCTGGGAACTGAGTGAGCAGTGTGTGGAACTTACCGCTTGCAGCTGTGATGTTGGCTTGTGCTGTTGGCCGGGACGCTCGAGCTGTACAGGGAATAGAATCAAAAGACAGTGCATTAACCAGGCGCCTGTTAGCGACATCAACCAACAAACCATGTGAGCACAAAAAATCAGCCCCCAATATATTGAAATTCAATGCTGCTATGACAAAAGTCCACTCAAATGCACGGCCGTGTAGCGACAGAAGTAGAGTCCTCTCACCAAAGGTCTTAATCTCCGAGCCGTTTGCTGCTGCCATCTCCAGGGCCGCTGGATCCTGCCAGCCGGTCGGTGTAGGACGGCATGATGAAACTCAACTGGGCGCTGGTGTCCACGAGGAAATGCCTCCCCGAGTGTGCGTCCGTCAAGTAGAGCAGCTTGTTCTCCTCCCCGAGGGCCGCAGCTGCTACCGACCCCCCGGTCTTGGTGTTTCCCGAGCGCTTGAACTGGCACGGTGGTATACATTTGCGTGCCTTCTCTGCAAAGCGGCGGTGGTAGAAACAAAGGGTGTCTCCTCCGCGTACCTTGGGCCCCGCCGCCGCCGTCGTCGGTGGTTCTGCTACCGCCGTCGATGGCTCCCTGCCATCTCCGGCCGTCGCGCCGAGCTCCGTCACTGCCATCGTGGTCGCGAGCTCTCTGCTGGCCATGATGATCCGATGTGCCTCCCAGGCCAGCGCATGGTAGTCCCGCTTGGCCAGCAACGGCGAACTGGCCAGGGCTGCTCTCGTCACTGACGGAAGGTTCCTGAGGAAAAGGTGGGTAAAAATGAAGTGGTCGTCGTCCGAGCCTTTCAATCTCAGCATCCTCTCCATCAGGTCAATAGCCGTGCAATCTCCTAACCCGGTCCGCGCCAGGAGTCTCTCTGCTCTCTCCTCAACCGAGAGTGTGTAGTGCTGGATGAGTGTGGCCTTCAACGCGCTGTATTTGTCACTGGCTGGTGGCTGGTCCAGCAGGCTCTCTACATGCTGAGCCGTGTGGGTGTCGAGCTTTGCGACCACATGGTAGAATTTCGTGTCATCCACCGATATCCCCCGGAGGACGAACTGCGCCTCAACCAGTTGGAACCAGGAGCGCGGATTGTGCTGCCAAAAATCCGGTAGCTGGATTTTAACGGCGTACGCTTGGCTGGGAGCTCCCAGCGAGGCTGGCTCCGGGGAATTCTCTTCGTGTTGCATGCTTCGTCTTGGGTCACCAGTGTAGAGAGTGTAAATGACGAGGCAGGTTTGTCTCAGGCAGTTTATTTCACATCTCCAACATGAGCATAGTAGAAAGAGGGCATCTCAGACAAAACTCGTCCCTTAAATACTCAGGTCTCCCTACAGCTCAAAAGTCACATTGCATTCACATCAAAGGTCACATTGCATTCACTTCCTTAATCCCTTAACATCCCCCTCACAGTCTCTGACACACAAAGGATCCTCGGAGCAGTCTCTGACACACAAAAGATCACACTTTCACAACTTCCTGTTATCTCCAAGGAAACTCTGCTCTTTGTTCTTATCTAAGATGCGAGGCATTATGTTTTCCCCATGTGCGGCCACAGTATAATCTTTTACACTGGGGTTGAATTCCCTCCACACGTCACAGATTCCCATTTCTTTTAGTAGCATCCGAGTTTTTCTACTTTGAGTGTTATTTTGATGTGGAGAATTACCTGATGCATCCCAGTATGGATTCAGTCTTAGATTGAAGTCTCCACCACATATCACTAAACCTTGGGCTTTAGTTATCATTAGGTCAAATACATTTTTATAAAATTTCCAGTTAGCCCCTGGAGGTGCATATACATTCAGCAGGGTGATATCTTCTTCCCCTAACCGACCAAGTACCATGCTAAATCTCCCTTCTTTATCTTTGTGCTCTGAATTTTTTTCAAACATAATTTTTGTTGAGATCAATGTCGCTACCCCCCTCCTCCTCCCTGACTTATATGAAGATGAAGAGATCAGTTTAAGCCCTTGTCTATTAAGTTTACTGTGCTCCAAGTCTGTTAGGTGGGTTTCCTGTAAAAATATTATTCCTGCTTTGTCTTTTTTCATTTTGCCTAGAATCTTGGATCTTTAAACTGGATTCAGGATCCCTTTTACATTATATGAGATTATTTTGGTTACACCCTGTTTCTCCATTGTGTTGTCTTATTTAGTATAACAGTGTAGTGGCCCTCTTTTATGCTACTCAGAAACTGAAAGAACATTAAGAACATAAAAAACATTAAGAACATAGTATATAAAACTTTAAAACAAAAAACTGTCAAAAGATCTTCATGAGCTGAGGTCTTTTTAGCGACCTTAGAAGAGCCTTGTTGGAGTGTTGGCTCTGAGGGAAATTCCTCAAACTCTGTTACGTGTTGATGGCCCTCTCTTACCCCTGTAAGTTGTCCCATGTTTTTAACGTGAATTTCAGATCCCAATCCGAACTTGTAATGATTTTTTTTTTTTTTTTTTATGCCTATACCCTATGAAATTGTGCGCAACCTCCCACCACCGTCACAGCAAACAATCACGTTAATACAGTATTTGTTAGTGTGGAGAGTTCATGTGGTTCATTGTCACATTTCTATTTTAACAAGTTTTTTTTTTTTTAAAAGACTTATTTATTACTAATATTATGACTGTTCCATGAAATGTTTTACCACTTCATACTTGCTGATTCTGCATCTACTTTAATGTTTGTTACCTTGTAGGAGGAGGGTTTGATGCGCAGACTGATTAAAAATATCGTTATTCCCTCCTGAAAGCGTTCAGTTTTTCCTTATAGCCCTGGCGCTGGGTTTCCCGCTGCTGGCCCGTGGATTTTGAGGATCTCTGTGTGCACCACGTTTGAGCCTTGATTGTTTCGATCGGGTCTGCTGCGGGTTTGTACACCGTTACCGGGAGCCCTCTTCTCGCCATATCCCTGGTTGCTTCTTCTGCCGAGTTGTAGAGACACGTCTCTTCCCCGTAAAAAACCCGCAGCTTCGCCGGAAATGGAGTTTGAAAGCGCAGTTTCTTCTCTCTTAGTACCTTTTTAGCATTGTTGTATTCCCAATGCTTTTTAAGGACCTCTGGGGCGTAGTCGTGCTCCACAAAAACTTTCCTTTCTTGGTGCATAAATCCTTTTTTCTGCCAAGCCAGTCTCAAAACCTCTTCTTTTGCTCTGAAGTTGGAAAACTTCACCACCACCGATCGTGGGGGTGTTTCCGCCAACGGCCTTGGGGCTAATGAACGGTGCGCCCTTTCTATCTTCAAGTGGGTGGATTGGGGAATTTCCAACTTCTCTCTCAGTATGGTTTCCACGCATGCATCCAGCTGGCCCGCCGCACCCGCGGAGGGAGAGAGAGCTTAGACTTTCTGCTGCACATTCACCAACCACAATGCTCCGCACTGTGTGTCTATCTATCTATCTATCTATCTATCTATATATATATATCTATATATATCTATATATATCTATATCTATATATATATATATATATATATATATATATATATATATATATATATATATATATATATAGTAATATGTACATATGTATACTAGCTGTTCTTCTTTTTTTCTTGCCTTCTGATTGTTGCTCTGAGTGTTGCTATCCCTGTGCTGTTGCAATCCTGGAATTTCCCCATTGTGGGACTAATAAAGGCTTATCTTATCTTATCTTATCTTATCTTATCTTATCTTATTGTGGTGAAACCGTCCTCGACTCCTTTTTTCAGATCATGAATTCTTATGTTGTCCTTTCTTAGTCTTCCTTCCTGGTCGGTTAGCTTAGCCTCCAGTCTTGTCTGTCGTTTGAGTAATTCCAGCACGGTTTCTTCTAGCCCTTTTATTCTTTCCTCTGCTTCCATGATTCGGTCCTTAGCCTGGTCCACTCTGTTGTTTGTCCTTTTTATTTCGTCTTTAATTTCACGAAATTCGGCCCAACACTCTCGGCGAAATTCTCTTAATTCTTGAAATATCGTTTTTAAGCTAACCGTGTTGCTAGCCTCATTCTGCTCCTCTGTTTTCGAGTGGTTGTTGTCCTCCACGTACCAAAAGCCAGTTTAGAAAGCATGGTCCTCAGCCGGAAAAAGGTGGATTGTCCTCTCCGGGTTGGGGACAGGCTCCTGCCCCAAGTGGAGGAGTTTAAGTATCTTGGGGTCTTGTTCACGAGTGAGGGGAAAATGGAGCGAGAGATCGACAGACGGATTGGAGCAGCATCTGCAGTGATGCGGACGTTGTACCGGTCTGTTGTGGTGAAGAGGGAGCTTAGTTCTAAGGCAAAGCTGTCGATTTACCAGTCAATCTACGTTCCTACTCTCACCTATGGTCACGAGCTTTGGGTAATGACCGAAAGAACGAGATCGCGGATACAAGCGGCTGAAATGAGCTTTCTCCGTAGGATTGCTGGACTCACCCTCAGAGATAGGGTGAGGAGCTCAGTCATCCGGGAGAGGCTCAGAGTAGAACCGCTGCTCCTCCACATTGAAAGGAGTCAGTTGAGGTGGTATGGGCATCTGATTAGGATGCCTCCTGGACGCCTCCCACTTGAGGTGTTTCAGGCACGTCCCACTGGGAGGAGACCCCGGGGCAGACCCAGGACTCGGTGGAGAGACTATGTCTCCCAGCTAGTCTGGGAACGCCTTGGTATCCCCTCTGAAGAGCTGGAGCAGGTGGCTGGGGAGAGGGAAGTCTGGGCTTCTCTGCTTGAACTGCTGCCTCCGCGACCCGGACCTCCGGAAAAGCGGTAGAAGATGGATGGATGGATGGATGGATGTTGTCCTCCAGGTCAGATTCTCCGGCCGATGCGCGTCTTGGCTTGGTAAATGTCGATCTCTTCTGTTTTCCTTTAGGGATAATGACTTCGTCTTTAGATTTTCACTCTTCCAAAAATCCGTTAAATCTGATTTTCAAGGTATTTTCACAGATGGGGTCTGGGAGCTTCAGCGTTAAGCTGCTATCACCATGGTGTCCCACAATCAAATAAATTTTAATGCCATTTACTCCCTTTTATATTTGTCAAAGTCTAACATGTGATTGCCTACATATAGGCTATACCTCTTTACTTTGAAACACAGCCTACATTTGGGCCTGGAAAGCCTGATTGGGATATCTGTTTCAGACAGGAATATTTGGTTCTACGGACATGCCCTAGTGATTTTGACTCCACAGGTATAAGAAGGAGAAGTCAAAAATGCTTATGCAAGAGTAAAATAAACAGTTATTTTGATGGGGTTCATTGTTTAGAAAAACAAACTATAAAGTGTTTGAGCAATACAAAATACAAATTCGCCATATGTACTCTGAGTTAATCAAAATAATTTGTAACTTTACATGTGTTTTATGCAGGAGGATCAGACACTGAACACATAATTTTCAGTACCCAGAGAGAACAGAAGTCCTCTGTAGAGAAGTGTGACTGCGACAGTTTCTGCAGAGTGTGCACAACAAATATAATATTACAGCAGTCTACAGTAGTATTGTTTCTCAAGTAAATTGTCTGAATAGTTTCACCTCTAGGCAGCACAGTTATTGAGTACAAAACAATGTTCCGACTCCAGTGTAATGCCACGTTTCATATAGGGGCATGCGGGCTGTCCAAGAATTGCATGCTGGTGTTTAATGTAATTTCATCTTTCAGTCAGGTTTTTAGATTTCCGATGGGACCCCCACCTGGAGTGGTGGCCTAAAGGTAAAGCATCCACCCTACAACTGGGGTGGATCATGAGTTCAAGCCCCAACCAGGTCATGCAAAAGCCCACATAAAAATGGTACTTCCTGCCTTCTAGCTTGGTGCTCAGCATAATAGTATGGGGAAGGAAAGTTGGTTACCCAGTCACAGAGACAAGCACAAGCCAGCGTACTCCTTGTGCTGGACTCAAGCCTGGATAAATAGGGAGGGTTGTGTCAGGAAGGACATCCAGTGTAAAACTCCATGCCAAATCAACATGCGGCTCATCGTGATATCAGGTGATGATATGCCGTGGCAACCCCAAAAGGGAGCAGCCAAAAGAAAAAAATATCTACTACCCTAAAAAAAAATTAGACTGCCCCCCCTTGAACAGGTAATGTGAATCTTAGTCAGTGAAACACAAGTTATTCAAACTCGAAGAGAGTAAAATTCCTCTTCTTTTGTTGCTCCCCTGCAGAATAAAACAGCTTGGGCCCTATTTTGACGGTCATCTGTGGACTTTTCCTACAGACTTTCTGCCGTGTGCCAGTGTTTTTATTAGTTTCTGTCAGCACATTTACGCTTTGCGTCATGCCATCAAATAACCAGTAGACAGTGCACCCACTATGAGCTCAGAAGAGGAGGCTCATTTCAAAGAGGTGTGGCGGCGCGCAATCTAATGCACATTATTATTATAGTGCATTCCATGAGAATCTGCTTTTGATCAGGAAAAAGGAGGTCTATCGTTAGAAGCGCATTGTTTAAAACTCTTTAACTGTCAAAATTTAACGCGCCCCTAGTAGCACAGTGCAGCAACTGAATCTGACATGCCAAACACTCCCCAGCTGTACTGAGGATTTGTACTGACCATGCCAGTTCAGAAGGTGGCAGACACGTGTTGAAGGAATCATGGCTGACACAGAATACACCAAAAAAGAAGAAATCCTCCTCCTTCTTCTTCTTCTTTTTCTTCTTTGAGATTAGAAAACAAATATGGCCACCATGCACCGCTATCATGCAGACGGAGGAGCATATTCGGGAGCATTTTTTTTACCAACTATGATTTATTTCAACTATGATTCATTTCTTTCATTCATTTTACATTTTGTTACAACAGAGGGCGCACAATGCTGCCTGGTATTCTACTGCTGCTGCTTCACAGCGCCATGTGACTCCAGAACAATCGCCCGGTTTCATGTTGTCATATAAGAAGGCGTGATATACGCTAAATTGCCGTGGAATACAAATGAAATTGACGTGGGATAATCATAAGATTTTCTAGGTGTGGGAGAGAAAGTGCAAATGACCGACAGAAGGCAAAATAATAGACACGATGGACAAAAACGGAGCAAGCGAGCCCCCTTCGCCAGCGGTAAGTGACAGATTATTTGTTTCTTTACATTGTACTTATTTTCTGGTTCATATACTTTGAAGATAAGGTAACAGAATGCCTCTGTCCAAAAAATGGTGACAAAAAACAAAACCATTCTTTGTGTAAATATGCCCAAGGTCCACTTTTGACTGAGTTATGTAATTCAATATATCTACTGCGGCATTATGCAAATTAGATTTGTAAATTTACTCCTGTCTGAAACTTTGGATCATATTCTACATCTTTCTAATTGACAGTAAGCCATTATCTCTTGCAACTTTCAAGTTATAGCCTTGGAAATCTGACATCTTATCTGAATATTTTCTTGACAAAAAATCTTTACCACTCTTGACCTCTAGGAGTTATGGTGCCAAATGGCACCTGTGACAGTTAAACAGTGGCATGTTTTGACATTCCGCAGCTCTGGAGCTCAGGAAACAGCATGTGTTGGGATCTTATTTTAACAGAGAGAGTTGTACCACAGTCATAATTGGCCGTCCAGACTGACCATCGACTCCTCGCTACCACTGTCCGTCTGAACCTCCGCCGCGTTGCCCCTCCTGGCCCTGTCCGCCCCCACCCCCCCGGAGAACAAAAAGCTTTACACCCCTCAGTTTGCCCACTGCTACTCCATCAAGGTCACGAACCGTTTTGCTGCCCTTGACTACTCAGAGAGCCTTGAGGTTGCCTGGGAGCAGATTACCACCACTCTCACTCTGGCAACGTCCAAGGTGATTGCCACCAGAGGATTCAGCCATGGATCTCTCATGCCTCTCTGGAGCTGGTCGATTGATGCTGTGAAGCCAGACTCCAGGGGAAGGATGATTACCACAAGCTGAACACAGAGAGATGCCGCAGCCTCCAGCACAATGAAGCTGCTTGGCTCCACCATGTCATCAACAAAGCTAACAACAGCTTCCAAGCACGGAACCTCCGGTCTGCCTACCAGTCTATCAAGGAGCTGTGCTACGCTGGCAAGAAACTGCAGTCGGCGTCCGCCCTGCTAGCCGCCAATGGCATAAGCCTCATCACGGATCCAACGACCAAACTCCAATGATGGCGGGAGCACTATGCGAGCACCCTCTGCAAGTCCCCTCCTCTCACCTCAGATAAGCTGCAGCAGTATGCTGATGCCAGTGTTGAAGACAACTCGATCAGCCGAGCTCCACCCTCAATCAGTAAGCTGTCAGATACCATCAAGAAGCTCCCCTCTGGGCAAGTCCCCGGTGCTGATGAAGTTATGGCAGAGATGATGAAAGTCACCCTCACCTCTGTCATATCTCGGCTGGAACATCTGTGTCATTTCATCTGGGCAGAAGAACGCATCCCTGGGGAGTGTAGGGATGGGGTCATTCCGTCCTTCTACAGGAACAAGGGTGACCATTGGTGCACAGCCAGCTATCGTCTCACCACGCTGCTTTTTATCCCTGGCAAGGTAATCACTGCTGTCATCCTGAGCCGCATCCACCCCCTGTTCCTTGCCAAGCGCTACCACCAGAAGGCTAGTTTCACCTCTCGCGTTCCTCAGTGGATTGCATCCTTGCCTTGAGTGTCCTGGTGCAGCAATGGAGGGAGTATCGCCAACCTCTTTATGCAGCCTCAAAGCTGCCTTCGACTCCCTAGACAGAAATGCCCTCTGGCAACTCCTCCGTGGCAGTGGAGTCCCTTTCAAGTACATCACCATTCTCCGGGACCTCTACTCCAACACCAAATGCAGGGTCCGCACCAAGGTTGACATGTCAGACCCTTTTGTCACCTCCTCAGGAGTCCAGCAGGGATGCATCGCCACATCAAACCGCTTTAATGTTGCGGTTGACTACTGGGTCAAGAACGCGATGGAATGCTGCCCCAATCTCGGATTTGACTTCCATTCCTACTTCACAGACCTGTGCTGTGTGGAAGACATTTTGGTTTTAGTTTTTTATCAATGCTTACTTGTAGTTTTAGCAAATGTCTGCTTTTATTAACGCTAACACTAGCCTGCCCAGGGACTACAGGTGGAAATTAGCACTTGTGCTATAACCTGGTACAATGCATCTTTCCTTTTTAAGGTCAATGTATATTGTGCATGTCCCTGCATAAATAAATAAATAAAAGAAAAAAGAAAAGACATGGTGCTTTTCGCCACACACATGTTAACCTGTTTTTTTTTAACAGGTTTGACCAACTGCCCTCTTCTCCGCCTGCCCACCAACTACTGCTGCCCCAACCTTCATCTAGTCCCACTGTCCACAGCCCTCCTCCACCCCCCTCAAACATCCCCCATTGTTCTCATCTTGTATAGACATAATCGCTGAGGCACTGGAGATGCTTGCAGAGGAAGCATCACCCCTGAGTCTCACCATCAACTGGGCAAAGACAAAGATCCAGTTGCTGTCAGACTTCTTGCCACCACCACCACAAGTCATCACCATCAACAACAAGCCGGTTGAGATTGTCAGTGACTTTGTCAACCTCGGATCCAAGATCACCACCTCCTGCTCATCAGACCCAGAGATTACTTGCCACCTGCAGCTGTCTTGCAGTGCTTTTGGCTGCCTCCAGAGAGTCTGGCAGAGCAGGAAGATCCGCACGTCCACAAAGCTGTGAATCTTTAACACCTGTGTGATCCCTGTCCTCCTTTACGGGTTTGAGACCTGGACCCTCTCCACCACAACCACCCACCGTCTGGATACATTCCATTGGACCTGTCTCCATAACATCCTTGGTATCCAGTGGTTCCACCACACTACAAATGATGAGGTTTATAGGAGGGCTGGTTGCCCCATCCCCATCTCTACCATCATCAGAAGAGGGAGGCTGCTGCTCGTTGGCCATGTGGCCAGGTTGGAAGACGGGACGCTGGCCAAGCAGGCCCTCTCTGCCAGTGCTCGTCCACCCTCCCAGGTCTAGCATTGCCTCTGAGGTCAGCCCAGACTGTCATGGACGACCCAGGTCGCAATGATAAGACCTCTGCCTGACCTCATTGCCCTAGCTCAAGATTGTCCTGCCTTCAGACGATTGGCTGCAACGGTCACTTAAGTGGCCAGGCGAGAATTAACCCCTCTTGTGGCAAGATTTCATGGACAGATAGTGCCCCCACTGCCACAGGCGCAGCGCTGCGCCTGTCATGTGATGTTATATGACGTGGCCAAAAACTCCCCAGTTGATTTAAGTTATACGAAGGATTCCATCTCACAAGGTGGCAAACACATATAACTTACTGCTCTTGCCTTGGAGGACTTATGGCGGACATAGAACAATCCTAAAACCTCACTTCTGGACACCACAGAAGAAAAGTTTGTAAACGAATGTTGATGTTTGCCACCGCCATGGCAAGACAGAGGAGACATTTGCTCCCAAATTTTCCAACTATGATTCTAAAAAGAGATTTAGCTTATGAAGGTAAATATATACATTTTGTTATAACAGAGGGTGGGCGAAGCTTGTTGATGTTCACCTGTCATTGCCCCCAGCGCCATGAAACTGGAGAGAGCAATCGCGCCAGTTCCATGTCATCATATAAGATAAATAGCGGCGGGATAAAAGTGAAATTGAGGTGGAATAATCGTAACAGTTTCTGGATGTGAGGAGAAAAAATAAAATGACCGACAGAAGAGAAACTAATGACCAGAATGCCGCAAAAGGATGAAGCAAGCGAGCCACCCGGCCAGCGGTAAGTGACGAATTTGTTTGTTTGTTTACATTTCATTGATTTTCTGCTTCATATACTTTGAAGATAAGATAACAAAATGCCCAAAACAAGAAACGGTGACAAAAAAGCAAAACCATTCTTTGTGTAAATATGTCCAAAGTCCATTTTTGACTGAAAGTTATGTAGTTCGATATGGCTGCCGTGGCATTATGCAAATTAGGTGTGTAAATTTACTCCTATCTCAAACTTTGGATCATATTCTACATCTTTCTAATTGATAGTGAGCCATTATCTCTTACCACTTTCAAGTTATAGCTTTGGAAATCTCTGACATCTGAACTGAATATTTTCTTGGAAAAAAATCTTGACCACTTGGGGCTTATGGCGCAACGGAATGCCTGTGGCAGTCATTGGGCTCACACACTAGGATTTTTTTATTTTGTTCCATCCACACTCTCATGTTAATTGCAGGCTTACCATTGTTGGAGTCTATAGATTAGGCATTAATGTAGGTTTTTTTAGGGGAATGAATGAATGAACATGGAGCACGTGTGCCAGTGTGTTCCAATATGATGAGCAGCGCATGGGGGGATGGGGGATGGGGATTTTCGTTTTCATTATGGATCTATTAGGCGTTAATGTGTTTATTTTTAGGGGAATAAATGAATGAATAAGGAATGTGCAGCATTTTACTTTTCACTGGAACTCCCCATAGAGGCAGGAGATGCGTCCACATCTGCGTCGGCTGGGCAGCACCCCAGGTTTTCAGCTCAGCAAACTCTTCGACAGCCGCCTGTCAGTCCCTGGCAGAGGCTGCCGAAAGTGAGCTTGGTTTGTGGCGGGGGCTGGAGGTGGACAGGAAGCCGCGCCAGATCACCTCCTTCACTCCTACCCAGGACAGATAGAGGGAGACACTCGGTTGGCGAAAGCAACAGGAGAGGGAGCACTCCATCTCCCCACAGCCGGGAGCGACTTCCACTTCATTGTTAATGAAGGTTTGCACAGGTATCATCCTCTTTTCCTTAAGTGTCAAACCCATTCATGTCTGTGTTGCATCCGTGCGCACGACATTAAACCATTCAGCCCATTCTTCACCTTTTGTTCTTTCTAACATAAGTAACTGGGCATCAACTGTGATTGATGTCTTCCTTATTACCAAGCAGCATTACTATTGCGTGCATTTTGGCTCACACACACGGGCTTTGGTCAGTGCAAAACCCATCTTAAACCATCATGATCACAATTCACTTTAGATAGAACACTTCCGGTTCCGGCGCCGGAATTGGAAGTGTTCTTCCGGTTCCGGCGCCACACGAGTTGGCTGCCTTTTGCAACAGGGGCTCAATTCTGAGTCTTTTTATCTTCCTTCTTCTTTCTGACCCGGTGATAACTTTCTGATCCGGCACACCTTTCACTCTATATATATCATGGACACACAGATCGCCCCAAAGGTCTCCCGAGTCGGCGGACGGAGCCACTGTCTACAGCAGGAGACGATATAGCAGGGAAGAGCTTGCTAGCACTCAACCGCCACCCGGTGCTAACGGAGAAACTCGACATACCGGGGAACTGAAGCGAAAACGACGCGGGTGCCGGGCTGGAGTTTAGGCGGCGTGCAAGAAATATAAGACAGAATAATAAAGAGCGATGGCAAGAACCAAGCAGACCGCCCGTAAATCTACTGGAGGAAAAGCCCCCAGAAGCAGCTGGCCACCAAGGCTGCTCGGAAAAGCGCTCCGGCCACCGGCGGAGTGAAGAAGCCTCACCGTTACAGGCCCGGTACCGTGGCTCTGAGAGAGATCCGTCGCTACCAGAAATCCATGGAGCTGCTCATCTGTAAGCTGCCCTTCCAGCGCCTGGTGAGGGAGATCGCTCAGGACTTCAAGACCGACCTGCGCCTCCAGAGCTCCGCCGTCATGGCTCTGCAGGAGGCCAGCGAGGCCTACCTGGTGGGTCTCTTCGAGGACACCAACCTGTGCGCCATCCACGCAAAGAGGGTCACCATCATGCCCAAAGACATCCAGCTGGCCCGCCGCATCCGCGGAGAGAGAGCTTAGACTTTCTGCTGCACATCCACCAACCACAATGTTCCGCACTGTGTGTCTATATATATATATATATATATTTATAGTAATATGTACATATGTATACTAGCTGCTCTTGTTTTTTCTTGCCTTCTGATTGTTGCTCTGAGTGTTGCTATCCCTGTGCTGTTGCAATCCTGGAATTTCCCCATTGTGGGACTAATAAAGGCTTATCTTATCTTATCTTATCTTATAGTGCGCCTCTGTGCATTTAAAGGAATGGGAAGGAGCACTTTGGATTGGATTATCCAAAACACACCTCTGAATGATTAGACCGGCCTCTTTGCATCATGCGATGGTGGAAAGTTCATTTTTACGCTGTTGTGATAAGGAAATGAATTTGGAAACGACCATAAATGCATTCTGCATCAGTGACAACTGATCAACCAACCCCATCGTTGTAATATGGCGCCCTGTATCACAGGCAGACAAGTTTACAGAGGATGAGATGAGTTGTTGCTTGGCAACAAGGTAAAGTATTGGACATAACAATAAACCATTGGCCACAACACAGTCAAACAAGTTGAAACTAAGCCTTGATGAATACCCACATTCTAAGGCAAATCAACTTTATTTAAACTGCTTCAACAGCAGCTACAGCTTATTACAAAGATCCTTCTCAGCTCTCTCTTCAGTAACACTGTCATTCATAACCCACATGGCCCCTGGCTAAAGGCACAGTAATCTCATTTATGCAGCAACAGATGTTTCTCTTAAAACACATCCGCTGACTGTGGAGTGAAAACTACCCCTTTCATTGTCCTAGGAGATCAAAGACACCAGTATAATCACTGTGAAATCTGTCACATTTGCTCTGGTTTGAAGACACATACTGACTTACAGTAAGCTTACTGTGTTGTGAAATTTTCTTTCTCTGCCTGCCTCACAAACCCTGCATTTATTTAATAAGGAAGCTTTTATGTTCTCCTCATCAAAAGGCCACAGAGGGGGAAACATGAGCAGAAAATGCATATGAAGCAACAAAACCCCAAGACAAATAAACAGCCCAGTGTTCCCATGGCAGCGCTGTGCATTAATCTGACGGCTGGTTTCCCATGGCTGTGTCTCGCTGCCCCATAGACCTCCATTCTGTCTCACTGATGGCTCCTGTGATTGCAATCATCCATCTTACTGTCAAAAGCAAAGAAAAGGGCAAGAAAGGGGGGAACTCGCACACACCATCTCCCTCGCGTCCAGCAAACAAGTCACCTCGGTGTGAATGGAGCCAACGCATGGACTGTCTGCAATGTGTGTGTGCCCATGTTTGTATGATTAACAGACAGAAAATGTGTGGGTGTACATCCTCGGTTGTCTGTGCTGCACCATACAGCATGATCAGTCACAGGAGTGTACACAGGGGAGCGGTGGACATGTCTGATCTTGCATCTGATCAAAAGCACCAGAGACTCGCTCCCTTGTGGCCGTGCAAGCAGGCCTCATATCAACACGACTCTGCTCAGTAGACAGGAAAAACAAGAGCAAGAGAGACAGACAGAGTGAAGAGGAGGGCATACGAAGAGAGAAAGAGAGACAGAAACAGGCAGGCATAGCACAGATGAAAGGATGCATAAAGAGGTCAGGGTGGAATATGACATTGATACATAACTACAGTTATCCCCTTGTTCTGATGAGCTAATTGAATGGCAAAAGTCAACACTGTTTCTAGAGATGTCATAGTACGTGTGATCCCTCCCTGTAAATGTGACAGCTCTGGTTGGAATATATTAAAGAAAAATAATGCAGAACACCTCTCACCTGTTTGCTCAGCAGCAAATCAGATGTTTTCAGACCTGGTAACCTTGACTCCGTGTGTTATATCAGTGTCTCCCAACCTGGGGTCCACACCCCCCTTGGGGGGTGCCTGAGCCCATGGGGGAGTGCGGAGCTCCGTTTGCTTTGAGGTCATGAAATGCATGGGTAAAAAAAATGCATGAATGACATCGGTTGGTGGGGGAAAAGATAGTTAGAGATGATAGTGGAGAAAAGGTGAGAGGAGCCAAACAAACAAAGATGTGCCTTTTGCCCCTGCAGCACCAGGTTCACACCTGAGGACGCAGGGGTGCGAATGTATTGTAGCAAGACCTGCTCTGTGACGTGTGTGTCAGTGTTGTGTTAATGTGTGTACATGTCTTTCAGTCTGTATGTTAGTGTGTTTACCCTGTGTGCTGGAGGCGGGAATAAAAGTGTATAATGGAGTTTGCTCAGGCTCTCAGGGTTATTCTGTTCTATTCTGTGTTGGAGGAGAAATAAAGTTCTGTGTCATGTAACTCGCTGTCTCGTCTGATTCCATCCTCCACAATGGCTGAGAAACATAAATGTGAAGAGGACCCCGTGGAATTAAAAAAGAAAAAAAAGACAATATACTGACTGATGGAATAATTTTGTATTCTTTATCTTTGGTACCTCAGAGTCTGGGTGAAATGGGTACAAGGTCGACCAACTGGACATTTATCATGTTGTTCTCATGCGAATGTTCTGTACTGTTATGATTATGTCTAAGAAGGGAGACAGTTTGGAAGAACCAGACTGAACCAGATATTCTCTCATGGACAGTTTTGAGATAACAGGATGCTTAAAGACTGAAAGTTGTGTATGTGATTCAGAACAGTTTCCTGAGGCGACTCTGAGTGTATCACTTATTGTTCTCCACTGATCAGTGCAAATTAAATTTACTGAAACTTTAATCCTGCCTGATTCTTTGACTAATGGTTGAAGAGATTTTTCCAACATATCTGGCGCACCAAACAGGGACTTGAGAAATCTTTGTCCACACCTGCTGTGCTTTGGACCGGTCACACTGTCAGTATATGGGCTGCTGATAAGACCTCCCGGCCGCCTCCCAACTAGAGCGGTTTGTCTGAAGTGAGGCGACAGCAGAGGCGGTCTGGAGCACCGGTGCAGAGAGGGTGACAGAGCTGAACCAAGGCAGATTGAAGTGAGTAAATTTAATTATTTATTAATGGTTTAGACATCTGGCTTGGCGGGTTCAAGTCCGGTCGTGGGATCACGTGTAGAATGTGGTACCATTTGTTCGAGTCCAGTATGGAAACTACCGCAGTTAAGCGGAACTGCTCAGTAATAAATGCATTTTTACTTTGTTTTAGTTCGAGTCTAAAATCTGGAAGTAAGCACACAGAAGGATACAAAGTACTGTGGAGTGATATCAGGGTGGAGTGCACACCACGGAGTGATATCAGCGGTGGAAGGTTACAGCACTGTGGAGTGATATTGATGGCTGAAATAAGCTAGAAAAAATATATAGAAAAAAATACAAGAAAAATAATTATAATAATCCATTGTCGTCGGCCTCCGTCGGTCTATGATGACCATGGAAGAGAATCCTAAACGTCTACTCTGCTGGAACAGCACCGCCTGTGGCTGAACAGGCCGATGCGCGAATGGCAGTCCCTGTCACACAGGTCGCACTTGTGGGTGGTCTCCGTGCTGCTGGGTCTGTGGCGGTTCTTCCTGCGGGTCCTTTTTTCATCTGCTGCAGCAGTCAGTCTCTCTTCACCCGCCTTGAGCTGTCTGGTCAGGGTGCCTCTCCATTTGGAGCGGTCCGTTGCAAGGTCCTCCCAGCGCTCTGTGTTGATCTCCAGGGCCGTCATGTCTCTCTTGCAGACGTCTCTAAAGCGCAGCTGTGGGCGGCCAACGTCTCTCCTGCCAGTCACCAGTTCTCCGTAGAGGACGTCTTTGGGGATTCTGCCATCCTCCATACGGTGGACGTGGCCTAGCCAGTGGAGCCTGCGCTGCCTGAGTAGAGTGAACATGGAGGGAAAGCCGGCGCAGGACAGAACTTCTGTGTTGGTCACTTTGTCCTGCCAGGATATGTCCAGGATGTGGCGAATGCAGCGCAAGTGGAAGGAGTTCAGTCTCTTTTCCTGCCGGGCGTATGTTGTCCGCGTCTCACTCCCATAGAGCAGTGTGCTGATGACGCAGGCATTGTACACTGCCATCTTCGTCTTGACAGAGAGTTTGTGATTCTCCCACACTCGTGTGGTGAGGCGAGCGAGTGTGAAGGCTGATTTTCCAATCTTCTTGTCAAACTTTGTATCAATGGAGAGGTTGTTGCTGATTGTGGACCCCAGGTACGTGAACTGATTCATGACCTCCAGCTCGTAGTCGTCGATGGTGATGGTTGGTGGTGTTTCCGTGCCTTGCGCCAAGACGTTAGTCTTCTTCAGGCTGATGGTAAGCCCGAAGTCCTTGCATGCCTGGGAGAAGCGGTCCATCAGGGTCTGAAGCTCCTGTTGTGTGTGGGTTGCAACTGCAGCGTCGTCTGCGAACAGCATGTCTCTGATTAGAGCCTCACGTACTTTGGTTCTGGCTTTCAGGCGGACGAGGTTGAAAAGCCTGCCGTCAGATCTTGTGTGCAGGTAGATTCCCTCTGTTGTTGTGCTGAAGGCATGCCTCAGGAGCATAGCAAAGAAAATCCCAAAGAGGGTTGGCGCAAGTACACAGCCCTGTTTCACTCCGCTACGTATGTTGAATGGCTCTGAGACGTTGCCGTCGTGCTGCACTATCCCCTGCATGTTGGTGTGAAACAATTCGATGAGGCTTTGCAACTTTGGTGAGGTCGATGAAGGCGATGTACAGGGGTATGTTCTGTTCTCTGCATTTCTCCTGGAGTTGGCGGATGGAGAATATCATGTCTACCGTCGATCGCTCAGCACGGAAGCCACACTGAGACTCGGGGTAGACACGTTCGGCAAGCTTCTGTAGACGAACAAGAACAACTCGTGCGTAGACTTTGCCAACAATGCTGAGGAGGGAGATGCCTCTGTAGTTGTTGCAGTCACTTCTCTCCCCTTTGTTTTTGTAGAGGGTGATGATCTTGGCATCCCTCATGTCCTGTGGTACGGCACCTTCTTTCCAGCACTGGCAGAGGACGTCATGCAATGGCAGCAGTAGGGCGGTCTTGCAGTGCTTGATCAGGTCAGGGGGTATGCCGTCATTGCCGGGTGCCTTGCCAGCGGCCAAGCTATCAATGGCCTTGCTGAGTTCATCGATGGTTGGCTCAGCGTCAAGTTCGTCCATGGATGGCAGGCAGTCGATGGCATCAAGGGCTGACGGTGTCACGGTGTTCTGTCTGGAGTAGAGGTCGGAGTAGTGTTCCACCCATCTCTCCATCTGCTTGTTCTTTTCTGTGATCATCTCCCCAGTGGAGGATTTGAGGGGGGCCGTCTTGCTCTGAGCCGGACCAAGTGCTTTCTTGATGCCATTGTACATACCACGGATGTTCCCTGTTATGGCAGCGGTTTGAATGTCTTGGCTGAGCTGAGTCCAGAACTCGTTGGCACAGCGCCGAGCAGTCTGCTGAACTTTGCTTCTCGCAGCCCTGAGAATCTGGAGATTCTTCTCGTTTGGATACTTCTTGTACTCAGCAAGTGCTGAGCGCTTAGCTTCAATGATGGGGGTCATCTCGGTCAACTTGGCATCAAACCAGTCCTGTGACTTCGAGGTCTTCCTCCCAAAGGTAGCCAAGGCTGTGTGGTGGATGGTGTTTCGCAGCTCTTCCCACTTCTGCTTTGCAGATTCTCCTTGTGGTACACCAAGTTCCTTCTCAAAGGTGGAGGCAAACTGCTCAACAAGTTCTGGTTGGGCCATCTTGCTGGTGTCAATCCGTGCCTTTCCAGGCTGTCTAGCACGATGGAATTTCTTCAGCTGCAGCTTGACCTTGCAACACACCAATGAATGGTCTGTGTCGCAATCTGCACTCTGGAACGAACGGGTGATTAGCACGTTCTTCAGTGAGGTGTGCCTGGTCAGGATCAAGTCCAGCTGGTGCCAGTGCTTTGAGCGTGGATGTCGCCAGGAAACCTTGTGTTGGGGCTTGGTCTTGAAGAACGAGTTTGTGATGCACAGATCATGATAAGTGCAGAACTCGAGCAGCCACTGTCCGTTGTCGTTCATTCTGCCCATGCCAAAAGGTCCAAGACAGGAGGGCCAGGAGTCATGGTCAGCACCCACTCTGGCATTGAAGTCTCCAAGGAGAATGAGTTGTTCAGAGTTGGGGATGATCCTGACAGTTGTTGTGAGATTCTCGTAGAACTCGCCTTTTGCCTCTGGTGTGGCTGTCAGTGTTGGGGCATACACACTGACGAGGGTGACTGGGCCTTGAATGGTGTTGAGGCGGAGGGTGAGGAGTCGTGCAGAGCCATTGCTGCCCGGTTCCACCATCTTCAGCAAGGTGTTCTTCACTGCGAAGCCCACTCCGTGTTCCCTGTGTTCGTCACTGCCCTTTCCTTGCCAGTAGAACGTGTAGTCCTTCTCTCTCAGTGTGCCTGCGTCAGCCAACCGTGTTTCCTGGAGAGTGGTGATATCCACTCCCAGTCTCTTCAGCTCATTATTGATGATGGCAGTCTTCCTGGTGTCGTTGATGTCCTCGAGGTTAGCAGCGAGTCCTGTCATCATAGTGCGGACGTTCCAAGTTCCCAGTTTTAGAGTTGGTCTCTTTTGTTTTTTTGTCTTGCCTGGTGCGAAGGTTCTCAGCCTGCTGTTCGGACTTCTCCTCATCCCCATGCACCCAATGAGGAAAGCAAGCTGTGGCGGGACAACACCTTATTGGCTGGGGGCTGCCCAGCTTGAGGCGGGCGGTAGCTGTCCAGTGAGATCCGATGATCCCTCCCACCGTCGGGAACAACCCCTGGTACCGCGCTCTATGCCAGTTGAGCACGGCTCAACTGGCATGGAGCTGGCATAGAGCTGTCTGTATAAAAGAGCTTACTTTACATGCCTCACTCAGAGCACACACAGGACACACACACACACACACACAGCACAGTGCTACAGTGTGTCTCATGATGATGGTGGGTGCATGCGCATGCAGCAACCGGCAGCGGGTGAAAAAAGTTTGATGTCTGTGTCTCTGTTTTTATGCACTTTAAGGTGTTTTAATGTAATTCTCTGTGCCGTTTTTGTCCTTGAATGTTTGTGGACTGTATAACGAAGAGCTCCCTGGTTCCATCAGTATGGATTTCCTTCTTGTTTTTGCACTGTCGTTTCTTTCCTACCGGCTCTTTGTTTTGGAGGTAAGCGCGATCGCGATCTCGCCGGGAAGAATACAGTATTCCAGAGACATGTTACTGCATTTAAGCATGGATAATGCAGCATCTGTGTTTGAGTCTGTGCCGCAACTGCCGGACTTTATTTTAAGAGATTTTCATGGACACGGTGATGGAAAGAGAGACAAGAGGACGAAACGCGGAAAGCGTGGAGGCGTAAGATTAAATCTGAGGAGGCGTTAGCTTAACCGCATTCCTCTTCCTTCCATTATTATGGGGAACGTACAATCCCTGAGAAATAAAGTGGATGAAATTCAAGGAAATGTATGATATCAGAAGGATTTCAAGAACTGCTGTGTCATGGCTTTCATAGAGACGTGGCTTACGGCGCATGACCGGGATGCAGACCTGTGGATTGACGGCTTTGGCAGGAAGAGGTAACGGGGAAATGTCAGGGGGGCGGCGTATGTTTATATATTAATAAACAGTACTGTACATCTGTCACGGTCAGAGAGCGCATCTGTACACCAGATGTGGAGCTTCTGTCCATGTCACTACGCCCCTTTTATCTGCCTCGCAAGTTCCTCCAACTTTTCATAACGACTGTGTACATTCACCTGAGGGCAGATTCTACCTCCGCCTCCAGCACCGTCTTTGATGTGGTACAACGGTTGCAGTCGATTTCCCCAGAGGCTCCAAATTTTATTCTTGGGGATTTTAACCATGTGTCTCTAAAAAAAGACACTTAAAAACTTTTATCAGTATGTCTCCTGCCCAACCAGGCGAAAAAAGACATTGGACCTGTGCTATGGATCCATAGAGAGGGCCTATAAATCTATTCCCCTTCCTCCTTTAGGATCCTCAGATCACAACTGTGTACATTTGCTGCCCACATATAAAACTGCTCTCAGAAGAGACAAGGCGAAGACCAGAGACATAAACGTGTGGACAGAGGATTCAGTGCACTGCCTCCAGGAATGCTTTAACTGTACGGACTGGGAGGTGTTCACACTGTCCTGTGGAGATGATTTGGACTCTTTAGTGGACGTAACATGCTCATACATGGCTTTCTGCAGAGACATGATCGTTCCACGTAAACGTGTCAAAATATATCCCAACAACAAGCCATGGGTTACAAAATCAGTTAAATCCTGCTTACAGAAGAAAGCACTTGCCTTTAAACAGGGGGTTGTTTCTGAGCTGCAGGTTGCCACAAAAGAGCTGAAGGCCAAAATTTTAAGAGTAAAACAGAATTATAAATCAGAGTTGGAAAGCAAGATGGCAACAAAGAAGCTTGGTTCAGCCTGGGCCAGTATGAAAACTATTGCAGGCCTTCAGAGCACAGAGCGCAGTAATCGTGTGTTTTTAGATGGTTTTAGTTCAGACACAGAGCTGGCTAATGCTCTTAATTGTTTTTATGCTCGTTTTGACTCCTTTGATTTTAGCACAGAAACCCAAGATTTGAAACAGAAACTCAAAGACAATAAGCACTTTAATATTGAGGTGCAGGATGTTAAAAGGGCATTCTGTCCTGTAAAAGTGAACAAAAGTCAGGGCCCTTTCAAAAGAAAACGCAGAAATAGCCAGAAAAGCAAGATACCTGAGAAGGCAGAAAAAGATTCAAAACACCTGGACATCAAACTGTAAAATATACATCAAATTAAACGGATCACCTGAAGAAGCCAAGGTCATTAACATCCGTAATATTATGGAACTGGACAAATATCAATGAATGTTATGAACTGGAGTCACAGCAACAAGAGACAATTGTAGGACACTGAAGGGATATACTCATCTGCTACAAGACATTTAACAACATGAAACAAAAGATCAACAAACAGGAACAACAGGAATTGAAAGTTTTTGAATATACAGATCACAACCCACAGGACGTAGAATATAACATAGACCCTGATAATAATTTATTTAGCTCCATCAATAATAACTGTAGTTACTACACGGATGAACAGTTTAACACAATGGTCACATCTGATTTCAATATTTCTATGATCCACTTCAACAGCAGAAGTCTCTATGCCAACTTTAATAACATTAAAGATTATTTACATCAGTTTAAAGAGCCATTCAATATTGTGGCAATATCAGAGACGTGGCTCAGTGAAGAGAAAGGAGTGGATTTTACCATGGATGGCTATGAATTAAATTATATAAATAGAAAAGTGAAAAAAGGAGGAGGAGTTGCAATTTATGTTGACAAGAGCTTGAAATACAAGGTTGTTGAAAATCTGTCAGTAACTGTGGATGATTTATTTGAATGTATTACAATAGAAATCTGTCTGGACAATGTGAAGAATATAGTAGTGAGCTGTGTATATAGAACACCTGGATCAAACATTGACTTATTTAAGGACTGGACGGAAAAAATGGATTTCAATATAGATCTGATGAATTCAAAACAACATAGTTTGACAGAAGAATTTATCAACACAGTGTACAGTATGGGCTTACATCCAACAATTACCGGACCTAGCAGAATCACGTCACACAGTGCCACACTAATAGATAACATATTCACAAACATTATGGAAAATAATATCAGGAGTGGGCTTTTATTGAATGATATCAGTGACCACCTGCCGATTTTTGTTGTCTATCAATGTGATTATAGGAAGAAAAAGTATACCAAAAATATTAAATATAAAAGAATAAGAACTGAAGAATCTATGTATTTACTGACAAAGGAATTATTCTACCTTCCGCCCTCCCAAGAGAGCAGACGCTTTTTTCTTCTCTCCTGCTGACTTTTTCCTCCCCTCCTACTACTGGATCCCAGCTTGCTGTTGTCTGTCTGCGTCTAACTGCGACCGCCGAAAAGAAATTATGGAGTTAATAAGCTGGGCTTTGAACACAATTGACACTATTTTTTCAACAAGGAAAAGTGCTCCGGGGGAAGCTGTCTGCCCCGCTGGAACGGCTCCAGTGGGCTATCTATGTGACACAGGTAATTGGAAAATGCTGTGTCTCTCTAATCTCTCTATTGAAGATATTGAAGATTTGTTTATCTTCGTAATCTTGGTGATTGGGATAATTCTGATTGGGACGGGAATTGTCTTGGTTTACCGTAAATTGCTGAAGATGGATTCAACCTATCAAAATGCTGGCCAGGCGAGGTGCATCCAACAAATTGAGAAACTGGAGAAGACCCTGATAGCGACTACTGGAGAACTGTCTCGTAAGGTGGATTACATCATGGGTTCGCTCAGGTCTTTCCACGACGAATTCAAAGCTGCGCAATGAAGGATTAATGTACTGAATCTA
This sequence comes from Pholidichthys leucotaenia, assembly GCA_020510985.1. Lineage (NCBI taxonomy): Eukaryota > Metazoa > Chordata > Actinopteri > Cichliformes > Pholidichthyidae > Pholidichthys > Pholidichthys leucotaenia. The sequence goes on along the minus strand of CM035847.1, from coordinate 220,036,275 downwards.
CAGAAGAAATACAAGTCTCCTCTGTGATCAGTCCTATTTGGCATTATTATTCCCCATGAAAATTCCTCCTGGCTGTCTGCAGACTGTGTTTTTTCAAAATCATGAGCACAAGGCCTTGGACAGCCAGCTGCAGCGCCAGATAAGACTGGGCGCCAGACAGACAAAACATCTTCTGCCAAGGGTCCTTGGGTCTCTCTTATTATCATCAACACTGCTCAACACCGCACACACATTGATTCATGAACTGATTAAAGATATACTGTACACTGCTCTCTTGTGTCCTGTGAAATTCTGAGTTGTTGCTCTGTGCTATTGAGAGATTTTTTTTCATTGTAATCATAATCTGCTTAAAAATAAGCTGTATTCTGATAACGAAGTTTTTTTTCTCCTCCCCCCTTGTGTCGTTCCCTCCCTTCCCCTCCCTTTCTTATCTATCTCTGTTTGATGAGGCGCCTATTATGGCTGCCGTGTCGTTGTGTCGCGCGCATGCGCACCAATGTCAAGTCAAGTTCCTCGTGTGTTTTTTACATGCTTGGCAATAAAGTTTATTCTGATTCTGATTCTGATTCTGATTCTGATTAATACAAGATTGGAAGATAGTTTATGATGAAAATGATATAAATAAAGCATATGATAAATTTTTACAAATATTTCAATCATTGTACAATAAAAACTGTCCTATAAAACAATACAGTGACAGACAACAACAAAAAAATATTCCTTGGGTCACCAAGGGGTTAATAAATGCATGTAAAAAGAAGAATACATTATATAAACAATTCATTAAGTGCAGAACAGTGGAGGCTGAGATCAAATATAAAAGATATAAAAATAAGCTTACTAATATAATGAGGACCTGAAAGAAAGAATATTACAACAGAATATTAGAGGATAATAAAAATAACTTCAGAGGAATATGGCAAGTACTCAATAGGATTATTAGTAATCGACCTAAGAATGCTAATTATCCAGAATATTTTATTGAAAATGGCAATTTGATAAATAATATGGAGGATGTGGTCAGTGGTTTCAATAAATTTTTTGTAAACGTTGCTCCTGAATTTGCAAAATCAATAGTGACAGCAGAAACAAACAACAGTGGTTCTGTAAATGAAGTAGAAGATAGAAATCCAAACACAATCTTTTTGGGTGCAGTTACTGAAAAGGAAATTATCGAGACTATGAGTAAATTTAAGAACAAAAAATCAACGGACTGGAATGAAATTGACATGACAATAGTGAAAAAAGTAATTGAAGGAATTGTTAAGCCACTCACCCACATCTGTAACCTGTCATTTCAAACTGGTAAATTTCCAAACAAAATGAAAATAGCAAAAGTAATACCTCTGTACAAAACAGGAGACAGTCATTGTTTCAGAAATTACAGGCCAGTCTCTTTACTCTCACAATTCTCCAAAATACTTGAAAAAATCTTCATTAAGAGAATGGATGATTTCATTGAAAAACACAACCTCCTTACATCAGTGTGTGAATGTGCGTGTGAATGGGTGGATAGCAGGATCTGTAAAGCACTTTGGTCATCAAGAGATGAGAATAAAAGCGCTATATAAGTGAATGCCATTTACCATTTACCATTTTACAGACAGCCAGTACGGTTTTAGAGCAGATAAATCTACATCTTTGGCACTGATCGAACTTATAGAAGAAATTACTAGTTGTATAGATAAAAAAAGGTTTGCTGTAGGAGTATTTACAGATTTAAAGAAAGCTTTTGACGCCATTGACCACAGAATACTACTAAGGAAACTGGAAAGGTATGGGATAAGAGGGGTCAGACTGAGTTGGGTGGAAAGTTATTTAAGTAACAGACAACAATTTGTACAAATTGGTGAGCACAAATCACCCTTCATGGACATCACTTGTGGTGTGCCCCAGGGGTCAGTTTTGGGACCCAAACTCTTTATTTTGTATATAAATGACATATGCCAAGTATCAAAAATTCTGAAATTTATTTTGTTTGCGGATGACACAAATATCCTTTGCACTGGTGAGAATTTGCAGCAGGTTTTAGAGGTGGTCACAACTGAAATGAAAAAGTTAACGCAGTGGTTCAACAAAAATAAATTATCTCTAAATCTAAAAAAACAAAGATTATGTTGTTTGGAAATTATAAAATAAATCGTGAAATAATGGTAATGATAGATGAAACCAGAATAGAAACAGTACAGGAAAATAAGTTTCTGGGGGTGATGCTAGACAATAAAATCTGCTGGAAACCTCGCATCAGTCACATCCGGGCCAAGTTAGCAAAATGTATAGGCATACTGGGGAAGACAAGACACATCTTGGACTATAAATCATTGGTCTTACTGTACAATTCACTGTTTCTACCTTATCTTAACTACTGTGTAGAAGTCTGGGGAAACACCTACAAGACCAACCTACAGTCAATATGCACATTACAAAAAAGAGCTATAAGGATAATAAATAATGTAGTATATAGAGACCATACCAATTCATTGTTTTTCAGGGATGGCAATTTTCCGCCGATCCGCGGATTTCCGCCGATTTTATCATCATCTATGTCATAATTTTGTACCTTTACCTTGTTCTCAATAAAGTTTGGAAAAAAAAAAACATACGCGCTCGGCGCTTCCCCGAAGTCTCGCGATAACCCGGATGTACTCAAGCTACTGCTGTATTGTAAACAGCCCTGCGATTGGATAGTTGCAAACGATTGGACCAATCAAATGGCTCGTATGCTTTGTCAAAAATTCATTTCGGCTTGTTCTCAGGGATGTGATTTTTCCGGTAATTCACCGAATTCCGCTTTATTTTTATATTATATGTACGTTAAGTACATTAGTGGCTTGTGGTCCACGAACTCAGTGAAGATGCGCCCTTTCAGCCAGAACCGGAAGTGGCGTATGCCAGGTAGAGAGCCATTAACTCTCTGTCGAACACGCTGTATTTACGCTCACTGTCGTGCAAAGACCTGCTTAAAAAAAGGGTGAGCGGCTGCCAAGAACCGGCAACGCATTGCTCCACGATGGCCGCTATGCCCATATCTGAGACGTGGGTAATGAGCGCTGTTTTAACCTCAGAACGCCTGCTCCCGTTCAGGAGTCCAGTCGATTCTGTCCGCCGGTTTCCGTTTGAGTGCAGCGTACAAGGCTGAATGAGCTGGGCTGCGCGGGGGAGGAAAATGAGCTGCTCAAGACTCAATGGAGATTGAAACTGGTAATCTGAAATGAATGCTGAAATTATAAAAAGTAATGGTATGTTGGAATTTTATTTCTATTATGGAATAGATAAAATTAACTGATTTTGATTTGATCAAGTGTTAAAGCATGTGATGGATAATGCTTGTTGGAATATTTACCTCCGCCAAGGAGGTTATGTTTTCATCGGCGTTGGTTTGTCTGTCTGTCTGTTTGTTAGCAAGGAAAAGTTATGGACGGATTTTCATGAAATTTTCAGGAAAGGTGTGCAATGGCACGGGGAACAGATGATTAGATTTTGGTGATGATCTGAGAGTGCATACCTCCACCAAGGGCTTTTTTGTATTTGTGCAGCAGGATTACACAAAAACTACTGGATGGATTTGGATAAAATTTTCACCAGAGGTGGTTCTTGGGCTAGAGAGGAACCCATTATATTTTGGTGATGATCTGAGAATCCATACCTCAGCCAAGGCGCTTATCTTCTCACAGTGTGTTAGCAACAATACTCCAAAACTGATGGACAGACTTTGATGCAATTTTCACCACAAGTGGCTATAGGCCTACACACAAACCCATTACATTTTGGAGTTGATCCATGACAAACGGAAGGAGCCTTGGCGGAGGGATGCACTCTGAGTGCTTTTCTAGTTTAGGAATGCTATCTTCTTGGAACATAAGTCAGTATTATACAGTAATAAGTGGCATTCAGCTGTTTGTTTTATGTCATGTAAGCACAGTTCTGGTACTTAAAAATCATAAAAACCCAGGAGCTTCGGGGAGCGAAGTGACAGTAAAGGTGAAAATTGGCTCAAAGTTCAATGAGGTAACAGAAACACTCGGACAGTTTCTGAAGAAACCAGAAAAGGAGATGAAGTTCAAAGTTCAGAGACTGACACAGCTTGCTGCCAAAAGGAAGAAAGTTTCACATTAGAAGTGACTTGGTGACCAGTGTAAATAGTGTAAAAAACTCTAATAGAACTGTTAAATATGTTGGACTAAAGACAATGAGACAACATTGAAGAAAAAGTAAGTTAACTTTTCATTAAATTTAATGATTTATCTAAGTCTAGTATTTCATTTTTTTTAATCATTTTTTTTCAGTCTAAATTACTTCTGTTTTACTGAAAACCTCCCAGCTTCAGGGGGGCTGTGCCTCCCCGCCCCCCCCCCCCCCCCGTAAGTCAATCGACCAAATTAGATTTCAGCTGAAATCAGAATTTCCTGTTGCCATCCCTGGTTTTTAAAGTCACATGTCATAAAGTTCATCGATTTAGTTAAATTTAAGACAGCACAAGTAATGTACAGGGCAATTAATAATCAACTCCCAACTAATATACAAAAAATATTTAAAAAAAAACAGACAATGATCATAATTTGAGAGGAGACTTAAACTTTACAAAACCCAAGATACGGACAACCAAGAAAAGTATGTGCATTTCTGTCTGTGGGGTGGATTTGTGGAACAGTCTGGATCCGGAACTGAAACTATGTACAAACAGAAATCAATTCAAAAAGAGGTATAAACATTATTTGCTGAAAGGATATATGTTAGAAGGGTGGTATTTATATGTATGATTCACTATGCTCACTCTGGGACACTATGGGACACTATGGAATGGTGGGTGGGACAGCACTGTGTATATCTGTGTTGTTTGAGGCTGGTTTTGATGTATGGACATCAATGTATGTTAGGATGGATGGGTGTTAATGTTGATATGTACAAAATACAGTTAATTGTTTACTTGGGGTCTTAAATGTGGTAATTTGTATATAATTCACTTGGGTGTATTTATGGAAAAGAGGAGATGGAATTAATAAGTGTTCACTTCTTCCTTCTCCCTTTCAAAAACTGTATACTGTTACTTTATTGCATTTGTCATTTGTTTTGTTTTTGTTATACTTTTTTGTTCGAAATAAAGTATCTATCTATCTATCTATCTATCTATCTATCTACGGTGGGGTAAAAAAGTGTTTAGTCAGCCACCAATTGTGCAAGTTCTCCCACTTAAAAGATGAGAGAGGGCACCAGTTTTCATCATAGGTATACCTCAACTATGAAAGACAAAATGAGAAAAAAAAAATCCAGAAAATCACATTGTTTGATTTTTAAAGAATTTATTTGCAAATTATGGTGGACAATAAGTATTTGGTCAATAACAAAAGTTCATCGCAATACTTTGTTATATACCCTTTGTTGGCAATGACAGAGGTCAAACGTTTTCTGTAAGTCTTCACAAGGTTTTCACACACTGTTGCTGGTATTTTGGCCCATTCCTCCGTGCAGATCTCCTCTAGAGCAGTGATGTTTTGGGGCTGTTGCTGGGCAACGAAGACTTTCAACTCCCTCCAAAGATTTTCTACGGGGTTGAGATCTGAAGACTGGCTAGGCCACTCCAGGACCATGAAATGCTTCTTACGAAGCCATTCCTTCGTTGCCCGGGCGGTGTGTTTGGGATCATTGTCATGCTGAAAGACCCAGCCACGTTTCATCTTCAATGCCCTTGCTGATGGAAGGAGGGTTTCACTCAAAATCTCACGATACATGGCCCCATTCATTCTTTCCTTTACATGATCAGTCGTCCTGGTCCCTTTGCAGAAAAACAGCCCCAAAGCATGATGTTTCCATCCCCATCCTTCACAGTAGGTATGGTGTTCTTTCTCCTCCAAACACGACAAGTTGAGTTTTAGTTTTTAGAACTCGTCTTTTGCCTCTGGTGTGGCTGTCAGTGTTGGGGCATACACACTGACGAGGGTGACTGGGCCTTGAGTGGTGTTCAGGCGGAGGGTGAGGAGTCGTGCAGAGCCAGTGCTGCCCGGTTCCACCATCTTCAGCAAGGTGTTCTTCACTGTGAAGCCCACTCCGTGTTCCCTGTGTTCATCACTGCCCTTTCCCTGCCAGTAGAACGTGTAGTCCTTCTCTCTCAGTGTGCCTGCGTCAGCCAACCGTGTTTCCTGGAGAGTGGCGATATCCACTCCCAGTCTCTTCAGCTCATTATTGATGATGGCAGTCTTCCTGGTGTCGTCCAAACACGACAAGTTGAGTTTTTACCAAAAAGTTCTATTTTGGTTTCATCTGACCATATGACATTCTCCCAATCCTCTTCTGGATCATCCAAATGCTCTCTAGCAAACTACAGACGGGCCTGGACATGTACTGGCTTAAGCAGGGGGACACGTCTGGCGCTGCAGGATTTGAGTCCCTGGCGGCGTAGTGTGTTTCTTATGTAGCCTTTGTTACTTTGGTCCCAGCTCTCTGCAGGTCATTCACTAGGTCCCCCCATGTGGTTCTGGAATTTTTGCTCACCGTTCTCGTGATAATTTTGACCCCACGGGGTGAGATCTTGCGTGGAGCCCCAGATCGAGGGAGATTATCAGTGGTCTTGTATGTCTTCCATTTTCTAATAATTGCTCCCACAGTTGATTTCTTCACACCAAACTGCTTACCTATTGCAGATTCAGTCTTCCCAGCCTGGTGCAGGTCTACAATTTTGTTTCTGGTGTCCTTTGACAGCTCTTTGGTCTTGGTCATAGTGGAGTTTGGAGTCTGACTGTTTGAGGTTGTGGACAGGTGTCTTTTATACTGATAACGAGTTCAAATAGGTGCCATTAATACAGGCAACGAGTGGAGGACAAAGGAGCCTCTTAAAGAAGAAGTTACAGATCTGTGAGAGCCAGAAATCTTGCTTGTTTGTAGGTGACCAAATACTTATTTTCCACCATAATTTACAAATAAATTCTTTAAAAATCCTTCAATGTGATTTTCTGGATTTTTTTTTTTCTCATTTTGTCTCTCATAGTTGAGGTATACCTATGATGAAAATTGGAGACCTCTCTCATCTTTTAAGTGGGAGAACTTGCACAATTGGTGGCTGACTAAATACTTTTTTGCCCCACTGTATCTATCTATCTATATATGTGGGCGATTGATAAAGTCCTGTGCACATGAATTGAGTCCTGTATTTCACTGCATTTTCAATAAGTCCTTACAGACACAACATGTGCCTAAGATCTGGAAAGATACTGTGGTTGTCCCCGTTCCAAAATCCAGCTGTCCTAAAACGGTAAATGATTTTAGACCAGTTGCTTTGACTTCAATTTTAATGAAAATTTTTGAAAAACTGTTCAGATTTGAGGTCCTAAAGCAGACTGAGCATGCACTGGATCCTTTGCAGTTTGCCTATAGGCCTCACAGAGGAGTGGGGGATGCCACTGTCACTCTGTTTAACATGCTTTTTGAACATCTGGATTTTAATGGGACACATGCCAGGCTTTTATTTGTGGACTTTTCTTCTGCTTTTAATACAATCCAACCTCATATTTTGGTTGAAAGGCTCAACAATTTGATTTGAGTAATAATCTGGTGAGTTGGATTCTGGATTTTTTAACCAACAGTACACAGATGTCACAACTCGCCGCTCTCAGGCATCCACCTCAGCTGCGCGCACACCTGCGCCTCGTCAGTGATGGGCTATTTATTCCACTCCGCCCTGAGCATCGGTCTGGAGCCGTCTGTTCTACTACGCGCTCAAACCCTCAGCAGGATCGTCTCTTCCATCCTGCCACTCTTCGCTACTACACGTAAGCTGTTTATCACTTACCTGTCTATCAGCCTTCCCCTGTGCACAGGTGGATTCCCTGGCGGCGGATTCTCCCATCTTCGCCATCTCCTTCTCCCGCATCTCCACGCCTCGTCGTGTGCGCAGCAGGGCGCTATCTCCCAGGCCGAAGATCCTAGCCAACGCCAGCCACCTTCCCTTCTGCAAGTAAGCATCATTCTGCATTACTTCCCCGTGTGGTTTAGCCCAGCTAATTTCCCTGTCTCTGTTTCTCCCATAGGGTTGCCTGGCCATACGGCGTGCTGCTCTGTTCCCGACTCTCATCGTCCACTCACAATCCACATCCATATCTCATACACGCACCCAAACATCCCTTTACTGTTGAATAAAGCTATCAAATCTTACCTGAGCCTGCGTGCGTGTTTCCTGGGCCGAGAATTATGTCAGTACAGCTCCAGCAAAGCGGCCCAGCGGACAGCGGGCTCGCACGCCGTTTTTCCACCCTCGAGGCTCGGGTGGATATGATAGCTCATCAACAGCAGGTGATATTCAACCAATTGACTTTGATAACTCACCGGTTAGACCGTCTTGACCCCCAGCAGGCGTTCCCCCCGGCTCATCAGGGCGGACCGGCTTCGGCCGCCTCCGCGGCTGGCCAGCCTAGCTCGGGAGCGCCGACCCAGCTCACGCCGATCCCAACCCCCGCTCGCTTCAACGGGAAGCTCGGTGAGGCACGGGGGTTCATCTTACAGTGTGAGTCGGTGTTCCTGCGCGTTCCCGGGGATTTCCCCTCAGACCACAGCCGAATTGGCTATATGGCTAATTTCTTGGAGGGGCGAGCGCTAGCTTGGGCTTACGCCGTCATGTCGAAGCCCAGCTACGCGAGCCTCTCCTATGACCAGTTTGTGCGGGACTTTCTCAAGGTGTTTGATCACTCGCGTCGTGACAGCGTCCTCGCCGACCGGCTCCTTAGCCTTCAACAGGGTAGCCGGTCGGTGGCGGATTACGCTGTTGACTTCCGGGTGGCAGCGGAGGAGGTTGGCTGGGGAGAGGCATCTCTCTGCAGCATTTTCCTCTGTAGCCTCAGTTCTGGTCTGCGGGACGAGTTGACCAGCCGGGACCTTCCAGGGCGGCTGTCCGAGCTAATCTCTCTAACTATTAGTTTGGATAACAGGCTGCGGGAGCGGGCCGCCGTTTGGAAGTCTGTCAGCCGCCTGCGCGGATTCTCCGCCCGCGTTCCTCAGTCTCGCCCCCTGGCGTTACCCACTCCGGAGTCCGTCGATGAGCCAGAGGCTATGTTGGTCGGGCGCACCAGGCTCCCTCTAGCGGAGAGACAACGCCGACGGGAGCTGGGCCTCTGCATGTATTGCGGAGGCGACCAGCATACCGTGGAGCAGTGTCCGGTCAAGCCAAACGGGGGGGTCCGCGAGTCACTGTAGGGGGCCTCACGGACTCTTAACCGGCCAAATCCCCTCTCCATCTGCTCTCTGCCCATCAGATTTTGCCACAACTCCACCGGGCACCTCACTCACGCACTGGTGGGTTCGGGGGCAGAGCAAAACTTTATTTCCAAGAGCCTGGCAGCCCGTTTGGGTATACCCTGTCAGCCGTTGTCAGCTCCACTCAACCTTGTCACCCTTTCTCGCTCGCCCCTGGGCGTAGTGACACACCACACCAAGCCAGTGCCAATAATAATTTCTGGCAACCACCGTGAGGACCTCTGCCTGTATGTCTTGGCTTCCTCTGCGGCTCCCGTCATCCTGGGTTACCCGTGGCTGCGCCTGCACAACCCCGTCCTCGATTGGCAATCTGGTAGTGTCCTCTCATGGAGCTCCTTCTGCCTGAGCACTTGTCTCCAGTCTGCGGCATGCGCCCCATCCTCTCCTCTGCCCGCTCCGGTCTCCGCTCCTCTGGACCTTACCCTGGTGCCCCAGGAGTTCCACAACTTGGGAATTGTGTTCAGCAAGTCCAAGGCGATGTCTCTTCCTCCTCACCGCCCGTATGATTGTGCCATAAACCTCCGCCTGGGGGCGCCATTACCATCCGGCCGCCTATACAGCCTTTCTGCTCCTGAACGTGAGGCAATGGACACGTACATCAGAGAGTCGCTCAGCGCTGGGATCATTTGCCCCTCCTCGTCCCTTCTTGGTGCCGGTTTCTTCTTCGTCTCCAAGAAAGATGGGTCCCTTCGTCCGTGTATCGACTTCAGGGCCCTTAATGACATTATGGTGAAGGACCGCTACACCCTGCCTCTTATGGACACCGCTTTCCACTCCCTCCAGGGGGCGACCTGGTTCACGAAGTTAGATCTCCGCAGCACCTACCATCTCGTCCGGATCCGGGAGGGCGATGAGTGGAAGACGGCCTTTCGGATGTCCAGCGGCCACTTCGAGTACTTAGTAATGCCGTTTGGGCTCACCAATGCTCCCGCTGTCTTCCAGCGGCTCATCAATGACGTCCTACGAGATTTCCTGGGGGTCTTCATCTTCGTATACTTGGATGACATTCTCATCTTCTCCAGGTCTCGGGAGGAGCACCAGGCTCACGTGAGGTGGGTTCTGCAGCGGTTGTTGGAAAACAGGCTTTACATCAAGGCGGAGAAATGCGAGTTTTATGCCAAGACCACCTCTTTCCTGGGATTTGTTATATCCCATAACCAGATTCTCCCCGACCCCGCCAAGGTTAAAGCGGTGGTCGAGTGGCCCACGCCTACCTCCAGGAAACAGGTGCAACATTTCATCGGCTTTGCCAATTTCTACCGTTGCTTTGTTCCCAACTTTGGCGCCATCGTTACTCCCCTGACCCGCCTCACTTCTCCCAAGGTGCCCTTCCAGTGGACCGAGGAGGCAGCAACCGCATTTGAGACCCTGAAGACGGAGTTCTCTTCCTCCCGGGTCCTAACCCAAGTTGACCCCGCACTGCAGTGTCTGGTGGAGGTGGACGCATCTGACACGGGGTGGGGGCGGTGCTTTCCCAGCGATCACCGGTGGATGGTGTCAAGCGGCCCTGCGCCTTCTTCTCCCGGCGGCTGTCGGCAGCCGAGCGTAATTATGACGTTGGCGACAGGGAACTTCTAGCTGTCAAGCTCGCGCTGCAGGAGTGGCGCCACTGGCTGGAGGGGGCAGCTCAGCCTTTTGTGGTTTGGACGGACCACAAGAATCTCGAGTATTTGAGGTCAGCCCGGCGTCTGAATGCCCGCCAGGCGCGCTGGTCTCTGTTTTTTGCTCGGTTCCAATTCACCATCACTTACCGTCCAGGCTCAAAGAATGGGTTGCCCGACGCCCTATCTAGACAGTTCGCTCCTGAGGCTCCGGAGGAGCCAGACCACACCATCCTGCCCAGCTCGTGTGTTGTGGGGGCGGTCTCCTGGTCCATCAGGGACAAGATCCAGAAGGCGCTGGAGGCTGAACCGGACCCTGGCGGCGGTCCGGATGGGAGGCTCTTCGTTCCATCAGCTGTTCGGGGGGAGGTCATTCACTGGGCCCACACGTCCAAGCTTGCCTGTCACCCTGGCGTCTCCCGACTGGTGGACCTCCTTCAACGTTCTTTCTGGTGGCCCGGTCTCCAAAAGGATGTCGCCAATTACGTCCGGGCTTGCCCCCAGTGCGCCACTGGCAAGTCTCCGAATTTTCCCCCTGCGGGCCTACTCCAGCCCCTGCCAGTCCCGGGCAGGCCCTGGTCGCATATCGCCCTCGACTTCGTCACTGGCCTCCCTGTCTCTAACACCTACGACATGGTTCTGATGATTGTGGATCGGTTCTCCAAGGCCGCCCACTTTGTGCCACTCCGGGGTCTCCCTTTGGCACGAGAGACGGCCGACCTCCTCGTCCAACATGTGGTCAGGCTGCACGGGATACCTGTGGACGTCGTGTCTGATCGGGGGCCTCAGTTCATGTCACAAGTGTGAAGGTGCTTTTGCAACGCCCTGGGGGCCACTGTGAGTCTTTCCTCCGGTCATCACCCCCAATCTAATGGGCAGTGTGAGTGTGCCAATCAGGAGCTGGAGGCTGCCCTGCGCTGCGTCACCTCCTCCAACCCATCCTCCTGGAGCTCTTACTTGGCCTGGGTAGAGTACGCCCACAATACGGCATGGTCATCGGCTACCGCGATGTCCCCCTTCAGGGCGTCATTGGGCTACGACCCCCCCCCCCCTTGTTTCCCGAGCAGGAGAGTGAGTTGGCTGTTCCATCTATTCAGGCGCATGTGAGACGCTGCCAGAGCTTGTGGACCAGGGCGCGCAAGGCGCTTTTACGCACAGTGGTGCGCAACAGCACCACAGCCAATCGCCACAGGAGGCCAGCTCCCAGTTACCAGGTGGGCCAGCGGGTCTGGTTGTCATCTCAGGACATCAATCTCAAGGCTGAGAAGAGGAAGCTGGCTCCACGTTTCATCGGTCCCTTCACCATCTCTAGAATTATCAACCCGGTGGCTGTGCGTTTGGCCCTCCCCCCCTCCCTCCGTGTGTGTCCCACTTTTCATGTGTCCAGGGTTAAGCCTGTGATCTCCGACCCACTCTGTCCTCCTCCTAGGGCGCCGCCCGCTCCCATGATGATCGACGGCCACCCGGCGTGGGGAGTTGCCTCCATCCTGGACTCCCGGCGTCGAGGTCGTGGGCTGCAGTACTTGGTGGATTGGGAGGGATATGGCCCAGAGTGGAGATCCTGGGTGCGCTCTTCTTTTGTGCTGGACAAAGATCTCATCACGGAGTTCCATCGGGCGCACCCGGATAAACCAGTGCCAGGAGACGCTGCTAGGGGGGGGAGTACTGTCACAATTCGCCGCACTCAGGCATCCACCTCAGCTGCGCGCACACCTGCACCTTGTCAGTGATGGGCTATTTATTCCATTCCGCCCTGAGCATCGGTCTGGAGCCGTCTGTTCTACTATGCGCTCAAACCCTCAGCAGGATCGTCTCTTCCATCCTGCCACTCTTCACTACTACACGTAAGCTGTTTATCACTTACCTGTCTATCAGCCTTCCCCTGTGCACAGGTGGATTCCCTGGCGGCGGGTTGTCCCATCTTCGCCATCTCCTTCTCCCGCATCTCCACGCCTCGTCGTGTGTGCAGCAGGGCGCTGTCTCCCAGGCCGAAGATCCTAGCCAACGCCAGCTACCTTCCCTTCTGCAAGTAAGCATCACTCTGCATTACTTCCCCGTGTGGTTTACCACACGGGGAAGTAATTAGCCCAGCTAATTTCCCTGTCTCTGTTTCTCCCATAGGGTTGCCTGGCCGCACGGCGTGCTGCTCTGTTCCCGACTTTCATCGTCCACCCACAATCCACATCCATATCTCATACACGCACCCAAACATCCCTTTACTGTTGAATAAAGCTATCAAATCTTACCTGAGCCTGCGTGCGTATTTCCTGGGCCGAGAATTATGTCAACAGAGAGTAAGGGTCAATGGTACATTGACCAAAAGTGTTCTTCTACTGGCTCTCCGCAGGGGTGTGTGTTGTCACCACTACTCTTCATCCTGTACACAAACATGTGTCGGAGCAGACATGACAACAGACACATTATAAAGTATGCTGATGATTCAGTTATTGTCAGTCTCCTCCAGGATGGTGAGACTGGCCACGGCCAAGTAGTTGATGATTTTGTTCACTGGTGTGAGGATTCCTACCTGCAGCTGAATACGACAAAAACTAAAGATATGATTATTGACTTTAGGAGGAAAACTCCCAGGCACGAAGTCACTGTACTAAAAGGCCAGATCACTGAATGTGTACAATCCTACAAATATCTTGGGACGATTATTTATAGTAATTTAAACTTTGAAGAGAACTGTGAAAGGGTGTGCAAAAAGGGTCAGCAACATTTGCATTGTTTAAGGAAACTTGCATGCTTCCAAATTGACCGAACCATAATGACAATGTTTTATCGGGCTTTTATTACCTCCGCCAAGGAAGTTATGTGATCATCGGCGTTGGTTTGTCTGTCTATTTGTTTGTTTGTTTGTTAGCAAGATAACTCAAAAACTTATGGACAGATTTTCATGAAATTTTCACAGATTGTCAGAAATGGGGTATCCTACAGATGATTACATTTTGGTGGTGATCTGGATCACCGTCCAGAAGAAAACCGCCATTACGGAAAATGCCATTTTCGTGAATAACTACTGAACCACTAATCCTATCATTGTCAATCCAATTGCTAGTCATATGTTTTCATGGTCAAGAAATCTGAAAACGTACACACAAACACTGTTTGGGGGGAACTGTGGCCGCCATTACGGAAAATGCCATTTTCATGAATAACTACTGAACCACTAATCCTATCATTGTCAATCCAATTGCTAGTCATATGTTTTCGTGGTCAAGGAATCTGAAAACGTACACACAAACACTGTATGGGGGGAACTGTGGCCGCCATTATGGAAAATGCCATTTTCGTGAATAACTACTGAACCACTAATCCTATCATTGTCAATCCAATTGCTAGTCATATGTTTTCATGGTCAAGAAATCTGAAAACGTACACACAAACACTGTATGGGGGGAACTGTGGCCGCCATTACGGAAAATGCCATTTTTGTGAATAACTACTGAACCACTAATCCTATCATTGTCAATCCAATTGCTAGTCATATGTTTTTGTGGTCAAGGAATCTGAAAACGTACACACAAACACTGTATGGGGGGAACTGTGGCGCTTGGCGGAGGTCTGCGCTCTCCGAGTGCTTTTCTAGTTGATTCTGTTTTATCCTTTTCTTTAGTGTTATGGTTTGGCCAGATAAAACTGAAACGAGGAAATCCTTGGATCAGGTAGTTAGATGGTCCAGTCGTTTGCTTGGTGAGTCACAGCTGAGCCTGACATCCCTGTACACCAGACAGGTACAGAGGATTGCTACCTCCATTTTTAAATGATGACTCCCACCCTGTGCACTGCCACTTTCAGCTTCTTCCCTCCAGACAGAGGTTTGCTGTCCCAAAAAGTAAAACCCAGCGCTACAAAAACAGCTTTGTTCCTGCTGCTGTTAAAGAGTTGAACAAGATGTAACAATATATTGCACATAATTTAGTTACCTATTTATTAACTTTATTTTATATTTACTTATTTTTGTAGGTTTTTGGGGGGTTCTAAATCTTTTATATGGTTTTAGACGTTTGAGTTTTTAACCTCTCTGACTAGTCTTTAACTTTTTAATATGAACCTTCTCTCTTATCTCCTTGGGTTTTTTTTTTCTCCTATCTCTTTGTCTTATGTCCTGATTGGTGGAGCCTTGAGTACTTTTATCATGTTTATAGTCAGCTACATGTGTGCCTGTGTTTGTGTTCATGTTGAATGTAATTGTGGTTTGTAAATATGGATGTCACCTGACTGCAAAACAAATCTACCTACGGGTACAAATAAAGTAACCTGAACTTGAACCTGAACCTGATGATGGAGAAATAAAACTCTGAAACCTTCCAGCTCATAGCATCTTGCCTGAACTTATTTGTTCCTCCACATTGGTGACCCTTGACGAAGAATGAAACACGAGGCGAACACTCTGGAGATGACTCCAACAAGGAAAGCCCCAGAACGCGTCATGGTGCAACCTTCGCTTGATCTCTTCCCTCCACACTGGTGACCTGACGAGGGAGAATGACCGTCTGCTCCCTCTCACCGCGCTGTGGACACAGAGGACCAGAGAACGCCTGCAACCTCTTCATCCTCACCGGAGCGCAGTGCTGGGACCAAAACGCACCATGAACGACACGAGCGAACGAAGGAAGCAGCCTGAACGGGGACAATCATTGACGCTGACTGCGCTGATTTCCACCGAGCTCCCCGACTCTGACTAAACTCCGGACAGCGGACCTCCCACGCACTAAAGCCCTGCACGCTCACCGCAGGATTACGAGGACAGCGCAACTGCCAGTCATGTGGTCATTGCGCCAAGCGCGCGCCACGCACACGACAAAACCGGCTCCACGGACTGATACATCATCCTCTGCTGCTGCACATGCCCGAGAAAAATGGCCGATCGCCACCCTTGGAACCTTCAGGGCTGCTCAAGCACCTGGAGCAGACGTGCAGCCCGCACACAGGACATTGTATGGGTTTCTCAGCCACGGCGCACAACTGGAATTTTGGCAATTGCTTTCCCCGATGACTTTAGGGCTGCTCCCGCACCTAAAGCCAAACCGCCTCACACCTTCACACAGCTGCAGTTGTTTACAGCCGCTACGCATCCTCGGGGAATTTGGCCGCTCACCTTCCCCACATCCTCGCTGGATTGAGCCGCGAAAGAGTCAGAGATGTAATTTTTTTTCACAGCCGCTGTGGATCTCCGCGAGGCTTAACAGGAAAGTCCCTCACCATCGCAGATCCACATGCAATATTTGCGCAGCCCAGACACCTTTGACGTCCCGGGCCGGCACTGGCTTACTCCCACCCCTCCCCCTCCTCCTGCACAGAGCTTTTCCCGCACCTCACTCCCTAAGCCGGCCGATCGCCGTCTGGTTCCATTATGCACGACTGCACACCGGCTTGTGCGCCAACGATCCACGGCCGTTCAACGTGCTGGAACTCGGAGCGGAGCACACTGCCCTTTCCACCCCTCCCCCATCCCCCTCACGGACTGACATGCCCTCCGACAGTTCTACCGGAGCTGGAGCCAAACGAGAGGGGCGGGTCACAACCCCTGCTGAGTGCTCTGGGGGGAGCCCTGTGTTGACCCACCACAATCTACATGGACATTCAATCTTTACACTCAGCCAGCCTGCACTAAGCAGACGACAATTTGCATACAGACAGAGAACCCCTAGGAGACAATCAGAACAATTGAAGAGGATGATAAAATAAAGGCAGCGTTGGATTTTTAAATAGCTTTATTATCACCCGCCTTCATCAGAACTCGGCTGCAGCCCATGGCTTGAGCAGGCTGCAGCTTCATTCCTCCAGCTCTCAAAGAGAGGAGACACGTGTGTGTGTCTACCAGTTGCAGAATCAGAAAGAGAGGCAGATTTACAGCACAGTGCAGCATATATACTCAACTCAGACAATACATCAAAGACATTCACAGCAGTCAATCTGGGCATTTGCATATCAGAGGTACAGACAGGATGCATGAACACAATGCATGGATGACACTTTAACCTCACAGCTGTAAATGCAGCATGCAGCGGAAAAAACCCAGGAGTGCGAGCTGACTGTCTCTGTGTTCTGTCTCTGTGTTGTGGGGGTTGAATCAACCCGCTACACCGCTCCCCCCCAGAGGGCACGGCAGGGGGCCGAGACCTCGATGTTGCAGTTTGGGCAGCGAGCAGGGCAAAGCTCTGTGCAGGTGGAAGGGGAGGGGGAAGGGGGGTAGTTCGTGCTGACCGGGCGCGGTGAAATCGTTCGGGCCGCGCCAAAAATTGTTTGCTGCTCCGCGATGTCGAGGGGCTGTCCCGTTGAACTTGTGGAGATCACCAGAAGAAAAAATAGTCTCTGACTCCTCTCGTGGCCATGAAGAAAAACAGGAGCGGCGGGGTTGCGTAAACAAAAGCAGAGGAACTTGGCGTGTTGACTTTAGGTGCGTGCGCAGCCCTAAAGCCTCAGGAACCGCAGACAGCTGAATTCCCCTTGTGTGCCGTGGCTAAGACCATAAAATCCAGTGAGCAAGCTGCGGGCCTCAGGTGTACAAGCAAGCCTGAAGGGCCAGTGTGCAGCAGAAGGAAGGCGGTCGGAAGAGCCGTATTTGTCCTGTGCGTGGTGCGCCGTCCTCGTCGCCCCCGGTGCGCGTGCCGGGGCTCCGTGCGTGGGTGGGCCCGCTGGAGAGGAAATCCGGGTTGGAAACTTGGTGGAGATCGGCGCAGTCTGCGCCGAAAAACATCTCTGACGAGCCGTGGCTGCAGATTAGTCATGGTGCGTTCAGGTCCACGTGTGCTCCGTCGGCCATGGGAGTCACCCGCATGTGCTCTCATGTGGAGGAGCTGCGCGGCTGGTCCCGCGTGGATGTGCCGATCTCGGCGAGGGCGCGCCATGACGTTCTCTGCCGCTTACCCGGTCTTGGTTGATGTCCTGAGAGCAGTTCGCCCGCCGTGGGCTCTGCGTCGAGGCCTCC
This sequence comes from Pholidichthys leucotaenia, assembly GCA_020510985.1. Lineage (NCBI taxonomy): Eukaryota > Metazoa > Chordata > Actinopteri > Cichliformes > Pholidichthyidae > Pholidichthys > Pholidichthys leucotaenia. The sequence goes on along the minus strand of CM035847.1, from coordinate 220,018,497 downwards.
CTGAGGCAGCAGGGAGGGCAGACCAGTCAGGCCGCTGCGACGGAGCATTCATGCCCGGGTGCTGCGTTCGCTGGCCGCTCGTTTTCTTCAGTCTTGGGTCGCCAGCGTGGCTGTTCAGATCAGAAGGTTGCGTTTGCACAAAACGTGTGCATTCCGGGGTCACCAGTGAAGAGGATGATAAAATAAAGGCAGCGTTGGATTTTTAAATAGCTTTATTATCACCCGCCTTCATCAGAACTCGGCTGCAGCCCATGGCTTGAGCAGGCTGCAGCTTCATTCCTCCAGCTCTCAAAGAGAGGAGACACGTGTGTGTGTCTACCAGTTGCAGAATCAGAAAGAGAGGCAGATTTACAGCACAGTGCAGCATATATACTCAACTCAGACAATACATCAAAGACATTCACAGCAGTCAATCTGGGCATTTGCATATCAGAGGTACAGACAGGATGCATGAACACAATGCATGGATGACACTTTAACCTCACAGCTGTAAACGCAGCATGCAGCGGAAAAAACCCAGGAGTGCGAGCTGACTGTCTCTGTGTTCTGTCTCTGTGTTGTGGGGGTTGAATCAACCCGCTACACAATGACTATTGTTATACATCCCCGGATTAAGAAGAGGAAGTCCGGCACCAGTTAATCACACGATTGATATATATTGACTGATATGTATATCAATATGCAAATGTGCCATGCATTCTCTCTTGTCTGTATAAAAGAGCTTACTTTACATGCCTCACTCAGAGCACACACAGGACACACACAGCACACACAGCACAGCACACAGCGCTACAGTGTGTCTCACGATGATGGAGGAATAAAACTCTGAAACCTTCCAGCTCATAGCATCTCGCCTGAACTCATTTGTTCCTCCACAGTGTGCTTATTTGGGCTTGCTATTGTCTCTGTCACCGTGATTTTGGGGGTCGTGGGCTGAAAAGTTTGGGAAGGCAACCCCTGGTATAGACGGCATTACAGTCTGTTAAGTTACCCTGCAGAATATAAATATGTACCAAGACAGTATATTTCGTATTTGAATCAGCCATGTTGTCACCATCTGTCGCAAGGTCTGTGGTGGACTTTTGTCAGTTGGTGCATCGTGACATGCACTACACATAGAGCAGAGATAAACAAACATATCATCTGGTCAGTCACTGCAACAGATACTGAAGTCAGTTTGTCTTGGCCTGTCCTTACCACTGATAATACCTCTATCTGCCAAGACTGTGCTGCTAGTCCAGCAAACGCTAGCGGTACTCAAATACTTTGCAAGCAGTTTCATGAAATGGTCAGTCAGAAAGCAACTCATACCGGCTCGGTCGTCGCCCGGGTTAACAAGGTCAGTGTCATGGTCCGAGCACCGATCTCATCCGCGCCCGGGCCATACATCTTCTCCACCAGGTTTTGACATCAGTGTTTACCATCTGGGTCCCCGGGCTCTTATTGTGACAGCGCTTGGAGGGGCTTCCTGCTGTCAAGGCCTGCCAGCTGTGCTGCATTTGCGGCTCATCAGTGGCCCGGCATTTAAGCGGTCGCTGAGAGCGGCATAATGCAGCAGTCTCGTCAATAATTGTCAATATTCTTTGCCAGACGTTGAGCGAGCGGTTCTCGTCTCAGACGTCAACAATTCCCTTGTTCTTGGTCAAGATTGTAAGTAAGCTGTGTGTTAGCCTTACGATCTCCTTTGTGTCTTGTGTAGTGTGTTTTAGCCCACAGCGGCTCATTACCTTGTGTGTTCTTGTGTTTGTAATAAACATCATGCAAACCTCACTGGCGACTTTTGGCGTCTTATGGTGGCTCATGAGGGCCACCGCGTGACAGTAGACTGCTGCCAAGGCGCCTAAACGGAGACGCCAAACCGAGACGCGGTTCCCGGTGAGTTTGCTTTAATTGGACATTTGTTCTTCCCTGTCTGGGTGACTGCTTGTGGGGAGGATGTCATCTTTCAGGTGCAGCGTTCAGCGCCTGGGCTACGAGCTAGCGGAGGCTCTGGAGTACACAGATGGAGCGCTCCTCGCCGCTACGTTCGACGACACCCCCAATGAGATGCGCTGGCACCTGGACATTGCTGAGAATATCCTAAATCGTTTCCCTCGCTACGCCGACCACCCTGAAGTCGGCGCTAGGAGGGCCGACATCGCTTCTCAACGCGAGATACTCCGTGGACTGGAGGAAGACTACGGCAGGAAGCAGAGGAGGAGGCATCCTCACTCCCTGCTTTGGGATCCCGTCCCTGTTCCCGTCCAGTCCAGGAGTTCGTGCCATCCGGGGGCCGTCGAAGACGTCGGCGCCACGGCCAAGGTAAACTTCAGCAGGATCCCCGTCTGAATCCGCTTCCGACGAAGGCCATGAGTGGACCCTCGCGAGCGGCTCCTCCTCATCCTTCCAGGGGGCCCTCTGTCACCATCCAGCGGGGAGAGGGAGGAACAGCGTCCCCTACAGCATGCACCATCCTCCCTCCAGGAAACAGGCAAGTGCAAGTTCATTCCTCCCATCATAGTTGTGATTTGCCTTGTCTGACTCCTGGGGGCGGAGTTCGGGGTTCGCAGTCCCCCGAGCTCCCACCACCTGCTGTAACCCTAATTACTAAACCTGCTGCCTCTGTGTATCCCTTCGCTGAGCGGTCCACAATGCCAGGCCTACGTCGCCGGACGAGTAGGGGGCCTGCGGTTCTGGAGAGCCTGGCTCCAGCCCCGCAGCCACGTCGTGGGCAGAGGAGAAGAGCGGACTGCAGCCTGGAGCCTGCGCCAATGATAAAGCGTCCCTGGGTCTCCACACTGGAACGGTTCGAGCCAGCGGGTCGAGGGTCCCCTGCTCCCACGCCGTGTGGGTTATCGACGTGGACGCCAGCGCCGGAGGATCCACAGACTGCAGTGACCATCATGCCGGCTGCGGAACCCGCCGTAGCCAAATGGGACCCTGAGGACGAACTTCTCCGCCCTGAACCCAGATCGACGAAGTCCTGGATGGCGACAGAACCCGAATGCAGACAAGTGCTCTATCTTGTTTTTCTCTTTTCTCTCTTGGAGCATCTCTGCCTGCCTCTCGGGGAGACGAGTCAGGGGCAGCCGCCTGCTGCGCCCAAGCTCGTCTCGCTGGGCTCTGTCGCTACCGGTGATTCTGATCCTGGTTCTCTCTTGTCTTCCGAGCCTTGTTGCAGAGTTGCCGGTGCGGAGCCAGTCGTGGTCGCTGTGCTGGAGGTTCCAGGTTCGGGGTTGGAGGTCGACGCCGGTGCTGCGCCGACCCAATCGGGGTCCGACACAGGTGCAGCCGAGACCCAGTGGGGTCCGACGCGGGTGCAGCCAAGACCCAGTGGGGGTCCGACGCGGGTGCATCCGAGACCCAGTCGGGGTCCGACGAGACCCAATTGGGGTCCAACGCGGGTGCAGCCACGTCTGCAGCATCAGTAGGGGGTTAAGGACGGTGGAGGAGCTGTAGACCCTTCGCTGCCTGACATGGTGCGGGCTCGTCATCACCATCATTCCCCTCGTCCGAGTCACCGCCCCTGCTCATCATCGCCGGGGGCCGTTGGGGGTCCTCTACGTGTGGCCCGGCTCTCCCCTGTCTTTCCCTGCCATGGAGGCCGCCGCAGGCTGTTTCCCCACGGTGCTGGTGGCTGAGGGATGCGGGTCGGCCACCCGAGGAACTGTTTCGCCGGTTCGGCGCCTTGGGCCGGCCACCCAACACTCTGTGTTTGCTGTTCGGTGACCTGGTTCGGCCGCCAGAGGATTGGACCTTCCGGGCCTGGGACTGGGGTAGGCCGCCCGATCATGTTCTGTCCCCCGTATTCACCTGTTGGCCTTGGGACGCAGGGAGACCACCGGAATTGTCTCTGGGGCTTTTGGACTTTGCCCGTCATCTTTCTTGTGAATTATCTGGGTTAAAGATCATGCGGGGTGATAATCTTGCTCTGTGTTTTTTTGCCCGTGCTAGTGTGGTTTTTTTTTTCCGTCTTGGCAGGTCCTGTGTGTTTTGGGGCGTTATGGAGTATTGTTATCGTGCCCTGTAATTGTTTCACTTGTGGTCTGCCTTGATCTTGGTTTTTGCATTTTGGGAACATTGTATTTTCTGTTATCATGCCCTGTGTTAATTGTTTCATGTATTTGGTTTGTGTGTTTGGGAGTCTGGTATTCATGTTCTGTAACTGTCCCATTTGCGCTCTGTCATTATTTTGATTTGTGCATTTGAGTGTATTGTATTTGGGAGTTTTTTTTTTCTGGTTGTCTGTGCTTCTGTTTTCATCATGGCTTTTGGTTTATGGCTGGTCCTCTCCCTCCAGGCCTGTTCCCCCATCCGCCCACCCTGGGGGGGGGGGCTTGGGTGTCATTGGGCATTCGGAGCCCACCCTTGGGGGGGAGGTACTGTCATGGTCCGAGCACCGATCTCGTCTGCGCTCGGGCCATACATCTTCTCCACCAGGTTTTGACAGCAGTGTTTACCTTCTGGCTCCCCAGGCTCTTATTGTGACAGCGCTCGGAGGTGCTTCCTGCTGTCAAGGCCTGCCAGCTGTGCTGCATTTGCGGCTCATCAGTGGCCCGGCATTTAAGCGGTCGCTGAGAGTGGCATAATGCAGCAGTCTCGTCAATAATTGTCAATATTCTTTGCCAGACGTTGAGCGAGCGGTTCTCGTCTCAGACGTCAACAATTCCTTTGTTCTTGGTCAAGATTGTAAGTAAGCTGTGTGTTAGCCTTACGATCTCCTTTGTGTCTTGTGTAGTGTGTTTTAGCCCACAGCGGCTCATTACTTTGTGTGTTCTTGTGTTCGTAATAAACATCATGCAAACCTCACTGGCGACTTTTGGGGTCTTATGGTGGCTCGCGAGGGCCACCGCGTGACAGTCAGGAGTTCCTGGCAGTGGAAGGCGAAGGACAGAGCTGCATGGAGGAATCTGATCAAACCGAAATGAAACAGTCATTGTCGCCTCCGACAGACTGCTATGATGATGATGATGACAACGATGATATTGTATGTGTATGTGTGTGTGTGTGTGAGAGGACTAACTTGTGTTTGTGCTGAAGGCAGTAATAAGGCCACACTGAAGTGGGGATTTCGCAGAGATGAAATGTTTTCGATGTTTGTTTTTATCTCAAGATAATTTTGACAGTAATTTCTTTTGTTGAGCAGTTTTCTGTGGGATTTTTGCTTGCATTATGATAGTTTACTTGTGTTAAGCAATTTAATCTTACTTTGTTGGCAGATTTTTTTTTATTTTAACTAACATCTATTGCCAGAATTTTTTGCTTATTTTAAGTAAAATTATCTGCCAGCAGAGCAAGAAAATTTGATTTTTCTTTTGTTTGGGCTGTCTGGAGGCATGTAAACAGCACTAGGTTATTTCATTTGACTTATATTTGACTTTTTGCAGTGTAATTGTATTCTCTAGCTCACAGTTGCGTTATCTCTCCAACTGTGGCGCAACAGTGGCTTCAGATGTGGAAAAAAAAGGAGTGACAGGCTGACTTGGACCTTGTGACGGTAAAATCTAAATCTGATAAATCTAAAAAAAAACTAAATCTGATAAATCTAAAAAAAAATTGACCATGGGGAGAAAAAAGGATTTTACTAATATGTGTTCAGTCTCTTCTATGGTGCATGACAAGTCTGACGTGGGGGCAAGGGGCTGTGTTTCTGCTCCTCCTCCTCCATATCACCCCACTGTTCAGTCCATATACCCCAACATCACAGAACACCTCCAAGCTGGGGGGCTGCGGCTGACGTCACCACCTTATTCCAACTTACTTGACCAAGCTGAAAAGTAGTAAACCCCAGGAAAAGGTGGTAAGGCTCTGGAATCCAGATAACAAAGAGGCCCTGGGAGCATGTTTTGATTGCACTGACTGGGAAGTGCTGAGGGAGGGCACTGTAGACTCTGCATGTACAGTTACAACTGACTATATTAACTTCTGTGTAGAAGCCATTGTTCCTACTAAAACAGTGAAGATGTATCCAAATAATAAAATCTACATCACCAAAGATATCAAACAAATTTTGAATCACAAGAAAGCAGCTTTCATAAAGGGGGATACATTGGAGCTGCGCAGGGTAAATAAGGAGCTGAGGGGCAAAATTAAGAAGGCAAAAGAGGTTCATAAGAGACACTTGGAGAACATGTTTAAGGTTGGTGACTCCAGAAGGATGTGGAAGAGCATGAAAAGCATGGCTGGAATGCCAAGCAGGCATTCTAAATCTGTCATCTTGGATGACGAACTGACAACTGCGTCAGAGTTAAACACCTTTTTCACCAGGTTTGAGACCCTCAGGATGGAGGAGAGATGTGAAGAGGTGTTGAGGTCCATTTCTGTTCGGCCGGAGGACAGTGTGAAAATTTCAGTGGGATTGGTGACCAGCATGTTTCGACATCTTAATGCACGCAAGGCCTCCGGACCTGACAATATTGGTGCCTCCCTCCTCAGGACCTACAGTGAAGAGCTAGCTCAGGTGTGGCAGCCCATCTTTCAGTTGTCATTGGACACCCACACCGTCCCTAAGGCCTGGAAAATGTCACACATCATCCCAGTCCCAAAGAAATCTTGTCCCAGGAAGTGCATTGATTTCCGACCGGTGGCGCAAACTTCCATTTTGATGAAGTCATTGGAGAAAATTCTTTCATTTTTGCTTTCCAGTTCCTTACAGGATAAACTGAGTCCTTATCCATTTACTTACAAGAGTGAACGCAGCACTGAAGATGCCGTTGCCACCCTTACACACCTGGTTTCAAAACATCTGGATTCATCAAAACAGGGGCCATATGCCAGAGTTCTGTTTATTGACTTTTCTTCTGCCTTTAATACAATTACTTATTGCTAAAATGCACCACCTCGAAATTAACTCATATCTTATTCAATGGTATCATTCTTTTCTTATCAATAGACAGCAACTGGTTAGGGTTAATAACACGTGCCCTTCCCTGTTAAACAAGTACTGGTGCCCCACAAGGATGCGTTAGTTCTCCATTACTTTTCACCATCTATACTGATGACTGTGTCACTTATGTGCCTGACCATTACCTCTTAGTATTCTGATGACACTGCTTTGGTAGCACTCATGAAAGGAGCTATAACCAAAAATCTACTTTGATAGTGTGGATCAGGTAGTGCAGTGGTGTGAGCAGAATTCCCTCATTTTGGATACAATGAAAACAGAGGAAATTATCTTTGGAAACACCCATTTTAATCCTGCTCCAATTATTATCACAACAAACCCATAAAACAGTCCCCCTCTTTTAAATATCTGGGGGTGCATGTGGACAGTGCCCTCTCTTGGTCAAACCATGTGGATTACATTTGTAAAATGTTCAGAGGATCTATTTTCTAAGAAGACTCCGATCTTTTGGAGTGGGAAAGGACATTTTACATCTGTTCTACTGTTCCACAGTTCAAAGTGTCCTTCTGTATGGAAGTCAAGTCTGGTTCTGGGGTCTTACTGTACAGCTGAAAGCCAGAATACAAAGACTGTTGAACATTTGCTCTAAGTTGGTGGGAGACTCAGTGGAGAGTGGATTTTCCCAGAGCAGTACTGATCACTGTCTGAGACTGGCAAAAAAGATTGCTGCGGATCCGTCGCATGTCTTGTATGAGGAGTATCAGCTTCTGCCCTCCGGGAAACATTTTAGGATACCAAGAAGCAAAAGGAATAGACATAAGTATTCCTTCATTCCTTACTCCACGATTTTATTGAATAAACAGTGGAGTATAAAGAGATGACTTTTTCCTTTTCCCCTTCCATTGCACACACATAGGTACACATGCATGTAGATATACATACATCTACGCATGCAGGCATGCATAAATGTATACACACATACTATATAACATAGGATTTCCCTTTCCCCTTCCCCAGCCATCTCCCAATTTGGATTGGACTGTGTCTTGGTGTTTTTGGTTATGAGTCTTTTATGTGTTTTGTTTTTCATGTATTTTAATGAACGGGTGTTGCAATACAAATTTCCGTTTAAATGGACAATAAAGATCTTGACATGTTTCAGGACCCAAGAGACAGACACAGACACGGGCAGATACAAAATAGTTGGAACTGTGACGGTGATAATTCCAGTAACCGTGGTGGAGTTCGTGGCGAGAGCAATGACTGCACTGACAGCTGTGATGTTGACTGTTCCCATAGCCGTGACAGTGATAATGTCCGTACCCGTGGTGACAATGACTCCTGTGACTGAGGGAGTGACAGTACCTGCAGCTGCAGTGGAGAGAATTCCTGAATAAGCGTAGGCCAGGAGGAGCTCCGGAAGGGTGAGGGTAATTCTCCGTCCGTTGGAGATACCGGTCCGCCGCCTGGGAGGTCCACCTGTGCACAGAGGTAAAGATTAGGCGTAGAAAAGCAAATAGTCTTCTTACGTGGTAGGTCTTGTCGTGGTGTTCTTGACTTGGCTATGACACGAAGCTCTGGCTCATACTCAGTCGAGGTAGACAGACGACTCCGTGCCGGGCTGTCCAAGACGCTGGCTTTTAAGAGCCGCTGATTAACACCTGTTGGTCTGCGCGCGGCTGGAGCTGATAAGCTGGATGACGGCCCAGCGGCCGCCATGACAGATCTTATCTTATTCCACTTGTCTCCACCCCTCTACCCACTGACGCCAAACCCAAAGTGAAGAAGGAGTGGGGTACCCGGGAGCAGCCACACCAGGGTGCCAAAGAGTTAAGTAGATATGCACACATATCCACTCCACACTCACCATCAATACGATCAATAAAACTGAAGAATATGAAACATGTTGTTACTAAACAATATCCTATGATTAAACTTTCAAGTCCAGCTTATATTGGACGATCCAAACCACAACACAAGGTAAAGGTGAAGGTGTGGAAACTTATAGAACCAGGTTACATGAGGTTTTGATAGCCATTCTAGTTTAACTAAGGCTGATAAGGATCCAGGTGTAGAACCTTATTGGTAGCATTTGAAAAGTGTCTCCGCGAAACATGCATCCACACCTGGCTAATTATGTCTGCAAACATTTGGTCACATACCGCACCTGTGCATTTGGTGATGTGTTAAAATATGCCAAACATGCAAAGACAATAGAGGAGGAAAGGAAAGAAAAGGAGAACAAAAAAAAAAACTGAAAGAAAAGCCAACTCCTGTTTATGTGATTACTGACACAAGGGGGGAGGCGAGAGCTTCCTCCCCATTCTATTTTTCAGGGTGGCACTGGACCTGGACCTTAGCAGTGGAGGAGAGATGGAAGGAGGCGTGGGGCGGGCTGGCCGTGGCAAGGGGAACGTGACGTTTGTCATCAATATGGACAAAAGGGCCATTGGCGGAGGCAATGTCCTGAATGCCAGCAGCAGCGGGGATGGGATGGGATGGAAGACCTCACGGGTCGACTGCCTGACTGACCGTACCAAAGATAAGTGCAACTATTGACGCTAACACTGACATAACAGACATGGCAGACATAACAGACATTTTCCATTTACCTGACTTTGATCTGATGTTGACAATGTAGTGTTTGCCTGAAATGATGTTGCAGGTTCAGGACATTCCAGTAAAGTTTTTGTGTGACACAAGAGCATGCAGATTGGTAATAACTGGCGCAGACATTCACAATTTTACAAAATCAGATGAAAAAAATAACTGTAAAAGCAGCAGTAAGTTAAAAACAGAACACCTTTCAAAAAATGTCAAGGTAAAAGACCCTGTCACCGGTGGCATGGCAGAAGGTTGTTTCATATTGTCTGAAGCACGCCCTGTCAACCTTCTGGGAAGGGATCTCCTCACAGCCCTCAATATTGCCATAATCCCAATGGATAATGGTATGAGAGCATCACATTTTCCACATGTGGAAGGAATAAATGTATTGTAGGATTTCAGTGTGCCCAGGTACTGCTACTCACTGCGTTTGTTTTTGGCCAACCACACTCAGTGACATTAGACCTGTATACAAAAGCTATGCAATATTTTGAGTCCAAAATCCCTACTACACACCAGGCCACAGATCAATATCATAGCAACATGTACTACAGACATTTGAGTGGCCCAGACCCAAATTATGAAAAAAAAAACACTCCTTGCAAATCCATCCTCCAGACTGGTCATTAAAAATCTGTATTGGTCACCAAGGGGATATGTGGGAGCATCTGCCGTGTTGTCTGATGAGGATAGCAGACATTTTAAACACTGGGAGGCTCCCCACATCTCATTGGTCAAACCCAAAAACATGGACTGCAAGGATGTAGGTCGGTTTGTGACCACAGCAGAGGAATGTGGTCACTCTTGGAAGCAAACTTCCAACCCAACGGTTCAATATTCCTCAAAACTTGATACCTATTCACTGCCCTTGAACTGGGTGACCAGAGTGCAAAAAAAGGTCCACACTGATGTTCCCAGCTCACCCATTTGATTACTTTTACATTAACACAAGAAGAGGAACATACACTCTCACAAATTCCAAATTCTCTGTGGTCAACAGGACAGGCAGATGTAGGATTAATAAAAATGCAGAGTTGGTCAAAATAAATGCGAAATCACACTATAGACCATACAAAAGACAGCATCCTCTACATCCTGAGGCCCAAGAGGGCATTAAACCAGTGATAGAGGAACTGAAAGAAGCAGGTATCATTGTACCATGTCCAAATTCTCCATGTAACATACCTTTGTCTTCTGTAAAGAAAGCTCCTCCATCTTCCGGTTGGAGGATGGTACAGGACCTCCAAGAGGTAAACAAAGCAGTCATCCCAAGAGCCATTTCTGTCCCTGACCCACACACTTTGTTAAATGACCTACAACCACACATGCAGTTTTTTTTGTTTTTTTTTTATAGTGATAGACATCAGCAATGCTATTTTCAGCATCTCAATACATCCAGATCATCAGTTTTGGTTTGCATTCACATTTGAAAACAAAAGGTACACATTCACCAGGTTACCACAAGGTTACTTTGAATCACCAACTATTTTTTCACAGGCAATGTCAGCAAATTTGGCACAGTTTATTCCTCCTAATGGCAGCCAGTTGCTCCTTTACGTTGACGACATCTTGCTGGCATCACCTGATGAAGCAACAGGCAAGCAAGACATCATTGCCTTACTGCGATTTTTAGCAGAACAAGGTCACAAAGTCGATAAGGAAAAATGACAGTTGTGGAAAAAAAGTCAAATATTTAGGGCACATTTTGTCAGCAGCAGGCAGACATGATGATCCTGCTCAAAAACAAGCCATTTTGTCAGCACCAAAACCCATCGCAAAAAGAGACATGATGTCATTTCTGGGTACTTTAAATTATTGTCTCTCTTGGATTGCAAATTACTCATTTGAGGCACAACCCTTATCTGATCTCATTTACAAAACACCCATGGCTCAGGTGGATAAAACTGAGTGGACACCTGAGGCAGAATAGGCATGATTACATCAACAGGAAAGCCAATCCAACACAAAGATCTCATCTTAAAATTGTTAGACAGTGTAAAACTTCCCACCAAATAGGCCATATGCAAATGTGCCGCACACACTATTGGCACAGATCCAATCTCTAAGGGCAACCACTTTGCAGACAACACCGCAAAAGCAGCTGTACAAGGTCATACAGGAAACCACACCACAACATCTCTTCTTTTAACACTGACAGAACAGCTATCACATGACATGTCATGTTTAGGCCCCTTCGGGGCAGAGAGGACATGCCCAGGCGCTGAATAGTGTTGTGCATTTATTAAACAGAAAAAACACAAAGTCCCAAAATAGTGCAATTCATACAAAAAATACAAAAACAAGAGAAACTTACAGACAGAAGTGCTCCTGGCCAGCTTGACTCAGAAGGAGACGAGGAGCTGATCAGAGTAATGATCAGGGTCAGGATAATACAGAAGGTAACCAGGATAAACATTCACAATCTAGCCACAAAGACAGGCTGAACGGACTGGGCTTAAATAGTAGTGAAGGAACTATGAGAGTGATTGCAGGTGTGGGCTCAGGCAGAGGGAACACTAATGAGGATTGAGGCCAGCTGGTGATGATGAGAGGGGAGTAGTTAGACTGGCAGAGTGACAGGCAGTGCCCACGCAAAGTGCAAACCAGAAAAGGTTGCCTGCCAGCTGCCAACCCAAAGAACCAATTAAGGAATAAACAAACTCAGACTGGAAATAAATACAACTGAACCAAAACATGATCAAAACAGACTGGACAAAAACAAGGAAAATAGAAGGCAGTAAATAAACTCAAAAGGCATAACACTACAACAGATAAATATGAAAATGAGGAAAAAACATGAAACTGAGCTTGGGAGAACATCCAAGCTCAGTTCATGACAGAGGCCCTCTCTCAAGGGGTGGAACCCAGACACTCCACAGTACCATCAAAAGGAAAAGGAATAACCTGCCCCCACCCCGACAGAGCACAACAATAACCCACCCAGGGTGGGTGGTGGGGGAAACATGCTAGGAGGGAATGAAACAAAAAAGGCCCACAAAAAGACCCACACCAGCAGAAACACAGAATTACCCCCCCCCCCCCGTGCCGGCCCAAGGAGCTCAAGAGTTCAGGGGGCTGACCGAAGTCCCAGGCCCAACAGAAGGCAGGGTGAAACTATTCAGGTGGCCTGCCGAAGTCCCAGACCAGCCAGATGGCCAGATGGTACAAGTCGGGTGGCGTACCAGAGACTATGGACCACCCAACCCTGCGGCTCAGTCTTTCAGGTGGCCGGCCCGAGGTGGCCCGGGAGGCGGCTCCCCCACTGGGAGACCCAATAATGACGTGGAGAGCCAAGGAGTGGGAACCACGATGTCGTCAGGCAGAGAAGGAAGGGGGACCACGATGGCGTCTGGTTGAGGAGGAAGGAGGACCCCGACGGCGTCTGGCAGAGGAGGAAGAGAGATGATGCCCTTGGTGGGCTCAGGCAGAAGAATTGTTGCACCCGCGGTGACACTGGGCTGGAGCTTAGCAGCACCCATGGTGGCTCCGGGCTGGAGCTCTGCAGCATCTGCGGTGGCTCTGGGGCGGAGCTGTGCAGCACTTGCGGTAGCTCTGGGGCGGAGCTGTGCAGCACCCGCGGTGGCTCCGGGCTGGAGCACAGTAGCACCCGCGGTGGACCCGGGCTGGAGCACTGTAGCACCCTCGGTGGACCCGGGCTGGGCCAATGCTGCACCCTCAGTGGACCCCAGGCTGAGGGGTAGCGTCCATGGCGGGCCCATGCTGGAGCGCAGCACCCACGTCAAGCTAATACTGGGGTGCAGCACCCATGAGGGTCGCCGGCCAGGACGCAGCACCCATGGAGACGTGGACCAAGGAGGAGGAACCCAGACAATGGCCTGAGGCAGAGGGGGAGCTGCACCCATGGTGGACCCGGCCTGGGCTGAAGCTGCACCCATGGAGGTCCCAGGCTGGGACTGGACAGTCACGACGACCTCCGCAGGGGAAGCTGGACCCTGGACGACCTCCACAGCAGGGAAGGCTGGACCACTGGTGACCTCAGGCAGTGAGGCTGGACCCACAGTGACATCAGGTTGTGCTGGATCATCTCCAGCGACCCTGAGAGAAGGCTCGGACAACAAAGACAGAGAGGCAGGGTCAGGGTCACCGGCAGTGGTGAAGCCCGGTGAGGTGAGCTCAGATGCAGCGGGTGGCTGCACCCAACTCCCCTCACCAAGAGCCAGGCAAGATTTCTCCAAGGCAGAAAAGAGAAAAACAAAAGAGTTCACTTGCCTGAGCTCGAGCTCCACTGCCGTCCAGGACTTCGTCAATCCGGCTGATGATGATGTTTTGGGCTCGGTCATCTGAAGGTCCAGCTCAGGTTCTGACTCTGCTATGGCGGCCTCTGCAGCAGGCATCATGGTAGTGGCAGTCCGGGGGACCCCAGGCAAAGTGGACCACACTGGTGGCTCGTCCGGCATGGCTGCTGGGGGTTGACTCACTGCTGGCGCTGGAACTGGTTCCTCCAGGGCCACAGGCTCCTTTTGCATCCGGCGGCTCAATCCCGGAGCTGGCACACACTCAGGGACCGTAGGAGAAGACACAGAGAGGACTGGTGAGCACTTGGTAACAGCAGCAGGTGGGGAGAGCTCAGGGGACGGCTTTTCCTGAGCCTCCCTACCGGGGATCAGGCAAGGCATATTATCATAAATTGAAGTAGAATGAAATGAAACTTGCCTGTTATCCTGGATCAGGATGTTGCCTGCTGCAGTATATGGAGCGTCGTCCCTCTCTGTGGCTAGGGTGAGCTTGGGCCTCTCAGTGGAGTGTGGAGGAGCCACCCCAGTAGCCGTGGAGGCAGACGCAGCCGGGAAGAATGTAGTTGGACTCTCAGCGGCAGGAGAATATGTCGAGGAGACGGGGTTAGCAGCTGAAAAAGGAGAAGACTGGGCTGACGTGACAGCTGGCAGACAAGAAGAAAAGGGAGAGGCTGCTGCAGAATTTGTCTGGCTCGAGGTCGGGGAAACTGCTGCCTGAGAGGAGGAGATATCTTTTCAACGGTCCATAGTTGGACGATGGCGGCGGCGCCGTGGAGCTGGCGACGCGCATGTTAGAACTGGAGGAGAGTCGGGCAAAGCATGAGAGAAGGATGTCAGCTGAGAAGGACGCCTCTGCCTCAACGCTGTTGGAAATGTTAACCCAGGAAATCACCACTGGAGTGCACAGACTGTGGACAGCAGCTCCTCATATTGTGGATAATTCCACAGGCCAGGGTGTGCATCCAGAATTCCCACAGTTCCATCTAAACACTCACATTTCTTCTTGGGTCCTCGGGTTTCGAGAGCTTCATCCACAAAATCTCGGCTAAAGTCCGCCATCCACTCTTCCTCCACAGTCGGATGCCCCGCTGCCAGTCTTCCTCTATTGGTGTGAGGACAGCGAGCTGGGGACATAATGAGCTCCAACGCACAGATGGGAGAAAAAACACAAAAAGGTGAATAGATGCACACAAGCACCACAGCTGGGTTTTTCACTGGCGGCTAGATTCTGTCATATTTAGGCCTCTTCGGGGCAGAGAGGACAAACCCAGGTGCTGAATAGTGTAGTGCATTTATTAAACAGAAAAGACACAAAGTCCAAAAATAATGCAGTTCACACAAAAAATGCAAAACAAGAGAAACTTACAGACAGGAGCGCCCCTGGCCAGCTTGACTCAGGAGGAGACGAGGAGCTGATCAGAGTAATGACCAGGGTCAGGATAATACAGATGGTAACCAGGATGAACATTCACGATCTAGCCGCAAAGACAGGCTAAACAGACTGGGCTTAAGTAGTAGTGAAGGAACTATGAGAGTGATTGCAGGTGTGGGCTCAGGCAGAGGGAACACTAATGAGGATTGGGACCAGCTGGTGATGATGAGAGGGGAATAGTTAGACTGGCAGAGTGACAGGCAGCACTCATGCAAAGTGCAGACCAGAAAAGGTTGCCTGCCAGTTGCCAGCCCAAAGAACCAATTAAGAAATAAATGAACTCAGACTGGAAATAAATACAACTGAACCAAAACATGATCAAAACAGACTGGACAAAAACAAGGAAAATAGAAGGCAGTAAATAAACTCAAAAGGCATAACACTACAACAGATAAATATGAAAACAAGGAAAAACCATGAAACTGAGCTTGGGAGAACATCCAAGCTCAGTTCATGACAATGACATGCTCACTAATGCCCAGGAAACATCACCACAAATTTACCGGTGGATAAAAAAGGGGACATCATTTGACATCACTTCAAAACTCTACAAATGCTGCAATAACAAACCTATTTTGCCACGCAGATTATTCCACCAGAGTGCTGTTCTGCTACATGGGCTTTCCCATGTTGCAGCAGGGGGTATGATTTCTATGTTGAGTAAATTATGGGTTTAGTCAATTTGCTACTCAGTTTTGTAAAAATGCCTAATCTGTGCAAAACACAATGCTCAGGGACACTTAAGACCTCAGAACGGTACTTTCCCTGCATCAACGTGTCCATGTCAAAACATTTGCATGGATTTCATTGAACTAAATAAATGTGAAGGGAAGAAATATTGCTTGGTGATTATTGATACATTTACTAAATGGACAGAAGCCTTCCCTTGCACTCATCCAAATGCTGTTACAGTAGCAAAGAAACTCTTAGCTGAAGAAGTACCAAGATTTGGACTACCTGAAAAGTTTTACTCAGATAATGGAACACATTTTGTAAATCAGGTTATATCACACTTAGGTACAGCACTTAACATTAACTTGAAAAACCACTCAGCTTACCATCCACAATCTGCAGGATTGGTGGAAAGCACAAATAAGACCATTAAAGAAAGGCTTAGAAAAAGCAGAAACGGGACAAAATTGGATATATTGTCTACCCTTAGTCCTTTTTTACATGAGGGTGATGCCCTAAGGGGGCTGTCTCCATTTGAAATAATGTATGGCAAGCCTTACCTACTCCCACCATTAAAGCCATTTAATTCAGGTGATGAGGAAGTGTGCTTAGGTGATTACATGCAAAGAATACTGACTGACAGAGATGTTGTATGTGCTGCTCTTCCCAGGAAGGAACACGGGGATGCGCCCATCATAGCCAAACCAGGGGATCTGGTCCTCATCAAAGCCATCAAAAAGAAAAACTGGGCTGACACTCCCTGGCAAGGGCCACACAAGGTCATCCTGGCGAGACCAACAGCCGTGAAAATCAAAGGACATGATTCTTGGGTGCATTTGACACATCGCAAACCTCACCCCATTCAAAACCCTCAGCAAGTCACCGTTTAACAGCTTAACTATTTAACTGTTTAACTGTTTCTCCATACAAGTGTTCGGCTGATGGTCTGCCAAGTAACGGCTAGTATAGCGAAACAACTGTTTAGTATGGAGAGACAAAATGCAACAGAGAGAAGGCTGGTAGCAGAAAGATGTGAATGGTACACCTGTTTTTCCTCATCCTCATCTTTGTGGTAGCACTTTTGATTTGGTTACTCTTAGGAGCATCATTACCTATTTATCGTAGGGCTAGGTATGTTACTCATACGCATCATGACTGGCTAGAAGGACCAGGCTATGATGACCATGTTTATGCTGGTAATGTGTGGTGGAAGTATGCTAACCACACAGCCAAAACAGCTAATCATTCAAATTGTTATGTGTGTTCTTTGCTCCCACTCGCAGCTGGTCAAATATCTGTTACTGCTACACCAATGGAACTGTCAGAAGCTGTTTGTTTCTTGCACAAGGCTATATATGAAAATAGCACAGCAAACATTAACTTGAACTACACCTGCCACATTGTCTATGACTCCACTGACTGGAGACACGATGACACCCCTTACTCGGTGAAGGCAAGATGAACCTCGCCGGGAAATTTTTCTTTTGTCTAAAAGGGTGTAGAAATGTCTCTTTGGGCAGTTTATCATTTTTCAGGTGTGCAACGGTACATAGTACATCTCGCCCCTGTACTGCTACCTGCCGGACTGGCGTAGTGGGCAAAAGCTGTCCTGAAGATCCTTATTGTCAGTCTAGAAGTCTGGAAGGCGATGTCACCCTGCAGGAGCTCTAGCGCCGCAATTTGTGATTCTCACAAGTATGGCACGTATATGGTGACGGGGTTGGTAGCTGTGTGGTCATCGTGCCCACTCACACCTGCCCATGAACTGGGGAGGGGTGTGTGCCCCCGTGGTGTTGACTAACCATACCATCATATTGTTGGCAGGACAGGCGGGCAGGGTGAAGAGAGATGTTTCTTTTTCACCACATGATCCCATCTGGAGCACAGATGTGGCGGAAGAATTCAAATTAGAAACCATTGGGCAGGAGGTACTTAATTCCTTGTTCCCTTGGGTGGGAGCGGCTAAGAATACCTTATGGACTGAAACAACTCGTTATAGATTACATTCATTTGTGGATTTTTCTTTGTTTTTTCTTTGCTTTTAGTGGAATAAAAGAGGAGTTAACTGCTTTTAGACTTACAGTATACTGACCCAAAATAGGATGGTTCTTGATCAAATAACTGCCGCCCGAGGATGTGTGTGTGTGTGTGTGTGTGTGTGTGTGTGTGTGTGTGTGTGTGTGTGTGTAATTGTGGGGGATTATTGCTGTACTTTAATCCCTGATAATGATGCAGATGGTTCCATGATTGCCTTAGCAATACGGAACCTGACTGCTTGGTTGGCAGCCATGGCAAAGGCCAGTGTCACTGATAAACATACCTAGTTAAGTTGGTTATTCTCTTCATGGAGAGGTCTCATCATGAACTTGTAAATGATTTTGTGGTAATATTACTGCTCTTTTCTTGTGTTATTCCCTGTATCTGTAATATGATGATGAGACTTGTGCATGTTAATTTAGTGATGTACTATGGAGCGGTTGCCGGGGATGATGGGGATGATGAACAAACAGTGTGAGCTCAAAGCATCTCTCCATGACCCAAGTACAGAGTAAAAGTATGGTTGACATGCAGAAAAAACGAAAGAAGTTGCATGATCATGATGTGAAGTTGAAATGTACTACCTGTACATACATTTATGAAGTTTCAAACATTATTTTTATTTTATTTTGTTACTTTTATTTCTGTTTTTATATTTTGTCATTATTTTTGTTTTGTTTTCATCTTTAATGTTTTGTAATGCTAGCTGATGCCTGGGGAAGCAGGGTTGATGGCAGACTTTCCTTGTCACTAGCTTGTTAGGGTCTGTTGCACATCAATGCACTGGAGCTTAGCATAGCTGCCAGATGGGGCTTTAGATGCCATAACTTGTTATCACTTTTCATTTATGATGCCTGGCATGGCATCGGTGGGGGGGGGGGGGGATGATGGAATAATTTTGTATTCTTTATCTTTGGTACCTCAGAGTCTGGGTGAAATGTGTACAAGGTTGACCAGCTGGACATTTGTCTTGTTGTTCTCATGCGAATGTTCTGTACTGTTATGATTATGTCTAAGAAGGGAGACAGTTTGGAAGAACCAGACTGAACCAGATGTTCTCTCATGGACAGTTTTGAGATAACAGGATGCTTAAAGAGTCTGTGACATAATTCAACCAAGACATCATTAGAAAGAAGAACTACTGTGTTTTTATTCTGTGTAGACAAAAAAAAATTCAATAAAATTTTGTTTCCATATACTACCATAAATTACATCGTGATGCAGACGATTGCGATGTTCGTTTGTTGAAACTGGGTCAAACGCCGCTGTCATTTTGTGATGTAATGAGGGGAACCAAAGATGTAAACAAGCGTGGTTGAGTACACTGAAGCGGAGGAAGTTGTGAGCGATTTCAGAGAAGATTTGAGCAATTTGTCGATAGTTTTTGAGGAAGAAGCAGGATCAAGTGATGAAGAAGAGCGAGTTGGTTCTAACGAAGGACTGCAACCCTGTTTATTTGAACCATATCGTTCAGGAAGTGACGATGACTGCCACGTTTCAGAGGATGAAAGGTCCGACGTGAAGGGTTAGAGATGGACATCAGTCGCCTCCAAAACACTGACTGGTAATATACAGATAGATCTAAATTTCCCTGATTGGGTGGTTAGGGAAATTAAAAAAAAAAAAAAAAAAGCTCAGATATTAAGTTTCAGTAGGCAATGAGATTTATAAAACTGAAGACTGAAAAAGTAATATAACGTTTTTTAACTCAAAATCGTTCCATTTGGAGTAAAGTCAACACTTGGCTTCAAAATTCATAGGGGAGGATTTTACTTTGGGTGGAATAAATACAATAAAATCATGATCGCCTAATGTGGAAAAAAAAAAATCAATTACTCAAACTCTTTTCCGGACAAGTTTTGACACTGTTGCTTCTCTGCGCTGTTTTGATATGTTGATATCGTCTTGAGCTGCGGGTTTTCGTTTAAAAACCGTAGGTATGGCAGTCGGTTTTGGAACCCATTTGTAATGAACTTTCAAGTCTAAAGATTCCTGTATAGCAGGCTCCTCCTCAAAACTGTCTGCAGTGAAATGATTGCTACAGAGTACAGAAGATGGTGTTGGTTGGCATTTGTCCCTTGTTATCTGTACTTGCTTTGTCCATTTTTAAGAAGATCTAGATCTTTTGGGAATGAGAACAGGCTTATACGTTCACTGGAGCAATAAGAACAACCAGCCGCCATGCAACGTTTCGGCATTTCTTCACTGATATAGAAGCTAAACAGCTTGTTTACACTGACAGCACACGGATCAGCCGAGAGGAAACTCTCCTCATGATGTCATATCTGGAAACTAGGCGAGTCTCTGGATATCACACTACTGCAACACGGTGCTAAATTTAAATTCACTTAGAAATATTTTTCACCTTATTTAGTGTTCTAAGTCAACAGAACCATCTATGTGGACGATTGAAAATAAATTCATACTCAATATTGATCCATAGTTCCTACATTGTGTCATAGACACTTTAAAGACTGAAAGTTGTGTATGTGATTCAGAACAATTTCCTGAGGCGACTTTGGGTGTATCACTTATTGTTCTCCACAAATTAAATTTACTGAAACTTTAATCCTGCCTGATTCTTTGACTACTGGTTGAAGAGATTTTTCCAACATTGACAGTTGCCTAAACTGTGGATTTATAGAAGCACAAGACTCTTTTCAGCCAGAATGTGTTATTTGTGGTGAAAAGCTAGCTAATGACAGCATGAAGCCCAGCAAACTGAGACAACATCAGGAGACTCAACACCGAGAGACCATTGGTGCAAGTCGGGATTTTTTTTTTGAGAGGAAACGGCACCTGACTCTTTCAAGGAGACACGGGGATATTAGAAAATCCTTTGAATGGGCAGGTAGTGATTTTCTCAGAGCCACTGAAGCATCATTTGACTGTGAGCTGCTCATTGCAAAGGCAAAAAAGCTGCTGAAAGGGTTATGAAAAGTTAGAGTGCCAAAATAATAATTCTGTAGGTAATCTCCCATTATGCTCTATGCATATCTATATATATTCTGTTTGCATTTATATGAACAAATATGTTGTGTTAAATTCTGGTAAACAGGAAGTAGGCAGAGCTATAGAGCCCACTTTCTTCTCTCTCTCTCTCTCATTTCTTTTAGTCAGGTCTGTCACTTTAGTTACACACCCAAACCAACACTCACACACACACTTTTTATAGTACACATTAGGAGACAGTTTATGTGAGTAGCGGATGGCCTGTTCACGTCAGAGTTAAACTGCCCAATCAGACAGTCGTGTGCAAGCCCATCCTATTGTACGGGGTTGGTCTAACCAACCCAAGAAGATAAATGTAAGTTGCATCCGGAAGTCGGGGTCAGTCTGGCGACGCTCCTGAGGGGCTGTGTCACGCTGAACCCAGCACTGCTTGCTTTACATGTGACCACTAAATAAATGTTGCATCTTTGAATTGAAGAATTCTCCAGCTTATTCTTGGATTTTTCAATCAAAGAATCGGGATTTTAACAATTTGGTGCCGGTGACCCGGATTGAACTATTCTGAGACGAGTCTGAACAGATCAGAAGGACCCTTTTCAGACGACTGTGGCACCTGAACAAAAAGGTAAGGAGAAAACCTTTTTTTACACAAATTTCTGCACTTTGGCCATACTAAATTTACAGTTGTCTGAATAAGGGGTATATCCGATCTCCAAATTTTATAATTTAGTTGGGAGTCACATGTAAAGTCTAAACAAATAGTCAAATAGTTTAAAAGGTTAAAAAGAAAGTGCACAGTGTCCTATTATTAGTCTGATCTAGGACAGCCGCGACCAGGACGTACAGTTCACGGGTGTATGGTCCACCAAATTTTAAAGCATTTTGGAGTCAGTCTGAACCAAAATTAACGAGACTTAGGAAGCCAGGGTGGTCAATGATCATCCGGGTTCGTCTCTGTGGTAGACTGCAAGTCTAAAATAGAACATTACTGGCACATGCCTCTAGGGGGAACTACCTGTATTGTTCAGCACTACTATGAAGGGGACACATTAGAACAAGAGTGTGAAAACCCCGCGCAGAATCCATGTTCAGTCTTGTTGTGTGTGTTACAGAATAAATGGCAGAGTTAGCCAAAGAAATAACTCAAGTGTGATCATTGCTACACGGTAGGATATCACACAATTGGCGACGAGGATTAAAAGAAAAAAATCAGCGGCGAGAAACAGAGAACATTGCGAGTGTGGCGAACTCAAGTGACTCCAGTAGTTCGAGTGCAAGTTCAGAGGAGGAAAAACGAGGTTTCCCCACCACGACGAGCAATGGCGGCTGTAATCGGAACGGTAACCCCTTTTGATAACTCGACTCAGTCATGGGAAGAATATGGTGAAATGTTGGACTTTTTCTTCCAAGCTAATGACATTGAGGAGCCAGACAAAAGGAAGGCTGTACTGTTGAGTGGAGTTGGTGCAACTACTTACAGCTTGTTGAGAAATTTAATAAGCCCTGCATTACCGAAAGATAAAACGTACGACCAGCTTACTGCTGAGCTTCAGAAGCACTTCAGCCCCAAACCGAGTGAAATCGTGCAACGATTCAAATTTAATTCACGCATAAGGAGGAACACTGAGTCCATAGCAGAGTATGTGGCAGAATTGAAGAAATTAACACTGCACTGTGATTACAAAGACTCATTGGAAGAAATGTTAAGAGACAGACTTGTGTGTGGAGTGAATGATGACCGAATGCAACGGCGACTTTTATCTGAAACAAAACTCACTTTTGCGAAGGCTTTGGAATTATGCCAAGCGATGGAAACAGCATCTAAAGATGTGAGAGAGATGCAAGGGAAGCTAACAGAGGACACAGCAACGCATGTTCGTGTGCCTAAGACCCAAGTAGGTGTCCACAAAGTGTCGACTGACAAAACTCAGCACAAATTCCCCAGTTGTTATCGCTGCAAAGGCCAGCACAATGCCGCCGAGTGCAAATTTGCCACTGAGCTGTGTCATAATTGTGGCAAGCGAGGGCACATTAAGAAAGCATGTAGAATAAAGGTGGACAGCGCACAGGTGCTGAAAGCGACAGTTAATGGGCAAAAGTATGAAAACAAGGGCCCAGGAAAGGAACAGCAAGCGAATCAACTGAGAGGGGAGGGAGAAAGTGATACAGAAGACATGGGTTTTCACACAATTTACAACACGTCAGAGGAGCTGACCAAGGTAGCGCCCATCACGCGTACCATGAATGTTAATGGAATGAAAGTAACATTTGAAGTTGATACAGGCTGTGGAGTAACCATATTAAGTAAACAGCAATATACACAACTGTGGAAGAAAACAGACACAGCAGAATTAAATCCCTGTTCATTAAAATTAAAAACATACACAGGAGAGAAGCTAGACGTGCTAGGCATGGCACAAGTGAAGGTGCAACACGAAAACAAAGAAAAGGACTTACCTGTAGTAGTAGTTGGGAGCGAAGGACCAAATCTACTAGGGCGAAGTTGGCTACAAGAACTGGCCATGATTGATCAGTTGGTGAATAAAGTGGAATCTCAGCCCAAATTGCAGCTGGAGGAGATCCTCGAAAGACACGCTGAGGTGTTCAAAGAAGGCTTAGGACAGCTAAAAGGTGTCACTGCAAAGATTAATGTGGACAAGGAGGCCCAACCACGATTCTGCAAACCCCGACCGGTACCCTATGCAGTCAAGCCACTGGTTGAAAGCGAGCTACAGAGGCTGCTGGATGACAAGATCATTGAGCCAGTGCAGGTTGCAGAATGGGCGGCGCCCATAGTCCCAGTGAGAAAGCCGGATGGCTCCATTAGAATATGTGGAGATTACAAACTCACTGTCAATCGAGCATCACGGGTGGATCAGTATCCAATTCCTAAAGTGGAGGACCTCTTCGCACAGCTGAACGGCGGCCGACACTTCACGAAATTAGACATGAGTCACGCCTACCAACAAGTAGTCCTGGAAGAAGAATCAAGAAAGTATGTAACCATCAATACACACAAAGGCTTATATACCTACACACGCTTACCATTTGGAGTAGCTTCCAGTCCTGCTATATTCCAGAGAACTATGGAGGGCATCCTAGGTGGAATTCCGAATGTTGCCATTTATTTGGATGACATCCTTTGTACAGGACCAAATGAACAAGAACATCTGAAAACGCTGGAGGAAGTGCTTCAACGGTTGGAGAAAAGCGGTCTGAGGTTGAAAAGAAGCAAGTGTGAGTTCATGGGAAAAGAGGTGGTGTTCCTAGGCCACAAGATCAACGCCAGTGGTCTACACCCTCTAACAGACAAAGTGGAAGCCATTGCGGAGGCGCCTGAGCCACAAAATGTTACTGAGTTAAAAGCCTACCTGGGCTTGTTGAACTATTACCATAGGTTCCTCCCAAAGCTCTCCACGCTGCTGGCACCACTACATACCTTACTTAAGAAGGAAGAAAAATGGTCATGGGGGGTCAAGCAGCAGAAGGCGTTTGAAGAGTCCAAAGCGCTACTTCAGTCCTGTAGTGTGCTAGTGCACTATGATTCAAACAAACCACTCATCCTGGCGTGTGACGCATCACCCTACGGTGTGGGTGCTGTACTCTCTCATCGTATGGAGGATGGCTCAGAGAGACCCATAGGGTTCGTCTCAAGAACTCTTAGTGCAGCTGAGAAAAACTACTCCCAGCTAGACAAGGAGGGCCTTGCAGTAGTATTTGGTGTAAAAAAATTCCACAAATACCTGTACGGGAGACAGTTCGCTATAGTGACTGACCACAAGCCACTAATTTCACTGTTCAGTGAAATGAGAGCCATACCCCAGATGACATCTCAGAGAATTCAGAGATGGGCCGTTACATTAGCAGCGTATGAGTACACCATCGTTTACAAAGCCGGACGGGACCATACGAATGCTGACGCGATGAGTAGGCTACCCTTGGATGGAGGAAGAGACAGCACGCCTGAGGAGGAGGAGAGAGTGCTATTGTTTGAAGATATCGGCGTGCCCCTGGTGAACGCACAACAAATAAAGAAGTGGACAGACAAAGACCCTGTTCTAGCAAGAGTGCGAGAATACATCTTGCGAGGATGGCCGAAGATGAACAGTCCTGAGTTCATTCCCTATGCCAGACGACAGGATGAGCTCAGCACCCAGGAAGGTTGTATCCTGTGGGGAGGACGCGTGGTTGTTCCACCACCTGGTAGGAATGCCTTACTACAACAACTACACCAAGCACACCCTGGCATCACTCGCATGAAAGCGTTGGCGAGGAGCTACATGTGGTGGCCCAACATGGATGCAGAGGTGGAGGCGCTTGTGAAGTCATGTGCGGCATGCCAGGAGAACAGGAACAGTCCTCCAGCAGCCCCACTACATCCCTGGGAAGTTCCAGATAAACCATGGAGAAGAATTCACATTGACTACGCAGGTCCATGGATGGGAAGAAAGTTGAGGTCAACATTTGACTTAACACATCCAGACTTCAGAAACAAAGTGCATGATAAACAAGAGAAACAAAAAGGTTATCATGACATGCATGCTAGAGAGAGAATACTGAGAGAAGGAGACGTGGTCTACACCCGCAACTTTGGCTCAGGACCAGCCTGGGTACCAGGAGAAATAACAGAAAAGACAGGCCCTGTGTCATTCAAGGTGACATTAGGTCATGGACAAGTGGTGAGGCGACACATCGACCAAGTTCGTGGTAGGAGCTCCATTCCCCTGCCGATGGCACCAGAGGTGTTGTCTGACACCCATCCTGAGGAGAGCATCAACGAACCACCACTTCAGGTGAAACCTGAGGTAACCGTCTCTGCAGATTCTACGGGCAGCACTGCAGCAGCCGAAACAGTGGAGCAGTCTGAGTCTTCACCTGCAGTTGGCTCACCCGCCGTGAGAAGATCTCAGCGAGCTCGGAGAGCTCCAGACTACTTGAAGGACTATACTTAGTCAGTAGTGAGTTCCCCAGCCACAGGACAAGAATGCGTCCTGGAACCTCACTGGGATGCGGTAGTCAAACCAAATCCCCAGTTAGACTGTTATGTGTGTTATACATGTGAAAAAAAAAAAAAAAAAAAAGAAAGAAATTATGTGTATGACACATGTGTTTAAGAAATTAAAAAGTAACTGTGATAGTTCAGGGTTAAATTGGAGTTCCAGGATGTCTAGTAATTGGCTAGTGTAATTAAGAGTAGTTTAATCTAGAGGGGAGGGATGTGGTAGACTGCAAGTCTAAAATAGAACATTACTGGCACATGCCTCTAGGGGGAACTACCTGTATTGTTCAGCACTACTATGAAGGGGACACATTAGAACAAGAGTGTGAAAACCCCGCGCAGAATCCATGTTCAGTCTTGTTGTGTGTGTTACAGAATAAATGGCAGAGTTAGCCAAAGAAATAACTCAAGTGTGATCATTGCTACACGGTAGGATATCACAGTCTCCCAAATTAAAATAGCCAGGGTTAGTAACCTGATGCCCGGGGGGAGCCATATAAAGTGTTCAACCCGATGCCGCTGGGGAGCGAAGCCACGATTGTCTAAATCAGTATAGCACTGAGCTATAAGACACGGTACCGCTTGTACTGGGGGACCTGCCGAGGCCTCAGTGAAAGTGCCCTCTGTTTAAAGTTAGACAGATCGTGAGGTTCTGGGATGCAGTCTGCACCTAGACTTAATAAGACTTAGGGGCAACGGCCGTGCCCATCTTCCAATTTAAAAATAGCCAGGGTTAGTAGACTGATGCCGGGGGGGATTTAAGTGTCCGACCCGATGCCGTTAAGGAACGATGCCATGTGGGTGAAGTATTTCGGATGCAGTCTGTTCCGAAATAATTACAAGACCTAGAGGTCTTGTAATTATTATTATTATTATTATTAGTATGGCCTTGGCTGCACGGTGGCGCAGTGGTTAGCACTGCGGCAGCACAGTTTACCCTTGGCCGGGGGATTGTGGGGATCGTGGGATCGTGGGTTCGATCCCAGCCCCCGACCAACAGTGATCTGTGTGGAGTTTGCATGTTCTCCCCGTGTTGCGTGGGTTTACTCCGGGATTTCTCCGGTTTCCTCCCACATGCCAAAAAACATGCATGTTAGGTTAATTGGCTGTTCTAAATTGTCCCTAGATATCTGTTTCCTATAGGCCCTTAGAATAGAGGGTTAGTATTAATGAAAGCGCTTTGAGTGGTCTTTGTGACTAGAAAAGCGCTATATAAGTGCAGGTTAGTTAGTTAGTTAGTTAGAGAACAGTGGTGAACCAGGGCTAGCCTGGTGCCGGTACTGAAAAAAGTACAGTGCAAAAATCTTCTAGCCATCCCTTAGTGAGCGACTGTCCGTGATAATAAAAATAGTTGTTGTCTTGTATTGTCCATATTCAGCATGCTAATGTCTGTTAATTCTGTGTCTTTAGGGGATAAATATGTGGTTTGAGAAATACCGGGGGTTGGAAATATCTACTAAGCTTTTCCCATAGTAAGATTTAACTAACAGTGCTCTTCGAGCCACGTGAATAGAACAAAGGCGGGTGTGTGTTTTTCCACAAAGGAGGGAGGCAATTTACCCCCACTCCTGAGTGGAGTTGAGATTGTTAAAACAGGTTACTGAGAGGAGATCATTTGAGGTAACGGTATTAAAATGGAGTACTAAATTATAGTTGTAAGGTTATTCTGACATGTTTACAGCTGAAGTTAAGGAGGCAGCACTCCAGTTTCTTTGAAAAACAAGTTGCGGTTTGTGGACAATAGGCTCCGGGGTCATCTTGCGCGTTCACAATTGCATGTGGCAGAGGCGGCCACGTGGCATTCAGTGCACATGTGCAGGTAAATGCCATCTTGAACTGCCTTCAAGCTGCGGCACAGTGCCGCCATCGTGTGGCCAAATGTAGGAAGTGCACTCTTTCATAAATTTACTGTCAAATAGAGCTTCAAATCATCCTAATAAATTTGGAACCTTATCTCTCTGGCTGAAAGGAAAGCTTTAAGTCTGTGCACGGCAAAATAAAGTCCTCCCACGCCTGCCTATGCGGGTTTGATGTAGTGAGGCAAAAGCATGCCCATTCAGCTGGAGAGAAAAGGCTCAACTTTAAATTGGGCAGAGGGGGGGAATAAGAATAATAATTATTCCTACTTATACAATAAACGTGTAGAAAAATCCTAGGTGGACAACATATAAAGGTGAGGTAATTTAAATAAAGAAATAAGGAAAATTGCAAATTGGAGTAAATAAATAAATGAATACATACACACGTGGACAAAATTGTTGGTACCCCTCTGTTAATGAAAGAAAAACCCACAATGGTCACAGAAATAACTTGAATCTGACAAAAGTGGTAATAAATAAAAATTCTATGAAAATTAACAAATGAAAATCAGACAATGCTTTTGAATTGTGGTTCAACAGAATTATTTTAAAAAACAAACTCATGAAACAGGCCTCGACAAAAATGATGGTACCCCTAGAAAAGATTGAAAATAATGTGACCATAGGGACATGATCAACCAAGATGTGTCCTCTAATTAACATCACAGGTGTCTACAAACTTGTAATCAGTCAGTCGGCCTATTTAAAGGGTGACAAGTAGTCACTGCTGTTTGTTGACATGGTGTGTACCACACTAAACATGGACCAGAGGAAGCAAAGGAGAGAGTTGTCTCAGGAGATTAGAAAGAAAATTATAGACAAGCATGTTAAAGGTAAAGCTATAAGACCATCTCCAAGCAGCTGAATGTTCCTGTGACTACAGCTGCACATATTATTCAGAAAGTTAAGATCCACGGGACTGTAGCCAACCTCCCTGGATGGGGCCGCAGGGGGAAAAATGTAAGAGACGGATAATACGAATGGTAACAAAAGAGCCCAGAACAACCTCTAAACACATTCATGGTGAACTCCAAGGTCAAGGTACATCAGTGTCAAATCGCACCATCCGTCGCTGTTTGAGCCAAAATGGACTTCATGGGAGACGACCAAGGAGGACACCACTGTTGAAAACAAATCATAAAAAAGCCAGACTGGAATTTGCCAAACTGCATGTTGACAAGCCACAAAGTTTCTGGGAGAATGTCCTATGGACAGACGAGACAAAACTGGAACTTTTTGGCAAGGCACATCAGCGCTATGTTCACAGACGCAAAAATGAAGCATACCAAGAAAAGAACACTGTCCCTACTGTGAAACATGGAGGAGGTTCTGTTATGTTCTGGGGCTGCTTTGCTGCACCTGGCACAGGGTGTCTTGAGTCTGTGCAGGGTACAATGAAATCTCAAGACTATCAAGGTATTCTAGAGAGAAATGTGCTGTCCAGTGTCAGACAGCTGGGTCTCAGTCGCAGGTCATGGGTCTTGCAACAGGATAATGACCCAAAACACACAGCTAAAAACACCCAAGAATGGCTAAGAGCGAAACATTGGACTATTCTAAAGTGGCCATCTATGAGCCCTGATCTAAATCCTATTGAATATCTGTGGAAGGAGCTGAACATGCTGTCTGGAGAAGGCACCCTTCAAACCTGAGACAACTGGAGCAGTTTGCTCATGAGGAGTGGGCCCAAATACCTGCTGAGAGGTGCAGAAGTCTCATTGGCAGTTACAGAAATCGTTTGATTGCAGTGATTGCCTCAAAAGGTTGTGCAACAAAATATTAAGTTAAGGGTACCATCATTTTTGTCCAGGCCTGTTTCATGAGTTTGTTTTTTTAAAATAATTCTCTTGAACCACAATTCAAAAGCATTGTCTGATTTTCATTTGTTAATTTTCATAGAATTTTTATTTATTACCACTTTTGTCAGATTCAAGTTATTTCTGTGACCATTGTGGGTTTTTCTTTCATTAACAGAGGGGTACCAACAATTTTGTCCACGGCTGTAAATAAATAAATGCATAAAATAAAAATGAATGAATAAAGAAAAAATGAAAGACTAAGAGACTTATGCTGCAACGGTGAGAACAAAAGCAAAATAATAAACACGATAAAATGGAAAAGGACAAAAACACGCTCTTTAACAGCTTGTCTGTTTCTCTATTAATCTGAGACGATGATGGTGGCTGTTGACCATTCCTCCCCCAGCGACCAATTCAGGCCCCCATGGAATTGGCTGCATCCACCCTCCCCTTCCATACCATCGTCTAGCGACCCCCTCCTCCCTCCGCAACAACAGTAAAAGAATGCAAAACAAAGGGACATCGAAAGATGGGTCAAAGAGGATCAACTGAGTACACATAAGTACAGTAAATTATATTGTTGCTTTCCATTTAATTCAATTCAATTCAACTTTATCTATATAGCGCCATTTCACAACAACAGTCATAACACTTCCAACTGTAGGGGAAACCCCCACAATTGCAGATAGACCCCAGCAATCAGGCGATCCCCTGTGAGCAAGCGCTTGGCGCTTACCTTTGGACAGCGTCTCAAATATTGAATCTCATTCATGGACATTTAAGTGTTAGTCTGCCTAAGCCATACATATTTGCTAGGAAGCTGTGTTGGTACTAACAAGCCGTTCCAGATTCAGCAAACTACTCATATATTCTCTAAGTGTGCATAAACAGTATTTGTGAATCAGCTGTAGTCAGCACGTGTTCACGAGAATTGAGGATTGCATAACTGGCGCCTAAAACTACAGCAAAAATCACATCTAAATATAATTGAGATGTGATGTCACATTCATTAACCTACTGTCTCGGCACAGGTGCCGACTGAGTCTACCCAATCAACACCCACGATAATGGGCCCCCTGGTGGTGATTAAAAATGGACTGTAACAAACAGCTCCGGCCCAGGGGGAGCCAGGAGATAATGAGAAAACTGAAGTATTTTTAGAAAAAACTGTACCCATGCCCCACCAAACTGGCACCCAATGACAACAATATGGACCTTACCCAGACACCCCACCTAATCTGCCCTATCAGCGTCAGCCGCAGGGCCACAGGGGATACAAGAGAATAATAGAGACAGAGGCCGTGTTAACAATAAACCTGGGGTGGGGGGGGGGCACCCATGGGACCGATGCTTCCTATGTCAGCAAATTGGCCACTGGGCTCAATGCTGCCCACAACAACACTCACAAAGCCACCCAGGGGGGTCTCCCAATTAGCAACACAATGGGTATCCTCCCCTGCATGGTCCCCATTTGGATATTGAAAAAGAAAAGCTTAGTTAATGCCGTTCTGGGGGACAGTGTGACAGGCACGGATAGAAAAGTACTGGGTCATTTAAAGTTTGCTGTCTTGAAGTCTTAAATTAGGCATTTTGCGAGTTGGCATCCTTTTTTAACAGGGAGTGAATCTAACAGTAAAACAAAGATAATTGATCACAATGTTCTCAGCCTTACAGCTGAGAGGTCGTGTGCTTTCTCATCTAAATTGATACCATTTATGCAAAGTAGCTACATAAAGAGCATATAAACATGAATGAATCTTTATTTTTCAGATAGATTAGATTAAAAGATTAAAAGAAAGGAACAGAACAATATATCAAAGAAAAAAATCCAACAAGGGTGAATCAAACAATAACTCCTCTGATTATACAATTACACACAAGACAACCAGTGTAGCTTGATCAACTACTTTCAAAATTCCATGCTTAAAACAGCTGTTGCTTAAAACAAATAAATAAATAAATAAATAAAGTTCTGCTGAACCCTGACGAGTGTCGGGAAGAAGGCACAAACACAGGCAGTCATCTTAAATGTTTCCAAGTACTTTAAGCACAAATGAGGCATTAGGTGTCCATTCTTTCAGTGCATTTCTTTTAATTGTGAATATTAACATTAAGTAATGCGCAAACAATCACAGTGAAGATTATTGCTTTACTGTATACTCAGTTATTTAAAGTCAATCTAACACATATTCTTATGTTTCTCACCAATAGAGGGTATGCATAGGATGTCACTGAACAGAACTCTTGGCAGATAAATACTGAGTGGCAAAAATGAGTAACAGCATGAAGGTGTATGCAGTACAACACAAAAAATCCACACAGCATTCAATTACAGCAGTACAAAGAATATCTGTTTGCACTGTGAAGAGTTAATCTTATCATTCCAGCTTGTATTAATTAGCAAAAATTAAATAAACGCTTTGAATCAGTTCCTTTCTTGACTCAAGGTTGGAAATCTAGATACGAAGGGAAAATAAAATTTGAAGGAAAAACCTGCACTTACTGTATTTATGGAATGGCTGACACACGGGGAGCCTAAGGCTCCCCATGAATCTGTTTCTTTTATAAAAGGAAGCCAAAAGGAGGAGAGGGAGGGCAGCAAGGATTTGGAGGGAGCATGCCCCACAATGGAAACTGAGGGATGGCAAAACCGGCTGCTGGCAGGAGGGAGGCACCCATGGTTCACACCACCACGGAAAAACTGGACTGCATGCTGCTTAAGATTAGAACAGATAAGTGGACTCACTCCTACACATATACAGAAAATTAGCAAAAATTAAATTATTAAAGAAAATGGCAGACATCTTCCATTTACCTGACTCTGAGGTTCAAGGTACTTCGATTAAATTTGTATGGTGCAGGTGCATGTAAAGTAGTAACTCCGGGTAATGACATACAGGACTTTTCAAAGTCAGAAAAAGTAACAGTTAAATTCTGCAAATGGCAAACTACCAGTAGAATACCTATCAACATCTGTAAAAGTAGCATTGTACCCCATGTACTATAGGGAACTGAACAGATTTGATCCAAATTATGAACAACCATTATTTGCAAATCCATCCTCCAGATTGGTCATAAAACTTGGACTGGTAAACAAAGAAATGTGTGGAAGCATCCATTGTCCTAGTTGAAAAAGGATAAGAGACATTTCAACCTATGGGGGGTTCCACACATCCCGCTGGTTAGACCCAAACACATGGATTGGAAAATGTTGGACATTTTGTCACCTCTACTGGGAAATGTAGCCATCCATGGAAAACCAACACCTGACCTTAAGATAGAATATTCTCCTAAATTAGAAACATACATGTTGTCTCTTAACTGGGTAACCACAGCACAAAAAGCTGTGCACATTGACACCCAGAAATCTCCTACATGATCAATCTTAACATTAACAAACGAGGGGATGAGAAAAATTTGAAGCAAATTCTATATTTGTTATGGTAAAAGGTTAAACAGATGTAGATCTCATAAAAGGAGCAGAGTATGACACTATAGACCATATATTCAGAAGCCCAGAAAGGTGTTAAACAGGTCATAAAACCAAAGCAGCAGATGTCATAGCGTCATCAGTCCTGTAGGAAACACCCTGATGACGCAGGGCCTGCAGAAATTAACGAAGCTCTAACTCTTTGTGCTCGTTGTATGCCAGGATCACATATATTGATAAATGAGCTAGACCTCCAAATGCAATTTTCCACAGTGGTAGTCATCAGCAAATCTTGCACATCTCATACCTCCTCATAGAAACCAATTTCTGAGTCCAGAGGAGGAGCTGAAGACCCCAAGACGGAGGATGATGACAAGGAAGACCATTGTGCTATCACAGATTATTTGTAAACACAATGTGCTACCAATAATACATAAATCATATATCGCTCACCACACACACGTAGGGGTGTGAGACTTATAGTATTCTTGCGTATTTATTTCCATCATGCTAATTACAGTTAGGTAGTCAGGATAATTATGAAGGTTAGAAGCTCTAGAGGCCTGAATACAACAAGTATGGATAAGGATGTCTCCTAACTTAGAACGATTTTGTTTACTATCTACTTACACTGCAACACATAGGTCTCATCACCCAGCTCACTCATCATAACAAACCCACTGCTGAACACATACTGTAGGTCCTATTACCCAGCTCACTTATCACAACACACCACTGCTTGTAGCTTTCATATAGCTGACAATCACACACTCAAGGCTAATGGGAGATAACTTACAATAGCACATGGTCAACTACAGATGTAGTGAATAAGGATAAAACGGTACAGGCTCCAGCCATTGTGGTGACAATCCCTCAGGCCATTATTGATCCTGTCCTGGCCGAGCCCTTTGTATCGGCACCCAAGCAAAGGTACAAAGGTATAGGGTGCAGGGAAGGTGCATGCGGGGGGGGGGGCACCAGACCATCACGACGTGGGCCTGCGACGTAGAAAGAGGTCGTAGGGCTAGTGACTGTACGACTTCAGTCCCTAGAAGAAGGATGGACTGGTACCTATTCACAACCACCACACCTCCAGCATCCGGGGTGGAGCCAGATCAGCCAGACGGACGAGATGGCATTTTCCAATGCTACCCCTCACAGTGGAAGCTACGGTGGGCACAGGGGCTCAAGCTTCATCAACACCAGCATCTCTACTTCTGTCCAACTACCGGTGGGTGGCATCCCTGAGACAGCACCACTGAACTGTTCACTGGCTGGGCTGGATGTTGTCTATTCTCTGCTGCATCCACCAGGCTGTCTTATAGACCTCATGGGACGAGATGTGCCTCTGAGAGCGTGGGCACACAGTTGTTTTGCTTCTAATGGTACCAGTGTGTGTCTACAAGATTGGACTGTGCTCCACAGCTGCGTATACAGGAAGCAGACACAGAGGAAGGTCCCTGTCGCAACCCCTGTCGCAACCGTGTGGTGACTACAGCTGAACGATGCAAGCCCTGGCAAAGGTCAACCGGTAGACAAAAGTTTTCGTGGGCTTCGTGGATTGACCCTGTTCGACCTTATGACCCCCACATGATCCACTCCACCGGACAAAGAACTATTCACATGATGATCAGGAGGACACCTCGGTGGGGGTGCAGGACTTGGTGAACAAGGACAATTATGTGACTGCAGTTCGTCTGGACAAGGATGGGTTGCCTCGGTACGCCCCCTTAGACATCGCTGCACTGTGCTGGGGTGTCCACAAGGGGGGAGGCAAGGGTACCAGAACCAATGGTGCAAGCCTATCTTGGGTTGACTGACTGTGTTGACACACAATGTAGGGACCTACCTTATTCACCATCTGCTAACTGCTAGTGTCTCTCACACCATGTATGGTTGACATGATAAAATCATGTCAAAGGGGGGAGTGAAAGGGTTATGAAAAGTTAGAGTGCCAAAATAATAATTCTGTAGGTAATTTCCCATTATGCTCTATGCATATTCTATACATATTCTGTTTGCATTCTTATGAACAAATATGTTGTGTTAAACTGGTAAACAGGAAGTAGGCAGAGCTAGAGAGCTCTCTCTCTCTCTCTCTCTCTCTCTCTCTCTCTCTCTCTCTCTCTCTCACACACTTCTTTTAGTCAGGTCTGTCACTTTAGTTACACACCCAAACCAATACTCACACACACACTTTTTATAGTACACATTAGGTGACAGTTTACGTGAATAGCGGATGGCCTGTTCATGTCAGATGTAACGGATCTCGTCACAAGCGTAACGGTTCTTCTTTCTGGGGCACCCTTAAGCGGCCGTGATCGGAAACATCAAAACAAGTGTGTGTGCAGCATAGGGACCACGATGACACCAGACTGTTGTTTCCACAATTTATTTCTCCTGTTAGAGAAATAAAACAAAACTACATCACGTTCTGTCTGTACCTCGATCCCACACAGGCTCCTACATTTACAAAAAATATGGGTTACACAATGATATAAGCTGCTGGAGTCACCATAGAGCCTATATTGGCGCCAAACCCTAAAATGGCGCCTATCGGACTCCTAATGTGCGCCGAAACATCTATAACACACTTATTTATAACACAAATTAAAAAAAATACACTACAGTGACATGTCAAATTAATAACGAACAATTACAAACCAAGGTTACAGTTTAAATGATAAGACTTACGAACAATACAATTATATGGTGCCAGCAGCGTTTTGGACACAACTTACCCACAGCAAAGCAACGCGATACTGTGGGGAAAGACTGACTACCGGAGCCTCAGAGGTTCAGAAAGAGCGGATGTGAGAAGTGCACTGCCAAAATAAAACACTCAAGTAAAATAAAATTCACAACAATATAAAGAAAAACATAACTGAGGAAAAGAAATACCTAAAGCACATTTTTGACTCCGTTACACAGAGTTAAACTGGTCAATCAGACGGTCGCGTGCAAGCCCATCCTATTGTACGAGGTTGGTCTAACCAACCCAAGAAGATAAATGTAAGTTGCATCCGGAAGTCGGGGTCAGTGTGGCGACGCTCCTGAGGGGCTGCGTCACACTGAACCCAGCGCTGCTTGCTTTACATGTAAGATAAGATAAGCCTTTATTAGTCCCACAACGGGGAAATTCCAGGATTGCAACAGCACAGGGATAGCAACACTCAGAGCAACAATCAGAAGGCAAGAAAAAAAAACAAGCAAGCAAGAGCAGCTAATATATTGTACATATGTACATATTACTATAAAATATATATATACACACACACAGACACACAGTGCAGAGCATTGTAGCTGGATGGAATAAATATATGAATATATAAACACACAGTGCAGAGCATTGTAGCTAGATGGAATAAATATGTAAATATATAAACACCCACAGTACGGAGCATTGCAGCTAGGTGGAATAAATATGTAAGTATATAAACACACACAGTGCGGAGCATTGTAGCTAGATGGAATAAATATATAGATATATAAAAACACAGTGCGGAGCATTGTAGCTAGATGGAATAAATATATAGATATATAAATATGAACACACCCAGTGCTGAGCATTGTAGCTAGATGGAATAAATATGTAAATATATAAACACACACAGTGCAGAGCATTGTTGCTAGATGGGATGAAACAGCATAACCCTCTACTTAGTTATCCTACATGGTATGATTATGTGCCCATACATATTCTCACCCTCCATAGCGACCGGTATTTTCCTAGTTGTATGCCGGAGGGGACCATTGTGTAAGTCTATTGCATCTTTTGCATTTAAAAACTATTAGTTTGTTACGTCTTTTTGCTATCTCTGCGAGCAGCCCTGCTTAGGTTGTACAGTCTGACAGCCGTTGGTAGGAAGGACCTACGAAACCTCTCGGTTGTGCACCTGGGATGATGTAGTCTGCTGCTAAATGAGCTCCTCAGTGCATTCAGTATGTCCTGCATAGGGTGGAACTCGGACTCCAGCAGAGATGACAGTTTAGCCACCGTCCTTCTCACTCCTATCTCCTCCACCGGATCAAGGCGCTGCCCCAGGACAGAGCTAGCTTTCTTAATCAGTTTGTTCAGTCTCTTCCTATCGGCTGCTGTAATGCCACTGCCCCAGCAGACCACTCCAAAAGTGATGGCTGATGCCACCACCGTGTCATAGAATGTCTTCAGCAGCGCCCCTTGTACACCAAAAGACCTGAGTCTCCTCAGCAGGAACAGCCTGCGCTGTCCCTTCTTGTAGAGTGCGTCAGTATTGTGTGACCAGTCTAGTTTATTGTTCAGATGAACACCCAGGTACTTATAGGATGTCACCATCTCGATGTCTGTTCCCTGTATATTTACTGGTGCTGTGAGGGGCTGCCCATGCCTGCGGCAGTCCACCACCAGCTCCTTAGTTTTCCTTGCGTTGATCTGGAGGCAGTTCCGATGGCACCAGTCTACGAAGTCCTGGATAAGCCCTCTGTACCCAGCTTCATCTCCATTGGAGATGAGGCCAACGATCGCAGAGTCATCAGAGAACTTCTGTAGATGGCAGTGTGTTGTGTTGTGTGAGAAGTCCGCAGTATAAAGAGTGAACATGAAGGGAGCCAGCACCGTTCCCTGGGGGGCCCCCGTGCTACTGATGATCGTGTCGGACACACAGTCCCGGGTTCTCACAAACTGAGGCCGGTTCGTGAGGTAGTCCAGGATCCATGATGACAGGTGCTGGTCCACCCCTGCGCGCAGCAGCTTGTCCTTCAGGATCATCGGTTGGATGGTGTTGAAAGCACTGGAGAAGTCAAAGAACATGATCCTCACCATATTCCCGGGCTTCTCCAGGTGGGACAGAGAACGGTGAAGGAGGAAGATCACCGCATCCTCCACCCCAATGCCATGCTGGTAGGCGAACTGGAGTGGATCCATCGCTGGTTCCACCAGGGGGCGGAGGTGAGCAAGGAGCAGTCTCTCCAGGGTCTTCATCAAGTGGGACGTCAAGGCCACCGGTCTGTAGCTGTTCAGGTCTTTGGGGTGGGAAGTTTTTGGTACAGGTACCACACAAGATGTTTTCCACAGCTGTGGTACCCTCCCCAGCTTCAGGCTCAGGTTGAAGATGTACGTCACAATCCCACACAGCTGGTCTGCACAGGACTTGAGGAGCTTTGCGCTGATGCCGTCCGGTCCCGACGCCTTCCTCACCTTGATCTTCCTCAGCTCCGTCCTCACCTGGGTCCTGGTCAGGGTCAGGATGGGGGGCTGTGTGTTGGGGGTGGGGGGGTGTTGGTGGAGTGGGGAGTGGGCAGCAGGACTTGATTTCTTTAGAGGCAGCAGTGGTTGTTGTGCAGTCAGGGGGGAGGGCGGTTGGTCAAACCTATTGAAAAACAGATTCAGGTTGTTCGCCCACTCCCTGCCCCCCGTGGCCTGGGGGGAGGTATTCTGGAGCCCCGAGATGGTTTTGAGGTTTCTCCAGACCCCGCTGATGTCGCTCTGTTGCAGCTTGTCCTCCATCTTCTTCCTGAAGCTGTCCTTGCCTTCTCTGATCTTTCTCCTCAGCTCCCTCTGTACGGACTTCAGCATCTCCCTATTCCCCGACCTGAAGATCCTCTTCTTCTCTCTCAGAAGTGTTTTAATCTCAGGGTTGATCCAGGGTTTGTTGTTTGAGCAACACCGTATGGTCTTGGTGGGAACGGATTTGTCCACACAGAAGCTGAGGTAGCCCGTGAAGGTGTGAATGAGGCCATCGATGTCCTCACCATGTGGATCGCAGAGCTGCTTCCAGGCGGTGGCTTCAAAACAGCCTTTTAGAGTGTCCATTGTCTCCTCAGACCATAACTCCACTGTGCGCATGGCCGGACGTTGTCTGTGCACTAGGGGTTTGTACACCGGCCGGAGATGAACCAAGTTGTGATCCGATCTCCCGAGTGGGGGGAGTTGTAATGAGGTGTACGCCTCCTTACAACTCCCCCTCTAAATAAATGTGACCTCTAAATAAATGTTGCATCTTTGAATTGAAGAATTCTCCAGCTTATTCTTGGATCTTTCAATCAAAGAATCAGGATTTTAACACTGTACAATATTGGTGAGCAGCTGATCAAGCCTGCATGCCTATCACCACTATCACCCCAAACATCGCATCACTGGTCAGAGACATGCAAGCTCAAGGTACACGTTAATATTCTTTTTTGAATCAACAGACTGGAGAGAGTAAAAAGCAAAGAATCAATGAATTACTTTTTGCAATGTTAATTGCAGGGTAGTGTTATGAGAAAGAGCAGTCAAGGATATTTGTTCTTTGTGTATGACAGGTGTGTTTTTAGGCCCATACTGACTGACTTTTAGGCCTTTACCGATTTATGCTGTCATATGTGTGTATACCCACTCTTTTAGTTGTTAAAAATTTTTGCTTTCACAAGGGACATGTTCTTGGCAACATTTCTGTTTCAGAATCAGAATCAGAATAAAATTTATTGCCATTGTTCATGTAATACACAAACTAGGAATTTGTCTCGGTGAAATACTGCAACATTAAACATAAATTAAAAAAAGGAAAATTATGCATGCAATAAAAAATTAAATAAAAATAAATAATGCTATTCTATACAATTTTTAATGATAACTGTACATGAGTTGAGCTGCTGTACCTAGTGCACAAGAGTCTAATAAGTCATTTAGTGTTCAGCAGTCTGATAGCAGAGGGGAAAAAACTGTTCATATAGCGAGAAGTTTTAGTCCGAATGGACCGTAGTCTTCTGCCTGAGGGGAGGGGAGCAAACGGTGCGTATCCAGGGTGTGAAGGGTCAGCTGTGATCCGACCTGCACGCCTCCGGGTCCTGGAGATGTACAGGTCCTGGAGGGATGGAAGCTTACAGTTGATCACCTTCTCAGCAGCGCGCACAACGCGCTACAGTCTTAATCTGTCTCTGACAGTGGCACCAGTGTACCACACGGTGATAGAGGTAGAGAGGGTGGACTCGATGATGGCCGTATAAAACTGCACCAACATCTTGGTGGGCAACTTGAGCTTCCTCAGCTGCCGCAGAAAGAACATCCTCTGCTGGGCCTTTTTGATAAGGGAGCTGATGGTCGACTCCCACTTGAGATCCCGGGTAATGGTAGTACCCAGGAAACGGAAGGAATCCACAGTGGTGATAGGAAAATCTGTAAGGACAAGGGGAGGCAGAGGGGCAGTGACTTTGACTTTTAGGACTTTACCGATTTATGCTGTCGTGTGTGTATACTCACTCTTTTGGTTGTTAAAAATTTTTCCTTTCACAAGGGACATGTTCTTGGTAACATTTCTGCTTCATACCTCTGGCAAAGATGAAAACTTTATGTTACTGACAATGAACAATGAAGACTCAGGACTGCCTTCCGGTGTCAAAAAGGCCATGTTTAAAAGTAATCCTGTCTTAAAACAAAAGGACAAATATTTTAGTACTATTGCAGTTTATTTTTGCATTTACTTTTTTGTCTGTGTGTGATACACATGTTCATATAATTCAATTTAGTTTAAGTATAAAGGAAAACAAATCTACATTTCAAAACAAATGCAAAACAATTTCAACATTTCAAAACAAATGCAATTGGTTAAGCACAAAACTGATGTTATTTTTTTTCATAAATAAATGTTCTAAGGTGACTTAATTCCTCTGGCATGATCGTGTGGGCTAGGGGGGGCCCGGCACTTCTGTAACACAGGCGGGGGGGCTCCTGGGAAAAAGGTTGGGAACCACTGTGTTATATGATCACCCAAGGAGAATAGGAAGAGCAGGGGTGAAAGAAAGACAAACAAAGGGATAAAAGGCTAAACAGTCTGGACCTGCTGTGAAGGTGTGGTTGCGAGAATGTAATTATGTACAATAAAGTGGCAACTCTAAAATAAATCTCTTTGTTCTTTGTACTTTAATCTTTACACAGTAAATATCTGCTAAGTACAAAGTTTTGCAAATTAATCAAAGCAACACCTGAACATTATTTTGTTTAAGAGATAGTAAAACATACACAAGTCACAACAAAGCTGCTGGGTTTGAAAAGGTGGGTGTTTATCAGCAAATCTCTACAACACTATAGTTCCAAGGTTATGACAAAGAGAAAATAAATAAAAATGATGATGCATGGTACTGCACAACTAACAAGCTGGACGTTTGTTAAAGGGGTCATTGACTGCACTTCCACATTTTAACAGCTCACACGTCTTAATGACATGTTCGTGACATAGTTTGGTCAAATTTTCTTTATTGCAGTAAAATTGTGAATCCTATTTTGCAGCCTTTCTGAGAACGTCTGGTTTCAGTGCATGCCTCTTTAAATCTCTAAGGCCGCATTTAACAACGCCATCCCTGGCTGGACTTTGAACCAGACGGATGACGTTGTGATCATGAGATGTTTGGAGACTGTTGTGCAATAATCCAAAATGGCGACTTGCATTGACCTAGTATAAACAAACTTTTCCACAGGTAGCTTTTTTTTGTTGTAATTAATCCACTAACTGACTGTCTGTTCTTATCTTGCTTTTTTCGTATATCGTTTCACCATTTTCTCGACGGAGCTGGAGGAAGTTGAGCACTATATTGACAAGTTTTAGCACTGTTGCTGTGACATGGAGGAGGCAAACATACTGTATCTTCCATTAAAACTCACGTTCCTTCTTCCTCATCTAAAAGAGCCAGACCCGCAGATTCACCAAAAATAACACCCTGTGGAGAGTGTAATGATGAGGCAAGTTTCATCTCAAGGCAGTTTATTACACGCTCCAATATGAGCAAAGTAGAAAAGAGAACATCACAGAAAAAACCCGTCCCTTATATACCCAGGACTCTCACAGCTCACAAGTCACATTGCATTATAATCACAAGTAACACTAAGGAGGCGTACACCTCATCACAACTCCCCCCACTCGGGAGATCGGATCACAACTTGGTTCATCTCCGGCCGGTGTACAAACCCCTAGTGCACAGACAACCTCCGGCCATGCACACTGTGGAGTTATGGTCTGAGGAGACAATGGACACCCTAAAGGGCTGTTTTGAAGCCACCGCCTGGAAGCAGCTCTGCGATCCACATGGTGAGGACATCGATGGCCTCATTCACACCTTCACGGGCTACCTCAGCTTCTGTGTGGACAAATCCGTTCCCACCAAGACCATACGGCGTCACTCAAACAACAAACCCTGGATCAACCCTGAGATAAAAACACTTCTGAGAGAGAAGAAGAGGATCTTCAGGTCAGGGAACAGGGAGATGCTGAAGTCCGTACAGAGGGAGCTGAGGAGAAAGATCAGAGAAGGCAAGGACAGCTTCAGGAAGAAGATGGAGGACAAGCTGCAACAGAGCGACATCAGCGGGGTCTGGAGAAACCTCAAAACCATCTCGGGGCTCCAGAATACCTCCCCCCAGGCCACAGGGGGCAGGGAGTGGGCGAACAACCTGAATCTGTTTTTCAAT
Source organism: Pholidichthys leucotaenia (assembly GCA_020510985.1). Taxonomy (NCBI): domain Eukaryota; kingdom Metazoa; phylum Chordata; class Actinopteri; order Cichliformes; family Pholidichthyidae; genus Pholidichthys; species Pholidichthys leucotaenia. The sequence goes on along the minus strand of CM035847.1, from coordinate 219,976,213 downwards.
AGATTTGACCAACCGCCCTCCCCCCTGACTGCACAACAACCACTGCTGCCTCTAAAGAAATCAAGTCCTGCTGCCCACTCCCCACTCCACCAACACCCCCCCACTCCCAACACACAGCCCCCCATCCTGACCCTGACCAGGACCCAGGTGAGGACGGAGCTGAGGGAGATCAAGGCGAGGAAGGCGCCGGGACCGGACGGCATCAGCGCAAAGCTCCTCAAGTCCTGTGCAGACCAGCTGTGTGGGATTGTGACGTATATCTTCAACATGAGCCTGAAACTGGGGAGGGTACCACAGCTGTGGAAAACATCTTGTGTGGTACCTGTACCAAAAACTTCCCACCCCAAAGACCTGAACAGCTACAGACCGGTGGCCTTGACGTCCCACTTGATGAAGACCCTGGAGAGACTGCTCCTTGCTCACCTCCGCCCCCTGGTGGAACCAGCGATGGATCCACTCCAGTTCGCCTACCAGCATGGCATTGGGGTGGAGGATGCGGTGATCTTCCTCCTTCACCGTTCTCTGTCCCACCTGGAGAAGCCCGGGAATATGGTGAGGATCATGTTCTTTGACTTCTCCAGTGCTTTCAACACCATCCAACCGATGATCCTGAAGGACAAGCTGCTGCGCGCAGGGGTGGACCAGCACCTGTCATCATGGATCCTGGACTACCTCACGAACCGGCCTCAGTTTGTGAGAACCCGGGACTGTGTGTCCGACACGATCATCAGTAGCACGGGGGGCCCCCAGGGAACGGTGCTGGCTCCCTTCCTGTTCACTCTTTATACTGCGGACTTCTCACACAACACAACACACTGCCATCTACAGAAGTTCTCTGATGACTCTGCGATCGTTGGCCTCATCTCCAATGGAGATGAAGCTGAGTACAGAGGGCTTATCCAGGACTTCGTGGACTGGTGCCATCGGAACTGCCTCCAGATCAACGCGAGGAAAACTAAGGAGCTGGTGGTGGACTGCCGCAGGCATGGGCAGCCCCTCACAGTACCAGTAAATATACAGGGAACAGACATCGAGATGGTGACATCCTATAAGTACCTGGGTATTCATCTGAACAATAAACTAGACTGGTCACACAATACTGATGCACTCTACAAGAAGGGACAGCGCAGGCTGTTCCTGCTGAGGAGACTCAGGTCTTTTGGTGTACAAGGGGCGCTGCTGAAGTCATTCTATGACACGGTGGTGGCATCAGCCATCACTTTTGGAGTGGTCTGCTGGGGCAGTGGCATTACTGCAGCCGATAGGAAGAGACTGAACAAACTGATTAAGAAAGCTAGCTCTGTCCTGGGGCAGCGCCTTGATCCGATGGAGGAGATAGGAGAGAGAAGGACGGTGGCTAAACTGTCATCTCTGCTGGAGTCCGAGTTCCACCCTATGCAGGACATACTGAATGCACTGAGGAGCTCATTTAGCAGCAGACTACATCATCCCAGGTGCACAACCGAGAGGTTTCGTAGGTCCTTCCTACCAACGGCTGTCAGACTGTACAACCTAAGCAGGGCTGCTCGCAGAGATAGCAAAAAGACGTAACAAACTAATAGTTTTTTGAATGCAAAAGATGCAATAGACTTACACAATGGTCCCCTCCGGCATACAACTAGGAACTTACCGGTCGCTATGGAGGGTGAGAATATGTATGGGCACATAATCATACCATGTAGGATAACTAAGTAGACGGTTATGCTGTTTCATTCCATCTAGCAACAATGCTCTGCACTGTGTGTGTTTATATATTTACATATTTATTCCATCTAGCTACAATGCTCAGCACTGGGTGTGTTTATATATTTATATATCTACATATTATTCCATCTAGCTACATTGCTCCGCACTGTGTGTGTTTATATACTTGCATATTTATTCCACCTAGCTGCAATGCTCCGTACTGTGGGTGTTTATATATTTACATATTTATTCCATCTAGCTACAATGCTCTGCACTGTGTGTTCATATATTCATATATTTATTCCATCCAGCTACAATGCTCTGCACTGTGTGTCTGTGTGTGTGTGTATATATATATATTTTATAGTAATACGTACATATGTATATTAGCTGCTCTTGCTTGCTTGTTTTTTTTTTTTTTTTGTTTTTTTTTTTTCTTGCCTTCTGATTGTTGCTCTGAGTGTTGCTATCCCTGTGCTGTTGCAATCCTGGAATTTCCCCGTTGTGGGACTAATAAAGGCTTATCTTATCTTATCTTATCTTATCTTATCTTATCTCCTCTTTAATCCCTTAATATCACCCCCACAGTCTTAGGCCCACAAAGAATCCTCTAGGCCGTCTCTGCATACCAAAGCTAACACCTTCACAGCTTCCTGTTATCTCCAAGGAAACTCTGCCTTTGTTGTTATCTAACATGTGAGGCATTATGTAAGTCACAAAGTAAGTCACATGTGTAGCTACACCCCCCCCAAAAAACATTTAGATCGAACAACAGAATAACAGTTTGCATGCTGTGATAACATCATTGCACATCAATCCACATGCTGCTTGGGTTTCAGTCTTCTCCCGTATCTGCTGTAACCAGGTTTCACCGCCTCTGCGGCGCCGTCATGCTGGGGAGCTGCTGTCTGGGAGTGCAAACCTTTTGTCAGTCCCTGCGGGTGATCTGGGGAAATATTACTCTGGGAAGCACCCCGTGGTGGTCTGCCGCGCCGAGGGGCCCTTGCCAACAGCACTTGCTCGTCCACCATCACAAAAGCGGGTTTGAGTCTGTTTATGCCAACCTTTTCCCTCCTACCCCCCAAATCTAGCAAAAAATGCTTGTCCCCTATTTCCAACACTCTGAACGGTCCATCATAAGGTGGTCGCAGTGGGGTGCGATGCGCGTCATGTCTGATAAAAACAAATTCCGCGTTTTTCAAAGTTTTAGGCACAAAAACGCGTGAAAAACTGTGATGGACGGGGCCCGGCAGCGTGCCTGCGTCAATGCTACGCTGCAACAGCTGAGACGGGGAGCTGCTTGGCGCAGGATTATCCGGGAGAAACTCCCCGGGTAGCCGAAGTGGCTGCGCGAAAACGAGTTCAGCTGGGGAAGCTTCTAAGTCTTCTTTAGGCGCAGAACGCAACCCCAATAAAACCCACGGTAGCTTGTCTACCCAATTTGCATCCGTCAGTGACGCCCTGAGAGCCGCTTTCAATGACCTATGAAAACGTTCGCATAACCCATTAGCCTGAGGATTGTACGCGGTTGTGCGGTGAATTGTGACTCCCAGGCTGCGGGCCATTGCTGACCAAAAGTTCGGAAACAAATTGAGGGCCTCTGTCGGACGTAATGTCCGACGGGACTCCAAAACGCGCCACCCATGCAGTTACAAACGCGCGCGCCACCTCCTCGACTGTGGTTGACGCCAAAGGAACCACCTCCGGCCAACGCATGGTGCGGTCCACCATTGTCAGAAGGTGCGTGCACCCCTGCGATGGTGGGAGGGGACCCACGAGGTCCACGTGAATGTGGTCAAACCTCTTAGCCGGAATGTGAAATGGCTCCAGGGGAGCCCTCGTGTGTCTGTGTACCTTGGCTCATTGGCACGCCATGCAGGCTGCCGCCCACTCCTTAACTTGTTTGCGTAGGCCCGGCCACACAAATTTTTCTGCTACCATTTTGACCGACGCGCACACCCCCGGGTGCGCCAAAGAATGAATCGAGTCAAAAACGCGGCGGCGCCACGCTGCCGGTACCACGGGACGCGGTTGCCCCGTGGAGACATCACAGATTAGGGGGAGCATACCGTCTTGCAGCGCCCTGGTCTCCAGCCTTAACCCTGTTGGTCCAGACTGAAGCGCGCGCACATCCACGTCACTAACCTGCTCCGCGGCCATGGCTGCATAATCTATCCCCATGCGGACGGGGGCAGCCACCGCGCACGAGAGGCAGTCTGCCACTACATTCAGTTTACCTGACACGTGCTGAATATCGGTAGTAAACTCTGAAATCGCGGCCAGCTGTCTCTGTTGCCGCCCCGACCACGGTTCTGAAACTTTGGCCATCGCAAAAGTTAGTGGCTTGTGGTCAACGAACGCGGTGAAACAGCACCCTTCTAGCCAGAACTGAAAGTCGCGAATGGCCAAATGGAGAGCTAGCAACTCCCTGTCAAAAGCGCTGTATTTACGTTCGCTATCGCATAAGCCCCTGCTGAAAAAGGCGAGTGGCTGCCAAGCCCCAGCTACATGCTGCTCCACGACTGCCCCTATGGCCACATCTGACGCGTCAGTGGTGAGCGCTATGCGGGCCGTTGGGTCTGGATGTGCCAACAATGCAGCGTTTGCCAGGGCCGCTTTGACTTCCGAGAACGCTCGCTCCTGCTCCGGGGACCACTCGATCTTATTCGCGGGTTTCTGTTTTTTGAGCGCGGCATACAGCGGTTGCATGAGCTGCGCTGCGCGGGGGAGGAAACGGTTATAAAAATTCATCATTCCCAAAAACTCCTGTAACGCCCTGACTGTCTGCGGCCGGGGAAAATCTGCTACTGCGCGCACTTTGTCAGGCAGCGGAACTGCTCCTTCGGGGGAGACGCGGTGTCCTAAAAAATCGATCTGCGTAACCCCGAACTGACACTTCGCTGGGTTGATTATTAACCCGTGATCTCCCAACCTCGGGAAAACTGCCGCGAGGTGGTTTTCGTGTTCGTCTTCGGACGCGCTGGCTACCAAGATGTCGTCCAAGTAGACGAACACGAAAGGGAGATCGTGCAGCACCGCGTCTATCATGCGTTGGAACGTCTGTGCAGCCCCTTTAAGCCCGAATGGCATGCGCAGAAACTCAAAAAGGCCAAATGGAGTTACCACCGCTGTTCTGGGTATGTCCTCAGCGTGCACTGGAACTTGGTGGTAACCGCGGATCAAGTCTATTTTAGAAAAAACGCGCGCCCCTGCCAAATGAATGGAAAAATCTTGGATATGAGGGATTGGGTAGCGGTCATGCGCTGTGGCGTTGTTCAACCTGCGAAAATCCCCGCAAGGTCGCCACGAGCCGTCAGCTTTTGGGACCATGTGTAGCGGGGAAGCCCATGGGCTGTTCGAACGCCTGATGATGCCCAACCTCTCCAGGTTGGCGAACTCCTCGCGCACTATGGCCAGTTTAGCTGCGTTCAAGCGCCGAGGTTTTGCAAAAACGGGCGGCCCGGTGGTGGTAATAAAATGTTCCACCCCGTGCTTAGCGACGGCTGCCGAAAATGTGGGAACCGTGAGTGCTGGAAACTGAGTGAGCAGTGTGTGGAACTTACCACTTGCAGCTGTGACGTTGGCTTGTGCTGTTGGTCGAGCCGCTCGCGCTGTACAGGGGATAGAGTCAAAAGAAAGTGCATTAACCAGGCGCCTGTTAGCGACATCAACCAACAAACCAAGTGAGCACAAAAATCAGCCCCCAATATATTGAAATTCAATGCTGCTATGACAAAAGTCCACTCAAATGTACGGCCATGTAGAGACAGAAACAGAGTCCTCTCACCAAAGGTCTTAATCCTCGAGCCGTTCGCTACTGCCATCTCGGGACTGCTGGAACCTGCCAGCCGGTCAGCGGAGGAAGGCGTGATGAAACTCAGCTGGGCGCCTGTGTCCACGAGGAAATGCCTTCCCGAGCGTGCGTCCGTCAAGTAGAGCAGCTTGTTCTCCTCCCCGAGGGTCGCAGCTGCTACCAACCCCCCGGTCTTGGCATTTCCCGAGCGCTTGAACTGGCACGGTGGTATACATTTGCGTGCCTTCTCTGCAAAGCGGCGGTGGTAGAAACAAAGGGTGTCTCCTCCGCGTTCCTTGGTCCCCGCCGCCGCCGCTGTCGTCGGTGGCTCTGCTACCGCTGTCCCTGGCTCCCTGCCATCTCCGGCCGTCGCGCCGAGCTCCGTTGCTGCCGCCGTGGCCGCGCGGAAGTCCCGCTGGGCCAACAACGGCGAACTGGCCAGGGTCGCCCTCGTCACTGACGGTAGGGTCCTGAGGAAAATGTGGGTAAAGATGAAGTGGTCATCGTCCAAGCCTTTCAACCTCAGCATCTTCTCCATCAGGTCAATGGGCGTGCCATCTCCCAACTCGGTCAGCGCCAGGAGTCTCTCTGCTCTCTCCTCGACCGAGAGGGTGTAGTGCTGGATGAATGCAGCCTTCAACGCGCCGTATTTGTCACTGGCCGGTGGCTGCTCCAGAAGGCTCTCCACGTGTTGCGCCGTGTGGTTATCAAGCTTTGCGATCACATGGTAGAATTTCGTGTCATCTACCACTATTCCCCGGAGGGCAAACTGTGCCTCAACCAAGTGGAACCAGGAGCGTGGGTTGTGCTGCCAAAAGTCCGGTAGCTGGACCGTAACGGCATACGCTTGGCTGGGGGCTCCCAACGAGGCTGGCCCCGGGGAATTCTCTTCTTGCTGCATGCTACGTCTTGGGTCACCAGTGTGGAGAGTGTAATGATGAGGCAAGTTTCATCTCAAGGCAGTTTATTACACGCTCCAACATGAGCAAAGTAGAAAAGAGAACATCACAGAAAAAACCCGTCTCTTATATACCCAGGACTCTCACAGCTCACAAGTCACATTGCATTATAATCACAAGTAACAATGTATCTCCTCTTTAATCCCTTAATATCACCCCCACAGTCTTAGGCCCACAAAGAATCCTCTAGGCCGTCTCTACATACCAAAGCTAACACCTTCACAGCTTCCTGTTATCTCCAAGGAAACTCTGCCTTTGTTCTTATCTAAGATGTGAGGCCTTATGTAAGTCACAAAGTAGGTCACATGTGTGGCTACACCCCGAGAAATCACGGGGCGGCAAAGAGGTTAGTGACATTTTTTATTGAAAATAAACTTTCCAGCATGGATGTTAGACTTGCGTTGGTTGAGTTGCTCTATAAAGAATTCCAGGGCGTTCAAGAGAGTTTGGAATTCAGCCAGGCGCAGCTCGTCTCTCTCTCAGAAGAAAATAATAGCTTGAAAAAGTCAGTAAACACATAAACCATTCAACTTGACATCGTAAAAGAAAACTGGAAAATGAAGGAAATAATTCTCGACCTGCAATCACGCAGCATGACAGATAACCTGATTTTCTCCGGAACTGCTCAAAATAAACGTCCCAGACCCATTGCTGCTAAATTTGAACATTTCAAGCAAAAAAGTCTGGTACAGAGGTAGGATAGGCAGCTTCATTCATTCATTCATTGAATAAATAAATATTATGCTGTGGGAGCGGTGTGGGTGACCCACCACACTCTACTGGACAGGCAGAGCACTCAGTTTGAGCAATTAACAGAACAATGAGATGTATGGACTGATATCAGTATGTAGATGTGCCTTGCAGCCTCTTTTGTCCTACAGCCCCGGAGCAGAGAGGAATTCCGGTGCCAGTAATACAGCTATTGATATGTGTGACTCTCATGTAAATGACCATGCATTCCTTCTTGACTGTTATGCTAATATGCCATGCATGCACTGTCTGTATCTCAGTATAAAAGAGCTGTCTGTATATGCCTCATTCTCTTTTTGATCACTCGCATTCTGACACCTAGAGACGCAGGGCTCACTCCAGCGCACTGCCACAGGGCTGGGTGCGCCTCGTGATGGAGGAAGAATAAAGCACCCTTTTAACCTTCAGTTCGCTGTGTCCGCCTGCACTCATTTGATCCTCGCCTCCACACTGGTGACCCATATTTAGTTCTTCCACACTGGAGGAACTAAATGCTGGAAAGTTTATTTTCATTAAAAAATGACACTAACCTCTTTGCCCCCATAAGCGGCACGGAGTCGACGTGCTGCTTATGGTGGACTCAGGGGCTGGTAGGTCCATACTGAGTATGGCTACTTTGAAGGGATTTTTCCCAAATAAAACTATCAATGCTGGAGCAGTGAAAATGTTTGGATACGGCAACGCCGAAATTGAAATGGCAGGCACGGTCGACTTTTCAGTGAAATGTGGGTTGAAGACGGTTCCCGTATTCACTTTCCAAATTTCGTGCCAGGGGGCAGACTTGCTAGGGATAGATCTACTGGGTGAATTGGGATTCTCCATCAAGGACCCAGAGGGCTCGATGGTACTGACAGTGTACCCTGAATGGTATGTCCGCTGGCTGGCACTGTTCAGAGGCCTGGGACGCATCAGCGCGCTCCACCACCGTCCGCTCGTAGATCCAAGTGTGACACCGAAAATTCAACTGCTACGGCGGCTTCTCCTCACCCTATGGGATGATGTCATGGCGGAGTTGAACAGACTGCTGGAAGCAGGCATCATCGAGAGAGTGGATGCTTCACCCTGAATATCAAATATCGTGGTGGCAAAGAAAAAAATCGGGTGGCATCCGACTGTATATCGATCTTAGGATGGTGAATAAAGCGACTGTCCCAGACAAGTACCCACTCCCCACAATGGAGGAACTCACCGCAACATTCAGTGGTTCAAAGGTATTCACGAAGCTGGATCTTCGCCAGGGGCGGTTGCTAAGCTGAAGTTTCAACTCACTTCCCCTCCAGTGTTGGCCCATTTTGATCCAAAGCGGCCAACCATTGTGACCTGTGACCTGTGACGCGTCTGGCTCAACAGTGGGGGCGGTTATGTCCCAGGTACAAGATGGTACGGAGCGCCCGGTGGAGTTTGCATCGAGGTCTCTCTCAGCAGCTGAAAAAAGTACACCGTGGGTGAGAGGGAGGTGCTCGCCTGTATCTGGGCATGTGAACAGTGGCATATCTACCTCTATGGGCGCCATTTCACTCTGCGGCTGGACAACCGAGTGCTGACAACATTACTGGAGACGTCGGGTTCAGGACACAGACCTTTGCGGATCCACAGGTGGACAGAACGGCTGAGGGCCTACAATTTTACCATCCAGTTCACTCCTGGTAAGGATAACATAGTGGCGGATCTCCTGTCCTGCACCATGGCCAACACCGTACAATTGGACGACGACAATGACGACGATCCCATGGAAGCGGATCTGGTCAATGCACTGCACGGGGCCCTCCAGGATATAGTATCCCTCCAAGAACTTTGGGCAGAGTCGGAACGAGAGCCCGTGTTGTCACAACTGTGCTCGGTGATCAGGGAGGGTTGGCCCACAAAGGTGCAGGGCGGGCTGGCACCCTTCCACCGGTTTAAAGATGAACTGAGCTGTTGGAATGAGGTGTGTGTGGTGAGGGGACACTGCACGCTAATGCCAGTGTCTATGAGATCACGTATCCTAGCGATGCTCCACGAGGGCCACCTGGGTGTGGTCAGGGTAAAACAGCACTTCAGGGATTCAGTTTGGTGGCCCAGTATTGATAAGGACATTGAAGCTATGGTGAAAAACTGTGTTCCATGCTTGGAGAGCGGGAAGACCAGCGGACCACCCCCTCCACCCCTGCGGCCCCTGTCATACCTGGAGGGCCCTTGGAAACACATACAGTTGGACATCTGTGGCAAACTACATACAGCACCCCCAAACAGCCAGTTCCTGCTTGTGGTCTACGGCCTGTTCTCAAAGTGGCTGGAGGTGTTACCCACTAATTCAGTCATGACAGATGTGGTTACGGATTTCCTTTCGTCACTGTTTGCCAGGTGGGGGTCCCGAATGTAATCACGACTGACAAAGGCCTGCAGTTCACCTCTGGACGTTTGAAGAATTCTTGAGTGCTAGGGGCATGGAACACATTAAAACCACGTTCTACCATCCCCAGGCCAATGGGAGCGTTGAACATTTTAACAAGACCCTGAAAAATGGACTGAGAGCCCACTTGGGAGATGGCTTCGTATTTCCGGATGCCCTCCAGTGCACACTCCTCCACTACAGGGCAACGGCCCATGCTAGGACAGGATGCTCCCCGGCGGCTCTTATGCTGGGACGCAAACTACTCCTGCCTTTGGATCCACTGAGACCGCCCACAACTCTTCCTCCAAGAAATATGGACTCTCCACAGGACCAGGTTGCTGTGCAACATCGTAAGATGAAGCGACAATTTGACAGGAAGCACAGGGCGAGAGCCCATGGACTGAAGGTGTCTGATCAGGTTTGGATCAAACACCCTAACTGAACGCATAAGCTGCAGCCATTCTGTTCTGGACAGGGCCCCTGCGTATCACGAGGTGACAGGGCCAGGACACATTCGAGCTTGCGGATGGGTCGCGGTGGCACTCCAGTAGACTCAGAAAGTTGCCACTGGAACAGAGGACTAGAGCTACGGCTGGACAACCCGATGTGAGGTGGGACTTGTTGGACTGGGGTGGTGAGAACTCACAGGTGCGGCCGACGGTGCCTGGTGCAGAGTCCCTGCCTAGGGGATGCCCAGCTAGAGTTTGTCAGAGGCCCAGGTAGCTGGAAGACTATGTATTGAAGACAGTACTAGCTAATGCGTGTTGGGACTAAGCGGCAGAATAATCCGCTCCAGCACGGTGGGGCGTTCTGGTAGTCTACTCAGACGCCTGTTTGATTGGCTGAGTTTTGCCTATTTAGTTTAAGAAAAAAAGGGAGACAACACTGTGTTTGTTTGTTTTTCTGTTCTGGGGGGGGGGGGGGCATTCTTTGACTTTGTGTGTGTGGGGGGGTGTTATGTGTGAGATTTGTCTCTCGGGGCTTGCCGTAGCCTGGCTGAGGGGGTTGGGATAATGACGTCAGGCAGGCTACGGCTGGAGTGTATATTGTGTTGTCCTTGAAAATAAAGTCAGTTCAGTGTTCAGTCGAGAGTGGCTCCAGTCTCATGTTATTCGGACATAACAGCATGCTCGCCTGATCATGACAGTAGATGCATTCACCACCCCTGAATTTCCCCACATGCACTCAGCCTGCTTTAATTTCAAACAAAGGGGGGTAGCTATATTGATAAACAGAAGAATACACTTTGTTGTGAATAACACCCTAGCAGATCCAGAAAGTAGATTTATAATATTAAAAATCTCAGTTCAAAATCTGGATCTATGTATTGCAAGTGTTTATGGCCCAAATGTTGACGACTCATCCTATTTTCACACTTTCTTCACCTCATAATAGGAGGAGACTTCAACCTGGTATCAAACCCTGCAACTGACAGGCTCAGTACATCGAGGAATTATCGGAAATGGCAGGCTACTGGCACTCAAACAATACATGAATGATTTTGGTCTTTACGATGAATGTCATTTTCTTTACCCAACTCTTAGGGAATACACCTTCTTCTCACCAGTGCACAGTTCATATTCTCGTTTAGACTTTTTTTAGCCAGTAACTCCATTGTGAGGGATATCACAGGCACTGAAATTTGCTCAAATCAAGCTATTAGCGATCACCATCCGGTATCTCTTACACTGGTAAGAGATTGCCCATCCTGGCAATAATGTAACATGGTGTCAGAAGTAAACAGAGTAGTCCAGAAAAAAAGAGGAAAAAATGAGCCAAGAAGGAGGACTGGCGGTGCCACAGCTTTCACCACCGGGCAAGTTTGACTTCGCCAATCCAAATGAGTGGTCTCGCTGGATGAAGAGGTTTGAACGCTACAGAATAGCGACAAGAATGGACCAGCAGTCACAGGAATATCAGGTGAATGCCTTCATGTATGCTGCTGGAGATGATGCAGAGGACATATTAAATGCACTGCTGTTAACCGAGGAGCAGAAAAAGTCACATGAAGCCATCACACGAGCGTTCACAGCACACTGCATTAGCAAGAGGAACATTATATATGAAAGAGCACGCTTTAACAGATGGAATCAAGAGCCAGGTGAGAGTGTCGAGTCCTTTATTACAGCCGTGCACACACTGGCAGAGCACTGACAGTTTGGGATTTTGAGAGACAAATTAATTAGAGACCACATTGTAGTTGGCATTAGAGATGCTAAACTCTTGGAAAGTCTCCAGTTAGACCTAGAATTAACACTGGAAAAGGCTATGACACAAGTAAGACAAAGTGCAGCAGTGAAGAAGCAGCAACCATTGATACATGGGACTGAACAGACTACAGCACAAGTTGAAAGAATAAAAAGAGCACAAGAGGGGGAAAAACAGTTAAAGAAAAAATGGACACAAAGCAGTCAGAATGCACCAGATGTGGACAATTTAAGAGACATGCATGGAAAGATTGTCCCACCCTTAGTGCTAAGTACAGAAAGTTCCATAAAAGAGGACACTGCAAAAAAAAAAAAAAAATGCAGATCAATCAGTGGTGTTCACCAGATCTCAGAAGCACAGGATGAGAGTAATGTGGTGGAGGATTTTGCCTTCCTAGGAAAGATGTGCTCCGTAGAGAAGGATGAGTGCATTGAAACCCTGCAACTAAATGGAGAAAAATCAGTCTTCAAACTAGATACAGGTGCATGTTTTACAGCAATACCAAGCAGCATGTACTCTGTTGAAAAGCATGGAGCTGTCATGCGGTGGCTCTCGAGAGCCACCATAAGACACCACACAGTCACCAGAGAGTTATGTGAGAGCTTTTATTTATGGTGAAAAGTGACAACACAAGCTGCTGGGGCAATGACACATATAAGTCTACACACATCAGGAGGCGTAAGGCTAAACAGCTCTCTTACAGGTCCACAGGAGGAGACTGTCATACACAGACAGGCAAGGTTGGTGGAGTAATGATTACACAGGCTGCTGAGGCAGAGACACACAGAGGTCTACTCACACCGGGAGGCGTAAGGCTAACAGCTCACTTACTGGTCCACGGGAAGCGATGGTCAACCACAGACAGACGAGGTAGGAAATAGTCCAAAGCATCCGTAGCTCTGACGGAGAGAGACCGACACTGCTGCAGGGATGCGGCCGCTAGCGTGGGTATAAGAAGTCCACCACTAACGACCGCAAATGCAGAACAGCTGCTCAGGACTTGACAGCTGAGCGGAAGCCTCCCCGAGCACTGTCACAATAAGAGCTCGGAGAGCCAGAATGACAACGCCGCTGTCAAGCCCTGACAGGAATAGCCCGAGCACGATGACATAGTGCTCGGGTCATAACAGTAGCCCCCCCTCAACCGACGGGCTCCGAACGTCTTGTAACACCCAGCCCCCCCCCCCCCCCCCCCAACCACAGGGCGAGTGAATTGAGGAACAGGCAAGGAGGGAGCCAAACAAAACCCAACAAGGCCCCAAACAAAAAGGAAAAAGAATACATCAACCGACATATCCATCAAATTCCCCCCAGAACAATGACGAGAAAGAAAAAAAAAACAGAAAAAAACAAGACAGGACTACAATACAAGGGATACAAAATCATACAGAGCATAAACACCTGACACCGAACGTTTTCCCACAGGGACCACAGACAACCCGTCTAACTCCAAAGTACATAACCCCACGTGGTGTAGAACTCAAAGTAAGGATCTCTTCAAACACAAACTTAAAATGCCACAATCATACTCCCAAACCACCCCAGTACATGAAACCCAGCCAGAATTAAACCCAAACAACCTCAAACACACGGTAACTATGGAAAAAGAAACAAGAAATACATACAAACACACGGTATCCAAAGGAAAAGAAACAAGAAATACATGCCAACACACGGTAACTATGGAAGAAGAAACAAGAAATACATGCAAACACACGGTATCCAAAGGAAAAGAAACAAGAAATACATGCTAACACACGGTAACTATGGGAAAAAAAAAAAACACAAACAAAACAAGAAATACATGCAAACACACGGTAACTATGGAAAAGAAACCAGAAATACGTGCTAACACCTGGTAACTATGGAAAAAGAAAACAATACATACTATAGCCCCTCAAAAGGAAGGGGGGGGGGGAAACAAAAAACAAAAACAAGAGCATACTGCAAACACACATGAAGCAATCTCAATTGCTCTACATAACCTTTACACCGTATGGGCCCAAACAGAAGATGATCGGCGGAGATCAAACGCCCCCCAGGCAGAGCTCCAGCGACCTCCCTGCCTCCGATGGCCCACGGATAGTCACACAAAAACAGTACATGATCAGGCGGCCTGCCCCAGTCCCAGGCCCCAAGAAACAAGTCCTCCGGTGGCCGTACCAGGCCACCCAGTAGCAAACACAGTTTATCGGGTGACCAACCCAAGGCGCCAAACCCACAAAGCAGTTCCTCGGGTGGCTGACCCACATCCCTCAGCCACCAGAACCGAGGAGGACTAGCGTGCGGCAGCCTGCCTGACAAAGAAACGACAAGAGAGTGCCAGCCTGCCAGACAAAAACCTCCAACGGCCCCCAGCGCTGACGACCCCAGCTGGTGGCTCCTCAAAGGGGAATAATCAAGAAAATGGGTCCACCTCACATCAGGCGGCAAAGGCTCTGCGGCTCCTCCACCGATCTCGGTCCAGACCGATGCGATCGTCGCAGCTCCGCCTGTATCGGATCCCGACTGGATCACAGCTGCACCCGCGTCGGACCCCGATTGGGTCACAGCAGCGCCAACGTTGGACCCCCACTGGACCTCGCCGGACCCCGATTGGGTCACTGCCGCACCAGTGTCAGACCCCGATTGGACCTCCTCGAACCCCGATTGGACCTCATCGGACCCCGATTGGGTCGTAGCTGCACCTGCATCAGACCCTGATTGGACCTCGTCGGACCCCGATTGGGTCGCAGCCGCACCTGCGTCAGACCCTGATTGGACCTCGTCGGATCCCGATTGGGTCGCGGCCGCACCTGCGCTGGCCCCCCACTGGATCTCGTCAGGCCCTGATTGGGCCACTGCTGCACCCGCGTCGGACCCCGATTGGATCACAGCAGCACCTGCATTGGACCCCCACTGGATCTTGGCAGGTCCCAATTGGGTCACCGCTGCACCCGCGTCGGACCCCGATTGGGTCACCTCAGCCCACGCGTCGGACCCCGACTGGGTCAGAACAGACCCCGATTGGGTCACCGCTGCACCCGCGTTGGACCCCGACTGGGTCACCTCAGCCCACGCGTCGGACCCCGACTGGGTCACCTCAGCCCATGCGTCGGACCCTGACTGGGTCGGGACGGACCCCGATTGGATCACCGCTGCACCCACGTTGGACCCCGATTGGGTCACCTCGGCCCACGCGTCGGACCCCGACTGGGTCTGGATGGACCCCGACTGGGTCGGTACTGCACCGGCGACGACCTCCATCCCCGAACCTGGGACCTCCACTCCCGCGACCTCGACAGACTCCAAACCGGTAACACTGTGGAGAGGCTCAGAGGACAAGAGAGGACCGGGATCAGTCTCACCGGCAGCGCCAGAGCCCTGCGAGACGAGTTCGGGTGCAGCAGACGGCTGCCCCTCGCTCGCCTCCCCACGAGGCAGGCAAAAATGCTCTAACACTCCACAAAGGAAAACAAAGAAGAGCACTTACCTGCACTCGGGCTCTGGAGCCGTCCAGGACTTCGTCGATCCAGGTTCAGGTAGACGCTCGTCGTCGGGCTCCCACTCAGCTGCGTCGGGTTCCAAAGCCGGCCTGATGGTTTCTGCAGCTGGATCCTCGCGCCGATGTCCACACCGATAACCCGCACGGCATGGGGGCAGGGGACCCTCGACCCACTGGCTCGGTCTGCATCTCTATGGAGACCTGGGGACGCTTACTCGTCAGCTCTGGCTCCTCACCGCAGTCCGTTCTCCTCCTCTGTCCAAAACAAGGCTGCAGGGCCGGGATGTTTCCCAGAGCCGCAGGCCTCCCCCTTGTTCGACGGCGTGGATCTAACGCCGAGGACCGCTCAGCAGGAGGAAACACAGAGGCAGCAGGTTCAGTACAAATGACTACAGCTGGAGAAGGAAACTCAGGGAGCTGCGAACCCCGAGCTTCACCCCCAGGAGTCAGACAAGACAGATCACTATGATAAATAGGAAAGTGAAAATGAACTTGCCTGTCTTCCGGAAGGAGGATGGTGCCAGCTGTAGAGGACGTTGCTCCTTCCCTCGCTCGCTGGGTGGTAGGAAAGGACCCATGGACGGAGCTCGCCGGCGCAGGACTCTGATCACTCTCAGCAGCTGGAGAGAGCGTCAAGAACGAGGGAGCGGCAGCCGCAGCGGGCCGAGCACAGCATGCTGACCATACAGCAGGGGGTGGTGGCCCGAAAAAAGGGACTGCAGGAATTCCCTCTTGAGATGACGCCGAAGAGACAGCTGACTGGTTGAGTGGGTCATTCTGGCGGCCCGGAACTGGATCCGGATCCGGAGCTTGCTGAAGATGTGCTCAGCCGCGGCGCCGACGCCTTCGCCTTCGCCGGCCCCCAGATGGTGCGAACTCCCGAAACGGATCGAGGACAGGATCGGGATCCGTAGGCAAAGAGCAGGAGTGCCTCTTCTCCTGCTTCATGCCGCGTTCCTCCTCCACCATCAGGAATATCTCGCGTTGCACGGCGATATCTTCCCTCCTTGCGTCGACTTCCGGGTGGTCGGCGTAGTGGGGAGAGAGATGACGAAGAACGTCTTCATCAGCGTCCAGGTACCAGTATATGCCGTGAACGTAATCCAGCAGGGAAGCGGAGATGAGCATCTCATCCACGACTTCCAGAATGCCTGTCAGCTCGTGGCTCGGACTCCAAGCGCGGCCCCTCCGCGATGGCATTCCTCACACACACAGTACCCAGACGGGAAAAAGCAAATGTCCAAAAAACTCGAACTCACTGGTGAATTGCGTCTCGGGTTGGCGTCACCGTAAACGCCGTTTTGGCAGCAGTGTACTGTCATGCGGTGGCTCTCGCGAGCCACCATAAGACGCCACACAGTCACCAGAGAGTTATGTGAGAGCTTTTATTTACGGTGAAAAGTGACAACACAAGCTGCTGGGGCAATGACACATATAAGTCTACACACATCAGGAGGCGTAAGGCTAAACAGCTCTCTTACAGGTCCACAGGAGGAGACGGTCATACACAGACAGGCAAGGTTGGTGGAGTAATGATTACACAGGCTGCTGAGGCAGAGACACACAGAGGTCTACTCACACCGGGAGGCGTAAGGCTAACAGCTCACTTACTGGTCCACGGGAAGCGACGGTCAACCACAGACAGACGAGGTGGGAAATAGTCCAAAGCATCCATAGCTCTGACGGAGAGAGACTGACACTGCTGCAGGGATGCGGCCGCTAGCGTGGGTATAAGAAGTCCACCACTAACGACCGCAAATGCAGAACAGCTGCTCAGGACTTGACAGCTGAGCGGAAGCCTCCCCGAGCACTGTCACAATAAGAGCTCGGAGAGCCAGAATGACAACGCCGCTGTCAAGCCCTGACAGGAATAGCCCGAGCACGATGACATAGTGCTCGGGTCATAACAGGAGCTCTGCAGACACCACAGAAAGTATTGTATGGCCCAAGTAAGCAAAGACAAAACGCAAAGATCTTTCACAGGCGAACTCACATGGGGAAAAATAAAACAAAACAGAACATTTATGTTGTCATGGACCTGTCAAAGCCACTGCTGGGTCTCCCTGCAATAAAAGCATTGAAGTTACTAAAGAGGGTGCATGAGATTAAAGCTCAAAAAGAGGACTTTAATGCCCTGTACCCCACAGTGTTTTCAGGTTTAGGGAAACTAAATGAGCCCTGCACTATCGAGCTGGAATCTGGTGCAGTCCCATATGCTCTGTCCACCCCATGTCGAGTTCCTCTGCCACTGAGGGATAAAGTCTAGGTGGAATTGGAACATATGGAGGACATGGGGGTGATTTAGAAGGTGACTCAACCTACACCCTGGTGTGCCAGTCTGGTGGTGGCGCTAAAAGCACAACCTGGAAAGATTCGGCTGCGTGTTGACCTGACACATCTGAACAAGTGGATACGTAGAGAGAGACACATACTCCCCGCAGTCGACCACACATTAGCCATGCTAGCAGGAGCTAAGGTTTTTACAAAGCTTGATGCAACATCGGGGTTTTGGCAAATTCCACTGTCTGAAGAGAGCAGACTCCTCACAACATTTATTATCCCATTTGGTCGTTGTGCATTCAATTGGCTACCATTTGGGATCTCATCCGTCCTGGAGCATTTTCAGCGTCACATGTCACAGATGCTGAAGGGGTGTGAAGGTGTAGTCTGTCATGCTGATGACATTGTGGTTCACGGTAAGGACATGCAGCAACACAACACCAGACTGCATCAAGTGTTGAAAAGTCTAAAAGAGGTGGGACTGACATTAAATGAAAAGTGTGAGTTAGCAAAAGACAGCATAATGTTTGTGGGTCACCGTATTTCTGCAGATGGAGTAACGCTAGACCCAGACAAGATCAGAGCAATCATGGAAATGCCAGAACTGACAGGAGTGGAAGTTGTGAGGAGAGTGATGGGAAAGGCCAACTACTTAGGCAAGTTTCTGCTTCACCTTGCATCATACACACGCCCCATAAAAGATTTGCTCAGTGAGAAAAATGAGTGGTGTTGGGGGGCACCACCAACAGAAGCATTTTAGAGACTTAAATTGAAACTGAGCTCAACCAGAGTGCTAGCCTCATACTCACCCACAGCAGAGACAAGTGTTACAGCAGATGCGTCGTCTTATGGTCTCGAGGCTGTGCTAAACCAGCAACAGCCTGATGGAACATGGAGAACTGTGGTTTTCATCTCAAGAGGGCTGACAGAAGCAGAAAAACATTACGCCCAAGTTGAGAAGGAGGCTTTAGCAGTGATGTGGGCATGTGAGCAGCTGGCTCCTTACCTCCAGGGACTAAAGTTTAGGTTAGAGACTAACCATAAGCCCCTGGTGTCACTGCTAAGCACCAAAGCACTAGATGTGCTTCCTCTTCAGTTTTCAGATTCAGACTGAGACTGATGACGTTCACATTTAATATTGTGCATGTGCCTGGTAAGAGTTTAGTGACCACGGGCTTGTGACAATGTGTCTGAGGAGGAGGAAAATGAGGAGGTGAAGGTGTTTGTGGATTCAGTGATCCAGAGTCTGCCCTCAACAGAGACTAGACTGAAAGAAATCCAAGAGAAACAGAGAAATGATCCTGTGTGTGCTAAAATAATATTTTATTGCAAAACAGGATGGCCAGAAAAACACACTCTCCCACCACAACTTGCAGCACATGGTCCAGAAAAAGAGAACCTGACCATAGCAGGAGAACTACTGCTACGTGGACAAAGAATTGTGATTCCATCTTGTATGAGACTGTGGGGAAGCTAGGTGTTAGATTCTCCACCCAGAGAGTAATGGCCAAGGAGAAGAGAGGCTGACGAGGGGTCCAGACAGAGCAGCAGAGGTGGAGTACCCCCCTGGGAGAAGTGGAGAAGCTGGCTGCTGGGAGAAGGAAGCAGTGCAGCACCAGCGTACTGTTACAGTATGTTAATGCACCGTACAAGCTTTGTCTTGAAACGTATGATGTCTGAGCCCCAGGCCACTATGCAAATGATTAAAGGTATAAAAGGGAGATGCACTGTGGCCTGGGAGTTCTTCTTGTGAATTCAACTTGTTAGAGAGAATAAAGTCTGTGCTGATTCAGCTCGTTGCCTCGTCTGGTTCATTCTCTCTACAAGACAAGAAATCCTCTCCAAGCTCCACAGTGGTCATCAGGACATCATAAAGTGCAGAGCAAGAGCACGACAGTCAGTCTGGTGGTCAGGGCTCTCTGTGCAAATAAATAAGATGGTAGAGAGCTGTGATGTTTGTTCCAAGCACAGAACAGCACAGAAGGAGCCCGTACTGGTCACTCCAGTACAAGAGAGACCCTGGAAAAGAGTGGGAACTGACCTGTTCTTCTGGGACAAAAAGACTTTATCAGCTAATTGTGGATTATTTCTCTTGGTACACTGAATCAGAATCAGATTTATTGCCATTGTTCATGTAGTACACAAACTAGGAATTTGTCTCGGTGCCATGCTGCAACATTAAAAACATGATGAGATAAAGAGATAAACTAAAAAACTAAAGGACTAAAAACATGCAATAAGTGTAGAAAAATAAGTAATAATAATAATAATAATAATAATAATAATAGTAATAATGAGTAATACTAGTCAAGGCAGTTTTAAATAAATTAGCAAGTAGCAGATAATATGGGGTACCACAGTGCAGTTGATAATGCAACAGAAAAACAGTGATGAATGTCATGAGTCTGGTTGAGCTGCTGTACATAGTGCACGAGAGTCAATAAGTCACTTAATGTTCAGCAGTCTGATGGCAGAGGGGAAAAAGCTATTCATGTGCCGGGAGGTTTTAGTCCGAATGGACCGAAGTCTTCTACCTGAGGGGAGGGGGGCAAACAGTACGTGACCAGGGTGTGAAGGATCGGCTATGATCCGGCCAGCACGCCTCCGGGTCCTGGAGATGTACAGGTCCTGGAGAGATGGGAACTTGCAGCCGATCACCTTCTCAGCAGTGCGCACGACGCGCTGCAACCTTAGTCTGTCCCTGGCAGTGGCTCCTGCGTACCACACGGTTATGGAGGAGGTGAGGATGGACTCGATGATGGCCGTGTAGAACTGCACTAACATCTTGGTGGGTAGCTTGAGCTTCCTCAGCTGCCGCAGAAAGAACATCCTCTGCTGGGCCTTTTTGATGAGGGAGCTGATGGTTGGCTCCCATTTGAGGTCCCGGGTGATGGTGGTGCCCAAGAAGCGGAAGGAATCTGCAATGGTGATGGGAGAGCCTGTGATGGTGAGGGGGGGCAGGGGGGTTGTGACTTTCCTGAAGTCCACAATCATCTCCGCTGTCTTCAGAGCGTTCAGCTGCAGGTTGTTGTGGCTGCACCAGGACACCAGCTGGGCCACCTCTTTCCTGTAGACGGACTCGTCGCCGTTGGAGATGAGCCCGATGAGGGTGGTGTCGTCCGCAAACTTAATCAGCTTAATAGACTGGTGGGAGGAGGTGCAGGAGTTGGTATAAAGGGAGAAGAGTAACTAACTAACTAACTAACCTGCACTTATATAGCGCTTTTCTAGTCACAAAGACCACTCAAAGCGCTTTCATTAATACTAACCCTCTATTCTAAGGGCCTATAGGAAACAGATATCTAGGGACAATTTAGAACAGCCAATTAACCTAACATGCATGTTTTTGGCATGTGGGAGGAAACCGGAGAAATCCCGGAGTAAACCCACGCAACACGGGGAGAACATGCAAACTCCACACAGATCACTGTTGGTCGGGGGCTGGGATCGAACCCACGATCCCACGATCCCCCGGCCAAGGGTAAACTGTGCTGCCGCAGTGCTAACCACTGCGCCACCGAAGAGTAGGGGGGAAAGTACACAGCCCTAAGGTGTGCCCCCAGAAGTGGCACACCTTAAAGTGTCATCAGCTGGAACAGCTGTTGCGGCTTTGAAGGAAGTATTGTGTCGCCACGGAATACCAGAGGCTGTAATTTCAGACAATGGTCCACAATACAGCAGTGAACTTTTAAGGGACTTTTCCAAAGAATGTGGATTTAACCACATCACAAGCAGCCCGGGATACCCACAGGCTAACAGTGAAGCTGAGCGGGCTGTGGCCACTGTCAAAAGTCTTTGGAAAGGAGGAGACGATAAACTGCAAGCATCGATGGCTTACAGAGCAACGCCGCTGGAGTGTGGTTACTCTCCCTCACAGCTCCTCATTGGGAGACAACTTTGCACTACCATACCACAACTCCCAGCATCGCTACATCCCCGTTGGCCGAACATCAGAGGATTCAGGAAGTGGGAGGAGACAGCGAAGGAGAAACAGCGACGCAACTACAATGTGCGTCATAGAGCCTGAGCACTGAAGCCACTACAGCCAGGTAAAAACATTTGGCTCCCAAAAGAGAAGAAACAGGGGACAGTGGTTCAGCATTCAGAGACACTCAGATTTTGCATCACTGAGACCGATGAAGACAGATCAGGAGAAACAGAGGGCATGTGCGCACTGTACACAACCCCGACATACAAACACTACCTGTTACAGATGCTAAAGAAAATATACAGTCACCTAATACTGACATCATTCACAGAAACACAGATAGAACAAACGTACCATATGTAACAACCTCTGGAAGAGTGTCTGACCACCAGTACGTTTGGATTTGTGAAAGAAGGAAAAAAAAAAAGATGTGTGTGTTGACATTGTCATGTTCAAAGCTAAATGATTATAAATGCTCAAGTTTGAGAGTATGCAGTATTTATGTTGTTGTTTTAAAAGAAATGTGACAGATGTCTAAGAGGGGAAGTTCTTGATTAAGGGGGGGGGGTGTTGTGTAAGCTATGGTTCCGGGTGTGTGTTGCCCTACGACATGTATGGTGGTTACTTATGAAGAAAGGTTCCAGTAAAGCATGGTTAAAGCAGCATTTGTGAGTCCATCATTATTATAAATACTCGCCCATTCTGGCAATAATGTAACATCTCTTCTAATGTCCGAACTCCAGGAGGCAATTAAACACATCCCAATTCTGGCCTGTGATGGCACCTACCTTCTTTAAAATAGTGAACCAAATTAAAGAAGATAATTTAATCCCTCCAAATATGAACTCAGCTAGCATTATCCTGCTCCTTAAACCTGAAAAAGAACCTACGCTTCCATTCAGCTATCATCCCATCTCACTTATGAATGTTGATCTTAAGATAATTTGCAAAGCTCTTGCCAAAAGACTGGAAAGTATAACTCCGTGTATTATACAGCCACATCAAACAGGTTTCATCAAGGGTAGGCACTCGGCTAATAATATACGCAGGCTATTTAATTTAATAGACTCCTGTAAGATTAATAACTTAGAAACCACAATATTATCTCTGCATGCAGAGAAAGCTTTTGACTGTGTTAATTGGAAATTCCTTTTTATGGTGTTAAACAAGTTTGGGTTTGGTTCATCTTTTATAAACTGGATTAAAACACTTTACAGTATAGTTGTCCATCTGCAGCTGTCAGAACAAATGATCAAACTTCTCAAAGCTTTAATCTTCAGAGAGGCACCAGGCAGGGTTGTTTACTCTCTCCCTTGCTTTTTACCATCTTTATCGAACCATTAGCAGCAGCCATATGACAAAATGTTGATATTAGAGGTATCTAAACTGGAGAAAAATAACACAAGACAAGTCTTTATGCTGATGATCTATTAATTTTCCTTGACAACTCACAAAGATCTCTTCTTCAGACAGTGGTGCTCATTGATAAATTTTCATCACTATCAGGCAACTCTATTAACTGGGGTAAATCAACAGTCTTACCTATAAATTGTATTTTTTCAAATATATCCACTACTCCAATACAGTCAGGTAATATCAAATATTTAGGAATAAACAATTCCCCCAGGCTGTCATGATTGCCCCTCTGGGGCAAAGGAGAGGAAGACCCACATGCAAGCGGATATGATAAACCATAGTTTATTAAAAAACAGAAAACAAAACTGAGCGAGGGCAGGACCAAAAGGAAACACTGTCATGAACTGGGTTGGACTTCTCCAACCCTGTTCCGTGATTTGTGGCTGTATTTTTTTCCCTGAGTGTTATTTCCTTAATTTTCAGCTGGCAGCGCTTTAGGAGCCTTGGGTCCTTGGCTCCCTGCCAGCCTACAGCCACGCCCCCCTCTCCTGGGGGGCGTCCTTACACACCCACACACTCGCACACACTCACACATACATGCATCATTCAGCACACCACACACACACACACACACACACACACACACGCACGCATGCACTCACACATACGTGCATCATTCAACACACGCACACTCCTGTTTTCACTCACTCACACCGGCAGGCACTTGGCTCATTATGATTGTCGTTATTTATACCCTGTCTGTTCTCCTGTTACTCACTGGTTCATTGGATGTCATCTCCACTCCAGAGTTCAGACCCTCTGTCGAGTTAATTGTAAGTACTGTTGCCCACCGTTCCGCCTGGGGCTTATCTCCTTGTTATTTTGCCCCTTTTCTCCGCTGCCCAGTTCCGTCTGGAGTACATGGGGCTAATCCTCTCTTTTCTATTTTCCAATGAACTGGAGAGTACAGTTGATTGTATCCTGTGTCCTGCTCTGCGTGCTCATTGGAGCCTAATCTAGATCACTTGTGTTTCTCCTTTGTGCCAAAAAAATTTCACACAAAACACTCTCCTGTGTTGGGTTTTCATCCTCATCTCCAATACCTCCATGCACTGCATTTTACGTGCATACGTGACAAACACTGACAGGCTTAATACTCAAGAAACAGGCAGGAAAACTTATCAGCAGAAGTGTGGGTGAGACAACAACAAGACACCAAATGACACCACTCAGAACACAGACTGAAACACAAATATATAGGCAGGAGGGATAATTAACATAACACGGCACAGGTGGAGAAATCAATAATGTTAGACAGCTGACACATAAGGCAAATGGGAATGACACGAGAGGGCGGGGCTGAACACACACAGAAGGAGACAAAACATATGCAGGGGGTCAGAGGAGACACAGCCAAGACAAACAATAACATACAGAGACATAATCCCTCCATAAATTATGCATTACACACCAGCTCCAGACAGAAGAGAGCGCATCACTCCGCCTTCGCAACAACATCACCCTCTTCACAATTCCTCTCCACATCAGAATCCACCGACATTAACCCCCCAGACAACGCTGGTAATTGGTGACTCGATCGTGAGGAACGTCAGAAGCAAGTACTGTGTTACTCGATTTTTTCATGGGGCTAGAGTCTCTGACATTGAGGCTCTTATCCCTGACCTGCTGAATGAATTCCCCCACGTACAAACTGTTGTTGTGCATGTGGGATGCAATAACATCCCAGATGAAGCGTCTGAGATTTTAAAAAGTGACTTCAGGAGTCTTCTGTCCACTCTTATGAACTGTGGCAAACGTGCGCTCATCTCTGGGCCTTTGGCACCTCTCAGACGAGGCTGCAATCGTTTTAGCAGAACTCTCAGTCTTAATTCTTGGCTGTGTTTTACTTGTCCTGTTTTTAACATTGGTTTTGTTGACAATTTTAACTTATTTTGGAACCGCCCATCACTTATGAGGCCTGATGGCATCCACCCAAATAGACTTGGTGCACGTGTTTTAAGAGACAATCTATTCTATTCCATTTGGTGTTTTTTAGTACAGTGACTGGGACTTGGCGTGTTTACTCACTCTGAAGCTTCTGGGTTTGCCAAACTGCCCTTTTTTGGTTCTGTTCCCACACATTGTATCGATCCCATTAATTCAGGTGGTCTTTACCATTTGGATCAGCCTTTGATTTATAATCCTACAGAGACTGAGTCTGTCTCCCGTAGCCCTAAATATTGTAACCCAGGACAAATACAACACAACCTGAAAAACACATGCACTTCTGCAGCTCCTCCTCATCCACTACCCTTCAACTTTGCCCTTGTCTCCTCCCTTAGAGAACCTTTTTCTGCTCCCTCTTAAGTTAATAAAAAATTAAAAAAAATAGAATGCATAAACTTCCCAGATTGATTAAACAAAATGTTGGTAAAATTCTAATCCAGCCTCAAGTCCCTAAAATTAATAAAATTAATAATTTGGCCTCTGTTCCTCCCCAAAGTTTAAAAATTAAATGTGGTTTATTAAACATTAGGTCTCTATCTTCTAAGTCTCTTCTGGTTCATGATCTATTAATCGATCACCAGATCGATCTACTATCCCTCACAGAGACCTGGCTCGGGCAAGATGATTATCAGAATCAGAATCAGAATCAGAATCAGATTTATTGCCATTGTTCATGTAGTACACAAACTAGGAATTTGTCTCGGTGCAATGCTGTAACATTAAACATGATAAAATAAAAGAAATAAACTATACATGCAATAAAGTGTAGAATAAGAATGACTAATACTAGTCAGCAGTTTAAATATATTAGCGAGCAGCAGATAATGTGGAGAACCATATAGTGCAGTCGGTAATGCAAGAAGAAAACAGTGATGACTGACATGAGTCTGGTTGAGCTGCTGTACATAGTGCATGAGAGTCAATAAGTCACTTAGTGTTCAGCAGTCTGATGGCAGAGGGGAAGAAGCTGTTCATGTGACGGGAGGTTTTAGTCTGAATGGACCGAAGTCTTCTACCTGAGGGGAGAGGGGCAAACAGTACGTGACCAGGGTGTGAAGGATCGGCTATGATCCAGCCAGCACGCCTCCGGGTCCTGGAGATGTACAGATCCTGGAGAGATGGGAGCTTGCAGCCGATCACCTACGATCATTATGTTGGTCTGAATGAATCAACTCCCTCTGGGTATTTAAACTGTCATAACCCCAGAGGTTCTGGTCGTGGTGGTGGAGTGGTGGCAATTTTCCATTCTAAATTACTAGTTAATGTTAAGCAGAAATTATGTTTTAATTCCTTTGAAGGTTTGGTCCTCAGTGTGGAACCTGTTGGCAATCTTGGCTTGAACTCAATTCTCTTTGCCATAGTCTATCATCCTCCCACGGCCTATTCAGAGTTTCTATCGGAATTTGCCGAATTTTTAGCTGATTTAGTGCTGAAAACCGATAGAACAATTATTGTAGGGGACTTTAATATACATGTTGATGTTGAGAGTGACTGTCTTAATAAGGCATTCAATTCAATTTTAGACTCAATAGGATTTTCCCAAAAAGTAAAAAATTCTACCCATTATTTCCACCATACATTGGACCTTGTTTTGACTTATGGTATAGATATCGAAAATCTGGTAGTGTCTCCTCATAATCCTGTACTATCTGACCATTGTCTGTTAATTTTTGATTTCATTATCTCTGATCACTTATTTCTTAAAGAAAAATACGACTACAGCAGATGTCTTTCTGATGATGTTGTTACTAAATTTTTGCAGATTGTCTCCTCTATGCCATGGATCAACACAACAAAATCACCAGAAATAAATGATGGAGAGTCTGCTCCATTCATGATTGATAGCATGGTTGATGGTGTCACTGCCTCTCTGCATCAGACTCTAGATTTGGTAGCCCCTTTAAAAAAGAAAAAGTCTAACCAGAGATTTCTTACCCCTTGGTTTAACTCAGAAACTCGTGGCTTAAAACAGAAAACTCGTCAATTGGAAAGGAAATGGCGTTCAACTAATTCAGATGAATTCTACTTAGCGTGGAGAAGTCATTTCTTAAACTATAAAAAATCTCTTAGAAAAGCTAGATCAAGTTATTATTCTACATTAATAGAAGCAAACAAGAATACAGCCGTGGACAAAATTGTTGGTACCCCTCTGTTAATGAAAGAAAAACCCACAATGGTCACAGAAATAACTTGAATCTGACAAAAGTGGTAATAAATAAAAATTCTATGAAAATTAACAAATGAAAATCAGACAATGCTTTTGAATTGGGGTTCAACAGAATTACTTTAAAAAACAAACTCATGAAACAGGCCTGGACAAAAATGATGGTACCCCTAGAAAAGATTGAAAATAATGTGACCATAGGGACATGTTCAACCAAGATGTGTCCTCTAATTAACATCACAGGTGTCTACAAACTTGTAATCAGTCAGTCGGCCTATTTAAAGGGTGACAAGTAGTCACTGCTGTTTGTTGACATGGTGTGTACCAAACTAAACATGGACCAGAGGAAGCAAAGGAGAGAGTTGTCTCAGGAGATTAGAAAGAAAATTATAGACAAGCATGTTAAAGGTAAAGCTATAAGACCATCTCCAAGCAGCTTAATGTTCCTGTGACTACAGTTGCACATATTATTCAGAAAGTTAAGATCCACGGGACTGTAGCCAACCTCCCTGGACGAGGCCACAGGGGGAAAAATGTAAGAGACGGATAATACGAATGGTAACAAAAGAGCCCAGAACAACCTCTAAACACATTCATGGTGAACTCCAAGGTCAAGGTACATCAGTGTCAAATCGCACCATCCGTCGTTGTTTGAGCCAAAGTGGACTTCATGGGAGACGACCAAGGAGGACACCACTGTTGAAAACAAATCATAAAAAAGCCAGACTGCAATTTGCCAAACTGCATGTTAACAAGCCACAAAGTTTCTGGGAGAATGTCCTATGGACAGACGAGACAAAACTGGAACTTTTTGGCAAGGCACATCAGCACTATGTTCACAGACGCAAAAATGAAGCATACCAAGAAAAGAACACTGTCCTTACTGTGAAACATGGAGGAGGTTCTGTTATGTTCTGGGGCTGCTTTGCTGCACCTGGCACAGGGTGTCTTGAGTCTGTGCAGGGTACAATGAAATCTCAAGACTATCAAGGTATTCTAGAGAGAAATGTGCTGTCCAGTGTCAGACAGCTGGGTCTCAGTCGCAGGTCATGGGTCTTGCAACAGGATAATGACCCAAAACACACAGCTAAAAACACCCAAGAATGGCTAAGAGCAAAACATTGGACTATTCTAAAATGGCCTTCTATGAGCCCTGATCTAAATCTATTGAACATCTGTGGAAGCAGCTGAAACATGCCGTCCGGAGAAGGCACCCTTCAAACCTGAGACAACTGGAGCAGTTTGCTCATGAGGAGTGGGCCAAAATACCTGCTGAGAGGTGCAGAAGTCTCATTGACAGTTACAGAAATTGTTTGATTGCAGTGATTGCCTCAAAAGGTTGTGCAACAAAATATTAAGTTAAGGGTACCATCATTTTTGTCCAGGCCTGTTTCATGAGTTTGTTTTTTTTAAAATAATTCTGTTGAACCACAATTCAAAAGCATTGTCTGATTTTCATTTGTTAATTTTCATAGAATTTTTATTTAAGATAAGATAAGATAAGATAAGCCTTTATTAGTCCCACAACGGGGAAATTCCAGGATTGCAACAGCACAGGGATAGCAACACTCAGAGCAACAATCAGAAGGCAAGAAAAAAAACAAGCAAGCAAGAGCAGCTAATAAACATATGTACGTATTACTATAAAATATATATATATACACACACACACACAGACACACAGTGCAGAGCATTGTAGCTGGATGGAATAAATATATGAATATATGAACACAGTGCAGAGCATTGTAGCTAGATGGAATAAATATGTAAATATATAAACACCCACAGTACGGAGCATTGCAGCTAGGTGGAATAAATATGCAAGTATATAAACACACACAGTGCGGAGCAATGTAGCTAGATGGAATAATATGTAGATATATAAATATATAAACACACCCAGTGCTGAGCATTGTAGCTAGATGGAATAAATATGCAAATATATAAACACACACAGTGCAGAGCATTGTTGCTAGATGGAATGAAACAGCATAACCGTCTACTTAGTTATCCTACATGGTATGATTATGTGCCCATACATATTCTCACCCTCCATAGCGACCGGTATGTTCCTAGTTGTATGCCGGAGGGGACCATTGTGTAAGTCTATTGCATCTTTTGCATTCAAAAAACTATTAGTTTGTTACGTCTTTTTGCTATCTCTGCGAGCAGCCCTGCTTAGGTTGTACAGTCTGACAGCCGTTGGTAGGAAGGACCTACGAAACCTCTCGGTTGTGCACCTGGGATGATGTAGTCTGCTGCTAAATGAGCTCCTCAGTGCATTCAGTATGTCCTGCATAGGGTGGAACTCGGACTCCAGCAGAGATGACAGTTTAGCCACCGTCCTTCTCTCTCCTATCTCCTCCATCGGATCAAGGCGCTGCCCCAGGACAGAGCTAGCTTTCTTAATCAGTTTGTTCAGTCTCTTCCTATCGGCTGCAGTAATGCCACTGCCCCAGCAGACCACTCCAAAAGTGATGGCTGATGCCACCACCGTGTCATAGAATGACTTCAGCAGCGCCCCTTGTACACCAAAAGACCTGAGTCTCCTCAGCAGGAACAGCCTGCGCTGTCCCTTCTTGTAGAGTGCATCAGTATTGTGTGACCAGTCTAGTTTATTGTTCAGATGAATACCCAGGTACTTATAGGATGTCACCATCTCGATGTCTGTTCCCTGTATATTTACTGGTACTGTGAGGGGCTGCCCATGCCTGCGGCAGTCCACCACCAGCTCCTTAGTTTTCCTCGCGTTGATCTGGAGGCAGTTCCGATGGCACCAGTCCACGAAGTCCTGGATAAGCCCTCTGTACTCAGCTTCATCTCCATTGGAGATGAGGCCAACGATCGCAGAGTCATCAGAGAACTTCTGTAGATGGCAGTGTGTTGTGTTGTGTGAGAAGTCCGCAGTATAAAGAGTGAACAGGAAGGGAGCCAGCACCGTTCCCTGGGGGGCCCACGTGCTACTGATGATCGTGTCGGACACACAGTCCCGGGTTCTCACAAACTGAGGCCGGTTCGTGAGGTAGTCCAGGATCCATGATGACAGGTGCTGGTCCACCCCTGCGCGCAGCAGCTTGTCCTTCAGGATCATCGGTTGGATGGTGTTGAAAGCACTGGAGAAGTCAAAGAACATGATCCTCACCATATTCCCGGGCTTCTCCAGGTGGGACAGAGAACGGTGAAGGAGGAAGATCACCGCATCCTCCACCCCAATGCCATGCTGGTAGGCGAACTGGAGTGGATCCATCGCTGGTTCCACCAGGGGGCGGAGGTGAGCAAGGAGCAGTCTCTCCAGGGTCTTCATCAAGTGGGACGTCAAGGCCACCGGTCTGTAGCTGTTCAGGTCTTTGGGGTGGGAAGTTTTTGGTACAGGTACCACACAAGATGTTTTCCACAGCTGTGGTACCCTCCCCAGTTTCAGGCTCATGTTGAAGATATACGTCACAATCCCACACAGCTGGTCTGCACAGGACTTGAGGAGCTTTGAGCTGATGCCGTCCGGTCCCGGCGCCTTCCTCGCCTTGATCTTCCTCAGCTCCGTCCTCACCTGGGTCCTGGTCAGGGTCAGGATGGGGGGCTGTGTGTTGGGAGTGGGGGGGTGTTGGTGGAGTGGGGAGTGGGCAGCAGGACTTGATTTCTTTAGAGGCAGCAGTGGTTGTTGTGCAGTCAGGGGGGAGGGCGGTTGGTCAAATCTATTGAAAAACAGATTCAGGTTGTTCGCCCACTCCCTGCCCCCTGTGGCCTGGGGGGAGGTATTCTGGAGCCCCGAGATGGTTTTGAGGTTTCTCCAGACCCCGCTGATGTCGCTCTGTTGCAGCTTGTCCTCCATCTTCTTCCTGAAGCTGTCCTTGCCTTCTCTGATCTTTCTCCTCAGCTCCCTCTGTACGGACTTCAGCATCTCCCTGTTCCCTGACCTGAAGATCCTCTTCTTCTCTCTCAGAAGTGTTTTTATCTCAGGGTTGATCCAGGGTTTGTTGTTTGAGTGACGCCGTATGGTCTTGGTGGGAACGGATTTGTCCACACAGAAGCTGAGGTAGCCCGTGAAGGTGTGAATGAGGCCATCGATGTCCTCACCATGTGGATCGCAGAGCTGCTTCCAGGCGGTGGCTTCAAAACAGCCCTTTAGGGTGTCCATTGTCTCCTCAGACCATAACTCCACAGTGTGCATGGCCGGAGGTTGTCTGTGCACTAGGGGTTTGTACACCGGCCGGAGATGAACCAAGTTGTGATCCGATCTCCCGAGTGGGGGGAGTTGTGATGAGGTGTACGCCTCCTTAGTGTTTGCGTAGAATAAATCCAGTGTTTTATTGTCTCTAGTGTGGCATGTGACATACTGGGTGAACGTGGGTAGAATGGGAGACAGTGAAACATGGTTGAAATCGCCTGAGATGAGGAGAAGAGCATCTGGGTGTTCTGTCTGCAGCCTGCTGGTTACTGAATGGATGACGTCACGTGCTGTCCCAGCGTTCGCCGTCGGATTTGCATAAACAACAATGCAGATCACGTGTGAGTGTTCTCTCGGGAGATATGTAGGCCTCATGCTAACAGCTAGCAACTCAATGTCTTTGCTGCAGTGTCGTTGTTTAACAGTGATATGTCCCGGTCTGCACCAGTTGTTGTTAACATACATTATCACTCCACCGCCCCTAGCCTTGCCACTGTCTGGTGTTCGGTCAGCTCGTATCATGTGAAAACCCTCCAGCTCAATGTTAGCATCTGCTGCTAGTTCAGTTAGCCACGTCTCAGTAAACAAAAGGAGAGAGCACTCCCGGTATGTGCTATCATAACGGGAGATAGCCGCTAGCTCATCTAACTTTCCCAGTATCGACCGTACATTTCCCATGACAACAGATGGAAGGGAGGGTCTTACCACTTTTGTCAGATTCAAGTTATTTCTGTGACCATTGTGGGTTTTTCTTCATTAACAGAAGAGTACCAACAATTTTTTCCACGTCTGTAACCCCAGGTTTCTCTTCAACACTATAGCCAGGCTTAGAAAGAGCCAGGACTCAGTCAATCCTCGCATCCCCCCTGAGCTTTCTAGTCAGGACTTTCTGAACTATTTCAATCTTGAAATTTTATCTATTAGAGATGAAATCAGTCAGATTCTTCCTACCGTAAACTCTAGTACATTAACTACTGCAACTCCCTCAATTGATATCTGCTTAGATAAGTTTACTCCAATCGACCTCTTAGGGTTGGATAAAATAATTTCCTCATCTAAGCCTTCATCTTGCCTTCTGGACCCTATTCCTTCCGGGTTATTTAAAATTATCTTCCCAGTTATTGGTAGCCGTATTCTTCTTATCATTAATTCTTCTTTAACTCTGGGTTATGTTCCACTGGCTTTTAAAACTGCTGTAACTAAACCCTTACTTAAAAAACCAATGCTTGATCCTGGAGTTCTGGCCAATTATCGACCAATCTCTAATTTGTCTTTCATTTCAAAAATCTTGGAAAGAGATGTTGCTGTGCAATTATCTGACCATTTGCAGGGAGTTGGTTTGTTTGAAGTGTTTCAATCTGGGTTCAGAGCTCATCACAGCACTGAAACTGCCTTAGTGAAGGTCTCTAATGACCTCCTGACTGCATCTGATAATGGACTTGTCTCTGTTCTTGTTCTTTTAGATCTCAGTGCAGCCTTTGACACTATCGATCATGCCATTCTACTTGATAGATTAGAACACTTTGTTGGACTCAGTGGAACTCCGTTGCAGTGGTTTAGATCTTATTTGTCTGATAGATTTCAATTTGTCCATATCAATGATGAATTTTCTTCCAACTCTAACCTCAGTCACGGAGTTCCACAGGGATCTGTGTTGGGCCCTACTCTTTTTAGTCTATATATGCTCCCGTTAGGCAATATCATCAGAAAGCACTGTATACATTTTCACTGTTACGCAGACGACACACAACTATACCTGTCAATGAAGCCCGATGATTGTAATCAATTAGCCAAGTTAAATGCCTGTCTTAAGGACATCAAAGCTTGGATGACTTGTAATTTTTTACTATTAAACTCTGATAAGACTGAAGTCATTCTTGTTGGCCCAAAACATCTTAGAAATTCCTTTTCAGATTATTCCCTTAATTTAGATGCTGCCACTCTCACTCTGAACAATTCTGTGAGGAACCTTGGAGTTATTTTTGATCAAGATTTGTCCTTTAATTCACATATTAAAACTGTTTCTAAGACTGCCTTCTATCATCTACGCAATACTGCCAAGATCAGGAGCATCTTGTCTCTGAATGATGCTGAGAAACTGATTCACGCCTTTGTCAGCTCTCAATTAGATTATTGTAATTCGCTATTATCTGGTTGTCCTAAAGTATCTTTAAAAAATCTTCAAAATGCTGCTGCTAGAGTTTTAACTGGTTCTAGAAAAAGAGATCATATTTCCCCGGTTCTGTTCTCCCTTCATTGACTTCCCATAGAATTTACAATCAAGTTTAAAATCCTTCTTCTTACTTTCAAAGCTCTTAACAATCTGGCCCCCCAATATATAAAAGATCTGATATTACCTTACCATCCTAATAGAGCATTACGCTCCCAAAATGCTGGCTTACTTGTGGTGCCCAGAATCTCCAAAAGTACAGTGGGAGGCAGAGCCTTCTGCTAACAAGCCCCTTCTCTCTGGAACCAGTTACCACTCTGGGTCCGGGAGTCAGACTCGGTCTCTGTTTTTAAGAACAGGGTAAAATCCTTCCTTTTTAATATAGCTTACGTTTAAGGAGGGATTTTGTGTCTCTTAACCCCACTTTTGTTCTATTGTTATCTGATCCATACTGCTGGTTGACCTCCAATAATGTACTTGGCATCTTACTGTTATATTCTTTATGTCTGTCCTCTCCATCCTCCCTATCCCCTCATCCCCAGCCAGTCGCAGCAGACGACTGCCCCTCCCTGAGCCCGGTTCTGCTAGAGGTTTCTTCCTTCCAAATGGGAGTTTTTCCTCTCCACTGTCACTTAGTGCTTGCTCATAGGGGATCAGCTGATTCTTGGGTCCTTCTGTGACTTGTGTGGTTTTTTTTCTGCACTGTAGCACCACGAGATGGCTTTTGTTGTGATGTGGCGCGTTATAAATAAAGCTGAATTGAATTGAATTGAATTGAAATATAAGTAAACTCGGTTCCAAGGTTGTCATAGCCAGGAGCGGCACTGGGGTTAAGCTCCCAGTGCTCATAAAATGCTCCTTATGGCGTGCGTCTCGAAAAGCCTCTGACAACTAAGTCCAACTCCTAGCCTGCCCGTGTGGTTTAGTCTCTAAGCCCGGCGGAACTGCTTTTACTAATAGGAGAAGGGGCGAGGGCGGATCTCTGGCGCCTTAAAACCAGATGCTTCGGGTAGATGGTGGCTCGTCAACCTGGGAAGGTAGCCCATCTAGGGGAAGGTAAACCCTGATTTCAAACCTCTGCTGCCTTGCGGCATACCCGGTCACGGGAAAGGCTTCGGGAGTCAACCCTGAGGAAAAATCCGGAGTTGGAGCCCCTAAGGCAGTTCTATGTTGTGCTCAACATCGTTCTGGCAGCTCCTGCAACAGCGCTGGTGCCAAACTGTAGCAGCCCTGCTGTTCCTTTGGATTCATCAGTGACGTGGAGAGGGGGGACATGCTGCATGGGCAACATCTTGTCCTCCATATCTTCCTGCCCAGGCTTGAATCCTACCAACGCCCAACGCTGGAAGGTAGAACACCGGATCACTGGAGAGGACACTCCAGCTTCGCCTTTGGCGTAGACAAAACACCGGGAATGACAGTTACCGGTTATAAGCCACTGCTCAATTGGCGTAGAACGTGGCGCCAGGGGTTGTTCCCGACGGTGGGAGGGATCATCAGATCTCACTGGACAGCTACCGCCTGCCTCAAGCTGGGCAGCCCCCAGCCAATAAGGTGTTGTCCCGCCACAGCTTGCTTTCCTCATTGGGTGCATGGGGATAAGGAGAAATCCAAACAGCAGGCTGAGAACCTTCGCACCAGGCAAGACAATAAAACAAAAGAGACCAACTCTAAAACTGGGAACTTGGAACGTCCGCACTATGATGACAGGACTCGCTGCTAACCTCAAGGACATCAACGACACCAGGAAGACTGCCATCATCAATAATGAGCTGAAGAGACTGGGAGTGGATATCGCCACTCTCCAGGAAACACGGTTAGCTGATGCAGGCACACTGAGAGAGAAGGACTACACGTTCTGCTGGCAGGGAAAGGGCAGTGACGAACACAGGGAACACGGAGTGGGCTTTGCAGTGAAGAACACTTTGCTGAAGATGGTGGAACCGGGCAACACTGGCTCTGCACGACTCCTCACCCTCCGCCTGAACACCACTGAAGGCCCAGTCACCCTCGTCAGTGTGTATGCCCCAACACAGACAGCCACACCAGAGGCAAAAGACGAGTTCTACAAGAATCTCACAACAACTGTCAGGATCATCCCCAACTCTGAACAACTCATTCTCCTTGGAGACTTCAATGCCAGAGTGGGTGCTGACCACGACTCCTGGCCCTCCTGTCTTGGACCTTTTGGCGTGGGCAGAATGAACGACAACGGACAGCGGCTGCTCGAGTTCTGCACATATCACGATCTGTGCATCACAAACTCGTTCTTCAAGACCAAGCCCCAACACAAGGTTTCCTGGCAACATCCGCGCTCAAAGCACTGGCACCAGCTAGACTTGATCCTGACCAGGCGCACCTCACTGAAGAACGTGCTAATCACCCGTTCGTTCCAGAGTGCAGATTGCGACACAGACCATTCATTGGTGTGTTGCAAGGTCAAGCTGCAGCTGAAGAAATTCCATCGTGCTAGACAACCTGGAAAGGCACGGATTGACACCAGCAAGATGGCCCAACCAGAACTTGTTGAGCAGTTTGCCTCCACCTTTGAGAAGGAACTTGGTGTACCACAAGGAGGAGAATCTGCAAAGCAGAAGTGGGAAGAGCTGCGAAACACCATCTACCGCACAGCCTTGGCTACCTTTGGGAGGAAGACCTCGAAGTCACAGGACTGGTTTGATGCCAAGTTGACCGAGATGACCCCGTCATTGAAGCCAAGCGCTCAGCACTTGCTGAGTACAAGAAGTACCCAAACGAGAAGAATCTCCAGATTCTCAGGGCTGCGAGAAGCAAAGTTCAGCAGACTGCTCGGCGCTGTGCCAACGAGTACTGGACTCAGCTCAGCCAAGACATTCAAACCGCTGCCATAACAGGGAACATCCGTGGTATGTACAATGGCATCAAGAAAGCACTTGGTCCGGCTCAGAGCAAGACGGCCCCCCTCAAATCTTCCACTGGGGAGATGATCACAGAGAAGAACAAGCAGATGGAGAGATGGGTGGAACACTACTCCGACCTCTACTCTAGACAGAACACCGTGACACCGTCAGCCCTTGATGCCATCGACTGCCTGCCATCCATGGACGAACTTGACGCCGAGCCAACCATCGACGAACTCAGTAAGGCCATTGATAGCTTGGCCGCTGGCAAGGCACCCGGCAACGACGGCATACCCCCTGACCTGATCAAGCACTGCAAGACCGCCCTACTGCTGCCATTGCATGACGTCCTCTGCCAGTGCTGGAAGGAAGGTGCCGTACCACAGGACATGAGGGACGCCAAGATCATCACCCTCTACAAAAACAAAGGGGAGAGAAGCGACTGCAACAACTACAGGGGCATTTCCCTCCTCAGCGTTGTTGGCAAAGTCTACGCACGAGTTGTTCTTGTTCGTCTACAGAAGCTTGCCGAACGTGTCTACCCCGAGTCTCAGTGTGGCTTCTGCGCTGAGCGATCGACGGTAGACATGATATTCTCCATCCGCCAACTCCAGGAGAAATGCAGAGAACAGAACATGCCTCTGTACGTCGCCTTCATCGACCTCACCAAAGCGTTCGATCTGGTCAGCAGAGAGGGCCTTTTCAAGATCCTGCCAAAGATAGGATGCCCACCAAAGTTGCAAAGCCTCATCGAATCGTTTCACACCAACATGCAGGGGATAGTGCAGCACGATGGCAACGTCTCAGAGCCATTCAACATACGTAGCGGAGTGAAACAGGGCTGTGTACTTGCGCCAACCCTCTTTGGGATTTTCTTTGCTATGCTCCTGAGGCATGCCTTCAGCACAGCAACAGAGGGAATCTACCTGCACACAAGATCTGACGGCAGGCTTTTCAACCTCGCCCGCCTGAAAGCCAGAACCAAAGTACGCGAGGCTCTAATCAGAGACATGCTGTTCGCAGACGACGCTGCAGTCGCAACCCACACACAGCAGGAGCTTCAGACCCTGATGGACCGCTTCTCCCAGGCATGCAAGGACTTCGGGCTTACCATCAGCCTGAAGAAGACTAACGTCTTGGCGCAAGGCACGGAAGCACCACCAACCATCACCATTGATGACTACAAGCTGGAGGTCGTGAATCAGTTCACGTACCTGGGGTCCACGATCAGCAACAACCTCTCCCTTGATACAGACATCAACAAGAGGACTGGAAAATCAGCCTTCACACTCGCTCGCCTCACCACACGAGTGTGGGAGAATCCCAAACTCTCTGTCAAGACGAAGATGGCAGTGTACAACGCCTGCGTCATCAGCACACTGCTCTATGGGAGTGAGACGTGGACAACATACGCCCGGCAGGAAAAGAGACTGAACTCCTTCCACTTGCGCTGCATTTGCCACATCCTGGACATATCCTGGCAGGACAAAGTGCCCAACACAGAAGTTCTGTCCTGCGCCGGCCTTCCCTCCATGTTCACTCTACTCAGGCAGCGCAGGCTCCCCTGGCTAGGCCACGTTCACTGTATGGAGGATGGCAGAATCCCCAAAGACGTCCTCTATGGAGAGCTGGCAACTGGCAGGAGAGACGTTGGCCGCCCACAGCTGCGCTTTAGAGACGTCTGCAAGAGAGACATGAAGGCCCTGGATATCAACACAGAGCGCTGGGAGGACCTTGCAACGGACCGCTCCAAATGGAGAGGCACCCTGACCAGACAGCTCAAGGCGGGTGAAGAGAGACTGACTGCTGCAGCAGATGAAAAAAGGACCCGCAGGAAGAACCGCCACAGACCCAGCAGCACGGAGACCACCCACAAGTGTGACCTGTGTGACAGGGACTGTCATTCGTGCATCGGCCTGTTCAGCCACAGGTGGTGCTGTTCCAGCAGAGTAGAGGTTTAGGATTCTCTTCCATGGTCATCATAGACCGACGGAGGCCGACGACGAAACTCATATATCCAAACACAGGCAAGAAAACACAGAACAAAGATAACACTAATAATAACAATCATGACAAAGAGAACCAGAGTGCAGAAAATACAAAAGTAAACTCAAAGCAAGGATGAGGGACCAACACTCGTCCTGACACAGGCTGTCAGAGTCACTGTGACTAAATCACATTCCCCTTCTTAAAACAATACAAGACAACCTTACGCGCTGGAGAACATTACCTATATCACTAATGAGAATGCAACCATTAAAATGATGGTCCTTCCAAAAATCAACTATCTATTTTCAGTGATTCCTACCCAACCATCTATGGCCTAGTTTAAGTCTCTAGTCTCAAATATAAGTAAATTTTTTATGGAAGAATGAACACCGCCCTCCCTCTTACATCACTATTGCTAATCTTAGATGACTAGATCCTAGCTCAACAGCGCTGGCTCGGATTTAGCCTGAGCCAACTAACATAAATTTGGCTTAAAGAATGAATGAAATAATGCATCCACCTGCATTCCAACCACCATCATCGTGAAGTATGTGGACGATACCACCTTGGTTGGGCTCATCACCAATAAGTGTCATGGCAGCCGCTGGGCCGTCATCAGCCTCGGCTGCGCACACACCTGCCGCCAATCACCAGCAGGCCTTAAAAGCCGGCGTCGCTGTTGGCTCAGCACAGAGTCGTCTACCTTCTTCGCCACGCGACGCGTCACGGATTCATCCTCGAGCCAGAGCATCCACGACGCATCCTCGTCAAGCCTCATCACGTAAGAACCAAGATATCTTAACTTGTCAAAGTATTATCCCCTGTGCACAGGTGGACCTCCCTGGCGGTGGACTTGTCTCCCCAAGTAACAGAGCCTCTCCTCCTCCTCCTCGGAACTCCTCCACCTCACCACAGCACCAAGCGTCACGCTCACCGAGCCGTAGTGAGCCGCAGAGCCAGCAAGAGTCTCCCAGCGTCACCTGCAAGTAAGCAGTACTTGTTATTACACCTCCGTACTGCAAACAGCACTAATCCACCTGTGCTTGTGTGTTTCCAGGGTTGTCAGGTCGCGGCGGGATTCGCTCAGCTCCAGCGGTTCCTCAGCATCGCACTCACTCACACCTTCACACACATTACACTCTTGATTTAATAAATAATTGTCTAAATGGTCTACTCGTGTCAGTGTCTGTCTCCTGGGTCAAGCAATCATGTCAGTACGACTCCGTCAAGACGACCCAGCAGACAGTGCGCTGTCGCGCCGTCTTAACACTCTTAGCGCCCGGGTAGACCTAATAGCCCATCAACAGACAGTTATTTTAAATCAGTTAACCCTAATTAACAACCGGCTGGACCGCCTGGAAGGACACCAGGCGTTCCCCCCGGTCACCGGGGCGTCATCAGCCCCTGCTAATTTACCGGCTAGTCAGGCCCACCAACATCCCTTACCTCGCCTCACTCCCGTACCTACCCCCGCCTGCTTTAGCGGCAAACTCGGGGAGGCACGAGTTTCCTGCTGCAGTGTGAAACAATTTTTCATCGTGTTCCCTGCGATTTTCCCACAGATCATAGCAAGATAGGGTTTATTTCCAATCTGCTTGAGGGAAGAGCGTTAGCTTGGGCATACGCGATTATGGCAAAACCCAGCTACGCTCAGTTAACTTACCAACAATTTGTAGTAGATTTTTTGGAGTCTTTTGACCACACGAATCGGGACACGGTGTTAGCTGACCGCCTATTAAATCTTCAGCAGGGCAGTAAATCTGCAGCCGATTTCACTGTGGACTTCCGGGTTTTAGCTGCAGAGGTGGGGTGGGGGGACTGTGCTCTGTGAAGTATTTTCCTCCGCGGCCTTAGCTCAGAGCTGAGGGATGAGCTAGCGGCATGGGAAAAACCAGATATACTAGGTGAATTAAGCTCACTAGCCGTTAGTGTTGACAACAGGCTGAAGGAGCGGGCAGCAGAACGTAGGGCTGCCAGCCGCTCGGTTAAACCACGCCCCCGCTCCTCTCGGCCATCCCTGCCGGCCCTGCCTCCACTGGAGGGACTTACGGGGCAGGAGAAGATGATTGTAGGACAGTCGGGTGTTTCGGCGGCTGAGAGACAGCGCCGAAGGGATCTGGGCCTGTGTTTTTACTGTGGTAGTGGGTCCCACGGGGTGGCTGAGTGTAACAATCAGTTAAAAGGGGAGGTCCGTGGGTCACAGTAGGGGGACTCACCGACGTAGACCAGAAAAAGCCCCTCACCCGTTGTCTCATAGCCATTAGACTAATCTACAAACACAGGGAACATACAACACAAGCGCTTATTGACTCTGGGGCTGAGCAAAGATTCATTTCTGAAGACCTGGCAACCCGTCTGGGCCTCAGCTGTCAACCCCTCCACCCGCCTGTCAACCTTATCACGCTGTCTAAGACCCCGCTCACCACTGTTTCCTACTAGACGGCCCCTGTTTCGGTAATTACCTCTGGGAACCATCGGGAGGATATCTGGTTCTGGGTGCTGCCCATCTCCACATTGCCTGTTATCCTGGATTATCCATGGCTACGCCTTCACAACCCCATGTTTGATTGGCAGGTGGGGAACATCACAGCGTGGAGCTCCTTTTACCTCAGCGCCTGTCTCCAGTCTGCAGCGTGTGCCCCCTCTGTCTCGGTGACCCCTCCCACGCTCCCGCCCCCGGATCTATCCAGAGTACCAGAGGTCTACCACAATCTGGAAATGGTATTTAGTAAGTCACAGGCACTGTCCCTTCCCCACCACCGGCCCTACGACTGTGCGATCGACCTCCGGGCGGGGGCCTCACTACCGGCGAGTCGATTATACAGCCTGTCGGCTCCGGAGCGGGAGGCCATGGACACGTACATTAAGGAGTCCCTCAGCTCCGGAAT
The DNA here is from genome assembly GCA_020510985.1 of Pholidichthys leucotaenia. Lineage (NCBI taxonomy): Eukaryota > Metazoa > Chordata > Actinopteri > Cichliformes > Pholidichthyidae > Pholidichthys > Pholidichthys leucotaenia. The sequence continues at coordinate 219,935,133 of CM035847.1, read as the reverse complement.
CATCCGTCCATCCACTTCGGCGGTGGGGGCAGGATTCTTTTTAGTGGGAAAGAAGGACGGTTCCCTGCGCCCCTGCATCGACTTCCGGGGCCTTAATGAGATCACCATTAAGGACAAATATACACTGCCCTTGATGAACTCGGCCTTTGACTCCCTCCAGGGGGCGTCATGGTTCACGAAGCTGGACCTTTGCAACGCCTATCATCTGGTGCACATCAGGGAGGGCGACGAATGGAAGACGGCTTTCTGGACCCCAAGCGGCCACTTTGAATACCTTGTGATGCTGTTTGGGTTAACCAACGCTCCGGCCGTTTTCCAACGTTTGATCAATGATGTCCTCCGGGACTTTCTGAATACCTTCGTGTTTGTGTATTTGGACGACATCCTGATCTTTTCACGCATGTTGGAGGAGCACCAGGTGCATGTTCAACGGGTCCTGCAGTGCCTCCTGGAGAACCAGCTATTTGTCAAGGCCGAGAAGTGCGAATTCCACACGAATTCAACGTCCTTTTTGGGATTTATTATCGCCCGTAACCAAGTGCTCCCGGATCCGGCCAAGGTCAAGGCGGTGGTGGATTGGCCCACTCCTACGTCCAGGAAGCAACTACAGGGGTTTTTGGGCTTTGCCAACTTTTACCTTCGGTTTATGCCGAAGTTCGGGATCATCGCTCGCCCCCTGACCAGCCTTATGTCCCCCAAGACCCCCTTCCGCTGAAGCGAGGAGGCTGCCGCGGCGTTCGGGAAGCTGAAGGAGGAGTTCGCCTCTGCCCGCGTTTTGACCCAGGTGGACCCGGACCTGCAGTGCTTGGTGGAGGTGGATGCCTCGGACTCTGGAGTTGGGGCGGTCCTTTCCCAGCGCTCCCCCGTGGACGGGGTGATTCGCCCGTGCGCTTTCTTCTCCCACCGGCTGACGCCCGCCAAGATGAACTACGGCATCGGGGACAGGGAGTTGCTGGCTGTCAAGCTCACCCTGGAGGAGTGGAGGCACTGGCTGGAGGGGGCTGCCCAGCAGTTCATCGTCTGGACAGATCTCCCGCTAGGCTCGCTGGTCTCTCTTCTTTGGGCGATTTATCTTTACCATCACCTACCGGCCAGGGAGCAAGAACACCAAACCGGACGCCCTCTCCAGGCAGTTCGAGGTAGAGTCATCTGGGGACCATGACGAGACCATCCTGCCAGCGTCCTGTGTGGTGGGCGCCCTCGTGTGGGAGATCCGGGACAGAGTCAGGAAGGCACAGGAGAATGAGCCCGACCCGGGTGGGGGTCCCCCGGGCCGTTTGTTGGTCCCCTCGTCGGTCAGGGGTGATGTTATCCAGTGGGGCCACGCCTCCAAGTTGGCATGCCACCCGGGAATCTCCCGCACCGTCAACCTGCTCCAGAGAGCCTTCTGGTGGCCAGGGCATAGGAGGGATGTTACCAACTTATGTCCGGGCCTGCGCTTAGTGCGCCACCGGGAAATCGTCATCTTCCCCCCCGGCAGGTCTTCTCCATCCTCTACCGGTCCCTTCTCGCCCCTGGTCCCATGTGGCTCTGGATTTTGTGACAGGCCTGCCCCCTTCGGACCATTTCACCATGGTGCTGACAATAGTGGATCACTTTTCCAAGGCCGCCCATTTTGTACTACTCCGGGGGTTGCCTTCGGCCCGGGAGACAGCGGACCTTCTGGTTCAACATGTGGTCTGCCTCCACAGCATCCCTGCAGACATCGTCTCGGATCGAGGCCCGCAATTCGTTTCCCAGGTCTGGAAGGCATTCTGCACGACGTTGTGGGCCACGGCGAGCCTTTCCTCGGGGTATCACCCACAGAGTAATGGTCAGTGCGAGCGAGCCAACCAGGAGCTGGAGGCTGCACTCCGCTGCATCATCTCGTCTTGTTCCTCGTCCTGGAGTGCGTTCCTGCCCTGGATTGAGTACGCACACAACGCCACGGTGTCCTCAGCAACGGGAGTGTCTACATTCAAGGCATCTTTGGGGTATGACCCCCCGCTGTTCCCGGAGGAGGAGAAGGAGGTGGCTGTCCCCTCTGTGCAGGCCCATGCCAAGCGTTGCCGCCGGATCTGGACCATCACCCGCAAAGCTCTCCTCAAGACCGTGGAACGCAATATCCAGGTGGCCAACCGTCATAGGAGACCTGCTCCGGATTATCAGGTGGGTCAGCGGGTTTGGCTATCCACGAAAAATATCAGTGTGCCGACCGAGAAATGCAAGTTGACTAAGCGTTTCATCGGTCCATATGTGATTTCTCGGATCATTAACCCAGTGACTGTGTGCCTAGCTCTCCCCCCTTCCATGCGCTTCTGCCCCTCTTTCCATGTCTCCCAGGTGAAGCCCTACATCTCAGACCCCCTGTGCCCACCCCCCGCGGCGTCCCCCCCCTCCCCGAGGATGATCGACGACCACCCAGCTTGGGGGGTTACTGCCATCTTGGATGTCTGTCGGCGGGGCCGGGGTCTTCAGTATTTGGTGGACTGGGAGGGGTTTGGTCTTGAGCACCGTTCCTGGATTCGCCCAGCGTTGATTTTGGATAAACAACTCATCCGCGATTTCCATCGGGCGCATCCAGGTAAGATTGGGCAGGTGCCTGGAGGCACCTCTAGAGGGGGGAATACTGTCATGGCGGCCGCTGGGACATCATAAGCCCTGGCTGCGCACACACCTGCCGCCAATCACCAGCAAGCCTTAAAAGCCGGCGTCGCTGTTGGCTCAGCACAGAGTCGTCTACCTTCTTCGCCACGCGACGCGTCACAGATTCATCCTCGAGCCAGAGCATCCACAACGCATCCTCGTCAAGCCTCGTCACGTAAGAACCAAGATATCTTACCTTGTCAAGGTATTATCCCCTGTGCACAGGTGGACCTCCCTGGCGGCGGACTTGTCTCCCCAAGTAACGGAGCCTCTCCTCCTCCTCCTCGGAACTCTTCCACCTCACCACAGCACCAAGCGTCACGCTCACCGAGCCACAGTGAGCCGCAGAGCCAGCAAGAGTCTCCCAGCGTCACCTGCAAGTAAGCAGTACTTGTTATTACACCTCCGTACTGCAAACAGCACTAATCCACCTGTGCTTGTGTGTTTCCAGGGTTGCCAGGTCGCGGCGGGATTCGCTCAGCTCCAGCAGTTCCTCAGCATTGCACTCACTCACACCTTCACACACATTACACTCTTGATTTAATAAATAATTGTCTAAACCAGGGGTGTCCAATCATGTGCCATGAAGGGCCAAGACCCTGCAGGTTTTCTCTTCTACCCAGTCTCTTCAGCAGGTGTTTTCACTTTTCAGCAATCAGTGGGAAGAAATTCAGTGGAATCTGCTGTTGAAGACACTGGTTGGAGGTAAAGCCTGCAGGGTCTTGGCCTCCATGGCACATGATTGGACACCCCTGGTCTAAACGGTCTACTCGTGTCAGTGTCTGTCTCCTGGGTCAAGCAGTCATGTCAATAAGAAGGCATACAGGGCAGAGGAAGAGAATCTACTGCTGTGGTGCCAAGCAAACAACTTGAAACTGAATGTCCAAAAAACCAAAGAACTCATACTGGACTTCAGGAAGAACAGACAGCACACCCCCCCCCCCATAAATCGCGTGGAAACCGTCTCCACCTTCTGGTTCCTGGGCACCCACATCTCCTCTGACCTCTCCTGGACTGTCAACACCAAGGCCCTGGTGAAGAAAGCCCAGCAACGGCTGCACTTCCTCCATGTCCTGAGGAAGAACAATCTGGACGAAAAGCTGGTGCTGGCCTTCTACCGCTTCTCAGTGGAGAGCATGCTCACCGACTGTTTGGGTGTGTGGTATGCTGGCTCCACGGCCGAAAACAGGAAGGCTGTGCAGAGGGTCATCAGCACCGCCCAAAAAATCATCATTGGCCCTCTGCCCTCCCTGGAGGACATCTCCAGATCCTCCTGTCTCAGAAAGATCAAGGCCATCACAGAAGATGCCTCACATCCCGCCCACCACCTGTTTGACCTGCTCCCCTCTGGACGACGGTTCAGATCAACCAGGTTCCACACCTCCAGACTGACAAACAGATTCTTCCCCGGGACGTCTGGACTGCAAACAGTCAGAGGCCCCACCCCCCTCCCTCCAAACGTTCGTATACACAGAACTGAGGACCTTTTTAATTATCATAATAACACACCTGTCTTTGCACTCTGCACTTTCATGTACATTGACTCATCCGAGAAACAACTACCATTCCTGTGTATATTTTCCATAATCCTTGGGCCATTTTATTTAATAGTGTGTTCTGCACTCTGCACTCTTATGTGCATAGTTCCATCCGTGAAGCCACTACCATACCTTGTGAATATACCTGTGGGTTATCTTTATTTCAGGTGTATGTTTAATTGTGTATTCTATAACTGTGTTTTATCAAATCCTTCTCTCTTACTTTATTATGCAGTAGCCTGGTGGAGCACCCACAATTCGTTGTACTGTACGACTGTACAATAACAATAAAGCCTATTCTATTCTATCACTGGTGGACAGGGGTAGTGGCGGTTTCAGATATAGGTGACATGGGCGGTTGTCCAGGGCGGCATTCTCTAGGGGGCCACAAGAATGAGGAAAAAAAGATTCAGATTTATTGTGCTCAGCTTATTTGTGGTAAATGGGCAACCTCTACAGGCGGGACGTGCCTCCCTGTCTGCTGCCCAATCACCCTTCTTCACCTCCTCCCTTCTGTCCTTCTGAACACATAACAGCTGTAATATTCTAAGATAATATACACAGCTTGATTAATTATTACAGCATTTGAACTACCTCATGGTTACAAGCTATTCTATTGGTTGTTTACTATGCTTTGCTGTGATTGGATGATACACATGCAACGTTCAGTGTGTGAAGTTAGCCTTTCTGAAAAAAAAAACCCCAATCTGCTGTCAGGGCTGTGAATAAACACTCGAATTCAGAATATACTAGTATATTCATTCACTGTATATTTATAATATACAAAGTAAGACCTGTCAGAGTGAAAGCGAAGAAATATCAGCTAACAAGAAAATATGGATGTCACCGGGGTTCTCTCACCGCGCATGGAATGGAATGCTAACAACCTGCCCGAAGCATGGTGCAAGTTTAAACTCCATGTGGATTTAATGTTTTGTGGTCGTTTTAAGAAGAATAATGATCTGTTTATTGATGCAGTAACACAAGGAACTGACATTAAAGACACAGAGCAAGCCTTTGTAGATATACAAGCTGGTCCAAACAAGACTACAGTTAACATTAAGTTAGACACCGGTGCTTCAGCTAATGTCATTCCTACACGTGTGTTTAAAAAACTGGAATTTCCATGTGTGCTACAGCCTTTAGATCAACCACTCTACGGCTATGGTGGCGAATGGCTTGTCATCCGAGGCAGATGCAACATCACATATCAATACAGGGACACTCAGTTTTTTTTTCCACAATATTTTTTATTGAACCTTTTTTTTACAAACATAGCACAAACAATCAGACACTAACACTAAAGTAATTTAAAAATTTAAAAAAACACTAACAACAACAACAACAAAAAATGTATTAAAAACAACAACAACCATTAACAAAAGCAAGTCAACAACAATGCTCCTCTGTTTAGTCTAGGTAATCTATTACATAAGAATACATAATATACATTCACCAGTTTGGAATTTGCAAGGTCCACACATATCATTCACCTTCTTCTTCAGAAGTTATGTTTAATTTCTTTACATAATCAATGAAAGGTCTCCATATATTCTCAAACACATTTTCCTTTAATTTCAGTATATATGTTATTCTTTCTAGTGGAAAGTTTGTTAACATCTGTCTTAACCACTGAGTCACATCTGGTCTATGAGTCTTTTTCTACAGTAGTGCAATACATTTTTTGGCATTAAGCAAACCGAGGTCTATGAATGCTCTTTCACTCTTATTAAAGTTATGTTTTTCTGGATACAGACCCAACAAAAACAGTTTAGGGTTCAATGTGAATTGTTTTGAAATTATTTTTTTTCAATTGTTACCCTCACCTCTTCCCAAAACATTCTGATTTTTCTATATTCCCATAGACAGTGAAATAGGGTTCCTTTACTTTCCATACATTTTGTGCATGTATCTGGTATGTTTTTGTTATATCTACTTAATTCCACTGGTGTAACATACATCCGCATTAACCATTTAAAATGTATCAGTTTAAGATGTACATTTATTGATTTGGTTTGAGCTCCTGCACAAGCCATTTCCCATTGTTCCTCTGAAATTTCAATTTGCAGGTCTTCTTTCCAATAATTCAGTCTTTTCTGTGAGTTTTCACTTGAGAATAGTGTCAATGAGTTATAAAACTCTGAAATAATACCCTTTCTCTTACTATCTTTCGTCAAAATTTTTTGAATGAATGAATGAATTTATTTTATTTATTTTTCGGATAGTACATTACAGGTTAAAAGAAACTGTATAATATAACAACAAGGTCAAATTAGACAAAGACTCCTTCTACTATACAATTCCACGTGAGTTATCCGAAATGGGTGATGGCTGAAGCCGCAGCTTATATTGCCCACCCATATTCCATCCAAGAATTCAAAGGAGAAAAAGGAGAAAACAAGACAAGAGCGATTACAATTTAAAACAAGGCTAAGACAAAATATGACTGAGAGAAAAGAAAACTGAGCTAGTCTAAGTTAAGCGGTTACTATTCAAAAACAAATCTAAGACATAGTGTCACAGAGAAAAAAGAAAAACTAAGCTATAACACAACACAGGCTGGAAATGTCAATCCTTATGTGAGTTTACATGTCGTCTTGTAAATATGTTTGGAGTATTTCTTCCTTTAGTTTTTGTTTAAATTGTCCAAGCTTTGTACATGATTTTAATTCAGGTCCAAAATCGTTCCATAATCTGACACCTTGCACTGAAATACAGTGTTGCTTGGTAGTTGTTCTCACTGTAGGCTTTTGAAATATACATGTTCCTCTGAAGTGATATCGTTTCTCCCTTGTTTGGAACAACTTTTGGATATTTGCGGGCAGTGATAGATTCTTCACTTTGAACATTATTATTGCGGTTTTAAAGTCGATCAGATCTTTCAACTTGAGAGTTTTTTGTTTAAGAAAAAGTGGGTTTGTTGGTTCCCTGTAAGCTGCTTTGTTGATTATTCTAATAGCTCTCTTTTGAAGCATAAAGAGTGGATATATGTTTGTTTTATATGTATTTCCCCATACTTCATTACAATATGTCATGTATGGGAGTATTAATGAATGATACAAGGTGTATAGTGTGGGTTGATTCAGCAAATTTTTCACTCTGTGTAATATTGCAATTGATTTGGATACTTTACCTTTTATATAATTAATATGTGGCTTCCAACACAGTTTGTTATCAATTATTACTCCAAGGAATTTAGTTTCGGATACCCTTTCAATCTCTACACCATTTACACTGAGTTTGGGTACTGGGTAGTTGTGATGGTTGTTAAAGACTATAAATTTTGTCTTGCTTAAATTGAGCGTTAATTTGTTTGAATCAAACCACAGTTTCAGCTTTCCTAATTCCTTTCCGAGTGTATCCAGAAGTTGTTCCAAATTGTTTCCACTGCATAGCAGGTTAGTGTCATCAGCAAACAATATTAAGTCCATTTTTTCTGAAACTTTACATATATCATTTATATACATATTGAATAATAATGGTCCCAAAACTGAACCCTGTGGGACTCCACAGGTGACCTTCAGTAGCTCTGAGTTTTTGTTGTTAACACATACAAACTGATATCTATTCTTTAAGTAACTTCTTAACCAGGACAGTGCTACCCCTCTGATACCACAATTTTGTAGTTTCTTTAATAATAGATTGTGATCTACTGTATCAAATGCTTTTTTAAGATCCAGGAATACTCCAACTGAATACTCTTTATTTTCAATGGCTGTTGATATTTTTTCTGTAAATTCCATTAAGGCATATGCTGTTGTCCTTTTGTGTCTAAACCCATATTGCTGCTCACACAATAAATCATTCTTCAGTATGAAGTTGTCAATTCTCTCATAGAATATTTTTTCAAGTATCTTGGAAAATTGCGGTAATAGTGAAATTGGTCTGTAGTTGGAGAGTTCCCCTCTGTCGCCTGTCTTGTAAATCGGAATTACTTTAGCTATTTTCATTGCATTGGGAAATATACCTGATTGGAGAGACAGGTTACAGATATACGTCAGTGGTTTCACTATGCATTCGATAACAGTTTTGACTAGTAGCATAGCAATACCATCGCAGTCAGTAGATGTTTTACTTTTGAACGATTTAACAATTTCAATGACCTCTCTTTCGTCTGTGTTCTTTATGAAGATGGTGTCTTTTACAGCAGTGTTATTGCATATTGAATCACCTGTTGGCACCGTAGTGGGTATTTCTCGGGCCAGTTTAGGTCCAATGTTAACAAAAAAATTATTAAATTCATCTGCAGGTGAAGCTATATTCACATTCGGAGTCGATTTATTATTTTTTGGAATGTTAGTTGGGTAGCTGGTATTTCTGCTTTTATTTCCAAGGATACTGTTGATTATTGTCCATGTATTTTTAATATTGTCTTTGTTTTTTTCCAGTTCTTTACTGTAATAGTCTCTTTTACTACATCTTATTATATATGTTAACTTATTTTTGTATGTTTTATACCGCTGCTCTGCTTCTTTTGTCCTTTTCTTTATGAAAGCTTTATATAATAAATTTTTCTTTTTACACGCCTTTTGTAGTCCTTTGGTTAGCCATGGTTTGTCAGTAAATTTGTGTTTAAGCTTTTTTTTAACTAATGGGCAGTTTTTTTCATAAAGAGTGGTTACAATGTTTGTAAATGTGTCATAGGCTTCATTTACATCTGATACATAGACTTCTGTCCAGTCTTGCTTCAGCAAGTCCTCTTTAAAAGAACTGATTGCGTTTGGTGATTTGTGTCTGAACGATTTTGAGATTTTTTCTGGGTTGGGCCCCGTGTGGCCATGGATAAGTGCAAAGATTGGCAAGTGGTCGCTTATATCATTTATCAATAATCCACTTTCTATTTTCTTGTCGAGAACATTGACAAACAGGTTGTCAATAAGTGTAGCAGAGTGAGCTGTGATTCTACTGGGATGTGTTATTGTGGGATATAGACTCATGCTGTACATAGAGTTCATGAACTCTGTAACTACATTTTGTTGATGTGGATTAAGTAGATCAATATTGAAATCTCCACAAATTGCTACCATTTTCTTACTAGTAATATTATTGTACAGCTCGACTAATTTATCTCTGAATGTCTCAATGCAAGTTCCCGGCGTTCTGTATATGCAGCTTATGATTAGATTTTTTGTTTTGTCTAGGTCAATCTCAACAGTAACACATTCCAGAAGCCCTGGTAGTGCTGAGGACATTTCATTTACAAGCTTACATCTATATAGGTCATCAATATACAGTGCAACACCACCACCCTTTTTTTGAGATCTGTTAATGTTAAACATCTGATATCCCTCTATTGCCATCAGGGGAGCCTGGTCTGCATTAAGCCAGGTTTCAGAGACTGCTATAGCTGTGAATTTTCTGTTTAGCTGTTTTAAATAGTCCTGAATCTGTGAGAAGTTTTTGTTAAGACTTCTGCTATTGAAGTCTTTTTCCAAAGATAAATAAGTAGGTCGGGTGAAAGCATTATTTTGATTTGATTGAATAAAATTTCTAAGCTGAAGATATTTAAAAAAATGTGTTCTATTAAGATTGAATTTAATCCTCAGTTCTTCAAAAGACATTATGTTATCTGAGCGTGACAAATATAAGTCTTGAATCTTTTGGATCCCTTTTAAATTCCATACTTTAAATACAGCATCCGCTCTCCCTGGTGTAAAATATTGATTACCCCATATTGGGCTAAATTGTGACAGTAAGTGTGGTTCTTTTAAATATTTTTTGGTTTCACACCATATTTTGATCATGTGCTTTACAATTGGATTTTTAACTTGTTTCTGTAATTTTTTAGCCGAGTCTGAATATATGAATAAGGGAAGAGGTAAAGGTAAATTGTATGATTCCATTTCAGTCCAGTGAGGGAGATCATTTGATGAAAAATAATATGTCATAGACCTCAGTTGTGCTGACCAGTAATACAACATAAAGTCTGGACATTTCAGACCTCCACGATCAAATGGTAAATATAGTAAGGACAAACGTAATCTAGCCTTCCTATTGTTCCATATAAATTCCACTAACTTTTTTTTTTAATTCTTGAGAATAGATCTGAAGGTGGTGGTAAAGGAATGTTTTGAAATAAATAAAGTATTTCTGGTAAGATATTACTTTTAAGTATATTAATTCTCCCGATCATCGACATTGGTAGTGACATCCATCTCTGAAGTAACTCATTAATATCTGTCATTAAGGCTTCATAGTTGGCACTGGCGACTGATTCTAGCTTAGGCAAAATTTGAATTCCTAAATATTTAAACTGATTTACAACATTGAATTGATTTACCTCAGGAGCTGAGTGATTTCTCTGGGTCTCATTTAGCATTAATATTGAAGATTTTGTTTTATTTATTTTATATCCTGATATTTCCCCAAAGTTCTTTATTAATTTTTTTTTTTTTTTTGTTAGTTATTTGTACCCGTAGGTAGACTTGGTTTGCAGTCTGGTGACAAGCCACTGGCTGCTGGTCGCTGCGTGCGCGAGCGCCCTAAACCTACATGTTTTTTGGTGTGCGGGAGGAAACCGGAGAAATCCCGGAGTAAACCCGCGCAACACGGGGAGAACATGCAAACTCCACACAGCTCACTGTTGGTCGGGGGCTGGGATCGAACCCACGATCTCATGATCCCCGCGATCCCCCGGCCGAGGGTAAAACTGTGCTGTCACAGTGCTAAACCACTGTGCCACCGTGCAGCATTTAACAAGGTCGGAATTGATTTTTAAAAAAATAAATTTTTTAAAATTTGACATAAACAAAATTATGTCATCGGCATACAGGGAGATTTTATGTTCTGTTGATCCTACTTTAACCACTTGCACTCCGGGCAATTTTCCTAAAAATGCCAAAAAAAAACATGCCCAAAGTAAATCGAAAGCTGTTATTCAACCCTTTGCAGCATCTTCATGGGGTTGGTCTCATTTAAAAGAAAACACTTTGAATTTTTTGGCAAAAAAAATATAATCTCTCTACGTGCTCCGGCCACTGAGTTACAGTCATCTAAACATACTGAACTTGAAGAAAAAAAATTTGGACACAGTGTTTTTTTGGATACAAATGCTTGCAAATAACACACAGCTGTCCGATCCGGCTGGAAAATGCAACAGAAATGTAGATCCAAGTGTTATCCAGCTGAGGTCCAAATTTGGTAACAATACCACAAAAAATGAATATTTTACACAGCTTTGTTCTCAGGCTGTTCCCAGGCGTTTTGGAACTGTGCCAAATTGTGCCAAATGGCACAGTTTGGAAAAATGTCTGTAACTTTTGAATAATTCAATGTAGAAGCTTCATTTTAGGCTCTAATGAAAGGTCACACTCAGGGCTGTGTCTGTGTGTGTGTGTGTGTGGGCGGGGGGTCGTTCCCCCCCCCCGCTACCAAGGACCGACTTCGGCCCTCGCTACAGACGGATTACACTCCTTGCATGTTTTCACAGCGGCCCCCCCCCCCCCCCTCGCTACTGTGTGTGTGTGTGTGTGGGGGGGGACCGTGAACACCCCCCCCCTCACTACAGAAGAATGATGGAATAGACTGATATGCTTCCCCCCCGCGGACCGGCGGGCGTTCGGACCGTGAACGCCCCCCCCCGCTCCTCTTCTGCAGCGGGGGGGGGGGGGGCGTTCACGGTCCGAACACGGCAAATGAACCGTTTATCGCGGCACACGCACTTCGTAATTCGTGCGCAGTACAGTTGTAATTTACCGATCGGTCAAAAGTCATTTTTGGATTACAGTTTTCAGGGATAAATAATAATTTAGCTTATAACACCTTACCTCTTCAAAGCAGCAGAGTCGTGGCGAACATCTCTTCCCACGCGTCAGACAAACGCGACGCTATTCCGCTCGTGGATCCCGATCAACATAATTCCATTATTGCCGTTTTGGCGAATGATTTACGACTTTTGTCGTCAGCCTCCGTCTATTCTGCTGGAATGAGTGCAGGTCCCACTTGTGGGTGTTCTCCATGCTGCTGGGTCTGTGTCCAGCGTCCTTTGTTTTCATCTGTTGCAACAGTAAATATCGCTTCACCCTGCCTGAATTCCTGTGCTTCAATTGGCTCATGCGTTCACAGTAGGCGGGTCCTCCTTCCTAGATTTTCATTCATTGGCTCCTCAAGGTTTCAGAAACCCAATTCAAGGCTCTTATTAGTCGAATGAGAGGTCAATCAGATGAACTAATCTGTTCGCGGCTGTCTCTGCAGTTTTTTTTTGAGTGGCGCTTGGACGCTACTACATCACCATCACCACCGTCATGCGTCCACGCGCGCACGAGGGCGCTCTCGCGCGCCCTTGTGCGTCATAGGACGCAGAGACTTGCCCGCCCGCGGAACAACGGAGCGCAAGTGGTTTTCACTTCCGCTTCTGAGAGAGAGCAGACGCTTTTCTTCCCTCTCCCTCCTAATCCTCTCCCTTCTGATCCCAGCTTGCAATGTCGCTCTTCTCCTGGCTGAATCTTAATCCAAATGGAAATTATGGATCTGGAAAGCGGCTTATATGCGATTGTCACCACTTTAAAAGAAGAAGATCGGGTCAGGGGGAACCCAAGGGAGACTCATGGCATTGGAATTCATGTGTCTGTGTGATTCGACTGAGATTGAACTGATCACAGGATCTTCTGTTTGGCCCCTGGAGTTTTCCTAGTGTATCAAAATTATCTGGGTGAGCTAATCAAATGCGGACCCCGGCGTAGCTCCCTTAACAAATTCAACAATTCGTCCAGCTGGGGGGAGCACTGACTGTCAGCGGCAGGATTAACATGGAATTTACCACCTGGCATGCATTGAAGAGAGAACGGACTCTCTTGGACATGTTTTACCTATGTTTCGGTAGGTGGATAACATCTGTGGATCGCTGAGTGCTCTCCAGAGAATGATCTAAAGCATGATTCAAGCCTGTATGAAATTTGAAGCACAGAATCGAAGAGAGGGAATTTTTTTATTCTCTGAGTGCACTGTGCAGATTTGACCTTGTGTTTTGGTGCCCTTGTTTACATTCCTCCTCGATGAAGATAACGCCGGAGAAGTGGCTTAACCCAAACATCGACATACAATGGCTGTTGTTCTGCAGATCGAGCTTCTCAAGGACAGCGCTATCATGTGTTTACAGAACTTGCCACCTGCATGAAGAATGGACATGCCGAGTAGAACACATGACTATCCGTTGCCAGGGGGTGCCCTCTGCTGTTCACCAGCAATTGACACACCTCCACACTGCATCACACACTGATCATATGCTGACTACATACACTGGTCTCTCTCGCTTTGTCATTTGTCAACATCTGCTAATTGTGCATAGAGGGTTTTTTTTCTGTGTGATCAAAATTTGGCTCATTTGAGCTTTATATGAGCTTATACGAGCGTTATTCTGATAACTATGTTTTTTCTCTCTGCCTATTGTGTTTTCCTCTCTCTCCCCCCCTTCCCCTCTTTACCCTCACTGTTCGACTGGCGCCTTCGGGCTGCCCCGGCTATGGGATGCGCTTACTGAGCGCGCCCAATGTCAAGTCAAATTTCCATTCTCCTGTATGTATTACGTATGGTAGTATTGACAATAAACCTTATTCATTCATTCATTCATAATTCCATATATTTGTGGATGTAAACGTACTGCCATTGCTAAAGGTTCAATTGCCATAGTAAACAGAAAAGGTGAAAGTGTACAGCCTTGTCGACATCCTCTATTGATTTTTATTGATTTTGAGATATTGCTGCTTGTGAGGATTTCTGCTGTAGCATTATTGTATATTATCTGGACCCATTTTATGAAATTATTTCCAAGTCCAAACCTTTGTAGGACTTCAAAAAGATAGGGCCATTCGACCCTATCAAAGGCCTTTTTGGCGTCCAATGATAGGAGAGCTGTATCCGGTGCTTCTTTATTGGAATAAATAATATTAAATAGTCTTCTTACATTATGGAAGCCTTGTCTTCCCATTATAAAGCCATTCTGATCTCGGTTAATAATATTTGGTAATATTTCTTGTAGTCGTTTTGCTAAAATTTTACAGATTATTTTAAGATCAGCATTTAATAGGCTTATTAGTCTCATGTTTTCACATTTATTAGGGGGTTTACCTGGTTTTGGCAACAGTATAATTAAGGCATTATTCATGTATGGTGGTAAATTATGTTCTAGCCCCGGATTATGAGCTGCATTTTGGCGTGCAATAACTGAGTCTGACACATCTTTAATGTCCTTGCTTTCGACTTTAATGCATCAAACACCGTAAAGACTGAAACATATCAAACACAAGAAATATTATTTCAGCTGTGGACACAAAATTCTAGTATTGCAGAAATTAAATCATACTGCATACACACAAATGTAAACATTTATGATCTCAAATTGATAGATTTTTTTTTTTTAGGTTTACTGAGTTGTTGCAAGAAAGCTACCAGCAAAAATTATGTAGCATTTACTGTAAACAAATACAACAGATTATCAAATCCACATTTAAAAATTGTATGGCTTGTGCACATCAGATTTTCATATTAGAAACACACACAAAAAGTTTCTATTCTTTGGACATGTGCATATTCAAACAACCATCATTAAACTTCAACAGAGTCAAACATTTCACTAACCACTTTGCCGGGTCGCAGCCTTCCGAGGGCAGAAATTCCTTGCAGGCTCTCACATTTTGTCTGCAATTAATAGCCCAGAATAAATACCTTGTAAATTGGTATTTCAGCTAATTTAAAGTCAAGATGTCAATTCAAAAACATAACAATAAAATTGACTAGAACTAGGCATCCAGTAAATAATGAAGGATTGCCAGATTTGCACTTCTAAAAACTACCAAGGCCATGCAGGCTGGGAATTGTAGCAGTGACTGACTAGAATAATACTGCATTTACTTCAAGTCAAAAATACATCCCTATTCACAAAATGAAGCTTCAAAAATTACTTTTTCACAACTATTACAGTCTTTGCACATGCATGGAGACTAGGTGAAGGGTTACATAGGCATGGATTACCACTGACAGTCACATGGTCTAGTCACACTTCAACAAACTTCAAAAATATCATCATCTCTCAAACAACCTACAGAATATTGGGTAGATAATTGGATATGAGGGATTATTTCATCATTATGACAGTTTCACCCTACCTGGGCTGAGGTAAGCAGCTGGATGGCTTGGATTTTTGTTTTAGCCAGCCATGCTCAATCCATCTGTTGCCATATTCTGCTGGGCAGGAAGTCTCAAAATCGTCTACTTCCTGTTGTGAATAATACTTATAGCTCATGTATTTTTGATGACAAATTATTTCAATAATTTTTAAATCTCAAAGGACAAATTTCCAAACCTAGGTTTTTAAAAAAAAAATATGGAGGGAATAAAAAAAAAAGGTAGGGAGTTCAAAAGGGATTCCCCAGAGGTCAAGGTCATTTCCATGTTGGGGGGTTCCCCCAGACACAAAGTAAACAACTTTTGACTGGCACACAGAGCCAGGCTGTGAGTATATATACTTGCCAAAACAAATCTTTGCGAGGCATTGTTGTACAACCAAAGGTCAAATACTGGAAAGGATGTCACTGTTGACATACAGTATATAGCAGGGAAATTACAACAGTCACAAGAATTGCCATGTTTCTCACATGGATCAAACAAACACAGCTGCTGCCGTCACACTCCCACCAAAATCTTTATGATGGAAGACTATAAAGTCATGCCAACATAAAATTTTCACAATGTCACCTAATCTTCAACCGACAGCAAGAGCACAACCTTTTGCACTGGTCTTTCCAGTTCGGAGACTGGTTTAATCTTCTCCCCACGAGCCACACTTCTGGCGTTCGAAATTCTCAGCCTCACTTTTCGGACAAGTCCGTCCTTGTCGGCCATTGCACTCGTCACAAGTCCAAGTGGCCACTGGTTTCTCGCCAACCCTTCATCCATCATGAGAACAATGTCTCCTGTTTGGAGGTTTCTTTGTGGTTTGCACCACTTTTGGCGATGTTGGAGATTCAGTAAGTATTCTTGTTTCCATCTACTTCGAAAGAGCTGACTCAGGTGTTGAACACGCCTCCAGCGTTTCCGTGCATAAACGTCCTGGGTGCAGAAGGCTCCTGGTGGAGGTAAGACTCCCTCAAGCTTGCCATGAAGTAGAGCGTTTGGCGTTATGGGAGGTTCGGCGAGTGGGTCATTCAAAGACGTTGGAGACAATGGACGACTGTTCACGATGTATGCTGCCTCATAGAACAGTGTTCTTAAGGAGGTGTCGTCTAGTCGTGTGTTCGCAAAGTCTATCACCGACTTCAGCGTCTTCCTCACTGTGCGGATCTGTCTTTCCCATACGCCACCTTGCTCACTAGCATGAGGAGCATTGAACTTAAACTCCACTTGCTTGTTTGCTAGAACTGTCTCCAGCTTGTCATGATCCAATTCGGCGAGAGCTTGTTTCAGTTCATTGTCAGCACCGATGAAGTTGGAACCTTGATCGCAGAGTATGCTTCTAACCACACCTCGCAATGCCAAGAAGCATCTTAGGGCATTGATGAAACAGTCAGTTGAGAGGTCGTCTAGAAGCTCCAGGTGAATTGCACGACTGTACAGACACGTGCACAGCAGTCCGTAGCGCTTGATTTCTGATCTTCCGCGTTTGATGAGATACGGGCCAAAGACATCCATTCCAGACTTGTAGAATGGAGGATGCGCTTCTGTACGTTCTTGTGGCAAGTCAGTCATCTTCTGACTCTCCGCTGGTCTTCTTTGCTTGCGACACATGATACAGTTGCGTATCACTTGAGCCACTGTCTTGGAGCCCCTTTGTACGTAATATCCTTGAGATCGTAGTTCATTCAAAGTTGAGCTGCGACCTCCATGATTGGTCTTTTGATCTACATGCCTGATGATGGCCTCGGTGACATGTGATTTTCTTGGAAGGATAATGGGGTGACATTCTTCCTTGGTGATGTCTTCTGCTTCACGAACTCTTCCCCCAACCCTTAGCAGGCCTTCTTCATCCAACATGGGATCTAGAGTCTTCAAGCAGCTTGACGTTGCTACGTTTCCACCTTTCCCCAGGGTTGTGATCTCTTCAGGAAACTCTTTGGCTTGTAACCACTTGATGGCTAGATTACGTGCTTTTCTGTCTTGGAGTAAACGGCTTGTCTTCGAAGACACTCTTCTTATCATAGTTCCCAAGATGTTGATCATGGTCTGCCACTTCGAAATCCTTTGTAGTACATCCAACAGTCCTGTTGGTAGAACAACGCTAGATGCCCCGAGACACTGTGCTTTTACTTCAGGGTCACCAAGGTTGAGAGTATCGTCTGGCGTAGTCAGTGGTAGCTCTGCTTTGTAGAGAAATTCTGGGCCTTTCAGCCACATAGAGGTGCCCAGTTCTTTGGCCGACACGCCTCTCGAAGCTAGATCGGCTGGATTCGACTTGGTCGGTACGTGGTGCCATTGTTGCACTTCAGTGTTCTCCCGAATGTACTGTACACGGTTGCTGACAAACACGTGAAACCGCTTTGCACTGTTGGCGATGTATCCCAGCACGACCTTGCTGTCTGTCCAAAAATATTCCTTGGTGACCTGGATCTCGAGCTCTCTTCTGAGGAACTTGCTGATTTTCACTGACGTTGTTGCTGCTGTCAATTCAAGCCGAGGAATGGAGACAACTTTTGATGGTGCCACTCTCGCTTTGCTCATGAGCAAGGCACAGTCTATGTTTCCATCTTGGTCACACATTCTGACATACGAGCACTGCCCATAACCTTGAGTGCTGGCATCACTGAAATGATGCAACTCGAAAGATTTCACTTCCTTGTCAGGCTTGAAACATCTGGGTATTTTCAGATCCTCCAGTTCCTGAATATCTGCTTTCCAGCTCTCCCACCGTTCAATTATGACAGGCTCGACAGGTTCGTCCCAGGATTTCTTTTGCTTGCACAGTTCTTGCAGGATCTTTCTCCCTTGCAACACCACAGGGCTAACAAATCCATTTGGGTCATAGACTGACATGACTGTAGAGAGGATGCCTCTTCTTGTGTTGGGTTTATCCTGTAGTGTTATCTTGAACCTGAAGCAGTCATTTTGAACATCCCATCTTGTTCCAAGTGTGCGCTCAACCGGGAGAGGTTCCAGTTCCAAGTTTATTTCAGAGACGGTAGTGGCTCTATCTGAAGGTGGTATAGATTCCAGGACGTCTATGCTGTTCGACAGGAACTTATGGAGTCTAACTTTGCCCTTTTTGCATATTTCAGTGGCCTGGCAGATTAGCTCCTTCGCTTCACCCACGGTAGACAGGCTGCTCAAACCATCGTCCATGTAAAGGTTCCTTGTGAGGAATTTTGCTCCTTCAGGAAAGCTCTCTTTGTGTGTCTTTGCCAAGTACTTTATGCCATAGTTGGCACATCCTGGTGATGATGCGACCCCGAATAAGTGTACAGTGAGCCTGTACTCCGCTGGCGGGAGTGTCAAGTCCCCATCGGGCCACCATAAGTATCTCAGTAGATCTCTGTACTGTGGCAGAACATCGAAGTTGTAAAACATCTGTTCGATGTCACAGGTCACTGCAATTTTGTCCTGACGAAACCTCAATAGCACGCCAAGCAAGCCATTCATCAAGTCCGGACCCTTCAGCAGCATGTCGTTCAGGCACAAACCTTGGTACTTGGCCGAACCGTCGAAAACCACTCTTATCTTGTCTGGTTTTTGTGGGTGGTATACACCTTGATGTGGTATGTAATTGATGACTTGATTTGGTGAAGGAGGTTCAACACGCTCTGCATAGCCCTTTTGAATCATCTGGTCCATGAAGTCGCAGTAGTGGTTTCTAAACTTGTCATCCTTGCTCAATTTCCTTTTCAGAGAATTTAGCCTAGACATGGCCATCCCGTAGTTGTTGGGCAACTTCGTGGTAGACTTGATTGGCAATGGCATGGAGATTCTTCCATTTTCATTGATTTGGATGTTTTCTTCTATGATTTGCAGAAACGCGAGATCATCCTGGGAATAGCATGCTTCATCTTTGGTGTCGCTGAAATCTTGGTCGAGAACCTTCAGGATCTCACAGGGTGGTGGCACTATCAATTCTTTGGCGACAATCCTATGGCATACACCATTGTTGCCTTGTTCATAACAAGGGCCTCCAATGATAGTCCATCCCAAGTCTGTTTTCACAGCAAAGGCTTCTTCGGGATTTCCGGAGACTATCTCCACCGGTCTGAGTGCTTGTGGGCAGGAGTATCCAATGAGCAGTCCCACTTCACAGTCTTGAATAGGAGGAATGAAGGGGGTTATTCGAGCCAAATGAGGCATCATACTTGCCGCTACCTTTGAAGGAATGTGCTCCCTGTTGTGAGGGATGTGGTCTCTTGTGTAGCACGACTTGACTCGGACTTCGACAGTCGAGTCGTATCCTCTCAGTTTGATGTCTGAGAACTTCTTACAATAGACCACCGATGAAGATGTCATAGTTGTTATCTTCATTCTTGTTGTTTCATGTGGCATGCACAGCTTGGCTGCCAGATCCTCTGTGATATAGGAGCTGTCGCTTTGGGAATCAATCAGTGCATAAACCAATACTTCTTGCGAGCCAGCTTGGCCTGTCTTGACCCAAACAGGTACGATCATTGAAGTATAACTCTTCATGTAATCTTGGTTGGTTTTGTTTGAAATAGATTCAAATGTGTTTTCATCTTTGTCGGCTTCTGACTCTGTAAGCTTTGTGTCTGCTTTCTTCTTGTCTAAGTGCAGCAGAGTTTGATGTTTGCCTTTGCACGTGTTGCAGGACACTTTAACTAGACACTTCTTTGATGTGTGGCCACGTCTGAGACATTTGAAGCAAAGGGCCTTGCTTTGAATGCTTTGTATTTTGTCATCATAAGGCAACTCTTTGAAAGCGTTGCACTTGTAGATGAGGTGATCTTTGTCGCAGTAGGTGCAAACTGGAGAATTTTTGGCTCCACTTTTAGGGGTTTCTTTTTCAGCACTGGTGTTGGTGTTGGTGGCATGAGTAATGCCAGGTGCTCGTTTTGTCTTTGCCCTAGACTCGTTTCCTCTATTCGTGGTTGGCAACTTGTCTTGGTTTTGAGCGACCATGCATATAGGGTTGGTAGCCACTCTGCCTTCTCTGGCTACAAAGTCGACAAATTCTTGAAACGAAGGGTAGCCCTTTCCAACATCTATGTCTTCTGTAACACGCCGTGTCCACCTAGTGTTGCAATACTCGGGTAACTTGGTTGCTGTTTCCTGGATTTGGACGCAATCGTTCAAAACTTCAAGACCTTTCACGTAGGGGATAGCTTCTTTGAGGGTGCTCAGGAAATCGCTGAAATCTTGAAGACCTTTCTTATCTTTGCCTGTTACTTTGGGCCAGTCTCTCAACTTGTTTCTCAAGGAGAGTTGAACGGTGAAGGGGTGTCCGAACCGCTCTTCCAACGTGGTCCATTCACGGTTGTAGGCAGCTTCATCGCTTCCGAAAAAACAACCTTCTACTGCCGCTCTGGCTTCTCCTGCAAGGTACTGCTGCAGATAATACAGCTTGTCTGATGGTGGAATTCCCTTGTTCTCAACAAGTGTCACAAAACTTTTGCGAAAGTTGATGAACTTGAGTGGGTCACCATCAAACACAGGAGGTGTGGGAACAGGCAGCCTTGATTTGCTGACGCTATCTGAGAAGGTTTGGGCGATGAAGGCCAACTGTGACTCTGCTTGGCTCGCGCAATCTTCAGCTTTTGGTGATTTGGCCTCAGGAGAAAAAGCAGGTGCCTCTGGATTCAGATAACCTTTACTTGGCTTGTCACTGCAACAAGAGATGTCATCTGACTTTTGGACTCTTTCCTCTTCTTCTGCTATTTCTAATTGTTCATGACAACTTTCCAAGGCCACCTTGTATTTCCTTATCTTTGCGTGAAGTTCTGCACACTTTCGCTTAGCGCTCAATTCAGCCAGCTTCCTGGCCTTTTCTGAGGCATTACTTGATCCTGTTGAAGAGCCTGGTGAAGATTCTGAAATCTGTGTACTTACAGATACCTTTGACTGAATGGAGACTTTAGACTTGGCAGAAATATCAGACTCATAGTCTAACTTGCTTCCAAAGAGAGACCTGGAATAATCCATTCCCCAAGTAGTCTTGAGAAGGCTTTTTCTCTCCTTGTCTGCCATCATTGGATTCTCTCCAATTTGTTTCAAGATTTTCGCCATGTCTGAGCACATTTGCTTAGCGCTGTCGACTCTGCGCCGCATCTCATTGTCTGGGGGGCACAAATCTCGACAGGCTTCATATGTAGCTGTCATTTCTTTGTCCAGGCGAATCAGGTCTTCCAAGTCATCTTCAGTTGTGTCCAAGACCTCATCTTTGTATGCATAAAAAAGAGCGAACACAGCCTTCTTTACTTTACTGTATGTTTGCATAAACTTTTTGTTTGCTCTGTCTACCTGTGCTTCTTGTTCTTCTTTTTTACTGATGACAGCATCTAAAGTCGCAACTCTGTCATTGAGGCTGTCGTATTCAGCAGAAATCTCTGGTGAGACAGACTTATCCTCTCCCTTTGTTTTCACTAACCGCCTGACTTCTTTCAGTCTCTTCATGCATGTCTCTCGTCTTTGCTTCAGCTCATGAAGTGGGACATGCCTGAGTTTTGTTTGTGCAGTGTTCTGGTTAGTCTTGCCAGTGGCGCCATCTTTTGGATCACTTGCATCTTCTTTTTCTTGAACTCCAGCCACCGCATTCTCTTCTTCTGGTTGCTTCTTGTCACCATTATTCTTTTCTTGTTCACTGATTGTAGCCAACTCCATTTCAAGAGTTTCTATTTCATCATGTACTGTTTTTGCATCAGTGTTGAGTTGAGCTCGCTCTTCCTCAGACAAGGTTTCAACTGCCAAGTCAGCATTTATGGCTTGTAATTGCTCTTTGGCAGCTGTGATCTGCTCTCGCAATTCTTGCTCAGTTGCATTTTTGGCAGCTGCAGCCATTTTGTTGTAGTACAGTGTTTATGGAAAATAGTGAGGAAATGGGACAAAAAATGAAATGGTAATTTATATTACCTCTTTGAATAAAGTGAGTTTCGATTGCCAGCAGTATTACATACACTGTCAACTGTTTCAGTGAGTTGGTGAACTCTTTGTGACAGCATATGCCACCCGACAGTCGTTTTGGCAATCTAATGACCGTAAAAAAAATGTTTAGTAAATCTGGATGGTCTGACAGACAATGCTAGCCAGGCTTAGTAATTGGGATTTTCACCAACCAGATTTCTTGAGTGAAAACCTGGAGATAAAAAATATTATGCAAACCTGAAACACAATGTGTTTTTTATGTTTACCTCGAAATTTCCACTCAAAATAACTGAATGGAAACTATACTTGAATTAGGGAATTCTTATCTTTGGGGTATATGATTCCCTAAATACTTTGAACTTGTACTTGATTTGATTAATTCAAAATTGAATTAAATTTGAGGAATCTTGAAATATACTTATATCATTGAATTGAAGCTCAACCAGCCCTTACCTCAGCCCTTGATCTTACTTGATCTTACTAGCCTGATTTAAATTGATGTTCAAAAATACTGATTGAAATACGCTAGCAACAGGATGTGCACAAGCAGTACATGTACAATGAAAACAGAATAATGCAAACACTTCTCTCAACATCAGCACAAAATAAACACAGTATTCAGTGACTAATAAACTTGACTTTGCACTTGAGAAACACAAACTTGACTTGAGTTGACTTGACTTAAAATGTGTCCTCAAGGTTCAGTCACTGGATACATGTCCTTCACTTGCAGGCTGTAGCAGAAAAGTGAATGTCTCTTACTCAATTGTCATACACTAGCACTAGCACACTGGTGAGTGGCACCGACAGGATGTCACCATCACGATCTCGATGACACGGCACGACCCAACCTCTTGAATCTGCAGCGTTCTTTGCTTGCACACCCATGCTCGTCCACGATGACTTGGTACAGACGAGTATGAGGTAGTGTCTTTACTGTTCTGGTCCCGGATTATGAGCTGCATTTTGGCGTGCAATAACTGAGTCTGACACATCTTTAATGTCCTTGCTTTCGACTTTAATGCATCAAACACCGTAAAGACTGAAACATATCAAACACAAGAAATATTATTTCAGCTGTGGACACAAAATTCTAGTATTGCAGAAATTAAATCATACTGCATACACACAAATGTAAACATTTATGATCTCAAATTGATAGATTTTTTTTTTTTAGGTTTACTGAGTTGTTGCAAGAAAGCTACCAGCAAAAATTATGCAGCATTACTGTAAACAAATACAACAGATTATCAAATCCACATTTAAAAATTGTATGGCTTGTGCACATCAGATTTTCATATTAGAAACACACACAAAAAGTTTCTATTCTTTGGACATGTGCATATTCAAACAACCATCATTAAACTTCAACAGAGTCAAACATTTCACTAACCACTTTGCCGGGTCGCAGCCTTCCGAGGGCAGAAATTCCTTGCAGGCTCTCACATTTTGTCTGCAATTAATTGCCCAGAATAAATACCTTGTAAATTGGTATTTCAGCTAATTTAAAGTCAAGATGTCAATTCAAAAACATAACAATAAAATTGACTAGAACTAGGCATCCAGTAAATAATGAAGGATTGCCAGATTTGCACTTCTAAAAACTACCAAGGCCATGCAGGCTGGGAATTGTAGCAGTGACTGACTAGAATAATACTGCATTTACTTCAAGTCAAAAATACATCCCTATTCACAAAATGAAGCTTCAAAAATTACTTTTTCACAACTATTACAGTCTTTGCACATGCATGGAGACTAGGTGAAGGGTTACATAGGCATGGATTACCACTGACAGTCACATGGTCTAGTCACACTTCAACAAACTTCAAAAATATCATCATCTCTCAAACAACCTACAGAATATTGGGTAGATAATTGGATATGAGGGATTATTTCATCATTATGACAGTTTCATCCTACCTGGGCTGAGGTAAGCAGCTGGATGACTTGGATTTTTGTTTTAGCCAGCCATGCTCAATCCATCTGTTGCCATATTCTGCTGGGCAGGAAGTCTCAAAATCGTCTACTTCCTGTTGTGAATAATACTTATACCTCATGTATTTTTGATGACAAATTATTTCAATAATTTTTAAATCTCAAAGGACAAATTTCCAAACCTAGGTTTTTTTTTTAAAAAAATATGGAGGGAATAAAAAAAAAAAAAGGTAGGGAGTTCCCAAGGGATTCCCCAGAGGTCAAGGTCATTTCCATGTTGGGGGGTTCCCCCAGACACAAAGTAAACAACTTTTGACTGGCACACAGAGCCAGGCTGTGAGTATATATACTTGCCAAAACAAATCTTTGGGAGGCATTGTTGTACAACCAAAGGTCAAATACTGGAAAGGATGTCACTGTTGACATATATAGCAGGGAAATTACAACAGTCACAAGAATTGCCATGTTTCTCACATGGATCAAACAAACACAGCTGCTGCCATCACAAATTACCATTTTGAAATGCTTCTAAAACCATTTCCAAAAGTGGTTTTATTAATTTATTCTTAAATTTTTTATAGAGGTCAACTGGAAGACCATCTGGTCCTGCTCTTTTTCCTGATTTCATATTATCAATGGCTTGCCCAACTTCTTCTTGACTAATTTTAGACTCCAGTATCTCCCTGTTTTCATTAGGAATACAAGGTATAGATAATCCACCCAAAAACCCATTTAGTTTTGTTAGGTCAATTTCAATTTTTGTATCATATAGTTTTTCATAATAATCTCTAAAGGCACTATTAATTTCTAAAGTATCTATAACTACCCGTCCGTTACTTATAATACTGGTAATTGGTGTTTTAAATTCTAATTGTTTAATCTGCCATGCCAATAATTTTCCTGATTTTTCACCTTGTTCATAAAAAGTTTGCTTCAATCTTAGAAGACTCGAGGCAGCTCTATTCGCTGATTTTTTTGTCATATTCTGCTCTCAGAATCAGTAATTCGCTCTCTAACTGTGGGTTACTTTCTGCATACACTTTTTCTTGAAGAATTTTTATTTTACGTTCCAATTGGACTCTCTCCTCTCGGGTCTTCTTAGATTTTGAACCTGTATAACTAATAATATGCCCCTAATAAAAGCTTTGAAAGCCTCCCACTTTATACATGCCGTTGTTTGTGTAGTATTAATATTAAAGAACTCATCTATCTGTTTTTCTATGTACTGAACAAATTCCTCATCCTGAAGCCATTTATGCTGAAAATGCCACCTACCTGGATCCTTTGTCAATTTCTTATCTACATATATTAGACAGCAGGGTGCATGATCAGAGATCACAATGTTATCATAGAAACAGTTTTGAATCTTGGACCTTAATTCTGTAGAGATCAAAAAGTAGTCAATACATGAGAATGTCTTACAGGTATTAGAATAACAAGAATAGGATTTGACTTGTGGTTTCATTTCTCTCCATATATCTAGCAATCTCAATTCTTTCATAAAATGATTAATGGTCATCCTACATCCATTGTGCGTACAGTCCAGTCCTGTTGATCTATCTATACTGGGATTCAATGTACAATTAAAATCCCCTGCTATTATATGTTGCCCTGTAAGTGATGATAAAGTAAGGAATAAATTAACAAAGAAGTTTTGATCATCAATATTGGGGCCGTATAAGTTCACCAGATTTATATTTTCTAATAACAAAGATCCTTGGATGATTAGATAGCTTCCAAATTTGTCTCCAATTACATTTTTCACTTGAAATGGGACTGTTTTGTGTATGAGAGTCATAACTCCCCTGGCTCGGGATGAAAATGATGAGGTGAACACGTTACCTTGCCATCTTCTCCTAATTCTTTTTACATCCTCCTCTATTAGATGAGTTTCTTGTAAAAATACAATTTTTGAATCTATGTCTTTTATTTTATTCATAACTTGTTTAAGTTTTTTAAGATTTTGTAGACCTCTGCAATTCCATGAAGTTAAATTAAGATTAACGCTTTGATCTATGATCAGTAAAGAGTTTGAGATTACCTTGCAATATGAACATACTCTTACAGAGAAGCAAAAACATGGATGATGGAATATTCATCCTACAAACTAAACAAAAACAAATTCCCTTTCCCCACATTTGTGGTAATCCCCCCAAAATCAAAAAAATTCTGTCTCCCGTTATAGCTAGTGACTGTTCCACACCTGCGAGGATCAGTCAAACCACTCTCTCTTTCTCCTCTCAATCACCCTGACTCTACTACTATTCTTATGACATTAACTCTCTTCTGTAGTTTTTTCAGCATAACTTGGGGCTGCACGGTGGCGCAGTGGTTAGCACTGCGGCAGCACAGTTTACCCTTGGCCCGGGGATCATGGGATCAATCCCAGCCCCCGACCAACAGTGATCTGTGTGGAGTTTGCATGTTCTCCCCGTGTTTGCGTGGGTTTACTCCGGGATTTCTCCGGTTTCCTCCCACATGCCAAAAACATGCAGGTTAGGTTAATTGGAGACTCTAAAGTGGCCGTAGGTGTGAGTGTGTGTGTGAATGGTTAAGGGATAGTGCCGTAGCGTGGCTGCTCATCCATCCAGGTGGTGGATACCCTCAATTTCCCCTCTGGGGATCAATAAAGTATACTAAACCTAAAATCTAAAAAAAATAACTTCAAAGTTTTATAGCAACGTTGTACATCATAGCTTTTTTTTTTTTTTTAAATACAGTCTGTATTTTGTAGACTTGTTATATGTTTCAGATCAATCAGATGTCTGTACATATGCTTAAATGTTCTACCTTTGTCATGTTCATGCTTAGCTCCCACCAGTCTCCTTTTGGATTTGCTTGATGAGCTCCTGCGCCTCTTGAGGGGTCTTGAAGGTGTGGGTTCTCCCCTTATATGTGACCAGCAGTCTTGCCGGATGAATTACTCCGTGATGAATCCCGAGGTTGCGCAGCTCTTTGCGGGCGGGGTTGAACTGCCTCCTTAATTGTTGTATTCCTGTGGCGAAGTCTGGGTAGAACCGCACCTGTTGATCCTGGTATTTAATTTCCCCTTTAGCTCGCGCAGCATTGGTGACTGTCATCTTGTCTCTGTAGTTGAGGAACTTCATAATCAGCGTCCTCGGTGGTGCCTTATTATCTCTCGGTGGGCCGATTCGATGAGCTCTCTCTAAAACAACCGATGACTGCAGGTCCGCGTTGTTCAGCGCTTCTGGAATCCACTTTTCCAAAAAGGAACATGAGTCCCATCCCTCCGCTCCCTCCGGGAGGCCCACCAGCCTCAAATTATTCCGTCGCGAGTGGGATTCCAAGTCTAGGACGTTATCTTCCAGACGTTTACATTTTAATTCCAGTGTTTGCAGCTTAATTTGCAGGCTGGTGATGTCATCCTCAGCGCTTGATATTCAGAGCTCCGCCTGCGACATTCGCTCCATGCAGTCAGAATCAGAATCAGAATCAGAATGAACTTTATTGCCAAGCATGTTTACACATACAAGGAATTTGACTTGACATTAGGCGCGCTCGGTAAGCGCTTCCTAATGACACGGCAGCCATGCAAGGCGCCTCATCATACAGTGGGGGGTAAAGAGGGGAAGGGGGAGGGGGAGGGGATGACACATTGGGCAAAGAGAAAAAAACCATAGTTATCAGAATAGCGCTCGAGTGAGCAAAATTATGATCACATAGAAAAAAAACCCTCAATGCACACTTAGCAGACAAGTTACAATACACACATTAACAAAGCAAGTTGAGAGAGACAGTGTGTGTGTGTGTGTGTGTCAGTGTATGTGTATCAGTCATGTAATGTATGCAGTGTGTGTATCAGTTACTGGTGAACAGCAAAAATCCTCTCCTGAGCAACGCTTAGATGTTATGTCTTTAGTGTCCTAAAACATAGATAGCATGTCCACAAGAGTTCATCTCTCAGTGCATGTCTGATGGTAAATTCCATGCTAGTCACATGACGCTGTCCTTGAGAGTTCAGATTACTGCACACCAGTGTGTTTGGGTTAGGGAGAAGCCAAGCCAAAACTCCCTTCTGCCTTATCTTCCTCCAGGAGGAATGAAATCTCAAGGGCGCCGAATCAAGGCCTGATAGGCACAGTCCACTTAGAGCATAGAAATTTCCTCTCTCATGCGATTCTGTGCATCACAATTTAAATTAACAATCACAGGCTTTAAAATCATTCCCTGGAGAACACCCAGCGACACAAGATGTTTCCCACCTTTCCAATTCAGTTCACCATTGCCGCTATCAGTGCTCCCCCCAGCTGGTCGAATTATTGAAGGAGCTACGCCGGGTCCGCATTTTGATTAGCTCTTCCAACTTCTTTAATTTTCGATACACCAGGAAAACTCCAAGGCCAATCAGCAGAAATCCTGTGATCATGAAGCCAAAAAAGATAGATGTCTTCCACATCTTCAATCGAATCACGCAGACACATGAGTTCCAATTGTTCCATGAGTCTCTCCACTTGGGCTCCCCCTGGCCCGATTTCCTGTTAAAAAGTGGTGTCAATAGCATTAAAGCCCAGCTCAATTCCATGATTTCCATAATTTCCGTTTGGGTCGAGATGCAGCAGAAGAAGAGCGAGACACAGACAGGACACAGCAAGCTGGGATCAGTAAGGGGAAGAGGAGAAGGGAGAGGAGAAGAAATGCGTCTGCTCTCTCTGATAGCCGGAAGAAGATACGAAGATAAGAAGATAGTCGTTTATTTCTTTCCTCATTCCTTCTATCGCTGCTATAATCCCATCAAATTTAGACGAAAACTCTGTTCTCATGGAGGTGATGGCAGCGAGCACTACGCTTGTCCCCTCCCCAGCAGTTCCCGCTCCGCCGCTGGCTCCATCCTCCGCCATTGCCTCTGGAGTTTTCCCTGCCTCGCCTTGAGCGTGGAAGTCCGTTAGCTTGGATTGTTTTGTCGAGTTGCCTTTTCCTCCACCTAATTTTTTAACCTTGGTCTTTACCATATCCACGCCAAAACGCTGGGATGGGTTTTTGTTCCAATTGAGAGAGTTTTAGTAAAATTTTTAGTTTTACAAGCAGAGCAGTGTGAAACACGTCTTCCTACGTGGCCGCCATAACCGGAAGTTGGGACACTCAGTTTTTGCTGGAAACTCACATAGTTAATACAACTGTATGGACTTCCTTCCACCATCCTCCAAAAACTACAGTATGTCCAAAACTCAGCCGCCCGCCTACTTACTCACTCCCGCTCCAGAGACCACATCACTCCTCTCCTCCATCAGCTCCACTGGCTCCCCATTCAACAGCGCATCAACTTCAAGATCCTCCTCATCACCTATAAAGCTCTTCATAACCTTGCCCCCTCATACCTAGCTGACCTTCTGTCTCGTCATTCCCCCACTCGTCTCCTCCGCTCTGCTGACACTCACCTTCTTACCCCCATCACCAAGACAAAATTCCGCACCCTGGGTGATAGATCATTGGCCATCGCCGCACCAACCCTCTGGAATTCTTTGCCCCTTCACATCCGGTCTGCCAACACACTTGCTTCTTTCAAAAGTCAACTCAAAACCCATCTTTTCAAATCTGCCTATGAAAACTGACTGCCTCTTCTACCTATGTGTACCTACCTTGTCTGTTTACCCGTTCTCTGTATGTTTGTTCTTATGCTGCTTTGTAAAGCGTCTTTGAGTATTTAGAAAAGCGCTATATAAGACTGATGTATTATTATTATTATTATTAACTGCACCCCCAGTATTAGGATTAAAAGCATGCCTAGACTTTGGATTAATTAAGGTCATAATGTCTGTACATGGCACATCAGTGAAGCCAATTATGGATCAATTTGCAGATGTCTTCACAGGAATAGGGCTCTTTCCTGGTGAATGCATCTATGTTGACCCTAATGGCATACCAGTAGTCCACCCACCAAGACGCGTTCCCCTCGCTCTTCGTGACTGCCTAAAAGAGGAACTACAAAGGATGGAACAACAACAGATAATTGTGAAAGTCACTGAGCCAACTGAATGGGTAAATTCAATGGTCACTGCAGAAAAACCATGCACAGGCAAGCTGAGAGTGTGTTTAGACCCAAAAGACCTAAACAAAGTCATCAAAAGACCACATTACCCACTACCCACTCTTGATGACATCACATCCAGGTTAACAGGAGCTTGTTATTTCAGTGTCATGGATGCCAGGTCAGGCTACTGGGCAATAAAGCTCACAGAAGAATCGTCCAAATTGACCACATTCAACACTGTGTTTAGATGATATAGATTCCTCCACCTACCTTTTGGACTGAAATCAGCCCAGGATGAGTTTCAACGTAAAATCGATGAAACTTATGAGGGCCTGCAGGGTGTGATGGCGATTGTTGATGATGTTCTCATATACACTGATGATTTCTCATTTTTTTTATATGTTTGTCACACCTAAATGTTTTAGATCATCAAACAAATGTAAATATTAGACAAAGATAACACAAGTAAACACAAAATGCAGTTTTTAAATGAAGGTGTTTATTATTAAGGGTAAAAAAAAAATCCAAACCTACATGGCCCTGTGTGAGAAAGTGATTGCCCCCTAAACCTAATAACTGGTTGGGCCATCCTTAGCAGCAACAACTGCAATCAAGCGTCTGCGATAACTGGTAATGAGTCTTTTACAGCGCTGTGGAGGAATTTTGGCCCACTCATCTTTGCAGAATTGTTGTAATTCATCCACATTGGAGGGTTTTCAAGCATGAGACGCCTTTTTAAGGTCATGCCACAGCATTTCAATCGGATTCATGTTAGGACTTTGACTAGGCCACTCCAAAGTCTTCATTTTGTTTTTCTTAAGTAATTCAGAGGTGGACTTGCTGGTGTATTTTGGATCATTGTCCTGCTGCAGAACCCAAGTGTGCTTCAGCTTGAGGTTGTGAACAGATGGCTGGACATTCTCCTTCAGGATTTTTTGTTAGACAGCAGAATTCATGGTTCCATTTACCACAGCAAATCTTTCAGGTCCTGAAGCAGCAAAACAGCCCCAGACCATCACATTACCACCACCACCACCACCATATTTTACTGTTGGTATGGTGTTCCTTTTCTGAAATGCTGTGTTACTTTTACGCCAGATATAATGGGAAACACACCTTCCAAAAAGTTCAGCTTTTGTCTCGTCAGTCCAACATATTTTCCCCAAAGTCTTGGTGATCATCAAGATGTTTTCTGGCAAAACTGAGACGAGCCTTTATGTTCTTTTTGCTTAGCAGTGGTTTTTGTCTTGAAACTGCCATGCAGGCCACTTTTGCCCAGTCTCTTTCTTATGGTGGAGTCATGAACACTGACCTTAACTGAGGCAAGTGAGGTCTGCAGTTCTTTGGATGTTGTTGTGGGGTTTTTGTGACCTCTTGGATGAGTTGTTGTTGTGCTCCTGGGGTAATTTTGGTCAGCTGGCCACTCCTGGGAAGGTTCACCACTGTTCCATGTTTTTGCCATTTGTGGATAATGGCTCTCACTGTGGTTCGCTGGAGTCCCAAAACTTCAGAAATGGCTTTATAACCTTTTCCAGACTGATAGATCTCAATTACTTTGTTTCTCATTTGTTCCTGAATTTTTTTGGATCGCAGCATGATGTCTAGCTTTTGAGGATCTTTTGGTCTACTTCACTTTGTCAGGCAGGTCCTATTTAAGTGATGTCTTGATTGAGAACAGGTGTGGCAGTAATCAGGCCTGGGTGTGGCTAGAGAAATTGAACTCAGCTTTCCAAAGATGTGATAAACCACAGTTAATTTGCGTTTTAACGGGGGGGGGGGCACTTTTTCACAAAGGGCAATGTAGGGTTTTTTATTCCCTTAATAATAAACACCTTCATTTAAAAACTGCATTTTGTGTTTACTTGTGTTATCTTTGTCTAATATTTACATTTGTTACAAACCTCCAGCTGGCTAATGACCTAAACAGCTTTTACTGCAGGTTTGAAAAGAACCTACAGTTCTCACCTCCCACCCACACAAAAGGATTATCTGCAGCCCCAGGAACTCCATCCCTCCTCCACTCTGACCTCCCACCAGCACTAATGATCTGTGAAGAGGAGGTGCGCCGGGTCTTTCAGAGACAAAAGATCAAGAAGGCTGCAGGACCTGATGGTGTGTCTCTGTCCTGCCTGAGAGTCTGCTCCAACGAGTTGGCCCCCATCTTCACCCGGATCTTTAACAGATCACTGGAGCTGCGTGAAGTGCCTTCCTGCTTCAAACGCTCCATCATCATTCCAGTTCCCAAGAAACCCTCTATTACAGGATTAAACGACTACAGACCTGTTGCCCTGACCTCTGTGGTCATGAAATCCTTGGAGAGATTGGTGCTGAACCACCTGAAGGTCATCACAGGCCCCCTGATGGACCCACTGCAGTTTGCCTACCGGTCAAACAGGTCAGTGGATGATGCAGTGAATATGGGACTACATTACATCCTGCAACACCTCGACTCCCCAGGGACGTACGCCAGGATCCTGTTTGTCGACTTCAGCTCAGCGTTCAACACCATCATCCCAGGCATTCTTCATCAGAAACTCCTCCAGCTCAAGGTGCCCCCCTCCACCTGCCAGTGGATCTCCAGCTTTCTGACTGACAGGTGGCAACAGGTGAAGCTAGGGAGATTTACATCCAGCTCCCGAAAAATTAGTACTGGCGCCCCCCAAGGATGTGTCCTTTCCCCACTGCTCTTCTCCCTCTACTCCAACGACTGCACCTCAGAGGACCCTTCGGTGAAGCTCCTGAAGTTTGCGGACGACACCACAGTCATCGGTTTGATCCGGGATGATGATGAGTCTGCATACAGGCGGGAGGTGGAGCAGCTGATCCTCTGGTGCAGCCAGAACCATCTTGAACTTAACCCAGCCAAAACGGTGGAGATGACTGTGGATTTCAGGCGACACCCCCCTTCATTCCCCCCACTCACCATCCTCAACAGCACAGTGTCCACTGTGGACTCCTTCAAGTTTCTGGGTACCACAATCTCCCGGAACCTGAAGTGGTCCTCCCATATTGACACTGTCCGGAAAAAGGCCCAGCAGAGGTTGTTTTTTCTGCGTCAGCTCAAGAAGTTTGATTTGCCTCAGGAGCTGCTGGTTGTCTTCTACACCGCCATCATCCAATCTGTCCTCTGCTTTTCCATCACTGTCTGGTTTGGATCTGCCACTAAACAGGACAAGACCAGACTGCAGCGGATCATTAAGTCTGCGGAGAGGATCATTGGTACCGACCTACCCCCCATTGAGAACTTATATCGGTCCATAACCAGGAAACGGGCGGGAAACATCTGTGCTGACCCATCACACCCCGGCCACAAACTGTTTGAACTTCTATCTTCTGGTCGTCGTTACAGATCACTGAAGGTCAAAACCACCCGTCACAGGAACAGTTTCTTTCCTCAAGCCATCACTCTGATGAACTCCTAACATTCACCTAGTCCTACCTGTTGCTGTACTCATGACTTTTCATCCATTATTACATTGCACATAACTCTCATACTGCTTTTTACTTCATTCACATTATATCACTGAATCTGAGTCCACATTGAAATACTGTGTGATTGTATATTTTTTCATATATTTCTGCAAAGTGTGGTTAGTCCGAATAAATAACTGCATATATTCCTGTATATATTTGCATCCTTTTATAGAAACGTGGACAGACTGTAATTTACTGTACATACTCTGGTTGTCATTGAATCCTTATTTAAATCCTTCACCTGAACAACGAGAGCAAGTTTTTAGCCAAAGTCAAATTCCTTGTATGTGTTGTGCATACTTGGCCAATAAAGCTGATTCTGATTCTGATTCTGATTGTTTGATGATCTAAAACATTTAGGTGTGACAAACGTACAAAAAAATGAGAAATCAGGAAGGGGGCAAACACTTTTTCACACCACTGTATGGCAGGAACAAGGGAGAACATGACACAAATCTCAGGGCAATGTTGAAACGCACCAGAAAGAGAGGAGTCAAGCTCAACCCAGAGAAGAGTAAGATCGGTGCCACAGAGGTCAGCTACTTTGGGCATCTCATCATAAAGGATGGGATTAAACCCGATCTAGCCAAGATTGCTGCTGTTTGAGACATGGAGCCACCCAAAGACAAACGTGAGCTAGAAACTATTCTTGGCATGATCAACTATCTGTCAAAGTTTGCCCCTATGCTCTCAGACATCAACACACCCTTGAGACACCTGTTAAAAGAGTCCAGTGAGTTCATATGAGATGCACAACATGACAAAGCATTCAGGAAAATGAAGGAGCTGGTCACACGAGAGCCAGGTCCTATACTGTCCTTTAGGGCTGTCGCGATAACCACAATTACATAATACCGCGCTATGGACATGCCTACCGCGGAGGAAAACAACCAACCGCAACAACTGCAGTGTTCACTTTTTTTGTGTGTGGCTATATCTCGTTATTCACTTATGTGCCCCTATTGATTACTGAATAAATTGCTAAATGAAGTGTATTTTTATTGCCAACACCATGTTTGCACCCGGTACTCTAGAACAGGGGTTCACAAACTTTTCAGCCCGCGACCTCAGAAATAATGGTGACAGAGACTGGCGACCCCCACTATCCCCGGAGGTGACTGATACATAAGAAAATGTGTGCACAGTTTGATATATCTGTAGATTCATCTAACTGCAAAGCATATTTCCCTTTCTTCACTCTGTCAGTCAGCTGATACTTATGTCCTGGGCCATGTCCGTGATGCGCCGGGATAGGGTCCCGTCAGACAGCGGCACTGCTTCCAGCTCCTACGTCTGTTTATCCCCATGCATTGTCCGACTCATAGCGATAGCAGCAGGTTTAATTAGGGTTTCTCTGATTGTGTGTGGCGTTTTTGCCTGTGCAATTAAATATGCCACCTTTGAGCTTTTGGTAGTGGTTGTTGTTTGATTAGTTATGACTTTCTTTTGGCCTTGCAATTCTCTCTCCTTTTAGTGAAAAAAATCAGCTGGTTTGGCAGCAAGAGATGGGTCTTTAGTTATCAAGTGTCTGAGCATTTTTACAGGCTTTAAACTCTCAGGTGCAAGCACCTTGGTGCACACTACACACTGGGGATGTTGTACTTCACTGATAACAATGCATGAATCCATACGGAATATATTCTTTTCGATGCTTGCAACACGTGGCGACTGGTCTGACTGTTTATGGAGCCCTGTATGGTGCTGTCCTCCTCCTCCTCCTCCCCCCACGCCAGAAGTTGATGGCCTTTCTGACGGCTTTTCTCCCCTCTCTGCTGTCGTCTCCGCCGACCTCTCTGCATTGTCTTTGGTCGGTATTAACTACCATTTCATTTTTAAAAATAGTATCCTAGGCTTAAAACGTAGTGTGTTGATTTGAGCTGTTCAGACAAAATCTACTGGTGCACACTGACCTGTGTGACCTGTGACGTTTCCTGTGGCGCAGTTAAAGTGACATGCCACCTGTGTAATCACCTCAGGAGGATTCTGAAAATCATCTTGCGACCCCCACCCCCCAGTGTCTTGGTACCCCCACTTTGGGAACCTCTGCTCTAGAAGCTTCCACAGTACACGGCAACGACAGCACCATTTGGTGATGGACTCCAGCAGGCAGTTAGTGGTGAAAGCGTTTGGACTCCTTATTAAATACAGCCGTGACAGTGAGCACTGAAAGGGCACAAAGCGTGTTAATTCCTTCTGAGTGGAGTGTGTATGATCCTGACTGCGTATGCTCCTGTGTATGAGCTCCAAGTGCAGCTTGTTTGAGTGTGATTTTTTTCGACAGCGGCAAAAATCACAGTGGCAAAAATCACGGAGACAAGAGCCACACAGGGTCCTGTACGGAGACAATTATATAAGCTGAATGTCACTGCAGTCTCCAGTCCACACACCCCATAGTTCCCGCCACTGCTTTATGAAAATGTTTTTTTGTTTTTTTTAACAGAATCAGCAGTTCATACCTGTAGAAAGACCGGAGCTCTGCACAGTTGTCACACATGCACATAAAGTTGAGAGCAGAGCTGCAGCGAAACTCTCACAGCTTCCCTCATTTGCCACATAAGTTATAAACCCTGTTTAAATCATGAGTCCACAGGGTCCTAAAAACATTTGCAATAATACCGGATACTGCGGTATTGAGCTGTCCACTGTCACCACAGGGGAAATTCCTCTACCGTGACAGCCCTACTCTCCTTTGACCCCAACAAGGAACTCGGGCTACAAGTAGATGCTTCCAAGAATGGACTAGGTGCAGTCCTATTACAAGATGGAAAACCCATTGGCTATGCATCCAAGTTACTCACAGATAGTGAAATCAACTATGCCCAGATCGAGAAAGAACTATACGCCATTTTGTTTGGATGTAAACATTTTCATCAATATGTTTATGGATGACATATCACAGTGGAAGGCGACCACAAACCACTCGAATCTATCATGAGAAAGCCACTGGCAGCAGCGCCTCCACGGCTTCAGAGGATGATACTCCAACTGCAGAGATATGATTTCACAATCACTCACAGACCAGGCAAAGGTATTCCTGTAGCAGACACCCTCTCCAGAAAGTCACTGTGTGATGATGACATTAGCCTCAGAGATGGCATGAACATGCAGGTACATACAGTGTACAGCAGTTTACCTGTAAATGACACTAAGCTGGTAGAGATCAGAGCAAAGACTCAAAAGGACACACAGCTCACACTACTGATGAAAACAATCAAGGGAGGATGGCCAGATGAGAGAAAATTGTGCCCACAGCACACAGCAGAATATTGGAACCATCGAGATGAACTGTCACAGATGAATGACATCACCTTCAAAGGTGAGAAAATCATCATTCCCACTGCACTGCACACCGAAATGCTATCAAGAAGACACGCTGGTCACATGGGTATGGAAAAGTGTAAGCAGAGAGCTCGAGACATTTTGTTTTGGCCTGGGATGAGCAAACAAATTGAGGAAATGGTTGGAAAATGCCCCATCTGTCTGGAACACAGACAAGCCAACATTAAAGAACACTTGATAAACTACCAAATCCCAGACAGGCCATGGCAAACAGTTGCTACAGATCTGTTCATGTGGAGCAATGAGAACTACATAGTCACTATATTACAGCAGATATTTCGAGCTTGACAAGCTATATAGCACAACAGCCTCAGCTGTCATACACAAACTGAAAGCTGCCTTTGCCAGACATGGCATACCACAGACTGTGATATCTGATAACGGCCTCCAGTACAAGTGTAGAGTTTGAAACTTTTGCCACCACCTGGGAGTTCACCCACATCACCATGAGTCCACACTACCCCCAAAGCAATGGTCTTGCAGAAAAGGCAGTACAGATTGCCAAATCACTCATGACTAAAGCCAAGGCAGACCACAAAGACCCATACTTGAGCCTTCTTGAGTATCGCAACACCCCTGTTGACAACTTCATATCACCAGCTCAACTGCTGAGTCGTCAGTTACGTTCCATTTTACCCAACACTCACCAGCAGCTTCAACCAAAAATGGTCTGTTACACTGCTGCTCACGCCAGAAGAGTACATTGACAACAGCATCAGAAGAGATACTAATGACAGGTCAGCCAGGTCAATGTTGCAGCTGCATGCAGGATAACACATCCGCTTCTAGGAGCACGAACACTGGAAACCAGCAATTGTAGTCCAGCCTGCTGACACTAAGATCCTGTCACATACGCACGTCAGAAGGATAGGAATACAGAAGAAGCAGGCACCACCTTCTGGACACAAAAGAAATGCACAACACTCACACTGACAAAACATCTGATTGCAAAGCCACACCATACGTCCCACAGAACACAAGTGAAATAGCCCCTCATACTGCCCCTTACCAGACAAGATATGGACGAATGGTTAAGCCCAGAAATATCCTGGATCTGTAGAAATATTTGCAGTGTTGTTGCGTTACACTGACGCAGAAAGTTCATGCATCTATTACACAATAAGCTAACTGATATCTGCAGTGTGCTACATTGTTATGCAATGCATTTTGCCAGTATTAAGTAGTTGTTTCTCACAAGTACAATCTGTTATTGTTAACAATGCCACACAGGCAATATAATGACTGCATTTAGAAGTGTGGGGTTTTTTTAGAAGAAAGGGGATGTAATATTCTTAGAGAATTTACACAGCTTGATTTATTATTACAGCATTTGAACTACCTCACAGCTACAAGCTTTTCTATTGGTTGTTTAATATGCTTCGCTGTGATTGGATGATACACATGCAACGTTCAGTGTGTGAAGTTAGCCTTCCTGAAAAAAGTTGTCTGCTGTCAGAGCTGTGAATAAATGCCTGAATTCAGAATACACCAGCATATTCATTCATTGTCCATCCATCCATCCATCCACCTTCTTCCGCTTAATCCTTTTCGGGTCGCGGGGGGGCTGGAACCTATCCCAGCATCTTTGGGCGAGAGGCAGGGTACACCCTGGACAGATCGCCAGTTCATCACAGGGCCAATTAACCTAACTTGCATGTTTTTGGCATGTGGGAGGAAACCGGAGAAATCCCGGAGTAAACCCACGCAGACACGGGGAGTTGTATATTTCTAATATACAAAGTAAGACAATGGCCACTTCCACACCTGCTCTGACCGGTGTGCAGCCGAACCGCTTTTGTTTCACAGATCAATAACAAGTGTTTTAAAAATATTAATTAATTAAATTTTAAAAAAATTAAAAAATTAAATCACCCTTATTGTCATTCAGCCGTACAACCAATCATGTACAGTAGAACGAGATTGTGCTTTACCTATCTACAGTGTAAATCACACACACCCCAAGTGCAGAATCAGAGGGCCGCTGCCATGCAAGGCGCCGCCACAGAGTTCCCTCCTCCATTCCATTTATTGCTGAGCACCAAGCTGGATGGCAGGAAGTTCCACTTTTATATGGTCTTCGGCATGACCCGGCAGGGATTTGAACCCCTGCTTCCCGGGTGTGGGGCGGATGCTCTATCAACTGAGCCACCACTCCGGTGGTGGCTCATATGCATGTTTGTGGGTGTGTGCATGCACTTTTTATTTGGTGGGGCCGTCTGTGTCGTGTTTTATGTTCAGCCACACGCCACACAAAGTGGGATACTTTTTTTTTCAGAGAGGCTGTCACAGAAAGGAGCAGCGCATTAATGCACTGCCGTGATGCACAAACGAGCACAGAAAGGAGCTGAAGGGACACCCAAACCAGCACAGGCTGATGTTGTTCCTCAGCTGCCGGAGACGGTCATACTGCATGTCCACCTAGGAGTGTGTTAATGGAAAGCTCTTGTGCCTCCTCCGCATCAGAGATCCTTGGAGACCACACCATTGCTGAGCACCTTATATGATGATGCCAGTGATGGCTTTGCATCAAGGAAAACAAGAAAGGTCAGTCTTTAGATTGTAGGGTTTTTTTTGGGAGGGGGTGGGGACCGGGGCACAGTCCGTCCAGGGCATCATAAGAACCAGGACCGCCACTGGACAGGGGTGTGTGGTTTCAGTGGTCAATAGGATATGATCAGACCCTGGAGTACGATAAGCACAGAAACATTTGTGAATAAGGGGCTAAACAGTTGTTGGTCCCGGTCAAAGATAATACTACAAGAAATTAAGCTAAAATACCATCTAAGAATTATGCCTATGGTCAAGTGTTATAGATGAACAATGATTCTAGTGGGGGTTGTATAGAATATATTTTGAATATTTTAATATTTATTGGAAATAGTGATCATTAGGCGAGCTCCTAATGTACTTACTGTGATGATGCCAACCACATAGTCAAGCTAATGCTAAGAGCTCGATGTAGCATTGTGGCAAAAATATGACAAGCCAAAATGACGCAAGATATTGACTGTGGATTAATGAACCAGGTGGAAACAAGGATATCAATTAATGTGACTGAAATCTAAAGAAAAAACAATATACGCTGTGCTTGGTAAGCGAGCTTCCAAGCTCTAAGCTAACGCTTTTGGCTCTCTGTCCATCTACATAACAAACAGCTAGGCTGGCTAATAATAGAGCAACATGCAGCATGCATCAAGGTTAGTGACGTTTCCCATTTCTTGACGTACAGGAAAATACCTGTAAGAGTTCAAATGGCTTCTTGGAGAGAAAAATAAAGGCTGTGTGTATGTTTTTTTTTTAAGAGAAGTGAAAGTTTTGATTTATTTATTTTTTTTGACAATCACGTGACCAGTGGACATATTTAAGAAAGTTAAAACCTACATAAACACAATTTTTCTGTCAATGACCCCTTTAAAGGACAAAACATATGAAGTCACCAAACTTTTAATGTTGGAATCAGAGTTACAAATTTCACTTCAAGACATTTCTTTAATGTTTCAAACACTGATTAACAAGGTTTTAAGAGTTCAAACGTGTAATATATTTGTGAGGGTTTTTAAATTTCTTTTTGTAGGTACATGGGAGTCCCTTGAAAAAGTGTGAATTTCTTCTTTGTATTAAGATATATTAAAATTTATAAGAGGGTGAACAGCAGAAACAGTCGACTTATCTCTCTTTCTTGAATTTTCTGCAACATGGCGGCCGGGATGGTCGCACTTTTTCAGTGCTGAGACAAAGTTGCTGATTTTGCCACTAAAATAACTAACCAACAGCGATCGGCATTTGTGACGCACACGCACGTGCTGAATTTCCACCTTGGTTGAAATACCCCTTTATTCGCCTTTCACCGGGCTCTGTGAGTAAACTGATTAGCGTTTCTTTTTGAGGTTCGCTGCTACGCTTTACCCGAAGCGTTTGCTAAGCTAATGCTAGTCGTAGCACCTAACACCGACACGAAGCGACTCTGTCCCCGGCGATTGGGGCTCGCCGGAGGAACTAACCAAGGCAACAGTTAGACAGGAGCCGGATCGGAGTTCGGGTGCAGCGGTGGTGGGAGACGGGGACCAGTGGAGGACCACCGGGGGCCCAGCCAGACAAGAGCCTGAGTCGGAGCCCAGTTACAGCAGCGGGGCTCAGCGGAGGAACTACTGAGGCAGACGGCGGTAGGTGGCAGGGCTCAGCGGAGTGATCTACCAGGACCCCAGCTGGACAGAAGCAGGATCGGAGTTTGGCTACAGCGGCGGTGTGCGGCGGGACTCGGTGGAGGAGCTGCCAGTACCCCGGCTGGACAGGAGCTCGGTTACGGCGGCGGTAAGTAGCGGGACTAGCAGTGGAGGGGGCTAGCTGAGGCCCAGCTGGATTCGAGGTCAGTCGGATCAGATGCCGGCGTCACCAGCAGAGATTGTTTTACTATCCACAGGTCAGTAAAAATGCCACCAAAGAAGGAGGAAATGGAAGAGATCAAAAAATCTCTGAACTTCTTGTCAGAAGAAGTGACCAAAATGGTTAGCCAGCAGGCTAAAATATTAGGCCTAATGGAAGAAGTCCGAGAATTAAAATTAACAATTCAGGAAAAAGACAAAATTTACGGACTTGGAGCGACGCGTCGAGGATCTTGAACAATGTTCTCGTATGGATGATCTAATTATAAGTG
This sequence comes from Pholidichthys leucotaenia, assembly GCA_020510985.1. NCBI lineage: Eukaryota > Metazoa > Chordata > Actinopteri > Cichliformes > Pholidichthyidae > Pholidichthys > Pholidichthys leucotaenia. The sequence goes on along the minus strand of CM035847.1, from coordinate 219,893,576 downwards.
GACTAGACATCAAATATCAGTCATATGCTCATGCTACAACAGGATTGAGAGGTGAGGAGGCTCCCACAAGTGAATCAGTCTCCCTGGAAAACCAGGTGCTTCAGTTCCTTGATAGTAGAGATATAAAGGTCGAAGCAAATGCAATTTCAGCCTGTTATGCTTTACCCAGAAAGGATAATAAAACAAAGAAATCAATTGTGATGCGCTTTGTGAACAGAAGGATAAAGAATGACATACTGAGGCAGGCCAGAAAACTCCAGGGAACAGAAGTTTACCTAAATGAACACCTAACAAAAACTAATGCTGAAATAGCACGGCAAGCACGGATGCTGAAAAGACAAAATAAGATACAGGCAACATGGACAAGAAATTGTAGAGTTTGGATCAAACTAAATGGAACACCTGAGGAAGCAAAGAGTATAATAATCAGGGATGTTACTGACTTAAATAAATACAGATGAACACTGATTAAGAAAATTAAGAGACTAAGATAATCCATATCCACACACACGGCAAGAATAATTCTTTTGACATACCATGTCAATGTACTTTAAAAAAAAACTAAACAAAACAAACAAAAAAACATGACTGACTTGAGTAGACATCAATTATCCCCAGTTGGAGGAAGTCATTTGACACAGAGTGAGGAAACTCAAACTCTGAAAATATGCCATTATGCTGAACATAAACTACAAGAGATGGAGAATGATACTGATCCTGATAACCACTTTTTCAATAATATTCATAACTATTGTGAATATTACACTGAAAAGCAATTCAAAAGTCAAGTGCAACTAGATGGTAAACTATCAATAATACACTTCAACAGCAGAAGTCTTAACAAAAACTTTCCACAGATTTAGGACTATTTAAAACAGCTAGACAGAAAATTTACAGCTATCGCAGTCTCTGAAACTTGGCTTAATGAAGAGCAGGCTCCCCTGATGGCAATAGAGGGATATCAGATGTTTCATATTAACAGATCTCAAAAAAGGGGTGGTGGTGTTGCACTGTATATTGATGACCTGTATAGGTGTAAGCTTGTAAATGGAATGTCCTTTGCACTACCAGGGATTTTGGAATGTGTTACTGTTGAGATTGACTAAGATAAAACAAAAAATCTAATTATAAGTTGTATATATAGAACGCCGGGAACTTGCATTGAGATATTCAGAGATAAATTAGTCGAGCTGTACAATAATATTACTAGTAAGAAAATGGTAGTAATTTGTGGAGATTTCAATATTGATCTACTAAATCCATATCAACAAAATGTAATTACAGAGTTCATGAACTCTATGTACAGCATGAGTCTATATCCCACAATAACACATCCCAGTAGAATCACAGTTCACACTGCTACACTTATTGACAACCTGTTTGTTAACATTATTGATAAGAAGATAGAAAGTGGATTATTGATAAATGATATAAGTGACCACTTGCCAACCTTTGCACTTATCCATGGCCACACGGGGGCCAATACAGAAACATTTTTAAAATCGTTCAGATACAAATCACAAAATGCAATCAGTTCTTTTAAAGAGGACTTGCTGAAGCAAGACTGGACAGAAGTCTATGTATCAGATGTAAATGAAGCCTATGACACATTTATAAACATTGTAACCACTCTTTATGAAAAAAATTGTCCATTAGTAAAGAAAAAGCTTAAACATAAATTTGCCGATAAGCCATGGTTAACCAAAGGATTACAAAAGGCATTTAAAAAGAAAAATTTATTATATAAAGCTTTCCTAAAGAAAAGGACAAAAGAAGCAGAGCAGCGGTATAAAACATACAAAAATAAGTTAACATATATAATAAGATGTAGTAAGAGAGACTATTACAGTAAAGAACTGGAGAAAAACAGAGACAATATTAAAAATACATGGACAATACTTAACAATATTCTTGGAAATAAAAACAGAAATACAAGCTACCCAACCGATTTTTCAAAAAATAATTAAAAAGACTCAGAGTGTGAATGCAGCTTCACCTGCAGATGAATTTAATAACTTTTTTGTTAACATCGGTCCGAATTTGGCTCGAGAAATACCCATTATGGCGCCTACAGGTGATACAATAAGCAAAACACTGCTATAAAAGACTCCATTTTCATAAAGAACACAGACGAGAGAGAGGTCATTGAAATTGTTAAATCATTTAAAAGTAAAACATCTATGGACTGTGATGGTATTGACATGCTCTTAGTCAAAACTATTATTGAATGCTTAGTGAAACCACTGACGTATATCTGTAACCTGTCTCTCCAAACAGGTATATTTCCCAATGCAATGAAAATAGCTAAAGTAATTCCGATATACAAGACGGGTGACAGAGGGGAATTCTCAAACTATAGACCAATTTCACTATTGCCGAAATTTTCCAAGATACTTGAAAAAATATTCTATGAGAGAACTGATAACTTCATACTGAAGAATAATTTATTGTGTGAGCAGCAATATGGGTTCAGACACAAGAGGACAACTGCATTTGCTCTAATGGAATTTATAGAAAAAATATCAACTGCCATTGAAAATAAAGAGTATTCAGTTGGGGTATTCCTGGATCTTAAAAAAGCATTTGATACAGTGGATCATAATTTATTGTTAAAGAAACTACAAAATTGTGGTATTAGAGGGGTAGCACTGTCCTGGTTATGTGGTTACTTAAAGAATAGATATCAGTATGTATGTGTTGGTAACAAAAACTCACAGTTACTGAAGGTTACTTGTGGAGTCCCACAGGGTTCAGTTTTGGGGCCATTGTTATTCAATATGTATATAAATGATATATGTAAAGTTTCAGAAAAAATGGATTTAATATTGTTTGCAGATGACACTAATCTATTATGCAGTGGAAGCAATTTGGAACAACTTTTGGATACACTCAGAAAGGAATTAGGAAAGCTTAAACTGTGGTTTGATTCAAACAAATTAACACTCAATTTAAGTAAGACAAAATTTATAGTTTTTAACAACCATCACAACAACTTAGTATCTAAACTCAGTGTAAATGGTGTAGAGATTGAAATGGTATCCGAAACTAAATTTCTTGGAGTAATAATTGATAATAAACTGTGTTGGAAGTCACATATTAATTATATTAAAGGTAAAATATCCAAATCAATTGCAATACTACACAGAGTGAAATATTTGCTGAATCAACCCACACTATATACCTTGTATCATTCATTAATACTCCCATACATGACATATTGTACTGAAGTATGGGGAAATACATATAAAACAAACATATATCCAGTCTTTATGCTTCAGAAGAGAGCTATTAGAATAATAAACAAAGCTGCTTACAGGGAACCAACAAATCCACTTTTCTTAAATTAAAAGCTCTCAAGTTGAAAGATCTGGTTGACTTTAAAACTGCAGTAATAATGTTTAAAGTGAAGAATCTATCACTGCCCGCAAATATTCAATTCAATTCAATTCAACTTTATTTATATAGCGCCATTTCACAACAACAGTCATCTCATAGCACTATCAACTGTAGGGGGAACCCGAACCCCCACAGTTGCAGAAAGACCCCAGCAATCAGGCGATCCCCTGTGAGCAAGCACTTGGCGACGGTGGAGAGGAAAAACTCCCTTTTAACAGGAAGAAACCTCCAGCAGAACCAGGCTCAGGGAGGGGCAGTCATCTGCTGCGATTGGCTGGGGGGTGAGGGGACAGAGAAGATGAAAAGAACAGACATGTAGAGAGCAAACAGCACGATGGGGACTCAATCTATGGGAGAGAACAAACAGATGTTAATGACCAGCAAAAAAAAATATTTCATTGAGAGTGAAGAAAGGAGTGAGGCCCAGTGCATTACTGGAGGTCCCCCGGCTGACTAAACCTATTAGCAGCATAACTAAGGGAGGGTTCAGAAACACATGATCCCTCCCTAATTGTAGGCTATATCAAAAAGGTAGGTTTTAGCCCTATTCTTAAAAACAGAGATCGAGTCTGACTCCCGAATCCAGATTGGCAGCTGGTTCCACAGGAGAGGAGCTTGATAACTGAAGGCTCTGCCTCCCATTGTACTTTTGGAGATTCTAGGTATTACAAGTAATCCTGCATTTTGGGAGCGTAGTGCTCTGTTAGGATAATACGGTAGTATCAGATCTTTTAAATAAAAAGGAGCCTGATTGTTTAGAGCTTTGTAAGTAAGAAGAAGGATTTTAAACTTAATTCTAAACTCTATGGGAAGCCAATGAAGGGAGGCCAGAACCGGAGAGATATGATCTCTCTTTCTAGTACCTGTTAAAACTCTTGCTGCAGCATTTTGGATCAGCTGAAGACTTTTTAAAGATGTTTTAGGACAGCCTGATAATAAAGAATTACAATAATCTAATCTCGAGCTAACAAAAGCGTGGATCAGTTTCTCAGCATCACTCTGAGACAAGATGCTCCTAATCTTGGCAATATTACGCAAATGATAGAAGGCAGTCTTAGAAACAAATTTAATATGTGAATTGAAGGACAGATCTTGATCAAAAATAATTCCAAGGTTCCTCACAGAGCTATTAAGAGAAAGAGTAACCGCATCCAAACTGAAAGTTTGATTTGGAAAGGTATTTCTAAGGTTTTTTGGACCAACAAGAATGACTTCAGTCTTATCTGAATTTAATAGCAGGAAATTACAAGTCATCCAAGCTTTGATTTCCTTAAGACAGGCTTCTAATTTGGCTAATTGATTACTATCATCTGGCTTCATTGACAGGTATAATTGTGTGTCATCTGCACAGCAATGAAAATGTATACAGTGCTTTCTAATAATGTTGCCTAACGGAAGCATATATAAACTAAAAAGAGTAGGGCCTAGCACAGATCCCGGTGGAACTCCATGGCTAAGCTTTGAGTTGAAAGAAAACTCATTATTTACATGAACAAACTGGAACCTATCAGATAAATTAGATCTAAACCACTGCAACGAAGTTCCATTAAGTCCAACATAGTGTTCTAATCTATCAAGTAGAATATTATGATCGATAGTATCAAAAGCTGCACTAAGGTCTAAAAGGACAAGTACAGAAACCAGTCCATTATCAGATGCGATGAGGAGGTCGTTAGTGACCTTCGCTAAGGCTGTTTCAGTACTATGATGGATTCTAAACCCAGATTGAAACTCTTCAAGTAAACCATTTCCCTGCAGGTGGTCAAATAATTGTCAAATAAATAAATATAAAAATAAATAAATAAATATCCAAAAAATAAATATCCAAAAGTTGTTCCAAATAAGGGAGAAACAATATCATTTCAGAGGAACATGTATATTTCAAAAACCTTCAGTGAGAACTACCACCAAGAAACACTGTGTTTCAGTGCAAGGAGTCAGATTATGGAATGATTTTGGACCTGAATTAAAATCATGTACAATGCTTGGACAATTTAAACAAAAACTAAAGGAAGAAATGCTCCAAACATATATACAAGATGACATGTAAAATCACATAAGGATTGTCATATCCAGTCTGCGTTGTGTTGTAGCTTAGTTTTTTGTCACATTTTGTCTTAGCTTTGTTCTGAATTGTAATCGCTCTTGTTTTGTTTTTCTTTTGAATTCTTGGATGGAATATGGGTGGGCAATATAAGCTGTGGCTTCAGCCATCACCCATTTTGGATAACTTATGTTGAACTGTATAATCAGAGGAGTTATTGTCTAATTTGACCTTGTTGGATTTTCTTTCCCCCTTTGTTATATTATTCAGTTTCTTTTAATCTGTACTTTTAATCTATCTGAAATAAAGATTCATTCATTCATTCATTCATTCATTCATTCATTCATTTGGTGGTTGTGGGAAATATGACAACAATAATACCAAGCGCATGTCTACCTGGCTGAATTATCATGACTGTTGGCCCTCAATAAAAACTTGACATTACACCAGTGTGTAAATTATACAAACTCCAAATACAGTGGATATAAAAAGTCTACACACCCCTGTTCTAATGCCAGGTTTTTGTGATGTAAATAAATAAAGCCAAGATAAATCATTCAAAACTTTCTCCCCATTAATGTGACCTATAACCTGTACAACCCAATTGAAAAACAAATTGAAATATTTTAATGGGAAAAATAAAAAAAATTATAATATCCTGGTTAGAGAGGAGTGCAGATAAAGAGGGAGTGCAGTATCAATAAATATAGCACCGTGGTGATTTGGTCAAAGACACCTACACACAGTGGAGGGCCAAAGGCATCACCTTGGTGCTATATTTATGATATTGCACAACGGCAGGTTCAATATTGCTTTTATACAACAGTTCCATAAATGCAGTTTATAAGCTGATAGTAATAACCAACAACAGATTGTTTTACTTGTTGATTTAATGATACCCTATATTGTTTCACCAACAATAGTATCAATGTGAAAACAAGTTGTTCCAGCTGATATTCTTGGATGATGCTTACTAACACAAACAACAATCATAATAGAGAATATAGCTTTATTGTCAATTTATATGTTCAATTAAATTATTGTCCATCAGTCATTGTTTATATGCATATCTGTCTAGACCCCATTGGTCCAGTCTCTTTAGTTGAGCAGCCTCTTAGCTGGCTAAAGTCCGATGGGCATCTCCTTTTTTGTTCACATTCTCTTCACCATCTTCTTATAGGCATCTTCAGAATAAGTAATGAATCATAAGATAAGATAAGCCTTTACTAGTCCCACAATGGAGAAATTCCAGGATTGCAGCAGCACAGGGATGGCAGCACTCAGAGCAATAATTAAAAAGATAAGATAATAAGAACAAGTGAATATACATATTGTTATATCTGAACTCGGAGCCAAGGAGGAGACCAGCAGTAGAGCTGAACACAAGTTTATTACACAGAACGCTGTGCACCCAACTATAACCGCAGCCGCTGGCAGAGGAAAAGGCGGAAGAGGCCGCCCCCCTGCCTGCAGCCCTTCTTATACCCACAGGGTTGGTGGGACTGGAAGGCGGAGCCACCACCCCATGCCACACAAATAAGAGCTCCATATACGTAAATACAACATATGAACGATAAATAACTACATTACATCCCCCCGTAGAAAAATCCAAAACACACATACAGTCAGCCCACCACAATTTGGAACCCAAATCATCCGCTAAACATAGCTATACTAAAATCACAAAAGGGGCCTATGGCATTCACACAACATAACTAAAATTAGGGGAGATGGGTAGACTGCTGTCCTACCCCCCACATGGCAAGGTGGGTCATTCTGCTGCCTATGATATATAAAAGTCCAGCTAAAAGAAAATTGCTGCCGTGTCTCCTAATTAACAGAACACAAAATAATCCCAGAACTATAAATACAGATTCAGAACGAATAACATGTATATACATGCACAGCTCAGGGAAAATGACCCTGTGGGCCCCCCAGACCATTCACCATTCAGTCTGACCCTGGAGGTGGTTCACCTCCCAGGCCACAGCTGGTCGCTTCAATCCCAGTGCGCCTTCTCCTCCACACCGCCGGACGCTCCATTCATCTGGGGCCACCTTCTTGCTGCCTTACCCGGGGCACGCCGTAACTTGTTAGTGTGCCGCCACTAGCCAGCCGACAGCTGAAGATAACCATCCTGTCGCTTGTCCATCACCTGCAGCTGGCCCTGGTACTTCTCCATCTTCCACTTGGCTCGCACCCGCTGTGACCTCGCCTCCATCCGAGCCCGAACCCAGTACGCGACTCCAAGTGGTGCTCTGTTTGGCCTGCGGTGTTTCCACCTGGCACTCGCCCTCTCAGTGCCACTCGGTCCTGCCCCAACTGCTTGTAGACCTGTTGCGGACCCTGCCAATGTGGCCCCATGTTCACCGGCCCACCATGGCCAAGCTCCAGGAACACCTGGGACCATCTCCTGGGCAGTCTGCGATGGCTCACCGCTGCAGACTCTCCCCCATGCCACCTGGTACCCTCACCCAGGGCGACTCGGACACTGGGAGCCCTCCCGCGGTGACCCTGAGCGCAACAAGGCCTGTCCACTTACTGGAGTGCCCAGCAGTTGTGCATCCCACACAGCATCGACCCGAACCCTCGGAATCAGTTGGTCCCGCAGTCCGCAGCCTGACCACTCTTCCCCAGCGCTGCTCCTGATAGAAAACCCGAGGTCATAGAACAGGTTGCAGCCCATGATGTTCATGCCGCAGGCCATCACGACAAACTCCACATCGGCCATCTCCACCGACTTGTACTGAGCCGTCAGTCTAACAGTACCCACCGCGGCCAACCATCCTCCTCCATAACCGCAAAGAGGTACTGAGTCACCTCCAATTCTGTAGTGGGGAAAACATTGATTAACTGTAGCCCAGTTCAGCAGAGAACTCTCCGCCCCCGTGTCGATCAGCATCGGTACCGGTACTCCATCCAACACTACCGTGCAATGTATGCGCCTACTGGTACTCGCCTACACAGCATGTATTACCGTTGGGGTGGGAGGGGTCAGATTTCTGCACGGGTTCTCTTGTTCTGCTGACTGACATACTCTTGCATAGTGGTGAAGACGGCCACACTTGCAGCAGCGCTTCCCTCTTGCCACACACTCTCAGGCCTTGTAGCGGTGCTTTGTGGACCCACAGCCCATACACCCGAGCTTCCCCGGGTCAGACCTCATCTGTGCAGCGTTGGCACCCTCGGCGTCCTCCTCGATGCTCCCATCACTGTCTGGGTCCACTACCTGTGTAGCCATGGGGGATTGTAAGTCTTGCAGTGACAGATGCTCGCTTCACTCCCGAGTCAGCTTATTCACTGCCTCCAGCTGAAGGGCCAACTCGACGGCCCCAGATAGCGTCAGTTCACCAGGAAATATGAGCAGCTTAGACCAAACCACAGCACAGTTGATATGTTCCGCCAACTGGTCGCGAACCATTTCTTCCTCCAACAGTCCGAATTAACACTCAGCGGCCAGCTGCCTCAAGTCCGACACAAACCGCTGAATGGGTTTGCCTACCTGTTGGCAGCGCTGTCGGAACTTAATTCTTTCTGACGATGACGTTGTCCGGTGCCCTGAAATAGTGCACCATCAGCTCGACCACTTCTTCATAGCTGTCCTCGTCACCAAGCATGCCCAAAATCCTTTGTCCCTCCATTCCCAAGTTGTGCACAAGCAACGCACACACCCTCAACTTCTCCATCCTTCCCAGGTCCAACACCACGATATACGTTCCAAAGGCGTCGTACCACCGAGGCCACGGTACAGGCGGCTCACCTCGGAGCTCCAAAAATGGCTGATTGGTGTCCTACACGCTTCCATGTCTTCGGTATTACCTGCTTTTATTCTCGTCGTCAAATGTTATGTCTGAACTCAGAGCCAAGGAGGAGACCAGCAGTAGAGCTGAACACAAGTTTATTACACAGGGCACTGTGCACCCAACTACAACCGCAGCCGCTGGCAGAGGAAAAGGCGGAAGAGGCCGCCCCCCTGCCTGCAGCCCTTCTTATACCCACGGGGTTGGTGGGACTGGAAGGCAGAGCCACCACCCCATGCCACACAAATAAGAACTACATATAAATACAATATATGAATGATAAATAACTACATTACACATATGTACACAGATATCTACACAGTGGGCGAGCATTGTAGCTTGATGGAATACACAGCATAACAGTCTATTAAGTTACCCCACAGAATATGAATATGTACCCATACAGTACATTTTGTATTTGAATCACTCGTGTTGTCACCCTCGGTAATGATTGATATTGCCTAGCTGTATAACGGAAGGGACCATTTATTACCTCCGCCAAGGAGGTTATGTTTTCATCGGCGTTGGTTTGGCTGTTTGTTTGTTTGTTTGTTTGTTAGCAAGATAACTCAAAAAGTTATCGACGGATTTTCATGGAATTTTCATAGATTGTCAGAAATGGGGTATCCTACAGATGATTAGATTTTGGTGGTGATCCGGATCACCATCTGCATCCAGGAATTTTTTAAAGGATTCTTTTTTTTTTCTTTTTTTTTTTAATTTAACATTGCGAGATAGGGCCATTTTCAATATTTTTTCAATATTTTTTTTTTTTGTGCATGTAACTCTGCCAAAAAAAAAAAAAAAAATACAGGACAACATGCCCACAGGGGAACTGTGGCGCTTGGCGGAGGTCTGCGCTGTCCGAGTGCTTTTCTAGTTGTGCAATGTTGTTATGTTTTATGCATTCAATACGACCTCTGTGAGCAGCCCTGGTTAGGTTATAACGTCTGACAGCCGTAGGTAGGAAGGACCTGCGGAACTTCTCGGTTGCGCACCTAGGATGGTACAGCCTACTGCTAAATGAGCTCCTCAGTGCGTTCAGCGTGATGGGGTGGGACTCAGACTCCAGCAGAGATGACAGCTTAGCCACCATCCTCCTCTCTTCTATCTCCTCCACTGGGCCGAGGTGCCACCCCAGGACAGAGCTAGTTTTTTTGATCAGTCTGTTCAGTCTCTTCCTGCCGTTTGCCGTGATGCTGTTGCCTCAGCAGACCACTCCAAATGTGATGGCTGATGCCACCACCGAGTCGTAGAAGGTCTTCAGGAGTGCCCCTTGTACTCCAAAAGACCTGAGCCTCCTCAGGCGGAACAGCCTGTGCTGTTCCTTCTTGTAGAGCATGTTGGTGTTGTGTGACCAGTCCAGTTTATTGTTCAGGTGAACACCCAGGTACTTGTAGGGTGTCACCATCTCAACATCTGTTCCCTGTATGTTTAGTGGTGCTGTGGGGGGGCTGTCTTCGCCTGCGGCAGAATCAGCAGCATGTATTATAATGTGAGATTTCACCAGGAACTGTATACTGTTTGGTTTTGGTCAAAACTCTGGGGTTATTAATTTCAAAGTGACCTAACCGTAGCTAACAGGGCTAACTGTGTGCATGAACCCAGAATACAAAAACAAAATCTCCAGGTTGGGAAAGTGTGTGTCTTTTAAAACAGTGCCTCACTGTGGATGTTAAGGTACACAACACATTACAATCCTTACATATTATACTGTAAGACTTTTAAATTAATTAAATTAAATTAAATCACCCTTATTGTCATTCAACTGTACAACCAATCATGTACAGTAGAACGAGATTGTGCTTTACCTATCTACTGTGTTAATCACACCCCCCCCAGTGCAGAATCAGAGGGCCGCTGCCATGCAAGGCGCCGCCACAGATTTCCCTCCTCCATTCCATTATTGCTGAGCACCAAGCTGGACGGCAGGAAGTTCCACTTTTATATGGTCTTCGGCATGACCCGGCTGGGATTTGAACCCCTGCCTCCCGGGTATGGGGCGGGTGCTCTACCAACTGAGCCACCACTCCGGTCTTACACTTACAGTGTAAGTTGTCACTGAATGCTAATGTAGAGGTTATTAGAGCACTGCTTTAACTGACTGATGCATATTTGATGAAGCATGCAAGTGCAGTTATTGGAAATATACAGTGGGGAAAATAAGTACTGAACACATTAACATTTTTCTCATTAAACATCTGATGAGCCATTGACCTGAGATTTTCAGCAGATATCAGTAACAACCCAAGTAATCCATACATACAATGGTGTGAAAAAGTGTTTGCCTCCTTCCTAGATTCTTATTTTTTTGTACGTTTGTCACACTTAAATGTTTCAGATCACCAAACAAATTTAAATATTAGAAAAAGATTATACAAGTATGATGATGAAAAAGAGTAATTCATCTCGGCTGCACCTCAGACACAGTCCAAGGATGGATAATTTTTTCACACATGAGTTGTTCAGAACCCTTTATACAAAGATATAGAGTGATGATAATCAAGTCAGTGGCAGCAATGTACCTGTAAGCTGGTTGCCAACCGCCAATCAAATCTAAAAGAAGAAGAAGAAGAAATAAACACAAAATGCAGTTTTTAAATGAAGGCGTTTATTATTAAGGGTTAAAAAAAATCCAAACCTACATGGCCCTGCGTGAGAAAGTGATTGCTCCCCCTGTTAAAACATAAATTAACTGTGGTTTATCACATCTTTGGAAAGCTGAGTTCAATTTCTCTAGCCACACCCAGGCCTGATTACTGCCACACCTGTTCTCAATCAAGAAATCACTTAAATAGGACCTGCCTGACAAAGTGAAGAAGACCAAAAGATCCTCAAAAGCTAGACATCATGCTGCAATCCAAAGAAATTCAGAAACAAATGAGAAACAAAGTAATTGAGATCTATCAGTCTGGAAAAGGTTATAAAGCCATTTCTAAAGCTTTGGGGCTCCAGCAAACCACAGTGAGAGCCATTATCCACAAATGGTGAAAACATGCGCAGCAATGACTCATCCAAGAGGTTACAAAAGACCCCACAACAACATCCAAAGAACTGCAGGCCTCACTTGCCTCAGTTAAGGTCAGTGTTCATGACTCCACCATAAGAAAGAGACAAGGCAGAAATGGTCTGCATGGCAGAGTTCAAAGACCAAAACCATTGCTAAGCAAAAAGAACATAAAGCCTCATCCCAGTTTTGCCAGAAAACATCTTGATGATCCCCAAGACTTTGGGGAAAATTCTCTGTGGAGTGACGAGACAAAAGTTCAACCTTTTGGAAGGTGTGTGTCCCATTACATCCAGCGCAAAAGTAACACAGCATTTCAGAAAAGGAACATCATACCAACAGTAAAATATGGTGGCGGTAGCGTGATGATCTGGGGCTGTTTTGTTGCTTCAGGACCTGGAAGACTTGCTGTGGTAAATGGAACCATGAATTCTGCTGTCTACCAAAAAACCCTGAAGGAGAATGTCCAGCCATCTGTTCATGACCTCAAGCTGACGTGCACTTAGGTTCTACAGCAGGACAATGATCCAAAACACACCAGCAAGTCCACCTCTGAATGGCTTAAGAAAAACAAAATGAAGACTTTGGAGTGGCTGAGTCAAAGTCCTGACCTGAATCCGATTAAAATGCTGTGGCATGACCTTAAAAAGGCGGTTCATGCTCAAAAACCCTCCAATGTGGATGAATTACAACAATCCTGCAAAGATGAGTGGGCCAAAATTCCTCCACAGCACTGTAAAAGACTCATTGCCAGTTATCGCAAATGCTTGATTGCAGTTGTTGCTGCTCATGGTGGCCCAACCAGTTATTAGGTTTAGGGGGCAATCACTTTTTCACACAGGGCCGTGTAGGTTTGGATATTTTTTCCCTTAAAAATGTAATGTAATGTAATATAATGTACTTTATTTATATAGCCCTTTAAAACAACCCATAGGTGACCAAAGTACTTTCCAGAAAAATTAACCAGCACTAGAAACACACACAGCATAAAAACAAATTGCATAAACAAAGAGATAAGCATAAATACCTAAAAATAAAAGTAGAAACAAGATGTACAGAACAATGAGAATAAATGTCACCACTATTGCGTATTAAAAGCCATCCTGAACAAATACTTTTTAAGTTTTGATTTTAAAAGGGCCAGGTCAGAGATAGCACGTAGGTCTGGGGGGAGATTATTCCAGAGCCTGGGGGCGACAACAGAAAAGGCTCAGTCACCCCAGTGTTTATACCTTGGCCTGGGCACATCCAGGAAAAGCTGATTGGATGACCTCAAAGCTCTGCCTTGGTCATGGACAGTTAAAATCTCAGATAAATAAGCCAGAGCAAGGCCATTAAGAGCTTTAAAAACAAAGAGTAAAAGTTTGTAAAATTAATTCTCAAATGGACTGGAAGCCAATGAAGTGAACAAAGAATCGGTGTAATGTGCTCTCATCTAGTTGTGTTGGTTAAAAGACGGGCCGCTGAATTTTGCATAAAATGAAGGCGGCCGAGAGAGGACTGAGAGATGCCAACATAAAGTGCATTCCAGTAATCAAGTCGAGAAGTGATTAAAGCATGGATGGCTATGTCAAGGTCATGACAGCTAAGGAAAGGTTTGGCTTTGGATAACAAATGTAACTGATAAAAGCTCATCTTTGTCATGATCTGAGCACAGCGGCATTCTGCCGTGCTCAGTCTCTTTGCCTTTTTTTCAGATTTGTATAATGTTGTATTTTTGAGTTCTATTTCTGCTATTCTATCTTTGGTTGGTTTCTTGGTGTAACTTACTTTCCTGTTTTCATTGTAGTTTTGTTATTTACATATTTGGGTTTACTTGTCTTTATTCGTCATAACATTATATTTGTATCTTGCCGGTTCTTTCCCTTTCTCTCTTCCTGGGGTCAGAGCAGCTGTCAGAGGCACTTTCCCTGGTTGTGGGTGGTGCCCCTGTCAAACTGTCAGCCCCGTCTCCTATCCTCATGACTCACAGCTGATTGTCATTACCTTCTCCTCCAGCCTGCTCATGTGATCCACACCTGCTTTCATTTGTGTTCATTTATTTTTGGCTCTATTTAAGGATAGTTATTTCTTTTCCTTATTGCTGGAGTGTCATTTGCATCAGAACCTTGTTCCGTTCTGATGTTTATTATCTGTGGAATCCTGTCTTCTCCTTTGCCATTTCAGTTTGTATGTTTTGCTTTGTGCACTGTCTGGACTTTGTGTTTGTGCTCTGTTTTGATTTTGGTGTTTTGTTAATAAAAATTACAAACTGCAGTTCAGCGTCTGGGTCTCTCCTCTCTGCCCCGAGGGGCAATTCATGACAATTTTGACTGCACTGTCAATCTGTTTGTCAAATTTTAAATGGCTGTCAAAAGTCACCCCCAGATTTCTGACAGCTGAACTGAGCCTTAAAGACAAGGCACCAAAGCCAGCTGTTACAGTATCCCCAAACACAATACATTCTGTTTTTTTCTTCATTTAAGTGGAGAAAGTTTTGGCTTAACCACAACTTAATGTCAGTGATGCAGTCCGATAGAACACTTTGTGAGTCAGTTTGTTCTGGGCTCAAAGGTGTTCCTTTATGCTTTCCCACACCTGGGACCACATTCTCCAGAGACCATCTGGCAGAAAGCGGGGCCAGCTCGGTGGATTTGACAGGTCTGCTGGGCTGGCCCCACCTACGAAAGTCAGCTGATAAAATGACACCTGGCAGCAATCTGCTGACTCTTCTGACAAAGGCTGCAGTGCACAGTCAAAACATGTAAAGAAGGTAAAAACATCTTTCTATTTTTGTCTTTAATAAGAACAAAAGGTAAATAATTAAAAGAAGACAAAATGAACCTACTTGAGCCAGCACAGAGTCAGTCTGAAACCCCGCCCACACTTCTTAAAGCCAGCTCATGAAGAGATACAAAGCGGTGGCTAAAACTTTTATTGAAAAAAATTATATATTTTGACTGAGTGACTCCATATTCGGGGATGCACACCCTCATAACCTCGGGAAACCACGTTTAAAATCTGAGGCCAGTCTGACGAACGGTTCAAGAGATATGTATGGAACAGACAGACAGACACACAAAGACACAGAGATTTCTTGTATTTATAGATGGATTATTATGATTATTCAAGTGGCCATGTAAACGGACTAATCTGATAAAAGCCATGTAACTGGGGTGTTTAACTTAAGTGTTTTTACCCTCCAATAATCCATTTATTCAGTGCATGTAAACAGGACAAAACTGATTATTGCCATTATCGGTTTATTCCCAATAATCGGTTAATCGGTTTATTGTTGCCATGTAACCGGGGTCATTCTTTCAACATATTTCTCACACACACACACACACACACACACACACTGGGGTGAAAAAGTGTTTGCCCCCTTCCTGATTTCTTATTTTTTCGTATGTTTGTCACATTTAAATGTTTCAGATCATCAAACAAATTTAAAAATTAGACAAAGATAACACAAGTAAACACAAAATGCAGTTTTTAAATGAAGGTTGTTTATTATTAAGGGTAAAATCCAAACCTAAAAGGGTAATCCAAACCTACATGGCCCTGTGTGAAAAAGTGTTTGCCCCCCTAAACCTAATAACTGGTTGGGCCATCCTTAGCAGCAACAACTGCAATCAAGCATTTGCGATAACTGCCATTGAGTCTTTTACAGTGCTGTGGAGGAATTCTGGCCCACTCATCTTTGCAGAATTGTTATAAGATATAGAGTGATGATATAGCGGGAGATATGTAGAGTGATATGAATAATATAGAGTGATGTCTGAATAAAGTGCGTGGCGGCAATGCACCTGTGAGCTGGTTGCCAACTGCCAATCAAATCTAAAAGAAGAAGAAGAAGAAGAAGAAGAAGAAGAAGAAGAATTGTTGTAATTCAGCCACACTGGAGGGTTTTTGAGCATGAACCGCCTTTTTAAGGTCATGCCACAGCATCTCATTGGGATTCAGGTCAGAACTTTGACTAGACCACTCCAAAGTCTTCATTTTGTTTTTCTTAAGCCATTCAGAGGTGGACTTGCTGGTGTGTTTTGGATCATTGTCCTTCTGCAGAATCCAAGAGCGCTTCAGCTTGAGGTCACGTGTCATGTTGAAAGAATGATCAGCTCACGTGCAGGGAACAACACCAGAGAAATCACTCACACAACACAGAGAAGCTGTGTAACCACAATTTATTGATACAAGGCAGCGCACAGTTAAGAAAAGACACCACTTGCCAGAGGAGGACTCAGCCTGTAAAGGGAGACGAGAGCTGATTAGTAAAGGAGGGAGATTGGACAAGGGGAAAAATAGGTCAACACTCACGTGGGATGAGCAGCGAGCCTAGCAGCGGAACCCAGCAGGGAAAAGGTGAGCCAGCGGAGAGGACGCTGGTAGGGATTATGGCAGGAGTGGAGCTGGGTGAGGTGTCTGACCGGGTGGAATAAGGCAGCTGAAGTGGTGATGAGGATGATGGGGCAAGTGAGCGCACAATGAACCCCGGAGATGCATCACAAAGATGGCAGCAACCTGGAGGAGAAAAGAGAAGAGGAATTAGATTAAAGTTCCTCAGAGAGTGAGACATAAACTTACTTGCTGTTTAGGCAGTATACCCAACGAGCCAGCGCTGGAGCGTTCACAAACTGGTCCTTTTCAGTGCTGGCAGAGAAGAGGCAGCTTGTGTATCGACTCACACAGGTATGATGATTACCTGTGGAGCTGGGGAAAGCCTCGCAGGAAGGGAGGAGGCGCGCGCACTCACCTGATCATGACATCACGAACAGATGGCTGGACATTCTCCTTCAGGATTTTTTGGTAAACAGCAAAATTCATTGTTCCATTTACCACAGCAATTCTTCCAGGTCCTGAAGCAGCAAAACAGCCCCAGAACATCACACTACACCACCATATTTTACTGTTGGTATGATGTTCCTTTTCTGAAATGCTGTGTTACTTTTACGCCGGATGTAATGGGACACACACCTTCCAAAAAGTTCAACTTTTGTCTCGTCAGTCCACAGAGATTTTTCCCAAAAGTCTTGGGGATCATCAAGATGTTTTCTGGCAAAACTGAGACGAGCCTTTACTGTATGTTCTTTTTGCTCAGCAGTGGTTTTCATCTTGGAACTCTGCCATGCAGGCCATTTTTGCCCAGTCTCTTTCTTATACCATATCTTAACTACTGTGTAACGGTATGGGGAAACACCTACAAGACCAATCTACAGCCAATATGCACATTACAAAAAAAAAAGTTGTGAGGATAATAAATAATGTAGGATATAGAGACCATACCAACTCGTTGTTTTTAAAGTCACATGTCATAAAGTTCATGGATTTAGTTAAACTAGTAAAGTACAGGGCAATTCATAATCAACTCCCAACTAACATACAAAATATATTTTTTAAAAAAGAGAATGATTATAATTTGAGAGGAGACTTAAACTTTACAAAACCTAAGGTACGAACAACTAAGAAAAGTTTGTGCATATCTGTCTGTGGGGTGGATTTGTGGAACAGTCTGGAGCTGGAACTGAAACTATGTACAAGCAGAAATCAATTCAAAAAGAGGTATAAACATTATTTGCTAAAAGGATATATGTTAGAGGTGTAGTATTAATATGTAAAATGCACTAAACTCACTCTGGAACACTATGGTATGGTAGGTGGGACAGTACTGTGTATATCTGTGTTTGGAGCTGGGTGTAGATGCATGGGCTGTATGTATGTAGGGATGGATAGTGTCAATGTTGATATGTATAAAGTATAGTTAATTGTCTACTTGGGGTTCTTAATTGAGGTAATATACAGTATATATTTCACATGGGTTGTATTTAGGGAAAAGAGGAGTTGGAGTAAATAAGTGTTAACTTCTTCCTTCTCCTTTTCGAGCACTGTACACAGTCACTTTTATTGCACTTGTCATTTGTTTTATTTTGCTTTTTTGTTCGATATAAAGTATCTATCTATCTATCTATCTATCTATCTATCTATCTATCTAAAGTGAGGCCTGCAGTTCTTTGGATGTTGTGGGGTCTTTTGTGACCTCTTGGATGAGTTGTCGCTGCGCTCTTGGGGTAACTTTCGTCGGCCAGCCACTGCTGGGAAGGTTCACCACTGTTCCATGTTTTCGCCATTTGTGGATTATGGCTTTCACTGTGGTTCGCTGGAGTCCCAAAGCTTTAGAAATGGCTTTATAACATTTTCCAGACTGACAGATCTCAGTTACTTTGTTTCTCATTTGTTCCTGAATTTCCTTGGATCGCAGCATGCTGTCTAACTTTTGAGGATCTCTTGGTCTACTTCACTTTGTCAGGCAGGTCCTATTTAAGTGATTTCTTGATTGAGAACAGGTGTGGCAGTAATCAGGCCTGGGTGTGGCTAGAGAAATTGAACTCAGCTTTCCAAAGATGTGATAAACCACAGTTAATTTTGCTTTAATGGGGGGGGCAATCACTTTTTCACACAGGGCCATATAGGTTAGGATTTTTTTTTTACCCTTAATAATAAACACCTTCATTTTAAAAACTGCATTTTGTGTTTACTTGTGTTATCTTTTGTTGTGAATCCCCGTGCGTTTTTACGCAGCGCACGGAGGAAAGAGACAAATCCACTCACAGGAGATGTTGTGTGCAATTTATTGTGCAAATAAGGAGACAAATAGTCCTGCAACAACAGAAAACACAAAAATGGCGAGGTGGCTCTGGGAAGCTCATGAGATGCTCCTCAGCTCACCAGTGAGTAAGCCCAGGGGACCCAAAGAGCTTCAGGCGGAACTGACTGTGGGAGGAAGGCAGCCTGGACACCCGAGCACTTCCACGACGGAACTGGAAGCGGCGAGTACAGGAATACTCACTGGAGCCGGGAACAGAGACGTCCGTGGAGGGAATCCCAGAGCCAACCTGCAAAAACAGAAGAAGAGGACACAGATGTCATGCAGAGGGAAGCGGTACCAAAAACAGGCAGGGCACCTAGTCATGCATGCATCAAAGACAACAGGATAAACGCTGTGAAGTACACACAGGTCCACCAATAATCCGGCAATTTACTCCCGTGGCCACAGGCCTAAAATAATACCACACATAATGACGAAAGTGAATGCCGGTGTGAGTAGAAAGAGGGAGAGTGCAAGATTGAGTGGACTGGACTAAGTGGGGATAGGTGTGTGAGTGAATGTCTGTGAGCATGTATGTGAGGGTGAGTGGATGTGTATGTGTATGTGTGCGGAACGTGCATGAGTGAAGGAATGAGGGCCTACATGTATGTGTGTGTGTGTGTGTGTGTGCGTGCATGAAACAACAAGGATTGAACACAATTAATAATGACAGCCAGCTGACAAAAACTAACAGGAGAGGGGGGGCATGGCTGTGAGCTGTCAGGGAGCCAGGAAGACCTCAAAGGCTCCCAAGGAGGTGCCTGATGGAAAAAATAGGGACTCAAAACACACTAAAGACAAGGCAGCCACCGTGCCATGAAACTGGGCTGGAAGTCCACACCAGTTCATGACAATCTTTGTCTAATATTTGAATTTGTTTGATGATCTGAAACATGGGCGGTGCGGTGACGCAGTGGTTAGCACTGCGGCAGCACAGCAACTCACCCTTGGCTGGGGGATCCTGGGTTCGATCCCAGCCCCCGACCAACAGTGATCTGTGTGGAGTTTGCATGTTCTCCCTGTGTCTGCATGGGTTTACTCTGGGATTTCTCCGGTTTCCTCCCACATGCCAAAAACATGCAAGTTAGGTTAATTGGCATCATCTGGGGATTCTAAATTGTCCTTAGGTCTGACTGTGAGAGTGAATGGTTGTCTGTCTCTCTGTGTTGGCCCTGCGATGGACTGGCGATCTGTCCAGGGTGTACCCTGCCTCTCGCCCAAAGATGCTGGGATAGGCTCCAGCCCCCCTGCGACCCGAAAAGGATTAAGCGGAAGAAGATGAATGAATGAATGGATCTGAAACATTTAAGTGTGATAAACATACAAAAAAAGAGAGAAATCAGGAAGAGGGCAAACACTTTTTTCACAACACTCTGTGTGTGTGTGTGCGCGCGCGCACACGCACTCACATGTATATATATGACTGAAAAGCACTGAAAATTCTGAAAGCTGTTATTTGACAGAGTACACTGAGGGTAACCTAATTAAAGTCAGTTAAAATGAGAGATAATAATAGATTATGACAGAATTTTTACAAGCCTGTCTGTCAGAATGATAAATAAAAAAAAGTGTAGTGCAACCTCTGATAGAGTATTGAGGTTTTTTCAGGTTTTCCACTCAGATGCAGTTCTGACACTCAGTCAGCAGATGTCACTCTGTATTAAATGCTTCAAAACACCAGTCATTCTTGAAGCAGTTGTCTCAAAGTGGTTCACTGCTTTATGAAGCTTCAATTTCACCATCACTAATGATCGTATTAATCTATGTTGTCAAAATAAAGCACTAACATGCCACCTTCACTCTGAGACAGCTGCTGCTGATATTTGCTCAAACTGTGTGTTAGTTCAGTTGTGCTGCTCACCTCTCTTGTCAAACAAATGGGTAAGAAGCTGCTTTCCTTCACTTAATTTTCTCTCCCTCTCCTTTCTTTCTTTTTTGTTTGACATTCTGATTTCTGTTTCTCCTGCCTCCTGGTCCTCTAGCTGTGGGATCATTGACTCTGTAACTTAGTTGAGTCTGCCTGTTACAGGAGTGGACTAAACCATTTAGCACCTCTTTAAATGGGTGATAGGGACCTCAGAGAATATCCAACATTATTATTAATGCAAAATTCAGTCTCTCAGCCACTTCATTCATCCAGGGTGAATTTTATTATCACATTAATTAATTATAAATTTTAAAAATGCAATACAAAAAACTTTTTATTCCAGGCTTTTTGAGGGCCCCTCCCTGCTGTGGGCCCTGGTTAAACAGTGCATCTCCCTCCCTATTCTGACACTCCTGCAGAGGGCTACTAATAAATGTTAACATCTCACTTAAAAAAAATAGTTTCACCCAACAAATCTGATACACAAACATTATTCAGTTATTTCACAAAAATTTACAGGTACTGTACATGTGTGTTGCATCCATATAGTGTTTTTTAACCAAACTACCAATCCTGTTGCCTGTTCAAGAAGTCCGTCCTGCAATTTTCCTGACCAAAGTTTTATTCTTTAAAAAAAAAGCATGAATGTGTTGGTTGAATCAACACATTATGAATATAGCTCATTAATCAAACCAGTTAAGATGGATTTATGCTCCACCTCTGCTCTTTGGACAAGACTTTGGACAAGGCCGGTGCACACATCAATATATGCTTCATTTTTTCGTCTACTCACGTAACAATCATCTGTAATTTCACTCCAGCCGCATTGGTAGTGCTAATGCACTGACGCACCACTTTGTTCACCAGCTACATAAAAGAGAAGAAAAACAAGGGCAATGCGCATTTTAGCAGCAACAATAGTGACTGCACAAAGCAGAGAAAAGAAACTCCTGTGTTTAGTACTCTTACCATTAGTCAGCTTTTCTTTTTCTTTCTCAGGTGTCATCCATAGACCATAGGTCTTGTCATGTTTCTTTTTAATTCATTGTCGTCTTCTTCCTCTTCTTCTTTATATGTTGTGTCGGTAGCACCATCTCTTGAATCAGTGGTTGGATCTTGCACATGCATAATCAACATGCACAGGCAACGTGGTCACAAAATTTTGGCTTCACTTGCTCAGCCATGGATGGCCACGCAGAGGCTAGTGGAGTGGAGACCGTGATGAAATTCTTCTTCTTCTTCTTCTTCTTTTAGATTTGATTGGTCGTTGGCAACCAGCTTACGGGTGCCTTACCGCCACTGACTTGATTATCATCACTCTATATCTTTGTATAAGGAGTTCTTATAAGGAGTTCTGAACAACTCCTTATGTGTGAAAAAATTATCCATCCTTGGACTGCATCCTCAGCGGTGTCGACCAGCTGGCTGGACTTGTTCAGTGATGCCTGCCCCCCAATCAGAATAAGCAGATGCACAGAGCGGAAGTGGGGCATAAATCCACCCTTCGAGCAAGCTGCTAATAATATTCCTCTCCAAACTTTGCCATTAAACACACTAACTGCAAAACTAAAACCTTCTGTACTGAGTCTGTGGTCAGCACAGTGGCCAGTCAGAAAAATCCAAAGTGATGATACTGGAGTAATAAACCAACTGTTTGTACAAGTACAGTACTTTATTCTGGATTTGTACTTAGCAGAGATGCAGCTCCACCCTTGTTACCCTTATGACAGTGACCTTTTTACTAGGGATGGGAATTGAGAACCGGTACCCAACAGGAAACAGAAATTTTTCGATCCCCCAGAATCGTACGTCGTTGGTGTATCGGCCGGATCTCAATCACCTCCCTCAGCCCTCAAGCCCTGAGCCCTTGTAGACTTAGGTGGCAGCCATTAGTAGTGTGTGAGTGTGTGAGTCTGCGAGGGCTTGAAATGGGATAAAAGGAATGGGACACTTTATGACATGTCACCCTACCTTGACAATGGTGTATGACAAACATGCTGCTTAGTATTGTGGGATTGGGACTTTTCATTTTAAGAATGATTTTATTTTCAAGGCCAAGGAACAGAAGGAATCAATTGCCTGATCTAAATATCTTGCAGGCACTAGCCTTACAGAGTGAAAGGGAGGTAATTATGAAAAAAAATATATTTTTTTTAATGAAAATTACACAAAATAGTTGATAAATAATGTCTGCACTATAGTATATTTGTTTATTTATACACTATGTGTTAAATGCAGTATCTTAAATCCTTAGTTATAGTCATCCAGTGCGGCAGTGGCTCAGGATGTAAAGCAGGTTGTCCAATAACTGGATGGTTAGCGGTTCGAGTCCCGCTCTCCCCAGATATCCTGCCGTTGTGTCCCTGGGCAAGACACTTTACCAACCTTGCCTCCAGTGTCCATAGCACTGGGTATGAATGTGTATAAATGTTCGGTCTTGACTGGAGAGGCTGTTGGCGCAGATTGGCAGCCACGTTTCCGTCAGCCTGCCCAACGCAGCTGTGGCTACAGTAGTAGCTTGCCACTACCATTGTTGTCTGTCTGGAGTGAATGAATAATGTATCTATTTGTAAAGCGTCTTTGAGTGTCTATGATAAAGTGCTATATAAATCTGATGCATTATTATCTTCTCTCTCTCTCTGGCATCCTTGTCTTGAAGAGGCAATGGTTAGCGCGTCAAGGGTTGGAGCAGCACCTGGAATGACTATACAGCCCAATCCTTGAGTGGCAGTCTTTGGAGCAGTTGGCGCAAATGAAGATTGATGGTGCACGTGCTGATGCTGCATGTTCTTTCCTCGCCACACGCTTTATCGCCATCTGGACTCTTGTGTTCGCTTCCATCTTGAGAACACCCTCTTTGACACTGTGGCGCCAGGCGGCTCGATCTTTGGCAACAACCTCCCAGTTATTGGCGTTGATCTGCGCACACCGCATGTCGCATTTGCAGACATCTTTAAAACGCAACAGCAGTCAACCCACATGGCGGATGCTCACCCGCAATTCTCCGTAAAGGGTTTCTCTCGGCAGATGGTCAGGCTCCATGCGGTGCACGTGGCCGAGCCACCGGAGTCATCTCTGGCTGAGAAATGCAGGGATGCTTGGCAAGTCAGCACGCTCAAGGACCTCGGTGTTGGGGACTCTGTCCTGCCACTTGATGTGCATAAGGTGCCAAAGACAGCGGAGGTGGAACCCGTTTAACCGCTTTTCCTGCCTGGCATAGGCTGTCCAGGACTCGTTGCCGTACAGGAGAGTGGACAGGACGCAAGCTTGGTATACGAGTAACTTGGTCTTCAAACTCAGCAGATTGTTGTTCCACACACGCTTGTTGAGTTTGGCCATGACAGCAGCTGCTTTGGTGATTCTGGAGCTGATCTCGGTATCCAGTGAGAGCGTGTTTGAAACAGTGGACCCTAGGTAGGTGAAGGTGTCCACAACCTCCAGCTGTTTGTTGTCAATGGTAATGACAGGAGAGAAGACAGCATCTTGTGCCATGATGTTGGTTTTCTGAAGGCTGATCATGACTCCTTGCAGGCGTGGGACAGTTTGTCGACCAGGTGCTGCAGGCCCTCCTCGCTGTGCGATGCTAGAGCAGTATCGTCTGCAAACAGCAGCTCACATATGAGGACCTCGTAGACTTTGCTTTTAGCACAAAGTCTTGCAATGTTGAGGAGTTTTCCATCTGATCTCGTGCGGACGTAGACACCTTCAGGACAGTCGGCAAAGGCGTAGTGGAGAAGCATTGAGAAAAATTCCCAAAGAGAGTCGGTGCTAGAACGCAACCCTGCTTCACTCCACTGCTGACTGGGAAGGCATCTGAGGTGGCTCCATCAAAGCAAACAGTACTATGCATGTCCATGTGGAAGGAGGAGATGATTGCAAGGAGCTTTGGGGGACAACCGATCTTTCGCAGGATCTGGAAGAGCCCGCTTCAACTAAGTCAAAGGCTTTGGTCAGGTCCACGAAAGCAAGGAACAATGGCTGCTGTTGCTCTCGACACTTCTCCTGCAGCTGACGGAGGGAGAAGATCATATCCACTGTGGACCTTCCGGCTCTGAAGCCATACTGGGACTCAGGATAGACTCGCAAAGCGAGGCTCTGTAGGCAGAACAGGGTAACTCGGGTGAAGACTTTGCCAACTATGCTCAGAAGAGAGATGCCGCGGTAATTGTTGCAGTCACTGCGGTCGCCTTTGTTCTTAAACAGCTTGACTATGTTGGCATCTCTCATATCTTGGGGAATGTGACCTTGCTCCCAGCAAAGGCAGAGGAGATCATATAGTGGTTGTAAGATGGCTGTTTTCCCGTGTTTCAGAACTTCTGGGGGAATACCGTCTTTCCCTGGAGCCTTGCCACAGACGAGGCAGTCTATGGCTTTGCTGAGCTCTTCCAGCATGGGCATTTCGTCAAGCTCTTCCATGACTGGTAGGCCAGGCAAGGCATCGAGGGCAACGTCTGTCACGATGTTCTGGGTCAAGTACAATTCAAGATAATGCTTGACCCAATGCTGGAGTTGCTTGCTCTTGTCGGTGATGGCTTTGCCTATTTAGCTTTGAGCGGTGCTGTTTTGATGCTTGTGGGCCCGATAGCTGTTTTGATGCCTTCATACATTCCTTTGGCGTATCCGTAATCGGCAGCTACCTGGATGTTGGTGCACAGGTTCTGCCAGTACTCATTGGTCCAACGGTGGGCAATCTGCTGTACCTTGCTCCTTGCTGCTCGAAGGGCGTCGCGTGTGCCAGGGCAAGGGTTCTGCTTGTGAGCCAGCAATGCTTCTCTTTTGGCCTCTGTGACTGGCTGCATTTTGTCCCAGTGAGCCTCAAACCAGTCAGCATTTTTGCATTCTTTCTTTCCGAATGCGGTCATGGCTGAGTCGTAGATGGCATCGCGAAGGTGGTTCCATTTGGCGTCCACGTCGCCTGGGATATCGTAGTGGAGGTGAGCTTCAAGTTTCCTCTGAAAGCTGTGAACAAAGGTCTGAGCCTTGATCGGATCAGAAATTCCACAGGTGTTGATGTGGGAGTGACCCTTAGTTTTGGCATGGTGGATCTTCCTTGGCTTCAGTCTGACCTTACCGGCAACAAGGGAATGATCTGTATCACAGTCAGTGCGGTGATAGCTTCTTATGTGAAGAACACTGCTGAGGTACGCTCTTCTGGAGATGACAAGATCTAGCTGGTGCCAGTGACAGGACCGGGGGTGTCTCCAAGACACTTTCCACAGCTCTTTACACTTGAAGTAGGAGTTTGTAATGCAGAGGCCATGATGACAACAGAATTCCAACAGCCTCTGTCCGCTCTTGTTCATCCTGCCTATGCCAAAGTGGCCAAGACAGGATGGCCACACTTGCCAGTCTGCTCCGACGTGAGCGTTGAAGTCACCTAGCAAAAATAAGCCTTCAGAGTGGGAGATTCTAGATAGCACTTCCTCTAGAGCCTCGTAGAACTGATCTTTGGCTTCTGGAGTGGATGTGAGGGTCAAAGCATACACAGAAAGGATGTTCACAAAGCCCAACGATGTCTTCATGCAGAGGGCGAGGATTCTTTCGGACCCTCCTGTAGGGGTTCCTGTGGTGGCGATCAGCGAGTTCCTCACTGCAAAACCTACACCATGCTGCCCGGACTTATCCTGGGACAGGCCCTGCCAATAAAAGGTGTAGTCTGATTCTCTAAGGGAGCCGCTGTCGGCCAGGTGGGTTTCCTGAAGGCAGGCAACATCGATGTTAAGTCCTGCTAGTTCCTTATTGATGATGGCGGTCTTGTGAGAGTCATCCATTTGTTGGAGATCAGTGGTAAGTCCGGGGCACATGGTGCGAACGTTCCAGCTTGCAAATCAAAGAGCTGGAGTCTTTGTATGTTTCTTCTTTTGACTGCCTGGTACAGATTGACGCTTGCTTGTCAGGAGAGACCCCTAAGTTCTACTCACCCAGTAGAGCAGGCAAGCCATGGCGGGGAGGCACCTAACTGTCTGGGGGCTGCCCAGCTTGAGGCAGGCGGTAGCTGCCCAATGAAGCTGCGAAGGCTTCTCCCACCATTGGACAAGACCCCTGGCGCTCCTCCCTACGCCAATCGGTTGAAGCTTATAACCAGTAACTGCCTTGTCCTGTGTTGTGCTGGAATCTTGCGATGCTGCTGGAGTGGCCTCTCCAGTTTGCGCTAAAAAGCCTGGGTGGGGTAGTATGGAGACACTGGGCTGCCCATACGTCAGTTTCCCCCCTCTTGGTGTCACTGGCTGAGTCCAAAGGAAAGGATGATCCAATACAGTTTGGGACCAGTTCCACTGCAGGAGTTGACGGAAGTAGTGCTGAGCATCTGCCAACCGCCTTAGGGCTCCACTCCGGATTTATCCTCAAGGTTTACTCCCGAAGCCTTTCCTGTAATCAGGTATAGCTGCAAGGCAGCGGAGGTTTGGAATCAGAATTTACCTTCTCCTAGGTAGTTTGCCGGCCAAGGCTAACAGGCACCACCTGCCCAGATTTGAAATCAGAGTGGTCCTTCTCCTAGGTGGACTGACACCCAAGTCTGGCGAGCCCCACCTACCCGGAGCAACCTGGTTATAGTGCCAGAGACTCGCTGACACCCTCTGTCATTTAGTGAAAACAGGGTCGGTACGAGAAGCCAGATAGTAGGATTATTATCCACTGGCTTACTAAATAATCATAATCGATAATCAATCAATATACCAGCTGAATACTTACTTGAAACCTCGAGCAGATGTGTTTCTGTGGCCCGTGAATTTGGAGTCATGTTCAATACAAAGCTCAATAAACTGTAATGTTTGTTCATTGCTCCCTGTTTGTAAATAAAAAAAATGTTTTGTTATACAACTATAGACACACTGCAGACCACTGAGCTACATTATACTGACATGTAAACATCTTCTTTTTAGTGATGTTTAGAGTTGTTCCATGCTTCTGTGTTTACCTGTTTTTTTTGTTGTTTTTGTTTTTTTTGGGGTGGAGCAGGCGTGAAGGGGTGATTATTGATGAACAGGTGACCAATCAGGAGCTTTTCCTTGAGAAACCCCGGCATGGCACTCTGAACTGTGGGTAATTCCCTTACCTTAAGTCAGCGTAGCATGCTGACTTAAGGTAAGGGCTCGTTTAAGGGCTCATGAAGTCAGCGAGTGATCAGTCATCCACTTCCTGATTTCAGATTGGGAAAGCCCTTCTCTTCACGTGAACGTGCCTAAAGTCAACGAGTCAGCAAGGGAGGAGAATGAGATTCGGCCATCAATTCCTCTTATCGATGTTGCGGGCTTAAACACTTCAGTGTTGTTTTTTAGTTTTTAAAACAGCATATATCATGACCTCGTATGCTGTCGTTACCAAGCAACACCATGACGCCATCGCTACCGCAGGATCATAGCGGAAACGTACGCGAGCAGCATGGCTTATGGTAAACACAAGTTGAAACATCTCTTGACGCAGCAGCATGGGATAAAATGAAAGACTGCAATGTATTCGACAGTCTAAGAAGTGCACCCGCACCTGATTCCCAAACAGCAGCACCTCCGTTAGTGACGTAATATTAGCTTGTTATTATTAGGAGAATATTAGCGCAATGCTAGCAGCCTTGCAGGCTAAGTTTAATCCATTTTTTTAACTTACAAAGCTCATCTGATATTTAAATATGAGCTCATTCTTTTTAGACAATGACAGCAACAGTTAGCGCTGAGATTTTTCCAATTGTTTCTTGCCAGGAAAAGCCACTGACCAGCTGCTCACGGAGCTGTAATGAAGTTTGTGTCAGGAACCGAGCCGGCTTGGTTCCCCCTGGCATGGTCCTGGCCTCTCTGTGGGTATGTGCCACGTTGTATGTATGTTAGTATGTATTTCTGTGTGCTTTGCTGTACCCATAGCCACTGCTTTCTGGCCGGCAGCGGTGAGGCAGCCTCTTGGGCTCACGCTGGAGTGAGCGCTGTCTGTCTGCCGATCTGACCACACCCCCTCTCAATTACTGCCAGCTGTTCCCACTCCTGTGTGCCATCTCCCCGCTCCTCGCCCAGGTGTGCCCGATTTGTGGAGCCAGCAATGCATGTACTTAAGGAGCCTTTTTCCAGTCATGCATTGCTGGGTCATTGTACTTCATTAATGGTCATCGTGCATCGTATGGAGTCTTGTCTAAAGGACAGTGTCACTCGGTGCTTTTGGACTTACTCAGACGGGCTCCAGTCATTTGAGTATAATCTGTGTGTGTGCTTTCCCCGGTATTCTCACCTCTGACTGTTGAGCGTCCTGGTGGACTCCTGAGCCATAGTGAATTGTAGACACTGTAACTGTTTATCAGTGTGTTGAACTTAATAAATGTGTGTGTGGTGACACCCAGCACGTAAATCTTCATTAATACGCCCCTCGCTGTGCGCATTGGAAAAGCACATGGGAGGGTTCATGACAGTTTGTATTTAAAGGCTTGCATCCATTCATGACCGTAGGGCAGCTGGAGTTTGGATAGGTGGTATGTGTAATGTACGGGGGTGGGGGGATGGGGGGCTGAAAAGTTCATAGTGGTCAAATTTGATCAAATGTGATTTATTTTTCAACAGCAGGGATCCAATCCACCGTGGCTGCACGGTGGCGCAGTGGTTTAGCACTGTGGCAGCACAGTTTTACCCTCGGCCGGGGGATCGCGAGGATCATGAGGTCGTGGGTTCGATCCCAGCCCCCGACCAACAGTGAGCTGTGTGGAGTTTGCATGTTCTCCCCGTGTTGCGTGGGTTTACTCCGGGATTTCTCCGGTTTCCTCCCGCATACCAAAAACATGTAGGTTTAGGGCGCTCGCGCACGCAGCGACCAGCAGCCAGTGGCTTGTCACCAGACTGCAAACCAAGTCTACCTACGGGTACAAATAAGTAACAAAAAAAAAAAAAAAAAAAATCCAAGTGCTGCAACACCGATGGAAGAAGTGTGTGGACTGAAGGGGAGACTATCTTGAAAAATAAAGCACATTTGTTCAGATTTGACCACTATGAACTTTTTAGCCTATGAACTTTTCAGCCCCCCCCCCCCGCCAATAGGTTACAGATTAATACTGAACTAAAGTCTATAGGAGACTGAGCGATGTCTTGAGGTATTACCTGTATGTTAATATACAATTGAGTATTTTATGGATGTGGGGGTATATACACTGTGCATATATACTGTATTTATTTTTGAAAAAACGTGCAAAAATTATACCCAAAGTACAGCATGTATTTTTTTTGTGATTGCTAAAATAACATAATTGTGCAGTTGTTTCTAATCACTTCATTATTCCATTTTGTATACCACTTTTATTTATATTGCTTTTAAACATTTAAACATAACAAATGTTATAAGGCATAAATGCCCATTTTTCTAAGGAAAGCATGTTTACCGTCTTATATTTGACTTTATTATATCTTTTTAAGAGAAGAAGCATTGTTAAAAGTCAGAAAAATAAAACTCCTGCACTGATGCTGAAATCCTGTGAAGGCCTGCTTCACAGAATTTCAGCATCCTGTGTAAGCATTTCAGAACTGATCAAGAATTGATAAAGGAATCGATAAAGATTCAGCTCAATAAGTAAAATCGACAATGCCATTGATATTGATAAAATGTTATCAATTCCCATTCCTACTTTTGACACCAAAAGGTGCTGGTCCCAAGGCCAACATGTGCACTACATTTGGTGGCCCTACCTTAGTTTATTGTCAACATAGGATGGGTAACAGTGAGCAAACGTTAAGTTACTTTCTATCATTTCACTGCTGACTTTAATTTTTAGCCTGATGATTGACACTTTGGAAGCTTAGCAAAACTGTTAGACATCTTCCCTTATATTTTGATGAGTATTTTTTTAGTTGAAGTGTCAGTGAAGGTGAAAGATTTGTTTGCCACCAGAGAAACCTAAAATTCCTTG
The DNA here is from genome assembly GCA_020510985.1 of Pholidichthys leucotaenia. Classification (NCBI taxonomy): domain Eukaryota; kingdom Metazoa; phylum Chordata; class Actinopteri; order Cichliformes; family Pholidichthyidae; genus Pholidichthys; species Pholidichthys leucotaenia. The sequence goes on along the minus strand of CM035847.1, from coordinate 219,862,963 downwards.
ATCTTAAACTGCTCTAAGGTTTGACCATGACTGCAACATTATTGTCATAAGACTAGAGAGTTGCGATCATCAGAGTGGTATTGATCTTCTCTTTTCTTCCTGGCAAAAAGCAAACAAGGATATTTCCAACTAGAGGGCACTCAGAGAGTGCATACCTCCGCCGAGGCCCTATCTCGCAATGTTAAAGAAAGTGATCCAGAATCTGCATTGTGAACCAGATCCCCTCCAGAAACTAATGGGTTTATCCATAGCCGAAGGGCCATGAAATTTTGATAAAAGACATACAGACAGACAGACAGACAAGCCACCATGAAAACATTACCCCTTTGGTGGAGGTAAAAATACCTTTCACATATGGACCTTGTAATCTGCAAAACAAAGATTACATCAGACAGACTTTTAATCAGAAACCAACAGCTTGATTTTTTAGCGATTCATTATAGAATAATCATATCAGTTCACAATGAATTCTCAGAGGATGTTTATGCAGAAGTCTGCGTAATCCCGTAAAGTTTAGTGCTTTGTCAGCCATCTGCTTCAAGGTGCAATGGAGCTGCGTGGAGTTGTGGTTTCCAGACCAAAAATGCAACTGTTTCAGGATCTCTTTCCTTTTACTTTCCAGATGTGCACTCTCCAGATGTTACTTATATCACCTACTTTATTTTAGGCAGATACTGTTGGCAGCTTGTCATGTCGTAAACCAGTATTGATAAAACAGAGCACACACAGACAGACAGATACACTCATGGAGATGAACAGACAGTACACAGCAGAAGGGAACTGTGTTGGATGGGTGCACACAATGAACCTCGAGGTCAATACAAGAATGTTTTTGACAATAAAGAGTTCATTTTCAGTTCATTTTAAGTCCATCTTTCAGCAGCATCAGCCAAGGTAACGGATGCATTTACGAAGTTGTCTTTAATCTGAGGGGGAAGACAATGTCAAGTCCTTCATAACATTTTATGAGATGATAAATCATCGTAAAACCACATGCAAGTGCTGCTTACATAGGGTTGTACAAAGAAAGATCATGCGGGAACTGTGAAGAAAAAACTTATATATGGATGAAATGCTCAACATTTCATGTCAGCAAGAAGTTACAGTACATCTATAAACAACTTATCTGTGTCAAAGAAGACAATACCCCCCACCCACCCCCAAACAAAAACTATTTAAAAATGGAAGTATAAGAATAAAAACAACAAATTCATATGTCCAGTTCAACAAAATTTGCAAAATACGTGCCAACTATTTAAAATAAAGATGATGCTCTTATAGAGGAACCCGTCTTTGTCTCTGGGTCAGTACTGTAGTTTGAGGAGGCTGAATGGGCTGGAGGCGCTTGGTTTTAAGGGCAGGGAAAGAGAGAGAGTCTGAAATGCCAGTGAAACCAGATCCCTCAGAGGTTTCTATAAAGCCAATAAAAGACAGAAACATAATCAGCAAAGAAACACAAAGCAACAGAACCTGCTTTACAGGAATAATTTGAGATACTGAAGAAGTCAGATGAGAATACTGATACCAATCTCATCTGTTTTTACCACAGGCTGTAAATAAAGATGGACTACATGAGAGCTTTCCATAAGTGATGCCTGCATACTATATCTTGATTGACCTCTGGTGGCTGACTGGAGAATGATTTTAGGTGCCTCCCTTTCTCCATTATTGTGTGCAGCATTTTGCCAAACTGTAAATTGAAAATGCTCTTTGAATACATTTTTCCAAAAGATGGAATCTGTCCTCATAGGTAGTTCTTATCATGGTGACACATGTTCAGCTGTTCTTTTTTGGGGGGTTATTTCAGTTTTAAGTAGTTATTCGATGCTGTCAAAGTGGGGGTGTGGTCATGATTGAGTGCGGTCATGACTAGTTGTGTTTGAGGGAGCTGCCAATGAGCTGCTGCATAAACTGTGATGGGCAGCTGCATGGTTAGGAATTCGATGCCACGGCTCCATTTTATGGTCCTAGACTCTCTCCCAAAATGATGTCCAATGGGGTGGGATGAAAAAAATGATTTTGCAGTGTATCACGATACTGGACACCGATCCATAAAAGCACGTACCAATCTTTTATTAGTTATATATTGTCATGTAAATATTGCACTCTTGGATATTAATCAACCAATTGCATTTTCAGTTCGCTGGATGGTGTAATGTAAGCACGCATTGTCACGTGAAGTCTTGTGAGATTTGCAGCCAGGCGTACAAGTCAGGAAACAGTTGGATGGATGCACTGAAACTGAGTTCAAATTTTGGGCCTTTTTTGGATTTTATAATAAAGACGGAACAAAAGATTTCCACATGATACACCCAACCTGTAAGGAGCACCGCACAAAAAAAAACAAAAAAAAAACAAACAGCTGGAATATGTGGGCCGCCACACTCCTCCTAGAGCCATTCAGCAACAGCAGTTTAGCAACAGCTGGGCTGTCCCCAGTGAAGAATCAACTCCGGACACCTCTGCAACAAAGCCACCTCCAAATTCAGAGTGAGCCAATTAAAAACACAGTCCACTTCCCTCCCTGTGTGCAGAGGTGTGTTGCCGTGAAAAATGAAGCCCCCTGGAATACGATAATATGGACAACAGAAAGGACCACAACAGCACTTCATCCCACGGAGGCCTGAGAGCCTGCAGCTACTGAAACAAAAGCGTCTGCTTAAGGAATAGTAGTATCATGATAGTGACGCAAATGTCACAATACGGTTGGTACTGTAAGATCCCTCGCAATTCCTACCCCTAATGTCCAAGTACAAGATGGCAGCATCTTAAATCCAGAATTAAACCTTCAATGTTTTCAGTGAAAGTAAGGGGTGGCACATTGTCCATCTTTATATACAGTCTATTGTTATTACATCCAGAATAGTGTTGCTTAACAATAAGTAAGAATTTCTAAAAGTAAAGGTTTTAGTTCATCAAATTCATTATGTATCGTGAGAATAAATTGGAAAAACTAACAGGCAACCACAGTGAGCTCCAGCTGGAAGAAAGAGGGGACCAATGCGAAATAATCCAGGCATGTCTTTAAATGCAAAGCTCAAGCTTGGATGATTGAGGAATGGATTGATGGATGGATGGATGGATGGATGGATGGATGGATGGATGGATGGATGGATGGGCAATCATGTGCCATGGAGGGCCAAGACCCCATAGATTTTACCTCTAAACAGTGTCTTCAACAGGTAATTTCACTGAATTTCTTTCCATGTGTGGAGTTTGCATGTTCTCCCCATGTCTGTATGGGTTTACTCCGGGATTTCTCAGGTTTCCTCCCACATGCCAAAAACATGCAAGTTAGGTTAATTGGTATCAAACTGGGGATTCTAAATTGTTCTTAGGTATGACTGTAAGAGTGAATGGTTGTCTGTCTGTCAGGAGCCGAGCCGACTTGGCTTCCCCCAGCTCGGTCCTGATCTCTCTGTGGGTTTTGGTTCCACTGTATATGTGCATTTTGTGTGTTCTGTATTGTTCCCGTATCCATAGCCTCTGCCTGACCGGCAGCTGTTAGACAGCTTCTGGGACCTGCTTTCTCCCACGCTGCTGACAGTCTGCTGGTCCAACCACGCCCCCTTGCTCTCCTTAATTCCATCACCTGATCCCAGCCCTGGTAATTATCTCTCCCGCGCTTCGCCCAGGTGTTCCCAATTTGTTAGGACAGTGGTGTTTGTACATAAGCAGCTCTTTGCTAGTCAAACACCGCTGGACCATTATACGGGTCACATGATGGTTTGCCGTCGTGTGCCCGTCACGTCTGGAAGGATTTGTTGTTCGTGCCCAAGGGAGATTTGGACTTTTTGGACTGCTCCTGCGTGTGAGTAAACTGTCTGGCGTTTCTTTGTGCAGTATTTTCTGCTACGCTTATCTGATAGCATTTCCCCCCCGCAGTGCTACTGCTATGCTCAGGCTGTTGTCCAGTTTGCCTCCCCTAGTCAGTCGAGCCTCCTAACGTCTTCCTCACTCTCCCAAGCGCATGTGTGTAATTTGTATTATTTTTCCTGTGGCCACTGTACACAGCGGTCTGCCCGCTGTTAGCTCCTGCGTCAGCCATTTTGTGTACATCTTTCCTACCTGTAAGTCTTTAGTTTACAACTGTGTCTTGTCAATAAATGTGTGTTTGGTGATAACCCTGCGCGTAAATCCATCCATCCTTCTCCTCTCCCCGTGCGCTGTGGAAAAAGCGCACAGGGAGTTTATGACACTGTCTCTCTGTGTTGGCCCTGTGATGGACTGGCGATCTGTTCAGGGTGTACCCTGCCTCTTGCCCAGAGATGCTGGGATAGGCTCCAGCCCCCCCCGCGACCCAAAAAGGATTAAGTGGAAGAAGATGGATGGATGGATTTCTGATCAGTGGAAACACCTGCTGAAGAAACTGGGTGATAAAGAAATCCTGCAGAGTCTTGGCCCTCCTTGGCAGGATTGCCCACCCTTGCATTTAAAGCTAATCATTTTATACAATTTACAGAAAGAACAAATAGCATGATTTGGAGACCTCTCTATTTGTGTGTACAGTCACGTGAAAAAATTAGGACACCCCATTAAAATATTCAGTTCTTTATTAAAAAATGTTCACATACTGTATCTATGTCTGACCTTGTTTTTGTTTTTATTTGCATTTTTTTAACTTTTATTTTAGCCATTTTAAGTGGGAATGAATATGGGGGTGTCCTAAAAAAAATGGGGGTGTCCTAATCTATTCCTCACAATTTTTTAGAATTACATTTTACAGAAAATTTGGAAAAAAGTCTTTAATTCATTTTGAATTGTTTAGTTGTATTATGTGACTCTCCCAGTATTTTTTAACATTGATATTAAATATCCATATGTCCCAAATATGTTAAAAAACACACAGGCTTATACAGGATGTCCTAATTTTTTCACATGACTGTAAGTCACTGCTTTTACTGAGTCACTAAAGTGGCTGGTGTGTAATTTCACTTTTGTCAGAGGTCAACAATGGTACAAGGACACATGAGTGGTATCCTCTTATTCAATACCTTTGCCAAATAATGAATAAATCCCAGAATGTGAAATTATTTCTTTGGCAAAATCCCCCTCCTGTCTGGAAGCATTTTTCTTGCACCTCCCTTATTTTTTCCCTTACCATGAACGCCAATTATGTGCTCCAGGATAAGGACCCTCTCAGCCAGGATCTTCAGGGCCTCCCTGAGCTGCTGCACCGCCTCACCCTGAGCAGCAACGTCATCTTTACTTACTGTTTTTCAGATGAGCTCAGGAAAAAAGAGATACAGACATCTCTTACCTCACTCAAGCCTTCTCCAGGCTCCCCTTTTGGTCCTGGTGATCCCTGTGTGCACAGTGTATGTTATTATTGTTACCACTGTGCATGTTTTGTACAAGACAACAACCTTATACTTACAGGTAGGCCTTGCTCGCCTGTTGCACCTGGAGGCCCCTGGTTGAGGAGTAAAAGAATATACAACTTAGAATTTGTGCATTCAATTTTATCCACCCACTGATATGCCTCTCACCACACTTAAACCTTGCTATTAAATGAAGGCGGTCAGGTTTAAAGACAGGGGCCCACTAGAGAGTTAACTACAGAAGGGACCTGATATGGCTGCCCTGATTAGTGAAGCCTTGCTTTGGATGAGAGAAACAGAGGGGGATTAGTCACAGCGTGGAGTGGGTCTTTGAAGAAAAACTTGCTTACATTTAATGGGGTAAAGATTGCATGACAGCAAGGTCCATTTACAAAACATAGAACAAAAAGCGTCTAGTGATAGTTCATTAGAACCAAATCTGTTCAGATAGTCTGATAATCTAGTTATGAAGGTGGTTTTTGAAGCAGCCTTACCATTTCCCCTGGATCTCCTTTAGGACCAGGATTTCCAGGCTTGCCTTGGAGGCCCTCCTTGCCCTCATGTCAGACAAACAGAGCAACACGTATTAGTGATGTCAGTCACACATTAATGCCTGCTTTAATTAATAATCACCCTACAATGACAGACACTCACATCCTGTCCCGGCAGACCTGGTATCCCTGCAGGCCCTCTCTCTCCCGGAGCACCTGAGGTTTCATTCACACAAAAACATCCACATAGTGAGGACAATGAATGCCACAAGGTTAGTCCAGACTGTTAATATCAAAATTCAATCCACGAAATTTGACAGATTACCTTAATTCAGAAATGAGATAGGCCTGTGAGAGGTCTTTATCACGTTTTACAAAAATAAACACAGGGTTAATCACCAAAGCTCAAGGTGGTCTTTGTTTTTCTTATCATTTTCATAAATAGCAAAATTACATGATTTAAATTTGGCAGCTATATCTTTTAAGGCTATGTCCTTGTGAATTACTTTGTGCACCTCTACTATATTTCCTGTTGCTTCTTTTTTTCTTCCAAGTCTCTGTACCATATTCACCTTAAACTAGCACTGAGACTAACCATACCATTTCCACAAAGGAAACACATCAGTCCAGGAGCTCAGTTAATGGTCAGAGTCAGACTGTTAGTTAAGGTTACCAACTTTTTCCTAACCAAACAAGGGACAGAAAGCATAATACCAAGGGGGCATGGAATTGGTATGTGAATGTACAGTGTATTGTTCTAATCATTGGTCATAATAATAGCTAATCTAGGCTGGACTCCTTCCTAGAACCAGAGCCAATAACTTTTCAACCCCCTGCAATAACAGATAAGAGATGGGCAAACCTCTGTGGGAGAAAACGGGGTATGCTGCAGTCATGGAGACAAGGAAAACAGAACCAGAGATAATTTCTACCCGGTCTAAAATGAGCAACTTACTGTGCAGGACTGATTGTAGTTTTTCTGTGTGTTCTATAACTCCCCTTTGTGTTCTGCCAATTTTGTGAGGATGGCAACATGAGCAAATCCATTATGAGAGAAGGAGGAGCAAAGCCTTGACTCCTTTGAAACTAGACTGCAGTACCATTTTTGTCAGGATGCCACGCTCCAGCAGGTACCCTAAAACAATACTTTATCTGGATCATTGCAGACTCTTGTACTGTTGATTAGAATTGCCATTATTTAAGTTTGATTTATAAAACTGCGCCAAAAACTACAAAAAAAAAAAAATCACAACTTAGCACAGAACAGAAAATGTACATGTAGAAAAAGAAACAGGACATACTCTTTCTCAACAGGTTTTCTATTATCATTGATACTTTTTGCTGCTCATGATTGTGTTACTATTAAATTAGTTCTCTATATGTTTGATTGATGTGCTAAACTGAGGAGCTGTGAGTCCTCCCACAGTCCAAAGACGTGCATTAACTGGGGATAAACTGTCATAATGGCTGGACAAGCAACCTGAGTGCAGTGTGCAATCACCAAGCGAACACACAAAAAACGTTCGACCTTTTATTAGAATATTCAAAACAGCAATCTAGAGGAAAAATGCCAGTCACTCGCCAGATTAGCAGGCAGAACTGCTGGTCAGGTATGATGAGTGGGTCTGACTGGGCAGAGGAGGAAGGTTGCCTCAAAGTGGAGCAACAGGCTGGCGAGTGCACCAATGTCCCGAAGATGCACCGCTTCATTGGCAGCAACCTGGAAAAGTAGAGGAGAAGAGATTTTGTAAGATAATGTCACCAAAGACACAACCGCTTACAAAGGAGCTGTCTGCTGAGCAGTATACCCAAACAAGCCAGCGCTGAATCACTGAAGATTTCCTCCTTATAAATGCTGGCCAAGCAGGAATCAGCAGGTGCGTCTGGTGAGGGAGCCGGTGAACAGGAAGGAGAGGGCGAGCGCTTGCCAGCACATGACAGTGCCCCCCTCTCAAGGAACGCCACCTGGTGGTCACCGTGTATTTTCAGGATGCGCACAATGGTAGTCCCGGACCATCCCTTTGTCATGGATCTTGAACCAAGGGACCCATGACCGATGCTCTGGGCCGTAGCCCTCCCAGTTGATTAAATACTGGAAACCCCGGCCCCGATGACGTACATCCAGGATTTCCTTCACAGTGTAAGTGACGTGTCCGTCAAGGACCCTGGGAGGAGGAACCGGCTTCGGGGGAGGGCAGAGAGGGCTGGAAGAGAGCGGCTTCACTTTGGAGACATGGAAGGTAGGGTGCATGTGGAGCGTCCGTGGAAGCTGAAGCCGGACAGTAGAGTCGCCGACGTTACTTGTGACGGGAAAGGGCCCCACGAACCGGGGAGCGAGCTTGCAACACTCAGGCTTCAGTGAAACCTGGTCCGTGGCCACCCAGACCTGCTGCCCTGTCCTGTAGCTCTGCGCCGGGGCCCTCCTGCAGTCAGCATAACGCTGATTGCGCTCCATGGCACGCAGAAGCGCCACTCTGGTGCATCTCCAGGCCCGGCGGCAGCGATGGAAGTGGGCCCCCACGGACTGCACCGCAACCTCTCTCTCAGCCATAGAGAGCGAGGGGGGGTTGTAGCCCACAGACGCCTCAAAAGGTGATTGGCCCGTAGCTGAGGAGACTGGAATTCAATGAATATTCTACCCAGGTTAGGTGGGACCTCCAAGAAGCGGGGTCGTCGGTTGCCACACAACGAAGGGCAGCCTCCAGGGACTGATTGGCACTCTCAGCCTGCCCATTGCTCTGAGGATGGTAGCCGGAGGTGAGGCTGATGGTGGTGCCCAGAGAGTGACAGAAGGCCTTCCAGACTCATGATGTGAACTGCGGTCCTCGGTCAGACACAATGTCCATAGGAATGCCATGTAACCAGATGGCGTGGTAGGATAGAAGTTCTGCCGTCTTGGTGGCGGACAGCAGCTTAGGGAGGGGAACCAGGTGTACAGCCTTGGAGAACCTGTCCACGATGGTCAAAATCTCTGTATTGCCGTGGGAAGGGGGAAGACCAGTGACAAAATCCATAGCAATATGGGACCAAGGCCAGCTGGGGATGGGGAAGGAGTGAAGAAGACCAGCGGGGGGGGGGGGGGGGGGGTAGTGGAATTCTTGTTAAGGGCACACCTCTGACAAGCCTTTACATACTCCTGCACATCCTGCCACAACATGGGCCACCAAAACGCTCGTCTGATGATGTCAATAGTCCGTACCACCCCCGGGTGACAGGCAAAACGTCCAGTGTGCCCCCATTGGATGACTTCACTGCAGAGGGTGGTAGGGATGTACAGGTGGTTGGGGGGACGTCCCGCTGGTTCGGACTCTGAGGACTGGGCCTGGCGGACTCTATTCTTGATCTCCCAGGTGAGGGCTCCCAGGACGCACGAAGGCGGGAGAATGGACTGGGGGTGGGAAGGGGGGTCAGCCACGTCCTGACTGAACTGTCATCAGGCTTCCCCTTGCGGGAGCTGGGCCTATAAGTGACAGAAAAATTAAAGCGCTGGAAAAATAAGGCCCAGCGAGCCTGCCTAAGATTAAGCTGGTGGGCCGACCGCAGATACTCTAAGTTCTTGTGGTCGGTCCACACGACTACTGGGTGAGAAGCTCCCTCCAGCCAGTGTCTCCATTCCTGAAACGCCAATTTAATGGCAAACAGCTCATGATCCCCGACGTCGTAATTCTTCTCGGATGGGGTGAGTCGCCAAGGAAATACGCGTGCGGGAGGAGCTTCAAGTACGGGGGAGAACGCTGAGATAAAACAGCGCCCATCCCTGTTTCTGAAGCATCCACCTCCAGGGTGAATTGGAACTGAGGGTCGACCTGAGCCAAGACTTGTTTGACAGTGGACAGGCCCTTTAATTTATTAAAGGCCTGTTCAGCTGCCTCGGTCCATACAAATGGCACCTTAACAGAGGTCTGCTTAGTTAAAGGCTGTGCTATCCCACTATAGTTTTGAATAAACCTGCGATAAAAATTCACAAATCCCAAGAAGTGTTGCAGCTCCTTGCAGGAGTGGGGGGTTGGCCAATCTAGCACAGCCTTCACCTTGGCTGGGTCAGCCCTCAGCTCTCCCTCCGCTATGATAAAGCCAAGGAAAGAAGTGGAAGATGTGAAAAATTCACACTTCTCTGGTTCTCTAAGAGCCACTGTAACACGGTACTGACATGAGTCTCGTGCTCCTCTGGCGTGCAGGAAAAAATCAGAACGTCGTCTAAATAGACGAAAACAAACTGATTAAGCATATCGCGGAGGGCGTCATTGATTAAACGGTGGAAAACAGCGGGGGGATTAGTTAATCCGAAAGGTATAACCAAATACTCATAATGCCCCAGATGTGTTTTGAACACTGTTTTCCACTCGTCTCCCTCGCATATTCTAACTAAGTGATAAGTTTTACGTAGGTCGAGCTTAGAGAATACACGTGAATGCTGCAGGAGCTTGAAAGCGGAGTTCATCAGGGGCAAAGGTGTTATGACTCGCCGCTCATCAGCGGCGCCAGCTGCGCGCACACCTGCTCCTCGTCAGCGGCGAGGTATTTAATCCACTCTGCCCTGGGCTTCGGCCTGAAGCCGTCTCTCTACTTCGGCCCCTTTGCTACTACGGATCTCAAACCGACTAGCGAAGATATCCTGGGTAAGCTCCCCTTACCTCTCTCCTCTAGCTTTCCCCTGTGCACAGGTGGACATTCCCGGCGGCGGATTTCATCACCTCGCCGTTGGCTCTACGCTGCTGCCACAGGTACCGCAGGTCGCTGTCTCCCGGGCTCCGCCCTTGTCGACGCCAGCCACCTGTCACAACCAAGTAAGCTAGCTACCATCATTGTTCCCTGTATTGGTGTGGTGCCCGTTACCCTTCTCCCTCTGCTCTCTCCCACAGGGTTGTCCGGCTGTACGGCCTCCTGCCCCCGTGCCTGATGCAGACGCCGCCACCAATACATTCTTATTCCACAGACAAGCAGCCATACACTTCCCTGCTGCTAATAAAGCTGTTAGATCTATCCTGAGCCTGCGTGTGTGTCTCCTGGGCCGTGCGTTATGTCAGTACGGCTTCAGCAGAGCGGCTCGGCAGACAGCGGGCTCGCACGCCGTCTTTCCACCCTCGAGGCTCGGGTGGATTTAATAGTTCATCAGCAACAGGTGATATTAAATCAATTAATGATCATTACTAACCGATTAGACCGCTTGGACCCCCAGCAGCCATTCCCCTCGGCTCGTCCGGGTGGCGCAGCTCCTGCGGCTCCGGTGGCCGTCCAGCCCGCTCCGGGTGCGCCAACACGGCTCACACCAATCCCCACTCCTGCTCGCTTTAGCGGTAAGCTGGGTGGAGCTCGGGGTTTTATTATGCAGTGTGAGTCCGTGTTTCTTCGCGTCCCCGGAGATTTTCCCTCAGACCATAGCAGAATTGGCTATATAGGTAATCTCCTTGAGGATCGTGCGCTTACCTGGGCTTACGCCATTATGGTGAAGCCCAGCTACGCCACCCTCACCTATGGCCAGTTCGTGCGACAATTTCTGGAAGTGTTCGATCATTCGCGTCTGGACAGTGTCCAGGTTGACCGCCTTCTCAGACTCCAACAGGGGAGCCGATCGGCGGCCGACTACGCGATCGACTTCCGGGTTACCGCGGAGGAAGTTGGCTGGGAAGAGCGAGCGCTCTGCGGCATCTTCCTCCGCAGCCTAAATTCTGGTCTGAGGGATGAGCTGGCTGGATGGGATACCCCGGAGACGCTGGCGGAGCTGATTTCTCTCACCATCAGTTTGGATAACAGGCTGCACGAGCGCGCCTCCGAGCGGAAGCAGCCTTCTCGCTCGCGGGGCGTCTCTGCACGTCTGCCCCAAGCTCACCACCTGGCGTTGCCGCTGCCGGAGGTCTCCGAGGAGTCGGAACCAATGGTGACGGGCCGGACAAAGCTCCCCCTGGCGGAGAAACAGCGCCGTCGTGACCTGGGCCTCTGCATGTATTGCGGAGATAGCCAGCACACGGTGGAGAATTGTCCGGAGAAGCCAAACGAGGTGGTCCGCGAGTCACTGTAGGGGGCCTCGCGGACGCTAATCGGTTAAGTCCCCTCACACATTTGACGCTGCCCATCCGCTTCTGTCACAACCTCACTGGGCACCTCACACATGCACTGGTGGATTCAGGCGCGGAGGGTAGCTTTGTTTCACAAAGCCTGGCAACCCGACTGGGCATCCACTGTCACCCCCTCGATACTCCTCTCGCCCTGGTTAATCTCTCCCAAGTTTCCCTGGGAAAGGTAACTCACCAAACATCCCCTGTCCCGGTGATCATCTCTGGAAACCATCGGGAGGATATCTCCTTTTACATCCTGCCCACCTCAGTAACACCTGTCATCCTCAGTTATCCCTGGCTCCGCCTCCACAACCCCGCGTTGGACTGTAAGACTGGGAAGGTTTCAGCGTGGAGCACCTTCTGCATGGGTACCTGCCTCCAATCCGCGGCCTGCGCCCTGTCCTCGCCTCCCACAGCTCAGGACACCGCACCCCCGGATCTCACCCTAGTGCCCTCAGAGTTCCACGACCTGGGTGCCGTTTTCAGTAAGTCCAAGGCGATGTCTCTGCCTCCTCACCGGCCCTACGACTGCGCCATTAACATCCGCCAGGGGGCGCCCTTACCCTCAGGACGCCTCTACAGTCTGTCAGCGCCGGAGAAGGAGGCAATGAACAGCTACCTGAAGGAGTCGCTCAGTGCTGGGATCATCCGACCGTCCTCCTCTCCAGTAGGTGCAGGGTTCTTCTTCGTTGGAAAGAAGGACGGATCTCTTCGTCCTTGTATCGACTATCGAGCTCTCAACGATATCATGGAGAAGGACCGGTACACCCTGCCCCTTATGGACACAGCCTTCCACTCCCTCCAGGGGGCGACCTGGTTTACTAAGCTGGATCTCCGCAGCGCTTACCACCTCATCCGGATCCGGGAGGGGGATGAGTGGAAAACCGCCTTCCGTACCCCAAACGGTCATTTTGAATACCTCGTGATGCCGTTTGGGTTGACCAACGCTCCAGCCGTCTTTCAGCACCTCATCAATGACGTCCTCCGGGACTTCATCGGCCTGTTTGTATTCGTCTACCTGGACGACATTCTCATCTTCTCCAGGTCCAGGGATGAACACCGGGTCCATGTGAGGCGGGTCCTGCAGAGACTGCTGGAGAACCGTCTGTACGTCAAGGCGGAAAAATGTGAATTCTACGCCAAAACAACTTCCTTCCTGGGGTTCGTCATCTCCCATGACCAGGTGCTTACGGACCCAGCGAAGATCAAAGCGGTGGTGGATTGGCCCACACCAACTTCTCGGAAACAGGTCCAGCAATTCATCGGGTTCACCAATTTCTACCACCGCTTTGTCACGAACTTTGGAGCCATCGTCGGCCCCCTGACCCGCCACACCTCTCCTAAGACCCCGTTCCGGTGGACTGAAGAGGCCGCTTCGGCCTTCCAGGCGCTGAAGACGGAGTTTTCCTCCTCCCGGGTCCTCAGCCAGGTCGATCCCGCGCTGCAGTGCGTTGTGGAGGTGGACGCTTCAGACACGGGGGTGGGGGCGGTGTTGTCCCAGCGGTCCCCAGCCAATGGAGTCAAGCGACCCTGCGCCTTCTTCTCTCGGCGCCTGTCCCCGGCGGAACGAAATTACGACGTGGGGGACAGAGAGCTTCTTGCCATCAAGCTTGCCCTTCAAGAATGGCGTCACTGGCTGGAGGGGGCAGCCTTGCCTTTTGTGGTCCTCACTGACCACAAGAACCTGGAGTACCTGAGATCTGCCAAGCGTCTGAACGCCCGCCAGGCGCGTTGGTCCCTGTTCTTTGCAAGGTTTAAGTTCAGCATCACATATAGGCCTGGCTCCAAGAACGGCCTGCCCGACGCCCTCTCCAGGCAATTTGCCCCGGAGGCCGCAGAAGACGTTGCTCACACCATCTTGCCCAGGTCGTGCGTCGTGGGGGCTGTTACATGGGACATAGAAGACAAGATCCGGAGGGCGCAGGAATCGGAACCAGACCCTGGTGGCGGACCGGAGGGGAGGCTCTTCGTGCCATCTGCCGTCCGGGGGGACGTTATACACTGGCTCCATACCTCCAAGCTCACCTGCTATCCTGGAGCTTCGCGGATGATTGACCTTCTCCAGCGATCCTTTTGGTGGCCAGGCCTGCGGAAGGATGCCGCCCGTTACGCCCGGGCCTGCCCCGTCTGTGCAGCCAATAAGTCAGGTAACGCTCCCCCTGCGGGTCTGCTCCAGCCCCTGCCCGTCCCTGGCAGGCCCTGGTCGCACATTGCTCTGGACTTCGTCACCGGGCTCCCTGTCTCCAACAACTTTGACACAGTTCTGACCATCGTAGACCGTTTTTCCAAGGCCGCCCACTTCGTGCCCCTACGTGGACTTCCCTCAGCCTTGGAGACGGCGGACCTCCTCATCCAGCACGTGGTCAGACTGCATGGAATCCCGGTCGACGTGGTCTCCGACCGTGGCCCCCAGTTTTCTTCGGACGTCTGGAGGTCATTTTGCAACGCCCTGGGAGCCAAGGTAAGCCTCTCCTCCGGCCATCACCCCCAGTCTAACGGGCAGTGTGAGCGGACTAACCAGGAGCTGGAGGCTACGCTCCGCTGTGTAACTTCATCCAAACCCACGTCCTGGAGTTCTCACCTCACCTGGGTGGAGTACGCCCACAACACCTCTCGCTCTACGGCCATCGGGATGTCGCCCTTTAAAGCAGCCTTGGGCTATGATCCACCCCTGTTCCCCGCGCAGGAGGGCGAGTTGGCTGTTCCCTCTGTCCAGGCACATATGAGGCGGTGCCGTTCCCTTTGGTCCACGGCGCGTAATGCGCTTTTACGCACGGCGGAGCGCAATAAGTCTACGGCGGACCGACATAGGAGACCTGCACCTGCCTACCAGGTGGGACAGCAAGTTTGGGTATCCACACAGGACGTAAACCTAAAGGGTGAGAGGAGAAAGCTGGCCCAACGGTTCATCGGCCCTTATCCCATAACCAGAATCATCAACCCGGTGGCTGTGCGTGTGGCTATTCCCTCCTCCCTCCGCATCCATCCCACCTTCCACGTCTCCAAAATCAAACCGGTGGTCTCTGACCCCCTCTGCCCTCCACCTGCGGCGCACCCCGCTCCCCGGATGATTGGTGGCCATCCGGCCTGGACCGTCGTTGACATCTTAGACGCCCGACGTTGGGGTCGCGGATTGCAGTACCTGGTGGATTGGGAGGGCTATGGACCCGAGTGGAGACAGTGGGTGCCTTCCTCGCTGGTGTTGGACCGGTCACTCATTTCTGAGTTTCATCGAGCGCACCCGGAAAAACCATCGCCAGGAGGCGCTGCTAGAGGGGGGAGTACTGTTATGACTCGCCGCTCATCAGCGGCGCCAGCCGGGCGCACACCTGCTCCTCGTCAGCGGCGAGGTATTTAATCCACTCTGCCCTGGGCTTCGGCCTGAAGCCGTCTCTCTACTTTGGCCCCTTTGCTACTACGGATCTCAAACCGACTAGCGAAGATATCCTGGGTAAGCTCCCCTTACCTCTCTCCTCTAGCTTTCCCCTGTGCACAGGTGGACATTCCCGGCGGCGGATTTCATCACCTCGCCATTGGCTCTACGCTGCTGCCACAGGTACCGCAGGTCGCTGTCTCCCGGGCTCCACCCTTGTCGAGACCAGCCACCTGTCACAACCAAGTAAGCCAGCTACCATCATTATTCCCTGTATTGGTGTGGTGCCCGTTACCCTTCTCCCTCTGCTCCCTCCCACAGGGTTGTCCGGCTGTACGGCCTCCTGCCCCCATGCCTGACGCAGACGCCACCACCAATACATTCTTATTCCACAGACACGCAGCCATACACTTCCCTGTTGCTAATAAAGCTGTTAAATCTATCCTGAGCCTGCGTGTGTGTCTCCTGGGCCGTGCGTTATGTCAAAAGGGTATTTATCTTTGACAGTGATGGCGTTAAGTTCCCGGTAATCAATGCACGGATGCAAAGACCCCTCCTTTTTGCCCACAAAGAAAAACCCCACCCCAAGGGGAGCTGAGGATGGCCGAATAAGACCGGTGTTCAACGAATCCTTTGTGTACCTTTCCATCACCTCTCTCTCAGGCCCAGAAATGCTATAGAGTTTGCTGGACGGCAGCCTCGCACCTGGAAGGAGGTCAATGGCACAGTCACATGAGTGATGCGGGGGAAGCGCTAACGCTCGCGACTTGCTAAACACATCCCCAAGGTCATGATAGACCTTGGGTACGAGGCTGAGGTCCTGCGGCTCAGCCTGAGGCGAGGAGACGGGAAGGGACGGGGAACACTTGGCCGAATTTAGGCATGTTGCCAAACAGTTGGGGCTCCAGGAGGTGATGGAATTTTGTGCCCAATTAATAATTGGATTGTGCCTCTGGAGCCATGGGTAACCAAGTACCACTGCGTGAGAAGCTCGTGGAAACACGTAAAAAAGTCTGCTTCTCCCGGTGGTTACCGGACAACAGGATGGATAACTGTGCCGTGCAATGGGTAACAGAAGCCACCGTCTGGCCGGAGAGGGTACGCACGGAACGGGGAGCCGGCAGTTTAACCGTCGGAATCCCCATCTTGTGCACCAGCTTAGTGGAGATAAAATTACCCTCTGCCCCGGAATCAATTAGGGCGGAGACCCTCCTCTCGATCCCCGGTAGTTGGATGAGGGCCGAAATAGAGAAATTACCGTGGGGATCAGATTGAGTCTCGCCTGCCAGATCCCCCGCAGCAACTGATGGGCTGATTCTTTTGGCCTCTGGCGGCATGCATCTAACTTGTGATTCAAAGAGCCACAGTAGGCATACACCCTGATCCGCAGCACAGCCTCTGCTCGCAGAAGATGAGCAGTGCTGAGCTCCATTGGCTCGGGGGCGGAGTCGGACTCACCTTGGTCAGTAGACACCACCGTGCTCCCAAGCGCATTCACGGTATTGATTATCCAGCCCAACCGCCTGATCTATCAGGCCGTCCAAGGTGGCAGGAGCAGCATGAACCGCCAAGTCGTCACGGAGCTGTGGATTCAGTCCGTGGAGGAACGCGCTGTGTAATGCAACTTCGTTCCACCCCGAATCTGCTGCCTCAACCCGGAACTCCACCGAGAAGTCGGCCACAGACCGGCTGCCCTGGTGGAGCGACATCAGGCGACTCATAATGTTCCCTTCACTCTCGGAACGGTCGAACGTACGGGTAAACTCAGCCACGAATTGGTCAAACGTAGGTGGCGAAGCTCTCTGACCATCGATAACAGCCCGTGCCCAGCTAAGGGCACGGCCCCGAAGCAGAAGAGTAAACTGATGTATTTTAGAAATGTCATCCGAGAACTCTTCCTGCACCTGTCCAAAATACAACTGAATCTGGCATAGGAAATCCTTGCATTTCCCCATCTCCCCCACATACAGAGCAGGTGTGGTGATAGCAAGGGTCCGGTGAACAATAGTAGAAGAAGAAGGAACAGGTGGAGGTGGAGTAGCCAGGACACCCGCATGGCCTAATCGATTAGTAAGGACATTCAGCTGCTGTGTAATTGCCTGCAGCAGCTGAGTGTGCTCAGCCACCTGCCTCTCTGTAACGTCGAGGCGGTGGAGCATGGAGTGATCAGTTGGTGATGATGCACCTGCCAGGTTGTGACTCTGGCTGGCTCGTTCTGTCATAATGGCTGGACAAGCAACCTGAGTGCAGTGTGCAATCACCAAGCGAACACGCAAAAAACGTTTGACCTTTTATTAGAATATTCAAAACAGCAATCTTGAGGAAAAACGCCAGTCACTCGCCAGATTAGCAGGAGCCCTGCGGAGGAAAGATGAGACTGGTTAGAGAGGAATGGAGAGTGAATGGTGACACAAATAGTACCACTCACATGAGAGGTGAGACAAGACCGGCACAGAACCCAGCGAAGGAGATGAACCAGCAGGCAGAACTGCCGGTCGGGTATGACGAGTGGGTCTGACTGGGTGGAGGAGGAAGGTTGCCTCGAGGTGGAGCAACAGGCTGGCGAGCGCACCGATGTACTGAAGACGCACCGCTTCATTGGCAGCAACCTGGAAAAGTAGAGGAGAAGAGATTGTAAGATAATGTCATCAAAGACACAACTGCTTACAAAGGAGCCGTCTGCTGAGCAGTATACCCAAACAAGCCAGTGTTGATTCACTGAAGATTTCCTCCTTATAAACGCTGGCCAAGCAGAAATCAGCAGGTGCGTCTGATGAGGGAGCCGGTGAACAGGAAGGAGAGAGCGAGTGCTCGCCAGCACATGACATAAAGTGTCCTTAGGTATGAATGTGAGAGTGAAGGGTTGTTGTTTCTCTGTGCTGGCCCTGCAATGGACTGGCGATCTGTCCAGGGTGCACCTCGCCTCTTGCCCAGAGACGCTGGGATAGACTCCAGCCCTCCCTCAACCCAAAAGGATATCTGACCGAAAGCAAGGGACTCCATGCTAATACAGGACAGTTGGCAACCATACTGTCTTGAAGAACTCCAGAGTATGCCAGTGTGAAGATTAAATGAGTTATTCTGTTAACACCAACACAGTGATTTCTCACTAACAGCCTTGCACCTGGTTTACTTTGGACGCTTTGACAAAATGGAATTCAAGCTCCAAAACTGTGATATCCAGCACAAAAGTAAAAGTCAGAACAAGACTTTTACACACACACACACACACATATATATATAGGATATAAAAAGTCCACACACCCCTGTTCAAATGCCAGTTTTTTGTGATGTAAAAAAATGAGACCAAGATAAATCATTTCAAAACTTTTTCAACCATTAATGTGACCTAAAACCTGTACAACTCAATTGAAAAACAAACTGAAATCTTTTAAGGGGGAAAAAAAACCCAAAACAACTTACAATAACCTGGTTGCATAAATATGCATACTCTTAAACCAATACTGTATTGCAACACCTTTGGCTTTTATTACAGCACTCAGTCATTTTGGGTAGGAGTCTATCAGTGTGGCACATCTTGATGTGGCAACATTTGCCCACTCAGCAAAAACGCTCCAAATCTGTCAGATTGTGAGGGTATATCCTGCGCACAGCCCTCTTCAGATCACCCCACAGATGTTTGATTGGATTCAGGTCTGGATGATGGCTGGGCCATTCCAAAACCTTAGTCTTCTTCTGGTGAAGCCATTCTTTTGTTGATTTGGATGTATGCTTTGGGTCATTGTCGTGCTGAAAGATGAAGTTCTTCTTCATCTTCAGCTTTCTAGCAGAAGCCCGAAGGTTTTGTGTCAACACTGATTGGTATTTGGAACTGTTCATAATTCCCTCCACCTTGACTAAGGCCCAGTTCCAGCTGAAGAAAAACAGCCCCAAAGCATGATGGTGCCACCACCATGCTTCACTGTAGGTATGGTGTTCTTTTGGTGATGAGCAGTGTTGTGTTTGTACCAAATATACCTTTTGGAATTATGGCCAAAAAGTTCAACCTTGCTTTCATCAGACCATAACACATTTTCCCATAGGTGTTTGGGAGATTTCAAATATGTTTTTGCAAAATGCAGCCGGGCTTGGCTGTTTTATTTGTAAGATAAGACTTCCATCTTGCCACCCTAGATGGGAAATTGTTGTCACATGTACTTAACAGCCAATACTTGCCAGAAATTCCTGCTGGTCCTTCAATGTTGCTGTTGGCCTCTTGGCAGCCCCCCTGACCATTTTTCATCTCGTCTTTTCATCAGTTTTGGAGGGACGTCCAGTTCTTGGTAATGTCACTGTTGTGCCATATTTTCTCCACTTGATGACTGTGCTCACTGTGTTCCATGGTATATTTAATGCTTTGGAAATTCTTTTGTACCCTTCTCCTGACTGATACCTTTGAACAATGAGATCCCTCTGATGCTTTGGAAGCTCTCTGTGGACCATGGCTTGTGCTGTAAGATGTGACTCCAAAAATGTCAGGAAAAGCCTACTGGAACAGCTGAACTTTATTTGGGATTAATCAGAGGCACTTTGAATGGTGGCAGGTGTGTACTGACTCCCATTTAGCATGAGTTTAAATGTTATTGCTTAATTCTGAACACAGCGACATCCACAGTTATAACAGGGTGTGCATATTTATGCAAACAGGTTATTGTAACTTTTTTATTTTTCCCCTTAAAAGATTTCAGTTTGATTTTCATTTGGGTTGTACAGGTTACAGGTCATATTAATGGTGGAAAAGTTTTACACCACACAGTGGTGTGAAAAAGTGTTTGCCCCCTTCCTGATTTCTCATTTTTGTATGTTTGTCACACTTAAGTGTTTCAGATCATCAAACAAATTTAAACAGACAACGACAACACAAGTAAACACAAAATGCAGTTTTAAATGAAGGTGTTTATTAATAAGGGGAAACAAATCCAAACCTTCATGGCCCTGTGGGAAAAAGTGATTGTTCCCCCTGTTAAAACATAAATTAACTGTGGTTTATCACATCTTTGGAAAGCTGAGTTCAATTTCTTTAGCCACACCCAGACCTAATTACTGCCACACCTGTTCTCAATCAAGAAATCACTTAAATAGGACCTGCCTGACAAAGTGAAGTAGACCACAAGATTCTGAAAAACTAGACATCATGCTGTGATCCAAAGAAATTCAGGAGCAAATGAGAAACAAAGTAATTGAGCTCTATCAGTCTGGCAAAGGTTACGAAGCCATTTCTAAAGCTTTGGGACTCCAGCGAACCACAGTGATAACCATTATCCACAAATGGTGGAAACATGGAACAATGGTGAACCTTCACAGGAGTGGCCGGCCAACCAAAATTACCCCAAGACCGAAGCGACAACTCATCCAAGAGGCCACAAAAGACCCCACAACAACATCCAAAGAACTGCAGGCCTCACTTGCCTCAGTTAAAGTCAGTGTTCATGACTCCACCATAAGAAAGAGACTGGGCAAAAGTGGCCTGCATGGCAGAGTTCCAAGACGAAAACCACTGTTGAGCAAAAAGAACATAAAGGCTCGTCTCAGTTTTGCCAGAAAACATCTTGATGATCCCCAAGACTTGAGAAAATACTCTGTGGACTGACGAGACAAAAGTCGAACTTTTTGGAAGGTGTGTGTCCCATTACATCCGGTGTAAAAGTAACACAGCATTTCAGAAAAGGAACATCATAACCAACAGTAAAATATGGTGGTGGTAGTGTGATGGTCTGGGGCTGTTTTGCTGCTTCAGGACCTGGAAGACTTGCTGTGATAAATGGAACCTGTCATGTGTCTGAGCGTTGTTCTCAGCACTCAGACTTCCTTTGTATTTTTGAGTATGTTTCTGTCTGTTATTAGTATGTTTGCAGTTCTGTGTATATGTTGGTTTGTTTACTTTCTGAACCCTTCCTCTTCCACCAGCTACCCAGGCTGTCTCCCTGCCAGCTCAGCTGCATGTTATTGATTAATCAGGTCAATTGCTTACTCTGCTTCCCGCACCTGTGCCTCATTTGTCTGTGTACTATTTAAGGACTGTCTGCTCATGGTTTCCTTGCGGCAGTCACAATAGTGTTCATACTGGACTTCACTTCACAGTCAGTCTCCCCCTCCTTTTCTCCAGAGTTCGTTGGCTCTGGAGATTCTACTCTGTGTAAGTTTTCCTTGTTGGCCTTTTGGTATATGTTTGCACCGTTATTTTTGGACTGTCATGTTTTCGTCAATAAATTGTCTCACTGCAGTCAAGCGCTTGAGTTTGTTTCTGCCCCGGAGGGGCGTTCATGACAGGAACCATGAATTCTGCTGTCTACCAAAAAATCCTGAAGGAGAATGTCCGGCCATCTGTTCGTGACCTCGAGCTGAAGCGCACTTGGGTTCTGCAGCAGGACAATGATCCAAAACACACCAGCAAGTCCACCTCTGAATGGCTTAAGAAAAACAAAATGAAGACACTTGGAGAGGCCTACTCAAAGTCCTGACCTGAATCCGAGTCAGATGCTGTGGCATGATCTTAAAAAGGCGGTTCATGCTCGAAATCCCTCCAGTGTTACTGAATTACAACAGTTCTGCAAAGATGAGTGGGCCAAAATTCCTCCACAGCCCTGTAAAAGACTCATTACTAGTTATCACAAATGCTTGATTGCAGTTGTTGCTGCTAAGGGTGGCCCAACCAGTTATTAGGTTTAGGGGGCAATCACTTTTTCACACAGGACCATGTAGGTTTGGATATTTTTTTCTCCTTAATAATAAACACCTTCATTTAAAAACTGCATTTTGTGTTTACTTGTGTTATCTTTGTATAATATTTAAAGTTGTTTGAGGATCTGAAACATTTAAGTGTGACAAACATACAAAAAAATGAGAAATCAGGAGGGGGTTATACACTGATATAATCAGTGTTATACACTGATTAAAGTGTGTATGTATATATATATATATATATATATATATATATATATATATGGGCAAAAAAGTATTTAGTCAGCCACCAATTGTGCAAGTTCTCCCACTTAAAAGATGAGAGAGGTCTCCAATTTTCATCATAGGTATATCTCAACTATGAGAGACAAAATGAGAAAAAAAAAAAAAATCCAGAAAATCACATTGGAGGATTTTTATATGAATTAATTTGTAAATTCCTCAGTAAAATAAGTATTTGGTCACCTACAAACAAGCAAGATTTCTGGCTCTCACAGACCTGTAACTTCTTCTTTCAGAGGCTCCTCTGTTCTCCACTCGTTACCTGTATTAATGGCACCTGTTTGAACTCGTTATCAGTATAAAAGACACCTGTCCACAACCTCAAACAGTCAGACTCCAAACTCCACTATGGCCAAGACCAAAGAGCTGTCAAAGGACACCAGAAACAAAATTGTAGACCTGCAGCAGGCTGGGAAGACTGAATCTGCAATAGGTAAGCAGCTTGGTGTGAAGAAATCAACTGTGGGAGCAATTATTAGAAAATGGAAGACATACAATACCACTGATAATCTCTCTCGATCCGGGGCTCCACGCAAGATCTCACCCTGTGGGGTCAAAATTATCACAAGAACGGTGAGCAAAAATCCCAGAACCACATGGGGGGACCTAGTGAATGACCTGCAGAGAGCTGGGACCAAAGTAACAAAGGCTACATCAGAAACACACTACGCCGCCAGGGACTCAAATCCTGCAGTGCCAGACGTGTCCCCCTGCTTAAGCCAGGACATGTCCAGGCCCGTCTGAAGTTTGCTAGAGAGCATTTGGATGATCCAGAAGAGGATTGGGAGAATGTCATATAGTCAGATGAAACCAAAATAGAACTTTTTGGTAAAAACTCAACTTGTTGTGTTTGGAGGAGAAAGAACACCATACCTACTATGAAGCATGTGGGTGGAAACATCAAACTTTGGGGCTGTTTTTCTGTAAAGGGACCAGGACGACTGATCCGTGTAAAGGAAAGAATGAATGGGGCCATGTATCGTGAGATTTTGAGTGAAAACCTCCTTCCACCAGCAAGGGCAATGAAGATGAAATGTGGCTGGGTCTTTCAGCATGACAATGATCCCAAACACACCACCCGGGCAATGAAGGAGTGGCTTCGTAAGAAGCATTTCAAGGTCCTGGAGTGGCCTAGCCAGTCTCCAGATCTCAACCCCACAGAAAATCTTTGGAGGGAGTTGAAAGTCTGTGTTGCCCAGCGACAGCCCCAAAACATCACTGCTCTAGAGGAGATCTGCATGGAGGAATGGGCCAAAATACCAGCAACAGTGTGTGAAAACCTTGTGAAAACTTACAGAAAACGTTTGACCTCTGTCATTGCCAACAAAGGGTATATAACAAAGTATTGAGATGAACTTTTGTTATTGACCAAATACTTATTTTACCGAGGAATTTACCAATTAATTCATTAAAAATCCTTCAATGTGATTTTCTGGATTTTTTTTTTCTTATTTTGTCTCTCATAGTTGAGGTATACCTATGATGAAAATTGGAGACCTCTCATCTTTTAAGTGGGAGAACGTGCACAATTGGTGGCTGACTAAATACTTTTTTACCCCACTGTATATATATATATATACACCACCGTTCAAAAGTTTGGGGTCACTTAGAAATTTCCTTATTTTTGAAAGAAAAGCACTTTTTTTCAATGAAGATAATTTTAAACTAATCAGAAATACACTCTATACATTGCTAATGTGGTAAATGACTATTCTAGCTGCAAATGTCTGGTTTTTGGTGCAATATCTACATAGGTGTATAGAGGCCCATTTCCAGCAACTATCACTCCAGTGTTCTAATGGTACAATGTGTTTGCTCATTGCGTCAGAAGGCTAATGGATGATTAGAAAACCCTTGTGCAATCATGTTAGGTCTGCAATGCTGTAATTTCTGCAAATGGAGGATTCTTTGACGAAAGCAAAGTTTGAAGGAAAAAATTATTATTTCAAATACAAATCATTATTACTAACCTTGTCAATGTCTTGACTATATTTTCTATTCATTTTACAACTCATGGTGGTAAATAAAAGTGTGACTTTTCATGGAAAACACAAAATTGTCTGAGGTGACCCCAAACTTTTGAACAGTAGTGTGTATATATATATATATATATATATATGTGTACACATATAAAATTTAATAATTATTTTGCTTTCTTCTTTTTTACCACTGTTTTGAAACAGTGTTAGGTCTTGTTTATACATTTACAGCACCTGAAATTTAAAAAAAAAAAAGAGTATCCCCTCATCTGACCACTTTGCAGTAAATTAGCAGAACATGTTTGAATAAAAAAAAAATCTCAGTTTCCTCATTATTTAAGTTTTATGTTTGAACATTTGCTTGCAAAGATGGACCCACCAAAAACTCAAACATATACCATGCATGTAGTCCATGAATCATGCTGAACTGCACTGGTGTTATGGTCAGAAAACATTTTTCACTCAAACCTGAGGGGCCAATGGGACCTTCTGGACCAGGAGGCCCAATGATCTGAAGGTCCTGGAAAACTAGGTTGGCTGGGTTTTCCTCTGTGAAAGACAAACAAACAAACAAATTGCAATTGACTGGGTATCAGTAATAGTTGTGTTGATGCCAATAGATGAATCAGCATTTTTATCAGACTGTGTTTTATTGTAATAAATCATCTGTTGATATGCACCTGGTAAATATTTCCATTGTCAGCAATGAGGAAATGTTAATAATGCCCTTTAAACTTTTCCTCTTAAGTCAACAGCACCAAATTGATACAAATTATACTTAATTTCCTGATCTAAATAAAGAAATTAATTTGTTTTTATAAATCTTTTCATTAATCAGGGCAGTGCATCAACAGTTACTGAATGTACTTACAGACTGCAGTAATCATCCACATAATTACTGCTTAAAAAACGGCTGTTGTTTGCCTATGGTCTGAAACTGAATATTACTGCAATTTTGGTATGAAAGTAGTGCTTTACAGTTCATTCATGGGTTCAAAAGCCCCCTAAACCTTTAGCTCAGGTTCTCCTGATTGGGTGCCACTGTTATATGGGGCATGAGGATCATGCCCCACCCTTTGAGTTATTCTGTAATGTTGGACTTTGTCATGGGGGGCATGTTCACAAAACATGCCCCAACCTTTGAGTTGGTGTTGATTTTGGACGTATTATTATTATGATTTATTCTGTCTAGTTCTTGAATTATGTTATACATCCCTTGTGTCTTCCCTGTCTTGTCAGTCTTCCTTGTCCATTGTCTATTTCGGTAGTGTCCTTTGTGTTATCTTTGTGTTTATCTAGTCTCATTTTGATATCAGGTTTATTTTAAAATTTGATTTTGGTAATTTCTTCCTGTTCACCCTTGGTTATGATTCATAGTTTAACCTTTGTTGTAGTTATGCAATCCAATTAGTTTGAGGATCTGCACCCATGCTCTCAGCTGTTTACCCTTGTTAGTCTGTGTAAAAGTGTGGCTCTGTCCTCCTTACCGGTGTGGTGTCAGTCTTCTGTCAAGTGGATGGTCCCCATGTCTACCATTTCCCATGCTCTGTGGTTTGTGTTTCTCCCTTTATGTTTAGTTAGTTTAATTTCTTGTTTTCAGTTTATTTAGTTAGTGTTTTATCTAGCCCTCGGGCTGCGCCTTTGTTTCGTATGTTTGTTAATAAACTAAGTGTTCTGGACTTCGCCTACATCTGGGTTTTTACTCTGCATATCTACCCCCGTTGTGACAGACTTATTATTATTATTCTGGTCTAGTTTCAAGTTTGTGTTCAGAGTATTTGCTGTTTTTTAAGGACAGTGCAAGCTGATGAACATTGTTATCAAGCAGTGTAAACTTGCCAGATTGTAGCCAGTGGCTAATTTCCATATGTTGTCCGTGGGTTACAATTTTTCCTTCCTCCATTCTATTATGCTGAGCACCAAGCTAGTGGGTGGGAAGAACTATTTTTATATGGTCTCTGGTATGACCCAGCCGGGGCATGACCCCATGACCTCCCCGGCATGATGGGTGGATGCTCTACCACAAGGCCACCACTCTGGTTTCTTGTGTAATCTTATCTAGCTTAGTCTCCCTGATTCCTTATGTATTCTGGTAGTATTTCCTGTGTTATCCTTGTTCTAGTCTAGGTTCCACAGTTCTTAGTTATTCTGCAAGTATTTCTCATGTTATTCTAATCTAGCCCAGTCTCTATCACTCTTAGTTTATTCTGAAAGTATCTCCTGTGTTCTTGTATTAGGTTCTCCTGATCTTGTTTATTCTGTGAGAATCTCTTGCATTATTCTTTAGTCTCCCTGTGTCTTGGATGTATTTTGAAAGCACTCCCTGTCTTGGTTAGTTTGATGTTGTTTTACTTCCTGTTTTGTCCTGAAAGTTTACTCCCTGTTAGTTTCTGTTCATGATCCCCAGGCTACCATTTTGTGAACATGTAACTCCTTGGCTGTGTCTCAATTCAGGTGCTGCAGCTTTGTAGACTGCAGCCCAGGAGGCCAGAGCACTCAAAGGTCGGGTAGGCTGCAACTAAAGGCTGATTTATGACTGTTAAATGAGACAGTCTAGTCTTTGGAGAATGTACGTCTGCGTGACCATGCACTACCATGTTGCCTAGCAACTATGACAGTGTCAGTTGAGTTTTGTTTTTGTTTTGTTTTTTGCTGACATTTTTAACAGACAGAGAACTTTATTTTTTTTTTATCTTTTTTTATTATTGTATTTTCTTTTACCTTTTACTTGAGAAGCTTCACCAGACAGAGGACCATGACCAGATAAAATAAGAGTTTAACTCATGCTTAAGTCAGCAGGTAAAATTAAGGTAAATTAAAACCACAAAATACTTTTTTTTTTTACTTTAAATATGTATACCAATTAGATTGAACTCTAATATGTATTCTTAATTACATGACAAGTAGAAAATATGAAAGTTTAACTGTTGTCATTTATTAACCCTTTGAGTGTGTGAATTTGCGTGTCCCTAATGGCAGAGCATGGCACTGCGCCTGTTGTCTCACTCTGACATGATTGGCTGCATTGGAGATTTGTACTGATTTGGCAGTTTCAAAAGGTGGCAGACATCCGTTGGCGGACTCAATGGATGACACGTAATACACCAAAGAAGAAGAAGTCCTCATTTCCTTTTCCTGTTTTAAGCATGTTTTAGCACCTGTCATCATGGATCCTGGACTACCTCACTAACCAGCCTCAGTTTGTGAGAACCCGGGACTGTGTATCCGACACGATCATCGGTAGCACAGGGGCTCCCCAGGGAACGGTTTTGGCTCCCTTCCTGTTCATCCTTTATACTGCGGACTTCTCACACAACACAACACACTGCCATCTACAGAAGTTCTCTGACGACTCTGCGATCGTTGGCCTCATCTCCAGTGGAGATGAAGCTGAGTACAGAGGGCTTATCCAGGACTTCGTGGACTGGTGCCATCGGAACTGCCTCCAGATCAATGCGAGGAAAACAAAGGAGCTGGTGGTGGACTGCCGCAGGCAAGGACAACCCCTCACAGCACCAGTAAATATACAGGGAACAGACATCGAGATGGTGACATCCTACAAGTACCTGGGTGTTCATCTGAACAATAAACTGGACTGGTCACACAATACTGACGCACTCTACAAGAAGGGACAGCGCAGGCTGTTCCTACTGAGGAGACTCAGGTCTTTTGGTGTACAAGGGGCGCTGCTGAAGACATTCTATGACACGGTGGTGGCATCAGCCATCACTTTTGGAGTGGTCTGCTGGGGCAGTGGCATTACGGCAGCCGATAGGAAGAGACTGAACAAACTGATCAAGAAAGCTAGCTCTGTCCTGGGGCAGCACCTTGACCCAGTGGAGGAGATAGGAGAGAGAAGGACGGTGGCTAAACTGTCATCTCTGCTGGAGGCCGAGTTCCACCCTATGCAGGACATATTGAATGCACTGAGGAGCTCATTTAGTAGCAGACTACATCATCCTAGGTGCACAACCGAGAGGTTTCGCAGGTCCTTCCTACCAACGGTTGTCAGACTGTACAACCTAAGCAGGGCTGCTCGCAGAGATAGCAAAAAGACGTGGCAACCTAATAGTTTCTGAATGCAAAAGACGCAGTAGACTTATACAATGGTCCCCTCCGGCATACAACTAGGAAAATACCGGTCGCTATGGAGGGTGAGAATATGTATGGGTACATAATCATACCATGTAGGATAACTAAGTAGACAGTTGTGCTGTTTCATCCCATCTAGCTGCAATGCTCCGCACTGGGTGTGTTTATATATCTACATATTTATTCCATCTAGCTACAATGCTCTGCACTGTGTGTTTATATATCTACATATTATTCCATCTAGCTACAATGCTCCGCACTGTGTGTGTTTATATATTTACATATTTATTCCATCTAGCAACAATGCTCCGCACTGTGTGTTTATATACTCATATATTTATTCCATCCAGCTACAATGCTCCGCACTGTGTGTCTATATATATATATATACTGTATATATATATATATATATATATATTAATATGTACATATGTATACAAACTGCTCTTGTTTTTTCTTGCCTTCTGATTGTTGCTCTGAGTGTTGCTATCCCTGTGCTGTTGCAATCCTAGAATTTCCCCATTGTGGGACTAATAAAGGCTTATCTTATCTTAAAGGCTTATCTTATGTTAGTCCAGAAAGCTAAAATGGCCATGATCGGTAACTGTCACTTTGTTGGCTTTGTACACAGAAAATAACTGCGGGATATAAGCGAAATTTATGTGGGATAATCATAAGACTTTGTAGATGTGGTAGAGACTTTAAATGACCGATAGAATGCAAAATAATGACCATGATGGGTGAAAACGCAGCGACCACGCCAGCCAGCCCCTTTGTCAAAAGTAAGTGAGGCATTTCTGGGGGTTTTTTTGTGTGTTTTGCTTATATTGTACTGATTTCTTGTTCATATACTTTGAAGACGAGATGATGAGGTACCTCTGTACAAAAAACGGTGTCAAAAGACTGAACCATTCTTTGTGTAAATACGTCCAAAGTCCAGCTTTGACTGAGTTATGGAATTTAAAGAGGTGCCGTGACATTATGCAAATTAGATGCGTAAATTTATTCCTGTCTGAAACTTTGAATCATATTTTACATCTTTCTATTTGACAGTAAGCCATTATCTCTTACCACTTTCAAGTTATAGCCTTGGAAATCTGAGCTATTTTATTGATAAAAAAATATTTACCACTCTTGACCACTAGGGGTTATGTCGCAATTCGGCAACAGACACACACAAAGAGTTAACATTATGTAGCTAAATAATTAGATGTTCTGCCTTGCATCATTTAGTTTTTAATGTTCTAAAGCAGACCAGTCCTGTACTGTAGGATGATGACCCTCAATGATTTTCAGCAGCAGTAGAACAGATTCCATCTTCAGCTTTGATAGAAAAGTTTCATATTTGTAATTTGCTTTGTCTCAGAGTCTGTGTGAAAGTGCTAAAGATGCTGATGCAGCTGTATTGTGTTATCGCTTGTTTTAGTTTGCATGTACTGTTCCTGTGTGACTGGTGCTGAGAAAGTCTGACTAAAGAGATAATCTGTACACAAAGTTTTGGCCAGATGTACTAAACCAATCACCATGGACATTTTCTCCTCATTAATTAACGAGTTTTATTGTTCTATTTCTCCTAATAAAGGACTAAAATGTTAGCCAGTGCCTGGGGAAGCAGGGCCGATGGCGGCCCTTTCCCGTCACTAGCTAATTAGGATTTGTTGCACGCAAATGCACTGGAGCTTAGCATAGCTGCCTGATGGGGTTTTAGATGCCATAAATTGTTCTTTTATGATGCCTTGCATGGCATCAAAGAGGGGGAAATGATAGAAAAGTTTCATATTTGTAATTTGCTTTGTCTCAGAGTCTGTGTGAAAGTGCTGAAGATGCTGATGCAGCTGTATTGTGTTATTGCTTGTTTTAGTTCGCATGTACTGTTCCTGTGTGACTGGTGCTGAGAAAGTCTGACTAAAGAGATAATCTGTACACCAAGTTTTGATCAGATGTACTGAACCAATCACCATGGACATTTTCTCCTCCACCTCTCGGATAACGGAGAGCTTAAAGGACTGAGCGATGTGTGTTTGAGTCAGAATGATGCGCGAATAGTCTCTGAGACTGTTGTTGTATTGTTTTCCACTGGCCAATGTAATTAAATTTGCTGAAACTTTGATCCTGCTTGATTCCTGACTGAAGGTTAAGAAGAATTTTTCCAATAAGCTTCATTTACGTCGTACCAGTGCATCTCAGTCAATTAGAAAATCATGGTTTGTCATTTAATTATAATCATTATCATCAATATTAAATCAGGTATAAAATGTTTCACTCTGTGTGTAATAAATATATGAAAGTCTATTTTAGAATTAGCTTGCAGAAAATAATTTTTTCAAAAAACTACTTCATTGAAATGCAGTTTTTCTAACTATTAACAGTAAACATGCAATATTTTATTTATTTATTATTTACTTTATTTTGTTTAGCTTGTTTCAGTTTACAAAGTAAACTGCTAAAAAGTCACAATCAGTAAAACAATTCTTCAAATCTATTTTATTGTGATTATTTCAGTCAAATATCAGTTTTATAAATCTTGAGTCCAGCCTGTTCTCTCCACAGCTGACCCTTGGCTCCTGCAGGCTCTCCACCATGGACCTCAGAAATAAACCAGAAAAAAGAAAAAAGTCAGAGAAATCTGATTATCACTTCAGATGTGATAGACATTTTTAAGATCAGCATAATCAAATTATTACAGATGTCCTGTTCCTCCTCAGCTTCATAAAGTACTCTGTTTTCTCTAAAAATAACCTTAGGTGGGCAAATAAATAACATCAACTTCCCAATGTCTCTATGGGACTTTTAAAGTTATTTTAAAGCAAGTTATTTCAGCCACGTCATACAGTATTTTTATATTACTACATTAGTTGATAAACTGACATTAGTAGAAAAAAAAGCTTTGACTTCAGAAAAAATAATAGTTCAACATGTTTAATTAGTACATTAAACAAAGCATACAGCACATCAGAAAAAAATAATGTCATTTAACATGAGCTTAAATAATCAGATGTTTTCTGGATTATTAGTGTTTTTACGTTCAAACCGCTGTAGAATTCAAGCAAAAAAACTTACTTTCTGCTTCCGCCTGAGCCGAGGGGGAAAAAAAGAAGCCAGGCTGAGCCACGTGCTGAATGCTGAGATACAGTGGGGCAAAAAAGTATTTAGTCAGCCACCAATTGTGCAAGTTCTCCCACTTAAAAGATGAGAGAGGTCTCCAATTTTCATCATAGGTATACCTCAACTATGAGAGACAAAATGAGAAAAAAAAAATCCAGAAAATCTCATTGAAGGATTTTTAATGAATTAATTGGTAAATTCCTCAGTAAAATAAGTATTTGGTCACCTACAAACAAGCAAGATTTCTGGCTCTCACAGACCTGTAACAACTTCTTAAGAGGCTCCTCTGTCCTCCACTCGTTACCTGTATTAATGGCACCTGTTTGAACTCGTTATCAGTATAAAAGATACCTGTCCACAACTTCAAACAGTCAGACTCCAAACTCCACTAAGGCCAAGACCAAAGAGCTGTCAAAGGACACCAGAAACAAAATTGTAGACCTGCAGCAGGCTGGGAAGACTGAATCTGCAATAGGTAAGCAGCTTGGTGTGAAGAAATCAACTGTGGGAGCAATTATTAGAAAATGGAAGACATACAAGACCACTGATAATCTCCCTCGATCTGGCGCTCCACGCAAGATCTCACCCCGTGGGGTCAAAATTATCACGAGAACGGTGAGCAAAAATCCCAGAACCACATGGGGGGACCTAGTGAATGACCTGCAGAAAGCTGGGACCAAAGTAACAAAGGCTACATCAGAAACACACTATGCCGCCAGGGACTCAAATCCTGCAGTGCCAGACGTGTCCCCCTGCTTAAGCCAGTACATGTCCAGGCCCGTCTGAAGTTTGCTAGAAAGCATTTGGATGATCCAGAAGAGGATTGGGAGAATGTCATATGGTCAGATGAAACCAAAATAGAACTTTTTGGTAAAAACTCAACTTGTCGTGTTTGGAGGAGAAAGAACACCATACTTACTGTGAAGCATGGGGGTGGAAACATCATACTTTGGGGCTGTTTTTCTGCAAAGGGACCAGGACGACTGATCCGTGTAAAGGAAAGAATGAATGGGGCCATGTATCGTGAGATTTTGAGTGAAAACCTCCTTCCACCAGCAAGGGCATTGAAGATGAAACATGGCTGGGTCTTTCAGCATGACAATGATCCCAAACACACCGCCCGGGCAATGAAGGTGTGGCTTCGTAAGAAGCATTTCAAGGTCCTGGAGTGGCCTAGCCAGTCTCCAGATCTCAACCCCATAGAAAATCTTTGGAGGGAGTTGAAAGTCTGTGTTGCCCAGCGACAGCCCCAAAACATCACTGCTCTAGAGGAGATCTGCATGGAGGAATGGGCCAAAATACCAGCAACAGTGTGTGAAAACCTTGTGAAAACTTACAGAAAACGTTTGACCTCTGTCATTGCCAACAAAGGGTATATAACAAAGTATTGAGATGAACTTTTGTTATTGACCAAATACTTATTTTACCGAGGAATTTACCAGTTAATTCATTAAAAATCCTTCAATGTGATTTTCTGGATTTTTTTTTTCTTATTTTGTCTCTCATAGTTGAGGTATACCTATGATGAAAATTGGAGACCTCTGTCATCTTTTAAGTGGGAGAACTTGCACAATTGGTGGCTGACTAAATACTTTTTTACCCCACTGTATGTTAGGGCCACAAGGATAGTCTTTATGTATCCTTCCTTTTTGGGGTTTTGAAGGCTGCATTTGTTGGCCGCATGTGAAGGAGCCCACGGAATGGGACAGCCTTGAACTCAGCACAGTGACGTATCTGGCCAAAATGTGCACTTGGAGGACGCAGAACCTGAATTGAGACACAGCCCTTGTTAGTTTGATTCTTCACTTATGTGTTCCTCATCTGTTTCTCATTGTTGATTACCACTTTCCCTATAAGTTCAGTTTTGTCCTGGCCTGCCTCATGGTGACATAAACAATGTTAAGGTGTTGTCTTCCTGTATGTCTTGGATTACACCCCTGCGTTCCTGGCTCCCTGGTTGGTTATCTTAGTTTGTGTTCCTCATAGTTTATTTCCCTCTGGTGTTTAGTGTGCTTTTCCAGGCACCATGCTGTGCTTTATTTTCAATAATTAATAAATTCTTGTGAATTGGAATCTGTCTGCATTTGGGTCCTCCCTCTGTGCCTGCCCCGGTACATAACATCTGCTCACAAACGGAAGTTTTGAGCAGCGGGTGGGTAGGATGAAGTTTGTTGAGGATACTTTTTGATGCAACAAAGAATAGGAAATGGGAAAACTGTTTAAACCAAGTGTTCATTAAGTTTAATGTTTTTGGCTCACCTGGATTACTTGTACAAATGCTGACTTCATTTGAAACTTTGTTCATATTTAATTTAAACATTTACTCTTGTAACTGTATATACTGTAAGTGAAACCTCAAGACATCATAAATCCCAAGTCAGAGTGCAGAGTTTCAACAGGAGGCAAACGTTGGATTACATTCAGACAATTATGATGGATGGGAGCAGTTGGGTGTTTTTACAGAGGCCACATTTATTGGTGGAACAAATGCCCCAGCATGATCCATCTTCATGGAAAACATGAGGTGGAAGTCATGTTCATGTAAGATATTTAAAAGTACACTTGTAAGTATAAATTTTGTTTGAAACCATGTTACTCTCCCTCACCACTTCAACAATATGCTCAGCCTCAGTCTTCCCCCATGTTGAGGCAGCACTGTTACATTATGGCTAGAGTCCACAGGAGGGGTCTAGATGGAGCAGATTTCCCTCTGGAACTAATTTTGTAATGCTACAGTCTCCTCAGCCTGGCTGCCTCCCCAAGAAACTCCACATGAGTGGCAGACTATCTCCTTCTAGCTCAAAGCCAACTCTCGTTTTGGCTCCAGGCCGTGACCAGTTCCCCCAAAACACAGACTGTTGTGCTGACAGCTAACAAATTAGGTCTGATTTACAGCCAGTTGCCTCCTCCCCCTCCCCCCTCAGCTTACATGGTCCCACAGACCCAAATCTCCACAGTTCCAGACCCACAGACACAGTCCGGGCTCAAAAAGGCATACCCAGCCAAAATCCTAATCAGAGCCAGCAGTCTACATGAAGTAACCATTACACTCTGAGCTCCTACTGCCTCCATGTGGTGAAGCCCAAGTATTAAATGGAAGAGGGAATACTGTCCTTGTTCTTTTACTTAATAATAATAATAATAATAATAATAACCTATTGTTTCAGACACTGACAAAGCACCAGTTTTTTATTGACTAAAGAACCTTAATTATGCAACTAAAGGAAGTGAAATCACATACAGTATTAAATAAGATCAACGACATCAAGTGCTTTATATTTGATTGAATCTTTTTAAAATACCCAAAGCCCTTCCTGTCATCTACAATGAATTTGACTTTTGAGCTCCATTGTTGGTAGTTGTGTTAAATGAGGTTGCAGTAAACAGTGGCTCTGCAGCAGAGAAACACATGGAAGCAATTAAACTAAATCTATGCCAGCCCCACTTTTGAAAAGAAACAATTCTCTCACCATTACAGCTTTTAAGTTCCTTGCTAAAAGTTACAGCATGCTTTACTTTGTGTGCTGCCACCTGTTCCCTTTTAAATGGTTTTCCTATACGCAAAAATCAATTCAGCCCCTGCCCATGATCTGATGACAAAATTATTTCAAAGAATGAACGTTATGCATGAGCTATTTGACCATGAAGCTCATGACTCACTGGAGGATGAACTGTGAAAATGGACTTAAGGTTTTTGCATTAATTCAGATCATTCACAAACTGAATGCTTGGATGTTTTGTTCAGTAATTAATGGGTCATAATTTCACCATATGTGCAAGATTTACTTCTATTATGCTCTCATTTAAGACCATCTGGAATAATTTAGCTCTGAGTTTGTTAAATACCACATTGGAGGTGGAATAGCTTACCTTGATGGTCTACGTGAAAAACATCACCCCGAATTCGAGCAGGAGAACTTAGCCCTGGAGGTCCTGGTGGACCAGGAGGACCAGGGAGGCCCACCTCTCCTGGTAATCCTCTCTCCCCCTTTGGTCCTGAACATTAAGGAAAAATAAGTCAATTTGTTTTTGTCTTTCGGCTGCTCCCTTTCGGGGTCGCCATAGTGTATCATCACTTTATATTGCTATGATCCGCATGTTGCTTTGCCAAAGGTTTTTATGGCGGATGTCCTTCCTGACACAACCCTGCCCATTTTATCCGGGCTTGGGACCGGCACAGGGAGTACACTGGCTTGTGCACCCCCTGTGGCTGGGTAACCAACATTTCCCTCCTCTGTTCCATTATTGCTGAGCACCAAGCTAGACTGCAGGAAGTTACACTTTTATATGGTCTTTGGCATGACCCAGCCTGGATTTGAACCCCAGTCTCCCGGTTGTGGAGTGGATGTTCTACCTCTAGGCCACCACTCCAGTTAAAGAAAAAACAAGTCAATTAGTCTGGTTTAAAAAGTTTTTTTCTTCTTTTTGTTAAGGTAAAGAATGTCACACAAAAGTGTCAAACATACAAACCCTAATTCCAGTGAAGTTGTGACATGTTTCCAGTTAACCCACAAAGGTGTTTTTGAGCATTCCTCAACTTTCCCTGTCTTTTCTTGCCCCGTCCCAGCTTTTTTTTTTTTTTAATGTGTTGTAGGCAACAAATTCGAAATGAGTGAATATTTGGGAAAAAAAACTGTAAAGCTTATCAGTTTGGACATTAAATATCTTGTCTAGTGTATTCAATTGAATATAAGTTGAAAAGGATTTGCAAATCATTGTATTCTATTTTTATTTACATTTTACACAGTGTCCCATCTTCACTGGAATTAGGATTTGTATAATGAACCATATTTTCCCACAAGTTTTCATTATTAAAGCAACCCCAGACAGAAGCTCCTAAAACTTCTAAACCCTTCTTTAAATGTATCATGGTGGGATGTTTACCCATGAGTCCAGGAAGACCAGCTCTTCCAGGTGAACCTGGAAGTCCTATAGAACCCGGGATCCCCGGAGGTCCAATGGGCCCTGGAGGCCCTTTGCCTCCTAGAAAGAAAGAGAGAGAGAGCGAGAGAGAGAGAGAGATTTTTTTGATTTTTAAAAGATCTTTAATAAACACACTTGTCCATCAGTCAATACAATTTCTATATCATGCTATGTTACACAGAAAATTAATCCCCCAAAAAACGCCCCAAAAAAAGCTGTCCATCATGAACTGAACAGAGGACATTCTCCATGGACCAGAGGGTCCTGAAACCTTCCACATCCCCATTCCCCATAAAAAACTGAAAGTCCAGCCTGATTCTGGCTTTAAGTAGCCTCACAAATAAAATTTTGACATCAACATCATTCTCAACATTTTCAAGTTTTCTTCTCCGGCTTACATAGATAGCCAACTTTGCCTGTCCTAAAACAAAGTTCAGTAGTTGACACTTCTGCTTAAAACGACGATTGTACATAAAACCACAAATGAAAACCTGCTTAGAGAAAACTTCCTTAAAAATATGAAAAAGTTTTGTGAGAAGTTCAAAGAGGCCACTCAGGCGCTGACATTCAATAAAACAATGAAAAACAGTCTCCCTAGAGGAACAAAAAACACACTGATCACTGACACTGCTGTTAATCACAGAAACAAAAGCATTGACAGCTATAATACCATGCAGGACCCTCCACTGTAAGTCTCCATGTCTCTTAGGGAGAGGGGCTTTGTAAAGAGCCCTCCAGGCAGGCCGATGCCCTTTTCCTAGTTTAAAATAGGCTCTCCAAGGAGTGTCCACACAGGTGTTCAATCGGTCCTTGTTGAGTGCCATCACCACCAGTCTGTAGAGTGCCTTACCACTGGCTCCTCCAAAGTCCACACCAGTGGGAGCACAGAATGCCAGTAAGGAGCAAGGAGCGACGTCAAAGTCCATATAGAGCGTGAGAGAGGGAAAGGGGTCAGTGCTTTCTGGCTGCAGCGTGCCATTGCTAAAGTCCAAGAGTAGGGAGTGCTCAAGTCCATGAAGCTCCTGTTTCCAGTGTGCAAGAAGACCATCGATGAAACGAATCGACCTGACACCAAGATGAGCTGCTAAAGCTGAGGCGTTGTTGAGGCCAGGACCAGCCAGTTCCACCACTTGCTTCAGAGTGAGAATGTTCCTGGAACACAGCCTATCAAGGAAGGTCCTTCCAACTCCCGGCAGGACACCAAGGCGACCACCAAAAACCAGCGGCTCCCTCAACAACCAGTAGACGGAATCGCATGGCCCTCTTTGTTTTTTAAAAAGAGTCCACACTGAAAAGAGACTGCGGTAAAAACTGGGTAAAGACAGTGCATTAGAGTTCTTAAAATCCATTAAAAACACAGGGAGGTCTAGCCCAAGCCCAAGGACTCTCTGTAAAATAACACAGGCCAAAGGCCTCCATACCAGGTCCTGGGGGCCCGTCAGCAGTCTCTGTATGAAAGTCAGTCTAAAAGCAGCACCTCTACTAGCTAAATGAATCACTCTTTGCCCCCCCTCCTCTTTGGGAAGAAATAACAGGGCTTGAGGAACCCAGTGGAGTCCACCCCCCCAAAAAAAGTCCACCAAAACAGACTGAATTTTGGACAACAAACCAGCAGGGGGGTCCATGCACATGAGGCGGTGCCACAGGGATGAGGAAACAAGATTATTTAAAATGAGCACTCTTCCTCTAAAAGATATTCTTGGCATTAGCCACTTCCACTTGTTTAGTCTCCCGTTAATCTTCTCTATGACCCCATCCCAATTTTTTTGCTCAAACTGCTGATTTCCAATAAAGACGCCAAGATACTTAAAACCTCCTTTTTTCCAAATCAACCCACCCGGCAGCGTAAGCTGATTTTCTAGTTTCTCCCCCACCATCAGAGCCTCGCTTTTTCCCCAGTTTATCTTTGCAGAGGAAAGTTGGCCAAAAAGATTGACACTCCTAACCAGAACGTCAATGTCACTCTGCTTGTTTAGCAGAATGACTACATCATCTGCATAGGCCGACAGCTTGAACGTGGTGTCACAGCCAGGAAAAGTAACTCCTGATAGATCCCTTCTCAGGCAGTGAAGCAAAGGCTCTATGGCGAGGGAGTACAGCATCCCTGAGAGAGGGCAGCCCTGCCGAACCCCCCTCTGGACTTTTAAAGGGGCAGACAGGCCCCCATTTATCTTCAGCACACTCTCAATGTCACTGTACAAGACCCGTATCCTGGCTATGAAGCCTGGGCTGAACCCAAAAGCTGTTAAAACTGTCCATAAATATTGGTGTTCAACCCGATCAAATGCCTTTTCCTGGTCAATTGAAATCAAACCAGTTTCTACCGCCAATGAACCAGAGACCTCCAAAATATCCCGAATTAAAGTGACGTTGTCACTAATCAGCCTGCCAGGCACACAGTAAGTCTGGTCTACATGAATGAGCTCGCTCATCACCTTTCTCAGTCTTCGGGCCAGAGCTTTTGAGAGAATCTTATAGTCTGTGCAGAGCAGAGAGACTGGCCTCCAGTTCTTTAGGCTCTGGAGGTCCCCCTTTTTCGGCAACAGTGTGATGATGGCCCTCCTGCAGGTCGTGGGTAGGGTCCCCCTTTCCAAGCTATCTTGGAGAACCTCCAGCAGGTCTGGACCAAGCAGGGGCCAGAATTCCTTAAAAAAGTCCACAGAGAGACCATCTATGCCTGGTGATTTTCCATTCTGGAGGCTCATTAGCGCCGTATGCAGCTCAGACAGAGACAGTGGAGCATCCAAGCCGGCAACAAGGTCCTCTGAGAGCACTGGAAGACCATCAAGGAAAACCTGGCCCAGTGACGTGTCCTCCCTCCACTCTGCTCTAAACAAATCACTGTAAAAGCTAGCAGCGTGTTTCCTGATCTCTGCTGCTGTGGAGATTGTTCTCCCGTCATCGCCCAACAAGGAGTGAATGAGCTTTCTCTGTCCATTTTTCCCCTCCAGTCCAAAAAAGTACTGGGAGGGCGAGTCCATCAGAGCTACATCCATGTAGCGCGAGCGGACCAGAGCACCCTGTGCGGTGACCCCTAGCAAGCTAGCCAAGGCTGACCTTTTTGACTTAAGAGCCTCTAAGTGCTCCTGTTTTCCGGTAGAACTGAGTAACTCCTCTAGCTCTACCACCTCAGTCTCCAGAACTTTCAAGGATTGGGTCAAGCTACGAGTGACATTTTGAGTGTACTGTTGGCAGAATTGTTTTATCTGTGCCTTACCAAAATCCCACCACATTTGGAGAGAACTAAAAGAAGATTTTTGTTCCCTGTGTGACTTCCATACATCATGAAAAACTCCCTTAAAAAACACATCATTTAAAAGTGTATTATTAAAATGCCAAAAAGCACTCTTACACTTTACATTTTCAATGAAAACAGAACAAATCAGCAGGCAGTGATCAGTGAAACCAACAGGACAGATACAACTATTTTTAAAAACACTCATTTGGTGTTTAAAACCATAGAAACGGTCTAACCTAGCCATAGATAAGAGGTTATCTTTAGCATGGCTCCAGGTGTACTGCCTCTGGTCCCCATGATGTGATCTCCACACATCGGCCATTTCATGTGCCTTCACTAGTTCCCTCAGCCTATTGGCAGAAGCAGGGTGAGGTTCCTGATGGTTCCTGTCCAGTCTGTGGTTTAATGTACAGTTAAAATCACCCCCCAGAAATAAAAAACTATTTGGATTACAGGATCTAACCGTATCTGATAGCATATTAAAGACCCTGATCCTTTCTGCTCTCTGGGTTGGCACATACACGTTTATAAGAACCAAGTTTACGTTTTCAAACTGTACCTTTAGCAAGAGTACATGTCCTTTCACCACCTCTTCTACCTCATAAGAGACAGGCACACAACCCCGAGAGAAAAGTACAGCCACCCCTCCACTATTATTGGATTTGTGGCTAAAAAAAATGCAGCCATCCCACTCTTTTCTCCACTGGCACTCAATGTCTACAGTGCTGTGAGTCTCCTGGACCATCAGCACGTCAAGTGCCTTTAAATTAAAAAGCTTGTATAAAGAGGCCCTTTTTACATCATCCCTGGCCCCGTTTATATTAAGAGTGCCAATTCTAAGGTGGGGCATTAAAAAGGATAAAAATAAGGTACAGTAAAAAAACACACACATAGCATAAAAGGGAAGAAACAAACTAAGAGTCAACATGACTGTTAGTAATTTGTGATTTCAGTTTGACAACCAGTTTCTTTAAACGAAAAATTTCCTGATCAGTAAAAGTCTCATTCCCATCATTCAGTTTCATCAGCTTGCGAGCTGATGCCACAAATAACTCCAGATCTGGAAAGTAATTTTCCACTTTCATAGCTCTGCTCCCCTTGGTCACCTGGAGAAATTGCCTAATTTTGGTAAAACAATAGGAGCTTTGCTCCTCCTGCGTCTGCGTCTGCATCATTTCAGACTCAGCTCCACTTTCGTCAGAGACGCTCTCATCTAGTAAATCTAACTTCCCAACCCTACTAGATTTAGCAGAGCTCTGCAAGTTTTCAGCACTTTTTCTTTTTTGTGCAGCTTTAAAAGGATCCTCTTCAGCAAAACTACATTCCTGCATTTCTTCATGAACTGCAACGTTTGTCATGCAGTGTTTGCTCTGTGTGTCCCCTACAGCCTCAAACCGCTCCTCCCCCGCCTGCAAAGTCTGTTCATTCACGTTCCTTCGTTTAACTG
Source organism: Pholidichthys leucotaenia (assembly GCA_020510985.1). Lineage (NCBI taxonomy): Eukaryota > Metazoa > Chordata > Actinopteri > Cichliformes > Pholidichthyidae > Pholidichthys > Pholidichthys leucotaenia. The sequence continues at coordinate 219,821,975 of CM035847.1, read as the reverse complement.
CACTTTTACTTACACCCTCCACCTGTTTACCCCGGGCGACAGGCTCGTCACAATGATCAGAGCTGCCGCCAGACAGAAATTCCCCACCATCACTGTTTGGGGGGGCAACTACCGCGCCCGCCGCGGCCACCCCAGCAGAGGCGGCCGCGGCCGCCCCAGCACAAGCGGACGCGGACGCGGACGCGGACGCGGACGCCCCCGCAGAAGTAGAAGCGGACGCGGCCGCGGATGCGGACGCGGCCGCAATCGCCCCAGCAGAAGCGGGCGCCGCAGCGGCATCTGCCGCACCACATTTAGCTCTACCCTCCGGACCACCAGAAACAGCGGCGTCACCTTTCCTACCGCCAGTGCTCTTTGTGTTCGCCTTTTCAGGACATGACCTAATAAGATGGCCTTCTGCGCCACACGCAAAACACTTCATGGTTTCAGATGTTGCAAACACCAAGTAGCTAAAGCCGTCAATCCTGAAATTAAAAGACGCATTCAGTTCAGCAGAGCTGTCTTTCAACACCATGAAACACTGCCTCCTATGACATACAACATGCTTCAGCAGGGGTGATTTACTACCCAGAGAGACCATTCTGATAGGGGACACAACCTGGCCAAAACGGGACAACTCTCTAATCAGCTGATCATTTTTAACGAAAGGAGGAGCGTTTGAGATGGTGATCCTCCTAGACGGATTCGCCAGCGGTAAAACGGGAGTAAAAGTGTCACCTATGACCACTCCCTGTGCCACCACCTGATCAGCTTTTTCAGTCGAATCCAGAAAGATCACAATTGCGCTGTTCATCCTCGATGCTGATTTTATGCTGCCATGCCCAACCACCTGTCCTACAGCGAGGCTGGCCTCCTCCACAGAACAGGGAACTGTCGGGAGGATTCTCACACCATGACGCCGGGTTAAGCGCTCAAACTCCACACCACCATCAATCACCGGCATGATGCCGGCCGGGAAAAACCGGCAGCAGAAGCTACCGTTCCCCAACACACTCACTCCAACACTCACACCCCAGCACACACACACTCAACCCACTATATTAAACACACACACCTCAAACACACAAGATAGAGAAAAAGTTAGAAAATACAAAGTTTAAAGTACTCACTCGACACCACTCCACACCCCTGCTCCCACAAACGCCCACGCATGCGCACGAGAGAGAGAGAGAGAGAGAGAGAGAGTTTGAGTTTTAAAAAATCCCTTTATTGCACAATTAAAAAAATGTAAGATCACCAATATCATTCCACCAAGTGTCTCACATTTCAAAAGTGCAAACATAACTCATCCCCCTCTCCCACAGAACACAAAATATTCCCTACAGTCCATCTATTGGTGAATACCTCCAAATTGTCCACCATTTTATAGTAAGAGTACTCCACCTGGAGTCTGACTTTTAACAAGGCCTTGAAAACAAACACAGGATCCACATTGCCAGTGTTAGTAGTCCGATTTTTCCTTGTCAGCCAGATGGCAAGTTTAGCAGTACCAGATAGGAAGTTCATCAGAGTGTGCACAGACTTCTTTGCCACTTTATACTTTGGCCCGTAAATAAACAAACCAAAAGAGAAACATTCACCCAAATCATGAAACCACACTTTCAGAAGATCAAAAAGGCCAGATAAATGAAAACATTGAACAAACAAATGCTCCAGGGTCTCAACTTGGGAACAGAACAAACATTCCTTCTCCACATTAGGATCCAGGTGTGCTCTGTATTTATTCATAGCTATTGCCCCATGAACAATCCTCCACTGGAGATCTGCCGTCCATTTCTCAATAGGGAGCTTGTACATGGACCGCCAGCTGCCTTTCGGGGAGAATACCGGCCCCAAAAACCCCGCCCACTTCGACTCTTTCACGTCCGTCAGAGAGCGTAGATTCAGAACTTTCACACAGATGTGATACACCGTCTTCGTCCGCACAAACTGGAACTTGCCCAGAGGAGGATTTCTGAAGGACAGCAGGTGATCTTCTCCCTCCTGCCACTCTCCCACAGCTGGACTTATGGAAAGGGCAGGAAGGTTGGACACAGTGCCCTCATCCCAGTGAGTGGAAAGAGTCCGGTTTTCCGCAAATGCTCTAAGCGGTCGTAGCAGGGCAGCACACACTTCCTTCACCACCCTATGCACCAGTCTGACAGATGTAATGTTGGCACTCCGCCCCAGCGTTTCTATCGACGTGGTTGACATCTTCATAAGATGACCAAGCTTGGTACAGCGTGCCTCCCTTAAACAAGTTCGCAGACTAACAGATTGCAGCACTTGAGTGTCCATGAATTGATTGAAAAACAGTGGTTCCTCGAACAGCCACATGCCTGGTGTCTCCTCAGGAATGTGGGCTACGGTGAAGACCTGCCATGCATGTAAGACAGATGTGTGAAAAGCAGAAAGTCCAGTAAGGTCCACCTCCCCGGACTTCACGAGGAAAAGCTGCTTATCATAGCCCAAGCGGCCAACTCTCCTCAGGAGCAGTTTTGCAGTGTCCATCCAGCAGGGGCCACATCCGTAAAGGAGCCGTTGTGCAGTCTGAAGCCTAAAACAGGCGATCTTGGACTGTATGTCCACCAGGCCCTGTCCTCCCTCGGCAACGGGCAGGTAGAGAACAGCCACACGAACCCAGTGTCGACCAGACCAATAGAAATCCACGATGATCTTCTGAACCTCCTCAACCAGGCTCCTGGGCGGTGTCAAAGCAACAAGCCTATGCCAAAGAGCCAAAGCAACCAGATTATTGGCGACCAGAACCCTTCCCCTATATGACAGCTGTGGTAATTAATTCCCTCCCAGTTCTTGCGTTCAAAGTCCTCAGAACCCCAAAATACCCCCAACACTTTGAGACCGGCTTTCCCCCACAGAAGACCTCCAGGTAGCTGAGGAATGTCCTGATGTGACCACTGCCCCACCAATAAACCCTCACTCTTGGCCCAGTTTACCCGTGCAGAAGATGCTCTTTCATAAATAGATAAAGTGTCTACCAGACGCTGCACATCCCTGTGGGATGTGATGAAAATGTTGACGTCATCCGCATAAGCAGACAAGACGATTGGACGACAACTACTGGAAGGCCCCGGCAGAATTAAACCACCCAGCTGAGTGCACAACCTGCACAGCAAAGGCTCAATAGCTATACAGTTGACCCGAGATTGGACAACCCTGCCTTATTCCCCGACATACAGGGATTGGCCGACTCAGCCCTGCCCCCATCTTTACCAAACACTCAGCTCCAGTATATAGCAGACTGACCCACCTCAAAAACATATTGCCAAAACCAAACCCCTTCAGTGTGGAAAACAAATAAGAATGGTCAACCCTATCAAAAGCCTTTTCTTGGTCCAAAGACATAATACCGAACTCTAAATCATAACATTTACTGAGATGAAGAACGTCACGTACGAGAAAAATATTGTCCATAATGGTTTGGTCAGGAATACAGTATGTTTGATCTCTATCTATGATTAAATCCAGTACATTTTTCAGTCTATTTGACAGGGCTTTAGAAAGCACCTTGTAGTCCGTGCAAAGAAGAGCCACAGGCCTCCAGTTTTTAAGCAAGGCCAAGTCCCCTTCCTTAGGCAGCAGAGATAGTACTGCATGCCGGCAGGAGACAGGTAAAGTTCCAGTTCTGTAACAGGCAATTAGAACGTCATAAAAGTCTGATCCAATAATATCCCAAAAATGCTTAAAAAAGTCAGAAGAAAGACCGTCAAGTCCAGGTGCACGTCCCAGAGCCATTTGATTAACTGCTACAGTCAACTCATCCAAAGTCAGTTCACAGTCCAGAGCAGCCCTGTCCTCCGGGCTGAGCTTGGGAAGACTTTCAAAGAGTTGGTTTTGAGATTCTATGCAACATGGTTCTGCACCAAACAGGGCCCCGTAAAAATCCACTGTATGGCTCCTCATCTCAGATGGATTTGTAGTCATCTGACCATGTGGGAGTTTTAAGCAAGTCATCAACTTCTTTTTTGCAGCAGACTTCTCCAGATTGAAGAAAAAAGATGTTGGGGCATCCATGTCCTGCAGGCGAGTAAACCATGACCTAACAAGTGCCCCCTTCACTCTTTCCTGCAGGAAAGAGCTCAGGGCTGATCTCTTCTCCTGCGGCAGAATCCTGATCCCTAACCAAATTCTCCTCCAGCCTCTTGACAGCGTCTTCAAGTTCACCGACTTTGGTTTTGATGATGGCAGTCGAGTTCGCAGTATACTGTTGACAAAAAATGCGAATTTGCACCTTGCCAACCTCCCACCACTGTTCCAGGGAACTAAAACGAGGCTTTGTAGTCCTCCAGTGTTCCCAGAAACACACAAAATATTGACAAAAAGTGGTGTCCTGAAGGAGCTTGTTATTGAAGTGCCAATAAGATTTAGTTCTTTCTCCTGGTGAGCTAATTAACACCACAGAGGCCAGATGATGATCTGTAAAACCGACGGGACTTATATTACTGTGGAGGATTCCCAGGGCAAAAGTTCGAGAAACATATATTCTGTCTAATGTAGCAGCACTGACCATATCATCTGTGACTCTGACCCAGGTATACTGTCTAGTGTTTGCATGTTTAACTCTCCATGTATCCAAGAGGTCGAACTGAACAGTGATATTTTTTAAAACTTGAGAAGACTGCAGATGAGGTTCTGCATTAGTGCGATCCAGATTGAAATCCAAGGTACAGTTGAAATCACCAGCAACAATAAGTTGGTCTTGGTGATAGCTCTGCAATGCTTTTGCCAGTGTATTGAAAAAGGCAACTCTTTCAGAACTGTGATTTGGAGCATAAACATTGATCAAACAAAACACGGAATTCCCTATTTCGGCCCTAACAAGGAGCAGCCTGCCCTTCACTACCTCCACCACAGATAAAACTGTTGCATTTGCAGATTCCCCAAACAAAATGGCTACTCCTGCACTAAAATTTGTACCATGACTGAGTGAAAAAGGACCCTTCCACCACAATCCCCAGTCCACTTCATCTGCTGAAGTGGTATGAGTTTCTTGCAAAAACAAAACGTTAAGATTTTTTTGTCTGAACAGGTCACCAATTAATCCCCTCTTATGATTGGCCCTCCCACCATTGATGTTTAGGGATCCTAATTTTATGTTTTGCATAGAGAGATAGATCTAAGGAACACCGTGCTGTGGCCATGTAAGTTATTTCATCTGTTGGCTGCCCTTGACCTTTTGTCCTCCTGCTGATTTACGCAGGGCTGGTAGGTGCTTTTTAAGGCGAAAACGTTTTCTTTCATCCAGGAGGTCAAGACCAACCTGCCTTTTTAGCACATTAACCAACCTAATAAATTTGTCAGCGTCACTGAAGTAATCAGTGACTTTAACGGCTCTGTTATAGGTTTCATCCAGAAAAACATTTATTTCTTCCAGTGAATACAAACTCGTGTTTCTACTGCAAGTTGCTCCAATAGACAGTGTCAGAATCAGAATCCATTTCCTCGTCAGCACAACTTAGCTGACTGTTTGATACAGCTGGCCCAGCTGATTCATCATGAGCTACATTTTCCTGAACGCCACCCACAACAGCTGACTGGCGTTCTTCCGTTGGCTGCTCTGAAACGGTAGCAGCCACCGGAAACATAGCCGCTGATGTCACAAGCTCTTTCTCACAGCTAGAGTCTGATGCATCATCAGTGACTGTTTGTGCGTCATCACCAGCCACAGTCGCAACCGTACGCTGGGCTGCGGGCACTGCAGCCGGACTGTCCACAGACACAGCAGCAGGTTCGGGAGCAGGACCAGCGGAAGGCCCTGCAACGTCGTCTGTAGTAGCGGCGTGAGCGGAGGCCGCACCGCCAGCTTCAGCTGTGGCTTCATCAGAGCCTCCCACCCCCTGCTTGTGCGGACAAGCGAACCGTTTATGGCCCACGTCTCCACATTCAAAACACTTCATCTGTCCTGAGCTTGCATACACCATGTAGGAGCCGTCCCCATGTTTGACCCGGAAGGACACTTCTAGTGTTTGAGTGGGCAAGTCCAAAAACATGAACACCCGTCACCTGAGTGATTTTACATGTTTTAATTTGGTATCCTTGCATCCCAAACTCAGTTCTAAACGGGCCCGCAAACTTCCCAAATCTGCGGAGCTCCATCTCCAACTACTCGTCAGTGATGAAAGGAGGAACACCTGAGACGGTGATACACATTGATGGAACAGATAAGGGGGACACCTGTACATACGTGTCTCCGATAACAACACCACTTCCAATCAGAGTGTGGACATCCTCCTCAGCAGCCAGAAAAACAACTACAGCTTTATTCATTTGGGACGCAAAGCAGATCGCATCATGTCCCACCTTCTCACCCACAGCAAGAAGGACCTCCTCCACAGTAACGCTGCTATCCGGGGGAACGATCCTCACCCCCTGGCGGATAGACGGAGATGGCGTTTCAAAGGTCGCCATCCTCCAGCCAAAAAAAAACAAAAACGAGAGAGAGAGAGAGAGAGATTTTTGATTTTTAAAAGATCTTTAATAAACACACTTGTCCATCAGTCAATACAATTTCTATATCATGCTATGTTACACAGAAAATTAATCCCCCAAAAAACGCCCCCAAAAAAGCTGTCCATCATGAACTGAACAGAGGACATTCTCCAGGGACCAGAGGGTCCTGAAACCTTCCACATCCCCATTCCCCATAAAAAACTGAAAGTCCAGCCTGATTCTGGCTTTAAGTAGCCTCACAAATAAAATTTTGACATCAACATCATTCTCAACATTTTCAAGTTTTCTTCTCCGGCTTACATAGATAGCCAACTTTGCCTGCCCTAAAACAAAGTTCAGTAGTTGACACTTCTTTTTTTTTTTTTTTTTTTTTTTTTTTATTTCAGAAGCATATAATAGCTTTATTGTGAATCGGAATAACAAAAGGGGTGGTGGTGTTGCATTTTATACAGGAAGAGTTGCGGCATAGGATAATTGATAAAACAGTTATTGATGTATATCATGGAGAGTCTGACAATTGAAGTTCACTCTACAACATGTAGGAATATATTTTTGAGTTGTATATAGAGAGCACCTGGTTCCTGCATGGAGACATTTACGAATATTGTTGATATTTTGGGAAAGGTTTGTGATAAAAAAAAAAAAAAAAAAAAAAAATAACAGTTTCTTATTTAAGTTTTTGTAAAGGGTATACAGGTCGTTACAGCAATGCATTGTTTACATTTTCATCACATGTTCCCTTATTTTCTGATATCTGACAACATTGGAAGATTAATTCTTACAACACCCCTTATTTTTTTTTTTTTTTAAAGTGAAAGAAAAAGTGAAATTAAAGAGAAAAAAAAAAACAAAACAAAAAACAAAAAAAAACCAAACAAACCAGTAAAAAACAAACAAAAAGAAAAAGTAAGTAAATAAAGATAAAAGAGCATCTGAGTAGCATTGGAACAAAGAGCGGAACCATTATTGAAATGGTATTTGTCAAAGATTAGATCTAATGGAAGACACATATGCGGTCCAGGGTTGCCAAAAGTTCATGAACCCATCCATGTCCTGTCTCAGTGCGAATGTCAACTTTTCCATCGAGTAAATGTCTTGGATCACGTTAGTCCAATCTTCAGGTGTAGGACAGTCCTTCAACATCCATTTTTTAGTTAGAGCTTTTTTGCTTGCCAATATTAAAACATTGAATAAGTATTTTTCTCCTCGTCTTTCCAGTGAGTCCGGTAGTAAACCCAAATACAAAGTTACAAAAGAAAAGGGAACTGTAATTTTGAATATTTTCCCCAATATTGTCTGTACATTGGTCCAATATTGGTGGATAACTGGGCATGACCAAAACACATGAAAATGATTTGCAGTCTTTTCACCACACAAGCGCCAACAGTTCAATCCCTTATGGGTAAATTTGATTTGTGCAGGTGTTCTGAAAAATCTTGCCAAGTTTTTCCATCCAAATTCTCTCCACTGCAGGGATGAGGTACTTTTCCATTGCTGTTTATTTAGCTTTTCCCATATTTCCAGATGTAAAGTGAAATTCCCCTCTTTTTCCCATCTCTCTTTTATATAAGATGTGTTGTCTCCTTTTAAGTCTTGAAGACCTTGGTATATTTTAGAAATGTATCTGATCCCTGGGATCCCTTTATATGCCATTAAGAAGACCTTCAGAACACCTGACTGGGCCCTTTCCAAAACCTCCTTTTTAAGTATATTGTTTATGTGGTGTCTAAGCTGGAAGAACCTGTAAAGGTCTTGATTTATTAGGCCTTGTTTTTTCAAATCTTCAAAACTTCTTAAGATTTGCCCTTTAAAAAAATCGTAATATTTTATCAGCCCCTTCTCCTTCCACTTTTTAAATCTGGTGTCTGTTTTATTAGGAGTAAAGTCCTGATCATAGGCGATCCATTGCAGAAGTCGATAGGGCTCTTTAGTTTGATTCTCTCTGACTATCTTAAACCAAATTTTTAGCGGGGTCTCTATCCACGGGTTAGTGTTATTCAAAAGCTTTGGTAAGACATTGTTCCCTATTATCGCCTGTAGGGGGATGTCACTTGTTATTTGGCATTCGATCTCCTTCCATTGTGCAGAGTAGACTGGGTTACATATCTCTACTAAAGTTTTAATTTGTGCGGCTTTAAAGTAGTCCCTGATATTTGGCAGCGCGAGCCCACCTTTGTCTTTGTTTAGCTGTAGGGTTCTATATCTGATTCTAGGTCTCTTGCCCTGCCATATGAATCTTGAGATCCTTCTGTCCAGCTCCTGCCATGTTTTTTTGGGAGGTTCTACCGGTATTGTTTGGAAAAGGTATAGAAGACGTGGAAGTATATTCATTTTGACTGCTTCAATTCTTTGTGCAATACCCAAGAATGGTATCATATTCCATCTTGCTAGGTCAGATTTTATTTTTGTCACCAGTGGATCATAGTTTAGTGATATAATTTTGTTGAGTTGTTTCGGGATATTGACCCCCAGATATTTCATAGATTCCGACTCCCAGTTAGTTTTGAGTTTGCTTAGTGAATAATGATTTGGGTCATAGTTGAATGTTAAAACTTGGGTTTTATGCATATTTAATTTGTACCCCGATAAATCTCCATACTCTGAAAAAACTGAGGTTAGTTCTGGTAAAGAAGTGTCCGGCTGCCCTAGGTATATTAAAATGTCATCAGCAAAGAGTGCTATTTTATGTTCCTTCTGACCAAGTGTAATACCTTGAATTTTTTGGTTTTGTCTTATCCATTGGCTCAGAGGTTCTATGAAGATTGCAAAGAGCAGTGGAGACAGGGGGCAGCCCTGACGACATCCTCTTTCCAGTTCAAAAGATGATGATAAATTACCGTTAATCCTTATTTTAGCTGTTGGTTTTTTATATAATGCCTGTATAGTTCTAATGAAGTTGTTATGAAAATTGAAACTGGATAAGATTCTGTATAGAAAAGACCAGTCAACCGAATCGAATGCTTTTTCAGCATCTAATCCTAATATGACTGCATTTAAGTTATATTTTTTTATATGATGAATTATGTGTAAAGTGCGTCGAATGTTGTCTTGTGTCTGTCTTTGTCTTATAAAACCTGTTTGGTCTAAATGAATTAGGTCTGTCAGTATATTCTCTAACCTTTTGGCAAGGATAATGGTAAAAAGCTTATAGTCCTGATTTAGTACACTGATTGGTCTGTAGTTGGAGCACTCTAGTTTATCCTTTTCAGGTTTAGGTATAACTGCAATGACCCCTTCTCTCCAGGAGGGGGGGATTTCCCCTGTGTGGAGGACATAATTAAATGTTTTCAGGAGGAGAGGAGATAGTTGCTGTTTAAAGGTTTTGTACCACTCTGCTGTATAGCCATCAGCTCCTGGGGATTTGTTAGCTTTAAGTTTCATAATTGCTTTTTCCAATTCTTTAGAATGTATTTCTGACAGTAGTGTTTTATTTTGTGACTCCGTAAGTTGGGGAAGGTTTAATGTGTTTAGGAATGCCTCGGATGCGTTTTTATGTTTTTTTTGGGAGTATAAGTTCTTATAGTAATTCTCGAAGTTTTTAAGAATATCCTGAATTCTGAATTTTATTTCCTTTGATACTGGGTCTCTGATTTTGTAGATTGCTCTTTCTGTTTGATGTTTCCTCAATTTATAGGCTAGCAATTTTGCCGATTTACTGCCTGCTTCATAGTATTTTTGTTTCAGAAATGTAAGTTTCTTCTGGATTTCTATTGTGTAGATCTCATTTATTTGGTTTTTAATTTCCTTAATCTTGAGCGAGTCAGTAGAATGAGTGTTGCCTTTGTGTTCTTTTTCTAGGTTCCTAAGTTCTGACTCTAATGTGGATAGTTTTTCTAGTCTTAGTTTCTTTTGGGTTGCCAGTTTTGCAATAATCTTTCCTCTTATTACAGCTTTACATGCATCCCACAGTATTAAAGGGGATACTTCTCCATTATCGTTATCTTCCAAATATCTGAGAATATCTGACTCCAATTCATCTTTCAATGGTCCTTTCAGGACATTTGAATTTAACCTCCAAGAAAATGTATTATTTGTGTATTTTTGGATATTTAAGTCCATGTAGATCGGACTGTGGTCGGAGAGATCCATCAGTCCTATTTTACATGTTTTTACTCTACCAATGTCTCTATTAAACATAAAAAAATAGTCAATCCTTGAGTAAGATGAATGTGGAGTTGAGTAAAATGTATAGTCTTTTACACTGGGGTTGAGTTCCCTCCACACATCACAGATTCCCATTTCTTTTAGTAGCATCCGAGTCTTCCTGTTTTGGGTGTTATTTTGATGTGGGGAATTACCAGAAGCATCCCAGTATGGATTCAGTCTAAGATTAAAGTCCCCACCACATATCACTAAACCTTGAGCTTTAGTTATCATTAGGTCGAATACATTTTTATAAAATTTCCAGTTAGCCCCTGGGGGAGCATACACATTCAGCAGGGTGATATCTTCTCCCTCTAGCCGCCCAGTTACCAAACTGTATCTCCCTTCTTTATCTTTGTGTTCTGATTTTTTTTCAAATGTAATTTTGGTTGATATCAATGTCGCTACTCCCCTCCTCCTCCCTGATTTATATGAAGATGAAGAGATCATTTTAAACCCTTGTCTACTGAGTTTATTGTGTTCCACGTCTGTTAGGTGGGTTTCTTGTAAAAGTATTATTCCTGCTTTGTCTTTTTTCATTTTGCCTAGAATCTTGGATCTTTTAACTGGATTCAGGATCCCTTTTACATTATATGAAATTATTTTGGTTACACCCTGTTTCTCCATTGTGTTGTTTTGTTTAGTATAACTGTGTGGTGGCCCTCTTTTGTGCTACTCAGAAACTGAAAGAACATTAAAAACAAGAAAAACATTAAGAACATAGTGTAAAAAACTTTAAAACAAAAAACTGTCAAAAGAACTTCCTGAGCTGAGGTCTTTTTAAAGACCCTGTAAGAGCCTTGATGGAGTGAAGGCTCTGAGGGAAATTCCTCAAACTCTGTTACGTGTTGAGGGCCCTCTCGTACCACTGAAAGTAGTCCCATGCTTTTAACGTGAGTTTCAGAACCCAATCCAAACTTGTAATGATTTTTTTTTTTTTTTCCTTTTATGCCGAAACCCTGTGAAATTGTGTGCACCCTCCCACCCCCATCACATCAAACATTCACGCAAAAACAGTATTTGTTAGTATGAGCAGAACATGTGGATTATTGTCACATTTCTATTTTAACAAGTTTTTTTTTTTTTTTTTTATTACAAAGACTTATTTGTTTCAAATAATATGATTGTTCCATGAAATGTTTTACCACATGCTGAATATGCATCTCCTTTAATGTTTGTTACCTTGTATGAGGGGGGTTGGATGTGCGGATTGATTCAAGAGAAAGGAAAAAAAAAAAAAAAAGGTCGCTATTCCAACCTGAAAACGGATAGTTTATCCGCGACGCTCTGGTGCTGGGTTTCCCGCTGCTGGTCCGTGGATTTTGAGGGTCTTTGTGTTGTCCATGTTTGCGCTTTGATCTTCTCACTCGGGTCTGCTGCGGGTTTAAACACCGTTACCGGGAGCCCTCTTCTCGCCATGTCAGCTGTTGCTTCTTCCGCCGAATTATAGAGACACGTTTCATCGCCGTAGAAGACCCTTAACTTCGCAGGAAATGGTGTCTGAAAGCGCAATTTCTTCTCTCTTAACACCTTTTTCGCGTCATTGTATTCCCTGCGCTTTTTAAGGACCTCCGGGGCGTAATCGTGTTCCACGTAGACTTTTCTCTCCTGGTGCATAAATCCTTTTTTCTGCCAGGCCAGTCTTACAACCTCTTGTTTTATTTTGAAATTGGAAAATCTTACCAACACCGAACGTGGGGGCGGTTCCGCCGCCGGCCTAGCGGCTAATGAACGATGTGCCTTTTCTATCTTCAAGTCGGTGGTTTGTGGAATATCCAATTTCTCTCTTAGTAAGGATTCCACGCATTCTGCCATTGAGTTAAAACCATTTTCGGTTCCTTCTATCAGACCATGAATTCTTATGTTGTCTCTTCTTTGTTTTCCTTCTTGGTCGGTTAGCTTAGCCTCTATAGCTGCTTGTCTTTTGCGTAGGTCCAGCACAGAATCTTCGAGCACTTTTATTCGATCCTCTGTTTCCAAGATTCGGTTCTCGGCCTGGTCCACTCTGCTGTTTGTCCTTTTCAATTCTTCTCTGAATTCCCGAAATTCGGCCGTAACATCTCGGCGAAATCGTCGTAGTTCCTCAAATAGTGATTTCAGGCTAACCCTTTTGTTAGCTATCACCAGCTCCTCGTCTTCTGAACGGGGATCTTCCAGTTCAGATTCTCCGGCCGATACGTGTCCTAGCCTGGAGAATTTCAGTTTCTTCTGTTTTCCTTTAGACATGATGATTTTGTCTTTTGATTTTCACTCCTCCAAAAATCCGTTAAGTTTGATTTTCAAGGTGTTATCCTGGATTGAGTCTGAGAGCTTCAGTGTTAAGCTGCAGTCGCCATGGCGTCCAGACCGGAAGTCCAGTAGTTGACACTTCTGCTTAAAACGACGATTGTACATAAAACCACAAATGAAAACCTGCTTAGAGAAAACTTCCTTAAAAATATGAAAAAGTTTTGTGAGAAGTTCAAAGAGGCCACTCAGGCGCTGACATTCAATAAAACAATGAAAAACTGTCTCCCTAGAGGAACAAAAAACACACTGATCACTGACACTGCTGTTAATCACAGAAACAAAAGCATTGACAGCTATAATACCATGCAGGACCCTCCACTGTAAGTCTCCATGCCTCTTAGGGAGAGGGGCTTTGTAAAGAGCCCTCCAGGCAGGCCGATGCCCTTTTCCTAGTTTAAAATAGGCTCTCCAAGGAGTGTCCACACAGGTGTTCAATCGGTCCTTGTTGAGTGCCATCACCACCAGTCTGTAGAGTGCCTTACCACTGGCTCCTCCAAAGTCCACACCAGTGGGAGCACAGAATGCCAGTAAGGAGCAAGGAGCGACGTCAAAGTCCATATAGAGCGTGAGAGAGGGAAAGGGGTCAGTGCTTTCTGGCTGCAGCGTGCCATTGCTAAAGTCCAAGAGTAGGGAGTGCTCAAGTCCATGAAGCTCCTGTTTCCAGTGTGCAAGAAGACCATCGATGAAACGATTCGACCTGACACCAAGATGAGCTGCTAAAGCTGAGGCGTTGTTGAGGCCAGGACCAGCCAGTTCCACCACTTGCTTCAGAGTGAGAATGTTCCTGGAACACAGCCTATCAAGGAAGGTCCTTCCAACTCCCAGCAGGACACCAAGGCGACCACCAAAAACCAGCGGCTCCTTCAACAACCAGTAGAGGGAATCGCATGGCCCTCTTTGTTTTTTAAAAAGAGTCCACACTGAAAAGAGACTGCGGTAAAAACTGGGTAAAGACAGTGCATTAGAGTTCTTAAAATCCATTAAAAACACAGGGAGGTCTAGCCCAAGCCCAAGGACTCTCTGTAAAATAACACAGGCCAAAGGCCTCCATACCAGGTCCTGGGGGCCCGTCAGCAGTCTCTGTATGAAAGTCAGTCTAAAAGCAGCACCTCTACTAGCTAAATGAATCACTCCTTGCCCCCCCTCCTCTTTGGGAAGAAATAACAGGGCTTGAGGAACCCAGTGGAGTCCACCCCCCCAAAAAAAGTCCACCAAAACAGACTGAATTTTGGACAACAAACCAGCAGGGGGGTCCATGCACATGAGGCGGTGCCACAGGGATGAGGAAACAAGATTATTTAAAATGAGCACTCTTCCTCTAAAAGATATTCTTGGCATTAGCCACTTCCACTTGTTTAGTCTCCCGTTAATTTTCTCTATGACCCCATCCCAATTTTTTTGCTCAAACTGCTGATTTCCAATAAAGACACCAAGATACTTAAAACCTCCTTTTTTCCAAATCAACCCACCCGGCAGCGTAAGCTGATTTTCTAGTTTCTCCCCCACCATCAGAGCCTCGCTTTTTCCCCAGTTTATCTTTGCAGAGGAAAGTTGGCCAAAAAGATTGACACTCCTAACCAGAACGTCAATGTCACTCTGCTTGTTTAGCAGAATGACTACATCATCTGCATAGGCCGACAGCTTGAACGTGGTGTCACAGCCAGGAAAAGTAACTCCTGATAGATCCCTTCTCAGGCAGTGAAGCAAAGGCTCTATGGCGAGGGAGTACAGCATCCCTGAGAGAGGGCAGCCCTGCCGAACCCCCCTCTGGACTTTTAAAGGGGCAGACAGGCCCCCATTTATCTTCAGCACACTCTCAATGTCACTGTACAAGACCCGTATCCTGGCTATGAAGCCTGGGCTGAACCCAAAAGCTGTTAAAACTGTCCATAAATATTGGTGTTCAACCCGATCAAACGCCTTTTCCTGGTCAATTGAAATCAAACCAGTTTCTACCGCCAATGAACCAGAGACCTCCAAAATATCCCGAATTAAAGTGACGTTGTCACTAATCAGCCTGCCAGGCACACAGTAAGTCTGGTCTACATGAATGAGCTCGCTCATCACCTTTCTCAGTCTTCGGGCCAGAGCTTTTGAGAGAATCTTGTAGTCTGTGCAGAGCAGAGAGACTGGCCTCCAGTTCTTTAGGCTCTGGAGGTCCCCCTTTTTCGGCAACAGTGTGATGATGGCCCTCCTGCAGGTCGTGGGTAGGGTCCCCTTTCCAAGCTATCTTGAGAACCTCCAGCAGGTCTGGACCAAGCAGGGGCCAGAATTCCTTAAAAAGTCCACAGAGAGACCATCTATGCCTGGTGATTTTCCAGTCTGGAGGCTCATTAGCGCCGTATGCAGCTCAGACAGAGACAGT